>CM034081.1:609246-3044246 GCA_019845555.1 Aristolochia fimbriata
ATTTATATTATTTAGTTGGGTCCCTTTTATTCCATACATATCTGAATCCCTTCTGTTGCAACCTTACATTAATTAATTTCATATTTCATAATTAATAGGTGTCTACTATGACTCTGATTTGAATTTGTGTTTAATTTGGCGTACACCCCAATAAATATGATTTCACTACATCTATTAATAAAACTTTACATTGTTTTCTAAATCAAAGTTTCTTCATATCCTCACTTCAGTGTTTTCTCATCTAGAATTTCTTAGTTCACATAATTTTTTTATAATATATATGTTCACTAAATTGCGAATGGTGTCCCTGTTATTAATTATATCGGCTTTTATATCACCTTGGAAAAATTATATTACCGTTAAATTTTCTAAACACTAGAAAAGAAAATGGATATATGCAAATGTATGGTACTATAGATGTCACCCATTCTTTAGTCACCAAGAATCTATGGTAACTGATTATATCAATCACCTATTAGAACTCATTGTGGGAGACTGGTAGTCAGTCACAAAACAGTTACATATGGGGACTGATTTGTACAGCAATTTTTTGTATTTAGATGATTACATTCTCATTGTATAACCATAGATGCTGCTGATAAATGAAACTGTGCATATTGCATTTCAGAGGGTTATATGCATGAGCTTCACAAGTAAGAGGAACAAATTTACACTCGCCTTACAACCAAGATATCTCAATTGAAACAAATTTACACAGCTAAAATCACAGAGAGCACCCAAGAACGAGCACCTTGAAAAACTTACAAGCATCCAAACCTGACTATAGATAGCCATATCAAAGCAGCTGGCGCAACTGTTGGTATTCTTTTCGCAGAGATTGCACTTCATTCATTACCTCAGCTACCTTTTCATGAATAGGTTTCAGCATGCCAAATATTTCAGTCTGCAATATGGACGATAAAGTTAAATAAAACTATCAGCTACCTTTTCACGAATAGGTTTCAGCATGCCAAATATTTCAGTCTGCAATATGGACGATACAGTTATATAAAACTAACTGCTGAAGAGATGGGAAACAGAAAAATTAAGCACTTAATAATGAATCAACCTCTTGTACATGCGACTGTCGGAGTAGCTCAATATGAAGATTCCTCATGTCCTCGTGGATCGACTTCTGGACAGATGTCAGACTCTCTTCTAGAGTTCGCTGTACCAGCTGAAGCGTAAAAGATGTCCCCTGCTGCAAATCTGACTGAGCTAAACCCCTTTGTGGTTGAAAGGTTGACCCCTGTCAAAAAATTGAGTTTTCCATGTTACAAGAAAAAAGGGTGGTTGAGAGTACATATACCACTCAAAATCTCATTAGATTTCCTCAAATGATTCAAACAGGAAATCTATCAGATCTTATCAAATAAACGAGGGACTAAGAAGTTAGATTATGACGTCCATACATTAACTATTTGAGTCGCCCCAGTTCCATTTGCGGCTGAAGTTTCAAACCTTGATACGGCACTATTCATAAGCTCTTCCCTAGTTTCTGCCCCCGTCTTTTTCAGTTTTGGTGAAGCTGTTCCAAGGCCCATTTCACTGAAGGAAGCCGTGCCTATTCGCTCAGTATATGTAGAAACTCTTCTCGGAAGTGACAAGTGCTGTGACCCAGGAAAATCAAAATTAACTGATCATGTGCTGCTTTTGCTACCTAAAGATGTAGAAATTGAGCTAAACACAGAAGATGACTCAGAAGGCCCAGATATAACCTCACGGTTAGATATTTCACTACTCTGAAGGAGAGTGGAGTTTAAGTTTGCATTCAACAATGAAGTCATATTTGTGTGGGTTGTGGATAAAGAAGACTCTTGCAAGCCAGCAAATTGAGAACCAGATGTAAGACCAAAAGAAGGCAGAGAGCTCATAGGCATGAAGCGAGATGGCTTAGACTGTGTCTGGCGGAACTGACCAAACTTATCTGATGGCAGATTAGCACCCCATGCTTCAGGTGGTGTTGGTGAAAATGATTGGTTACTCTTCACAGATGTGATTGGTGTGGAACTCAGTGACGGGGAAGTAGATTGAGAATCCTCCTGCATGAAAACACAATTAATGTCAGCAAGCATGGGTATGAATTTGGCCCTAGTAGAACCCTTTATATCCTAAAAAGTACTTTTGAATAGAAATGTTGCTAGCCTCTCAGCCACTAGATAAACTTCTCTCACTTCCCTGATTTTTAAATTCATTATTCTCACTCCTACGTAAGAGCAGTTAAACTTTTTTTTTTTTTGAGAAGGGGAGACTCCACCCCCCTCACTTGGCTTCAAGAAAAAATGGGAATCGGAGAAGTGGAGCAGCCACACAGATGCAGTCTAATCCCTTCACACAGAAAGTTCCCAAGTGAGGGAGATTGTCCACCCTCCACCTTTTCCTCTATCACTCTTGTTTAAGCCAAAGGAAGAGAGAGGAAGGTGGTTGGTGCGTCTCCCTCCCCTCCATGGTATGCAGCGGAGTGCGGGTGAAAGAGTGTCCCATGGAAGAGCAGAGGCTCCACACTCCCTCTTCTGCATTCCAGGGAAGGGCATGCCTACCCCATTGGTTCTCTCTGTTTAATGCTGAGAGAGAAGATCGGGTCAGAGATTAGGACCACCTGTTTTACTGAAAATGTTCAATAATATCCAAAAGGGTGAAATAGATGGAGGTGAGTACATAAAATTTGGATACAACTTTGGAATCAAAGTGGGAATTGAGAAGTGAGAACATATAACTGAGTCTGGAGTTTAGTTTATATTTTTTTTCAGGGGAATAACAGCAATTTAACACCAGAAGAATAGCACAATAAAAGGCCATTCCAGGGGAGAACAACATATTACGGGTGCTGATACAGTTCCACAGGGAATTTTTGGTCTTCATTAATAAATATTATGCTCATAATTTTTCTTATTATATTGAAAAAAGACAAAAAGGACTGAACCTGTCTGGTGATTGAATAGGATTTCCAATCAGATATAGGATGATCCGTATCACCATCTTCGCTAAAAGCAAATCTTCGAGAAGATGAAGGTAACACAGTTGACTTCTTGTCCCCAACACCATTATCCTTTTTGACTTCTTCTTTATCGTCCCACCAATGACCAAGAGAGGGTGCAATAGGCTGGACTTCAACAAGAGGGGAAAAAACATCCATGTCATCATTGAAGTTAAAGCCAGTACGTGTGGCCTGTAACCTACCCAAAGCTCCACCAGTCCATAGATGATTCCGTTGTGGAGTCTCCTCCACAGATAAATGTGACGTGCTTGATATGACCCCACCGCTTGTTGTTGTTGATACAGATGAATCAGGCAAGGAAACTAAACGACTGGAACCACGAGAAACTGTACCAATTGAGGCTGATGACAGGCTTGTTGATGTCGTTGATGGAAGTTGATCAGGCATAAGAACCGAGTCTTCCCCAGAGCCCCCTAAAAGGGCAGTTTCCGCTGTGCAATTACTCTGATTGATAATTATAGGCTTTGATCTTTGCCAGCATAAGCCGGTGACAGCCTGATTATATAGCAGGAGATGGTTAGCATAATTTAACATGATAATAGAAGTTAAATTAGCACAACTTTGTTTGCCCAGCAATAATATGATCAGCTTTTGCCACAAACTCTTCCATCCCACAGGTAAAAGCAATGATTAAGCCTTTCTATGATTTTACAAAGACCAGCTACCTCTGAACTACTAAAAGCACGGAGAACAGTGGTAGGTTGTGGCTTTCCACGAACGTCATAAAAGACTATACGCCCAGTATTTGTGCCCGCAGCCAATGTCCAACCATCATCTCTAATAGCTATTGAAGAAAATGGAGCTTCATAAGAAACAGATGATGTTGGTCTTCTAGTACCTGAATCAAATATAACCAGCTTTTTATCTAGACCCACACTTGCAATAACCTGCCACGGGGAACATCATTGTTATTTTTTTTTATTTTTTTTGAAGATCATCTGTTATCATAAGGGACGGTGAACAATCAGATGAGTCAACCTTGTCATTCGACGGGGAGAAGCAAACACCAGTTGTTGGAGCAGAATGTTGCTTTACCCAAGAAATCTGCAGTAAAGACACAAAAATGGCTAAAGCAAGTATGGCATTATACTCAGCAATAGTTTACTGCTTTTTTACCTGGTGTCAAGGTACACTTTGAAACTTTATTGTTTTAATTATTACAGATGATTACTTTCCGAAAAAGGAAGAAGATAATGCTTAAAAATAGGAATCTGTGAAGTTGAATCCAAGGCCTATCTTGCAATGACTAGCAGTAGCAAGTAAGCAAATGAGCAAGTGGGTAACAATTATGGCACAATTAGGCATTCACTATTACACACCAATCATCATATCAAAGCAAGCACAAAGTCGCCGCTGAGAACTCGCATTTGAGTTCTTTTGAAGAAGGGGAGTCTGACATAGTACATGCCTCACTTGTGGATGAAAAAACTTGCAGTTACAAGAAGAAAAAAGAAAGGTTGGAAAAGTAACTATTTCTGAAAGGATTTATCTTTTAGTATTTTATTTATATGAAAAGTCTGGGTAGTATTCCAATGTGCCAATGACTGCAAATAAGAGAACTTTAAATTTATTAGCAGTTAAAACCAATTCAGGAAAGCCGTAAAAGGAAATTTTTTCTATTTGTTTACTAAATTTCTTTTGCAACAAGTATCTTTCAACTTCACAATTCAAATGTAACTAGGAAGTCTAGTCTTAGGAGAATTAGACTAAAGTGTTGCAACCTACACCCCTTAACGACTTTTTTTTTTTTTAAAACACCCATAATGACTTGGAAGTTTCAAAGTTTATAAATAGAGGAGATTATGGTTTAACTTTAGAGAGACTTAGAAAAATATTAGACAATTTCTGTTGTGGTTGCTGAATATCATTAATTTCTTGCTTTTGGTCAGAACAAATTCTTTTTTTTTGGAAATAGAGATCTTTATATTGCTGTAGAAAAGAATTACAAGAATGTAACAGCAGCTGCTGCCTAATTTACATCATATATATGGGTTACACAGGCATAGGAAGCTCAATAGTTAGATCAGTCTTGTGCACTCCTTCCTTGGCTAGCTCATCAGCCAAGGAATTCGCTGAACGTGGGATCTTAGACCATGTTATTTGCCATCCAGTAAGTAGGAATTGCAGCTTGTCAAGTATATGCTTCAACCTCCATGGAGGTGCAGCAGATTGCTTAGCCCATTCAAGCACTAGCTTGGAGTCTCCTTCAATCTCCAATAACGCACATACTTCCGCATTGTTAGAAGTGCATGGTTGTAAGGGCCCCGAATAGGTGAGGGGGCATCTTCCGTCATTGTCTCTAATAGATCCACCTATTCCAGCAGGTCCCGGGTTTCCTAACGAGGAACCATCAAAGTTGAGCTTATATGTGCCATGGGGGGGCGGCTCCCAAACTTCCATTGGTTTCGACTTCTTTGAACTGAACAAGATTACTCTAGGCCAATACTTTCAAATGATGGAGCTTGGGAAAGGAGGAAGCTTATTGGTTGCCCCTGCCCAGAGTAGGCGATTGTGTATTACTCTTTCAATTACTCCTAGTGAAGTTACCCTGTGGTTAAAAGTTCTTTCGTTCCTTTCCAACCATAGTTGCCAAGGGATGGCAGCTAGTATTGATTTCCGTAGGATAGAGCCACATGTAGGCAAGTGACATCAGAACCAATTCTTAGCGTGTTTAACTCTGGAATGTTCCAGTTCTTCTCTAAGAAATTGAAATCCAGAAATTCCCTCTAGTTGAAAAGATAGAGGTTGAGTATCCTATACTACAACCTTATCAATCAGCTCTATTTTGGGAGTTTTTTGAGTTACTAGACAAGTTATGAAGCCTCTTTCCCTACTACTTTGGGAGGGTTTTTTTTTTTTTAATGGCAAATAGGAGCTGTGAGGATCCGAACCCAAGACCTCCCACAGTATAACTCCTTAGGGGACCACTGAGGTACTGCCCAAGTTCCACTAATAAGCCCAAGATCATTCAACTCAATAGGCCTACATGGGACGATTCTCTAACTGAATTGACAATGATCAGAGAGGAACGCACAAAATGAGTAATTATGCTGGGTGATGTCTGAGAAACAACTTTTTGTTCTTAATGACCAGTTAAAGTCAAGGCAAAGCTGAGAATATTTATTGAAATTAATTGCATCTTTCAAGATATGCATATGAAAGCCGTTTTTTATGAGATAATGACCTACTCGGGCATCGCAGCATAATCTGGAAAGCGGTCCCTAGGTCAGCTAACTCTCTTGCTCACAAGTTGGCTAAGAGCGGAGTATCAAAAGAAAGGTAAATGGTGAGCACAGAAGCAGAACATTTGGCAACAACCACATAAGCCTTTAAACGACAAGCCTTGTACTAAAAGTTTGCTTGTATGAATCAGTACATACCAAGAAACAGCCTCTATCCCTGTTTAATTCTGATGTAACAATGCGATTATTGTACTACTATTGCAAATGAATAAAAGATTTCACCATTTCCCAAAAAAAAAAAAGCTATGTGTAATGCCAAGTTGATAGTTCAAACACATTGTTCATGTAACTCGATATAAAATCAAAAGAAAGCCCAACATAGGACAAACCAATTAATTTTAATTGATTAATTTGCAGAAATAATACTAACATTCTTAAAAAAGTCTAATAACTTTAGTTGTAGTAGCAAATTATATTAAGAATAATTTATTTAATCTATTTCTTCACTCTTATTGCTTAAGATTGATTATTACACTGAGTAAGAGAAGAACAAAATGAATGTCTTATCAAACCAAGAACACATTGATTTACAGACCTTGGGATTTCTGCCAGTTGTGTCCCATAGATGTACAGAACCATCATCACCAGCAGTCACTAAAACATGTCGGCTAATCCGAGAATAGTCAAGAACTCTCAACACCTGTTCTTACAGCATTTGCAAATAAATGGGTTATCACTACATTAAATCTAAGTTTGCAAAAAAAACACTAAACAAATATAATAAGATAATGCAGATTAAAGACCAATTGATGACCTGTTCATCTGGGTCCTTGAGTTCAGCAGCCCTAGCACCAGATGCAAGGTTGTGAAGAATAAGATCTCCCTTTAGACTGATGGATGCCAAATGCTCATCTTTGAAGTTGTACATCACACCAGTGATGGTTTCAGTGTGCCCCCGCAACCATTTGATGCAGCGCTTCCTCTGCAAATCCCATATTCTTACAACCTGGCCACTTCCACCCGAACAAAGATACCTAGAACCTTTGTTGCTAAAGCTAATGGCCAATATGGATTCCTGCAAGGACAATGCACCTGAACTTGAGGGAGATAAGATCTTACAGATCAGAAACACATACTAATTACATGTTTTGTTTGTGCAAGGACAAAATGAACCAGAAACGGATGTAGAAGTTTTTCTGATCCTGTACTTCAACCTTCTTTAAGCTTGATGTAGCCATCAATGCAGGTTAACGGAAAAAAAAATGACTATCAATGAAGATAAGAGCAAAGAACATCCAAATCAAAATATACTCACTAACTACAACTTTTTTAAAAATTAAAAGTACATGCCAACAAAACTCACATCGATGCTATCTCCAGTTTCACTTTCCAAAACCGGGAGAGTTCCTATACTCTGTCCATTTTTGTGCCAGAGTGAAATTCTTTTGTCATCCCCAGCACTGGCAACAACTAAATCTGCATAAAATATAGAAGTAAGAAGCAAACTCCTGTTAAATAAAAACCTAGGTACACATTTCATAAATTCTAGAAAACTAGCATATAAATAAGATCAGACCACTCAATGAATCATAAAACGACAGAAATCTGGCTACAAAAGAACATCATAACTCTTCTACTACAGGAAATCTTAAGCATAAATTTTTGTGTAGAGTTGATAATTGATAAGATATCTTGATAAGATGCGTATAAGATATAAATCTTACAGTTAGTAAACAAATAAAGCTTTTCTTTATTGGTATTAACCTTAAAATATCTACCAAGCCCCTGCTGCCTTCCTTCTACCAAAAAAAAATAAATAAATAACTAACATCCTGAATGTAGATTATATGTTTAATCTATGATTTATGAAGCTCATAATTGCTAACAGAAAAGCTCATTAGATAAAAAAAACTGACGCTGATATTTGCTCCTGCACTCTAACAGCAACTCATCTCTTGGTTATTTCTTAAGATCTACCTCCGTAAACTCCAAAACATGTGTCAGTGTTTCCTAATGTATTAAATCTTTTACAAATGTTGAAACTACTTGCTTTCATTTTCTTTCCTTTTTTTAAATGTTTTTTTTTTAATTTCTCAAAGCAAATATTCCGCCAATCCCCAGTTGTAAAGGCCCCCTCCAAGTGCAGTTACCCTGTAACTTTTTATTTCCACTGAATTAACAAAAAATCGCTTTCTTCAAACAAAAATTAATAAAAAAATGTTTAAGAAAAAGTTAAGAAACAAATCAGCTCTCAAGCAATCTTGAATCTTCTTGGTAACATTTCAGATCTCAATCGTATGACCAAAAATAAATATAATAAAAAGAAGAAAAAATGAACAAAAGACACAGAAACCAAATAAACAAATGGCACCATACTTACTAGTATGATTCCATTTCACAGAGTTCACTTGGGATCCGGGTGAGGGAGAGTAACTTAAGGCGCATGGATCATTTGGCTGCTTCGAAATGTCAAACACTTTTACAGTGTCGCCGCCACAAGCAGCCAGAAAGGTTGAAGACAGATCCATCAGGTTCAGCAACACTCAAGGTACACCCTTGTGCTTAATCAAAGCTTTTATTCCTGCAAGGGAATAATAATAGAAATGTAATACACATAAAAGCAAGTCACGTGACGACAAGAATAAGGACTTGTAATACCACTAATGAGCTGGTCTATCATAGTTGATGACACCTTTATTGTGCTAAGACCAAAAAAGAAAAGCAATGTACCATTCGAAAAGGAAAACAGACCGGTATTATTGTTGAACATGGCTAAACATTGGCCAAAATAATAAATGACTATACAAGTTTGAAGTTAGAAACAATCAATTGTAGACAGAATCCTCAAAGCTGTATTAATATTGCATCTACGTCTTAGTTTTTCAAATTACTCAACAAAGCTTTACAAGTCGGAACCTTGTCTTGAATCGAATGACATCAAGTTTGCTTGAACCGAAGTTAAAGTCAGAAGCTTTGGTTGAATCGAAGCTTGAAATTAGAAAGTTTACTTGAATGGAAGCTTGAAACCGCTTAAATAGATGAAGTGATGAAATAATCACGCCGTGACGGGGATGAAGCGAATAACCCATGAATCGATGCAGCAAAGAAGAGATTCGAAGTGAACGGGATACATTAGGGGGAGTGTGGACACTCTCGAGTGAACAAGGTGAAGCGAAGCGATGACCGATAGGCGACAAATTTTGGGGCAAGAAGATTTGTAAAGGGAACGGGCGAACGGGAAGGGGAAAGAAGTTCCCAATTTAATTTTTTAACCGGTTAGTTTCCCAATGATGCATGCCCGAGGGTGGCCCGTACGTTTTATGTTTTATGACATATATTGCTAAGTTCTAACTAGTTCTACCTCAATGTGTTGTTTATATATATATAAATGGTACATTCAAATAATATAATTTAAAATTCAAACACCGGTATTCCCATAGGCTTAGATATTCTATAGTTGTTTTATAAAATTATAGAATTATAACAACATGTCCATATATTGCATGCATTAATCTTATCAGTCTAAAGAGTTCAACTTTTAAATATTTTTGGACGACTAATGTACTCTTTTCTATGTTGAAATTGGAAGAAGTTGATTATTGGTTCCTTAAAACCGCACATTATTTGTATTTAATTATTTTTAAAATAAATAAGTGTTTTTCTATTCTTTCTCCTTCTTCTTTTTATTATTATGTTATTATCACTGTTTTAAAAACCTAACCGGACCGGCCGGTCTAACCCGGTTGAACCAGAACCAGGGGCCAATCAGGTTCACTATAATCAACATTATTTTTGTCTTTTTACCTATAGAAATATAACATATTTATAAAATATAGAAGAACCATTGGTCCAACCCAGTCTAACCAGGTTTGACCAAAACCCAACAGACTACCGATTTGATGGCGGTTCGGTTTTTAAAACACTTAGTTATTATTATTATTATTATTATTATTATTATTATTATTATTATAAAATTTATATAAATTTAATGTGAGGTAAGACCTATATCATTTATTTGAAATAAGTTATTGTCTTTAATAAATAATTGTATTCTACCTATATAAAACCCCAAAATAATTATAAAATACAGGTTATTCTCAATGCTTTACATGCATATATAAGGCTACCGAAGACCTAACCTTATTTATTATTATGTATATTTATAATTATTTTTTATTTTTCAAACACAAAAGTACACTTACTAATAACCTTTAAATTAGTTTTTAATTATTCATTGTTTGCATTTATTTCTTTCTATTTCTCAATATTTCTAAGTATTAAATATGGACAACTTAATAAAAATTAGAAAATATTGATTGTCATTTGTGTTAAAGGTATTTTTTCAAATAATATATTTCTTTAAACTATACTTGGAAAACCATTTGTTTTGTTCTAAACAAATATCTTTTGCTTCCTGATGAGGTTATTTGAAATAAAAAACTATTAGATATAAAGATAAAGGTTGAATAAGCCGTTTCAGACATTTTTAAAATAAAAATATTAATAATAAAAATTAAAACTTATGACAAAAATATAAAAGGTAAGTATACAAGGTATATAAAATATTTATAATACCCTCCATAATAGATAATTGGAATATAACGGGTTCGAAAATAATATTTCCATTTCCGTTCCGTTTATTAATTAAATGGGTAAACTAATAAACGGTAAACGGTATGTAAAAATTATTATTTTATTCCCATTTTAATTTGTTCCATTTAATAATCGATCGGATTCTCTTTAAATGGCATGGCCCCAGTGTAATGAGTCTCAATTGTGGAGAAGAGAGAGCTCTCTCCAATAGCTTTCCATATCACGAAGGTGTCTCCTAAAATGGAGATGCCAGTCACCATTAAATAATCCAGCAGTTAGTACTTTAGTCTAGAAGAGGAAATGAAAGAAAAAACTTCACAACATTTTTATATGATAGTGCTTAATTAATTATTGGATGATCCCGCGCGTTATAAAATATATTCTCAAAGGGCTAATTACTACGTACGTACAGATCATAGTGAAAGTTACTTGTAGCCTGACGAGTCATTTCAAATTTATATTTTACATATAGCTAGCCTTCTTTGTAGATGCTATTCATGAGTGCCGTATTAATCATATATACCAAAGGATAAATGTCAGAAATATGTATAATACTGTTAACTAATAAATACAATGATCGAAGAATAATTGCACGATTTTGAACGCTTATAGGCATATAAATTTTGCAGGTTTCTTCTATTTCTAAGTTGAGAGGGGCGAAAGAGGGGAAAAGGAAAGATGTACCAGTAAGGCAGTGAACGAACAGAGGAACGTCCGGCGCCGATGGAGTCTTCTCCGCATTGGCGAGATGAGGGAAGCTCGATCTTCTTCGTCGCTGAAGGAACTCTACTATAGAGGGACCGCGAGTGCATGTATATTACTATATATTACAAAACTACTAGACCTCATCACAGGGGCCATTGGTTGGACTCAGCTGTAAGCTAGCTGCAACTTTTACTTGTAGTGCCATAGCCTCATGGGTAACATTTTGACGTGTAGTGACCGGCAGCTTACAGCTTAATTACGAGGATATATAACAATATATGCTAAGTTGTTAGAAAAACTACTAACTACTCTAACATCTTTGAGCTGGAGTGGGAGTACTGGTCTAGAAGAGCTAGCTAGTGTTGGAGGAAGATCACTACTGATCATGGAGGAGGCGCGTAATTAATGGATCAAGACATGGAGGAATTAATCAGAAAATAAAAGTCATAAGGAGCTAGAGGTATATAATTGGACATGGTGAGTTTCTAACTCTCTCAAATTAAAACATTGATTTTGATGAAACTTCTTAATCTTGTAGACCATGCATTAGAAGGCATATATATATATATATATATATATATATATATATATATATATATATATATATATATATGATTCGGAATTATTAATTATTTTGATCCTATAGATATTTTAAAAAAATTTACATGCAAATATGCCTTTCTCCAATGTTATTAATTAGAAAGATACCTAGCTAGCTACCTCATTGTGGAAAATTTCTAATAGATGCTCTACTAGCTAGGAAAGAGGAAGAAGATGGGAGTTAGGAACAAGGTATATATATATATATGGTCATGCTAGCTAGCTAGCTCAAGTTTAATTTGTAGAGATCTAAGGAGTTTTTTCTCATGAATTCCTTGTGAAATTGGATGTTACGAATTTGACCTAGAGTCTAGTGTCCAGGTCAACAGAAATAGCCAATGAGTTACATGGATTGCAAATATATATTATGGACCCAATTATTTGGGCCAAGGTCCAATTTCTCTCCCTAGCTTACATGTTATCTAATTAATCATTCACATTGCATCACTTAAAGTTGCATGTATATTAATTAATTTGGAGCATTATTTATTAAAATAACCTTGTCTGCAATTTGCAACTGCGAAACTTTATTATTAACTTTCCCTCACAAAAATTAATGTTTATTTTTAGCTAGCACTTTTGCTTAAAAAAGAAAATTATGAATATTGATTGTTATCATTGTCCTTGTGCATATATATATATATATATATATATAGTTGGGCGAATTGAAAGGAGCATTAATGCTCACTAAATTAATTAAGTTACATTGACTAGAATTTGCACCGAGTCTATATTGGTGGATCTCTTCAATATATGTCATAATCTAGGCCACCTAACATATATATGCATGTTCCACGACCTATATATATGTAAAAGTTTCTGATCTTAATTTCCCTTAATTACAAAATGCTTAATTATCCTTAGCAATTTTATTTCAATTAAAAAAAAAAAAAAAAAAAAAACATTATGAAGAACATTGATTCTTATCTTATAAAACTATAGGTTATAACAGCTATATATATAAAATTGGTTGGCTTCAAAGGAAAATCTAAAGTAATTTGCTTATTTGACATTCTGGGGCTATTTTCTATCACTAGCTAGTACTCGATCTTCACCAATTAACTTAATTATACAAGTATTATATTGTGTAATTAAACTAGGTGTTACAGCGATATTAATTATAACAAGTAATTAATAACTAAGCAATCGATCTGCTGATGGAAATAGAAACTAGGTAGCTAATTGCGTGACAAAATGTATCACCAATATTATGCATGGTGCCTAATTAATATATATATATATATATATCGGGCTTTTTGAGATTAAGGCATGGTGGAGCTCGGGCGGGTGACACCTATACGTTAGGTACACCTTGGGGAGGGGATCATGCATATCGATGTTATATTTATCATCAACTAATTAACCCACTCATGCAGGAGCACAAATTAAAGGTGCTTTGATCAATCAAGATGATGATCGAATCGATGAGCAGCCATTAATTGAATCAAAACTAAGTTTCTTTTTGGAGATGATCAGAGAGATCCATACGCAATATCATCTTTGAAGGTTTTGTTAACACATTCAGATACAATGATCAATATCTTTTTCCATTACCGAACCAACACGTACCTGGTTTCATCCCAACTTTGGGGCACTAGACAGGTGGAGATAAAATCTTTTCAGATATCCATCGGCGCGGTCGCATGCATGATTGATTAATAATTATCCGTCCTCCACCCGGAGGTTAGGTAAGTTTGAAAGATAAGACCTGAATAACTTTGAAGGATATCGATCCATCTTTTCGCCTTATTGTACAGTACTAGATTAAACCGTGCAGGCAAAAGATCGATTCGACATTTGAGCAACAGCACTGGAGAGCAGCAGCCTGCTCTGCTGGTAGCGATATATATATGGAAGATGAGGTCATGCCCACAGATGTAAATGATTATCAGGTCGCCGTCTCCTTTTTGGAGCAATCACTGAACAGAATTGGGTTGAGGACAAAAACACGTACGTCTTTGTGACATTTGGCCGAGGGAGGTGCGAAGCTTTCTTTTTTACATAAATATATGTATATATCAATGCATGGTGTCTGTCCCCACCGATGCCGATTGCTAGTTGCTCTCTTCTTTAATCTTTATATATATGTATGAGGGCCGAATTTAATTGGGGCGAAGCTGATCGATCGATCAGCAACTATTTATATCTATCTATATATATACATATATATAGTGTAATTTTTTTGGCTCCTAATTAACCGCGAACATATATATATATATATATATATATAGATGTCTTATCAGATTCTTGATCAGATCGATTTACTATACTCTCACAACACTCTGCTAGTTAGCTACGATGGCGGCGAGTCATCATCTCCTGTCTACGAGTGAACAGGACTTCCAGCAATCATTGATTTGGGAAGAAGAAAGGGATATATATATATATATGCATGACAAAAAAAAAAAAAAAAGTTTTATTTGGTCCCTTTAATTATTTTTAATAATTTGGCATTAAATTTTTTTAATTTACTTAAAAAAAATACTTTTTTTTGGAGCTGTGCATGAGTCAAAAACTAAAAAAATACATATAGAGAATATATATATATATATATATATATATATATATATATATATATGACAATATTCCATGTTCAATGTTTAAGTATTTGGAGTCAAAACTTATATATGCAAATTAAAGACACGTTTTTTTATTTTTAATTAAATAATTTTCTTTATTTATTTTTGTTTTTAGTGGCAATTCAATGATACAACCAAACAGGTGCATGCATGGAGCCTTCAATGATTGACAAATTTTGTGACGTCATCAGTCATGAAATGTTGGTCTCACGTGTAGGTATTTTGCACAACATAGGGACAACAAGTTGGCTCAATTTCAACCATCAATTTATGACATGACTAAATCGATCTAATTTATTTATTAATTAATTACGTCAGTCAACATGATTAAAGTAAGCAACAAAAAAAAAAAAGTAAAGAATCACAAATATTAATTATACGTTAACATGATATATATAATAATTGATTGATGCATCCAGGCAATATGGTACAAATTAACATTCTCTGAAACCCCTTTTTGTAATTAATTTATTTCATCAGCTCTTTGGTACAAACTAAGCAGATCTCTCTCCTAGCTGCAAAGGAGTGGCTGCAGGCTTTTACAATATATGCATGGAATCGATATAATTTACATATATATTCCACTGCGCGCAGCAGTACATGACTGGACTGGCCCTCTCTCCTCGATCTTGCATTCACACAGCAGCAGGGTGGGTGAAGAAATTAAAAGCAGTTACACTACATATGCAGTATGTGGTGAAGATCCATCCATCCATCCATCCATCCATCCATCAAACTGCAACCTCTATTTGCGGAAGTACTTCTATATTCCTGCAAATCGAGCTTCTTCCATTAATTATTATATCGTCAATATTAATGGACGTGGGAGCTGGTTCGTGAACTTTCCGATCTTGATCTTCTTCTAGATCTTTCAACTGCTGCTGGGACGTACTAGTGCTGGAGCTAATCATCTCCTGATCATTATCAACTCGATCATGATGATGATGATGATGATGATGATCAGACGTAATAGTACATGAAGTGGGTTGAATCTCCCAGCTTCCCTTTCTGCTCAATGCGATGATTTCACTGATTTGTTCTGGGAGTTTATCGGCTGCTATAACTTTCTTCGAGTCTTTGTAGATGACGTATAGAAACATCTGAAGAAGCCCCAAAACGAAGCCAATCACATTGGGAAGCTGTTTGTGCAAAATTATAACAAACATGAGTAGAAATTAATTAATTTGATCATGAGAAGCAAATTAACTAAAATGATGATCGATCAGCTAGCTCAATATATATATATATATACTTACCGCAATATACAAGTCTTTCAAGAGAAGACCATAACAGAACCACATGACTGCACTGAGAGTGAGGCACAAGGACAAGAAGAAGGGCATGAACTCAACACTCTTGGTGTATATCACGCGTCTCTGCAGAATTTCATTTCACAAATTAGTTAAGTGGGTTAATTTTCATCTTTCAATACTATATATCCATAAATATATAAATGTATCCTTAATTACCATGATGCTTAAAGGGGCGGCGAAGACGCTAACGGAGAAACTTAAGCATATCCATCCAAGAACATGGTCACGAAGTGATCCGTTTGGTAGCAAGAGACTCACGAGAACAATCAAACCGAAAACTCCGAGGTTTAACGACAAGAGTAACTTGGTTGTGGAGATCTGCCATCACGAAATCAAGTATATAGTTATGTTAATAAGGAGGAATTGGAATATATATATATATATATGTATAATTGTGTAAATTAATTAAAGTAATTAAGGTCTAGACGTATACCTTGGCCTTCTTTGGTGCGTAGAATATGAAGATGACAATGTAAATGGTCTCTATAACGCATCCAACGGAGTTAATGGTGATGAGAAGGTAGGCATCCTTCTTTGTAAAGGCGTAGTATATCCACAGCATTGCACTGAATAGAGCCACCACGTAAGGAACCGATTGGAAACCCTCTGTTGATTTCTTCTTGTGAATCTTGTAAAATGTTGGCCTGCATATATGTTCACATCATGAAAAATATAATTAGTAATATACTTCAAAATTAAACCAATCAACAATATTGGAAAAATATTTAATAGTACTACGTACACTGGAGCAAGGTAAACCGTGAATGATACCAAGTTACCTGCACCCAAACACACGAAAAGAAAAAAATCATATAATCAGTAACTGTCACTAGAAAATTAATTAATAATGGCAAGATTATCACAAGCTAGGAAATTAATAATCATGATACTATATGTATATATATATGGTTTGGGATTTGTGGGGAAACTTCTCGATGAAAACAAAAGGGAAGGGCGTCTCCCTGCAGATCATCTGCCTCCCCTGGAACAGGTATCGACATGGGAGACTCGATCGAGGAAAAGAAGCCTTTTCGATAATATTCATGGGTTAATTTCACTGAGCGATCTGATGATAGAGAACCTATCGGTTTCGGTTGTGGGAGGGGAAGCTCGACGTACCTAAGATGCCAAAGGCTAGAGCAAGGGGATGATGAGTGGAGAGGAGACCCATCTTGGAATATCTTAACGATCGATATTGTAGAGCTAGCTAGCGAATTGAGAGGATCCCTCACACAAAAAAGGACGACTACAATTAATATGGCTGGTTGGTGGCAGCTAAAGGGTTTATATAGGGAAAGGAGAGGACCCTTTTGAGGTTTCATAATAATAGAAGCGAGAGAAGATAGAGTAACGAGTGGATCCGTACGTAAGACATAAAGTGAAAGTGATTATACATATATATATATATATATATATATATATATAATTTGTTTCCGTGTTCCATAGTGCGGGCATGCGTTTCTAACTAAACAAGAGATGAACAGGTGCCCCGGCATGCATATATATATATATATATAATTCACTGTATATATTAATTAACAGTATTATACATATTTCTGAATTAAGCGTACACTCAAGACATAAAAATATTGTTTCATCTAATACATATTTATCACCATCAGGGATTTGCATGATTTTTATCGGGTGTTCATTTAATTAATTATACCACAAAAATTAAACTCATGTATGAGTGGAGGAGGCCGTCATTAATGTGCCAACCACGCATTTGAGAAATTAAATTAAAGCACGATGTACTTAAGGGGATTCCTATTTCCTGCACCTCCACTCAAATGGGTCTTATTCAATAGAACTATTCTCATGAATGGACTTTTCTAGAGTTTTTTTTTTTCCATATATTTTTCACTTTATTAATAAATTTATATATATATATATATATATATATATATCTGGCCATAAATAATTTAGAGTATGGTTGTTTGCATATATGCCACTTAATAGCTAGGGAGGAGAGGGGCAGGGGGGAAACTTAGAGAGAATTGAAGGTCCCAATTAAGTAACATATATAAATGAATATGAGTTGTCGTTGTTTGTATATACACGGAGCCAAAGTGAGGGGACATATATAGAGAAGTCTGAATGATCACGGATTGTTGGGAGAGCTTCAAATGGTCAGGAGGTGGCAAAATGGGTGGTCGGTGAGGCTTGACAGTACACATTACAGAGAATGAGAGAGAGATTTTTTTTTTTTTTGTTCAATTCCTTCAAGGGGATGAGAAGCTTTGTTTTTGTCTTAATGCTGCATATATATATATATATATATATATATATGGAGACTCACAGGAGTACTATATATATATATATACACATATATTATCAATGGACAGGTACCATATGTTTGGAGTAGGACATATGTACCTCCAATATATATGATGTACGTGGACAGTATACATGGGCTAGCTAGCTGTTAAATGTTATTGAATAAGTGTCTATCTAGAGTTCTCCTTCTAGAGTTCTCTCTCTAGAGTTCTCTCTCTAGAGTTCTCTCTCTAGACCTCTCTATAGTTCTGTTTCTAATCAGTAATACATATAGACTGTAGTAATATTTTGCAATAAATAAGATGCATGATTGCTTGAAATGATAAACTATAATTATATGTATATAAATTAATTATATTATATTAAAATAATTCCAAACAATAAGATAAATATGTTAATATGTCATGTTTTATTTCTATGATTTTACTTTGTTCAAATTATTAAAACATAATACTAATACTTTTTGTTACAAAATTTAAAATTTTAAAGAAATATTATTTATAGCATAACCTATAATTTTCTTTAAATTTCTTGCAGTTTCTTCATTAGAAAAAAATTTAGAAATATTAATTTAATAGTTAAAAATTATTTAAAATATGAGTGACGATTATATATATTACTCTATCAATAAGGTTTTATCAAGGAGTTATTGCTTATAAAGATGTCTTTTAGAGAGAGTTATCTATAAGCACTAGTAAAAAATTGGGCAACGAGAATTGGGTAAACCCGTTCTCATAGATTGGAAAGTCAGTCCCCATAAACCTGAGGAGTGGTTGGCCGTCTCCACAGGTTCCGTCACCACAGATCTGGGGGCTGGCATATGGCCACCCGTCCCCACATCTGGTCCTGTAGGGGCAGGGCTGCCTCATCCCCACAGATGGCCCGTGGGGACTGGGAGGCCCATCCCGTTAGTGGGACATGTGGGGACCGGTCACCCATCCCTATTGAGTTTGACCTATGGGGACTGGTTTCTAGTCTCCACAAGTGAATATCTATGGCTACTGATTATTAGTCCACATAGATACACTTATGGGGACTAGATTTTCTTAACCAACCATATATATATATATATATATATATATATATATACCATATGTTTACCCTGCATATTTATTGTGAGAGCCATACTTGGTGCCTCTTCTTAAATGTTTGTATGAAATGAATATTTCCAGCAAGGTAGCTAGTTTATATATATATATATATATATATATATATATATATATATATATATATATATATATATATATTCCAGAAATTTCCAGATCGATCGAAGACTAATAATATATAGAATATATAGTTTTGCAATAATATCTTTGTCTTTGTCCACTTGCAATCAGGCGGCTTGTCATGGGGACCCCATATGCATGGACGTGCATGCTAGCTGGTCCAGAAAGATGGCTTAATTAATAAGAGACACCACCCAGTTATCTAGATGAATTTTCACTGCTCAAATCGATCGACTAAGGAAATGAAATCAAAAAGTGAAAAAGTACTGAAGAGTGAAGGTCTTTTTCTTTCTTTCCCAAATGTTGGGATAAGCCACTAGCCTAGATTAATCTTGTTCCCTCATCTTATCGAAGCTAAAAACATGTGGTTCTCCCCGGCCGTACGTAGTGCTTCAATTCGATTTATATAATGAAGCCATATATATATAAAACCAATATTCCACTAACTAATTAACCAATTCTCTGCAATTACTTCTTAATTCGCGCGGTGCCTATTGTATATATATACTTTTATATTAATCATTGTGGTTCAAATTAAGTTTACTTTTACCCACTAAATTAAAGTAATTACCGCCGGGAAAAAAGTGTAGGTAGATGAAATAGTATGCTTTTAGCAGTGATCGATGCTTTGAATATTTAATCTTTATCTATCTAAAGGAGATGTTGTTTAGGCATGCATGAAAGTGTTTATATTAATTAATCAATGAAACTTAATTTTGAGCATCGTGACAGAAATGTAACTGTGACTCGATCAAGTGGTACAAGGTTTTTAATAATTTGTAGAAACGAATTAATTAATAGTGCAAGTTTTTGTGAATATATTATAACTTCACTGTTTTGGCCATGCTCTTCATTCAATAAAGGGCAAATATGTACGTAGTAGTGACGATGACGTCGATCGAAAAACTATAATTACTAACATGATTTTTATAGTTACAAATTAACCATGCATGAGGTGCTTATTAATTATTTTGTGGAGAAAAGTCTATAAATTCCTTGTAGGGGATCTACCTAGTTGCTCCTCAATTACGTACGTACTCTGATACGTATGCGTACAAATAAAATACCATATCGATCGATAATAGCTAGTGTGCAAAATTTGAAGGCTGGTTTAATTAATTAATTTGTGGCCAAAGACTCTAAGGAACTTCCATATATATATATATATATTTATATATATATAACATTGGCCACATCATTATTTTGTTAACATAATACAATATTTCTAGTGAATGTCCTCTTGGCCTTAATTAGGCACCAGCCTAGAGGGGTTAGAGAACCTTCACATGCACGTACCTTAATCATTTCTATCAACTTATTAAGAAAGTCCTCTTGGCCTTAGGCAAGGCAATAGGGTTGTATTCTGGATTTAGTAACTTTCTCCTTAACTGTGGTTTCCAATCTAATATATATATATGAAGTGGACTCTTGCTTATTTTGTTACAACGTACTCTCGTATATAATTAATCGCCACAATATCTAATCACAATATTGAAGGATAGATTCCATATATATATAGGGGCCGGGGTGCACAAAATCATTTACCTCCATCAAACACACCCATGCATTCACATAAAAAATAGGATGGATCTCCTATATAAATACCACAAAGAAATGACCGTAGCTAGTCTACTAATTAATTAAGAGCACTTCAATACAAAAGCCTCTGACCAAATATTTCCTCCTCGATCGATCAGTTGTTGGTAGTACGTAATGTTGTTAATTTGGCAAGGAATATAATTTTGTGGTAATATATTCATCTCAATTGTTGCATGGTGTTTTAATTAATCCAATGGTAATTATATTATGTTATATATATATATATATATATATATATATATAGTATATATGACTAGCTAGCTAACATTATTGTACTTAATTTTCATCAAGTTCATTTTCTTGTCATCACTCAATATTGAAACAAATAGTCAGTCGTCCATGCATGTGAGAAAAATTGAGGCACGTTTGGCTAAGCTCTTAATTAATTAATTTGGAGCATAAATTAATTAAAGCTCCTTTCTTAATTTGGATGTAATTAAATATGTTTGGTTATATATCTTGGATATATTAATCTAGATTTCAAATAACATAAAAATATTAATTAGTGCTTTTGAAGAGCTTAATTTAAAAATAGAATATTAATTTCAAGTTAGAGGACGTCGATCTCTTCAAAGAGTCTATATCAAATTAAATTATATAAGTCCCTAATTAATCAAAAAAGAGATAGCCTGCCTATCCAATCTTTGCCTATATATATATATATATATATATATATATATACGTACCCATGCATCCTAATTAGAAGTCACTTATATAGTCCTGATCGAAGAAACAAACCACAGAACCTCTGCGATCTTCTTCCACTTCTTCTACATCCTCTAATTATATATATAAACCGGCATTGCTTGCCGCCCTCTTCCACGCTAGCTTTATCCAATATTTTATAACTTAGACATGACTTTAATGAATATTGTGGGCTAAATCGAAATCCAAGTACGGCTGCGCGCAGAAGGGTTTATTTTTACACATGGCCCTCTGTTTAATTAGTTGCCAAAAGTCATATATATCTAGGGTTAATTGGTGATCAGTAATATTGATAGATTATGAACAGACTTTTCTGTTCCCTATATACCTAGTCACCCTCCCAATTAAACCTAGCTTGCTCACGTTGGATTTACATAACATAATTAAGAACTGCATGCCCACATTAATTAATACTCGTTTAATTATATAATGTCAAAGATTGAGATCATTAATCGATTATTGTAGTGCATGCGTACCTTCATCTTCTCAAAATCATAAGTTTTCCTATTTAAACGTCATGTCGGCTCAAAATGTCTTGAGCAATTAAAATTCCCACTTTTCAACATCACTCAATTGATCATAACGTACCGTATTCGTAGCTTAGCTAGGTGTCGTCTCCAGAATTTTCTTTTCCAAGGCCTTCCCAGCAAAGAATTAAGCTGAAGCTATCTAGCTCACAGATATCATTTGATGTGATATTCAGGGCAAGTAATTAGTTACTGGTGGATATATATAGACGATGGAAATTTCTCTACCCACGAATGCTATTCTCATCCAATAATTCAACAACACTTAATTGTTTGATTTTGCTGGTATTAATGACGGACGACCAATAATATTGATTAGGGAGCTAGGACTCGTCGCACGTCGACGCTCTGATATATATTGATTAATTATATATGACGACCGAGACTCATTTTCAACAAAACCATGTTTCATTTAATCTGCTGTACGATTCTTGGTCGTCATTCATTTGTTTATTTTTGATGATAGCAGTTGCGTAAATTATAAACGTGAGGAAATAAATTACCTTAATTGCCCAGGGTAAAAATTTATTAAGTGCCCAGTATTAAACCTTATTACGTACTGATCTTCTCCTGATTAATTTGGAGATAATATTTGCATGTTTTTAAGGATTCATCTTAATTAGATATATATATTCCCCGAGTTGTATCTCTGAACGTACGAATGAAGCAGATCGAATGAGGGAGCTATTGTTCTGGCGCTAACATCCTTGTTGCAGCTAATTAATTAATGCATGCAGTTGTTTAACCAACTTTAAATGTATTCATTATGCTTAACGGTTGTATCCAAAATATTGGTGCCAATGGTGCATCCGGCCCCATTATCATGGGAGCTAGCCGGTCGGTTAAACGTACGGTGTCTTTAATTAAAGGAGATGACAATAACAAAGGCAAATTAACATTGGGAAATTAGTCCAGTACTCATGTGCCCTATTTTTCGAGTTGTGTCACTAATCATATCATTTGTAGCATCAGAAGGGTTACGTTAAGCCACTGGTTGCATCTAGCTTGAGAGGCTTAATTAATTCAGAGAAAATTAAGGGATAAAAAATCCATAAGATAATTAAGGGTAAAAGAGTTAGAAATGAAATCTTATTCTCGATCAACTAGTTTTTCATTCATACATGCATACAACAAACACATACAATATAGTAGGCTTATTTCTCCCACACTAGTACCAAAAATGGTGCATGAAGCATCCATTTTGGGCATCGACCAACATCTTCCATTTGGATCACTGGAGAAGGAGAGAAGGAAACCAAAGAGCTGATATATAGAGCTAGAGAGAGAACAACAAGCGTTGGCACAAAGAAGGGATGGTTGGTTCTAAATTAGAAAATCCTAGAAGCTGGAAGTCTCACAAAGACCCCTCTCTCCTTTTTGATTTTCACCAAATTAATTAAGGGAGACTCTGTGATGAAGCTATATATATATATATATGTCATGAAGATTAATCAAACTTCGGTACTACACTGGATCTGCTGAACTACTTCAGGCTGATGTTTTGGGCCTCCGTCATTCTGTTCGGTGAGCCGAGGAGAATTTTGATCATGTTCTCCAATTTCTTTCTGATTTTCGTTCTGTTCGGCTTCAATGGGATGCACCTCAGCAATACCCACAGAGCTTAATTTGATCATGTTGTTGACATGTTCAGGCAGTTTCTCCTCTAATATCACCTTCTTTCTGTCCTTGTAGATAACATACAAAATCATTTGGATGACCCCAAAGGTGAACCCAATAATATTAGGGAGCTGTTTATACCAAAAACAAAGGAAATTTGTCAATTATTTGTCAGCTAATTAATTATAACAGCACTGATTATATATATGTACATAAGAATATTACATAGAAGAGGTGCTTACTGCTATGTAATAGTCTTTGAGAAAAAGACCATAGAAAAACCACATCACAGCACTTAAAGTGAGGAAGAAGGAGAGGGTAAACGGCATGAACTCCACGCTCCTCGTACGAATGACGAGCCTCTGAATTTTTTTTAAAAAAAAGTGATTTAGTGAACTAGGTTTAAGTAGTACGAACAGCATTTATATATACTGATTACTAATTAAAATTTTTTAAAAAATGAAAATGATTAGGTAAACTTGATAATTAATTATGAATTGTAGTATGAACTATATATGAAGTGTATAAAGTTAATTTTCTAAATATTAAAATTACAAATAACATGTGATTAATTTGATGCTCACCATAATGCTGAGAGGAGCTGCAAAGACGGATACAGAGAAGACCACACATATCCATCCAAGAACTCGAACACGGCCAGACCCTTTTGCTAGAAAGATAGTGAGGGCAACAATCAGGCCGAAAACTCCTATGTTCAACAGCAACAGCAATTTGGCAGTGAGGATCTGCAAAATTCAATTGAATACAATCGTTAGTATTTTCTTTAAAAGAAACAAAGATAATAATAATAATAATAATAATAATAATAATAATAATAATAATAATAATAATAACAATAATAACAAGAAGAAGAAGAAGAAGAAGATGATGATGATGAAGATGATGAGGATATATAAAGAAGAAGAAGAAGAAGAAGAAGAAGAAGAAGAAGAAGAAGAAGAAGAAGAAGAAGAAGAAGAAGAAGATGATGATGAAGATGATGAGGATATATAAAGAAGAAGAAGAAGAAGAAGAAGAAGAAGAAGATGATGATGAAGATGATGAGGATATATAAAGAAGAAGAAGAAGAAGAAGAAGAAGAAGAAGAAGATGATGATGAAGATGATGAGGATATATAAAGAAGAAGAAGAAGAAGAAGAAGAAGAAGAAGAAGAAGAAGAAGAAGAAATAACTACCCTGGCCTTCCTAGGTGCATAAACGATGAACGCCACGATGTAGAGGGTCTCTATGACACATCCAACGGTGTTGATGGTGATGAGAAGGTAAGCGTTAGACTTCACGAAAGCATAGTAAATCCACAGCATGGCACTGAACAGTGCAACAACGTAAGGAACGGATTGAAACCCCTCCGTCGATTTCTTCTTGTAGATTCTATAAAACGTTGGACTGCAAGAAGACAAAAAGAGAGGAAAAAAAAAAAAAAAAAAAAAAAGGCTTCCAAATTAGTATCAGCTAGCTGTGAGGCCCTCGAGAGCGGAATGAACAAACTAGCAGTTAAAGTAGTGCAGAACTGATGTAAGCATATAACATCTTACAGTGGGGCAAGGTAGACCATGAATGACACCAGATTACCTGAGAGAAAAAATAATAATAATAATAAAAATATGATCAGTAAATGCAATACCTGAGAGAAATTAATTATGCAAGTGAAAAAAAAATGATCACGAGAAAAAGGTAATTAATGAAAGCAAAGAAAAGAGAAAAAGAAAAGGAAATGTGGAAGATGACTGTCATGCACGATGTCTACAGGTAGAGCTAGCTTGCTTTAACTAGACTAGTTTCACAAATTAAGAAATTGCAGAAAATAAAAAAAACCATCTTGTTATGCAAAGAGAAATGATACCCTAAGGGGAAAGCCAGAAGAAATGGAGCAGTTAAAGAGAAACAAAATTCGAAAACCCCATTCATGCATGTATAACAAACCATTAAAGCCAAAAGAAGAAGAAACAAATAAAAGGAGATGTGGAAGAAACAGAAAGGCGCAGCTAGCATATATGGTCTTGTTTTTTGGTTAGATTTCTTCTTCAAAGTAGGTGCTGCAGGCAGCATCCGGTACCCAACCAAAAGATAAAAAAACCACACTAAGAAACAAATCAGTCGAACATGAAAACAATATTTCAAGAAGAAAACCAGTTGATCATATATACATAAGATGTATGCAAAATGAAAAGACTCGGAAAGAAGAAAGAAAGAAAGAAAGAAGAAAAGAAGAAAAGAAGAAAAGAACAAGGGAGGACTAGCTGGTGTACCTAGGAGGCCAAAGGTGAAAGTCCCCGGGTTGTGGATAGCGAAGATGGCCATCTTTCTCTCTCTATCTCTCTCTCTCTGTCTCTGTGTCTTACTGTAACCTCTAATTAAGCAACAAGGAAGGATGAAAACTGAAGTAGGTAGGTAACTCGCAAATAAGTATGTAACAAATGCTGCAGATGGATCGAATGTCTCTCTATCTCTCTAGATCTCTGTGATATCAGCTGGCTATATATATAGAATATAAATATGTATATGGCTATGATCTCCAAGACAGAAATGAAGCTAGCTAGCAGGCTCTCTTTTGTTCTTCACTCCTGGTGATAGGAGATGAAAGAAGGAAGGAGAGCTGCCAATGAGTAGCTCGCATGTATGGGATATATGGGTGAAGAGAAGAGGAGGGGAGAGTGAGAGAATATATAGAAGGAATGGTAGGGGGGGGGTGACCCTTCAATTTTTCTTTGGAGGGTATAATGTTTTAACTTGTAATATATATATATATATAGGATATAATTATATGGGTCATAGTGGGAGCATGAATATTTGAAGAGGTGGCATAGGATTATCGTTCCCCAACCGAACAGGTGGTGGTGCAGTGGAGCTGCTCTGGGGTTTTACGTTACCGCTTGAGCAAAGGGGAAGGGAGTAGGGAGAAGGGAAGGGAAGGAAAGAAGGGACTTTCACGTGAACCCGGAATTGGCCTTCCCCAGCCGTTTCTATTTTAGAACAGAAACACACACGGCTTCTCTCTTTCGTTTCATCTCCACGTCAGTCCCCTTGTCTCCACTCAAACCAAACTCTCTCTCTCTCTCTCTCCCTCTTTCTCTCTCTCTCTCTGATTAATCTCTCTCCTTCGATCTCTAATATTTACCTAAATGAACAGACCCACTACTCTTCTCTCTTTCCTAATATAAGATCGATCTCTATCTTCCTCAATTTCCTGACCGAAAGCCGGAGAAGGAAAGGGGAGAATTAGTGCTAAATGAAGCAACGGACCTTGTTTAAATAAGTGGGTTTGATGTTCTTGATCAGGCATATATATAAGTGGGCGATGAAGAAGAAGAATTAGGAGACCGACGAAGAATAATTAAGCAGTACTATACTACTTAATTAATTAATATCTGTTCCAGCGGCAGGCATGGCATGCAAATGTGTGATCCTGGTTGAGTTTCTAGTCAATTAATTAATAATATATATATAATCCTTCTTAATTAGTTGGGCTAGTTAGCTATTTAAAATATGACAGATATACGTATAGAGGGTACGTAAATCCAGCCAGAAATTAAGGTTAGATAGTCTTTCAGTGTCGTCTCCATTAACCGAAACATAATCATCACAGCAAAATTAGGTTAATTTCTTTCTTAGTTTCAGTGCACAACCTCGATCGTTATTGCAGAAAGATTAGAAGTTCTTTCGGTATCAGTTCTGGTATTACAACTTCCAAGGCTCTCTCGAAATGGGAACCGTGACAAGGTTTTGCTGCATTTGCTTGCAGAATTGAAGAAGATCGAAGATGTGAAAATTAATTGCCAGGTTTATTAATTATTATTTTCTCTATATATATAGCTTGATTCCCCATTTTCCACTAAACCAGGCGCAAATGTGGGTGGTTTCTGATTTTCCGAAGCTCAGCATTGAATTTTTCTTTGACTTATATAAGCAAACCATTTAATTCAGATTCTTCCTTCGATTTACCTTATGCTACAAGGAATTCAATGAGTTGAAAGCGTAGCTACTATACCGACCCCGGCTGAAGAAATCTCTACCTATAAACACAAAAAGGTAACTAGCTAAATATATATACATATATATGTATGGAGGATATTAATCTCATTAGTCATTACATATATATATATGATGATTAATTTGGAAAGACGCTTTAATTAATTAATCAATTTTTTTTTTATAATCCGATCCATCGAGTCGAGTCATCACCATATAATATATATCTGATCCAACCAAAAAATAAAAACAAAACAAAAGCAAAAACAAAAGTTCTTCTCGATCGATCGGTCCGTCAGCTCTTGATTAAATATTTGTCCGTTCATGGCGCCTCGCTGCACGTATATACATAATATATATATATATATATATGAGTACTACTACTACTACTACTACTACTACTACTACTCCATCCCTTGAGTTCATATAGCTGGCTTAATAATTTGTTTTTCCAATCTCCCCTGCTTAATTGTCTGCAAGCGTTAAAAGACTCGATCACTTCCTTGGACCGACTCCTTTGCTGGTGTTAATCCATGGCCATTAATTATAGCTGCACGGATGACTTTCTTGTTTCTGAAGCTTTTGCTTTTGCCGTTATAGAAGAGAATGAGACAAGAGGCATGAGAATCTGTTAAGTTCCTGCTATTCATTATCACCCACTGCCATTTCTCTTATCTTTTCATCATCGTTAGTGGAAAGTACGAGAAACCCAGATGGAATGAATGTCGATCGATTAATTTTGTCATTATATATAATTCTCTGCTCCATCTGATCATCTAAATGCATGTGTGAGCTGCCATGGTTCTTGCAGGTGGAAAGCTGGGGTTCTGCCCCCAATAGGAGCTGCACAAATATATATGGATGATCTCCCATGCATGGAACCACCCGTGGCTAGTACAAAAAACTAAGTCTTTAGAGTTTGAAACTGTTTCACTTTTTTTCCTCATTGGGTATTATATATATATATATATATATATATATATTTATATATATAAGTGATCATTTTAAGTCTTAATATATAATTACAGACAAATATGAGATTAGCTAGTTTAAAGATCAATATAACAATATGTACTGGATCGATAATTACTAATTTCTCTTTAAAGCTTTAATTAATTAGTATAAATTGTGTAAACATGCATGATCAAAGAAGAGTTTTATATATAGTAAGTGTGCAATATTGACCTCGATCCTTATATAATGTTTATACTCTAATGAACTTAATTTCCTTTAGAATATCAACATTATTTTTGCCATTTCTTTTTGGCTTAGAAAAAAGAAAAAAATATTAAAAAGATAGTTATTCTAGTGAAAAGCACTCGACACCGGTTTTTTGTTGTCGGGTCACTATTATGACGCACGAGTTTTTTATGCTCTCCTTCTTTGTAATTTGTCATTTTTTAAACCGGTGCCCTCTCTTCGACTATTTTCATTTGATTTTCAATTAACTTTATTGAACACGAACATTGTATTGCACATTAGTAGTAACAACAACAATATTAATTTCAAGGAGAATAACACCAATATTGACAGCAACAACAACAACAACAACAATATATAACTAATTAACAATGACAATGAGAATAAAAATCTTAAGATTTATAATAATCCGCGTAAAGGAACCTATTGTGTAGAATGGTAGAACTGGCATGCAGATGACTTAGCTTGCTAGTTTAATAATTCAAGACTTTTTTTTTTTTTTTTTTTTTTTTCACTATCTTATGGGTTCATCTTTATATGTTGACAATGATATATAGTATGGATATTTTTATTTTTCAAATGATTATATAGGACATTAAAATTCTCCTTTAGATTCTAATTAAGGAAGAGGCAGAGAGATCTTGAAGTGGAAGTGGAAAGAGGGCAAAAGAGAGAAACTTCTGCACAAGTTAGTTTTATGAGCCAGGGGGTCATCATCTTGGTGCCATCATCTTCTAGAACTAGCAAAGGAAAGCAGGTGAGAAAGCAAACCAATCCTAGTCTCTGATGTTATTAGGAAAACTTAATTTTTTTGTATTTCTTATATTTTTCCACTGCAGGCATTTAAAATATGGAAAGCATGCGACATTTTTATGCAGTTTCTTCCCTAGCTTGTATGTCATCTTGGAAGTTGCAACTAATTAACATCACCAAGACTCTTATGTCTCTCTCTAGAATATGAATACATATCTCTCTCTCTCTCTCTCTCTCAAGGTCTTTCTTCTCAGCTGTGTCTTGCGTAACAACATGAAAAAACAGTCCACCTCGAAAGGAGCAAAATGGTTTGAGATTTCGTACATGAGTAAGGATACCAATTAAGTTAAGAAGGAAGAGGAATAAGAGAAGGTGTTGTGGAGCAGTCCGGCCGGAAACCCCTTTTCGTGTAACATCCAGCTGCATATATAATACATTGCAAAAGATATTATAAAAATTATCTATAGAAATATATATACCAATAGAAATATTAAATATATACAAATTATAGGGTATAATATTTAATGGTGCATGAAAACAGTTAATATATATAATTGGTCCAACCTAGTCTAATGCATGGGGTTTGTCCAAAAGTGGACATATATATATATATACTACCGGTTTGATGGCTGGTCTGGTTTTTCAAACGTTGTAAAAGATATATATATAGTACGTATTCCATGGGCCGGTTGGCCGGCCAGTCACAAGGGACCATGCATCAGCAATATCACTAGCTATATATATATATATATATATGCAACTTGTTAAAATAAAGGAAATTAACCCAATATTCGACTTCAAAACAATTAAGGAAGAGTACAAGCTAGCTCCACTTTTATCCTCTTTTGAGAAAAGAAATTAGCACAGCTGGAACAACAGATATTTTTCTGAATTGAAAATCTACAATATATATATATATATATATATATATATATCCTTTGCAGTAATTTCCACAATCCTCATGAATGGTAATTAGTAATATTTAACCTCAAAGGTAAGGTGTTGGACCATTAATTGGGTGTCATGCATGTACTCGGGCGGGCTTAATTAAATACCAACATTCAGGTCATGATCCTTTTCTTTCCGCGGGTCCTACATATACTGCATGCATTGAATCGCCCAATGCCGGTATTCTCAAACAACTTGCTCCTCCATCATGGGATCATCCCTGTAAACACGAAGAGGTGTGAGGTCGACGAAGCCGAAGTACTCTTACAAGAAACAAGGACGAGACTTTCTAGGGTTGACTCCCCGGCCCCCATGCTGAAACCAGATGATGATCGATTGAGGAAGGAATCTCAACCTAATATTCCTTCTAATGGAGTGACCAACTGTAACTGACTCAGCCTGGGGGCAGTAAGTGCACCACCACCCAAGCACCTTTACTTGTCCACTTGGCCAGATTGTACTCCAGTGTACATAATGCTTGAAAGATCTTCCATTGTTAAAAACTTGTCATCTCCTTGCTGTTTGGTGCTAATGCCAAAAAGGCTTCCCGTGGATTGAGTGGATTAGGGAAGATTCTTGCCCATTCAGGGTCTACCTAGTTGTGCAAGCCCGGAACACCCACCTCCTAGCTACAGCCTCCTTTCCATGCATGATGAACTTGCGCGCGGTACTGTCTTTAATTTGGCAGATCCAGTACTGACTGCTGTTTGAGCTCCATCTCTCTAGTGGGTGAGACTGTCAGAAGAGGTATGTAGTAGTGCAAAACAGCCAAGCTCCCCGCAACTATATAATGAAGCCAAAATGTATAGTAGCACCTCCATGAAAGGGCCTTTAATATTTAAGTGTACGCTTCAAGCAATATAAGGCTTAATGGGATCTCTCTTAACAACTTGTCCACAATTCCAGCAATAAAATTAACTATATATCAAAAGGGTAGGCTAATTTGTTTCCCTCCTTTTGCTTTTGAATCTGATCAGTTTGCCAAGATTCCTGCTTGGAGCACCCTCTTTCCACCAGTACCGGGCCCCTTTAATGATTCTAAGGGTTCTATATGTATATACATATATAAGGTGCCTGCTGCCCGCCCATTGGTGCCATCAAGTCCTCTACGACTTCTGTATTAATGGCAAGGGAGTGACCATCTTGGAGTTTTCGATCCATGAGAAGATTTAATTTAACCGCGAGTTTGAAGATATAATATTGGAGTGACCTTGAATATTACTTCTTTGAGAATATATATATATATATATATATATAGACCTCAGATTTAATTTGGTGGGGAAGTTTGACACTTAATCCTCTTTAATGTAAACCCCAATGGATTTACCAAGTGCAAGAACTTTTTTTTTTTTTTTTCTTCAATATATATGATAATTGTTTTTATTCCTTTTTAATTTAATGCTGTATACTAATTATCTTTTGTATTTATGTTCGGTAGAAAATAAAAGTAGTGTAAAAGTAAATTGTACAAAATATGAAACACTTAAACAGAAATTTAATCCTTAATTAAGAAAGATTGTTTTAAATTGATCGTGTCCCCTAGCTACATGTAATACTAAATTATTTATTATAAACTTTGTAATTTTTAAATTATGAAGTTCAACCTAGCCTACCCCCATCTGCATTTTGCCAATTTGACTCCCCAATCCATGAACTTATATACTTATTTGTTGTAGTGTTAGAAACCAAAAAAAAAAAATCAGTCTCTCATAATATATACAAGAAATTTAAAGATAATGATAAAAGCCACATAAATATAATATCAACATAAAATAAATAAAATGAAAAGATAAAATAACACTTGGAGTATTAAGACCTAAACTATATGGAAGAATAATGATCATAGTACAAAGCCTCTAGAGGATAACCTCATGGTGATGATCTCCCAAGTGATGTAACCACCCCATGCCCATTCATGTCCTCTATTCTTGATCTACCCATAGCGTGAGAGGGAAATCCCATGGCAAAAATTGGAATGACTTCTCCGGTTAAGTCAACTTGTACCCCAAAGACATCATATTTGGGTATGTATATCTACAAAAACTACAATTGAGAAGACCAGTAGAGGATAACATACCTGTTGAAACATTGCTAAATATTCTACAAAAAACAAATCAATCGGAATTAAGATCTCAATTAAAGGTAATAGTAATGGAATTTTAAGAAAATTCATTCTTGAAGTCTATAGTAAAGAAATTTAAAGAAAAATCACGATTGAAGACTTTAGTAACAGAATTAGAAGAAAAATTATTATTAATATTTAAATTTCCTTATTATACCGTTTAAGAATGAATTTTAAGCTATTGCCTCTAAACATGGTTTCTACATAAATTCCTATATTTTAGGTTTTTATCATGATTTTTCTTCAAACTCCCTTACTATAGTCTTCAGTCATGAATATTTTTAAATTCTCAAACTATATTGCCTTTAGTCATAATTTTTCTTCAAAATCCTTTACTATAGATTTAAAGAATGATTTTTATAAAATTAACTTACAAAAGCCTTCAATAGAGATTTTTTATCAAATTCAGTAATTTTTGTTTTTTATCATAATTTTCTTCTAAATCTCTTACTATTGCCTTTGATCATACTTTTTCTTCAAATTCCCTTCCTATGGCCTTTGATTTTTTTCAAATTCCCTTATTATAGCCTCCATTTATGATTTTTCTTCAATTTTTTTTATTGCTTTCAACCATAATTTTTCTTTAAAATGCCTTACCATAGCCTTCCTGAATGAATTTTCTGCAAAACTCCCTTATTATAGGCTTTAGTAATAATTATTCTTCAAATTCCGTAATTTATTTTTATAACATATATTTTTTTTAAAATCCTACATTGTAACCTTCATTCATGATTTTTCTTCAAATTCCGTTACTAAAACCTTAAGTCACAATTTTTCTTAAAATCCATGACTAAAGCTTTCAAGAATGTATTTTCTTAAAATTCCTTTACTATTACCTTTAATCATGATTTTTGCTCAAATTTCAATAGTTTAGTTGTTTTCCTGATTTTTATTCAAATTCCTTTACTATAGCCTTTTGTCATATTTTTTTTTTTAAATTCCCTTATTATAGCCTTAAGACACGATTGTTCTTCAAATTCATTTACTATAGCCTTCAGTCATTATTTATGTTTGAAATATCATTTTATAACCTTCAAGGATGAATTTTCTTCAAAACTCACTTACAACAGCCTTTAGTAATGATTTTTCTTTAATTTCTATAATTTTAGTTTTCTATCATATTTTTCTTAAAAATTCTTTACTATAGCTTTTATTCATAATTTTTTTTCAAATTCATTACAAATGCCTTCACTTATGCTTTTTCTTTAAATTCCCTTACTATAGCCTTCAAGAATGAAATTTCTTAAAATACATTTACTACTGTATTTAATCATGATTTTTAAAAATTTCCTATACTTCAGTTTTTTTTCATGATTTTTTTTGAAATTCTCTTACTATAGCTTTTAGTTGTGACTTTTTCAAATTCCCTTAGCCTTCAGTCATAATTTTTCTTCAAAATTACTTACTATGGACTTCAGGAATGAATTTCTTAAAATTACCTTGCAAAAGCCTTTAATAATGATTTTTCAATTCTGTAATTTTTATATCATAATTTTTCTTCAAATTCCCTTATTATAGCCTTCATTCATGATTATTCTTCAAATTCCTTTACTATATAAAACCTTCAAGAATGAATTTTCTTAAAATTCCTTATTAAATCCTTTAATCATGATTTTAGCTCAAATATCGATATTTTAGTTTTCCATCATGATTTTCTTGAAATTCCCGAATACTAGTCTTCCGTCACGATTTTTTTCAAATTCCCTTATCATAACCTATAGTCATGATTTTTCTTCAACTTTTTACTATTGTTTTCAGCCATAATTTTTCTTTAAAATGCCTTACTATAGACTTCTAGAATGATTTTTCTCAAAAGTCCCTTACTATAACCTTTAGTAATGATTTTTTTTCAAATTCCGTAATTTTAGTTTTCTATCGTAATTATTCTTAAAAATAAATTTCTATAGCCTTCAGTCATAATTTTTTTTCAAAATTTTTCACTATTGCTTTCAGCCATAATTTTCTTTAAAATGCTTTACTATAGCCTTCTTCAATGAATTTTCTTCAAAATTCGCTTATTATACTCTTTAGTAATGATATTTCTTAAAATTCCGTAATTTAAGTTTTCTATCACATTTTTTCTTAAAAATCCTTTAATATAGCCTTACATCATTATTTTTCTTCAAATTACCTTATTAAAGCCTTCAATAATGATTTCTTTTCAAATTCCCTTACTCTAGCCTTTAGGAATGTATTTTCTTAAAATTACCTTTCAAAAGCCTTCTAATGTTTTTTCTTCAAATTTTGTAATTCTTTTAAATCATAATTTTTCTTTAAATTTCCCTTACTAGCCTTCATTCATGATTTTCTTCAAATTACTTTACTATAATCTTCATAAAAGGATTTTCTTAAAATTCCTTTACTAATCTATTAATCATGATTTTCTTCAAATTCCCTAATAATAGCCTTCGTTCAAAATATTTTTTCAAGTTCCCTTACTATTGCCTTCATTTATAATTTTTAAAAAATTATTTTACTATTTCTTTCGGCCATAATTTTTCTTTAAATGCCTTACCATAACCTTCTTGAATGAATTTTCTTCAAAGCTCCCTTACTATAGCCTTTAGTAATGGTTTTTACAAAAAAAAATATATATTCTAGTTTTTTCTCATGATTTTTTTTAAAATTCCCTTACTGAAGTCTTGAGTCATAAATTTGTTCAAATTTTTTTACAATAGCCTTCATTCAGGATTCTTCTTCAGAATCCATAACTAATGGCATGATTTATTTTTAAATTCACATACTATGGCCTTTAAAAATGAATTTTCTTAAAGTTCATTTACTATTACGTTAGTCATGATTTTTTCACAACTTCCTATATTTTAGTTTATTGCCATGATTTTTCTTCAAATTAACTTATTATAGCCTTTAGTCATGAATATTTTCAAATTCACATATTATAGCCTTTAGTCATAATTTTCTTTAAAATCACTTATTATAAACTTAAGGAATGATTTTTATTAAAATTGCCTTGCAAACGCTTCTATAATGATTTTCATCAAATTCTATACTTTTTTTTAGTATCATAATTTTTGTCAAATTTACTTATTATAGCCTTCATTCATGATTTTTCTTCTAATTCCATTACAAATTACTTCAGTCATGATTTATCTACAAATTCCATTATTATTACATTCACATAGTATAACATTCAGTCATAATTTTCAAATTCACATGTTATAACATTCAGTCATAAATTTTATTTAAAATAACTTACTATACAACTTAAGGAAATTTTTCTTAACATTGTCTTACAAACACATTCTATAATAATTTTTCATCAAATTCCATAATTTTTGTTTTTTATCATATTTTTCTTTAAAAATCTTTTATTGTAACCTTCATTCATGATTTTTCTTCAAATTGCCTTACTAAAGTCTTTAGTCATGATTTTTCTTCATATGCCATTATTAAAGCCTTCAGTCATGATTTTTCTTTAAATTCTCTTACTATAGCCTTCAAGTATGTTTTTTTCTTAAAATTCCTTTACTATTACCTTTAATCGTGATTTTTACTCAAATTTTGATATTTCAGTTTTTTGTCATAATTTTTCTTCAAATTCCCTTACTATAGCCTACGATCATGAAATTTTCTCAAATTCCCTTTAGCCTTCAGACGTGATTTTTCTTCGAATTCCCTTACTATTGCCTTCAAAAAAGATTTTTTAAAAAATTTCTTTAACCGTTAATCATGTTTTTTCTCAAATTTTGATATATTTTGTTTTTTGTCATGATTTTTCATCTAATTCCCTTATTATAGCCTCTGGTCGTGAAATTTTTTTTATGTTATCATACTATAGCCTTAAGTCATGATTTTTTTTCAAATTCTTTTACTATATCCTTCAATCAATATTTATGTTTAAAATGCCTTACTATAGCCTTCAAAATTCCCTTTATGGAATGGTTTTTCTTCAATTTTTATAATTTTAGTTTTCTATCATATCTTTCTTAAAAATCCTTTACAATAGTCTACATTCATTATTTTTCTTCAAATTCAATTACAAATGCCTTCAATCATGACTTTTCTTAAAATTCACTTACTATTGCCTTTAATCATGATTTTTGCACAAATTGTTATATTTTATTTTTTTTTATGATTTTTATTCAAATTTCCTTACTATAGCCTTCAACCATAATTTTTCTTCAAAATCTTAAAATTGCCATACAAGAACTTTCTATAATGATTTTTCTTCAAAATCTTAAAATTGCCATACAAGAACTTTCTATAATGATTTTTCTTCAAATTTCATAATTTTAATTTTCTATCATAATTTTTTTTCAAAATCTCTTACTATTGCCTTCCGTCATAATTTTTCTTCAAATTCCTTACTATAGTCTTCTTTCGTGATTTTTTTTCAAATTTTATTACTATTGCATTTATTCATTATTTTTCTTCAAATTCCCTTACTATATCCTTCATTCGTGATTTTTTTTTCAAATTCCCTTACTATAGCATTTATTCATGGTTTTTCTTAATATTCCCTTTCTATAGCCTTTATTCATGATTTTTCTTCAAATTCCCTTACTATAACCTTCAAAAATAATTTTCTTCAAGTTATTTTACTAAATAATTAAATAATTATTTTAGCTCAAATATCCAATATTATTATTTTTTGTGATGATTTTTTTCAAATTCACTAACGACAGCCTTCGATCATGAATTTTTTTTATTATATCGTGATTTTTCTTCAAATTTTTTTTCTATTGCTTTCAACCATATTTTTTCTTAAAAATGTCATACCATAGCTTCTTGAATGAATTTTCTTCAAAACTCTATTATTATAGCGTTTAGTAATAATTTTCTTTAAATTCCATAATTTTAGTTTTCTATCATATATTTTTAAACTAAAATTTTTGTTTTCTATTTTATTTTTAAAACCACTTTGTAGACTGCCTTAGGATAAGACCCTCTTTAAAATAAACTTTTCATGGGTTAATGACAAGTTTATCACTAATACAATAGCCACTTATATGGGCACCGAATCTGGCCCAACTAGTCAGGTTTGGCATTAATATGGGCTAATTTCAAAGCCCAAGTTTAGATGTCTAACTTTTCATCCAACTTAAAAATGGTCCATTACTTTCCAGGCCCACTTTCCTGTTTGTTCGGTATTCGGATTGGTAAGTTATTCGGAGTTTGGATCTGATCCCAGCTGAGCTCGATAGTTCGGGTCGTCCTCCATGACTTCTGTCTGGGACCAGGAGTAATCTGAACCCTGAGGGCTGTTCAGGAAGAACAGCTTCCACTCCCTATTCCTCCGGCACCGATGGCTACGGTTTCTTCTCGCATTTATGCTTCTTCCTTCTCTTCTTGTTCTTATTCTTATTTCAATCGTCAGCCTTCTATGATACCTATTTTTGTTCTCAAATCATCCACGATAACCAAATTTAATCCCCTTCTTCGAGCTTCGAGAAGAGTACCTAACTACACCCAGGTACCCTTTTTCGCCTCACTCTTATGCTCTTTCATGCTCTAGCCTGAACGAGTGAGAAAGATATCGCTCCTCTTCTTTCTCTGAATTGCAGAGCAAGAGAGCCATTTGAATTTCCTCTGAATTCTTACCCAGGAAGCAACGATTGTACCCCGGCACCGCGTATGGGGTGGGGTCAATCTCGATGAAGATGATGATTCTGATGATGAGGATGATGATGATGATCGGAGCTTAGATCTTCTCGTGCGGTTCATTCAGAACGTATTCCGGAAGGTTTCTCGACGGGCTCGGAAGGCCGTGCGGTCGGTTCTGCCCATCGTTATCTCTCCGAAACTGGTCGGTATTTGCTCTGATAAGTAATGGAAACGCTTGTTGGAACTGTTATGTCTAACATTGCATCCGCGAGCTAAAGCTATGTATATTCGCTCCGGTGTTCTTCTTATTCCCTAAATACAATACGTTAGAATGAGAAATAAAAAATGCTAATTGCTTCTGTTGCTTTGCGTTCATTCTGGTAAGTTCACTTTTTCCATTCATATCCGATGGATTTTTTATTTTTATCTTTGTCTTGATTGATCTGTATTTTTTCGTGTTTTTGTTGAATCATAATATGCCAATCAAGTGAATGGCTATCATTGTCAATGTCTCAACCATGAAAGATGGCATCCTTTTATGTGAACCATAAAATATAAAATCTTTGTACCAATGAGTGCTTCGTACTGTACATATTCAGCTCGAAAACTTTGATTGGAAACTTTTGGCAAGTTCACATTCGAGGAAGTTGTAGTTGATTTAAAAGTTCAATACTCTCTATGAGGGGTAGAAAGGGTCAAATGCTTAATTGTTATGTATTGAATGTGTTCGTTTTATTGAAAAGAAAAATAAACAGTGAACTGAGGATAATGTGAGCAGTGAAACTTGGGGAGGTAAATAGAATTTCTTTTTTAGTTTGCCATGTTATGGATAAAGTCTCCATACTTAGGGAGTGCTGGTGTTTGAAAAGTGCGTACACCCATCTGCCCCAACATACAAAAGATTGTAGTAGTGTAATTGTGGATGCAGTCCAGCTGGGAATTCACACCTCGATTTACTGTTGGAGGGAGTGATTCTAATCTGTCATAAAACACCTTGCTGACATGGGAGGAGTACTAGAGACAGCTCAGGCCAGATCATCTCTGCTTTCTCTGAGCCAACAGGCTGCTCCTCCTCCGATGAGTTTAAATCCAAAGCCCTCCTAGTCTTTATCTGTCTGTGCAAGCTCCAGTCTAGTCTCCCCTCCAGTTGAGAAGGGTGAAATTGACCTTATGACTAAATGGAACAGCAAGTTCTCCCAGCGGGCGGCAGCTGGAGGTCATCTTTGATGAGATTGTTGATATCTCTGTGGGCTGGCATATTACTTTTTTTTTTTTATTGGAAATTGAAGTTTTATTGAATTCATAAACTACTTCGGGGGTACATCAATTCATACTAGTTACATCAGGTGGGGAGCCTCACTGTCAATGAAGATAGTGTGACTCCCTCCTTTGCAAGAGTATCACCTTCTTGGTTAGCTGATCTCAAAACATGTTTCCTGGCAACTACATTGTTCCCTTGGGACCATATTTCTCTAAGGTGTGCTAAAAGCCACCAGGGCTGGCACATTGCCTGGTCAAATATCGGTAGATCAGCCAACTCCTTGGCCTACTGCCTATCAAAGGGATTTTGTTTCAGGGCGCATGCTGCCCCTCCCCTAGCTATTTTTCTTTATGTTCTCTCAGCTGAAAGCCCTTGTGTCCTATGTTCTACTATATTCTCTTTGTCTAAACTTGCCTTTCTTGGTGTAGTTTTTTATTTTAATTTGAACTGCATCATTATGTTATGAAAATGATTTTTGATCAAATCCCTTCATGGAATTAGTTCTAGCTGACCCTTTAATTTCTAAAACTGATAAATGCTTGTGCTATCATTCATGAAGTTGGATTTACTATTGAAGTATCTCTACAATCTGATCCAAGCCCAATCCCTCCCCATTGTGCCAATACCAGAAACACACACTCGTGCAACCAAACCTACGAAATAAAGATGAACAAGGACACCTCACTAATAAGGGTTTGGAATGTGTGAGAAATATTATACCTTCATGGCAAAGTCTGATGGTTGGGAACTTTTCGGTGGAGGAAATGTGAAATGCTTCGTGTTCCACGTCATGTAGATTAAATGTACAATTCTCCAAAATCCAGAGGGGCTGAAGTTTATTGAATTATGTTACACTCAAAACTAGCACTTATGCAGTGAAAAATTGTGGCCTTCATGACATGTTCCTTTTCATTCTGCTCCACATATCTTGCCCACTGCTCTGATAATAATATTTCCTCTCTAAATCTTAAACTCTTGAGATTTTTTCAGAAGTTCTTTGTCCGCTTTATTAGTCCATTTTCAATGTTGTTTTTGGTTGGATACAGGTGCGATTTTCTGTTAACGGGGTCCTTATTTTGACATTTTTGTGGGTTTTGAAGGCTTTCTTGGAGGTAAATATATATTCAATTGGGAACAAAAACCATATGAACTGTTGCAGAAAAGTCTGAATTTGTGACATTAACTTACTATTTCGTCCTATTTAGTTTGTAAAAATGTCATTGAGCTCTTAAATTGAGAGATTAAGCTCTTCCAATCAAAGTCATTGTCTGTCTCTGAAAGAATGCAGTTATTACGACATCTGTTTGCTGTATTCCTTTCGTGGAAGAGAGGGAAAATGGATTAGAAGCAGTAAGTTAGCCCCTTATACTCGTTTTGAGTATTGGAAAGAAAATTGTTGTATAAAAACTCAATTTAGATGCTTCAAGTGAGTGCTCAATACATTATTATGCATACATCTCTCCTCCGTGTGATCTGATTAAACTTGAGATTGTAAGCTGTGTCTTCTGTTATCTGGTGAATTTTTCAAATGTGCTTGGAGACACCTTCCAAACAAAGAAAATTCCTCTATATAAAGCTTCTGATAATGGAAGGGACTATGTTAGAATATGTCCTGTTTACCCTGATTTTGAAGCACTAAAACAAAAACATTACTAGGCAACTTCAACCTGTGCATATTTTTCCTGTATTTGTAAAAACGAGTTCAAGATAGATACCAATAATTCCCTGTTGTCAGTGTGAGATGATATGAGATTATGTTCTCAATGGATCTGGATCGCATCTCTCACTTTTAATCATATTGACGTTGACAGGTCATATGCACACTTGGGAGCATTGCTTTTGTGAGCATCTTGCTTATCCGTGGAGTTTGGACTGGGTTTACATACTTTCAAGAAAACCGCTATAACAACTCAAATGGTGGTTTCAACAATGAGAGTGGCACTTGGACTTCTGCTCAACCAGCTACTTGAGTCATGTTTTCACTCGTGATTGTTAGATGTGTATGCAAGCCTTCTGGTCATGGATTCTTTCAATTGGGCATCACTCGTGCTCGTTAGTCTTTAGCCCTATTTGAGAAGGATTTAGTGCCACTCTATGCCATATATAAATCTGAGCTCGATCAGATCAATACTACATATCCTGCATTGCAACTTTTAAATATAACCATTGCAGGGAGATTTCTCAACTTGTTAGCTTGGTGATGGTGAGAGTCTTAGATACATGGGTGATATAGTAGTCGGAGCCCGGGAGCCCTTGGGTTTAAGTCTACGCAAGAGCTTTGTAGTTTATCTAAAGTTTGTATTAACGAGTTTGTATTATAGGAGTCTTCATGTATTGGGTGTGACGTGATGTTGGCGTGTGGCAACTCCGAAAGAGTGTGTGCATGGACATATTAGGCCCGTGCACAGCAAACGGCAGCCAATTTGGGGTTGTGGACATGCTGCCAGCACAAGAGCACATATGGGGCGCACAATGGGTGGCTAAGCGCGCGAGACACTTGGGGTTGTGGATGCTCATGCACACAATACTGGTTGCTTGGGTTTGCGTGTACAAGGATCCAGAGCCATATGAACACTGAGAGTTTATAGGTATGAGTAAAGCCATATGATGCTAGGGATATATGCCGATAGTCTTAAGTGGAACTGCGGAACTTTAAGTCTTTGGACATTAGAGAACTCTTTGGATATAATTTCACATGATAGTTATGCAATTTTGTAACTTGTTGTGCCTTTTACTTTGAACAACAGCCAAGAAAATATATTATCCATATTTAGGATGATAATATATTTTTTTTTATAAAATAAAGACATTTTAAGAATATGCGATTTCCACCTATTATCCTTTATTTTTTCATAATAATAATATTATTGATATCTTGATAAGATTTATAGCAACTATTACTAATACTATTGCTAATTGAAGTTGATATGTAAATAATAAATGTGAACGGAATTGGGCGGAGCGGGGGAGGAACGGCGTGGGGGCGGGCGAGGGGAGTGGGAAACTGCGCGGGGCTGGGGCTACGGGCTACGTGGCTCGCTCTGGAGCCCCGGTCGCAGCCCAGGGCAGCGCTTGGGACGCAGCGACCCCAAAAAACGCTTTCCCGTTTCCTTTTTGTTTTGCTTTTGGCAACGAACAGTGGCCAACAGCAGCCACACGATACCTGCGGTCTCCGGAGTCTGGAGGGAGCCTCTTGAGCTCCCTGTGTTAACAGCGCCGTCTTCTCTATCGCTCCCGCTACTCCCGAACTCCCGCTCGACCATGGCCGTCGGGGTCCTTGCTTTACAGGGGTCTTTCAACGAACACGTTGCAGGTGTGCTTCCTTCTGCAACCCAAACGCCGTTCTGAAAACTAGTGGGTACACCCTTGCTGTAGCATTTGAAATAGTTTTGTGTGATTGATGGTGTTGCAGCGCTTCGAAAGATTGGTGTGAAAGGTGTGGAGGTAAGAAAGCCGGAGCAGCTTGAGAGTCTTAGTGCTCTTATCATTCCTGGAGGAGAGAGTACCACCATGGCCAAGCTTGCAGAGTATCACAACCTGGTTGGCTGTCATTTATTTATATATATAGGTCTCTGGGTTTCGAAGTCCAGAACTTTTAGAGAGTTCGATGTTCTTTGTGTTTGTTTCTTTTAATGCTTCTCTTTGCTTGGTTTTATTATCTCGTCTGCGTCTTTACAGTTTAAAGTATCTGGACGTTTAATAGGAATTACGAAATACCTGAAATAATTCCCTTTGGTTGCAGTTTCCTGCTCTTCGTGATTTCGTTAAAATGGGGAAGCCTGTTTGGGGCACTTGTGCAGGGCTTATTTTTTTGGCTGACAAAGCGGTCGGTGAGTACAAACTGGTATAGACTTTAAGTTTAGGAACCTCAATTCAACTATTTGGCTTGAACTTGTAAAACCGAAATTGGTTACTCAGGGGTAAAGTCTGGAGGACAGGAGCTTCTTGGTGGTCTAGATTGCACTGTACATCGAAATTTTTTTGGTAGTCAGGTGCCTTGCAAACTTTTCATATAGAAATATGTTATTTTGTTGGCTTGGTATAGAAAGTTATACTCAGGTTGGTACCATTCTTATAACTGTACTCAACGCTTGGTTTCCAGGTTTACAGTTTTGAAGCAGATGTTCTGGTGCCTGAACTTGCAGCAAAGGAAGGCGGCCCTGAAACATTTCGTGGTGTGTTTATCCGTTCGCCGGCCATACTTGAAGCTGGACCCGATGTTGAAATTTTAGCTGATTTGTCTGTTCCATCTGATAAATCAACAAAATCTGTTGCCCAAAATCCAGAGGTTTGCTGGTTTCTCAATTCATTTCCATTCTCTTGCTCCGTAAACTGTAATTTCTAATAGCTTGTGATGTATTTTCTACCTGTTCAGCTGTTTCTGTATATGTTATTTGGAGTATATTGAACTCTTTATCAAACCATGTAGATATTTACAGAGGTACATTCTGAGCATCTTATGGACTGGGTAGCTGATTTGCACGTACCATCCACATTCTTTATTAGGCCTTTTTTTAAACAAATTGTGATTGCTTTATTGAAAGGAGCACCTGACTCTTGTATCTTGTTTCTTATTTCTTTAAAAGGCCTTTTGATGATATTCTTTCTGAATGCAATAAGAGTTGGGTTATAAACACATTTGTTGAAGCAATATTATGTGACACATTATTCAAAATTCTCATGCGTTTTGGAACTTTTAGAGCAGTTTCTCATGTGTTTGTAACAATTAAGCATTTTGCCACCAAAAGTTATTAATATTTTGCCTATGAGATTTCCTACCCTGATACGATACTATATTGAATTATGTTTATGGAGTTTTATTTGTAGCTGTGAATGAACAAAATGCTAAAGGGATTATTCTTAACATGGCTCTTGGATATACTATTTTCAACAGCTACCTTTAAGTTTTGGCTGATTCTCATGGCATAAGCATTAAATGCATACACTAAATGAGCATCCTATGAATTTAGTTCAGTATAATGTTGTATCTGGAAAGAACTGTCTGTGATCCTTGAAACTTAACGAATATGTGTATTTAAACTAGTTGTCTTTCTCTTGCCAAATCCAGTATGCCTGTTTTGTTACTGATTGTCATTTTCTTGTTCAAAATCCTTTCGTCTGGAGTCTAAAGCTCAAATTGGTGTGAAGGCAATCAGAATGTTACTCTGAACAATGTTCGTAATGCTGCAGGAGAAATCTGAGACTCTAGAAAAAGTGATTATAGCTGTAAAGCAAGGCAATCTGCTTGGAACTGTTTTCCATCCAGAATTGACTGCAGATACTCGATGGTATGTGCTCTTATTCAGTTCCTCTCACATCAGCTGGTATCTAAAATCTTTGATCAATAATGAATGTTTATGAAGAGTACAATTTTGGAAGCACCGTTGTTTGCTTGAAAATTATCCTTTTACTGTTTTTATACTTTTTGGTGTATCATAATCGTTTAGTAGTTCAGTTTCTAGATTGTTACAATTGCTCTTCTCTAATAAAAGAGGTTTGCAGAACCATATTAGAAAAAAATGGTTTCCACCATGGAATATATGAGGGTAAAGAATCAGGTTTTCAGCAAGTACATTCCTGTGTTTAAATTGGTGTGAGGAGATATATGAACAAGTCAAGTTCCTTTTGTATGCAGATACAAGCCTCAAAGTATGAGATATTATATAAATGTTAATATAAGAAAATAAAAAGGAAATAATGAGGCGACTCCCTTTATATGGAGAACTCTCTGGTGAACTAGAAAGGGATGTCAAAGTTGATGCACTTCAAATCCAGGCTGAGTCATTCTCATGTACCTTTTTTTTTTTTTAAAGGAAATCAAATTTTATTACTTCTGATCAAAATACAAAGCTTAAGGGCCCCTAAGAACTAGATTGTATGCTGACCATATCTTTAGCAAGCTTATCAGTAAGAGAATTTGCAGCTCTAGAAATACAACTCCAGTTGCAGCTCAACTCCAAAACATCAAAAGTCTTTTTTAAAGCTTGCTGGAAATGCCATGGAGGACTGTAATCGCACTTGCCCCACCCCATTGTTGACCAATAAAGTAACTTTGTAACATAATAAGTAGCGATCAAGCTAACCTATAACTTCTCTGGTTAATCTACTTAGTCTTGCACACTTCTGTTAGCACAGCTCATGCATGAAAGCAACTAATTTAGGCTGGGTTGAATCTGCAAATGCTGCAAGAAACCGTGAGATGACACCATCCTCTTAATAAAATGGATCTAGGAATGATTCTTGATTGCTTATTATCATATGGAGAAGTTTCCACGTTGTAAGACAAATGTGCAAGATCCTCCTCGGTTAGTTAATGTGGATATTAACTGGACCCAAACATTGTAGGTGGTTCTAGGCAGTGGCGGACCAGGAAAATTTTTTTGCCGGGGCCAAAAATAAAAATGTAAAAAATATATAATAAAATATATCATATATTATATATTATATATATTCTCTCTCCCTCCATTTCTCTCCCTCTCTCTCTCTCCATCTCTCCCCTCTCTCTCTCCATCTCTCCCTCTCTCTCCCTCCTCTGGATCTCTCACTCTCTTTCTCTCTCTCTCTCCACTCTCCTTTCTCTCTCTCTCTCTCTTTCTCTCTCTCTCTCTCTCTTTCTCTCTCTCTCTCTCTCTCTCTCTTTCTCTCTCTCTCTCTCTCTCTCTCTCTCTCTCTCTCTCTCTCTCTCTTTCTCTCCTCTCTTTGAATAATATCTCTTTCTCTCTCTTTCTAAATATAAAAGATAACTCTCTTTCTCTTCTTTCTTTCCATTCTCTTTATCTTTCCTTTCTTTCTTTCTTTCTTTCCCTTTCCTTATATTTCTTTTCTTTCTTTTTCCTTTCCCTTTCTTTCTCTTTCTTTCTCTCTTTTAATAATGGCTCTTTCTTTCTCTCTTTCCCTCTCTTTCTTTCTCTCTCTTTCCTCTTTCTTTCTCTCTTTCCCTCTCTTTCTTTCTCTCTTTCCTTCTCTCTTTCCCTCTCTTTCTTTCTCTCTTTCCTTCTCTCTTTCTTTCTCTCTTTCCTTCTCTCTTTCCTCTTTCTTTCTTTTTCCCTCTCTTTCTTCTCTTTCCTTCTCTTTCTCTCTCTTTCTTTCTCTCTTTCCTTCTCTCTTTCCTTCTCTCTTTCCTTCTCTCTTTCCTTCTCTCTTTCCTTCTCTCTATATATAATATTATATTTTAAAGTGGGTGGGGGGCCTTATTGCCTAACCCTATATAAGGGTTTAGGAAATTTTTGGGGGCGCCATGGCCCCCCCTTGCCCCCCCCTGTCTCCGCCAGTGGCTCTAGGACGACAATAGTCAGTTCAAGATTTTTTCCCACTCAACACTCCTTTACATTATAATTTCATGAAGCCCTAGAATAGTATTGACCTTATATAACGGTTATGTGATGTGACTCATAAAGTAAAAGCCTATTAAGGTAGATACAAGATGGAAGATTCACCATATTCGACGAGGAAATATTACCAAAATGTCCTTGATCTTCAAAACAAGTTCTGTTGCTGTTCACGAAATTGTGTTGTGACAAATTGAACTTGTTCTGTGGATTGCAAGAAGACGAAAATTTACAGAAAGAGTTAGTGTTTTTAGTTGCATGGGAACTTGGACAATAGCTTAGTGGTCCCATGGGATTTATTGCTGTGGAGGTCTTGGGTTGAGGTCTCCACTAGGGGTGGGCACGGGTCGGGTTTCCTGAAAACCCAACCCCGACCTGACTTATATAAGCCAAAACCCAAACCCGTGAAAAACCCTCACGGGTTTTAAAACCCGAATCCGAACCCGACCCGAACTACAATTTTACAAACCCGAACCCAATGCCCACCCTTAGTCTCCACAGCAGCATTGGAGTTTGTTGAAGTTTGTATTTGCCATTAAAAAAAAAGTATTTAGTTGCATAATCAAACTATGAAATCTTGACTCCTACTTTAGAGGCACAAATTTTTCCTCTCTTAACTCGGCACCTTAATTGAGAGTAAAATCCCACTTCACCTGTAATACACTGAACTAATGTCCCCGTGTTTTTTTTTAAATGGATGTCCCCATGTTCCAAATAAACTTAAAGACATTTCACCCCTTGTGACAGTGTTCAACTTTCTATCTGTGTTAGCATCATACTGTCTCATGCTTTAGGAAAGGAACAGAGGATAATGGAGGAAGTGAGAAATGTATGAGAAACAAGAGTTTAAAATAGATGGTTAGGAAGAAATAACTAAAGGAATGTGAGACTATTAAGCTCAAATTCCCTGGCTCCTTTTCCTTATAGTCTTATACTTCCCAAGATACATTCCTAGTATTAGTGGGAATAATATCCTATATGATTACTTCCCGTAGAAATAGTTAGGCAACAATACAGTAGTAGTCGAGTATTCTCTTTTCAATCTGGTGCATATTTATCATTATCCTATATGATTACTTCCCTAGGCTAAGTAGAAATAGTTAGGCAACAATACAGTAGTAGTCGAGCATTCTCTTTTCAATCTGGTGCATATTTATCATAGACGCACATTTTGACACAAACAGTGACAATTGAGCTGATCAGAATGCTGTATATGTATCTCTGGTTCTGATGTTGTTACAAATTGTCTCTTGATGATATTCCTTGCAACTTGTGGATGACCTTATTTTCAGAAGCAAAGCTAAATTTTTGTACCATAGAACCATGCTTTCATTCAATCCTCTATCGTTCCAAGCTTTCTAAATACTTGACTGGGCTCCGTATGATCAGGCAAATGGGTGACCTCTTAAATCTCATGCTATACAGGTCTCAAAGAGTGTTGTAATGAATTGAATGCTTTCATTCAATCTACTGTTCTAAGCTTTCTAAATACTTGACTGGGCTCCGTATAATCAGATAACACTTGTGATCTCTTAAATCTCATGGTATACTGGTCTCAAAGAGTGTTGTAGTGAATTGAATGCTTGCATTCAATTTCTGCTGTTTTGCCGTCTTTTATGCCTTTTGCTTAGTAAGATTACTATCATAAGTATGAGAATGAGACTGAGCATTAACAGGAAAGGTTAAAACAAAAGAAAAAATATTAAATTAATGGAGTTGTTTGTGTTCTTGAGCTGTTTCCTTTATTGGTGGATTTGACTGACAGGACCGTGGACCTTCATAATCAAAAGATTTCAAAGCTCTTTAAGTAGCTATCTTGCTCGTTTATTTTGCTTTTCTTCATCATTTGGATGGATGTTTAAGGTCTTTATGTTTAATTTTTGAGGTTCCTAAAATTTTATGTTTTTTGAGATAGATTCTGTGGCTATTGACACTCATGTTGCGTGCGTGTAGGCACAGTTATTTCTTGAAAATGGTGGGCGATGCAAACATGCAGAACTGCTCTTCCTCGGAGGGTGTTCCGGATGGCAGCCAAAGGCCTCCAGATCTCCCAATATATCAATAACATTCAGGATATGTAGCACACAAACCACCATTTTTTTGTTTTTAGTTTCAGCTGCCAACCAAAAAAGAAAGGGTTAAAGTCTATATAAGTTGAATTGTATCTTCCAAAGTATGAAATACAGACCTGCTTTCATTTGCTGGAGAAATGAGCAATTTGTCTTCGGGATCAGCTTCTGTAGATAAATTATAAATAAGAGTGCTGCTTAACGTGGATGTGCCTAAATGTTTTTTCTCCCTCTTATTTGCCCCCTAGTTTACTCTTTCTGGTTGTCATCCTGCCTAAAATGCTTGTAGGTGTCACGTTTAGTTCATCAAAATTGGTGTTGAGCTCTTAAAATGATAAGGGCTTTCAATTCGTTTATGGTGATGTTGGTTCCCGAATCCGTTCGTGGTGTGGTGTGAGTCTGGTGTCTCTGGAAAAAGAGATGGCAATCGGTCTGATCAAACTGAAGATACTTTTCTGCCCAGTATCATAATGGTTGCATTTCAAACACTCTTCCGGCAGCATTTTTGGTAATTCTATTACGGTGATTTTATTCATTTTTATCCAACTGTAAACTTTTCAAAAGGTTATTCATTGACGTTTATACCTTAGTGTTCAGACTTTTATTATCATAATGGTTGCCACCCCTACGACTCTATGAGGTGTATGGGCCGGACCACTCATCATTTTATATTGAAAGGTAATGGAGGGCCGAAGAGTTGTATGGGCCTGACCACTCATCATTTTATATTGCAAGGTAATGGAGGACCGTAGACTAGTATGGGCCGGACCACTCATCATTTTATATTGCAAAGGAATGGAGGGCCGTAGAGTCGTATGGGCCGGACCACTCATCATTTTATATTGCAAGTAATGGAGGGCCGTAGAGTGGTAAGTCCGTAACGTACGTACCATACGTGTATTCTCTTAGTCGGTGATACGAAGTGGGCTGGGATCCCACCACCCGTGCGACCTCTCTGTCTCTGTCTCTCCTTCCGACCGTGTCGCAATTCGCAAACGCTTTTAGTACTGGAAGAGCTTCCTTCTAGTGACAAAATCTCCCGCCACCGGAGCTCGTCGTGACAAGTCCTTGCGATGAGTACTCAGGTACTTGCCGGAGCGAGATCTTACTTGTTTTCCTCCGTACGAACATGTGAAATTTCCTCTTGTCCGTCGGGTTTGATTAGATCCAGGCGCCTTACTTCCGGTCTACTTATCGACTGCTCCAGGATCACCGATCTAGCTTATTTCCTCCGAATTCCCTCTAGATTTTGATGTTTCTCTACTTGCGAAAATAAGTTCTTGTTTTCTTTTTCTTTTTCTTTTTTCGCGAAAATATGAATATCTCTCCTCTTCTTATTTGTTTGTTTTATGGACTATAAATTGGTCGATATGTTCTTCTTTATTTATCTTCTTCTTCCGTTTCGTGCTACATTTTGTATCGTTGTTGCGAATTTGGTTTTTTTGTAATCCAATGCTTTAATTACTCTGCTTCCAAATAGGTGTTCGTTATATACAAGTCAGGTTATGAATCAACGAACTCTCTTGCTTTCTCGTTCAACTTATGCATGAAATGTTCGAGTTGCGGAAATGCCCAGAATGATGTGCTATCGAGTTGCATTTCGAGTTGCTTTTGATGTTCTTGGCTACAAGCGTCTCTGAGTGGTTTTAGCTTTTTAATGACAGGGAAGCGGTTTAGTATCTGGATTTACTAGGCTTTGCAAAGGCCTTGCTGTAGTTCTTGTGGGAGGGTATGCGGTTGCCCAGTTTTTCCCCCCAGCTCTTTCTTATCTGGCGCTTATACCTGCAAGGTATGCTATTCTCTCTGACATAAAAAAGAGTCTCTTTCAGTTAAATACACTTGCCAAAGTCGCATTAGAGATGCTCTTTTACCTCATTAGACTCTAGTAGAGTCAACCTGTGGGGAACACAGTAAACAAGTAGCACTATCCTTCTGTGATCTCTCACTAGACCTCCTGCTGGTCTGGGGTTTTTATATAATAGCTTATTGTTTCTTCAATTATTTTGAGGTCCTTGCTAATCTCTGTCCAAGAAGTGTTACTTTTTCAATTAAGTTCAGAAGCTTGCGGAGGCACGTGCTTACTTAATCCGTATATGGTAATTATGTTACTCACACAGATGGTCTGAAATAGTACAATTGGTAATTATTGACAAGCAACTGTGTTCATCCACGAGTTGTTTCTTGTTGATTTATTTTATCTATTTATTTATTTTTTTTAATTTTTTCCCGTCTCGAAGAGATACACAATCATAGCATCTTTCGCTGTTATTTTATTCCACCCAAACTTGAGTTCCTCGTTGGGCTGCCTGCTGGACAAGAAAAAGTATTAGAGATCATGTACCACTTCACACAGACTATGGTCCACAGTACCTCCTATGTCTGTTGATATATTAAGACAACTGAATTGTTATGGTTCTTTATAGAACTCCTCAGAGAGCCTCCATAACAACATAAACTGCTTTATAAGTGAAATGAATTTTTTATGTTCATTTTGCACTGTTTCATTGTTGATTATGATTTATCTTCTGGCAAGTTTAATTATGTTGTGAAACTTCATTTTGTGATTTGATGTCGTAGGACAATACCATTTGCATGGAACCTCATCACAGCTGGATATATTGAGCAATCACTCTTGGAGGTATGCAGCGGTTAGCTGATTTTTCAATCATGTCCTGTTGCTGCATAGGCACATTATTGGTGAACATGATTCTACTGGTTCCTATGCTTCTTTGTTTATTTTACTGCATGCAGTTTACTAATCCTGATAGTCTAATTGCAACTCTTTTCCTTAGGTGGTTGTGAGTGTTATTGCTCTTCTTTTTATCGGGAGATTGCTAGAACCAATATGGGGTTCCAAAGAGTTCTTCAAGTTCATCCTTGTAGTCAACTTTTTAACTTCTGTTTGCATATTCATCACAGCTATAGCCTTGTACTACATAACAAGGCAGGAAAGTTTCCTGTAAGTATTGGCTTTGCTCATGGAAACATTGGTTTTTTCCGTGTAGAAGTAGGTCCATTAAATTACCAGTTCTTTCCAGTTTAAGTTGTGAATTGTACTTTCTTTTGTCCCATACATTAGTGCAGGGTTTAGATATTCCAATACTTCTAAATTTGTAGGTTGCAGTCTTGGATATGTTTTATAGGCATATTTGCCTGCATATTTGGTCATTGTAGCCGAACATTGTGGACTACCTATTTGTTTTGAAGGGGTACTTATTTCAAATTGTATGATGTCTTGCCGTTATTGATTCATTGGACTTTTTGGGGAACCTTTTGTGAGTTGTGGTGCCTAAAGAAAATGAGTCATTTCATAACAGGGGCTGCTGAAAACCTTCAATGAGTTTGAAATTTGTTGAGCAGTTATGAAAACCGTTTATTCTCCAACCTGCAAGGAGAGGAACCTACCGAAACATGTTAAGAGCCACAATTGCTCAATTTCAATATCTAAGACCTTTTTCTTAGCCCCTTCAGAGTTCTGTTTATTCCATAAGCTGACAGAATTTATCCCTGATTTGGTTTGGTTTTCTGTTTTTTTAGGTATACGCCTCTTTCTGGCTTCCATGGGGTCCTGTCAGGGTTCCTTGTAGGAATTAAGCAAATTATACCTGATCAGGAGTTGGGTATGTTGAAAATAAAAGCAAAGGTAAATAACGTACTTATATTAATTTTGTATGATACTGTCTTCTTAGGAAACCAGAACTATTTGCTGTTGCTGTTCTGCAAACACTGACTGACTTTTGTTGTTTTTGCTGCATTCATAGTGGATTCCTTCGCTAGTTGTATTGGTCTCGGTAGTTGTGAGCTTTCTTGCACCAGATCCAGTGACATACCTTCCAAACGTAATTTTTGGAACTTACATGGGTTGGATTTATCTGAGATATTTTCAAAATAGACCAGAAACACACCTTAGAGGAGATCCAAGTGATGAGTTTTCATTCTCCTCTTTCTTCCCTGAGTTCTTGAGGTAACTTGGATGGTCTCTTTTAGAAATACTATAGCTTAGCATGTACAAGTAATTGTTATGTTTGTTGTGCATGTCTGCTCATTCTGTGTTTTACAGGCCTGTTCTGGATCCAATTGCTACAGTCTTTGATAGGATGTTTTGTCGAAGGTCTGACGTTTCCAGTGAAGCCATGGGTCGCACTTTGGGGGGCACACCATTACCTGGATCTGATCCCATCGAGGCATCTAGGAGGAGGTAATATTTTATTCAACTACAATTATATTTCAGTATGGATTCTACTTGTGAGCACTTGATGTTCTACTTGTGTCTTAAATTATTTGGTGACTTGGAAAGTACGAAAGTAATTATTCTGTGATAAGGAAAATGTACATAAGGAAGCAAGTGTGATAACGGTTCTCTCAGAGCTCAAAGCACTGTGTGCTTCTGAAAAAGAACCTGGGTTGGTACAGTCAGGGCAAATTAACATGGATCGACTCAGTAAAGTCTTGGCCTAGCGTAATTCTGATCAATTATATCACACATACGCTCTATTTCTATGGGCAGAGAACGAGGGGCGCGGGCTTTGGAAGAAAGGTTAGCAGCTGAAAAAGCTTCTCGCACAGGGACCTCAAAGGAAACCACGCACACAGATGCAACCGAAAATGTCTGAAGACTTGGGGAACAGTCGCGTTTGATTTGATGGTGGTAAACGGTTCCTTTACTTTTTTCACATATATGAATGTGCAGTTTCAAGGACTCAGATTTAATCCTGTTGAGAGAACGGTTTCCCGTGTAAGAATTGTAGCATAGTTTTGTTCATTTTTGGAGGAAATCCTCTTATATTGGTTGGTTTTGATTTTGCACTTGGCACTTGTTGTGGGTGTCTTCTGTTCTGGACTCTTCTCTGAAACTAACATTCGTAGCAGGCAGGCCATAAGCGTATATGTGGATAGTGAAGGAACAATGATCATAGCTATTGCAAGGCTGAGCGCAGATGCTTTCTGAGGCATATATTCCTAGACACCGTTTAATGAAGTGCTGAACTGTTAGTATTCCGGTTGTCCTGTCTTTAAGTTTAGTTTGGCTTTTGTATGTTGTCTGCGAAAAAAGGAGTAGGAATCCTTTTTTGAGTGTGGGTTAAAATCAATATATATTATAAAACCTGATTTAGCCATTGATGAGGTTGGATTACTAAGGTTCAACTGGGTTGAACTGTACTGATGTCATAATTAATGATGATAAAATTTGGTTAATTTTTTTTTAAAAAAAATTGTTCAAAATATAGGTAAAAAAATATAAGCTGTTCAAAATATATTTCCTTTGACAAGGTTATGGGAGCACGTAAAATGTTTGATTAACGAGGTGATCGGTTATTAAATTCAAAAAAAGGAAAGGCAGAAATATCAATACAGCTAATTACGGACTCAACGGCGAGGGTTTCTTCGGAAGAGAGACAATTCAAGCCATTCCAAATCAAATGTAAAATTGCTTAGCCCGCAGCCCCGCAGTACATATATATTTGTAGGTTCTGAAACCGTTGTTCGAATTAATCCTCACGAGTGATGAGTAGACTTCACCTGCGTGCATCAAAGTCAACTGTGCTTGTGTATGATCGAGTTTCACGTACCCTTCCCAGATTTCTTCAAGTTTGTGTATTATACCAGCACAAGCAACGCCATGATCGAAGTATACCCAATAATATAATATAGCTCCCACTTTTCAATAGTACTCCCCAAGTGCCTGGCGTGCAGGGAAGTCTCATCAACAAACTAAACATCGAAAAGCCATGTACGTAATTAATTAATATTGCATTATATTTATGAAGTAGTTGCGCGCAGAAATATATTAAGGAAATGAAAACACACAGCTATATAGAAATTATGCAGGATCCGGGTTCCAAGGTGGTCCATCTCATGGCGCCACCCCGCGCGTTGACGCCGTGTGTGCGACGGAAGCGAGTGGCGGATCCTCAAATTAACTTCTCCCTTCTTCTTTTATATATCTCTTTGTGGAGATCCACGCTTTGTGGAGTAGCAAATAACCGACGGACAGAACGAACAAAGAGGTCTCCACAGGCCACATGCCCCATGTGCCATTACGTGCATTACTCCACAGGAAGAGAGTACATATATTCAAGGACCATGAGCTTATAAGGAGGAATTAAGGAATTGCTCATGAATAAGACAACGTACGATCGAGAATTAATTAATGAAGAACATGCAACACAGTAAAATAATATTTATTACAAAAAAAGTCAAATATTAATCATACTTAAATTAATTAACCTTTTATTGATAAATTTGAGTGGGTCTTCAGCATGCATATATCTAATCTTAATTAGCCGTACGTATAACTTATATATATATATATATATATATATATATATATATATATATATATATATAAAATGGTGTATGATTAAATAGCTATCTCCAGTAATTTTATTGTTGTAGTAGTTGTTGTTGTTGTTAATGATTTTGTTGGCACTAATGTTTATTGTAGTTAATGATTTTGTTGGAGCCCGCACCAGTATTTTTTATTTTTTTTGTGTTCATATTTGATGTCGTTGTTTTAATTAATGGTTTGTTATTATTATTATTATTATTATTATTATATAACTAAAACACATAGACCAAAAATGTTTTCGAGTATATTTTAATATTTTAATTAATTAGTTATAAGAGTGGTACGTATCACCTCATTTTTCCATTTGATTTGATTTTCGTAGTCATATATATATATATATATATACACCAGAAATATTTTGATTTAAAGATATATACCTAAATCAATACATGATAAAAATTAAATGGGAATATTTTAGGATTAAGAAGATCAATTAATTAAAAATTAACATGTCGTCTGAGTTTATTATATTGTATCATTATTGGGTTGGTACGTAAGTACCAGCTCAAATCAGTATGCATGAGTTCTTCTCAATTGTTGAAATTTATTTCAAATTAAGTGGACGCCCAAAAACTAGGGAACATTAAATGAAGTAAAATTATAAAAGACTAACTATTAATTACTATTACTTTTACATATATATATATTTAAAGATTTGGTAAATCAAGGAGTACTTGTTCTGATCAGGTGCAACAAAATATATTAGGTAGCGATTCTTTAAGTATTCGTAAAGCTAGCTGGGGTTTATTGTGACGTGGATGCAGATGGATGATTATTATTGTAACCCATGCACCCATAATACTTGCATGTAGAAGAAAACTGAAGTCGGCCGCAACGATTATTATAAGCTTTTAATTAATGGAAAGAGAAGAGTTGAAGTAAGGCGAACTTCATGCCATGCAGATTCTATACGTGGTACGTAACCTACCTAGCTAATTAACCTGATCTCCTGAACTTCCATTATTCGACCATGCATATATCTTTCATCCATCTATAAAACCCTCTCTGCACATACCACCGGATATTCCATCATCGATCGATCGATCGATCTCTTGTTTCTAATTAATCAAGAAGCTAGCCGATCGATACTCATATATATATACAAGAGATCATCAGAAATCGAGTCGTAATTAATTAAGATGGCTCGGGGGAATTGTCATGTCCTGCTCTTGGTGGCTTTGTTCGTGGTGTTGATCACACTGGAGGCGACTCTGGTGCAGGCAAACGGGAATGGCAACGGCAACGGCGACGGTGGCGGGAATGGGAGCGGCAAGGGGAAGGGAGATGAGAACGGGAATGGGGTTGGGTTAGATAAAGAGAAGAAAGGGAAAGAAGGGAAGGATGTTAGTAAAGGAGGGGATGGAAATGGAAAAGGTGGTAGTGGAGATGAAGAAGATAATGGCAAGGGGAAGGGGAAAGGAGGAAAGGGAGATGGTGATGACAAGGGAAAGGGGAAGGGATCAGATGAAGAAGATAATGGGAAGGAGAAGGGGAAAGGAAAGATGATCAGGATAAGGGGAAAGGAAAGGGAGATGAGGATAAGGGAAAAGGGAGATGAAGGGAAGGGAGAAGAAGGGAACGGAAAGGGGAAGGGAAATGAGGGGAAGGGAGATGAAGGGAAAGGAAAAGGTAATGGTAAAGGAGATCAAGGGAAGGGTGAAGCAGCTACGACGCATTACAAAATGGTTTCTCCAGTGGAGGGAACAGGGCAAGAACAAGCCTTGTGTCAGTCAAAGGGTCGTTGCTATAACAAGAAACTCACCTGCCCCAAAGAATGCACCGTTAGGAAGCCTAAACAGTCAAAGAAACAAAAGGGTTGCTTCATTGACTGCAGCAAATGCGAGACAACATGCAAGTGTAAGTAGTACTAGCTGTTCGATATATGGATCCCTTCATTTCATGCACTACTAGCTAGCTACGTACGTACGTACGTACCATCTGATCAATTATATATGTTACATGCATGCATGCTTGCATATTGTATCTTAATTAACATATATACCAACTTGTATATGTATATATAACAGACAGAAGACCAAACTGTGAAGGATATGGGTCGGTTTGCTATGACCCCAGATTCGTTGGTGGTGACGGTGTAATGTTCTACTTCCACGGAGCCAAGGGCGAGAACTTTGCACTCGTGTCAGACGAGCACCTCCAAATAAACGCTCATTTCATAGGCAACAGACCACAGGGACGTAAGCGCGACTTCACCTGGGTGCAGGCCCTTGCCATGATGTTCGACACCCACACCCTAGTCATAGCAGCCCGGAGGGTGACCAAGTGGGACAACAATGTTGATGCCCTCATCGTTCGATGGGACGGCGACGACGTCTTGGTCCCCACCGACGGCGAAGCCGAGTGGCGCGTGATCGGCACCGGTGACAGTGGCGGCCGAGAGGTGGTTGTGGAAAGGACGGCCGAGACCAACAGCGTCAGAGTGACAGTGGAGGGACTGGTGGAGATGGACGTGAAGGTGACACCCATCGGAGGTGAGGAGAACCTGGTGCACCACTACGAGTTGCCGGCGGACGACGCCTTCGCTCACTTGGAGACTCAGTTCAGGTTCAAGAGCTTCACGGATGGAGTTGAGGGGGTGCTGGGGAAGACTTACCAGCCGGGTTATGTGAGCCCGGTTAAGGTCGGTGTTCCCATGCCATTGATGGGAGGAGAAGACAGGTATAGAACCCCCTCTTTCCTCTCCCATGTCTGTGCATCCTGCAGATTCCGGCGACCGCTAATTATTGATCACGTAACTGATCATGAAGCTAATACGCAACCAGCTGCAGGAATTGCACAGTTCTGAAGATCAGCTGATGATGGGTTTATATATGTTAAAGGCACAGATCGAATAAATTAAGGCACGTACATTGAATATGTATTGTTTGAAATTTATGGTTTTATAAATCATGCATGTGTAATAAGGGCCATATATATATATATATATATATATATGTAATATTATTGCATTTATATGCCCACTAATTGTAATTCACAGGGATCAGGATCTGTACGTGAATTAAGGAGTTGCTCTTTTCATACATTAATTTGTACTTCATAAATTAATGTATTATTTACAGTTGCCGATTAATCTTTCTAATCGGATTTACAACTTATCAAACTATTGATAAACAGATCGATTAATTTAATTAGTGTGTCAAGTAAAGCTCATAATCACTGGAGAAATGTTCATGTACGTAGCTAGCTAGTACATGTGTAAACGGCTCTTAAATCTTAATTGATTAGTATTTCCCTTAATTCAGATGGCATATCTAACTATTAGCTAGACGATTTATAATTAAAGAGAAAAATGCCTCACGCAATGGTTATAATATTGTGACTTGGACTACTCGGGAACCGACTCAGGTATATATAATATATATATACATGAAAATCCGAGTCGAGTTGTCCGAGTTGGATCGAATGTCGGACTCGGCCAGTCTCCATCCGCGTGAAAGATGTGGCTCAACCATGCATGCATGCATGGCTCACTGTACCATAATTAAATGCTTGTGCCGGGGTTCATTAATTAATTATTGAATATATTGGAAACATAAAATTAATTATATAATTAATTGCTGCGTTTAATGATCCGGAAATGAATCATCTAGCCCAATATATATTATATGTATATATGTTTTGTTTTCCTGATCACCTAGTAAATATTAATTGTACCATCTGTCCATGTGCCTGGACACGTGCATGCATGTATGCACCGGTACTACAAATTACAGAAAGAACTAGAGGCCCGTGCCCATCTATAAGAGAGCCCGGATCCAGTGGCCAAATTGTAGGTAGCCAAAGCGAATCACGGGGCGCCAAACACATAGGACCCCCTGTGCAGCTAGCGCTCAGTTGGCTCCATCTAATATATTAATTAAGCAGCAAAAGCAACATCTTAATTAATTTGGGTCCTTTTAATTCCTTCCCACGTACAATCGCGATCAATTTCTTGTTAGGCTTGCATCTATCTCTCTCACACAAATCCTTATGTTGAAGGGATCGATCGGATGATGAGTTGCAGCAATTAATATTACTATGGGCGATTAAGGATGCTTTAATCTTAAATTGTTTAAGAAAGAAGGAGATGGTGGACTTTTAGCTGGTTTTAGTACTTTAGTTTAATCGATCTGCAGAAAGCAGCAGGTTCCGTTAGCTGCATTTACGTGGTAAAGGCTTGGAAGCTTGGAGTTGAAGTCCACGGCGCGCCCACCTACATTTGCCAACCCATTTGATCTGATTTAGAAAAGAGGGAAATACATACAGGTTGTAGATTAAATTGTTTGAAGACCTCGAAATTTGAGTAAACACGTAGTGTGACCCGAACTTTAAGGAATTACTCGACGACTGCTTCTAACGTCCTTCACTATAAATTTTCCTTCAATCATCGATATATATATATATATATATATATATGTCCTAAGAGATCGAGAAGAAGAAGAAGAAGACGCCCACGCCTAGTCTAATTAGCAATTCCGTCTAAGATGGGGAAGAAGAGGAGCAATCTCATTATGATCAGTCCTCCTCCTGCGTTAATGCTCATGGTGGCCTTCACTACTGTTCTGCTCTTCTCCATGCATATGGAGAGTGCCGAGGCGCAGGGTCAAAGGAAGGGTAACAACTTGGATGCTGCTTCGACCCACTACATCACTCTCACTCCGGTGAGGAGTACGGGGCAAGAACGAGTGTTCTGTCTCGCGCGAGGTCGGTGCTTCTTGAAGCTCCTCACCTGCCCCGTCCAGTGCACCCAGAGGAAACCCAGGAGGAACAAGAAAGTGAAGGGCTGCTTCGTCGACTGCAGCAGCAAGTGCGAGACCACTTGCAAGTGTACGTAATTAATGATATATATATACTTACTTTTGCAAATTAAATGTGGTGAAATATATATATATATATATACATTTGATGATTTTTTTTTGCATGCATGCATATATATATATATATATATGCATTATGCAGTTAGGAAGGCGAACTGCAACGGGTTCGGGTCGGTCTGCTACGACCCACGGTTCGTTGGAGGTGACGGGGTGATGTTCTACTTCCACGGTGCCAAGGGCCAGAACTTTGCACTCGTCTCAGACGACCACCTCCACATCAACGCCCACTTCATCGGAACCCGACCCACCGGCCGCACCCGCGACTACACATGGGTCCAGGCCTTGGCCCTCAAGTTCGACCACTCCGGTCACACCCTCGTCCTCGCCGCCGATCGGGTAGCCAAGTGGGACGACGCCCGCGACGCCCTCCTCTTGCGGTGGGACGGCCGAAACGTCACCGTCCCCGCCGACGGCGAGGCCGAGTGGCGAATCAGGACGGAGGAAGGACGCGAAGTCACGGTGGAGAGGACCGACGACGCCAACAGCGTCCGGGTGACGGTGTCCGGACTGGTCCAGATGGACGTGAGGGTGGCTCCGGTCGGGGCTGAGGAGAACCGGGTCCACAACTACCAGTTGCCGGAGGACGACGCGTTTGCTCACCTGGAGACCCAGTTCAAGTTCTACAACTTGACCGAGAAAGTGGAGGGGGTTCTGGGCCAGACGTATAGACCGGGTTACGTGAGCCCGGTGAAGACCGGAGTTCCGATGCCCATTATGGGTGGTGAGGACAGGTACAAAACTCCCGCCTTGCTTTCCTCCTACTGTGCCTCCTGCAGATTCCGGGGATCACAACGTAGTACTGGTACGGTAGTTACAGAGGTACTCGACGTCGACGCCATGAACGGAGTTGCACTACTACAGGCGGCTTGAAATTAATTAAATATATATGACCACATAGCTAGCTATGAATTTAATATTTATATTTTCAATAAGCGATGTATTTGTCCATGAATTAATGTTGTAATTTTTGCTTCTGGATTGAAGAATTAATTAATGCGTATTTACCATCAAATATAATATATACAGTAATATTCATGTTATATATATATATATATATGTCTTGGTAGCTACTTGCTAGCTAGTACTGCATGTTCTTTAATATTGGATATTGAAAGTCCACTTAATTCCTCGCGCGGCGGGACCTTGTCCTTGTCTAGCTACCATGAGAATCAAGCAAACTTAATTAGATTAATTAATTAACAGGAGATGATCGGACAGGAAGATATATATATTCGTGCTCGCTAGGATATCAAGCTAGCTAGTGTGATCTACAAATTAATCTTTCTTGCTTAGAATATTGATCAAGGAGCAGTAGTTACTAATTAATTCTAGCGCATTATATTCCTCAAGTTCCACATGCATGAGAAACTAGACCAGACTAATTAAGGATGTTCTTTTAGTACATTGTAAAAATCGATGAGTGTTTCAAAAACTAGACCAAACTGGCCGGTCCAACCCAGTTGAACCAAAACCGGAGGCCACTTAAGTTCTCATTGACTCCATCTCGCGGTTTGCTTCAATATATTAATCTAAAACTAGCTAGGGTGCGGTAATATTAATCTCTAATTAAGTTAAAACTTCAATCTTGTTTTAATTACTCTAAAAACAGTAATAAATCTCTTAAGCTTTTCCAAGAAGCAAGGGGTGCCACAGCATGCATAGAGCTGCAACCTGGATTTCCTTCCTATAACCAGAAAATAGTGAACGACCAGACCTCCTACGTTTTTCCTGAATTAGTCCCCCACCCTTGTGAACAGTATTGTCAAAATATTCATTTAGAATTTATTTCCCTACCAATAACCTATAATCAAATTAATTTGCCACGTAAAATATTTATAATCGAAGATTAAAGAAGATTACCCTGTCTTGAAAAGTCAATATATATATAGATAAACCCTTTTCCTAAAATTTATAAGTGGGTTTCTACCATTGAATCTAAGGTTGTAATATATGTTAGGAAAAAATCTTAGATGCATGGGTCTTATCATCGAAGTGAGAATAACCTTTAATTGTTCGATCTTAAGGAAAAACAGTACCATTCTGTTAGCCTGATTCATATTAGGTGTACGTCGTCCTTTCGTTTTGCCTTCCATGAAAGCAAAACGAGTGACTGGAAGAGCTTTGCAACCGGAATTTCAATGAAGACGGAGCCAACCACATGGCCCCATCTCTTACACCTAATTTTAGAAATTCATTTCTTTAGCTATATAATTTCTTTTACTTTGTTTGACGTCGTCCATGGAATAGTTTCTTCTCCTTTTCTTCTCTTTGTCCAATCTAGATTCGCTATCCTTCTCTCTCTCTCTCGCTCTCGCTCATCCCCGTACACCATCGTAGAGTTGCAATAACAAAACAGAAAGAAAACAATGTCGAAGAAGAGAGAATAAAGAAGCGAACACAACACCGTCAAGATGAAAACGGAGAAGATATACTATTCCATGTCAAATCACAATCCTTCGCTCGGTGTTTGATGGAACGACATTCCATCAAATTAAAGCTATAGAAGAAAAAGAACAACAACAACAACAAGGCAAAATCGTTACGAGAAGCAGCTACAGCCATGAACGACCTCTTCTCAAGTTCCTTCAAGAAGTACACGGACCTGAAAGAACAGGTCCAAATGGACGACATGGAACATATATCCATGGAGGAAGGAGGGGACGGGAAGGAGACCATCAACCTCGACAGATTTTTCGAAGATGTCGAGAACGTCAAAGAGGATATGCAATGGGTGGAGCGCCTCTACAAGCAGCTCCAAGACTTGAACGAGGAGAGCAAGACCGTCCACAATGCCAAGACCATGAAGAACCTACGTGCCCGCATGGACTCCGACGTCGAACAAGTTCTCAAACGGGTCAAGATCATCAAGGCAAAGCTAGAGGCCCTAGACAAATCAAACGTAGCCCACCGAAACATCCCCGGGTGTGGCCCCGGCAGCTCTGCCGACCGAACCCGGACATCGGTGGTGAGCGGCCTCGGCAAAAAGCTCAAGGACCTCATGGATGACTTTCAAGACTTGAGGGCCAAAATGACGGCCGAGTACAAGGAGACCGTGGAGAGACGGTATTTCACCATCACAGGCGAGAAAGCTGATGAACAAACCATCGAGAATTTAATCTCCTCCGGAGAAAGTGAAACCTTTTTGCAAAAGGCCATACAGGAGCAAGGGAGAGGCCAAATCTTGGACACCATTTCAGAGATACAGGAACGCCATGATGCCGTGAAAGAGATTGAGAAACACCTGCTTGATCTTCACCAGGTTTTCCTTGACATGGCTGCTTTGGTTGAAGCACAGGGACAACAGCTCAATGATATAGAAAGCAATGTCGCTCATGCAAGTTCCTTTGTAAGGCGAGGCACTGAGCAACTTTATACGGCCAAGGAGTACCAAAAAAGCTCAAGGAAGTGGACTTGTATCGCCATCTTGCTCGGAACCCTTGTTATCCTCATCCTCTTTATGCCCATCTTTTCGTCCCTCATTACTTTGAGTTTATAGGTAGAACAGAAACAACACTACTGTCAAAATACCTCAAAACATATCCACACTGCTCTTTGCTTTCTACATCGAACCCTGGCTGCCTGCTCATCAAATGGCACGAAAAGATTACTTGCTGCTTCACACCTGATTGTATGATATGTTCACATTGGATTCAATCTACTCTCCTCAATTTTATTTCCCTTCCCTAAAGTTTTGTTTCAGACAAAATTTCATTTGTACTTATTACCATGTAAATGTTGGTCAATGAGGATACACACTAGAATTTTATGAATTTGGCGTACATGTCCATAAGGCAATAGGTCACAAGCAATGTATATAACTTTTCAATATCTAATACATGATACGGTGCATGTGTTTGGAAGAGTATCAGCTTTTTCAGCATTTGGGTAAACAATGCCAAAGAATCATAAGCAAAAACAACATCAGATGAAAAGAAAGGTCTTACTTCCTCAAAGTGTCCCTCTCTTTTAAAGTGTTGATTGTACACGCACAATACACACCCATCCCCTTTGGTAAGACGTGGACCCAAGATTCAGTGTAAATTCCATAGTTGACCATTTGGTCATCTCAATCCACAAATTGTCTTCAACAAAGGCACTGAAGATAAAGGCAGACCTGCAGACAGAAAAAAATATTTTAGAACCAAGAATTTGGTGTTAAAAAAATAACATATTGCTTTTTATGTCAAATGACACAGCATCTAATATTGTTGAAGTCCCAGTTTATATCTCAATGATCATGTGAACCTGCATGGTGGGGACTCACACCTGAATCAGAAGCCAGATGAACAAACAACTTACAATTCTCTTGCCACATTGCAGCTATTAAGATCCTTCTGTAGTAAAAAAATGAGAGAACAAACTTATAAAAAGTGAAAAAGCAGATGCAAACATGAAAAATTAAAAAATAGATACATGCAAGTAGAAAATTCACTCAGATAAAGCAAGGAAAGGGATGCATATTGTGTTTAAGAACATTTCAATGTCTACTACACGAGGTTTTAAAACCATAAACATAGGATTGATTGAAGACATTCCAACCTGTGTTACACTTGAGGACAGATAACTCAGATAAGAATATACAAATACGCTTCACCTCCTGAAAGGAAACACAATTCTTAGGCATTTTGTGGCTATGAAATATAATCACATTCTGCCTCGTAATCACACTCAGAAGTAACTTGAAAAAAAGAGATGTAATCTCCCTAGAAAACTTAGTGTTGGAGCACCATTGTTTTTCTTTCTTTTGTAAACTTAAAGGGTTCTTGCTTCTAGAAGTTACAAAACAGCACCCAAAAATTCAAATTATTCCCTTAGAACTTTAAAACCAGGATTTCCCTAAAGTTGGAGAAGATGGTAGTTCAGTATCTTATATTCCAACTTTGTTGATGAATGTTATTTTAGTAATTTGGCGCTCTCACCTATCCAATGTTAGACCATCCCATTTCCAAACATGGGAACACACTCTCAGACGTACTCCAACAACAGTGGCATAGGGTCCAAGAGACGAACCGAACACAAGACATTTCAACAGCATTTAAAAAATCAGTTTGAAATGTGATAGGAGGAAATCTCAATATTCACACATATATTGGCAACCTATTTCTGCATTCAATGGCAGTCTCACTTGTCTTCCAGCTTGGATCCCTTCCAAAAGTTCTGGTATAAACTGAAATTCCATGAAAGCTCCTTCGAGCTCTCTGTCCAATGGGTATTGGGTGGAATGAGACCACAGAGGTTATCGGTGATTTTACAGAGAAAGGATTGGTGGCCTCCTCCCTGTAGGAACCAATCCAGATCTGCAGAAATTCCAAAAGGCAGCTATACCAGAAAAATGCAACTCAGCCATAGTCATTTCTTGGATGTCATAGAGAAACCCTCCATGATGGTGGCAAACTTACACATAGTCAGAAACACTCCCCATTGTCATTCAAAAAAAAAAAAAAAAAAAAAAAAAAAAAGCATGAGGCCCCAAGCTGATGTATATAGTGCTATCTTTTCTGCATCATAAAATCTCATAGTCTCCTTCTGAAAATTTGGCTTCATCCTTCCAATACACACTAATCTACACCTATCTAACAATTTCTAGGCGGAATCAGTCTCCACTTAAGTCTCCCCATATAAAATGAGCGTCCACGCCAATGTCACTTATTGTGACATAATGGGGAATTGGATAATAAAACTATACAGCAATAAACACAGCTAAGTGCTTATGACTGACTCAAGCGCCTGCAAACTATAAAATTACCTTCCTTTGATCCTTTCATAGAATAAAGCCTCCTAAGAAAGAAAGTCACATTCATTAGTTATAGGTTGGTTCCAGAAATTCACTGGCCCCACATTCGCCACGGCTCAACCACAATAACAGAAAGCAGTAAGTATGAAAAGAAACTGATATAGATCCTCAAATGTGTTAATGCAGGTTAAATGAATTTTCCTCTTCATCCCAACTTATTTGCTTCCTCTAATAATAAGGATCCTTGTACAAGCTAGTTTTATCCTCCTTATGGTTCCTTCAAGTTTCATCACCATGCTAAACCCAACTCTATCCTTTTTCTGCACATAAAAATGAAGACATTCATATATACAGTTAAAATTAAGGCCCCCCGAAAAATTTAAGGTGAAGTCAAACTGAACTCTCTTTCACATTCACATAATCCGAGACATGTTACTGCCACACAAAGTACGGTTAAGAAAATCCTATTTAAAAGAAGTGCCAACAACCAGCATTACCTTCGTGTCCAGATGGCAGCTGACTTAAAAACATCCTAATTAATCGTCTTCACCGCTCTCGTCGCTAAAATAGCTCACTCTCTTTTCCCTTTTCCTCTTTTTATCTCCTTTCTCTCCCATTACAATCTCTCTTTCTTCAACCTGTCTGGTGTCCACTACGGAAGCCCAATTATCGTCATCAAACTCCACCTGATCGGCCTCCAATTCCTCTTCGTTATTGGCCCGCCGTTTGGATTCCTGTGCCCTCCGTCCCTGCTTAGGAATTGGCCTCTCCCTAGGTCCTAGCTGGTTCCTGGGGCATTCATAGGACAAATGTCCCTCGACCCCACACTCGTAGCATCGGCTCTTGTCCTTGTAAACTCGCCTCCTGATAAACTCTCCTGCCCGGCCGTTATCGGTGGCGATGGAAACCTTAAGCTGCCTCTTGTTCAAGATTTTTCCCTGCATCTCTTTGACGGCCTTCCGCGCATCTTCCTGCGAGACGAAGAGGACGAACGCAACGCCTTTGCTTTTGCGAGAGACACCGTCTTTGAGAACTGTGACTTTCGCAACTTTCCCAAAGGTGGAGAAGATGGTGAAAAGGTCCGAATTGGTCAGACTGTAATCGAGATTAGAGACGTAGACAGTGGACTTGGAGGGAACCAAGCCTCCGCTTCCGGACTTTTTAGAAGAATTGGGAACATTGGTGGCGGATAAATTGGAGGAGGAAGGGTACCTGTAGAATAGTGAGTCGTCATCACTATCTGAATCGCTTTTTCGGGGAACCATCTTTAGATGCTCAAATCGAAGAGAGGAAAAAAGAAGAAGAAGATGAAGAAACCGTCTGCTGCAACTCTTCGACTTCGATCCCCTGCAGTTTCGTGATTGCGTGTGTATCTAAAACAGCGACGGTAGGCTTGAGAGACCAGGTGGCAGGGGGTCCTCGTCGAAGTCGTACTCGCTGTATGTTCACTCCGCAGGACTCAGGACTCAGGAGTGGACTGACGAGTGACGACACAGCGCCTTGGTTTTTCTATGAGCATGCGTGAAGCCGAGAAGGGGATGAATGAATTTGGGGCTTGTTTGTCTCTGAAAACTAAGATTTAAGATGTGAATATAATTACTTAATAAGTTCGATAAATATATAAAAGAAATAATATAATCCATTGTTCGATATTTTGGCTATATCCGGGCTCATGATTGAGTGGGGTTTTGAGTTTTGACACAATCAAGTCATAATTTTTCTCAAAATTTAAATACTTTTAATTAGTTTAATATTTTAAAATTTCATAATCTCTATTTTAAATCTTAAATTTTTTATTGAATATCCGTTTAATATCCAATGAACTTAATCTCCAAGTTCTCAACATTCACCACCCTTATATATATACTAAAGGCAAAGATATATCAAACCTGAAGCTTGCTTTCAAGTGTTTCAATATTCTCAGTCGCTCAAAAAATAATACAATTTTGGCCATAAAAAACAGTTGTGGTCTCTGAAGTTGTCAGTGATCTTAAGTTAACAATCTTCCTTCTACAAAATTTTCTAACTCGGTGCTGCCCCTTGTTATCAATTTCCTCATAACGCTCCCCCTCAAGATGGGAGCCTCGGCAGCCATAGGAGAGGAGCCAGCTTGGAGGCGACTCGATGGATGAACTTTTTGACTTTTGAGTTCCTGGGAAAAAAAATAACGAGTCACATATGCTCTAGGGCCCAATGAATAGAAGATAGAACCCCAGAGCAATTCCACAACTTTTTCCTCTACAAGAAGGTCCTCTGTATGAATAGGAAAACTTCTTCAATCACGTAACAGTAACTCCAAATTCGATGCCAAGATAGGAGAGAAATGACATCAATTAACTCCAAAAGGAAGAAACCAATCCCGCCTAATGTTAATCTGTTGCTGGAATCTCAAAGAGTTAGAAACCCAATAATAATATCGTGACTCCACTGTTAGACTGCACACAAGGAGAAACGAAGTTGCTATGAGTTTGCAATTTGGACAGGCATCTCCTTGCATGCACCAAAATAACTCCACATCAACTTCCCATTCTGAGCTATTTCAATTTAGAAATTGGAACGAAACAATATATAATTCTTCCTTCAACTGATCCTTGAACGGATACATAGAAACACTACAACTCAATTGTTGGTGGACCTCCAGAAAATATAACATGAATTCCCACCCAAGTCTGTTGTATTTGAACCAAAAATTTTTTTATCCTCCTTCTCTTTTACTCCTTTGACCAAACCTCATTCAATATGACAGTCCACTTGGTCGATAATCAAACACAGAGCCAGTTTTGCTCCATTTGGTCATACCATCACCAGTAGCCACCGCAAGAGCATGAACCTTTCTTGAAATGATGGAAACGACTTGAATCCCTCAGTATAATCTCATGATCCACTATCTTCGAAACAAAGGTAAATGCAATATGACAGTCCCCACATACACGGAGGTTCTTTGTGATTCTTATAGGCATACCAGCAGCTGTGGTCAAGATGCCATAAGCAAGAGCGAGCTTCTCACTATGTTCAGATAGAAGATACTTTTTCTCTTCATCATCCACATCATGCAGGGAAAAACTGGTCTCTGGTACATAACCAATTACAGCTATGCGCTCCATGAGATCTTTAAGAACTTCATATATCTCCTTAGATCGAGGATTGGACCTATCTCCCACAAAAAATGACACACTCCCTTCCTTCCCCTGAACCCAGCTACATCCAGGCCTCTTCCTTATCCCTGCCCTCTTCATCAGACTTCTAATGCGAAGAACACCCTTCCAGTGTCCTGCATTGGCATAGATGTTCGATAGAAGAGTGTAGAATCCATCATTTTCAGGTTCCAACTCTAAAAGTTTGGTTGAAGCATATTCACCAAGCTCCACATTAGCATGCACTCTACATGCACTGAGTAATGCAAGCCACACAACTGCAGTTGGTGTCATCGGCATTGTCTCTATAAGCTCTTTTGCTTCACTCAATCTGCCTGCACGACCCAAAAGGTCCACTGTGCAAGCAAAGTGCTCAACACCAGGAACCACACCGTATTCCTTATTCATGTTATTGAAGTACTCTAACCCCTGTTCCACCATACCTGCATGACTGCATGCATAGAGTACAACAACAAAAGTGACTCCATCAGGCACCAGAGCAGCCTCACGCATCGCATCAAACACAGAAAGAGCATCTTCTCCACGTCCATGCATCCCATATCCTGTCATAAGAGATGTCCAAGACACAGCATTTCTCTTGGGCATTTTATCAAACACTCGCCTAGCTGCTTCTATGTCACCACATTTGGCATACATGTCTATAAGGCAATTGGTCACAAATAGCATGACTTTCTCGAATCTGTTACGAATTACATAGGCATGGATCTCTTTACCAAACCTAAGAGTGGAAAGCCGCGTGCAAGCCATTAGAACACATGATATAGTGAATGCATTTGGAAAAGTATTGGCTTCTTTCAGCATTTGGGAGAATAACATCAAAGAATCATTGGCATCTCCTTGTTGAGCGTAACCACCAATCAAGACTGTCCAAGTCACGACATTCCTTTCTGATAAAGGTATTGTATTAAACAATTGCGAAGCCATATCAACTCTTCGACATTTGGAATACATGTCGATAAGACCATTCTGAATCATAAGATCATCTCCATCATCGCCGGTCCATCTCAGAAGGCGTTTAAGAGCATAAGCATGAGTTTCCTTGCCCTTTGCAAGTGCACCAACAGCGGCACATGCTGAGAGGAGAGATATGATAGTAACGGCATTTGGTTGTGATCGCGAAAGCTGCATTTGCCTGAAAACATTTACGGCCTCGTAACCTATGCCTCTTTGTGCATAACCAGCGATTACCGCACTCCACGTCACTACGTTTAGTTCAATGTCATCTTCTCGCATTCGGCAGAATAATTGGATAGCCTCATCAAAATAACCGGCCTGCGCATACCCTGTTACCATCGCATTCCAGGATACCAAATCCCTAACTTCCATGCGATCAAAAACCTTTACTGCTTCCTCCATCATACCGCATTTTGCGTAGGCATCAACTATAGCATTCCCAACAAAAACATCCCAGAGAAGTCCGTTTCTTTGTGCATAACAATGAAGCTCCCGAAGTTGAATTGAACAGCCAAGTGACGCACAAGCAGGAAGCACATTCACGAGACTCACCACTTCCGCCTTTGCCCTCATTGTTCGAAATAGTTGTAACCCATGGCGTGGTTGCTCACTTTGCACATAAGCTGCCACCATTGAGTTCCACGACACAACATCATCAATCTTTCTCTCAAGAATTTCTTCAAACACGCGAGCTGCGTCAAGCAAAGAGCCGCACCTGGTGTACATGGAGATGAGAGCATTACAAACAAAGACGTTCGATTCGAAGCCATCACGAGAGACAAGGGCATGAACGGCCGTACCTCGCCTGAAGGACGGGAGCTGGGCGCAGGCTTTGAGGACAAAAGGGAAGGTGAAATGATCTGGCTTTGCATCAAACTTTTGCATCCGGTTAAAAACACGCAGAGCGTCGCGAAAGCGTTCATTGCGGACATGGTGACGGACGAGGACGTTCCAAGAGAAGACTGCAGACGGCGAGAGGTGCTCGATGGTCAGGAGCGCATCGGCTGGGGCATTGCACGCGAGATAGGCGGCGACAATGGCAGTTGATAATAAATGATGCTGATTCCGAGAGGGAGCAGAGAGGTGAAGAAGGCCTGTCGCGAGGATTTGTTGGTGGAGAAGACGGGCATCCAAAAGGGTTTTGCATCTCTGGAGGAGGGTTGTAAAGCAATCGGTGCAAGTGGTGGAGAAGAACCGAAGATTGGGAGGGGGGATTTTGCAAATCGGCACAAGGTGGAGGGGGAGCATGATCTATGCCCATAGCTGCAGAGCGTCGAACATTCATTAATTGATAACAGAACACAGGCGGTTCATATCGCAAAACACTTTGGTTATAATAAGAGTGTTTTTAGGAGCGCGGGTGGGGTGCCCACTTACTGGACCTCGCGCCTCATTAAGCCATGCCGTTTACAAAAGGTGAGGAACTCACCAGCGTATTGTGTAGCTAAAAGGGAAACATCGTCTCAATTAAATTAGGACCCAGACCCCAGTCACAGGCAGTCACCCCACCAAAGTAAGCGTCCAGTTGAATTCTTCTACATTGGGCCACTGGCAATACAATAATAGTAAACGAAAACATTCTCATGTCTTCAATTACAAAAAGCCCAAAGGGAGAGGAGACCACTACTACCCAGTGGGACGAAGCCCAGACGGAGAACTCTACATGATAGAATAGAACCCGGTATTGATTGATACTCCCTGGCCACTCTGTGGAGGCTAGTGGCAAAGCTTCATCAACTAGTCAGCCAAGTAGCAACTTATACTTATCCCCTAAATGGCCTAATTAATTACATTAAAGTTTCAACAGTTACGTGTCAAGAATGGTACTACGGATGAGCGAGAAGGAAGAAGCCTGTTTCTGTGTGCTATGCCGATACTAGAAGAAACAAGTTGTATTGTTGTAGATAGACAATTAAGCAACTCATTCATTATTTTGATTATACGGATCAAAAGTAAAAGTGCTTGAAATTTTCGTCAAAAAGTTGAAGTGAAATACCAGCTCCGATTCTGCCACTAGGAATGTGGGATATGGGATAGCAAAAGCCACCGATCGACCGACTTGTCACATCTTTGGCTTCGGCAATTTTCCCTTCTTATCTTCGGCCGCAGCCGTGTAGCAGCTTCTCAAAGGGATTAAGGGATGAGAAAATATATCAGAGGCCTTGGGACGTCTCTCTCATCTCTCTTATATTATCAATATTATTGTTCATCCCTATCCAGTCAGTAAGGCATCAATCGTTTCTTTCTTACATCTCGCAGGCCGCAATTAGTGCCAATCAATTCGAGGTAACGAAGATCCGTCGTGGTTCGTAGGAGGGGGAGAGGACGTCCAGAAAGGGATGGCTACTGGGTGGTAGTATTGGATAATGCTGCGAGAAATCAAGCGTTAAAAACCCCCAATTGGCAGCCGAGTGTGGGGATCGAGTCTCTTACCGTATTAAATTTCGTCAAGGCTTCATATCTTTTTTCTCTCTCTCTCTCTCTCTCTCTCTCTCTCTCTTTGATGTCGATCAGTTAAGTGTCCTCTTCGCAACCAGTCGGCCCACTTGGAAGTTGAGTCATGGACGGAGCTTCCCCATCAGATAATCCCATTTCCTATCTCTTCTCTGTCTCTTTGGGTTCTTTGGGATCCCAATATTTCTCTTTTTTCCTCTCATGTTGATCGATCTGTGTCTCTGCTAATTAACGACAAAGAAGCCGGTGTTATGACATGTAAATCCTATAATCCATGATTCTCACTCACTCAAAAATATCTTTCACTTATTGAAGAGAGTGTTGGGAAGAACTGAAGACTTCTGTAGAGCCGAGAGACTCTGGGAGGAGAGAGAGAGAGAGAGAGGTGGTAGCAGACACAGACAGCATCCATTGTCAATGTCGGTACACCATAACAAAGATTTTTTTTTTTTTTCCCCTTTCTTTCTCCTCGTTGTCCTTTTTTCCACTGGCAATAAAAGCAGAAAGTCAATCAAACAGACAAAAAAGAAAATGGGGAACTCACCATCCATTATCTCTGGCTAGCGGCTCGTAAAGCTCGTCAGAGTCGGACACAGAAGGGCGAGCGGTCCCCCATTCCTCTCATATAATCATATTCCTCCTCCCGCCCGTCCCACAATCCAATCCATTGAAGGATTCCTTCAATGGAAAGTGGAAGGCCCCTCCCTCGTCTTTTGATTCACTGCATTCGTCTCCTCCGCACGTTTTTGTTTCTTCTTCCCTCCACACCGACATCGACGTACATAAGTCCCGATGCTCCCTTCCCTAAACGAGCCCAAAACTTTCAAGTGTGCAATCAGTGATTACTACCCGTTATCAGTCAGTAGTAATCACTTGAAAAAAAAAAACAACAATCTTCCTCAATTCTATGATTTTTATTTCTTTTAAAGATCTATCCATATATTGATATCATATTTATTTACTTGAATCATTTCTCTCCAGAATATTGAAAATGATCAAATCTCATGTTGGAATTGAAGGGCAACGGCTAACAAAAAAAAAAAAAAAAAAAAAAGCACTCTTAAAACTCTCCTCCTTTATAATTTTAATATGTACAATGGTACCGTACTCACTTTATTTACAATACGAATCACCGTAGTGGCCGGCGTCGAACAAGACAACCGGCAGAGGCACAAAGGGAGAAAGATGTCAAAAAAAACAAACCAGAGTACTACAACAAAATGGAAAAAGTTCAAAAAAGAAATTGGGGGAAAAGGATGAGAAAAAAAAAGAGAAAGAGAGGAGCAGGGATTGGCGTAGCTCAGAGGTGCAACGAGCAAGCGGAGAAAACATAGCCAGAGAACTCGAGGGGGGTTTCTAACTGCACCCATTTCTTCTTATTCCCGTTTAATATTTCCAACACGCACGCCACGTACTTGACTCCTCCCTCCTCCCCGTTGCTTGATCCGATCATGAACACCCGATCCGGCGGCGCTCCTGCGCCTTCCACGACGGTGACGCACGGCGACGACCCGATCCCCTCCGGCAGCGGCGCCACCACCCGCCACGCCCTCTCCTTCCAATCGTACTCCCGCACCCCCCTCTGATTCCCGCCGTTCCCACCGCCCGCGTCCGTGTACCACAGCCTCGGCGACGACGCCTCCGTCATTTCGCCGCACCTCCGCTTCTCCTTCTTCTCCTTCTGGTGAGGGGCCCACATCGTGGAAGACCTGGGGCTCGCGTTCGGATAAGGCCACACCCCCTCCACCCGGGTCCAGCAACCCCGAGACGCGTCGTACAACTCGGCCGACGAGTCGAACCGGCCCTGCGACTCGGTCCCGTACCCGCTCAGCACCCAAAAGAAGCGGCCGTCCCCGCCGGACGAGAACCCCTCGCACTCGTCCCGCTCCTCTCCCATCTCCGGAAGCGCCCGCCACGCGTCCCTCTCCGGATCGTACACCTCCGCCGACCGGAGGGCATTCTTCTGGTTGTCGTGACCGCCGGCGACGAAAACGAACGGACCGACGGCGGCGCAGGCGAAGAAGGAGCGGGCGGTCGACATGCTGGCGCCCCGGCGCCAACCGCCCCCCTTGACGAAGTCGTAGACGTAAACGTCGGCGATGGAGTCGAGGGTCTTGGGGTCCCAACCCCCGATGAGGACCAGCTTCCCGGCGACGGCGACGCACTGGCAGAACATGGGGATCCCGGCGGGGAAGAGGGGAGTCTCCGGCAGCCTCTCCCAGGTATCATTGGTGGCGTTGTAGACGGTGAGGGCGTAGACGGGGGGAGTCTTGGTCCCCCCCTGCTTCTCTTCGGATTGGGTTCGGGCGGGGGAGGCGGGGACTGCTTGTACCAGGCAGATCAAATCCTCCCCCTTTGCGGCAATTCGCCTGTGAGCGTAGAAGGAACGGTCGGATAGTAGCCGCTTCCACCTCCGGCAGACGGATTTGAGGCCGGAATGGGATCGATAAGGAACCCTGATGAGACAATCCAGGGCAATTTCGTCGGGCAATCCCGGTATCAGACTCCGGTATTCGGAATGCTCCTTCATTTTCCCTCGACCTGGAACTTCCCAAATCCGCAGTAGTGAAGAGTAGTAACAGCTAACAACTGGGTATGAGGAAGAGAATAAAGGTTGGGTGTCGAGACACACGTACAACAGAATACGCCCCCCCCCCTCCCCGCCCCTTTTTATGGAGTTTCAGTTACAGAGGCTCCGAGTGCGTGGAAGAACAGAAAAGCTGGGCTTCCTCTACCTTGGGCGCGCAATTACAAGGAATCTGTTAGAGAGACAGTATGGAAATGGAAGGGGTGTGAGAGAAAGAGGAGCTGCTGCCTGTTCTGTAACACACTAGTATGGAATTGGAAAGAGGGACTGCCGGACTGGGCATTTGGCTTTGTGTAAGAAGAGAGAGAGTGTCGTGAAAGAGTGAGGGTGAAGGAATGTGTGGAAATTGGGTCAGAGACTCGGAGAGGAGGGAAGGGGTTTAAGTAGGCGGTAGGGCCTTTTCCCCTCCTTGATTTTTCTTCCCGTGGCTCGTGCCTGCCAGCCCTAATTACTGGATTATTCTTTATAAAATTTTCCTTGCCTTTTTTACATTTTCCTCTCTCCAAAAGAGAGAGAGAGAGAGAGAGAGAGAGAGAGAGAGAAAGAGAGAGAGAGAGAGAGAGAGAGAGAGAGAGAGAGAGAGAGAGAGAGAGAGAAAGAGAGAGAGAGAGAGAGAGAGAGAGAGAGAGAGAGAGAGAAAGAGAGAGAGAGAGAGAGAGAGAGAGAGAGAGAGAGAGAGAGAGAGAGAGAGAGAGAGAGAGAGAGAGAGAGAGAGAGAGAGAGAGAGAGAGAGAGAGAGAGAGAGAGAGAGAGAGAGAGAGAGAGAGAGAGAGAGAGAGAGAGAGAGAGAGAGAGAGAGAGAGAGAGAAAGAGAGAGAGAGGGAGAGGGAGAAAAAAGAAAAGAGTTATTTACAGAAGAAACCGGGGGCATGCCGGCATGTGGACATGGAACGGTGGATGCCCAATTGCCCACGGCCCTTATGCGTGACAAGGAAAGAGAGCGAGAGAGCGAGAGAGGAAGAAACACACTTGAATTGAAACTTATCTTTATTTATTAGTTAGTAGCACATCGTACCTGAGCTCCTCCTGTGTAGGGCTCCTTTTTTCTATTAAAGACCCTCCCCCCCTCCTTGGCCCCCTCTCACATGTCACATGCCCTTTTAAATAGTCACATATACGTGATTAATGTGCTTATGAAAATGTTACGGATATGCTTTTCCAAGACACATACCTATCCATTTTACTTCCACTGGCTTGGGTTGTCTACGCGCCCAAGCAAGCTCTTCTTTCTCACTAATAATAAAAAGGGGTTTTTGAAGTTTGGAGAGTGGTCAACTTTTCTAGAAGGTTTTGCTCCAAGTTAAGTGCTGCTTAATAAGTACTTAGTAGTTTATGTAGTCAGCTAAAAATTTTTTAGGTACTAGTACATACTACATAGTATAGTTAATGTACTCGGCATAAATTTTTTTCAAGTACTTTTTTTTTTTTTTTTTTTTTTCTCCATAAATTCAGGTAATTATTTGTCATTACTTTTAATTATTGAAATTAAGCTCATCCCCCGTCATATTTGGTATATATACGTTTAATTATGCGTTGACAGACGAACCCCTAAATAGTTTTAGCATAACTATGACCGACGGCTATTAATATTGAGCCTTTGGGCGGACCAACCAAGACCGGAAAACCGGTTGGGGTCGGGCTATACTAAAGTATTTAATATCGGGACGTCTTCCGTTACAAAAATAAAGCCGAATATTAATTTCCTCATCTGGACACGCGTCCTCGATCGATCAAGTTAATGTCGTAATCAGATGAGTGGTCCCCCAGGCGCGATGTCGTTGTTCCCTTTGCTAATCCGGTCTCTCAAGTCAGTCTTTTTTTTTTTTTTTTTCTATTTATGTGAAGATCAAATTTGGGGTCGGGTTCGATTGTTTTCGAGTGACGTGACGTTGACCGGAATTAACTAAGATAATTTATCAACTATTAATTAAACGGCGATTAAAAACCTTGGTTTGGATCCCAATGTCGGGTGTGGCACGTGAGTGAGACGCAAGTGTATGTATGTATGTATATATGTCCGGTGGTGGCGCATGCGATGTCCGAATATTTTTTTAATTTTCGACGTGTGGATCCAAGGTGGCTAATAATTTAGGCATGGAAGGCGTGAATGAACGTTACGTATGTGGGGCCGGGGATGTGGAGGGGTGGGGGGGGCCCACTGGTCCAGGCGGGGGTGGACCCGAAGAAACATGAAGGGGAACTGGAATTCTGTTAAAAAAGAAAGGCGGGATGATGGGGGCGGTGAATCGGAGGTGGCGTGGGTGCGGGGTGAGGGACAACGGGACAAAGGGGTGACAGGCTTCTAGAAGATTCTAGAAGAGGGCATTTACTTTATTGGTGCGGCCGCGGCGCCAACGCCAGCGTTTGCATCTTTCCTCTGCTTTCCCTTTCCGCCATTCTTTTCTCTTATTATCTGCTCTGCATTTCCCTAATTTCCCTTCTCTCTCTTCCGCACATTAAATAAATGATTAAATAAATACGGAAAAAAATAAAATAAAAGAAAAACAAAAAAGGAAAAAGAAAACAGATAGCCCCCTGTCGCCATCGGAGGCAATTGCCTTGCTTACTTAATTATTAGACTCTTGAGTCTTGAACCTATCAGGCCGTCGTGGGGTCCACGTATTGGAACCCTTCCCTACCTGGATATGCTTCTTTCTCTCGGGAGTCGGGACCCGCCTCCCACCCCCTTTTATTTTGTTTTTTCTTTAAGGCATACACATAATGCCATGATATATAACTAAAAGGCATAAATACGCTATGCTTTAATAGATTGTAAAAATAACAATTATGAAATGTAAATCCTCCTCCCAAGACTCCCATGTCATATGTATCTGTGTGTCTCTGTGTGTGTGTGACTGACTCTGAGTCTCTGAGGACGCTCATGATCAGGTTAAGCTTAAGAGGATCCCACGGCTGCTAAAACGGACCCCCGAATCGACGGCCAAGAATAGATCGTGCGCTTGTTATCATTACCCTTTTTCTTAAAGAAACCGCTCTCCCGAGTCCCGATTCCCGCGGCCCACCGGGCGGAAAAAACTGAAAAGAAGTACAAATATCTCCGGCCGAAAACTGTGCTTTTCTCCGTCGCTTTCTTTTTTTTTTTTTTTTTTTTTTTCTTAAGAAGAAGAAGAAGAAGAAGAAGAAGAAGAAGAAGAAGCAGAGGATAGAAGAAGATGAATACAGTGTTTGAGTACTTGGGCTCTCGTTCCTTCGTTTGATATTAGGCGGGGGGGAGAGGAGGGATGCGTGAAACGACGGCTCACCCTCTTCCCCTTCTTTGGCTTTTGGTTTGGGGGGTATTATTATCAGCTTCTAGAGGATGAAGTTTTCTCGGTGAAGAAAAGAATCCGGTTCCCCGATCCATAATTTTAATAGACCCACGCCAGTACGCCACCAATCAATTCTCCAAGCATTGGATTTGCGGGATTTGTTATGCTGTCGAGAAAGAAAAACAAAGCGTCGCGACTGTTAACTAAATTGATCGCCCATCAATGGAGGATGATGATCTCATCTGCGCAGATGCGGAGCTTAGAAAGAAAGAGCTAGAAAGGGCAGACAACACTGGTACACATGGAGGACGAAAGGGAACCCATATATTTTTAATTTATTATTATTATTATTATTATTATTTTAAATCTATGGGCCTGCCCCCCCATAATTGAACGGATAATTACGTCTTCTCCAAATTGCCAATAGGAGAATGGAGAATGGAGAATGGAGAGATGGAATCGATACGTGAAATTGCAGGAATCACCACCGCGCTCACATGTGACATGTCATGCATGTTATGGTGTTAATCCAGAAACAGAGACCCCCCTCCTAATTTTTTTGTATTTTTGTCCACCGTCGGAGGAAAGAATTCAAATGCCGTCGCCGTCGCTGCTCTGTTTTTTTTTCTTTTTTTTTGGCATTTGGGTGAATGATCATTCCCTTGTTGAAGCTTTCTTTCAAGGATTGGATATTTAGAATTGAATGCGCCTTTCAGTACCACTGCAGGCGCAGAGGGGAATGTTGACTTGAGCCCCCGATTATTTGTCTCCATGTCACATCGTTGTATCACGTAACGTAAGACTAAAAACAGGGGCGAAGATGGAGGAAATAGTAGAAAATGAAAGAAACAGAGGCAAGGCCATTGGGTTATTGGGTTATTGGGTTATTGGGTTATGGGGTTATGGGGTTATGGGGTTATGGGGTTATGGGGTTATGGGGTTATGGGGTTATGGGGTTATGGGGTTATGGGGTTATGGGGTTATGGGGTTATGGGGTTATGGGGTTATGGGGTTATGGGGTTATGGGGTTATGGGGTTATGGGGTTATGGGGTTATGGGGTTATGGGGCGCATGGCATTTACGCTACTCCTCATCCATATTTCATACATGACGACGATGCTCGAGTAATAACCTCTCGGTCAGACCTTGAATCGAGGCGTCTAGATTCATCAAAACTTTCTTTTTATTGAAACGGTGGTGGATAGAGATCCGGTTCCGGGTCTGATCCGTCGTTAATGGCAGAAAACAGGAGGGCGTGTCCAACGATGACGCCACCACATGCTTTTAAATAATTTCGATCAAATGTATTATTAAGAAGCAGTCGAAGACGACCGAATCGGGAACGATCCTAATGTAAACATTTTCCTGCTTCTGCTGTTCCTTAATTGTTTTTCTCTGTCGCGATCGACTGCAACGGGATTCGGTCTTACAAAGGCGAAGAAATCTCTCCTGGATCCGCCACATAGAATAGAACTCGTTCCACATGCCACTGCCTCGGGCGCCCAAAGGCTCGTGATTTCCGGTGGCGGCGGCGGTTGATTGCTTCTACTAAACATATACGGAATAGCTGTGGGTATTTTTAATGGGGTTTAGTTAACGGAAACGCCATTATCTGTCTGTCTTCGATGCGTGGAGATGGGGAGGAGTGATGAACGAAGTCTTCGACGACCCACCGTCACCGATCTATATATACAAAGGTTTTGAGTATTTTATGCCGGTTCCGTTTAACCAAAATCCCACATGAATATCTGAATATGTACGCATGTCATCTTTTGCCGGTGCCGGGAAGCAACGTGAGTTGAGTTGACACGGATTTCACGTTCGATGACAGTATCCCCAAAGGGAGTCGGAAGAGTCTCTCTTCTGCAGCGGCGTGCCCGATTAGTTAGTACCATCGTCCTCCTCATTCAAGTTCAACTAGAGCCTGCAAGAATATTCTACCTGTTCCTCTCTTTTTCTTTGATACCTCGTATCAACTTCGCTGCGTCGGAACTTCGAATTGAAAGTTGATTTGAATCAGTCCCGTATTCGACCTTCCAAGTCTAGAAACTTCCATCACAGAAAATGAACATTCCGAACTCCTCCATAATCCAGACTTAACTTACGGGGAGTCACTGCGTCATCCCCTATTCAGTGCCCGGTGATCTCGGAACCGGGTTTCCCTACTATCAAACATCAAAGACCGGGTCAATAATCCATAACCGCACCTCTGCCAATATCTATCTGCTCTCTCAAAGTCTCAGTAACTCATCAGTAGGCAGGGCAAAAGCTGCTATAACTTTATCCACACAAGCGGATAACAAACAATAGGTCGTTTGGCTCAGAAAGTTGTGAGTGATTGGACATAAAAATAGGGCAGGAAGTTAAAGAGGCAATTGACTTTCAAAAAAATTATTCAAGTCAGTGAATAATCCACTAAACAAACACTTTGGCTTCACCTTTCTCCGGACAGAGTTTAAGATAGGTTTGGCGGATCAAGTAGATAAGACTAGTAGAGAAAAAGAAACCAAAGCTTTCTCTAAGATTATCCATTATGTCTCTTGATACCCACTTTTTCTGTTGCTAATGAACGGATTAAAGTGCAACAGATATTAATGGCTCTCTTCATCCTTCTGCTTACAACTAAAGCCAAAATGAGTGATGGTTTGACAATACACCACCTTTGGCCTCCTCCCTTGCTTAAAACCTTACAAAAATAAGAAACTTGTTATACTTTTCCACGAGAGTTCCCCAGAATAGTAAAAGTAAACTAGTGATTCAACGGATGCCGGAAGCTCTCTTACCGCCTTCGGTCCCTTGTTCTCTTTGTATCAAGTGTTTTACGAGAGCTTTATTATGCCTTCCCGCTACGCTCTTTCAAGTTAACCACCTCGTGCACAGCTGAAAAATCACTGTCACCATGGCCCAAGCTTCTAGCCGTTTTAAAGGCCTACAAAGAAAGAATTGAATAATTGATAACTGGTAAAATACACAACACTTTGAGAGAAGAGGAAAAGAGAAAAAAAAGAGGAGACCTCATTAGATGCAGCTGCAACTGGCATGGACACTGCATTTTCGTCACCAAGAGCAAGGGCCAGCCTCATATCCTTCTGCTGATGCTTGAGAGGGAAAGCAGGAGGATAATTCCCCTCAATCATAGTGGGTCCCTTCAATCTGAACATCGGATTTGAAATTGCACCAAGATCCTGAAAGATTATATCAGAACAAACCTCGGCAGATTACAACGAGCAAACAATTCAACAATCAAAAAACAGTTCAAAACTTTGAACAAACCATATATCCTACCAATACATCCAAAAGTGTCTGTTGGTTCAGCCCGCTCCTATCAGCCAGAACAAGTCCTTCCGAAAATGCATTCATCATACTGCACGGGAAGAGTTGATCACTTTTTGGTGTTGTAAGTTTGGAAAAAGCAGTCTTATGCTTGTCTACAGCATGGGTTGCAATGTGCTTGGTTTATACAACAATTACTACTCGCCATGACATTCCTTAGATATCATGGTAAGCCACGTGGAGATATCTCAAAATCTTGTCATGAAGGTGCCCAGCTAATGTTATACTGCTGGAGGGTGCTCTTGGAAAGGGTTCGTTCTTCCATAAACATGGACATATGGAGATTGAAGGTTACCCTCCTAATGCTGTCTATGCTAGATTGAAGTAAGAAAATATACGGATTTGTGCCTTTGTGGATCACAATCTCATTTAGTAAAAAGAGGAAGAAGCATGACATTACAGCTCATTTTAGTGCTGAAGTAAAAAAGCATGCCATGGGAAAAATTTACCTGCCCATTATCATGTTGACCACAAGCTTCATTTTAGCTCCATTACCAACCTCCCCCAAATAGAAGGCTTTCTTACCCATGACATCAAAAGCAGGAATTGCTTCCTCATATAGCGTCTGTAACAAATGAATTGGGAAAAACATGTTATTTACTTAAGAAGGATTTCCAGTGACACTATTTCTGCTCTTACCCTTCTACAAGTTACACCATTTGCAAATGACAACCTTGAGGAATTACTAAATAACTTACCCACACCAAGAGCACCCAACCGGAAACTAGGAATACCCGACTTCCAAATTGGAAGGAAAATCAAATAACATGTCATGGATAAGGCATCATTTTACCAATTTACCTTGTCTCCAGCAGCAAGGATAACAAGTTGGCCATCTTCAGCTGGCTTTTTACTACCAGAAACAGGGGCTTCGAGGAAATATCCACCTTTCTTTGTGATTGCCTACAGAGCAAATGACTTCAGTCTAAAGATTAAAATTACTGTGTTTGGGAAAAGGCAGCTATTGGTACTAACCTTTTGAAGACTAGTAAAAAGTGACACATGCATAAGAAAGTAACTGGTAGGTGATTTTTGGGAAACGCATGAAATGACTATTTTTGTAATTATTTCTCCTTAAGCAGCCGATAGCTTTTTGCTAAGGGGCCTTCTAGTAATCTAAAGTATTAAGCCTGTATAACATTGTCAAAGGAGAACAAAGGGTCAATTTTCTATCCTAGTCTCCAATTTTACAAGAGAGGAGTTGAACAATTTTGTGGAGCTCGAGTTGTCTACGAGATGAATTATTTTTAACAAACTTGACATTGATCAGTATTAGGAAAAATTTAAAATTTATTGGATTGAAGATGTTACGTTTTAAGTTACTTAATCAGGCCTTATTAGTTACCTAGAAAAGTCAATTCTTGTAGAAAGTAGTTTAGGAATTATGGCATTTTAGGAGCAAAGTTGTAATAACAAAAATTACTGGTAATTTACATAGAGGAGAACTGTTTCCAAGGAGAAGAGTCACAACAATCTAACCTCCTAACCCTATTGCTTTCCCTAAATTTTAACAATATGAGACCCTAACAGAAATAATCACAAAACTCATCCAAATTTTCCTCAAATTCATCAAGCTGTGTTCTAGACACCAGGTAAGTTTGCTTAGTAATGCTTTTTAGTCTGGGTACTGCTGGTTCAATCAAGGGAACACCATCTTTTCATCATACTTTCCTCAACGTTGCCACTGCCCGCACAATGTGCACCAAAAACGAAGGCCATAGTTGGCCATATTCTTTCTGCTCATTTCCTAAAACCTCGTCTATACTATAAATAAACAAGGGTTGGAATTCCAAAACACATAGCACTATCCCAGTTCAACTACTGGATGCTGAGTAGAACACTCCAAATTGTATACAAGGAAATAAAAGAAGCGTAAGATCAAAAAATATTATGAGAAAGACCATGCTAAAGACCTCATTAATTTGTGAAGATGTGGTTGCATCAACTGTTGACATGTCAACGTAGCCTTTTCCACTGCATATTTCCTCAAGCACTCCACCTTTGTCAAAAACAACCTGAAAGAGAAGAACAAAAACAGCACAAGAATTTTAACAAATTAATATATTAGCCCTAGCAGGTAGAAGTACTAGCAGGAATAGTAATACTAATGTTCAGATAATGTTAATGAATTAAAAAGATTGCAACCATCAAAAACAAAGGAATTAAATTTGCTAACCGAGAGAGCAGCAGCTGGATCAGATAACATTGCTATTGTATACTTGCACTTCTTTATAACTGCTGCAGGGGTCTCTCCTATTGAAGCACCATGTTCAACAAGTTCTTCACACTGGAGCAGCAAATTCAAAACTAATTAACAAATGATCGACATTAGTTACACAAAATTAGAAGAAAGAAAAATTGCTATAGATTTGACATGCATACAGTTTTTCAGTTTCTCTTTACAACCAAGTGTAAGAACTCTTCTCACTGATCCTATGAATCAGCAAATTCAACATCCAATCAGAATACTTCACTTTAAGAAGTATCTACCCTTCCTGATATTATCGTTTAATACACCAGAATGGACCAATAACCATTTAGTATTATTATTCATTTGTGTCTATGTTAGCAAGTTTTCTAGTCAATCAACTTCTTGTTTTCACTCGTCTTCATATTATTCAAAATAATAGATAGTCAAAAAGAAATTTGTGGCTCACATATAGTTATCTCAGATTCGTTCAAATGTGATCTCATTCTCAAGAATCCACCATCATAGCAAAAAATTTATAGAAAGTTCACAAAAGCATGATGATGCCTTCTTTTCTGGGAAAAGAATAATAATATATCATTGTTCATCCTATTTCACTCCTCCACTGGATCAAGAAAGCTACAAGCAAGATTTCTCCAGATTGAAGCAATAGTGGGACCAAGTTAACATCTGGCTCTTTTGTTTATTTAAGAAAATACTAGAAGCTCTTTTTCGTCAATTATGAACAAGGGGAGCAGAGGAAGGGCTCCAACAACAAACTGTTGCCAAGAGGAAGCAAAGTGATCTACTAGATATTGGTGAGATAGTCCAAACCAAGATAATGCAATGATTTCATCGAACATATCCCTCACTTTTGTGGTGATGGCAAGTTCAGTCCCATGAGATTACTATTGCGGAATGTCATTCAGTTTCTGTTAGCACTGAAAACTTCTCAGGCGGAAATGAACCTGAAGGACAGCAGATAGCAGTACTCCAAACAACAATTTCTCTAGGCAAGAGAAAGACAGAATGACAAATCCTGTATGAACATACTATGTATTTTACATGCAATGTCCTAGGCATTTCATGGCTCATCATCAAGGTCACATCTAATTACAGGTTGGTGAAGCTTTTAGCATATCCATGTCCCTAGAGAATAAATTGGAGCAACTCAAAAGTTCCTCAAGCAGGATTTAACCATTTCAGAAGTATTTTTTAGCACTATGGCTGAAATAAGACTTCAGATGATATTAAAGCTACTAAATTTATTCAAATTTCTCATGGATGTGGCAACTCTTTCTTAAAAAGCAAAATAACGTTTAACAAAAATGAGCGCCAAAAGAAAAGTTCGACGCAGAAGCGACACATCGCCGTCGATGAAACAAGAAATATTATTAAGAAGAGTGAAACGGGTAGACGAGATTATTAGTACCTTGGAGAGAGTTCGGTTCCATACTGTGACCTTAAATCCGGCTTTCAGAAGATTCATAGACATTGCCTTCCCCATTATTCCTAAACCCAGAAAACCCACCTCCATTTCTGCAGCTTCTCTATCTCAGGAAGATCGACGGAGTCGGAGAAAGGCTGATGCTGCTCCACTCCTCTCTCGCTCTTTCTCCCGCTGGATTAAACAGCAGATGAAGTGGAGTACGAAATTAAACCCAAAGAATTAGAGTAGCGTTGTACATTAGAACTTAGAAGCCATACCAGTCTTTAACTTTTGATCGCGCGATTCGCGTTATCTCGTATCTCTCTGGCGTATCTGGGAACTTCAAGTGACCACTGACCACAGATGAACCATGCTTCGATGCCGTCCACGTCATATATTTCTGCGCATCTGCGCTGCCGGATTCTTGGAGTAAGTGGTAACACTTTATGCACCCTTTCCACCTATAGGAATAAGCCACGTAAAGGTGCTCAATCCACCTAAGCGATCATATATATATATTCATATGACGTGTAACGAGTGACGAGTCGCTACTCGACCCGACGGAGTCCGAGGTTCGACCAGGACTAACTCGGCCTGACAGAGTAAATCTCTTCAAAACCTCGACACTTAAACCCTTCCTCTCTCCTCTTCTTTCGTTTGAAAACAAATGCGAGGTGCAGGAAACGAACCGAAGCTTTCTGGGACGGATTTTCGGCACTGGGGATAACTGAAACAATAGTTTTCGGACTTCAAAGGCAGATTTTTCTTCCGATTGTAGTCTCCAATACAGAGTTATCGTCCATTCCACAGCCCCAACACAGATTTGGCTATGTACTTTCTTTTCCCCTCCTGCTCTCTCCTTGTATAATGTGTTGTCCTCTTTGAGTTCTTTCTTTTTTCTGAACGGGTTTATTGTGAATGAGCAATTGATGTTCTTTCTGAAATTTTTTTGCTGCGCGCTCAGTACTCCACTCGTCTTTTCTCTGTCTTAGCTCTTGCTCTCTTTTACTTTTTTTATTATTTTTTAAATCAAAATATCCTCCTCAAATTCAGTTTGTTTTGTACTTTTCTGGAATTCTCTCTTCTGAATGTTTTGATTTCTGCTCTGAATTTTTTGGTAGCGTTGTTCGCTTTGAAGGTCTGGACACCATTCTCACCCTCCTGCATTCTGACTCAAAGTTATTCACTTTTTGCGCTTCTACTTTCGAAAATACTCAGCATTGTATTGCCATTTTATAGAATCAGATAGCATTTACGAAGACTACATGCTATAGAAGCACCTTATTTTATCTTAGAGTTTCATCCCATTTCTTGCAATCATGCATGATTTTTGAAACATCTACTGATATTTGTATCAACTCTTCCATTTAAAGAATAAATAAAAATTGTATCAACTATTGTCTATCCATTTTTTTGAAAGGTAAAGATCAAAATTGACATGGCCGTGCTTTTACAAATGCTTATGTATACCTCTACACATATAAGTGATGGTTACTAGAAAATTTTCACATCTATTGCTGCTTTAAATAAAATCCTCCTCCCTCAAATTAGATGGACTTGTTAGTGCAAAATTTTCAGTTGTATGTGCAATTTAATTAAACTCCTTCCTCATTTAGATTTCTCTAATTGGACGCAGATTAACAGGAATGAAATGCAGAGAAGGCCCTTGCGTGAAATATCACATCTTAGAACAGTACTCCAACTGCATAGGTACAACGTATTTTGCCATTTCAGTTTGCTTTCAGAAGATGTACCATATGCAGATGTCCCAAAGCCAAGTCACAGATGTGAACGAAAACCATACCCAACACCGATGAAAGTTCTAATACGGAGGGCCAAAGAGGAGAAAAAGGCCAGGAGAGAAAACCCATGTCAGATTCTTGATCCCCCCAATAATGGCCTTCTTGTACCAGAACTCATCGAGGTGGCTCACGAAGTGAATAGGGCAAGGGAATTGATGCTGGATGGTCTGAAGAAACTTATTGATGTTGTGGTTCCAGTCAAGCGATGCAGGTGAGATCCATGGGCTGATCTGTTTCCTGAAATTGTACTCTGGAGACTTTGGCCTGCTCATAGCACATATTAGATGGAATTTTTAGTAGTACTGTCTCCTAAGGATAACATTTTTCTGACCTTGATCAGGTTTTGCGCAGAAGTTCATGTAGGAAACTGTGGTCATGCAATTCGTACATGTACTGGACCTAAAAGTGGTTTCAGGAATGCTACTCATGTATGGAGAAACGGTGGCATTGAGGATGTCGTGTATTTCCCCTACTGCTACCATCTTTGTGACAGAGTTGGTAAGCCAAGGATTGGACACAAAGAAAGGTTCCGAGTCAAAAGACTCCCTGCCGTTTTAGAGCTCTGTATCCAAGCTGGGCTGGATCTTGAAGATTATCCAACCAAGAGAAGAACAAGACCTGTTTATGCCATTGATGGAAGGATCATGGATTTTGAGATTGAACAAGAAGAGAGGGATATGGAACAAGAGTTACCTGCTGAGCTTGATGGCAAGACAAGAATTATTGGTGAGCCTGATGGCAAGACGAGAATTATTGATGAGCCTGATGGCAAGACGAGAATTATTGGTGAGAATGGATTGAGTTCAACTGAGTTGAGTGTGACGACATTACAGTCTTGGCTGCAGATGAGGGAAGCGACTGACATGCTGATGAAGAGGTATAGTGTATTGACATGTGGATATTGTCCTGAAATTCAGGTAGGGCCCAAAGGGCACAAGGTAAGAATGTGCAAGGCTGCCAAACATCAGTTTAGGAAGGGGTTGCATGCATGGCAAGAAGCGACACTAGATGATTTGATTGTCCCCAACTACGTGTGGCATGTACGTGACCCTAAAGGGCCTCCCTTGGCCAATGAGTTGAAGAGATATTATGGCAAGGCTCCGGCTATTGTTGAGTTTTGTGTGCAAGCTGGTGCACCAATCCCAAAGGAATATAAGAGTATGATGAGGTTGGATGTGGTTCCTCCTCAGCGTGATGAAATTGATCTTGTTGCTTAAGTTGCAAGTGATGCAATCGTTGACGTGAAGTAGGGAAAAGGAGACTAACCAACAGAAAATACAATGTTCAGCTTGATGGTCTCATCTCTTCGTGATAACACGTGTAATTGTTCAGAAGGGTGAGCATGAGAAGCGAGACTAGGACAAAGGCAGAACAAGGGCAACATGGATGTTGTATGAAGGAAACCGTGTAGAGCAACAAAAGGTGATTGTTGTTATATATTTGGTCTTCAGAAGATGAAGGCTTGTGGGTTGATTCTTTAATATATCATTGTTTTGTGAAATAGTAAGATTATAAAGCTTAACTGAGAGATCATAAAGGCATTGAGGGGGAGATATTTGGAGTGCACAGTTACAAACTGCAATCACGGACATCGTATTCATAGGCAAAAGCTGGTGAGGGGAGGGAATTAATGATAAGAAACAGCTAGATTTATGACCAGGTCGACCTATAACCAGGCTACTCTTGATATTTAAGTGAAGTTATATGGAAAGACCAAACCTTTAAAAATGACAACTTAACCAAAATATTACTATTCTGCAAAAAAAATCGTTGAGTCAAAGCCTTTAGTGGAACTTTCATCTATATATATTTATATGACATGTGCCAGAAGGTTCAGTCAAACTATACATTAAGAGCAAATCGCCGAGTGGGGAAAGAAAGGCTAGTTACATACATCTCTGACCATGAAGCAACAAGCCGGTGGCAGGACAAAGCCAGAGCTGAAATGAAAACTACAAAAGAAGTGCAAGCAAACCTAAACATCAAAATGGGGTCTTTCCTCAATGCATTCAATAACCTTGAAAAGATGACCTTCAGCCGCCGATCCCTGAAAAAAATCCAGTAAAGTAGGGCCGATGATTCAGAAGCTGTTCCAGTATCTTCTATGTATCTCATTCTCAATGGAAAATCACATGGTGGGTTTGTCTTATTTTGATTGATGGCATGGAGCATCCATTGATAGAGCATGTCTGCTAGAGCCCGACAGATGTATTTGCGGTAGGAGAGAGCCTCCTTCGATATCATAGATCTGATCAAGGAAGCAGGATCCTGTCCATTGTCCCAAAAAAGAGCTAAAGCAATTAGCCACAAATAAAAATGCAAGTTTCACAGTTACTGAAGGCAAGTAACAGGATATAGTGATGAAGGTAGTATAGCATGTCACTTTTAGAACAGTAAAATCTGAAGAGACAGCATTTAATCACTCATGAAAGCAGAAATGGACTGATTTGGCAACCCAATCAATTTCTTTTCTTAATAAAGCACAAATCATCCTGTTGGATGCCGTCCAAGTAACATTAAATGATGAGAAGAAGCCTTCTTCATTATGATAAGAAATCCTTTTTGAAACGGACAACCAACTCGTCTCCAGAAACTCTCCCAACTTTCCCATGACACATAAGGCCTTGGTTATTTTCTAGTTTCAAAAGAAAAATTGGAGAACTGAACTACTTACTACAGTCATTAATAATCTTCTCAGGACGACTCCGTCTTTAGAAGTTAGTAGCCTCAGAATTGAATCAGTGATTTCATTTGCCACGACTTGTCCATTTGTAGAGAAGTTATCCAAATTATGGTTGTCCATAGAAATGAGCTCTGGCATAGCTTTCCTGTATTCAGAAGAAAATTATGCATTCAGTTTCAAGAAATTAAAGTTTGAACGAGACCTTTAAATGCAGGGACATTTTCAATCTAAAGTTTTCTCAATCTATACCCCTTTAATCTGCATTAATGCTTTTCAGAATGTTTTAAAGTTTATCATTCAGTAAAGCAAAATGAAAAAGATGCTAAGTGATCCCAATTATGAGTCGCAAAAAAAAAAAACTGGTAAAAAATGACTACAATATTAGGCTTGAGAAACTCTACAAAAGTAAATCTTTGTGCACTTTTCCATGATTTGTAGCTATATGGAGAAATTCTTATCTCCCCATGTGAAGGATGAAATTTCAGATAAGGTAATTATTTGCTCTAACTTGTCTACATGAAGGCCTCCACAACACCTACTTCCTACTTAATAATTATGAAAATATTTGCCAGGGAGTGGAATCATGTAGTGAGCAGCTCAAATTCTATTGCTGATTCTTAAGCTAGGATAGCACCTTTCCCACTAGGTACAGGTTGATATGTTTATTTTCTGGATATCTATGTACAAGAAAAATCGCATTCCTCGAATAATACTCATATTTACAGTTTCTAGGTCGCATGTGAGACTTGCTACTAGAATACAGTAAGACAGTGGATGAAACATCAAGAGTGGAAAGGAGAAGAATAAAGAGTAAATTGAGAGAGGACGGTGCAGAAAAGAAAGATCAAAGAAAAATACAAGACATTGTCAGGCATGGACTGCTCTTTGACCCCTAAATTCCTTTATATAAATGATTAATAATTATAATGGACATAACCATCACTTATATGGAGTGAAGATGACATAGAAACAAATAAATACAGAAACTGATGTACAAGCGAAGTATTGTTGTCATTGACAAGGCTATACCAACACTCTGACACTCACTCTGAAACTAGGCCATATCAATGATAAGTACCCAGCTTGGGGCACACTTCTTGAAATAGTATACACAAGATACTTTAAAGAGGACACCTGCAATCTGATGCCTGGATGGAACATATTCTTTATAATGCCTCCATCTTTCACTCCATCTCTCAGAAAATCAGGTGAACCTCAATATGCTGAGGATGTTAATAACACAGTATTGGTAGTAATAAGAACATAGATCGATTGTCACATTGTAGATGCATAAGCACTCAAGCAAGCAAGGGCATTTCTTGTAGTACAGATTCTAGCCGTACCACTTCACTCAAAACACTTACCAACCCTTAATATTCTGCTTCGAAGATAGATCATACCACTACACTACATTTTATTGTACCTAGTGACCAAATTTGCTCCAACAAAAGTGCAAAGACCTCCCTGTAGAGTCCTATCATCATGAGATCCAGCTCAAATTTGCTCAAGTAATTTATACCATAGCCCTAGTCCTTGCGACTTCTTTAAGTCAATCACAATTCTATTTAATGCTAGCCATTGGGGTATCCAAGGATGTACATTTACCAAATGCACTTGCTAGAAACAAGATATCAGGTCCATCATGGTCAGGCAAACTAATTTTAATATTATCCCTCTGAACCAATTTTACTGTGACCCATCCAAAAAATTATCTTGCATCACTTGCCTCTGGAATTTTTAACACTAAAAACTTGATTTTGGTTAGAAATTCGTCTAAATTACCTTCAAAGAAATTCAGGATGATTTATTTATGATATTGAGAAGTGTTTTATGAATGCTACTACATGCATCTCACAGCTTCTATCATTGGTACAGAAATCTCTGTTCAATTGCTTCATATGCTTATGCAAACATAGAAATATGCGAGGCAATTTCACCTTGTTGAACCAACTTTTATGAAAACTGAAAACTTTTGCCACTGGAATTCCTTTTGCCTGTTGAAAACAACCTGAGAATGTAATAGTATGTTCAGTATATAATACAGAGTGGTCGGGTAAGAGCATAGCTGGGGTATTTATATCAATTAAGACAAAAGTGATAAACTAACACAGGCTCTGTAGGTTTCATCTTAAAGCATATCTCTATACAAAACAATCTCGGATTGAGCTTAAAGACGCCTACATGCTTCATTGTTGTGGTTCTCTCCAATTTTACTAATTTTATCACAATTATTTGTGATTGCCAAGGATGAAAAGTAAAAGGTATTATAGGAAATGAAAGTTTGCATATATCAATACGAAACATCCATATAGACAATCGCATTGTATTGATATAAAATCCACCATCTGAAATGTCATCAAGAGTCATGTTTTGTTAGGCTTGTGAAGCTACCGAGTGAAGAATCCTCCTGGTGGCAGGTGAATTATCAGTAAGAAGTTTCTGAACAACATATGGATAAGCAGCTTGAAATGTCTTAAAAGTTGGATCTGCTGCCAGCGCCAACCCTGAGGAAGTCAAAGCATAAAGTTGGTTAAAATATAGGCACAGTTGGAGTTTATCATGATTAGAAATTATGTCAGAATTCAGGGGTATTTGGTAATGAGAAGAGATTACATTAGAGATTATGTCATGAGGGAGTGATTATCATGTCATAGGTTGTTGGACCTCTAGTGGACACATTTTAGGTTATATTAGGCTTTATGATATGTTATGAGATATCGGGCCTCTAAAGGGTTCTATTTTGGGTTGTGTTAGCCTTTAGAACTTATTAGGTATTTTCAGGATATGTTTAGTTATTTTATTAAGTTGAATCGTAAGACGGAACTAGATGTAATAAATGTATCTTTGGGTTATTATAAATATGGCCCAACCTGTGATGCCTTAGCTGTTTGGGTCTCTTTTCCAGCAGTTGGCTCTAGTGTGTATTTTAGAAGAAATGTCATAGATAGAAGACCAAAAAACAAAAAGATGTGAACAGTTCAAACGCAGAAGCAGAGCACCCTGATATGGTTCACACATTGACTGAACTTATGTGTGTGGATCAATGTTTAAAGGATTCAGATTTGCCTCTAAATATTCTACGGTATTGAAGTAGAATAACCAAACAACACTTTTTACTGCAAACTGAGCATATAAAGGTGGCCTGCCATTTTTTGCATGAATGCAGGCCCTTAGAAAAACGAGACTTTGGTAATATTTGTAAATAAATCCCTCTCTCCCTGCTCTTTTATCAATTTTACTGAACTACAATAGAGAACAGGGAGTGTTCTTGTTAAAGAGAGCCTCTATCTTTAGTGTAATCCTACTCAAAATAGGTGTGTGATTATTTTGATTTCAAAGGGAAGCAATAATAAGTGGTATTGAGACAACTATGCTCAACACATTCTACTTTGCACTCAGATTTACATAATTCACTCTTGTATTCAGAACTCTTAACAGGGATATGTACATGGTGTGCCACATAATGAAGACTCCACTATACATTAAACAGGTAAATCAATTGTTACAAAAAGAAAATCTTTCATACCTTCAAAGGAAGCAAGAGAGCGTAACAGTAGAGTATAATATGGTGGCATGCGAAAGTGATACTTTAAGGCTAGTGACCAGATTCTACCAAGCACCTTCAAAGCGAAATGAGAGTTTCACAGCCATAACTGACACACAAAACATAATATAAAATAGAAAATAGGCAAACAAAATTTGTGAGTTAATTACTAAAATAAAAGCAACATGATAGTGAATGGAACACAGCTGAACACAATATAAATAAGCTACAGTTTCTTTGCATATTAATTGAAGTAGTGTCTTGGATGATCCCATGTAACCAGCCAAAATTAGGAAGTCTTCACCCAAGTAATAGCTATTGGATATTAGGATTTTTCTGCGTATTATTCCAAGTTAAATACTCCTAACAATCCCTTCATGTCCAAACCTACAGATACTGATAATGGGCAGAAGACATGAATGGATACGAATTAAAAAGGACAAGAACTAGGCCAACTAAATAGATGTCCTACTATGAGCAAAAAGTGAAAGAGAAAAAGGGGAGAGTAAACTGGTGTATGCTGGCAAGAGAGCCTGAGAATCAGCTCTCACTCTTTAGGATTCAATTTCTAAACCCTTTCTATTATGGCTTGAGTAAATACAAAAAAAAAGAACATAAATGCTCATATAGGCTTAAAGTATCATAACTCCTACTGTCTAGAAATTTAAAACATTGTCACTACATACTCCGCACACTCATTATAACCAAACAACACTACGAAGAAAATTTACCAAAATACCCCTATATTCTAACCCATCACTCACCCTCAAGTTGGAGTATATATATCAATAAGCACCAACATGTTATAAAGTATCCTAGACTCCTTTGCCCTAACAAGTCTGGAGAACCTATCACCAATCTGGTTGATGGAATGAACAAAACGAATCACCAAAGCGCGATATATCACAATATCTCGAATAAAGTGACGATTGATCCTCACTTGCTTGGATCAATCATAAAACTGGAATCATTTTCTGCCCCTACTGCTAACACGTCTCTTTGTCACACTTTGTTCTATCTCTCTCTTCTCTTCATCTTAATCACTAGATTTCACATGGTATCAGAGCATTGCTCTTTCTCTCCTCTTCATCTTAAAAGGTCAGAAGCCTAAGTCAGATGCGAGACTTCTGTTGGCCCCATTTTTGCTACACTTCTCTCTCCTCTTTCTATCTCTTTCTTTCTCTTACTTTCATACACATTGGTTTATTATTGTTGTATGTTCCTCATAGAACAGCAGTAAGCTAAATCCATCTAGCTGTACGCTTCAGTTTTATTTTATTCTAAGCTATATGTAGGGAATGACATTAGGTTCTATGTAAAGGGCCATCATTGTAATATTGTTGATTTTTAATGCAAGTCCCTCCCTCCTCCCTCTCTAGTAATCTGATGCCGTAAAGTGAAAAAACTAACATTACTAACCAATATAAAACATCAGAAGAATAATACGTAGAGTTCTGAACAGGAAAAAAGAGTATAACACTCACTCTGCTAAATTTCACATCAGGGATTCCATCTTTGAGGGCTACATTACCCAACGTTTTTTCCAATTCCTGAGCCAGTATTCAACTCAAATATAAGTGGTTGTGACTTGAAAGTACAATAGTGAATAATAACTAGTACTAACTCAATAACCACATAAATACAACAATATATAGTTACTACTACTAGCTATCATGAAAAAACCACTTCTGAGTACTGCTTCATGGGTCTATACATCAAAGGCATTCTAGCACATAACAGCTTCAAAAAGACTTTTCCAATCATGAATAACGCACCAAATAAACTGCAATAGCAAAGAAATGAATGACACAACAATGTGACTCTCCAGTTTTCTGTTAGTGTCTTTGGGGTCCTTTTTCACGGGGAGATTAAAATATCATCAAGTGGGAGATTGGACTTTTATTTCACTGGCCATGTATGCATGTGTGGTGTCTGATATTTTTTGGAGACTCATGAGTAGAAATAATGAATCTTAGAGATGGGGTAACCTGATCTCCTCTTTTCTTGCTTCCTATTTCTTCTCTTCTCTTTCTTTTACACCTTTTTCTTTTGTTTGTTGCACTTTTAGCCTTTCCTATACCTCACGAGGATCCTGAACTCATAAGAGTATCAAAGTAACAAATTTTAGAACCTCTGAAGCAGGCTCGAGAGCTTAGTAGTTTTACGGACAAGAAGCTCAATTCTTCAGCCATAGATACAGGCACATGTCGCAGTGTTTCACTATAGTGTTGTTAGCCACTACCAGCATCCTATTCAATCAACCTCCAGACAGCAGCAGTCTGATTCAGCATGGAGCATTCCTTACTAGTGTTCGAATTCCCAGTATGCATGTATAGAAATCAGAGATTGATCAGCTGCTCAGGATATGCTAAAGCAAGTTTCCTCACTTTTACTATTTCTAACCCGAGTCTCTCAGCTGCTATGGCATTGGAGATTGGAGTTATACGGAAATAACATCCTTCTCTGCAGCTTGTCTCACTCATGAATGGAGCAAAAATATATCTTCTACACATTTAGGATTTCATACTTTCTTACTCAGGAAACTACTTTCAAACAAATAACTCAAGCCTAAAATTCTATACTAGGAGATTTAAATATCACTTTCACATCTTAGATCATTCTGCAGTTGACATTAATAAATGTTTGTTTAACTTTCAAGGTTAGTATTACAGGAGAAACAAACAATTAAAAATAAATACCAAGGTGACACGGCGGAGATTGGTTCCTGGTCTGACAACATCCATCTCTGTAAGATCATAAACAAGAGACGCCCAATCGCTATTCACTATGTGCAATATGGAGGCAAGCATAGCAAACTGATGTTTTCTCTCCATTCGACAGAGCAAACCAAAGTCCAAAAACCTGAAAATGGGCACCAAAAAGTTTCAGCAAGTCCAAGAATAAACACAATTAAATGGTATGTTTAAGAGTCAATATATTTTTATCTTCAAACACCAATTTGGCATTGAGAAGTGTTGGAGAATTGACGCAAAAGAAGAAGAAAAGGGAGAAAGGGGTGGGGGGGAAGTGAGAGAGAGAGAGAGAGAGAGAGAGAGAGAAAGAGAGAGAGAGAGAGAGAGAGAGAGAGAGAGAGAGAGAGAAAGAGAAAGAGAGAGAGAGAGAGAGAGAGAGAGAGAGAGAGACTTAGGGAACTTAGGGAACACATTTCGTGTTAGGGGACATGCACAAACCTGGTCAGCCTTTTATTACTAATCATAATGACTGAAAAACTATACAAGTGCCCTTCTATGGGGATTTACAGCAAAGTAAAATAAACATCTCAGTAAAAACTAAATATTATATTGAAGTCCTAGAGACATCAACCAAGCAATTCCAACAAAATCATCCAGATATGGTTAGCTAAACAGGGTACTATGACCAAAACACTTCTGTTCAGCAACAATCCCTTTGAAGTTGGAGCATAGGTATAGGCAACATAAAAGAATAGAAGAAAGAATGTAGAAGTGAACGATATAAAAACTTATGAGGAAAAAAAGAAAGAACGTGAAAGAGAATGCTTAGAAAGTTTAAGAGAAAAAGGATGAAAGATTGTAGTTTTATAGAGAGCAGAAAGAAAATTTGAGAGAAAACAGGATCATCTGTGTCCTCTATTCTTTTTAAAAAAAATAAAAATAAAAAAAAAGTTGTGAATTGTATCACTACCCTCCTATGCTCTCTAACTATTTCTGCCATCAATGAATCCTAACAGCACAAGCAAGGACCTCAGATAACAAGAAAAAAATTGAGCTTTTTATAATTCAGATAGTCCTCTCATGAACTAACTGTTCTTCATGCAGAAAAGGGATGCTAAGGTACCCAAGCTTTCCTTCAGGCGTATACCGCAAATTCCCCCCATGTGGATCAGCATGTAATATTCCCGTTTCAAGGAGTTGGACGAGTGTAGCCTCCACTCCTTTATTGACCTTGAATTGAAATAACCATGTCTTTCATGAGTTCCTAAGAAGCAGCAAATAGACCATATGTACATAGAAGAAAAGAAAAATACTCCGGAGGTGCACAAGAGCAAGTAAGAATTTTAAAACACAAAACCAACTATCCATTAGTTAGCTACCATATCAAGAAGTTTCCTTTTAGCCTCCTGTTGTTGACTCTCTGAGCACTCAGCCCATTGGCCTGACCCACGTGATAGAAGAACTAAGTCATTTGGATTTTCACCATTCAACCACTCCATTGTCAAAACTCTCTTTCTGCTCAGATGTCCAAAAACTTTTGGGACATATATAAATGGAAATCGTGCATGAGCTACCTTTAATACAGAAAAGCAATAATCAGTCAAAACCCAGGGTTGAATCATGTTTCAATAACTTTTCGCAACACTTCACAGGATATTCAGTGAATGTGAATCAAAAAGTACCAGAAACTCAGCAGCATTAGCAGCCTCTAAGGTGTAATCCAGCTCTCCAGTAAAGCCTTTTCCAAGTTCATCAGCATAGAGAGAAAGGTTATTCTTTCTTTTAGCGACTTTCTGCAATATCCCTAGCTGCAACAAGATTTGGAAAATATCAAGCAAAATTCCTCTAAGACACAGCTTCTGAAAAGTAGCAACCACATCTTTTACAGAGCATATTAACATATGTATTGTTATACATATTGCATGCTCTTTAAAATAATTTTGGGAAGTCTTCAAACTGGAAAAAGAAAATGTTAAAACCAACCCAAAATATTTCCTAGTACTGATACAAACTTGGAGAGCTTTTGAAAAATATGTGCTGCAATTTAAAGAGTTCATAAAAAGACTGCTAATATTTTTTTTTATACTCATGTGTTAAAGGGAAGGGGTCAAGCAGATCAATCATATCTGCAGTCTTTTCATCTCATTCACTCCTCCCTCCTTTATCCTTTATTTCTCTTTCTTAGATTTTATGGACATTCAATGTGGTCTCAGGTTTCTCCATGACTGCACTGGTAGATCAATTTTTTACCACATTTGTGTTTCCACCTTGTATATTTATCATGAAAACACCATACAAGATCAAAGCACACTGATTACAATTCTTGGCCCTTTCTACATAACATACATACAAATGCATCCTTTTTAGAGGTGATGCATGTGGTGGCATAAATTTTAAATTCTGACACGATCAGATCATAATCAATGAGGTTAAAATATAACCACAATATTGCCAGCATGAAACATACCCCAAGACGAAGAATATAAATATCCCTTATAACTGCATGAAGCAAGTTAGGACGCTGAACTTTTATGGCAACAGTATCACCATCAAGTGTGCAACCCAGGTAAACCTGCAAATGTGCTCAACAAAATATTGAATGGAGTGAAAAAAAGAAATGGCAAAGAAAATATAAAAACAATGTGAAAAAAACATGGAAAAGAAAATACAAAATCAGAAGTCAATACAAATGTGCGAACCTGTATTAAGTATCAAGGAAGGAAAACGAGATAGAAGGTCATTTAACAGTCTAAAAGCCTGTAAAGAAACTTATGATTTCATTATTAATGTCCGACCTATCAAAGGTTCACTCACTTCCTACTTGGAGGGCACTAAGTCTGTTAGAGCAATGCTGGGAGAAGAATTGATTGGAAGAATTGAGTGTCACCATCTCCTGTCAGAGATACTATGTTTTTTGTGCAAGAATGGCAGAAGAGCATTAATCTCCTATGATATCTCATGAAGTAATCAGTTATTGACGTATCTTCCTCAGTAGCATTGAAAAAATTCTACTACAAATTATAGATCTTTGAAAGATTGGTCTCATGAAAGAACATTGATGCAAGACTGTTCCACATCTCCATTGCAAGTGTCCACATGCTCCAGACAAAACAATAGCCAATTCTGAAACAATTCAATTTCATCTCAGCCAGTGACAAACCTTTTTACATGATTCCAAGAGATTACATGATTTTTTAAAAGAAATAGAGCAGAAAATCAACAGGCTGTTGCAGACTGTTGTTTTGCTTTGATCAAAACTTTTGTCTTCACAATAACGGATGATTCTGAAACCAAATATATAAAGACACCTTATTTACAGGCTGCAAATAATGGTCGAATTTTATGCTTTTCTTGGCAGCACACTCTTATGCCCCATCAAGTGTTGCCACCTGGTAGTCAGTATCTATTGATGTGTGCCTTGAGAGGTTTAGAAGGTATCTCCCTCCCACCCTCCCTCCCTCCCTCTCTGACTTGTGAAATTACCGATTCACCATCTACCACATTACAATTGGGACCAGGAGAAGAAAGCTAGGGAGCATCATAAGTTCAATGGAATTGAAGTTCCTGATATGCATCATTTCCTTGACATATTGAGACGTATTGCTGTCGATGATTTTCAGAGATAAGGCAGCAGCTCAATTAAAACAGAACAGTGCATGGAGGATACAATAGCAAGAAGGATGTTTATTGACAGATTTGTTCAAAAAACAAATCCTTGTCTAGCTCTATTTATTATCTTCTTTCCTTGTCTTGCTCTATCTATTCTCTTCTCTTCTTATCTTGCTCTATCTAGAGCAAAGTTAGCCCTTTCCTCTTTGTTTTCATCCCTCTCTCAGCTTCAAATTCAGAACTTCATTTTTTGTCCAATATAATTCTTTTCATTTGTGTATAAAAAATTATAATGGCTGGGGAACTTATTAGGCAACGTGGATAAATGGAATGTAAAATTTAGCAGCTCGATACTGAGGACAACAAATGAAGATGTATCTTCTTTGAAATAATTTTTTCTCAAAAATCCACAAGGAAACAGTTATTTTCAAAAAAGCACACTCACCTGCCCAAAGGAAGCAGCAGCAACAGGTTCATCAGAAATGTAGTGAAACACTTCTTGAACAGGACGCCCTAATTCTTCCTCAATTATCTGGATCGCGACTGACCTTGGAAAAGGTGGAATTTGATCATGCAATTCAGATAATGCCTGTAACCATCAAACAATAACAGAAATGCTGTCAAGGAAAAGTAATAAGGGTTAAATGTATAAAGTTGTCAAGATCTATCTTTCTTCATATAGCTTTATAGAAAAGAAGCACTATCTTCATTTAAGCACAAGTCTGTGGTCGATGAATCCTCCAAGCACTTCTTAATTCTAGTGATAAATACACAAGCACTAGGAGTTTTGTGAATATGCTTTTGTGGTTCAATGGTACTATCAGAAACTTAAAGCTGTATTCAGAGAAAGACGCTGTCATCAGTTCAGCCTAGATGGATTTAGCTCTATCAGCCAAACTCCAAGCACTCAATTCCACTAATCAACTACGCATCACTCATCACCTGGAAAAATGCAAAACTTTGAGTACCACTTAGTTTTAAATCATGAAGCTGAAACTAATTCCAGAACATGAACAAAGGTGCATAAGTATAATCTGTGGAGGGCCAATAAGGCCTCAAAAAGTTGTTGTACTGACTTAAGGAAGACAATAACTCCTATGGCCAGTCATATGCAAAAAGTGAGGCAAAGGAAATAAATACAGGAATTCAAAGTCAGGTTTGTCAAGTGAGAAGTTCAGCTGCGAAGTTTGTGAGATGAGAAGTTCAGAAGAGTTTATCTATCTATTTTGGTATAATCAGATCATAGACGCATCCTGCAGATGGTGCACATCACACACTTTGAACATTTTCAAGGCTACTAGACTCAAGCATAGCAGCATGCACCAACAGAATATAACGGTATTGGTCATTGCCTCCTAGTTGTCAATGCATTACATAATCGAGCGAAGAGCATAGCTAAAGTTTGTCATAAGCCTCATCATTTTGCAATTTCGGAAAGGTACTGCCATTAGGCTCATTTCACCAAACAGCAATGAAATAATAGACTATCAACATTCTACAAATTAGTTACATGACTCAGATAAAAAATGAGAAAACTAAGACACAGAGTTAATAATGTTGAAAGCAAACCAGAACAGGTAAGTCTCAGTGATGAAACAAGGGACATGTTTTTAATTGAACAAAGAACTAGGGTCATGTAAAACATCTCTTGCCAGTTCAGTAAATGGGTCTCTGGAAAAACGAGTATAATCTAATTTTCCATGGAAACAAATCTTATGATGACTCAATGAAGCAGAAATCATAGATTATAATAATGTTGTCAGCTTGATTTGTTATACATGATGTGAGCACCATATCAGGCAGTACAGAAATTGCTGCCAGAAAACAGACTCTTGAAAATACTAATACAGCAAACCATGCATCACTAGTCAGCACAAGATTTGCCACTCTAAAGAGAAAGTTAAGCATTAAGTATAGTCCTGAAATAACCTCGCAAACCTCTGTGCCAATTATATCAGGCCTTGTCGAAAGTGACTGACCAACTGAATCAACAAGTAAAAGCATATTTAGTGCCATTCTGTCAACTTTTTGACTGCCCAAAAGGAAAGTGAAACAGGTAAATCTGCAGAAACTCCATGAAATGTACAGTACAATAAAGGAAAAGGAGAGTGCACAGCTGAACTCTAAACAAAAGTGAATCTTATGCAATGGCTTCAAGTAGAAAGATAACTAAAATGTCCACGAAACAAATTTTTCTAACCTTTTATAAAGGTAGGACCAAGGTTCAGCAGAGTTTCTTTCAGAAGCAACCCTGCATAATAGTCAGATGTGTTTCTACCATTACCCTTTTCTACATGAGAACTTTTGACTTTAAGCATTTCCACCCCACGCATCTTGAAAGCAGCAGTTGCAAATGAAGAAAGTACCTTCATGCATACATCAAAACATATTGTTAAACTAACAGGGTCATTCAACAAGAAAAGAAAACTTTATTCAATCCTCATTATAAATATGTTACAATCCAAGAGACTATTCAGATAGCCGGTGACAGAAAATACATGAAATCAAAAGGATACAAATGAATCAATACAGCAGCTAAGGTTTAGAAAGATTTATATCAACTTGCTTGGTCTTAACTCACTCTTGACACAACAATGAGGACTCTAAGCCATCTATGAGAAATAATGAGGGAGAGTGAGTTTGAGAGATAAGATGAGAAGGGAGAGATACATGAGGGGAAAAAACAGAGAGGTCCAGAGTTCATCCAGCCCTCTAGTCTCTGTGCTCTTTTATAAAGTGCTAGGTTACAGAAATGATATATATGCCCCTCATTGCTAATAAGTGGGCCAAAACAGGGAAAATAACTAACGAATAACACTATATTCCTGCCATTGGTATAAAATTACCAAAACACCCATGACTTCTAAAAATATTTTGAAAATTGAATGGCCCAAACTATGGGTATTATGTAAATTTCATCTAGATTCCCTCGGAAGCAAGAAAAACTTAGATGCCTTAAAGATGACACCCCAGTGATGATGAATGATGATTGGTGGTCTAACAAGTCACAACTTGGTTGGTCAAATGAGAGTTAGCAAAGTCTTTTTCTTCTGCTTCTAATGTGAATTTATATCAAAATCTAATGATCTTAAATTCCACAGCATAATAGAGTGGTCAAACATACAATGATACAAATTTTCATTTGTTAGATATCTCAAGTAGCTTCACGTTTCATGTGAAGATTCCCAAGCATTACGGGATGGATGCAGTTCTCGTTATATTTGCTCAACTTTATGCCATCTTGTATGCTGGTCATATTACTCAACTGAGAAGCTTTCTTTTCCGTGGAGACACTAACATCCACCAGAATCTGTGCTTAGATCACTTCATACTCACGTTTTACACCATAAGGGATTTTGCTATATAGATCTGACCATGGTACTCTCCACGCTCAGTCTCATCGACATTGCTTTCAAGTCACTCCAACTCCATAACTGCATCCTACACTCAGGTGCATCTCTCTCTTTCTACATTTTACATACATTGAACTGAATTAAAACTCACATACCTTGTAGCTTATAAAGCAAATTTAATGATAAAAATGACATTCCAAAAGTTGGATAATCTTTGATTTGGGCTTGCATTTTCAAAACATGGTAAGAAGGCAAACAATTAAAAAGCTAGTGATACCTCCAGAACTCGAAAGGCCAAAATATGAGGCCTTCCTTTGAAATAATCTGCAACGCTGTCAGCATCATAAACTTCAGGAAGAGGCTTAGACCAAAACTTTGAAACGTGGTAAAACCAGCGACCATATGCTTTTAGAGCTTCCAGATCAGCCATCATCAAGTCCACGCCAGAGAGACCTATTGAAAATGAGAAGCCAGGATCCCCGTATGGATCAATTACTTTGAAAGACTCACCGCTTAAATAAAAAATGCAATCGAAACCACCTTAAATTCTGTAGCATTTAATCTCTTCCTCAATGCGTATCTTCAAATTAAATTTTGGAGTAAGAAAAGAAATCCCATTTTCAGATGTGTAGGAGCATCAGAAGAGACCAGTTATTAGATGTTAATACCAACTTGAAAAACAGCAATCCCACCTGCTGTCAAGTAGGCTTAGAGCTATCCCAAATTTATCCCCGAGAGGCGTTTATACTATCTAAAAATCAGAGCGATTCAGTAACAGAAATCCAAAAATGGTGGTATGCACTCCGCAGAAGTATGGTACTGAAAATCAGAGAAGATTTTAAGTCGGCCCTTCTATTGACGAGGTAAATGTCTAGCTAGAAAATCTTAAGTTCCATTCAGTCTTTCAGTCAGGACTCTATGGAGAGAAGGAGAACCTGGATAAGAGGGGCTCGGCCACGACACAGGACGTTCGGAGACTGCTTGGGAAGAATTTTCGAAACTGCGGAGCCAGAACATGTCACCCAAGGTCTTGGAAAGGGCCGGGAGGTGCGTGGATTTGAGCTTGTGGAAACCATTCTTAATGAACTCGCGATCCTTCCCAAGTATCTGGGCAAAACCGCTGGATTGTCTATTTTGCGCTTTGGAAGTGCCAAATCCCGAGCAGGAGACGACTGACAGCGGTAGAGTCGCCATGAAGGAGAAGAAACCAGAGACGTCCTGCCCCTCACATTTAAACGATGGAGAAATTGGTTCTGTTGGTGGTTGCTACTTGGTAACGGCAGAGGAGGATAGAGCATCGACGTGTACTACAGTGAACGAAGTCGTTCCCGCGCTTAATTCAGGTAAATAAATGATAATATCAAGCGTTATAAATACACTAGATCGTCAAAGTTTCAAACAATATAATTGACATTTGACTATCTATAAAGACTATAATTCTATATTCTATATTCCTTTTTCTGTCTATCAATAAAACATTACAATTTCTAACTGCACTTTTGAAACTGTACAGACTGAAATTTTGGAAAACACTATTTTCTGTGAAAAACAGTATTTTTGCACTAAAGCTATGTTTGTAGAGTACAAACCCAATCAACTGTGGCTTACAGTATTTTGTAAGATGAGGACTAATATATATACAGATTAAAAAAAAAAAAAAATAGTATTTGTGTTTTTAATGTAAGATATAAGAGCTCATTATATTATATTTAATAATTAGTATATATTAGAATTATAATAAAATATAATATTTTTTAAAATAAATAAGTAAAAAGTATGATCATACCTATTTCAATTTCGATTTTCATTCTTGTCCACTGTGTTGATCGGATGAGATTGCAATATTTTTAGGGGAAAATTAAAGATTTTTAAATATTAATAGATACTAATTTTTCCACTTGTGACTTTTTCGTTAATCGTTAAGATTATAGTATTGTCTATTATTAATTATTTATATATAAATAGAGGGTCCTTATTCCAAAGGGAGCTGGCCGGGGTGGAGGTGGCAGAGTGAGTCTTCGTTACTAATCTCAAAGAGTGGATGGATCCAATCAATGATATATAAGACAATGCGCAAAGATTACAACAAAACATGTTTTTATAATTTCTTAAAATCAATAACACTACCCGTGAATATTGCGTATCATATATAGTTTATTAAATTACAGATTAAAGTGATCTACCAAGTAAACGTATCAACAAAAGCTAAAACTAATGTAAAATACTTATAATAAAGGTTTACATTAAACCACAATACAATGAGCTACTCTGTTGTATGATCTTGCAATTTGTAGGTAAGAATATTATCTTTCGGAGGATATAATATATAGAGTAGTTCCCCGGAACGAGCCTTGCATATCTGTGAATGGATCACCAGATTTTTCCGACTCAGCGAGGCGAAACATCAGCCGCAAATTCCCGGTATCCCTATCGACCAGTCCACGCAGGCCATTCTGAGGATTAACGTGGTTACGTGGCCCAATAATATACCAGCTCGAAGATTGATCCACCAATGAAAATAAGCATTTGGATACGCCTATCGCGAGTCTCTTCTTTCACTTCTTTTATACTCGTCTCATCTCTGCAATATTCCCACTCTCTCATTACCATTCGCCACTCCACAGGTATCAATCAAACCAGAGGCTGAAACCCCTCTAATCTCTAGACAAAGAAGAAGAAGAAGAAGAAGAAGAAGAAGAAGAAGAAGAAGATGGCGTCGACTAGTTTGAGGAGCTGCGGAGTGGCGGCCGTGTTCCCGTCTATGCTCTCTTCTTCGAAATCTAGCTTCGCAAACGCGGTTGCTCTGCCGAATGCCCACGCTAACGCCTCATCGCGTTTCGCTATGTCCGCGGACTGGATGCCTGGTCAGCCACGCCCGCCCTACCTCGACGGCTCCGCCCCCGGGTAATTAAGCTACCCATCCTCCGTCCCTTAGTACTCCTCCCACCCTATACAGAGGGAATAATCAGTTTTTTTTTTTTTTTTTTTTTTGTTGTTTTCAACCAATATAATTTGCTGACATTTTGGGCTTTGTTCCAAATGGGTCAGTGACTTTGGGTTCGACCCTCTTCGGCTCGGGGAAGTGCCGGAAAATCTAGAGAGATTCAAGGAGTCTGAACTCATTCACTGCAGATGGGCAATGCTTGCAGTGGTAAGTTATAACGAAGTTCCGTTGATGGCCGAGATCTTAATTATTTGCATATATATGTTGTACGTCCTTCCTCTACAAATGTTTCGATCGAGTTTGATGGAATTTGTTTCTACTTCATGGTAAAGAATTGGGTTGCTTGTTGCTGGGGCCTGGGACCGGGCTTCATAATCTGAGTGATTCTGGCTAGCTAGAGACAGATTAGGTCTCATTTGGGGGTTAGCTTGTGATGGAACTTTTCCGATCTGACACGTTGTCGTAAATTATAAATTACCTCATGATTTTTTTTATTTTTTTATTTTTTTTTTTTTTTTTGCAGCCGGGGATCTTGGTCCCGGAGGCTCTGGGTTTGGGCAACTGGGTGAAGGCTCAAGAGTGGGCTGCTATCCCAGGTGGCCAGGCAACCTACCTTGGAAACCCTGTCCCATGGGGCACCCTTCCCACTATCCTTGTTATTGAATTTCTGGCCATTGCTTTTGTGGAGCACCAACGGAGCATGGAGAAAGACCCCGAGAAGAAGAAGTACCCTGGTGGAGCCTTCGACCCCTTGGGCTACTCCAAGGACCCTGTCAAGTTCAAGGAATACAAGATCAAGGAAATAAAAAACGGTACCATTATTTCTTCGCCTCCGCTCTTTAATTATATGTATATGTAGTTATCGTTTCCATCCCAAGCAAACTTGAAGTCTAATTGTGGAGTACGTACTAATTTGCTAATCTGTTGGTCTTTAATTTTTTTCAGGCCGTCTTGCACTCTTGGCCTTCGTTGGTTTCTGCGTTCAGCAATCGGCTTACCCAGGGACCGGTCCACTGGAGAACTTGGCCACCCACTTGGCTGACCCATGGCACAACAACATTGGCGATATCCTCATCCCAAGATCTCTTTATCCTTGAACTAGTTAGTATCTGAGAATTTTCATTGAATACCACCCCTGTAAACTCCCACTGCACTCATCTGTATGAATGAATCAGAGTGTTCATTTCTTGATCTGTATAAGTTGGTGTGGCTTCTGAGACAATTCCTTTATAACAGTCCAAACTTTCAAATACAAAAGTAATGCAGATAAATATATCTCCTAATAATGTGGCTATATATAGGTGGCTATGACATAATTTCCGGTTACCAGTTGAATAAAACCTGATTTACAAGACAAATCATAAATAGGGTTGACACCAAAGTAATACCAACCCACGGATCAATAGCCTGTGGCAGCGAAGCTGAAGTTGTGCCTGCGGAAACGTTTGAGGCATTCATCAGTTATCAGCTAGATCTTTCTCAAGTAATAAATTAATGGAGACCGTTTCCCTGCCCCAACCAATGTGGATTATTTGCACATTCACTATATATGAACGAATTCTAAGGCAACTTGTTTAAGAGTAGAAGATATATGCATGGTTAGAGGTCTGTGGATACTTGCACATACCTGAGATTATTGCCGAGTTTGTTTGAAAATGGAGACCAAGATTTTGCAAGGTTTGTGACACTAAAGCAGACTGTCCTAGGTATGCCCTGGTGAGATTCTTCACTGATACCAATCTCTGTGTGCTGCAGAGGAGAGAGGGAGTATGATGCGTTGGGGGTTAGATGACGAACAGATTCAACAACAGTTCAGAAAACAAGGAAGAAGGATAGACTCTCCTGGGATTTAATTTCCTAGGGAACGGTAGGTATTTCATTCCAGGGTGAACAAAAACATCATCAAATTTAACTCCAGTTACACAATTCAAAAACACATTAATTTGAACTTGAACCATTTTGAAGTATGTGCTTCTTTGCATAAGAACCCAAACAATAAAGTCTCCCTCAACTACCTTGTGACTTGGCTATTTGGAGAAAAAGAAAAGTTATATGAAGGTTTTCTTCCTGATAATCAAGAGAGGAAAATTACCTGGAACTAAGAAGGTGACTCTCGGTGTTTTTCCCAGTATACAGGGCATCAGCCCAATTTCCATGGAGCAATGTCTGCAACACTTGTGACCTCTTTTTTCCAGAAACAGAGTTGTGAACCATTATCGCATTTGCTGGAACAGTTCCTAGTCTTCAGATCGAGTTCAGACATGGAAAAAAAAATTCTTAAGCACGGAATTGAGACACCCACAGAAATGCCTAATTGAGCACATCTATTGATAAAGCAGCTAATTAAGGAACATAAGAGAGACTTGAAAGAAATTAAAAACAAGGATCAAGAGCTATAAGAAAAATTATCTGTTTTAAAAAAACTAGTTCATGCATAGCAGTTCCAAATGTCAAGCCTCAGTCCAGTTAAACTTGAAGGAATCAGATACCCATAACTTACGTACATGCAATCCCCAGGATAGCCATTAATTTCTCTGCAACCCCCTTGAGGACAGAGGTACCTGCACCAGAAGAAAGACACAGGAATTAATGAAAGCAGATGCCCAGCTAGCTACAAAGTCCTTAATATTATGCATTGGCGCGCGGCGAAGAGTCCTGCAGATTTCTTACATAAATTCTCTTACTGACTTGGTTGACCAAGCTTTTTTATATGGCCCTTCCTTTGAGTAGAGCAAAGGTGTATCTCCCTTCACGAAAGCTATATCGCCCAATTCATCGAGCAGACACCGGAAGGCACCGGCATGGCCCCGATATATGCTGTCTATTGAACACGAGCCGTTCTCGTTTGCACAGCCACTGCAATCCCCCATGCTATTAAAATCCGATGGAGCGCAAACAGCAGAGAAGAACTCCGAAATGACCCCCCGATCATTCAGCTGCTTCGACTTATCCACCAAATCTTTGAGATGGTAAATGGGGTAATTCCACCCTGTTGCGGTCCAATAACCCCCGTGACACGATCTGCTTCCTTGGAAATCTTTCAAAGTAATTTCTGGGTTGTCTTGGCAGACCTCCCTGTTCACGACTGCGACCGCCTCGTAGCCTTCAGCTTGGTTGTGATAGACTTCATTTGCAATTGCTTTCATGGAGTAATTGAGAAACGCAATGTAACCCAGTCCAGCTTCCAAATTTATCATCTCTGCTTCGCCTTCTTTTATGGAATGTAAACATTCTTCGGTCGTTTCCCGCCGAATGCTACAAATTAACAAACAAATAAACAAAGAAAATAAAAATAAGCAGCTTCGATCGATTTGAGATTCGTAAGCAGTAGCAACAAGAATGAAATTGAAGTTCGATCTGCAAGTTCATGATATGTACCATGTCCAGTGATAAGAGCCATATGGATCATGAGTCCGGCCAAGGAGGGTTACGTAATGAAGGCAATCCTCGAACTCGTCCCTCACTGCACACCATCTCATCATGAGATGAGTATCTTCCTCTGTCGCTGCAGGGTTTCCCGGAGGCACAGCCGCGGAGCCCTCATCAATAGGGGGGGCCGGCGCGTCGACGTGATCATATGCATCGGCTCCTCCGTCCCGCTCCGGCGACGGCGACGGTGTATCCGAATATTCGACAGCAGAGACGGGAGGAATCGCTATAGAATGCTGCTCCCCGAAAATATCATCCGTTTCAAACTCTGACCTCGATTGAGGAGGCGCTGGAGCTGGTCCGGATCCTGCACATATATACATCAGAGAGTACTACTGTTACCAATTTTCCTTGTTAATTAGTGGGAAATAAGTAGCTATATATTCACCAAGCAATTAAGAAGGCAAAATGAAAGAGAGAGAGAGAGAGTGTGTGTGTGTGTTTCTGTTTCGTTTTCGATTAACATACCGTGGAGTACCGTCGTGGAAGCTCGGAGAGAGAGCAATTGTGGAAGGAAGACGATGAAGAAAACCGTTATACTAATTATCCGCATCTCGCAGTACTATAGAGAAGGTCGCAGCAGTGTGATGTGACTAGCTTAATTAGTAGCTAGTACTTTAGTTTTTCTGTTATAACTAACTTTACTTTTGATTGCTCCTAAATATATATATATATATATATATATATATATATATATATATATATATATATATATATATATATATATATATAGTGCAGTAGAGACTGATATTAATACATATTATTTGCTTAAGAACTAGGGCATGCATGGTTTTTCGGGAGTTTTTAATTAAGCATTTTTTCTCCGTTGAGCGGAGCCAGATCCAGGCTCGTTGACCAAGAGAATTAATCAATTAAAAAAGATACGTGATTTCGACTTAATTTAGGTGTCCCCAGTTACTTAAAACTTGCAGAATAAGGTAAGGTTGTTCACTTTTCCGTGATTAGATTTGTGAGTTGTTCTTCCATGCATGTGTACCATTTTTTTTCATATGGTCTCATACGATAACTTCAAATTTGACCCACAAATAATTAATTAATGGGTTAAATTTGCCTAGGATACTCTTCATTTATTTTAAGTCTGTCATTAGTAGTAGTAGTAGTAGCTAGACACTCATCAAGCGTTAATTAATGGATCACTTTACTGTTAATTAGGTAGAAAAGGAAGGAGGAAAAGGAGATCATTAATTAGTAAATTAAGTATCCATTGATGAGTACCTACTAACAGGCCCCTTCCGCATCGAGGTGTTTCAATATTGCAGAGGCTTAATTAAATGGTCTTCTGCAAACTTCCTAGACCTTCAATGAAGTTTCCCTTTGCGCCGTCGCGCAAAGTTTTGCAGGAGAGTTTTGCAGGAGAGTTTTGCAGGAGATTTTTGCAGGAGATTTTTGCAGGAGAGTTTTAGTTTTGCAGGAGAGTTTTAGTTTTGCAGCAGAGTTTTAGTTTTGCAGCAGAGTTTTGCAGCAGGAGATCGTATATATGCTGGGCTCAAGTAATTAAGCTGGCATGTAAAAGGAGAGACAGGAGAGGAGATTAATCCAATTCATGGAATATTCAAACCCTTTATGACATGATAGATTGAGCAATCCCTCGACGATCTTGCCTTTGGTATTTCCGGAAGCAACGCATGTGCCCTGCTTCTGGCCACATTTCGGCCATTCATGGTGGTGGGAATTAAAGAGGGGAATCCAATAACAGAGAGTTCTCTGCAGCAGTCTTTATCTCTTTTCTGGGTCCGCAGATCCGTCGGGGGTTTGTATTGAATTGAAAGAGGAGAAAGGAAAAAAAACATAGTGGAATGAAATCCTTTCGACTGGCATCAATTCATATCATCCCAAGTAATTAGACAGGCAGCCGCTTCAGATGCGATTTTGCTTCTTTTCTTTGTTTATGCGTGCATTAAATGATGAACACTGGTACAGTACACCCAGTGGTTCCCTTCATTAAAAAAAATCACCGGTTTTGTTGGGTTCCTGATTACAGAATCTCCACGGCCACATTCTTTAATCTCCCAAATCTCCCAAACGACAGAAGAAACACACTCGGTTTTGAGTTTCCGAAGACTCCTCACAATTAACCTACTACTCCTCCCACTGACTCTCCTTAATTAATTATCCCTTCTTTTTCAGAGTATATATAGTACGTCTTCCCTCTTACAGCCTGTTACATCCAAAGCTTAGCTACCTCTCGCTATCCCATTCAGACCTTACACCGAATAACTTGAGTGCTCCTCATCCCTGTCTCCCCATATCTTTAAATATTGCACCATTGCTCGGCTCTCCCTCTCTCATCTCCGGATTCCGCTACTGCCTCTCTCGGCCCTCCCCTCCTCTATAAATCAATCCAACCTTTTTGATAACATGATCAATCGATATTTTTACATCTATTAAAAGCTTCCCCCACACATCAATAGTTCTATACAGCCAAATTCACAAACCCCAAATTCTTTTAAAGGAGTAGTTATTAACAGCTCTTCCAAGTTCCAACTATATATCCCCCCTTCTCTTTTCCTCTTTTTAGATCCATCAACTTTCATGCATGTCTCTGTCTTTTTAGCTACCTAGCTAGCTGTACATGTAAATAAAATCCAGCCACATCTATATTGCTAACTAGGTTTGGTCTCAGGATTCTCCAAATTAATCTGGCAATCCAACTATATATATATATATATATATATATATATATATATATGCCTGTACTAGGATTATTTATATGGCTGCATGTGAGAAATCGAGAAAAATAAGTTTTACTTTACCAGGAGGAGAAGTAACAAGGTGAGGTTGGTGGTTTACCGGTGATGGGTGACGATGAATCCACTTGTATACGTTAGTAGTATCAATACATATATATTCACTACTTACTCGAAAGTAGGTGACCTAAAAAACGCATCGTTCTCCCCATTATAAGACTGTAACCGATCTTACCTTGCTACCCACTCTTCCTACAATTGGGGGGCACTTGCACATTTTTTAACGGGGGCTTCCCTCCTGCTATTTATTTACAATTTTCTGGCTTTTTAATTTGTTCCTTTTTACCGACTTTCTCAAACACTAAAGTGACATTTGCTAGCAATGGGAGGGGAACTATCATATCATATTGTTTTTGCTTCCACTTGCTTTCTTACTTATTTACCCAAGTAGTCAGTCTTGTCTCTTATATATATGTAAAAGGGTGAGTCCCTTCTGATTCAGATCGAGTCACGGAGTCAGGTCAAGTTTGAGAGTTGAGGTGGTGCTTGCTTAATTAATTGGCTTATCCAACTCGGATTTCCATGATATCTAAACCCCCAAAATCCCTGAGTTTTTATGGTTAATTAGTGATATAACTTGACTTGCCATCTTGGTTTTTTAATGGGGTCACTCCACTTGATGCAAATTCGAGTCAGGTCGTCAGATCGAACTCAGAACTTGAATCGAGTTGTATGTCCCAAGCTTTGTACCTCCATTTTGACAAAATGAATAGTAATACTAATACCACCATTATCATAGTTGTTGAGTCTCATGACTCAATGAGTTGGCAGAGTCAGATAGATCGAGTTTTTGGATGAGTCTGAGAGTCTGACCCAACTCGAGTTCAATTTTTAAGGTGAATTTATAAAACCCATTAAATAATCACGGTTCGTTAAGGTATTTAATGACATGCGTAATTGCGAAAAACGAATCCATTAACGTGGGAGTGGGGAGTCCTAGTGGCCTACTCCTAGGCGATTTAGCAACTCAAAAAAGTGAAAAGAAAAAGGGCAGGCCTGCAGGGTCCACGAATCAGCGGGTACGATTCAGAGTGGCGTGTGATGTGGGTCCACCTACCATAATTAGGAAGCCGTTCTAATTTGGCGCCGATTCCCCACGCGCCCATACGAAGAGTGGAATCTGATTGGATCAAGCTTACGGCGGATGTAAATGTGGGAGATGACTGCCCCTTCCACATTCGTCTTTACGTAGAGCCCCTTTTTGCCACGTGTCCTTATACGACTGGACAAACGCTGGATCAAAAAGACGCACCGCGAGTCAACTTTCAGTGCCGTATTCGGTGATCACCCTCGTTCTCTGTAACGATCCCCATTTTTTCTCACTCTGGCTTTAGCATAGATCTTCCGATCCACAGTTTCTCAATTTCTTCCTTCTCACAGAGTCACAGTCCTTCTTCCCTACCTAGCTCGGTCCCCTCTCGCCGTGGACGACCGTCGACCACCGGAGACTCAAATGTTGGGTTCGCTCAGTCGGGGACGATGAGGAGTGCTGAGATCCGGAGCGCATCTCTGCGTCTTTTCCTGCTCTCGTTCCCTCTCCTATCGCTCGCCGCCGTGGCGAATGCGTACGGGTCCGAGGGGCCGATTGCGGCGGCGTTCGGGGGACAACGCGGCTTCTTCTGCGCGATAGAAGCGAGCGGGAATCAAGAGCTCCTCTGCTGGAGTAAGAACGGCTCCTCTCTCTCCGCCACTCTCGCTTTCGATTCGCTCCCCCCCATGGCGTCCCTCTCCGGCGGCGAGGGCTTCATGTGCGGCCTACACGCCCTCTCTTCCAAGCCCTTCTGCTGGAGATCTGGTAATTCGGACACCTCGCTGGTGCCCGCGATGTTCCGCGACACTCAGTATTCCCACATCGCATCTGGAAGAAATCACGTCTGTGCTGTGCGTGGATCTTACTTCTTGAAATCGGAGCAAGGGGGGAATTTCCCGGATGTGGATTGTTGGGTGGTTGGTGCCAAAATGGCGGTCTCTGGCTCTTATGACCCGCCGCAGATGAATTTTACGGTGGGGAAGATTGTGGCAGGGGATGGGTTCAGTTGCGGAGAGGTTAAAGGGGGCGGATTCGTCTGCTGGGGCCCCAGTTCGTCGATTTTAGGGCTTCCGTCTCCGTCCGAGACGACTTTTGGGGCTCTCTCATCCGGGAGAAACTCTCTGTGCGGAATTTCTCGAGCCACACGCGAGGCCAAGTGTTGGGGAGAAATCGCCGCAACAGGTAACTCTCCTCTGCCCGGTACCCGATTCGTCAGCCTGACCGCCGGCTCCCGCCATTTTTGTGGGATTAGGGAGGTCGATCACGGAATAGAGTGTTGGGGCAGTTTCAATGCGTCGTCTGTTCCCAGGTCTTCTGGGTTTTTGGCAATCTCTGCCTCCGAATCCACGACGTGTGGAGTTAGGGAAGAGGATTTGATATTAGATTGCTGGGGCGAAGCTGCGGCGCAGTCGTCGAATTTCAACCCTCCGTTGCAGCTCTCCAGTCCTGGGATTTGCACGGAGGGAAGGTGCTCTGATGGGGAGTTCTCCTTCAATGCTAGCGTCTTGAATGTCCCCGATTTGGTGTCACTCTGCATCCGTCGGGACCTTCAGGTCTGCGCGCCATGTGGGACGAACTGTTCGGACGGATTCTTTCCCTCCAGCGCCTGCAGCGCCCACGCGAACCGAGTCTGCACGCCCTGTTCTCTCTGCCAAAACAGCTCTTGCTGGGACACTTGCGGACTTCCTTCGGTGGAACCAGAGGAGGCCAAACAAAAGCAACAATTGGTGAAGAAATTGGTAATTGCCCTCGCCGCGACCGTCTTTGGTTGTTTCCTTCTGGTGTTGATCGGCTGGTGTTTCATCCCTCGTCTAATCGTGGCGAGGAGGGAGAAAGGAGCCGGAAGCCAACGCACCTTCTGTGTTGGGAGCGTCGAGCAAGACCCTCACGATCAGAACCACGAGATGAAGGACGTTCCCATCTCACAACTTGTGCCCGATTTGGCCGCCGCACAAGTGTTCCGGTTATCGGAACTGAAGGATGCCACAAACGGGTTCAAGGAGATCAACGAGCTCGGCCGCGGAAGCTACGGGTTCGTGTACAAGGCGAGTCTCGCGGACGGACGACAGGTGGCAGTGAAGCGAGCGAATGCGGCCACCATCATTCACAGCAACAGTCGAGATTTCGAAGCGGAGCTGGAAATCCTGTGCAAGATCAGGCACGCCAATCTGGTCAATTTGTTGGGTTATTGCGCAGATATGGGGGAGAGGCTACTGGTATACGAGTTCATGCCGCACGGGACGCTCCACGACCATTTACACGGAGGGGGGTTATCTGCCTTGAACTGGAATCTGAGATTAAGAGTGTGGATGCAGGCGTCGAGGGGGCTTCAGTATCTGCACAAGGAAGCGGTTCCCTCTATTGTTCATCGCAACATCAAGACCTCGAACATACTCCTGGACGCCGATTGGGGAGCTCGGCTCGCGGATTTTGGTCTTTCGAGTAGCAACGATCGGATGCGCGCGGAGGAGATGGTTTATTTGGATCCGGAGTACCTGAAAACGCAGTCTTTCACGGAGAAAAGCGACGTGTACAGTTTCGGGGTCGTCTTGCTTGAAATTCTCAGCGGAAGGAAAGCTTACGATAAGGACTGCGATCCTCCGAGCATCGTCGACTGGGGCGTGCCGCTCATTAGACAGGGAAAGGCAGCTGCCCTGATCGATAGAAACGTGGAACTCCCCAGGAACGTTGAGCCGCTGCTGAGATTGGCGGAAATTGCAGAGTTGGCCGTGCGAGAAAACCCCCGCGAGCGTCCATTGACGTGTGATTTGGCTCTCTGGTCCGACCAAGTCGTGAGCAGCACTGTAGCCTTCCTTGCCCGGTAAAAAATAATAATAATAATAAAAAAAAAATAAAAAAAATCCAAACTTTCGACGCAATTTTACGTCCTGTTAAAAAACTTGCGATCGAGCTCCTGTAAAATTTTTCTTGTATATTTTGCTGTTTCAAATTCTTTTGCTTCACAAAGTGAAGGTGGTTGAGTTTGAGTACTTGTTGTTGTTGTTGTAAGTTGTAACCAGAGTTTTGAGTGATTCAATTTGGTATAAAATCGATGAGCGTGAGAGATATATACAACTACAAGGCAATTTGATAAACGGTAGGTATATATATATATATATATAATGTTGGTAAGACTCAGGGAATCATTCATCTTGTCACAAATTGAATTGATTATGGAACAACCTTAAGTTAATTTCTGTAATATTATGGTATAAAAATTTCAAGCAAATAAATATGAGTGCTTTGGACCTCTCTATACGTTACCTTACTAGTGCCTTATACAATATTGAATAATGTACCGTATGAGTATTGTTACTTGTTAGAGAAAATGATAATGTAGTAAATTCTAATAAAATAAAATAAATCTGTATGAAACTCTGAATGCTTAGATTTTTATGAGTACATTTAAAAAAAACAGAAATTTAAAATTTATTTTTATTAAATATTTTTTTTTGTCAACTGGGTATTTGGATTTTGATTTGGATGAAACTCGGTTGGTTGGTATTTTCTTAAGTAGATCCATTGTATTGATATAGAAAGAGGAATCCCGAATGGGGTCCACTCCGTTGCCATTGTTCGATCATGGGCCTTTGGGCTATTTAGCTTTAAGGAGTTCTTTCAAATAACTAATTATCTCCCGTTTTAAAGAGTGATTATTAATGTAAAAATAATCAGTTAACGTAAATACAACCATTATTTTAAGAACGAGAGTTTTTCCTAATAAAAAAGTCTGTTTTGGCCTCCAAAAACCCTTGCCAAACGCACCCTATAGTACTTAGGAGCTAAATTACATGTTAAAGCTTAAATTAAAAGAAATATAATAAGGCAACAAGACTTATTATATACAATTTGGCTCAACTACTATTATAATCTAGAGACTCCTTTGGACTTTTCGCTTGATTAAAATCATAATAATTTTTTATTTTTACTTTATTATTATTATTATTATTTAATAAAGGAATAAAACTTATTATAATAGTATAATTTGGTTCTGCTGCTGCTAAAAGCTAAAGACTCCTTTGGAATGGAACCTCTTTCCTTAATTAAAAACCATTTCTATATATATGCCTTTTATATTCTCAAAATTGGACGGACACTCGCTGCGCCTATGCGCACCGTGCGCAGGCTAGTGACGGCGTTAGAGCTGGTAACCGAGACGGTCGTTGCGGAGGCGCGGGGAATATACGCTGCCCCCTCGCAGCCTCGCTGTGCCTTCTCTCCTTTTTTTTTCCTCCCCTTATATTCTGTTCCTTTTCCGCCTCTTTGCCCTGCTTTTTTTTCTTCCTCGTCTCATGGAAGATGTCAGACGACGACGACAACAACAACAGCTCATCACCCAGCCAAAACTCGTCTGAGATCTACCGGTAATTTTCTTCTCTTCCTTACTTTGCTCGGCTGATCCAACTCCAACGCCGGGATTCCTCAAAACCACCCCCCTTCTCTCCTTCTCCTTCGTTCTGCTTGAAATACTCCAACTTTCTTTCCCATTCGAAGAATCGGAATCATCGTATCGCCACATTCCCGCTGAATTTCCCTGGGAGGGCTCTTTCTTCTGCGATGAGAGTGTTTAGGCTTTCGACTTATTACCCCGGAGATGCCTGTTCGTCTTCCTCACTCGAAGGGGACTTTCCCGTGTGATCCTGAACATGAGTTCTTAGGTTTCTCCAAAGTCGACGATTTACGCCTAATTGGGGCGGGAATTTTGCAAATGCTTTCTTATTAGATAACAGGGTGCGGGATTCGTGAGTTTAGCCTTTTACCTCTTTCCTCCTCCTCCTCCTCCTCCTCCTCCTCCTCCTCTTCCTTTTATTTCTATTTTCCATCTTTAGGTTAGGTCACCAAATTCATTTTACTCTCTGGTGGGATGTACTATGAAAAGTACCTTCCTATCATGCTTACCCTTCGACAGACCTGTGCTCTTTGTCTCATTCGAAAGTTCTCTGGACCTTTTAATATATTTATTTTTATTTTATTCTACGCTTACTTATTGTTTTCTTTCTCTTGTACGAATAGGTCAATGCTCTGGCATTGTTGTTGGAGAAAGAAAAACAGACGTGCGCATTAGGTAGTATAAGAAGCTGGATTTTTTTCCAAGATGGTCGTGCAGAACCAGAACGGCATCTTCATCGTTATCATAAGCTGCTTTATTCACTTATGTGATTGGCATCCATTGGGATAACGAAGCTGGTTTCGGGCGGCAGTGCCGTACATTTGTCCTTTGATTTTTTACTAGGTATGTCTATTAAGAAATCCGATTTACGTATATATAATCAGTAAACCTACCTGCCGAGGGATTGGTGTCTTGATCGTTATTTTGCTATTTTTTCGTCATATCTGAGGATTAAAAATTATTTTCTAACTATATATCATCACATTTGGGGTGAGGGTTACAAAAGATGAATGCATATCACTAGCACGAGCTAGCATATGTACAATTATTTTTTAGATTATCATGCCTAAATCTAATAATTGTTGACTGATTGTGGCTTCTTAAGTTGTTTGGATAAAAATTTCCACGAATATGGATTTCATATGTACTTTGTATTTTCAATATATTAAGAGAAATAGGATATGGTAAAAAAGAGGAAGCTGTTTTCTCAAATCTCCATTTGTAATTTTTGTTTTACTTAACTTTGCGTGCTTTAATTCTGGAATATAGGCAGAACAGGAAACTCCTGGAAACTTAATTGAGTATTTTTTGCCAGCAGTCAGGCTATTTATGTTGGAATTTCTAGCTGAAATTTGCATGGAGAAAATATATTTCCAATTTTATTGGTTTTGTGTAAATAATTGTCAGAGCGCAAGTTTGTCATAGGGTACATTCACTAAAAATGTGGATAGCATTTGAATTTGAAGGTTTACTTTTTATTCAAAGACATTTCTCTGCCTTTGTGGTTTTAGATCTTCTGGTTACTGTTGTTATTGCTGGAGTTTGAAACCTCTTTACTGTGCCTGGTAGGTTGAAAACTTTGTTTATCATTTTGTTTCTTCGAGACATATTTACTTCTGTCAAGCACCTAGGTCATATGTTTGGGAAGAGTTTTTCTGTCACGAGCTTGACACAAATGGGGTGCTGTGGCTGCTTCGGATTCTTGAGGAAGCGTCACAGAACCTTGAGATCTAATCGTAGCTCCGGTACTCGATACTCCCATGAGTTCCTATTAGCAGATAGTATGGATGATGTGGATGGAATATTTTATAATGGTGAAGCTGGTATTCTTCATGGATGTGATGGTGAGTCAAGATTGAGGAGTAAAGCGGCTGATGAAATTCTTTTCCTCCAAGCTCAGAGTGGAATGTTGTGTAGAGAAGTTCCAGTTAAGGAGACTCAGTGTGTTATACGATCAGAGGTGGATAAAATAACTTGCCTGTTTAAATGATAAGTTTTCTCTTAAAGTATTTTGACATTGTATGCCTTAACACTCAATTTTCCATCTTATGATTAGGATGAAGATGGAAATAAGATGGTCAATGAATATGTTCGAGTATGCAAGATTGGTTCTGGCAGTTATGGTAAAGTGGTGAGATTCTCTACTGACTTGGCAAGACAAGTTTACTCTTTATTCTATTAACATCAAGTAGTAATAGCCTTGCCATGTAAACAGGTTTTGTACAGAAGCACCGTAGACGGAAAGCAGTATGCTGTTAAGGTAATTTTTTTTGGTGGATGTAAATGTAGGGGGGCAGTGGCATTTGGTTTACTACGGTTTTCTTTTCTCCTTTCCCCTATTCTAATTTTGTTGCTTTATCATTGAATTACAACTTTGTTAAAAAAAAAAAAAAAATCATAGAAGTAGAAAAACTGTATTCGAGAACATTGACTATTTCTTAAAAAAAAGAATATATCCTGTTTTTGTTGATGTAATCTTGGTTACGCATTATATTTACCTTTGTTTCCATATGTATTTGTTATCTGAAACCTTATTTTACATTATATTTCAGGTTAAATGATATAATTTTTCTTGTAGTTCTAAAATTGATGATACATCTTTTATCTTTGTGTATTGTTTATCGTTCATTTCATGTTTTATCCTGCAGGCTTTCCATAAGTCTCATTTATTGAAATTGCGAGTTGCACCCTCAGAAACTGCAATGACTGATGTTCTTAGAGAGGTGGGTGCTTTCTTTGTGCATGTTTATCACCACAGTTTGTGCTATGTTTCTTCATACATTTATAATTTCTGCTTTCATGTGAATTCCCTGATGTATCTTATTGATCTATGTTGTTGATTTTGTGTCTTCTTTGGTTGTTTATTTTCTTATGACTTGTTGACTTAATGAATACTTTCTTGGCGTGATTAAAAAGAAAATAGTTAATCAAATGAAATCAGTGGCACCAGACCCAGGTCAATGACAGTTGGTCGAACCAGGTTGAACCATACCCTGTGCTTCTGGTCTGAGACTCACGCCCAAAATTTGGAATCAACAAGAAATGAGCAAAACATGCTGACTAGTCTGGGTCACCAGGAATTATTTCTTTCTCAAAAAAAAAAAAAAAAATAAATGGAGGGTCAGCCTTCCCAATCTATGTCAAATTACAGATTGGAGGAGCCTCTCGTCCCACCCATTTTATTTACCAAAGTGGGCGAGCCTCCTGCTGACCCCACCATTATGTGGAACAGTATGATGGTCAAGAGTACAAGGGACCTTTCATGTGGGGTATTTGCTGCCTCCCTCCACTATGTGCAAAATGTGGGGAGGCATCTTTCTTACCCACCTACCTTTCTTTAAATTTTGTATTTTATTGTTTTATGACATCATGATGATGTCCTACTGTTCCATCTTTTTGTGGTTGAAACTGGATAAAACCTCCAGCACCTGATTGAGTTGATGGCTCGGCTGTCTGATTAAATTGGATGAACATGTCACTCAAAACACTTCGCTCAAAAAAAAAAAAAAAAAACAGATTCTCTTTTTCTGAGAGAAACAAATCATCATAGCGGCATCTAAGTCATTTAGTGGTGATTGGAGAACAAGAAAATTAAGAAGATTAAATGCTATTGGATGCAGGGTTGGTGGAGCTTTGTGAGTTTTTTCTGTGGTTAGTTTTATAAATTTTTCTGTGACTTGTAGTTTCTATACTCATCTCATGGATTCTTTATCTTTTACAGGTTTCAATAATGAAAATGTTGGACCATCCCAATATAGTGAAGCTGATAGAAGTAATCAATGATCCAAACACGGATCACTTCTACATGGGTAATTTATGTCACTATTTATTTTCTGTTAATAGGAAAGTAAAGATATCTTACCCAATTAGCTAAATGCTTATAGTTAATTCAGTTTTGACCTAGAAACGTTCATCTGCAGTTTTGGAGTATGTTGAAGGTAAATGGGTTTGTGAGGGTGCTGGTCCCCCTGGTGGCCTTGGAGAAAGTACTGCTAGAAGATACCTGCGTGACATTGTTGCTGGGCTTATGTACCTTCATTCTCATGTAAGTTGCACATAGTTTCAAGAATTCTTACAGTTTGAGTGCAATTACTTTCCTGGATTTGTCTTCCTTCATATACTTAACTTCTAATGATGGAAATAACATGCAAAAGTTTTTTTATTATGTTTATGTACATGTAATTCTTTACCTTTGTATTCTTTCTTCTGTTGCTGTATCTTTTGGGTTTGCTTATGTTTGGTGTAAGTACAAAATCTGAATACAGCAACCTTTTTATGGTTTTTGCTTTCCATTTTCGTCCTGACTTTAGGACACTTAATATTCTTACACTTTTGGTGACAGAATATTGTGCATGGGGACATTAAACCTGACAATCTTCTAGTGACAAGCAGTGGTAGCGTAAAAATTGGAGATTTTAGTGTAAGCCAGGTTTTCGAGGTGAGCAGTTTATTTATAGAGTTTTGTTGCTTTGCTATTAGTAACTTGGACGCTTGAGCCTGCATGGTTTATCCGATTAATGTCTCTCTCCCTCTCTCCCCCCCCTCTTCTCTCTCTCTCTCTCTCTCTCTCTCTCTCTCTCTCTCTTTCTCTCCCTCTCTCTCCTTCTCTTTCTCTCCCTCTCTCTCTCTCCTTCTCTTTCTCCCCCCCCTCTCTCTCTCTCCTTCTCTTTCTCCCCCCTCTCTCTCTCTCTCTCTCTCTCTCTCTCTCTCTCTCTCTCTCTCTCTCTCTCTCTCTCTCTCTTTTGTTTCTTTCATCTAATTTTTCTTGTTTGAATTCCCCTTTCACTCAACCATATTATTTGCAGGATGACAATGATGAGCTTCGTAGATCTCCAGGCACTCCTGTGTTCACTGCACCAGAATGTTGTTTAGGTACAGTATCTGTTTAGTTGAATATGATAAACATTTAAGGATTGTTGCTTTTACACCTTGGTATTAATCTTGTTCTGTTTCTCGAACAGGGTTAACCTACCGTGGTAGAGCTGCAGATACATGGGCTGTGGGTGTTACCTTGTATTGTATGGTATTTGGTCGATACCCATTTCTTGGAGACACTCTGCAGGATACATATGATAAGGTTCTGTATATCTTCTTTTACTTTTTACCTTTGAGTTCGGTTTATAAATGCAAATATGGGCTGTTAAAAGTGGTCCTTGGTGTACCAGATTGTTAACAATCCACTATCCTTCCCGGAGGAGCCAACGCCACAGTTGAAGAATTTATTAGAAGGGCTTCTCTGCAAAGGTAGGTCCAGATGGTGTTGGTGGCTTTTCTCATTGGACAGAGCAATTATCAGAAGACTTTTCTGTTGATTCAGACAGAAATTGTTTAAATCTTTATGTTTTAAGTTTTGGTTGTGCAGATCCAGAAAAGAGAATCAGCCTCGGTGGCGTTGCAATTCATTCGTGGGTGGTGGGGAAGGATGGCCCTGTGCCCGAGTATCTGTGCCGGTGCAAGCGCAGAAGTTTCCAAAGGGAAGCATCTCCGCAAGATTTGAAGGATGCTAACCACGTGAATGGTGCTAACTCAATTTCTTCCAGAATTTAACGATCATTTTGTACAGTAAAAAGAAGTTAAAAAGAGGGTTCGGTTTTGAGTAGGTGTCTGTGGTTTTCTATTGTGGAAGTGTTGAAAGAGTATGAGTATGGATAGGGATGCAGGAGAAAATAAGTGTGCACGGGCTGTTCTGAGGTCGTGAAAAAGTAGCATTGGTTTTTTGATACGCTCTCTTTATTGGCAGGTCAGTAAGCGTGTAAAACTAACTGGACTGATCTTTTGGTGCCCAGTTATTTTGAGTATTTTGATGGAACTTCTTTTGGGAGGGACTAGGGAGGCTTCCGTGTTTGTACTATACACAACGTATACAGTTTGTAACAGTGTAACAATAGAAATATGGTTTTGATATACTGATGGAATTAGCATGTTAGTATTTCCACCCGTTAATGTAAGCAGATATAGCGATGGATTTATTTAACGGTTTTAAGTTATGTGAGTATGAGGATTTAATGGAACGTATATGAAGAATGGTAATTCCATGCCCGGTTTTTAGAAAACGTTTCAAAGTCTTAATTCATCATTTCAAGGTCATTCTCATCCGCTCTATCCAGCAGTTGCATGCCTGCATCTCAAATTCGATCCCGGAATTGTTTGCCATACGGTGTAAACAATCGATAACGCAATTAGATTTCTTTAGTCATGTGGTGTATTGATCGTTGGAAAAAGGAGTAGTGTTCTTCATAATTGAAAGATTCATAAATGAGTTAAAAACTTTTTAAAATATATTCTAAAAATTTTCACGTGTTTATTATCAGGGTTGATATTCATGTTATTTTGAAAATTTTCCTCATGAGTATGAGGTTTTAATAATTAATTTCTTTATATAGCGATATTCAAGTAAATATAAACCATTAAATATGTTTTTTTTTTTTTTTTTTGTTGATCAGTCAACTATTTGAAGACAGAAGGAAAAGTTGGAAGCAACCAACTTTGGGTGGACTTGATGAGCCAGAGATAAGGCCTGGGGACCAGCTTCATGTAAATTAATTAACTTTAATACAACCTTGGCGACACTGTAAATCTCATGTTTGTGGTGGACTTGGGAAGAAGAGTGGAAGACGGGTCCAAAGAGTACTACCTGCAACTTTTGAGTATGAGAATTCATGAGAAGACTCCAATATTGTCAACTTACCCAACAAATTAAGAAGAAGAAGAAGAAGATAAAAAGCCGTGTAGCAGCAGCACTTTGCTGACTCGTTGCTTTGCTTTAATTGTGTTTATCATCATCTTCAACTGCTTCAACTACATGGATATAGGAAACATTTTTTAATTCGAAAAAGGTACAAATAAAAAAAAAAAAAAAAAAAAAAAAATCAGTAGGTAGCCTTGTTTCAGTTTTTAATATTTTTCTTGCAGGAAAAACTTAACCCAGGGGACCCAGATTAATTTGCATTAATCGTCCCAAAAAATCTTTAAAATTGTAGATAAATCAAGTCACAGGAGGTTGCTGATCATGGCAATACCAAATGCTTCGATGATATTATATGTATAGTACGTATTGAGAGATGATGAACAAACTAATTAGAGGAGGATTAAGGCCACTGATCGTCGTGATCGATGATGGTTTTTGGTTTGGAATTTGGATGATTTCGATCCAGTCGACTTTGTGTCGCTCTCAGCTAAAGAGGCCGAGGGGCCGAGAGTCGAGAGAGCAGGATTTCTCATCGTTGTGGCGCTTTTACTTTTCCGAAACAGCCAAGATTCCATGGAGCATTACATATATTACCACCGTTGAGCCAGCCAGCCATGGAGGAAAAAAGAGGAAGAAGAGTTTTTAAAGAAGACGAAAGAGAAAGGAGCCCTTCTCTGATCATCTTTGCGGCCGTTAGTTGGGGGAAAAAACAGGAAAGACAAAGAAGATATGTATAAAGAATTTGAAGCCGGCCATTATCGGCCATTGAAAAGACCTCGTAGGCTCGATCTGCAACTGTTCCAATCCACGCGTGATGTCTTATGATAAGGTTTTTTTTCTTTTTTTCTTTTTTTTTAAAATGTTAACCGTTCGACTTCCGTGTAAAAATCGTCTCTCTCTCTCTCTCTCTCTCTCTCTCCCCAGTCCTCTCTCCACTACTCTCTCTCCTTCCCAAATTAAAGCTCTTCTGCGATATGCTACCCGCCATTAATTAAAAATCTAAACTTATGCCGGATGATGAAATGAAACGAAACCGAGGGATAATGTTTCTGAAAATTTTGGGTCCTGCGTAATTTGTTGAATCGGTGATTCCTTTCAGTAGGAGAGAGGAAGAGGAGGACCACCGGTAGTGCTAAGGCAGTGTGCCCAGAACAGACAATTTAGCACCCCTGGACACATTAATGATCTCCTCCTTTTTAATTTTTCACCGGAAAATCTAATCGGTACGTTTCGTTCACTCAACTCAGAAAGTCAGAATTCTTCCTTGCCTTGGGGGTATTAAATTGTAAGTTTTTTGTTTTTTTTTTTTTTTTTTTTTTAACTCGGAGGCACAAGAGATGAGGAAGAAGAAGAAGAAGAAGAAGAAGAAGAGATGAAACTTATAAAGGGTCTGATTAATGGGGTCAGCTGATCATGCATTTGTTTTTATTCCAGCTTCCCGAAACGGCAAAGATGTCTGTGGCAAGCAAAGGACAAATAATATTCATGATACAGGTGAGCCGGGGAGAAAAAAAAAAGTCAGAGATAGAGAGAGAGATAGAGAGAGAGAGAGAGAGAGACTCCATCTCTGCTGTTGTTGTTGCGATGAAAGGGGCTCTGAAAACGGGTAAATTCATCGGCGCCATGGAATGGAAGTATTTCATTCAAAGCTGGTTAATAAGAAAGAGTAGTTTTTTAATCGGCCATGAGCATCTGCTCCGATGTGTTGGGTCTCCAAAATCTCTTCCTTTTTCGTCAGCCCGTGGCCGTGCCTGGTAACTGGTAAGAAGGACTAAGGAAGACCGAAGACTCAAACGAGTTGACTGGGTTGGACGGACTCGGTCGAGGCGGCGACCAGGATTGAGGAAAGATCGAGGACGGATTAAATAACAGGAAAAAAGGGGACAAAAGAAAGAAAAAGTGGAAAAAAACGGAGTTGAGATTGAGAGGACTCAGAGAGAGAGAGAGAGAGAGAGAGAGAGAGAGAGAGAGAGAGAAAATTGTGAATAATAATAATTATTATTATAATACAGAGCAACTGAGCAAATGTCTTTCTTTCTCTCTTTTTCTTCTCTCCTCCTCTCCATTGCCTTCTAACCGTAAAAACACGGGACGGAATCTGGAGAAAACTTGGTAGTATAATTGAAACGCTCTTCCCCGGGGGAGGAAGAGGAAGGCGGAAGCCAATTCCGATCACGGGTTCAGATTCCCACCGAGGTAATTGCTTCCTCTCATGCTCGTCTTTTCAATCGTTTGTCGTTTATTCGTTAGATTTCGACTCGAAAACTTTCTGCTTGCTTCTTTCTCCTCTTATATATCGTCGGTTGCTGCTTTTTTTTTTTTTTTTTTCTTGTTGCTCTGCTCTTTTGGTTCACCTTCTTCCGTAGAATCGAAACCCTGACGAAGGCCTCTTCCGGGTTTCGGCAGGGGTAATTGACTCTCGTCCATGGATTCTCACGCGTGCGACTCTACGCTGGGACGCTGGCGCGCGGATTAGGATCTGGGTTTTCCTAGATTCCTTTTGAGGATTGATCTTCTCGCTCGAGATCGGTCTGGAAAAGACGGATATTTTGGTGCGCGGTATTGCGCTTTCTCCTCCGAGGACGCCGATGTTCTGTTATTGCGAATCTACCCGCTTCCGTTTTTGTTACTCGATTCCTACCTTCTCCTCCGTTTTGGGCGTGCTTGGATTCACATGGCTCCAGGAAATGTAAAGCCTGCGATGCTATTGCGAAAACGCTATATTCTTGTTTTTCTTCGGAAATTATAGCGCTTCGATTTGGGTTGGAGACCCGTATATTATTTGGATTCAATGGCCTGATTTTTCCTTCGATCAATAAAACATAATTTGACTATGTGGAGGCATCTGTCTGTCTTGTTTTCCGCATTCGATGGGATTTCCCGTCTTGTAAATCTCTGAGATCTGGGTATATATCTTGGAAAGGAAGCTTTTAGATCATTATTGTTTGAACTTGAGTCTTGACGAGGGAGTGACGCATGGAGCATTATTTACGGTGCCAACAAATGGAAGACTGCTCATTTCTTTGAGCATCATCTGGAGTTGCAAAATATGAATTTGCAGTCTATCTTTCTCCTCTGAAAAACAATTGTGGGTGGAGGATAGTAATTGACCTTTTGAGTGAATGATTAGATATCATGCTTCTTGAAACTGCTAGATCAAAAAAGCTATTCTATCATATCGGTACTAATATCAACTCGAGCTTGGGGAATTCTTCAGAGGAAGAAGAAAAGTCACTTATTCTAAAAATGAGATCAAATGGAGGAGATGATGATGGCCGCCGTTGTCGTGGTTCATATGATTCTCTCCTACCTGGTCTTCATGATGATATTTCTTTGAACTGCCTTGCTTGGGTTTCTAGATCAGATTATGCCTCCCTTGCTTGCCTCAACACAAGATTCCAGTCTCTTATCTCGAGCGGCTATCTGTTTGGCTTGAGGAAGCAAATGGGCATAGCTGAACATTGGGTATATCTAGTCTGTGACCCCCGTGGCTGGGAATCCTTTGATCCCATGAGAAAGAGGTGGATGACTTTGCCTGAAATCCCTTGTGATGAATGCTTTCAATATGCTGATAAGGAATCTTTAGCTGTAGGCAATGAATTATTGGTCTTTGGCCGAGAATTGTTGGATTTTGCTATTTGGAGGTATAATTTGGTGAGTCGGAATTGGATCAAGTGTTCGGGGATGAATCTTCCCCGCTGCTTGTTTGCTTCAGGAAGCTGTGGATCAGTTGCCATTGTTGCTGGAGGAAGTGATAAGAGTGGGGTTGTCTTGAAATCGTCAGAGCTGTATAATTCTGAGACTCGCAAGTGGGAGCTCCTGCCTAATATGCATTCTCCACGGAAGCTTTGTTCTGGTTTTTTCATGGACGGAAAGTTCTATGTCATTGGAGGTATGTCAAGTCCAACTGTTTCCTTGACATGTGGGGAGGAATACAATCTTCAGACGAGGACATGGAGGAAGATTGAAGGTATGTATCCCAATGTCAATAGAGCATCACAAGCACCACCCCTTGTGGCAGTTGTGGGTAACCAGCTATATGCAGTCGAATATGAAACAAACATGGTAAAAAAGTACGATAAGGAGAAAAACAGTTGGGTTGTGTTGGGAAGGTTGCCTGTGAGGGCGGACTCGTCGAATGGATGGGGTTTGGCATTTAAGGCCTTTGGAAAGGAGCTGCTTGTTGTGGGAGGTCAGAGAGGACCAGAGGGTGATAGTATTGTTCTTAATTCATGGTGCCCCGAGGATGGCAGTGAAGGAGGGACCTTGGCATGGAAAGTCCTTGCTGTCAAGGAGCATGTTGGTGTGTTTGTTTACAATTGTGCAATAATGGGTTGTTGAGTCCTACTTATGTTTATTATGGTTTTGGCAGGATAAAACAAAGGATGTCAAATTGTTCAGGGAAACAACTGCAGGTCCATTATACTTTTTTAGATTGTTCCGTTTTCTTCTTATCCATTGACCAAATGATCTTCAGGCTTTGTGATTTTCCATAGAGAACTTGTTTGTCATTTATAAATTTGTTAGCTGGATACATACTTCTGATGCTGAATGTTCTGATGCTTGCAAAGAGACTGGGCGGGATAGGTAATTTCACCCCTTGTAGGCATCTCTATCCTTTCCCGTTCTAATTCATAGGCTACTTGTCTGTTTCAAGAAAAAAGAAACTGTATTTTTAGTGACTCATGATTCTTTCGGTCAGTAACGTGATTGTTGATCAACTTGTATAACTTGACCCTGGTCATGTACTTTATTTGAGACACACTGATATAGGGATGAGCTCTTCAATTTTCAATTCAACAATAACAACAACATCTTTTATATGCATTTCCATCCTTGTGTTCTTTTTTGTTTTATTTTTCTTTTCTTACTGCGTGCTTCATTCATAGGTCTGAGAGCGCAAATGCCTTATTTTACGATTCTTTGAGTTGAGACTTGAGTTGTCTGTGGTCATTCGTAAGTCTCTGCGCGTCAAAAACAAGTTTTTATCATTCTTTGCCCTGCTACTGTGACAGGACAACTACAGAGTTCTTTCTTGCTCTTTATATACAAGAAAAAGTTGTATCAACAAACTTCTATCCACAATTTTGAGCTTATATCCAGATTGTTTAGTTATTTTAGGTGAAGAGAGAAAGATTTAAAATATTTGTTGTTTGGATAATTCATTAAACTATTAACTTCTTGAGAATTTTGAATGGAGTGTGGTGAATGAGAACAATTAAAGTAGCAGGGAAGGAAGAAAGTGTGTTTCTTTTTAAACTCTAAACTTGTGGAGGATATATGATGAATATATTAGTGATACAAAAGATGTAGACATTTTGTAATTTTTATAAATTTCTTTGTTGGCTTTATTGTGCACCATATACCAAAGAGGTGACAGAGATCCTGAGGGAGAACAAAAGTGAGGGCAAGTCATTGAGAGAATTCAGGCAAAAGCTTTATCTGAAAGAACCGAAAGGACTATAAACATAACTCTATATTAGTTTAATTAGGTGCATTCCTTTTTTAAATTTTTTTTAAATTTTTAAATCATCAAAACTATGTGGAATAATCTAATAATGAATTTTTTCTTTCTCTTTTTTATATATATATTTTATGTTTATATTAATTTGAAATTTATTTTTGATATATTATTTTTCATTGATAACATTAAGGTAATGATGATTGTTGAAAATATAATGGTACTGAATGAAAAGTATTAGTGACCTTGCTCTAATGCCCTTCCATCAGGTTGATCCACGGTCCAATGCACTGATAAATGGATTCGATTACATTGATTCGAAGGAAGGATATATATATATATATATATCTGTATGTGGATATGTCTTATAAACAGAAGTTGACCTGAACAATCTAAATTCCAAACTGCAAATTTTAAATGAATGAGATTGGATCTAGGCAAATCATGTTCTCCCTTCTTCTGGGCGTATTGATCATTTTTTAGTCTATGAGAATGAGCAGATGGAGGATGAGGGTTGATTTTTTCTTTAATCTTCTACTAAGAAGTCTTAGTACGTAGTTTTGTCTTTAATCTTCTACTATCATCTTCACATTGAAGGAAGCGTCCTTTTCTTTTTGCTTGTATTAGTGAAGAGGGAGAGTCAATTAACTGATTCTAATTTGTTGGTACCTACGTAGTTTATAATTGAAACAAGAAAAGAGCTAATTGAAATTGAATATATATATATTATGGAAAAAAAAAATCACCTAAAAAGGTCAAGAAATAAAGGTGAAGTAGACTCACAAGGTTGGTAGGGTATAGAAAGGCGAAGGAATATTAATGGTACGTACTTTCATGTGTGTCTGTGTTTCTGAATATTCGTCAATGGTCATTAGACGGAGGACAGAGGAGTGCACATTCATAAATATATATATATAAATACATACCGAAGACGAAGAGAGGAGTAGTACTGCTGTTACTGTATCGATGCCTAAGGACGTAGGCATCTAGGTAGCTAGAGTCTAGAGATGATCAGAGTGAGTCCTGAAGCGAGAGAAAATTAGAAACTAAAAGCAGAGAGAATGAAGTGTAGACAGGTACTAGTGCATGAATTGAACTAGTGATGGAGATGGATTAGAAACTAAAAGCAGAGAGAATGAAGGGTAGACAGGTACTAGTGCATGAAGTAGTAGTGATGGGGATGGATGCCGAATCGATGGTAGGAGAAGTAGGAAATGGGAAGTGCATCAACAAAATTAAAAGATATGATCGAGGAGGAGGAGGGAATCTGATGGCCGGGTACGACTCTGTTCCAAACACCAAAGCGTCCCTCTCCTCTGACACTCGGATTCCCACACTTATTCCTTCCAATTCAATAACGTCAAAAGACTTGCCATTAACAAACATCATTCAACCTCTCCCTGCAGTCTCCCACTACGTACTCCCAACTTTATGTATATATATATATATATATCCTCCCTAATTTATTTACTTACTTTAGTTTACTCTTCGAGGGAGAAAGAAAGAGAATGGCGCGGGCCGTAGCTGAAGGTGATCAAAGCCTGAAACTGATCAAAGGTGGAAGTCTATACCAAACCCGGCAGGTGCAGCTTTCTTTTTGTATCTTTCTTTCATCCATCGCCTAGAGAAAGAAAGTTGAACAGCAACGTTGCCTACCTATCTGCTGCTGCTGCTGCTCCTGCTGCAGTCCTCTGCACCCATTTTGACCATCAGTAAGTAGTACAGATCGAGATGGAGATGGCTTTTTTTGAATTTCATCCACAACCAACGTGGGTACTTCAGTTCTGATCATCACGACTCGAAGACCGTAAACATATAAATATATATATATATATATATATATACACATAAACACCACCAGACGAACCGGATGGATTTGTTGCGTATCCCATCCTTGAAACCAAACCCCAGGGCCACGGCCCTTCATCATGTTTATATATGATCTCTCTTTCTCTTCTCTGCAATATTACAGCTCGCTAGGGACAATTCTCTGAGGAGTACTGGGAGAGGTTTTGAAATGGAAAACCAGTACTGCTACTACTACGTACGTGGGTCGTCCTCATCATATCTCTCTCTCTCTCTCTCTCTCTCTCTCTCTCTCTATATATATATATATATATATATATATATATATATATATATATATATATATATATATATATATATATATATATATCCTTTTTCTTAATTTCTTTAGGGGGGCAGGGGGTTGGTAGAACTAATAATTACTACTAACCGGCTTAATTTAGACTACTACTTACTAATTTTGCATTAATTTGTATAATATAATACTATATAATGGAGGAATAACAAGATTAGGTCGAAGAAAGAAATTAAGAGGAAAAAGGTGGGTTCTCTTTTTTGGTACTCTTTGAAATGCAGCGGCAGGAGGCAGGAGGAATCCAGGCGAGTCCAAGGACTCCAGACAAATGTGTTCCAGAGACAAAAGTACTTTGCTTTTAGAGTAGCCCCAGAAAAGGAGAAATCGAAGCCCGTAAGGCTCCCAAGAATTTGTTATACGTACCTTTATGATATATTACCCATCTCGCTACTGACATCAAACTTTCAGTATATACATATATATATATATATATATAATCGCCATACCCAACCGGGCACCACCCCACCTGAGGCCTCAACTTCAACTTCTTCTAGCTGCAGAGACTGAGGGAGATAAGGAAATGGCCGGGAGCTCCATCGAAGAGATCTTCTTAATTTCCCTCGGTCGTCTCTGTTTTCTTTTTGTTTTGTTTTTCTCCCCTTCAAATTAATTAAGCAGAGCGATATATCCCCAGGCCAAGGGATCAAAAGCTAGCAGAGGAGAAAGCCAAAGAAGAAAAGGTGGGGAGTTGAGGTGGAGTCGTTTTTCCGGCTGTTTGGACGTTCTATGCCAACGCAAAAGGGTTGTTGGGTTTGACAGGAGGAACGGAAGTCTGCAGGCCTCTTTCCATTTCCCCCATAAATTTATTGAATCACATCATCATCTTCACCATCACATCTCTAGCTATACATTCACCCATATATATATATATATACACACCGGCTCCCTTCTCTTTTATATGCTCTCGCTCGCTCGGATCGATCCCCCTCCCATGGCCGCGCCATCGCCTGAAACAGGGCCCAAACACAGAGAAAGCAGAGGAATTAGTGTTCATGGCTCGCGGTAAGTAATTAGTCTATATATATACATATATCTATATATATCTAGCTTCTCTGTTTTTGAGGAGCATGTATATATATATATATATATAAAATATGATCTAATGTGCCTGGCTCCCTGTATGCCATTTGCAGTGTCCATCGAATCGTCGATCGGCTATGTGGATGGCGTGCGAGGAGCCATGCATATATATATATATATATATATATATATGTATATCCTCTACCAGATCTATTAATAATTTCTTCCTACCAGACCCATACCATATATTTCAAACATCTATATATGTATATATATATATATATATATATCCTCTTTCTCTCTTTTTCTAGCTCTTTGGTTAGCTCAGATGTTTTCAGAGTCATTTTCATAAAACCTTCGTCTCGTTTCGTCTCGTCTTCTTTTATGTATCTGTCACTCTAGTTGGTCCCGCTGCAGATTCGATTTTTCATAGCGCGCAGAGAGTATTAGAGGAAGGAAGGTCTATTGGTTGAACTATCCACGGACCAAAACATCGCAGGGGTCAGCAGCAGCTATATATATATATATATATATACCAGATTGCTTGGGCTAATTTTGATTCAGTTAATTTTTTATTTTTTATTTTTTCTAAAAAGAGTAGTGCAAAAATATTGATGTAAATTAATTTGCTACTGGACTAATTTAAAAATCTTCCTATATTTCATATTTCTAAAGTAAGTCGTGTTCCTTCTATATAAGTTCATTTACTTGAAGCAGATATATTGAAGACAGACGTCTATATATATGTGAAGTACGCATTCTTCTCTTTCAGGTATAGCAACCCTCTGATGTGTACAAGGCAAATTAAGGGTCATGTACACATATATATATAATGAAAGATCTTCTTGGGTTTTTTGAGGGTACTCGATCATATATGTATAGGATCTCACGTATATATAGAGACGACTAGCCATGTATATATGTTCTGCATCAACTGTTCTGCAATATTTATTTATTTTGTTGATTTCTTGGGTGAAGGTACTGAAGGTTTTAAATCTGAATTTACTTAATTATATATCCTGGTACATTTTGTCTTAATCTCAACTTAGTACTCTTCAACATCAATGAACGCTTAGTCGATCGATCCATGGAACCATGCATTAACAGTGGAGAAGTTTCCAAGGGTCCGGCCAAGAGATCGAAGAATCTCCAATATATTAAATAAGGAAACAAGAAGAGAAGTTTTGGTTATTATATATAACTAGATATACACATCAAATTAATTTTTTGGAAGCGATCAAGTCTAGGACTTTAATTTGGACTCTTCACCATATATATATACATATAGTAGTAAATTAACATACATAAACAAAGTATACTAATTGAAAACCTCGATCGGTCGGTGCATCCAATGTTTGAATTAATTATCTTAGAAGTTGATAAGAAAAAAAGAGCCATTAATTATATCTCTTAATTAATTTGTAGTCGATCGATCTCCTAGGTCTCAGTTCATTATCACATATGTAGTATTGATTAATGTATATATGATGAACAACTAGATATATATATATATATATATATATATGTCCTTAATTAAATCTCAGTTATTAGAATCCACAAAATTTGTTGAGCTCATGGTACTATCACTAATGGAGTCGGTCATGAATTGCGCGAATCTTTGAGGTTCCCCCGCTTTGAGGGAGACGAAATCGGTGACCTGTGCCGGTTCCCCCACGCGGACGTCTCCCACCACCACCTCTTTATTCATCATCTTCACCACCTCGCTCATCCTCGGTCTCAGGCCCGGACTCGCTTGCAGGCACAGAAGACACACCTTCATAAACAGCACCACTTCTTCCACCGGAAACTCTCCTCCCAACCTCGCGTCCGCCATCGTTTCAGCCTCACCCGCATTGTAAAGATTCCATGCCTGCACATGCAATATCAATCACACACATATATATAGTACACATACGTACGTATAATATATATTTACCCACATGCATCAAATAATTAATTAATGTTACCCATATATATATATATATATATATATATATATATATATATATACCTACCTTCTCTACAATGTAAGGCTCATCGTTTGCTACTGAGAAATCTGTAGCACATCTTCCGCTGATTATTTCCAGCATTAGAACTCCGTAGCTGTAAATATCAGACTTGGGCGTCAATTGGCCCCTTATCGCATACTCTGGAGCCAGGTACCCTCTTTAATTTAATTTGTGTACGTGTTCATGCATGCATGCAGCAAGGTAATATTAATATATGTTGGAAATAATTAATTAGATCCATCGATCAGTGACGAAAAAATATATATATATATATATACATGTGGAACTTACAGTGTGCCAGCGACGCGAGTACTGACGTGAGTAACGTTATCTGGGAAGAGCTTAGCGAGGCCAAAATCTGAAATCTTGGGAGTCAGATCCCAGTCCAGAAGAATGTTACTGGCTTTAATGTCACGATGCACGATACTGGGCTTGATCTCGTCGTGAAGGTAGGCCAGGCCTTCGGCTACTCCCAGTAAGATGCCTCGTCGAGCTTGCCAGTCCAGCTTCACTCGTGCACCGAGGTCCTTACCTGCAACAGTGCAACGCATATATATAACAATATATAACAATATATATATATATATATATGTTCATTTATGAGGATACATAGATATATAAATAAACCCATAATTAATTAATTCATTAAGAAGTAGTGGTAGTACTAATTGCATGTGGTGATCATGCATATGTAAATTGGGAAATTAAAATTTATTTATTAAGAGGGTTCATAACTTCATATATATGTATATATATGCATACCTAAGAGGGTTTGGGCGAGGCTGCTGTTGTCCATGTAGTCATAGACCAAAGCTCTGAAGCTTCCAACGGCACAGAAGCCACGCAGCCTGAGAAGATTTTTGTGGGTAATGTTGGACATGGCCACAATCTCGGCGACGAACTCCCTCTCCCCTTGGCTCGACTTGGCTGAAAGCACTTTGATCGCCACCACCTTTCCATCTTTCAACTTTCCCTGCATATATATATATATATATGCATGCAGATTATCATATCCATCCAAATTACAACCCAATTAATTTCATTAATTGGGTACTGAAATATACTACATATTTATATATATTAATGTATACCAGAGTTGATGCGTGCTCCTGATGGACCATGCATGAGTGGTTATATATATATATATATATATAGTTTACCTTAAATACTGATCCGAAACCTCCGTGTCCGATGACGTTCAGTGAACTGAAGTTGGCTGTTGCAGATTTAAGCTGCTTCCGAGAATACTGTTCAACATCTTGGTTGTTCTTGACACCTGAATTTAAAAGAACAGCTATATATCAAGATTAACCTAGCCCTTGCATCTACCAAATGATATCGATGTATTAAATGGGTGAGGCATGCAATATTAGATCATTAGATTTGGTAGGCTACCTAATTAACCTGCTCCATTTGAGAGACAATCCGTATATCCTTCCCCCTCTCCAAACCATGAATTTAGATTAATTCAAGCCACTTCATGAGGTAATATATATAGGACACAATAATGTTGCTCAAGCTTTGATCTATATTATATATCGAAGTTACAAACACGAAATCTTTTTGCTGCTAGCTACTTCAACATATTTCTTGGAATATAACTCATGACACTACTATATATATATATATATACCAACACAAGTGTAGGAAGCACAAGTGAAGGTTACAATTGGATATATATTGAATCGGAGGGGAAAGAATTAAAGGGAGTTTAGCTGGTACTCTCCGTTCAAGAATATATTGGGAAAAGAAGCGGAGATAGATAGGAGTCCATGCACTTCTCCGGTTTTATATATGAACAAAAAGTGGGCATGCAGTACCATTGATATATGTCTGTGAGACGTCAATGTCTCAGTTAGATTGATAACCTACCTATCATACAGTCCAGAAAATCCAGTACTCCAGAAACACCGGGAAAGACACAAAAGCTTTAAACTATATAAACAGATCGAGGGAGATGATCAGACGATCGAGAGCAAAATTAAATACATACCTTCTTCCCCATCTGCTCCGTCCGTCGAAGAAGCGAACCCTTTGGCGCAGATGAAGGAGATGAGATTCATGACTGTGAAGCTAGCATTAATTTGATGAAATAAAGTAAACCCTTCAATTTTCTGCTCGATCTCCTTTCCGATCCGAAAATATAGAAGACCAATTATATATGAAGCAGAAGCGTCTACCAAGTCCTCCGCCGTGCTCTGCCCTCCGCCGCCGGCCCCTCAGTTTTCACTCATTGCATAATTTGCATCCGTCGTTGAATTCTCTGTATGTGTTCAATTCAATGATCAAAAACCCTCAAATTAAGAAGCACCTTCACATTCTTACTTTACATATACTACTGTTTCTTTAATATAGATTTTTCAATTCGTCGTCCATGGCTCGATCCTATATAATTAGTCGCGTGGCTCAAATGCTACCGACGGAACTGCCATTAAATCCTTAAAGTCAACGGTTTCCCATTACATATATACAGAAAACAGAACAATGAACAACATATATGCACGTCTGAGAAGAGGAAATAAATATTTCGATAAGGATGATAGATCAGTGTGAACAGACCCGTCCGATGGAGGAAATTAAACTTAAGAAAGATCAATACGTGTCAACGAATGAAAATGATGGTGGACTCGGCTATACTACATATATATTCTTTGTGCTGCATCATATATTTTTCGGTGCATCTCCATTAAAGAGTAAAGACAAAGTTGCTCTTTCGTTTACAGAAGCTGTGACGTGCACGACTCAAGCAGGGCGGAGACATGCACAGCGAAAACTGCAATTGGTTCTCGAATTATTAATTAATTTGAACTACTAATCTTCACTTATGGGTCGTTCTATATATTTATCGTTTTTGGATCTTTCAAGGGTTGACTTTTCGACAACAGGGTTTTTTTTTAAAGACAGGACAACTCTTTCGAATGTTAAATTGTTAATAATTAATAATTAAGGAGGATGATCGTGATAGGTACGATGATTAGTGAATAAAGAAGAACTGAAACTAATATTTAGAAATTAGAGCTGCCCAATATTGTACTATTTTTTGCAGATACATACATATATATATATATATACAACCTAAATCAATCAAAAAGCTCATTGGATATTAATTTCTTATGGCATATCCTATTAGCTAGAATTCAAGAAGATTGATTCTTAACATATAATAAAAATAACTTTTAAGTTTACTAACCAATTATTAATTATTACATAATAAGAGTATATAAAAAATTGTAAAATACTTTTAAGAAAAAATTAAATGAACAATTACATAAATTAAAACAAATTAATTAATATAAAGCAAGTGAAAAAAAGAGAGGAGAAAGTAGATACAGGAATTATGAAGAGACAATTAAATTAAAGAAGATCAGTAAAGAGAGAAAATGGAGAGGAATTAGAGAGAGAAAGTAGAGACAGAAACTAGAGAAAGAAGGTAGCTAGAAATTAGTGAAGTTAGAGAGAGAAAGAGAGAACGGAGGAAAATTAAAGAGAAGAAGTAGAAATAAAGAAAGTAGAGAGAAAATAAGAAAAAAATAGAGAAAGAAAATATTGAGAGAAGTGCAGCGGAAAAATGTCAAAAGAAAATGACTAGAAATTAGTTTTTTCTCCGTGCATGCATCGGTGCATGTATTATATTCTCTCTTTTTAATTAATTAGTTTTCTCTCTAATTAACTTAAATCCAACCCACAATTTATGGGGATGGGCTCTTGCCTTTGGGGAGGATGGGATTATAAATCAGAAATCCAACCCCATCGATCGTAAACCATTTATTATTATTATTATTATTTTTTTTTTTTTTTTTAATAACTGCTATGAGAAGGTTGGATCATCGAGTTAGAGCTTTTCAACCCATGTTGACACTATATAATTAGTGGAGGAAATTAAAGTAACTAGGATTAATATGGAATTGGCCGGTCCCACCATTAGAGCAAGTGCCCTTAATTAGTTGGGTTTCCCGAGAGGTGGTGGGAATGTGCATGCAGTGTCAAGGGAGAATTAATTGTTTGTGGAGGCCGCTAGGTACCACTTACCAGCTAGGATCGATGCTTCAGAGATATATATATCCATCTTCAACTCTGTCGTTATTAATTTGTTATTAAAAATCCTAACCCATCTCGAATTCAGGAAGATTAATCGAAAAATTAATTAATTGAGGGCAAATATTTCTAAGTTGATGGAGGAAGCAATTAATTAGTTATACAAAAGGGCCGGGTGTGTGATTTAATTGATTATTTAGTGAGAGGAAACTGGAAAAGAAACACAAAAATATATATTTATGGAAATAGAGGGCCGGTTCCACCATTACCTAACGCTTGGATAGCTTCCTAATCTTTGACTCAAAGAAGACCACCATTCTTTCTTTCTTTCTTTCTTTCTTCCGTGAGTCTTCCACCGGACCCACACCATGTGCTCCTGTCGGCTGTCGCCACCACACATATATAATAACGAACAACTTGTAGAATATATATATATATATATAAAGCCACAACCAATTCCACTTTCACATTTTTACACTACTCCTAACCTGTACTAGCTAGGTTTTAAGTCATATATATATATATATGTTAAAGTACTGGTGCTGGATTCTCTTTCTGCACTTAAAGCTAGGAATAAATTGGAAGGCTAAACTTTAATATATATATATATATATATTCAAGCATAATATATATTTATGTTGTGGGACGTACGTACTACGTACAATATTGCATTTCTTGGACGTCGATCGACGGAAGTTGTAATTAGAATGAAGAATCCGATCGACCCCACGAGCAGCAAGCAAGTTTGATTAATTAATATATAGAGGGACCACTTAATAATTTCTGATATCTTATCTTTGAGTGGGTTGGGTAGACTTAACGCGTGTGAAGCACCCAGAAGATCTAAGAAGACGATCGATCGACGACCATCCAATCCACACTTTATTCTTCTTTTTTTTTTTTTTTTTTTTTTCTGCATTAATTCGTTCATGTATGAGGTAGTAGTGCATGAATATATATAATCTGGTGCATGGAAGTATATATGGAACCTGCAGGGGACAGCCAGCACTTCCAAAATGATATTAATTACTTCGAAGTAGCTAGGGAAAGAGAGCCATAAAAAAATCCAAGTTAAAAAAATAGATGGATATGAAGGGACCAAACTCATGGATGGAATGGAAGCACTTCTAGACGTGGCCCACCTCTCATAACATATATTAATTCTTACATTTTCTCTAGTGTTAAATTTTAAAGTCTTAAATATATATATATACACTTTATTTGGTACCTAATTAATAGGCACTACCGTTGTGGTACGTACCACCAAATATTTCTAATCTTACAGCTACGTATGAATTGAAAACCAATCAAAGTACAAGCATTTTTTAAGTTAAAACAACCTATAAATCTTCGTTATATCTATTTGATTACAACTAATTAATTAAGACCAAATAATCATAAAATATCTTAAATGTTTAGTAGCTATATTTATTACAATTTTTATTATCATAATTCGTAATATTCATAAAAACCCAAAATATAGAAGAGAAAAGATAATAGATTATGTAGGTGGTGGAGGAGACTGGAGAGTGACACAGGTGAGTTGGAAAGGCGACGACAAGGGAGGAGAGGAGAGCCTTGAGAGTGAGGCAGCTCGAAAGTCGGAAACGCGGCGTTATTCCGAGCTCGGACATCGAGAGTTCACCCTCAAACTCCCAAACTCTGGAGTAGCTTTTTTGAGAGGAAAATCCAAATAGCGAAAATTGAAAAGAAAAAACAGAAGAAACTCTGGAGTAGCTTTTCTTTCGGGAGAATCACACTTGTGTTGCGGGACGCATTTCTGTCACACTTTCGCCTCAATTATTTTTCTTTTGTATCTTCTGACGCTGCTTGTGGCCTCTGGGTGGGTGGAGCTTTACGCAATCCCATTACCAAAAATCAAAAGATTCTCGCTGTTGCTATTCTCGATTTCTTTGTCATACCCGTGCATCGTCCATCCAAAGCACACCCAACAGTTTCTTTCTCCAAACGGCAAGCTGCAAATCATGTTTGTGCCATCCGGAAACCCGGTGGATTTTCTGTGGCGCGGAGACGGATTGTGACATCTCCCAGTTTTTCTTTCCTTCCCTGAAAAGTGCTTGCTTCCAGGGTTTTCGTTTCTTCCTTCGTGGGAGGCGGACAGGAAAACGAACCGGGAGTCATCCAACTCTGCCGTCGGTATATTAATGGCGGATTGATTCGTTTTATCTTCTTTGGAGTAGTCGGTTGTGATAATTCAGACAACTTTCTTCGAGAAATTAGGGTCGGTCTTGGTGGTTTAAGGTTCGTTAAACGTATTTGTACTTTGTGGGTTTTCTGATTATTATTATTATTGGGGTTTTGTTTCTCCCTCTCGATCAATCCGTGAGAGAGGAGGAAAGGAGGACAAGTGTAGACGATTGATCAGGGCTTTGAAGGATTTTGGCCGTTTCCGTGAAGCTCAGAAAACGATTCTGATTACCCCCGCGTTACAAGTTTTAACGCTTTTGAAAGCATTCTTATTATAAAATCGAAGATTTGTGGATCGAATTTCACTGTTTTGGCCTGCTGCTTAGTGTAGGCGATAAAGATCAAAACGTTTCAGAAGCTTATTGTTTTCCTTTTCTCTTTTCCCCCAATTTTGTACAGTTTCAGTCGGTTCAAAGCTCCACCTATATCTTCGTTGCGCGTAAAACAAAAAGAAGAGATTTTTTTCGTTGGCTTTTCTCTTTTCGGGCACGCGTGAAAAGGAATTGGATGTAGGCTCGTGAAATTGAAAAGGGCTTCTTGTTCATTCTACAAGGAAGAAGAAGAAGAAGAAGAAGAAGAAGAAGAAGAAGAAGAAGAATAAGGAGAAGAGAGATAAACCCACGATGGGTAACGCCGGAAGCAGCCATGCCCATCGCCGAAGACACGCGCCGCACGGCGGTCACCCTCCACCACCCGTCCCTCACCCACCTCAACCAGAAATGACCGGAAACCGTTACGTGTTCGCCGCTGCGACACCCTACCCTCCACCCTATCCCAACCCAAATCCTCCGCAGTACTATCCTTATTCGGCTTATTACCCTGCTCCTCCCGTCCCGCTTCCGGCACCCTTCGATCACCATCATCGTGGTGCCGCTGTTCCCCATATGGATCCGTCTCTTCCACATCCGAACTGGGGCGGGCCACGCTATCCATGCGGCCCTGTTCCGCCTCCTCAAACTGCCTTTGTGGAGCATCAGAAGGCCGTCACCATCCGTAACGATGTCAATCTTAAGAAGGAGACCTTGAGAGTGGAGCCTGACGAGGATAATCCTGGGTATTACCTTGTCGCCTTCACCTTTGATGCCACTGTCGCTGGATGGTAAGACTCTGTGTTTGAATGTTTTGAAATATTATGTGGTGAATTGAATTGCCCACGTGTTTACCGATTTCTAAAAATCATAAGAGGTCATGACATCTATTGACATCAGAAAATGAAAGCTGTTGTTCCCATAAAACAGAAAATGCAGCAGACTTTTGTGTGCATTGTCCCTGGACTTCGCCAAGTATTTCATAATAGGTTGACTGTTGGACCTTTATTATATTGGATCTTGTATTTCTATCTTCTGATGTGAAGTGAAATTTCCTGACAGATTTGATTGCCCTTCTTCCTTGGTTTATTGATAGTTTAATCTGAGGAGTTGGTCAAAGATGGACTATTGTTTTGTTAATTGACTCTAAACGCATGGAAGAGAACGCCCTGGTGGTACAGATCATTCAGCTGGTTTCCTTTTATCAAGAATTAGATCATTTTACTGTATTAAAGATCCTTAAAAGCCCTTTCAAGGACAAGCTAAATCAATGTTCAGAAATAATAGGGGAACTAAGTCATGGAATGGCTATTGCATGACTTTCACTGATTCATCATGCATGCATGCTGTCAGCTGTGTTTCATCCCAAATGGGATCTTGATCCTTTCACTAAGATAGATGGCTTAATTGAAGGTGTTCCAATATGGGTTATTCTTCTTCCAGATATGTGGAATAAAGATCGTGGTGAGACTTGAATTCCTTATTTTTATTTCAAGTCTCACCAGCTCTAAAGTTAAGTGATGTGCATGCTTGTGTAAACAGATTTCAAAGAATTAAAACTAAGGAGTTTATTCTTCAACCTCTGCCTGAAATCAAGATAACGAAGGACTTTTCTAGTTGGAAAAAGTTGGACTACAGGGAACGTAATGCTCAAATTGGCAGAATAGTGTGCTTTGGTTTTGAGTGATAGATTCCAGCTTTTCTGGGATTATACAGTTCTAGGAAAACAAAGCATGTAAGCATACAGAGATGGTCGACCAGGAACCGAGTAAGGCTTTTGGGGGTCTGTGAATGGGGAATTGCAATAGTAATCTTGCATGTTTTGGTTTCCAGTTTATTCGACAAGTCTTGCTGCATGTGGATTGGCAGTGCCTTTTTAATCATGTCGAGACAGTGGACTGTCTTTTGCCCTTTCTTAGGGTTTTGGCAATCGTCTTTTCGGGTCTTCAGCTTCAGCCAGGTCTGAAGCTTTAGCCAACTGGGTATTATGTATTTTCATCTCAGAAAAAGATATGGTTGTGGTGGCCTTTGCTCTTGCATATGAGGCAAAATTTGACAAGCATATTTGCTATTGATTTCTTGAAGTTGCAGAATATTGTGTAAATGATGCTTAGATGTATCTGCTTATGGTTTAGGTCAGTGCCATTTGGAATAAAACATTTGTTATTGAAAATTATCCTCCAGGAAAACTGTTCTGATCTGTATTTCATCTGGGTTCAGTTTCACCAATTTGCCTGTTGTTGAGTTTTTGTTCTTATTTTTCTTTTATCTTCTACTGCTGTTACCATTATGATATATTAGTACAAAATGGAAGGTGAGGATTTATATAGTTTGAATGGAGATATGATTTTTTTTTTTTTTTGCACCATTTCTCAATTTGCTTTTCTTTTTTCTTTTGTCAGACTATGTTGATGATTGCTGCCATATGAATATATCACCACCATTCAAGTTTTTTCTAGTATTTTCTGTAGGACTTGTGGAACAAGCATGCTATTTGCAAGCCACCCAAGTTATTTTGTAGGGGTCAGCCAATCACTGTCTTGTATTATGCCATGGGGAATTTTAAATATTACTCTTGATAGCGGTGCACCTAAATGGTGTATGTCAAAATCATTCTTATTTGAGTTATTTGCAGTTTGTATATATGTAATTGTTTCTGCCATTGCTGCAGATTCTGTGTTTCTCCCATTAAAAATTTGCTGCAAGCAAAATCTTATTTGGATTGGAAAGGCATCCGTCTTCTGGGTTCTTGTTACTACAATTGTGAAGATTTTCTGTTGTTCTTTTTTGTGTTTTTCCCTAGACTTGAAAATGACTTGAAAGATGACAAAGTACTGCCAAGAACTTGCTTTATTCAATTTGATTTCCTAACATTTGGTTATTAAACAACTTGGTCACCTTTTTGGTGCAGCATCACTGTTATATTCTTTGCTAAAGAAGGTGCAGATTGCAACTTAACTTCAACCAAGGAGGACTTGGGAACTGTGACCGTATCTTTTGAAAAGGGTCTGGGTCAGAAGTTCAGACAACCAGCGGGTACGGGAATCAACTTCTCAATGTTTGAAGAGTCGGAATTACTTAAGATGGGGGATGTTGGAGAAGTTTACCCTCTTGCCGTGAAGGCAGAAGCATCATCTATTGGAGACAATGGATCAGGCAGTGAAAAAGCAACGCAAGGCGCAGGCATAAACTCTCAGATCACACAAGCCATTTTCGAGAAGAAAGATGAGGGAGAATATCATGTGAGGGTGGTGAAACAGATCTTGTGGGTGAACAACATGCGATATGAATTGCAGGAAATATACGGTATAGGCAATTCGGTTGACAGCGATTTTGATGGGAACGACCCGGGCAAAGAGTGTGTAATCTGTTTGTCTGAACCTCGAGACACAACCGTTCTTCCCTGCAGGCACATGGTACAAGTACATTTTCACTAGTACATTTCTGTTATGCTTTTGAAGTCTGACTTTTTTGCTAATTACAAGCGTATGCTACTCGTGTTTTGCAGTGCATGTGCAGCGGGTGTGCTAAGGTCCTTCGTTTCCAGACAAATAGATGTCCAATATGCAGACAGCCCGTGGAGCGGCTACTGGAAATCAAGGTAAACAACACCGGTGATGAAAATGGGAATGGGAATGGGAGCTCTGTGGAGAATGAAAGCTGAGGTTGAGATGGACTCGATCGAAACTCAAAAAACAGTGGAAACAACAGCCCTGAAAAGAGGGCCGAGTGTGTAAAGTTGTGGGAATGTCTTCATTGATTCACAGCTTGTGTAATAACAAAAGAGAATGAACGAACGAATGTATTTGGCCAAATGGTGTAGTGTCTGCTGCAGATTGTGGAATTTGTAATTGGCGATCGGCAGCCAAGCGGGTACTGACCCAGCACTCTTGCTTGCCTATAGCTTTGCATTTTGGAAATGCTTGGAAGGAGTAATTCTTTGCAAGTAAAAGAGGTGTTCTTCGAATCTGTAATGGGTATGTATACGTATATTATATATATATATATATATATATATATTTATATGATATTGTTGATTCAGTAACTGGGGATCACTTGGTATGCTACCAGTATGTCTTTTCATGGGTTACAATTAGCACGTGTATCACGTGTACCGACTTGGACGAGTCCACGTGAGTTGTCAAGACTCATAAAAGAATGTGTTAAATGGCACGTGAGCGAAAAGGGATGGTTCTTCTTAAGCTCGGAGACACGGAGCCTTTCCCACCGAGCCTTAATCGCCAGAGGACGGAGCCTTAATCTACGTCTTCTTTCGAGTTTGTCAAGCTCCAAGGCTCGTTGCCGAGCTCGAATCCGAGCTCGAGTTCATGTTTTTTACACCGAGCCGAACCCGAATATATAGGCTCGGTTCGACTCAAATCCACCCCTATTCCGGGCAGATCTCGGTCCGATCCGAACCTACTCAAAGCGGGAGTTGGTGGAAAGGATTGAGAGAGAGAGAGAGAGAGAGAGAGAGAGGGAGAGAGCCCTCGGCGGCTAACTGTGACTGCCCGATTACCATTAGAAAGGGGGTTGGTGGGGAGGCCTGCAGTCTTCTCAGCTATATAAAGCAGGCCCTCCCCTTTACGAGCCACTCTTCAACCCACCGAGCATGGCGTCGTCCCTCTCCTCTACTACCTTCCTCAAGGGGACCAGGACCGATGGAGCCTCTGGTTTAGGATTCCGGGCGTCCGATCTCCGCAGGCTATCCGTTCCCGCCCTCCATATCTCTATCCAGCGGAAGGAAGCTCACAGACGGCTTGGTAATTCTTTCGTATCTCTCTTGCTGTTGATTTATATGCCTTAAGAGATCTGGATTCTATTCCACTTTTCTAGAGTTGATTGAGGGTCCTGGAAAATGGTAACTGTGGCTTTAGCTTAAGAAGAACATTTCCAGCTTTGACTTCCAAGTTTAGATAATTTGCTCAAAGCTGCTAAATTGATTCCGTTATATATTTCTTGAAAAAACGCAGCTTTCATATCCTTTTATTCTTTTCTAGTGCTAATTTTTTGTGTTAGCTGGACGATGGAGCAATCAACTTCGCATTGCTTTCAGAACAAGAGAGTAGAGCTTGTCATTTGACTGACCTCTCTCTTTTACATCTAGTGCTATTTCACATATGATCTGGCCTCTGAAATCACAGAAATTGTCCTCTTCAGTTTGTTACTCTTTGTTGGCATAACATATTGTATTAGAGGTTAAATTTGTTCTCCAAATCTCAGAGGTCAAGGCTGGTTGTGGAAGTTCATTCGGGACTTTGTTTCGTGTCACTACATTTGGTGAATCACATGGAGGAGGTGTTGGGTGTACCATTGATGGATGCCCTCCCCGTATTCCTCTTTCAGAAGCTGACATGCAAGTAGACCTTGACAGAAGGTATTGTTTGATGTCCATATTTTTTGTGCTTTTGCATCTCCCATTTATTGTACCAGCAACTAACAATCATAAAAGGCAGAACACGTATGCCACACATCATTGTACATTAACTGTAGGAGTTGTGTATGAAGGTATTAATTGTGTGGAACTTCAACTTGGACAGCATATTAATTTTTTATTACACTAACACAACATGCAGGTCACTTGATCTATTTTTTCTTCAGATGGGGCTTTAGCTATATATAATGAGACATTGATTAGGTTTTACAAACAAATCAGTTACTTGCAGCCTCAGAGTCGGTTATGTCCTTAAATCCTTATTACTTCCGCTCTCAAAGGAAATTGTTAATTCTCATCTCAAGAAACTTTCTTAGGTTAACTGTGTAAACTTTATTCTTTAGATACTTTAACAAAATGGTATACCATGTTACTGTTCTTACTCATAATTTTCTTAGGTTTTCAACTTTTGTTTTCTTCATGATCCTTTCTATAGTGTGCAGATCATCTCTGCCTTATGCAAAAGAAAGTTATTATATGGTGACGATTTAAGGAAATTTGTATGTGCAGGAGGCCTGGGCAAAGTCGAATAACTACCCCCAGGAAAGAGACCGATACATGCAAAATACAGTCTGGAGTTTCTGAAGGTTAGATACTGCGATTAATTTCTTATAGGCTGTCTCCCTATACCTTGCCCGATGTTCATGTATAACAAGTTCTGAGGTTGTCTTGCATGTTTCCACTGCATGGCATGTCCTTGCATAAGAAATATTTTCTTAATCTAATATGAAGTGTGCACTGCAGGATTGACTACGGGGACACCTATCCAGGTCTTCGTACCAAATACAGATCAAAGGGGGCATGTAAGTGCCCATCATGAACTGTTTTGCAGTCATCAACAAGAAAAGCACATTTCACTCTCTGTACTTGAAAGCATTGGTTAGTCTTTAACTTCTCCTGATAAATATTAAAGTTCACCTTTATGATAACAGGATTATAGCGAAATGGCAATAGCATATAGGCCATCTCATGCAGATGCCACATATGATTATAAATATGGTGTGCGGTCAGTGCAGGTAAGTCTGTTTTTGAAAAGTCAGATTAGGTTCTAATCATACTTCAGTTATGTGTAAATAAGATGTCCATGAATAAATATGTAGGGGGGTGGCAGATCCTCGGCTAGAGAAACCATTGGCAGAGTCATTGCTGGTGCTGTTGCAAAGAAGCTTCTGAAGCTGAAGTGTGGAACTGAGGTTGGTCCATCACTGGTTTTTAGCATTAGTCAATATCCTGTGTTGTTGATACTTTTATTTTTTTGTAGTCCATTTTTTCTCCTTCTGAAACATAATGGGCAGATGTTTGAAAAGCAAAGAATGCAGCTTTTGCTTAATTTTTTAATTTGACTCGAGGATCCATGCCACACCATATAGGAAGTTTGTTTCCTAGATTAATTTTTTTTCCTTTTGGATGCATTAGATGAGGGAAGCCTCTTTTAATGCATTCATGCAACTTATATGATGCCTTGACAATGCATTTCCATATTGATTGTACATTCCTTAACATTTTGTTTTTATTAGGTTCTTGCCTATGTTTCTCAAGTTCATAAGGTTGTACTTCCAGAGGGAGTAGTGGACAATGAGACTTTTACACTTGAGCAGGTGCTTATGTAATTGCTTCTTTTCATTTTCATAGTTTGCAATTTTGCTGGCATCTAAACCGAAAAACTCAAATTATTTGCGTAGGTCGAGAGTAACATTGTTAGGTGCCCAGATCCTGAATACGCTGAAAAGATGATTAATGCCATTGATGCTGTTCGAACAAGAGGGGAGTCAGTTGGCGGTGTTGTAACTTGCATAGTGAGGAATGTCCCACGTGTGAGATCTCTACCCAGATCCTGTTTCCTTGGAAAAGGATCATTATTCTTCTGTAGACTGTTGGATTTTTCTATCACCACCAATTTTGCTGCTCTGTAATGACTAAAAAATTACAATCACATCGTATCAGGGGCTTGGGTCACCAGTGTTTGATAAGCTTGAGGCAGAGCTTGCTAAAGCATGCATGTCTCTACCAGCAACTAAGGGTTTTGAAATTGGGAGTGGATTTGCAGGTACAGAAACAGATTCTGATTGAGAAACTGATATTTTGTGGCGATATCTTTGGAGCTCAAGATAGATGCTATATGAAACAGTATAAAAGAAGACTTATTGTTTTCTGTAACTGCATTTTGTAGGTACTTTCTTGACGGGGAGTGAGCACAATGATGAATTTTATACAGATGAACACGGAAAAATCCGTACCAGAACAAACAGATCAGGTGGAATACAGGTAAATATTGATTCTATGCTTTCAATTCATCTGATTAAGAAGCCTTTTAGTAGTCTTCTAGACCATGTGCACAGGGAGGAATATCCAATGGTGAAACCATAACTTTGAGAGTAGCTTTCAAACCAACATCTACAATTTCTGTAAGTCATTTTGTCTTACTTTAAGTCAGTGTTTAATCCAGCTTCGTTTTCCTATGTAAACATCTTGGAGTCGCTATAGGCATCGTCTTTACTCACCGAAATTACAACTTGATGGCTGCAGAAAAAGCAGAACACTGTAACTAGAGATGGGCAGGAAACTGAACTGATTGCTCGTGGTCGCCACGATCCTTGTGTGGTCCCTCGTGGTGAGAGACTATATGCTGGTTAAATTTTTATTTTTGGCTACTTTGAACTTATGAATTCTTAGGGGACTTGGGGTATATCCTAGACAACTGAGTTGGAAGTAAATAATTTCTCTTTCTCGTGCTAACAGCTGTTCCAATGGTGGAAGCCATGGTGGCAATGGTTCTTATAGACCAGCTGATGTTGCAGTATGCCCAATGTCATTTGTTCCCCATCAACCCATCTCTTCAAGAACCATTGCAGGAGCCTAGTCTTGAGGCTGCTGGTCTGTCCATTTAAAACAAGATTTTGAACGGCCCCACACTGAATCTTGTGCTGAAGAGCCAAGAGGGAAGAGGGAAAGATGTTGTAAAATGAATTGAGTTGGATGCAGTTAGTCTTTTTCCGCTGATTGAATTCCATTGATGAATCGGATGTAGTTTCTAAATGTTTTGATGTTTGGGTTTATGTATTATTCTGAATAAGCTGCCAAATTCTGCAAATTCTCTAAAGTTACAAAGAGGAAGATGAAATCACAATGCTTCTCACTTATACTAGTTGAAATTCGAAATATCCTGGAGCATGTGAATTTTGCTCTTATACTCTACACGCGCACTATTTTGGAGCTTGTCAAGAGCAGCAGTTCACTAATTTGGTGGCTTTTTTATCAATGAATGGGCGATCAAGACCTTCTCAAGAAAACGGAGTACCAGCAGAATGAACTTGACGTCAAGAGCTTTCTCTACTCTAGAAACGGTCTCGGTTGTTAATAAAGATTTTGACGTTGGTCGTATTAAGGTGTACAAGCTATCTTCTTACGCGAGAATAGAAGAAGACAAGCACACTTACGTCAAACAAATTTCCCACTTCAACTGCACAGGGCAGTTGATTGCATTGTAACATGTGTCTAATCGAATGATTGGTCTTTTAAGCTGATCATAAATAAACAATGAGAGAAAACGGCTATGTAGATTGTGTGAATCAGACTCCAATCAATTGCACAACACTACCGAAGCTGAAAAGCAGCCTAACCGATTTGTAAAATGCAAGTTCCAACTTCCACAGAGCCTGTTCTAAAGTAAAACTCCACATATGATAAAAGCCAAAGCTCCATATAGTTTAAGCCTTTATTACATAACAACACCAGAATTCAAGACAACAGGACCAGGAACACCTGACTAACGATCACACGCTACAAACGCACGACATAAAAACACTAACCTACACATTCATGGCGACAACGATTACCGGGGAAAGCAAAAAAAGACCCAAACAACTCGCCTGCATGACCGGCTACTACTCCATCCACTGGTGGACGAACACACCCTTATTCCTAATAGTTTTAAACAACTGAGAGCAATCTCCACCTCTCGCATTATGAACATCTGCCCGGTTCGTGCACTGAAGGAAGAGCTCATCAACGAGGCATATGGATCCACTCTCGAACAGTTCGTGCAGGAGTCTCTGTCCCAATCCTCCAGCACTCATTTTCACCACCACGAAATCTCCCGGTGTCACCGTTTCTCTGAGCCATCCAATGAAATCAAACAGCTCTGGTTCTTCAACATCGACAAACGAGGGGTCGGTCTCTTCGAATGGAGTAGAGTCCATATCTGCCCAGTTTTCAGACAACTCCGGGTAGTAAACGAAGGTAACATCGTGCCTTCCGGCATAAGACGAGAGCAGAGCCGATTCGTGTTCCAGGGCGTAAATGTTGAAGGGTCGAGACTGTTTGGGATATCGCGGCAGAAATAGCTTTGCGATGCTAGAATCAGCAAACCTACCCGCTCCAACATCGATGTAAATCAGTCGGTTTCTCTCTGTGATGTTCATGAGTTGAGTCAGGAATGTGATATTGCTTTCTGTTCCCATCCGATTCTCCTCAGAAAGAGTTTCCAAAGAGTCGATGTAGGGTTTGTTGTTGGCAACAGAAGGGCATCCCCGTGGGAGGGGATAATGCTCCAAAGAACTGAACCCATTAGCCTTTTTGAAGACTACCAGAGTGAAAGAGTGAACGAGACCGACATGAACGATTTCGGAGCTTCTCAGGTAAGAGGAAATTGGCGTCGCCGCCTTTATCAGAGTGCCCGGGGTGGGATCGGCAGCTCCGACGAGCATTGCCCCGATCCCGCCAGGCTTCAGAACTCGCTCGATTTCAAGTACAAGAAGAGCAGGGACGGAGACTTCGTGAAGTCCACTGGAATAGACGAAATCGAAGGAGTTATCGTCGAAATTCAGCTTGTTAAACAGACTCCGATGGGAGGTAAAAGGGGACTGAGTGAAGATGAAAACATTGGGGAACCCAAGGTTTCGCAGCGCGGACACGGCAGGACTGGATCGGTCACCCAAACAGAGAGCTTTAGCACCTGATGTCAACAGTTTCATTCCCAATAGATCTCTGAACAAATCGGATGTGACATTGATGTCTGCCTGGCACGGAGCGTCCCCCACGGTAGGAGACGCTATAAGAGGAACAGGATAGAGAGTGAGAGGTTTCAAATACCTTCCGAAGAAGGTAGGCTTGGACGCGCAGGCGGAGAAATTCGTGGCGACGAAATCCAATGTATCAATGCGCGCGACAAATTGCATGAAAGGGAACAGGGCCAATGCGGACAAGAGCATAAAAGTACGGAGGAGGAAGCGCCTCAGTAGGACTGCGCGGAGCGCTTGCAATTCAGTAACCTTACAAGCCATGGCTTCGGTTCCGAAGAGATGAGTTTATAAAGACTTGCCGAGAGCACAGCAATTCAGTTGTCGGAGACCGGAATATCAAATAAACCCAAAATCAGATCTTTCGGGAAAAATTCAACCGGAACAGATCCTTGGAAATGATGGCAGTAGGAAGGGAACCACGCATGTATCAGTTGCAAATGAAGGCCATTTTTTTTTTTTTTTGTTTTTCTTCCGGTAGAAAAATTTTCTCAAACAATCGAAACTTTAACAAAACCCAAATTTTTCCCGGGAAGAAGAGAAGAAATCCACATTTGTCTTCATTAGATTTGGACGAATATCTCGATGGAAGCAGGGGGCAAATGGGGGTTTGCGAAGTTCTCTTCTCTTCTCTTCTCTTCTTTTCCTAATAGGTGGAAGGAAGATTTTCGAATCTTTTTTTCACAGGTAATGTGAATAAAACGATGAAAGAGGAAGGCCAAAGGGAGAAGAAAGCAGAGCGATTAGCGAGTGCAAAACCTGGAAGAGGTGTGATTCCCACCCACGAGGAGCCCCTGCGATTTTTGGAACCCAAGCAAAGCCCTCATCGACATCCTCCTCCTCTTCCACATCAGTTCGAACCAGGCCCGCTGCTTCATCTTGGATCACGTCCAAAGAATTAAACCTTCTACATTCTCCAGAGGAAGAAAGAAGAGAAAGCCCAGATGCGAAAAGCCGAAGAAATCAAGCAAGCAAGAAAGGTTCTCAACTCTGAACTAGATCTGGGTTGAGGCCTCCGCAACGCAACGATCACTCTGCTGGAGGGGGGGCGGCTATAATGGGACGCAGCGGAATCATCGTACGGAGAAAAGCTGAGTTGTTAGAGAGAGACGCGTCGAAAGGAGGGAGGAGAAGCGATAAGAATCTTGCAGGAGGCCAATGCGCGGGGACATGTGAATGTGCCTTCTGGAGTCGCCGTGTCAGGAGACGCGCTTCCGCATCGAGGTGGGTGTGTGGGACCGACTTGACGTCCAACCAAGGCCCCCGCAATCAATTATACACGTGCCGTCCTTCGCTCCGGCCCCACCTCCCCCGCCTCGACGGCGTGATACCCGAGGAGAGTGTCGGTGGTGTAGTGAAGCCGGATTAACAACACTTAACACTCTCAGACTAACAACTTAACATGTTACGGAACTTTGTAACGGTATTAGGTAATTAAATGAGGCTAGGGACCGTCGACCCCGAACCGCACAACATAATCCACCGGTTCCGTTTGAACGGACTGGTCCGATTCTGGTTATCACTTTTCAGAAGATTGATGATTTACGGGTTTTATTGGGTGGAGTGGGCCGGAAGTTGACCCAACCCAACGGGTTAGCTCAAAGATCGATTAATGAAAAGCCCTGGTTGGAATTAGATGAGACACTTTTGGATGAGACATTGAATGAAAACTTGTACCGGTGAGGCAGAGTCATGACCACACAAAAGCCTCAATAATATTCAGAAGCGACAAATATGGATGGTTTTGTGTCATTTCAATATATTTTTTTTATTTTTTATTTCATATCAAGGAAAGCAGATTCATTTGATTAATTAGGGACTAGAAAAAACATAATTACCGACTAATCAGAGACTAATAAATAATGAAATAATTATTGTTGAAAAAAAAACAAAACGTTAAGCTGGGGGAGAAATTAATAAGAACAGCAGAAACAGAGTAATGCATGTGACAATCCTTGAAGAAAAGATCAGTAACTGATCTTGGATATTTGATATTAGATATTTGATAGGTGATACACGCGAGTAGCTGAGCCTTGGCGGCTTCTTCGTCTCCGATCCCCACTTCCAACGTCTTCTTCTTCAAAGGCGAAATCAGAACCGATGGAGGCTCCGGCCGGTTATATATTCAAAGCAGAGGTGAGTAGTCGACATACGGAGAGTCGCAGAGAGGTGGCGTTGGGCGGCTCCTCAGGAATCCGAATTTACCTCTCACTCTCACCAAAATATTAATTTCCCTGATTTCCGTCAGAAGATTTTCATTTTTTTTTTCTTTTTCTTTCAGTTTTTGGGTTTTTTGGTTTGGGCCAGCTGAGGCACCAGTGCCACGTGGTGGGCGACCATTTGCAGCTAAAACCCAAGTCCGAACCTCCCGAACCTATTAAAATTATTTATATTTTTAGAAGTTTACTGCTTTTGAGCTTTTAAATATTGAATTCTTATAGTTGTTACCTTTATAAAAATTTGAATAAGTAAAGTATTTTGTTGCTTTTATATAGTTTTTAAAAATTACAGAATTTTTTGGATTTTTAAATTCTGATTTTATTTTTTTATATCAAATTTTGGGTCCAGAATCATTTGGATCCTATTTGTGTTCATGGGGGGCAATAATAACAGGTCTGCTGCAGTCAATTACTAAATTATGATAATTTTTTTTCTTTTTTTAAATTAGAAAAATAACCCTCCCTTCAGGGTCCGGATTTGGGACACCCCGGCCGGCCCCAACGTTCGCCACGTCAGGCGAGTGGGGCCCGTCCAGGCCCACCATTAAAGGACGGAATGGGACGACAGAGGGAAGGGGCCGGCGTGGGAACGGAAGAGCGGGTTTAGGGGAGAATGTGGCGGGACCACATACGATTACGTGTCGCGTGCTGGGGCCTCAACGTCGCCCAATAAATCTAGACCTTTCATTTGAATTTTGAAATTAATAGTCCGCGAGCCACCGGTAACCGAACACGCTCGACCAAAAAGTCAAAACCCTCTTTTTAGAGTGGTGAGAAGTGTGAACAATCAACCAGTTGGTGATTTTCTGACTATGTGAGAGTTGCGACGGACCCTATTTCTGTGTTTCATTCCTTCTTCCCGGTGGCGGTTGAGCGGTTGAGCGGTTGAGCGACGCCATTCCAGATTTAGACCTAGAAGAGAGAGGCGGCTTCTGCGCGTTGCCTTCGCCTGCATTTGGCGGTTCTGTCGGAGTAGAGGCCAAAACAACGACTGCACAGTGGCAGGGAGGGCGGAGACTCGGACAAGGAAGAAATGTCGTCCGAGGACGAGAATTTGCTGAAGGAGGCTAAGAACTGGAAGGTCCGAAATGATGCCAATATTGACATCGCCTCCCTCTTAGATTCAATCAATGATCCGAAAGATCCTCGCCTCAGGGACGTTGGTAACATTTCTGATCCTTTAGCCATCTCAATCAGATCTTTTGATCGACGTTCTTGTTCAATTCTTATATCCTTGCTTATGGAACAAGGAACCAATAAGATGTCCCGTGACATCGTTGAGCACATAAAAAACCAATAGGAGTTCAATGCAGTTCTTCATCTCAAGTGTTACACCATGCATTTGTTCTGTGTGCCTCCTAATTATTTATTTTCTTAATTGTAGGCTAGAAAAACTAATTGACAACAAGAAATTTAAACTCCGGCTTGTTGTTTGCAGTTGCATGCAGTATAATTTATTATAACAGTTCATTTGGCCAACGCTAGTCCTAATTTTGAGCAACAATTGTTAGTCAATTTTTACGAATCATAACAGATTGTATATTAATGTAACATCAATGTTGTATAAGTTAATATGAACTTCTCTTAATCTGGGAAACTTGATGGTAAATTATTTTTTCTTTATCATAATGAATTGGACTAGTATAAAATACCTACTGGATGGAAATATATTAATAGGGATCTTCTCCTTGATGTGATCTCTTTCTCATTGCGCTAAAAAATTACTTTTCCCTAGTAAAGTACAAGTAGCACATACAGTAGCAAGCAGAAAAGGTTGGTATGCTTGTCTTTTGTTTTCTTTCATACAGATTCAGTTTTATAGATAGGCAACTTCGCACAGAGAAGATACACAGAAAAAGGAGTATGAAAATGCATGATAGGGAAATTTAAGCTGAATCTAAAATTTTCTGTTGATTTTTGGGTATTTTTCGGTCCTTTTTGCTGAGTGGACTAATTATATGTTTTAAGCAACTGAACTTCTTTTCTTTTTGATGCTGTCTGAAGACTGCAACATTCATGTGTTTTATTAATGTTGTTGCAGGTTATTTAACTTGAATTAGCATTATTATTGTTACTATTATAATTTCTTCTCACACTTTGTCTATTGTTATGTTTTAGTAAACTTTTTATCATTTTCAAAATCTTTATACAATGTGCATGTACATTGAAGGAATACAAAGACAGGAATGAAAAGTTGAGCTAGAAAGTATTGAGGGAAAATTAAGATCCACGTATGGTCAAATTTCTAACAGTATGCAATTGATTGCCTAGTCCGTTATTGGTTTAACGCGTAAGGAAAAAATGATCTTGCTTTAATCCTAACCTTTTCTTGATTTTAAAATTCACAAGATCTATTTAACTAGCTGTGGTATAGGAAAAGGAATGACATTTTTTCAAATTAATTTTTTTTTTTTTTTGAGGAAGGTGAATACATTTTTCTCTCAATTACAAGTTTTACTCCCAATGCTGCTGTGGAGACCCGAACCCAAGACCTCCCGCAGCAATAACTCTCATGGGACCACTGAGCTAATGCCCAAGACCCTTTTCAAATTAAAATTTAAATGCATGATTTGAGATGATCTGCATTCTTTGTATACTCCAAATAATTTAATAGACTTTTAGTTCTTGCAAGATAAAGGAAAAAAGGGCATTTTTTTAACATGTATTACTTAATTAATGAATATGAACTTCTATTTTGTTATCAAATGAATTTAGGAATTCCTAAACTGTTTTTGATTGGTTGAGACAGTAATATGTTAGTGCCCATGTAGCAAATCTATCTTAGCTGCTTTTTGGCAGATAGTACATTTTTCCTACTGAGGTTCTTTCTGCCTGTGCTCTGAACGTAAGTCTGCTGGATTCAAAATTTTCTGTTCTTTTAAGTGTTTCAGTGATAATTTTTGGCTCAACCATTCTGTCATTCGAATGCATAGTATTCTAATGTGACTCAGTAATAATTACTTATTTCTTGGAGGCCCCATTTTCCCTTGCTCATAAAGTATTTATTTTTTTATATATGTTTTTTTACGAGTATTGAGTAATCCTTTCATATGTTGGGTTTGAACCCCTCTTGCATTTTATTTTTTAAATACTGTAATTTTGTTTTTGGCTACTATTTAGTTGTTTGTGTCCACTTACGCCTTCTGTCTGAAATGTAATATCCACTATCATGAAAAGGCATTTCTAATCTCATGTTTACAGGACTCATTGGAGAAAGCAATCAAGAATAAGGTTGCCGAAGCATTTGTGCCTGCTAGAGATGTGATGTTTCAAGCTCTCAGGTTTCTCTCTGTGACCACGTCTGCATTTAATGTTTTTTCTTTTTATGCTCTTTCTGTTTCAATAATCTCATATTTATAGAGACATTGACTATCCTTATTTTTTTTATATTAAATGAATTTGGAGCAAAGGTTGTCCCACCAAAAAGAATCTTGAAAATGCTTCCTGACCTTTTTTATCACCAAGATCAGAATGTTGGAGCATCCTCGAAAGGTTGACTCTTGAACTCTATTGCTGAATTTGAAAGGATCCTGAGAAGTCAATTTTATTTGAAAAGATGAGGGACACTATTAGGGAGCACCAGCAGGGGGACCACAAAGACCCCCTATCCTACGTGTCTTCCAATAGACACCATGGTAAGCACCTTAATATAAACTTTTCTTTTTGAGGAAGCAATTCAAAATTTTAGTTCTTGCATTTTCCAAATTTTGATAATTGTCTTGTACATGGGCTGTAAGAGTGACAAGCAATTTGTCTGTGAGTTATTCACCCATGTAAGGTGCTTTACTGAGGTCAAGGGCATCCTTTATCCCTTTGTTGAGTAATTTTCTTTCAATATATCAACTCTTCCAGTGTTAAAAAATACAACAAATTGGTTCGTTAATAGCAAAAGAAACGATCTTAAAGCTTTTCCAGAGTACAATCTCTGGAGATGCGTTTTGTGTTTTTGCCATTTCCATTGCACAAATTCAAGATATGAACCCTGATTGTATCTACCTTTTATCTCTCCTTGATTATTTTTTTGAGGACACTGACCATTCTTTATATAGTGCATCATATATTTTCTCTATCTTAGATGCTGAGTAATGTGCCTATCCTCCTTCTCTAGCTTTATGTTTGGGTCATTAGCCCCCTCCTTTGTGTGGATAGGGAGAAGTGGGATCCAAGCATCCTTTGCATAGTAGTGTTTTTGTGAAATTTTGCCACCCTTTTATAGAATTTTTAATGATATAGCTAACATCAATTGACACCCATATTGTTAAAATAGGACACAATCCTAGCACTTGTCTTAGTTGATGTTTGTTCAAGTTTGAGTTCATAATCTAGGAGCATTCTTTTGAAAAGATTCTAACTAGGAGTTCTATTGATAATATATTAGGAATGGGTTCTGGGCAATAGGTTACTTCAATACCGTGCTCCTAAAATTTGTATCTCATATTATATGTATATTTTGTATGTATATATTGTCAAGTAAAGAAAGAATTTCATAGGAATGGGAAGGGAGAATGTAGAATTGATGAACATGTATCTATAGAAATAGTTTGTAAGTTTGATCCACTAAAAATCCTTGTTGAAAGATTGCTATTCTCAAAAAAAAAATTCCTTGTTGAAAAAGCCAATGCCTAAATATAAGACTTGAAAAAGTTTGTGTATGAATTTTGGAGAATCAAGAAAGCAACTGGTGAGGTATATATATATTCTTTCTAGGGAATCCAGCTTTTTAAGTCATAAATTTCATGGCATGATTTTCATTCGTGAGCATAATATTCGTGGCCTGATTTCATATTATAATTCTCATGGTACGATTTTCAATGAATAAAGTTGTTTAGCCCTTTGCATGTTAACCAAAACCTTCAGATTATTGTTGTGGCTCCTTGTAATTGTTTTGAGTTGTCTTGGATCTCTTTTTTTCACTGAATTGAAAGTAGCCAACCTGTTTAGCCCAATGCGTGTTATCCCGTTAATATTTTGTTTTGTTAAGTCTTCAGAAAGAAACTTTCCTTTCTCTCAATTTTGTTATTCCCTTCATATATTTTTCAGTTGAGTTTGCACATTGTATTCATTTCATTTGAGCTGATAATATCTGCTTGTCTTTGCTTATATCCCAAGTACGATTCATATATATGTTTGAATGGAAGAAAAGATTAGACATATTTGCTGAAGCACTGTTTCCAACATGCGGAACAAATATATTGGCTGAACAATAAACGAGAAAAAAAATTATTTCTCAATTAACTCTGTTAATTCGGAAGTGGTTAAATCTACCATGCTTTTATACATCTTGCTTTACGGCTTGGGCGTGTATATTTACAGCACAAGAATATGCTTCACTCACTACCCTGTATGTGTAACTTTTAATGTGGAACTCATAGGATTGCAGCCTTGCTCATTTTTCTGATGGTAGGTCGAGTTCACTCATGCTAGATGAGAGCATCCAAAGTTTGTCCGTTACCGCATGCTTGGTTTGCCCATTAGTAAGAGCGAGCATACATGGTGCGCCTGTTAGTAAGAGCATGTTATTTTTTTTTATGTAAGCACGTTATTTTTTTTTTATGTAATAGGTTGCATGCAGAGCACGGTAAGTTTGCACGCAAGCTAGTTAGGGTAGGGTAGTTCTGCATGCGCAAACATGCAACTTATCGCTCGCCCATGTAACATTAGGTTGGTAGTAGGTTCGCCCAGGTAACATTAGGTTGGTAGTAGGTTCGCCCAGGTAACATTAGGTTGGTAGTAGGTTTGCCCATGTAACATTAGGTTGGTAGTAGGTTTGCCCATGTAACATTAGGTTGGTAGTAGGTTCGCCCATGTAACATTAGGTTGGTAGTAGGTTCGCCCATGTAACATTAGGTTGGTAGTAGGTTTGCCCATGTAACATTAGGTTGGTAGTAGGTTCGCCCATGTAACGTTTGGGTTGGTAGTAGATTCTCGCATGAAACATTAGGGTAGGTAGTAGGTTCTCGCATTATGATCAGTAGCAGGTTCTCTCATGTAACATTATTCTCGGTAGAAGGTTCTCGCATGTAGCATTATTCTCGGTAGAAGGTTCGCACATGTAGCATTATTCTCGGTATAAGGTTCACGCATGTAGCATTATTCTCGGTAGAAGGTTCGCGCATGTAGCATTAGACTCGAAAAGTAGGTTGCATGTAACATTAGGCTAGGAAAATGGTTCACGCATTTAACATTAGGGTTGGAATTAGGTTCACTCATGTAACATTAGGCTAGGCAGTAGGTTTATGCATGTAACATTAGGCTAGGAAGTAGGTTTACGCCCGTAACATTAGGCTATGAAGTAGATTAATGCACATAACATTAGGCTCGAAAGTAGGTTCACGCATGTAACATTAGGCTCAGCAGTAGGTTTATGCATGTACCCTCCGCTAAACACCCTACCCTCCCGCTAAACACCCTACCCTCCCGCTAAACACCCTACCCTCCCGCTAAACACCCTACCCTCCCGCTAAACACCCTACCCTCCCCGCTAAACACCCTACCCTCCCCGCTAAACACCCTACCCTCCCCCCCCTAAACACCCTACCCTCCCCATTAAACACCCTACCCTCCCCATTAAACACCCTACCCCTCCCCATAAACACCCCCTACCCTCCCCTTAAACACCCTACCCTCCCGGCAAAACACCCTACCCCTCACGCTTAAACACCCCCCTCACGCTTAAACACCCTACCTTTACGCTTAAACACCCCACCACGCTTAAACACCCTACCACGCTTAAACACCCTACCCTCACGCTTAAACACCCTACCCCCTCACGCTTAAACACCCTACCACGCTTAAACACCCTACCCTCACGCTTAAACACCCTACCCTCACGCTTAAACACCCTACCCCATCACGCTTAAACACCCTACCCACGCTTAAACACCCTACCCTCACGCTTAAACACCCTACCCATCACGCTTAAACACCCTACCCTCACAAGCTTAAACACCCTACCTCACGCTTAAACACCCTACCTCACGCTTAAACACCCTACCCTCACGCTTAAACACCCTACCCTCACGCTAAACACCCTACCCTCACGCTAAACACCCTACCCTCACGCTAAACACCCTACCCTCACGCTAAACACTCTACCCTCGCGCCAAACACTCTACCCTCGCGCCAAACACTCTACCCTCGCGCCAAACACTCTACCCTCGCGCCAAACACACCCACCACCCATAAACTTGGCCCCTTATTATTACTGTTATTTACTTGAGAACTATTAATTTGTTTACTTCAACATTATCTAGAATCAGCAAAACACCTAGACGATGACGTTTTCCACTCCCTTTTTGTGCTTCTTTACGTAATTTATCGATTGGCAATTTCGCATGGCCTCTCAGTTTTACGTTGGTTGAATACAATGACACTCTCAACACGAAAGGCCTACATGATAGATCAAAATTAGATATGCAGAAGATGAAAAATGGTTACGCGCGATTAAAACAGGAGATTGGCAGCAAAAAAATAACAAAGAATTATTAATGGGTCGATGCCACACCATTGTAATGTGTCCTCAGTTGCCAGATTAACTGAGACAACAGAATTTGAAAAGCTATTTGAACGCTTGTAACCTGTTATGTACTACTATTGTTTCTTTATCACTAAAATCTCACTATCTTTCCCAACTAAAAAAAAAAAAGTGAATTCATAATCATCTCTGTAGCAGTGTATTCAAACTATTATATGCTTCTATCGTCCCTTCTCAATAACAAATGCTTTCCTTCCATGCATCATTATTCACTTCTATTAATTCATTAACCTATCCCAATAGGATTATCTGTTGTATGAGAGAAGATTTGAACAATAAGGCACCAACAGGTTCTGAAAACCTGGCAAGGATAGACAGCTTTTAAAATTTTCTAACATTCCCACAGACATCAGAAAAGGAGGATTTTTCCATCCTCAACAAATATAAAATTTTCATTTGATCTAAGGCAGCTATATTTTCTAAAAGAATAGGCAGTTCTTTAGTAATTTTCTAAAATAATTTTCACAAATACAGGCAAGCAAAACATAATTGACTTTCAAAAACATACAATCCTGAAAGGCTGGAAAATATCAACATATACCAGGAATGGCTGAAGTCTGTACCCAAGCATGTATCATATAACACCACAGGCTGACAGGTTTATTATCCGAAGCACAATAGAACTATGTTGGTAGAAAACTAAAAAACTTTTGGATAGCTCTACAATTTGCAAAATGTTGTTTATTTTTTTTTAAGAAATTAAGTGAATTAAAAAACATTCGGAAGAAAAATATTATCTGTAACATGCTAGGCTCTTGCATTAATAAAAGTAACATGTTCATCACAGAATATGAGATAATGCGAGTCAATGAAATGTACTAGCCTAATACAATAAGCTCACTAATTTTTGTAAAAACAATACCTTTTAAGGAAATGTAGCAGTGTTATGACCTTCATGTATTAATATGGACAGTTATACGCATGCCCAGTACTAATATGGACTTACATGGATCGCAAGGATTATTCAGTGGCATGTGTGAGAAGGATTAAATTTTTGAAAAGCATAAATAAGCAAAGTTGATTCTCAAATCGACTCATGAGTCCACTCCGCATAGATTGCTTAAGAGCTTCCACTTACCATTCCTTCTGCTGCCCACTTACCATTCCTTCTGCTGCCCACTTACCATTCCTTCTGCTGCCCACTTACCATTCCTTCTGCTGCCCACTTACCATTCCTTCTGCTGCCCACTTATCATTCCTTCTGCTGCCCACTTACCATTCCTTCTGCTGCCCATCATTGCTTAGCACCTCCTGCCTGCAAATTGAAAACAACTAATAGTAATCTCAATGATATATTCATAAGAGAATCTTCACATAGTTGAAAACAACTAATAGCAAACGAGCTATCACTCCTCTTTCTAGTATCAGATCAGAAAAGAACTGAAGGACATCAGGCTCATATTGTTTACACAAAAATAGTTACTGACTGAAACAAAATTTCTCTATGGGCTTCAGTAGCTTGACATTAGGAGTCAAAGAAATAACATTAGATTGTCTTATTAGACCAAAGATTTAGTACCCACAGAAAATATGCCAAAAAGAAGTGCACAACATACCGCAAAATTCTTCATCATTGAACTCAGTACGTTCAACTCCCCACTGCAAATCCTACTATGTACCCACTGAGCTAACCCTCAAGTCACATTCATTACTTTCGTCTTTTATATAACTATATTAAATTGTCATTTGAACATCTTGTAATTTACAAAAATTAGGCATCTGAAGTGAATTCATAAGCATCTCTCTGTAGCAGAGTATATTCATACTATTGTATGCTTCTACAGTCCATTCTCAATAACAAATACCTTCCTACCATGCTTCATTAATCAGTGCTATTAATTCATTAACCTATTCACCGTACAAGACAAGATTTAAACAATAAGGCAACAACAGATTCTAAAAACCTGGAGAGCATAGACTTACTTCTGATAGAAAGAGAAGGTTCACTTCAAGGCAGCTTTAAAATTTTCTAACATGCCCACAGACACCAGAAAAGGAGGATTTTGCCACCCTTAACAAAAATAAAATTTTTATTTGATCTAGGCAGCTAGATTTTCTAAAAGTATGGGCAGTTCTTTAGTAATTGGAAACCCGAAATAGTTTTTACAAATACAGGCATGCAGAACATAATTGCAAAAGGCTGACAAAATTGTGCCTCTCAACATATACCAGGAATGTCTGAGGTCTATTCCCATGCATGTAAGCATAAAGTATGCCCTACAACTAAGCCCTAAAAGTTGTGCATGCAGCCCTACTACAAAGGCCAATGTTGTTAGCGCAAACCTACTACCAAGCCAAGTGTTACATGCGCGAGCCTACTACCAAGTCTAATGTTACATGCACGAACCCACTACCCAGCCAAGTGTTACATGCGTGAACCTACTACCAAGCCTAATGTTACATGCACGAACCCACTACCCAGCCTAATGATACATGCGCGAACATACCATGCCCTTAAGCTGCATGCAAGCAACACTACAGAGCAATGTTGCATGCGCTACCCAACCGAGCCCTAAGCTGCATGCAAACAGCACTAAAGTAACCCATAGTTGCATGCATATGGATATACTAGGCCCCACCAAGCTCCAACTTGAGTGCTCACTTTGTCCTGCTGAACCCTAAGTTGAGTGCACGCTGACCTACCTAACCTTAGTTGCATGCACGTCTTATCAAGCAATAAGTTGCATGTTTGCCAGTGCCCTCAGTAGTTTGTCAGCAGACATACCTAACTCTTCAAATAGCCGGCATGCAGACCTACCTTATCCAGCAGCCCAGCAGACCAACCTTACTCTTTGGGCATGCATAACTACCCTACCCTAACTAGCTTGGGTGCAAACTTACCATGCCCTTGCTAGGGCTCATGCGGACATACCATGCTCTGCGTGCAAATCTACCATGCTTTTACGTAAACAAAACTAACGTGCTCTTACATAGACAAAATAACATGCTCTTAGTAGCACGCAAATCTAACATGCTCTCACTGACGAGCACACCATGTATGCTCGCTCTTACCAATGGGAAAACCAAGCATGCGGTAACAGACAGACCTAGGGTATTCTCATCCAGCGTGAGTGAACTAGACCTACCTTCAAGAGAAATGAGCAAACGTGCAAACCTATAACCTCCACATTAAAAACAGAATACTTGAATCCAGCAGACTTATGTTCAGAGCACAGGCAAAAAGAACCTCACTAGAAAAAATGTACCATCTGCCAAAAGGCAGCTAAGATAGATTTGCTACATGGGCACTAACATATTACTGTCTCAACCAATCAAAAACAATTTAGGAATGCCGATCATCTCAAATCATGCATTTAAATTTTAATTTGAAAAAATGTCATTCCTTTTCCAATACCACAGCTAGTTAAATAGATCTTGTGAATTTTAAAATCAAGAAAAGGTAAGCATTAAAGCAAGATAATTTTTTCCTTACATGTTAAACCAATAACGGACTAGGCAATAATCAATTGCATACTGTTAGAAAATCGACCATACGTGGATCTTAATTTTCCCTCAACACTTTCTAGCTCAACTTTCCATTCCTGTCTTTATATTTTGAAAATGATAAAAAGTTTACTAAAACATAACAATAGACAAAGTGTGAGAAAAAATTATAATAGTAACAATACTAATGCTAATTCAAGTTAAATAATCTTCAACAACATAAATAAAACACATGAATGTTGCAGTCTTCTGACAGCATCCAAAAGAAAAGAAGTTCAGTTGCTTAAAACATATAATTAGTCCACTCAGCAAAAAGGACCCAAAAATACCCAAAAATCAACAGAAAATTTTAGATTCAGCTTAAATTTCCCTATCATGCATTTTCATACTCCTTTTTCTGTGTATCTTCTCTGTGCGAAGTTGCCTATCTATAAAACTGAATCTGTATGAAAGAAAACAAAAGACAAGCATACCAACCTTTTCTGCTTGCTACTGTATGTGCTACTTGTACTTTACTAGGGAAAAGTAATTTTTTAGCGCAATGAGAAAGAGATCACATCAAGGAGAAGATCCCTATTAATATATTTCCATCCAGTAGGTATTTTATACTAGTCCAATTCATTATGATAAAGAAAAAATAATTTACCATCAAGTTTCCCAGATTAAGAGAAGTTCATATTAACTTATACAACATTGCTGTTACATTAATATGCAATCTGTTATGATTCGTAAAAATTGACTAACAATTGTTGCTCAAAATTAGGACTAGCGTTGGCCAAATGAACTGTTATAATAAATTATACTGCATGCAACTGCAAACAACAAGCCGGAGTTTAAATTTCTTGTTGTCAATTAGTTTTTCTAGCCTACAATTAAGAAAATAAATAATTAGGAGGCACACAGAACAAATGCATGGTGTAACACTTGAGATGAAGAACTGCATGAACTCCTATTGGTTTTTTATGTGCTCAACGATGTCACGGGACATCGTATTGGTTCCTTGTTCCAAAAGCAAGGATATAAGAATTGAACAAGAACGTCGATCAAAAGATCTGATTGAGATGGCTAAAGGATCAGAAATGTTACCAACGTCCCTGAGGCGAGGATCTTTCGGATCATTGATTGAGTCTAAGAGGGAGGCGATGTCAATATTGGCATCATTTCGGACCTTCCAGTTCTTAGCCTCCTTCAGCAAATTCTCGTCCTCGGACGACATTTCTTCCCTGTCCGAGTCTCCGCCCTGCCTGCCACTGTGAAGTCGTTGTTTTGGCCTCTACTCCGACAGAACCGCCAGATGCAGGCGAAGGCAACGCGCGGAAGCCGCCTCTCTTCTAGGTCTAAATCTGGAATGGCGTCGCTCAACAGCTCGACCGCTCAACAGCCACCGGCGAGAAGGAATGAAACACAGAAATAGGGTCCGTCGCAAATGTCAGTGTCACAAAATCACCGACTGGTTGATAGTTCACACACTTCTCACCACTCTAAAAGAGGGTTTTGACTCTTTGATCAAGCGTGTCCGGTGACCTGTGGCTCGCGGACTATCCATTTCAAAATTCAAATGAAAGGTCTAGATTTGTTGGCGACGCTCAATGCCCCATCGCGCGACACGTAACAACGTGTGGGCCCGCCCCAATCTCTTCAAAACCCTCTCTCACGCTGTTTCCCTGCCCTTTCCACGCCGGCCCTTCCCATGCCGGCCCCTTCCCTCCGTCGTACCATTCGGTCCCTTTAATGGTGGTCCTGGACGGGCCCCACTCGCCTCGACTTGGCGAGTTTTGTGGCCGGGGCGTCCCAAATCCGGACCCTGAAGGGAGGGTTTTTTTTTTAATTTAGAAAAAGAAAAAAAAATTATCATAATTTCGTTATTGACTGCAGCAGACCTGTTATTATTGCTGGCGATCACTAATCTATCACAAATGATTTTCCCCCTCATTCGTAACAGGTCGGAGTTCCGGACATGAAGCAGTAGCTCATCCCCACTTATTAGTACTGTTGAGTGTTTTCTTGCTCGTTCAATGATAATCTTATTGTTATGCGTGGCTTAGTGTGTTGGCGCGGGTGAAAAGCGAAAAACAGAGAGGATGGAGATGAGGATGTAGGACAGTAGGAGGTGGCCGGGTTCAGCTCTTTCTATCCTCTCTGTTCTCACAATATTGATACGAATACGGAACCATTTAAGTGACTTGTGTTTTCTTAATCATATTTAACAAGGAATTTGCAAGTCTAGTTGGAAATGCGAAGAGAGATGGAAGCATCGCATTCGTACGTAAAAGCTGAGTTGTTACAAGGAGACACGACCCACGAACCTTTCCTTCCACAAACCGGGATGGAAAGTGAAACCAACTCGTTAGCTCGTGGATTAGAGAAAAAACCATGGTTCGAATTAGACGTGATAGTTTTGGAGGAGGAGACGGCAGTAACCACACACACAGTAGCCTAAAAAGGGAGGGATGCTTCTCGTCATTTCATAATTTTGGGGACAATAATTTAGTGACACTGCACACTGCACAGGTCTGCACACTGCACAGTGCACACTTCTTGAGATTCAGTTCATAATTCAGGTGGGAAGTTTTAGTTTTCTTTCTTGTTTATGCCTCTTCTCGATTTGCCGTCGATGAGACTTTACTATCTATCATAAATGACTGCTGCCTGCGGACCTGTTGCTCCGTCTCCAGTAAGATTTGTCTCTCTAAGGAGATAGCGAATCCCACGAACTTGGAATAAAAAAAAAAATCCTACGAACTGCTAGTAGCTCATCCTCACTACTCATTCGTTCCTACTCTTTTTATCTTCATTACTTGTGCGTGGATTAGTGTTTGCGGGTGATCAAAAGCCAAAAACGGAGAGATAGAGGATATGGGTTTACCTCTTTATATATTGATACAAAAACGGAACCATCAATCCAAATGTGTTAAGCCTATTTGAGTGTCCCCACCCTAGATGTTCCCCATTACGTACCCTGGCAGTTCCCCGCCATCACTACTTCTCTACTAACTCCACGACTCTCTGGATATCTTCTTCTCGGTTTCTATAAATAATTAGTAAGCGAACTCGGGTACTGATACATTATTCCACACAAGTATAGCTGATCGGCCATGGCAGCTTCCTCGTCTCTCACCATTTCCAACGTCTTCTTCTTCAAGGGCATTTTCAGAACCGATGGAGGCTCCGGCTCCGGCTCCGGGTCGGGCTTCCGAGAGGCTCATCTTCGGAGATTCATGTCCGCCCCCAACATTCATCATATACATGATTTCTCCACCAGACAGCGACGAGAACTTGGTCGAAAGCTAGGTTACTGATGATCGTGTTTTTTCTTTTTTTTTTCCCCTTTGTTCTTTAAGCTTAATTTGGTATTTCTGAAACTACAAAGGAATCTCATTGTTGATCTCATGAATACGTACGTTCATGAACTAATTAATGTAATGGAGGTGGGTGTCAAATTAAGCAAAGGTGAAGGCTGCGTCCGGGAATTCGTCGATGGATGACCCCCCAGGATTCCTCTCTCTCAACCCGATATACAGTTCGAACTCGACAGAAGGTACTTAGAACTACTTGATTCCCCACCAGGCCACCACCATGAAATTAACCACAGAGTTCATCAAAACTGCCATGATCAGTCTGGTTTGATCAATTAAGGCTCGAGTTCGGGCAGACTTGGCCATATATACTAAAAGAAACTTCCTAATTTCTCTCATTTGGATCAATAGAACAAACTAAAAAGATTTTGAAAGATAACTATGCTTATAGGTGAAATGAATAAGATAACCAATTTTCACCATATTACAACAAATTCGATGCAATATAAATTTCCAATTCAAGTTTTAATCACTTAAAAGCAACAAAATTATAAATGTTTATATATAATATTTTAAATATTTAATTTATTTTTTTTACAACTTTTTTCAATTTGCACAGCGACGCTCTAATAAACTCATCTTTGTCGTCAGAGTGCCAGGGCAGAGTAAATTAACAACCACCAGGAAAGAAACTGACACATGCAAAATTCTATCCGGCATCTCTGAAGGTTGGATACTGGCACTCCCATCCATGTCTTTGTACCAAACACCAATCCAAGAGACCAAGCAAGTGCCTCAAACAAACTCCAGTGTCCTCATAATCAAAACATTATTACAAAACAAATGTCTAGCTAGTACCTTCTGGCTTTCTCAGTGTTTAAAATTCATAATAATGATTACTATTTTATGCATTGCAATCTGCACAGAAATACACCGAAATGGCTACCGCTTATAGGCCTTCCCATGCAGATGCAACATATGATTTCAAAACCTAGGATATAAACCCATCTCGAGCAATTTGTAATATCAAGCGGCTTGCTACAGTACTGCTCACTGAAAGCCTAATGACTTCTATGCAGGGACTTGGTTCACCAGCATTTGACAAGCTTGCATGTGTTGATATCGGCAACCATCGGATTCGAATTTGGTAGTGGATTTTCAGGTGGAGAACGTAGCTTGGCTACCTTTTTATTTACCTCTAGAAGAAGTAAATATCAAGTTAATGGACACTTCCTGCCTTCATTTTCAATTTCTTGCAGGTACATTCTTGACTGTAAGTGAACACAACGATGAGTTGTTTTTCTTAAAATCTGCATCAGACCCTGTTGATATTTCTTACAGTATTTATTTAAGTGGGAGGGGCCTCGTGAAATTTTTGCATTGGCAGCTGTGCCGGTTGTGGAAGCCATGGTCTCCCTGGTGGTCGCCCTGGTGCTGATGGATCAGTTGTCGTTGCAACACGCACAATGTGAGCTGTTTCCTATCAATGACTACCTCCAAGAACCAGTACATAAAGCTAGTGTTGAAGCTCCATTTGTGTTAGTTTGAAAGGTGGGATGGCAGCTATTAACATATAATTAGAAAGTTTGGACTCGGGAGTGGCAGCTGGTTTGTCGGCGTATTCTGCTTAACGCCTTAAAGAAAACTTAGTGGGTATAGGGCATGCATGAAACTCAAACCAATCAGTCGTATTTGAAATTTCTGTGTAGAACTTGTAACATTTATTATGTGGTCTTTTGTCTTTCATCTAGTTTCTCTCATACTTTCTTTCCTTACTTTCTCCCTCTATTTTCTCTTCTTTTCTATAATTTATATTTTTATAATTATTAATATTATAAATTATATTGATATATTAAATTATTCTTTAAAGTATTATTATTTGATTAAAGCTATGCATAAATCCAAAACTTTTATGGCTCTAGCAAAAGTTACTAGGCAATAAATGCAGTGTGGGAATACCAACTGGAAGTGGGTGAAATTTGTAAGAAGTCGAGATTTTAACCTGTTGGGAATCTGGGGTAAAAACCGACACACTCTGTGCCTAGTCATAATGAAGTGAATTCGGATTTCTCTCAAGGATTGAGATGTTCATAAAGAAGTGGGGGGGGGGGGTTTGCCCTTTGCCCCTTTCCAAAGGAGTGGATGGGGGTTTGCCCTTTACCTCCCTCCCAACCTTTTTATGGACAGATTCTTTATGTTAAGGAGAAAGGATAAAAGGTTGGAGTTTCTGGACAACTCTCTCTATCGAACAAAGGCATTGTGGAATGTGGAGGGATAGATGACACTTACGGCTCTTCATTTTTGTTGAGGATAGCTTTCAAAATGAGATTTGCTGATGTAGACTGCTGTCTGCAACATTGATTGAAAGAATTAGAGGTTCCTGTATAAGAACCTTTATTTCTATATAATAAACCTAACCAGGCCATGCTTTACATCATCTCAAGCACTTCACATCCAGACATGGCCATAAAATTTTGGCAGCTTATATCAGGGAAACTGGATTTCTGTTGGATGCTGCAGTTGGAACATCAATCTGACCCTTCCTCTGCTCATTAAGTCCCCTTCCCCCCCATGCTTGACAAGGAATAGTTTTAATCTGTTCCTACTCAATCATCGAAGTTGCATTGTATTGAGATGCATACGTGCTCACAGTCACAAGCAGAGATAGCCTCGGCCTGTTATATATTAATCAGCTCTCATCTAGTTGTTGGCGTATTGCTCTCACCCTTTTTCTCTGCTCTTTATCAGACATTCAGGATTGGGAGACAGCCTTCACTGGATTAGCAATATTAAATAACTCTCTGGAAGTATTCTTGCATCGCCATGCTAATGGGTCATCCCCTAACGCGCTCCCTCCATTGTTTAAAGCTTTTAATTATTGGGTAATCTCCTTTAGCCCCTACAGGTTGTTGGCAACCACTCTCCATAAACAGTTCTTGATTAGACTTCCCACTAACCATTTTCACACCCACATCAGTGACTGGTCACTCGATCCCCTCAAAACTATTTACCTACTTACTAGAAAGACTTCTCAGTAGAAAGTAGAAACTCTCTCTGAGGACTTTCATCGAACATTTCGTGTCCGAAGCATTATTAGGCCAGCTCGATTATAATGGACCCATGGATGGAAGATCCCGATTCTTAATTAGTCAGCCATCAATAACGTCCCCTTAAAAAGATAGAGCCTCAACCTGGCTCGCCCACCTTTGCTTTCCGGTGGCAGAACAGACATCACAAATGATTCATCTCTCTATTATTGAACGTAATACCCATTATTAAAATCAGCTGGAGTCCAAAGCTGCAATTGCAAAAGGGGCGTCCTGCCGCCACTACCACCAGACAGCGAGCCCCTCCGACGGACTTTCTCTACAGGCTCTAATCCTTACTTATTCCTACTGATCACGTGATATAATAATGCTGGTGGGTTTAACTACATCTGCTAGAACAGTTCCACGTCCAAAGAGGAAGACGATTTTATATGGCAGGGAAGCTAGCTAAAGAAGATTCCCTCCCAAAGGTGGGTGTTCATGGAGGAAACAGAAACAAAGCAATTATTGAAAGTCGGGTACGCATCAAACTTATAGTAACCAAAAGCCGTGCAAAGAAGCATTACCTTCCCTGCATCGTCGAGCATTGCTCCAGTGCTCTGATGTTACTTATAATAACTCGAACTCTTGTCCATACTCTGTCAGTTGTTCTGGTTTTAGCGATTACGGGTTCATGCAGTCCGGAACTTCTGAAAAGCAGATTCCTTAAGCCAAAGCCAGGAAATAGAAAAACCCAATCTACATACATAAGATGATGGCTCACCTTACGAAATATATACTCTGTTTCGTACTCGGAAGACTGCATACCATGGTTTATTAGCTCAGGTCTCGGAAGAATGAGCCACGTTTGCATAATTTAAGTCTCTGGCGAGACTATAATTAATTGCTTCTGATTGCAATAGCATTATAGCAAGGGCCAAGGGACAATAAAGAAACGAATGGATTAGGAAAAAGGATGAAGCTTGTCTACAGGCTTAATAAAGCACCGCCATTCCTTCTAAACCGATCATTATTATTTTGGCTTTAAACAAGTTGGTATCTTTGTATCCGTATTGCTTAAAGGAATTGGAAGCTTGTATCTGGCAGCTTGTGGTTAGCAATGTTACAGACTCGAGACTGTTTCTGTATGTGAATCATAATGCATGGTGGACTGTGATATATCTATCTTTCAATCCAAAACTAAATTGGGGAGGGGAAAGAATCTGGGAAGGGATGAATAGATAACCCGCTTCCTGTCGATTTCAGATTTATTGCACTGGTCGATGTCAAGGACCACCGAAATTCGAATTCGCAGCAAGAAGTAACCTTGCGCGATAAACCTGCCTGGGTTTTGAATTACCTCTGTGCAGGAGTCTCAGTCATTCAAATTCAGGATCCCAGTTTGGTGGCATGAAGCAATTAGAAATTAGGTTAAGGCGGACATATCAATCCAGAGATAATTAGTTCCACTTGACTTGCACAATGAATGTAAGACGAAAGTAGAAAGGGACGTGGTCGCCGGACGGAGATTGCTCCGGCGAGGGAAGTGAATGAGTCCAAATTTGAGAAACGATGACACGGTTCCCACCCTGCACATCAATACAAAATCTTACAATCATCAGAGGAGGACCCAGGACCCAGAAGCAAGGGGGGTCTAGGGTTTTTTAATTTTTTATTTTTATTATTCTTTGCTTTCCTGAATCGCTTTTTCGAGGGAACTCAAAGTGGGTGAAAGTTTTTGAATGCGCATCGATGGACCCCCCCGCAACTGGTTCACAATTACAAACCTCCAAACGTAACAGGGAGGACCCATTCCGTCGCCCATCCCTTGTGCGAGATTTGGTCGGCTCGTCAAAGATATCCAGAGTCACACCCCCCCCTAGAGAAAAAACAAATGGAGGAGAACCATGAAACCGATCTCCCCCGGAGACCCAGAAAGAAAGCCCTTTCCTCTTGTGGGAGTCCTGAACTTTTCGGTCTCCCTCCCTACACTATGTAATGTTTGGGGGGTGCAAGGCAAGGCAACATGCCAACATATGAAAGAAACAACACAGAGAGAGGATGTTTAATTTCTTCTCAAATTGGAGGGAGCACGAGGAAAAAAGAGGAGGGACGACGAAGGAAAGGAAGAATCCCCCCCTGGTTTTGACTTGAGAAAACATGGCTCCACATTGGTGCGTATGGAAAAAGGGTAGTCCTGTTGCCGGTCTCTCAGCGAGCAAAAAATCCAAAAGAGATCCGAAGTGGGCCTCGTTCAACAGTCGCTTTTCTTTCGTCTTCCTCTTTCTTCTAAAAAAGTAAAAGCTGAACTGCTACCATCTCTTTCCCGATTTCCTCCCTCTCTTACTCACTCTGGAACGATCCCCTTTTCCCTTACACCCCCTGCGTTTTGCAGCGCCGGTCGAAAGCAAGCAAAGAGAAGAAGAATATGCTAGTGACCAACAAAAAGGTCAAAGAAAACCCATTCTCCAAAGTCCACAGGTGCTGGATATCTCTGATATCTCTCTCTGTGTCTTCCTTGAGGAGAAGAGGATTACAAATTTTTACTAGTACCAAATATTCATGGTTACCCCTTACGTACAGTACTTACATTAACAACCACCAAGTGACAGGTGAGTGAGTTTGCCCATGACTTTCTTGATTCTTCAATGGGTGGTAGTACATGAGCAACTTCAAACTAGTACAAAGAGTCAAAGTAATGGTTGAATTTATAAAAAGAAAAGCTTTTTCGCAGGCGGGAGAGGGGACCTTAATTTCATCCCTGTTCCGTAACTTCCGTTGACGGAAATGGCGGAGGACTCGTTATCCGATTTTATGAGATGTAACTGGGAACGACGACAGTCAATATTCTTTAATCTTTGATTCTAGCTCGCAACTGGACATAATAACGTCCGGGGAGAGGCTGTCGGCGGACCGACAAAACCGCCACCTGGACTTCATTGCCCATTTCCCCTTGTACAGCGACCGCCACCTTCATCTTCCACTTCTTCACAGATAAAACGACAAATACATCTCAATTTGCCACCCGGGCCGCTACACGACGTACGCTGCTCCCACTTCATAACTTCATAAGAAAAGGAGTTGCCTTTTTTTTTCAATTTACCCTGGCCGGAAGCCCGGAACTCATAAACTGGTTAAATTCTACTCCCCCGGCCCATTTTCTGTTTTACAAGTACGGGGACGGAATCAATGGATGCCCCTACTTATGATCAAAGCAAATTAGCAAGGAGATCGATATACAAAAACAGCTTACACGCTAGCTTTTTCATTAATCTCTCTATTTTTCTTTCGGTTTTCAACTTTCATTTGCCAAACAAATGAAGAATTCGGAAAGAAGAGTAACAACAAAATCATCATCTTTACTCTTTAGTGATGACCTGCTGAATGTGTGTACAATACAAACAACATCGGGAGGGAGGGAGAATGATCAGAAAACGATCGATAGACGAGGATTAATTGTGTTGTTTTAGTCGGTTCTCTGAGAGGCGGCCTGCTTGAACGCAACAGTGGGAGCTATTCTGCAGCTCCTCCTCTGATGCTCCACCACCAGCTCTCCCGCGAACCATTCCAACATCTCCGCATTCGTCATCTCGCCGATCCTCTTCCCCCCGAACAACAACGACTCCACATTCTTCTGTTTTAGCATCTCTTCTGCTACTGCAGATAGCATTTTCACATTGTTGGGGCTCGAATCCGCGTCGATGTTGGCTGACCATTGCCCCACGTTCGACCCATTCGCCTGTAAAAAAAAAAAAAAAAAAATTAAACAAAAAGGAAACTCCAAACATTAATAATGGAGTTCCAAAAAATTCGAGACAGACTATACGGGAAAGGATCAGGAAGAAGGCAGCTTTGACTGTGTTTATGAGGAAAAAAAGGTAGGTAAACCCTTCCGGATGGATGTTATGTTACCAAAATAATGGAAACAGTACTGGCCTCTAGGGCCACGTCTCTGCACAACGTGCAGCGCCTTTAACTCCTTGTTCCCATAACAGGCCCTGAAACCACTGCGTTCTTCCCAAAGTAAATGAAACACCTGGTCACCATTTTTAAACCCCGACCTGTCCTCATCCCTGAAACTGACTCCGTTTACTGCTTTCAGGGCTCTTAAACACACACAGGAAAAGGAAACCCCTCGACATCAACCCACCCCCGTCTCCACAGCTTCAGAATGAATCAATCAATCAATAAACCCCATTACCCACTGATCACTGACTTCTGAATCAAATCTTGGACGACAATAGAGATGGTAAAGTTCCTAACACTCACAGAACTCTGCTAACAAAACTGAATCAAATCAGGTATCCTATAATAAGCAACCCATTTGTCGAAAGACCTCGGCCAACAAATTACAGTACCCAAGGGAGGTCAATAATCGTCGACTGTAATCGCAGACTAACCCAGGTAATTCTCTTCTTCCACGATCTCAATTCTCAATGACAAAATGACAAGTATCTGAGAGAGAGAGAGAGAGGGGAGCTGTTCCCGAGGAAACCTCTTCTCCAATAAAAGAAAGAAAGAAACAAAGAAACAAAGAAAACAAACAGAGAAAACTTCGTTTAACCGTAAGAAGAAGCGAAAAAACAGCGTAACGGATAAGAAGACGGCGCGCACTGCACCCGCTTGCGGCGCACGTTAGACTCTCTCTCTCTCTGACTGGGTGTGTGTCGCGAAGGAATGGAATGCGGGTTACCTGAATCCGGACGTAGTTGGTGCTCCGGTTGTGTCCGAAAGCCATGGAGACGGAGTGGTCAACCAAATCGGCGGCGCCGTCGGCGGCGATCCTGGCCATGGGCTTGGCCCAGTCCTTGGCCCTCCAGCCCTTGACCCGGTCGAAGTCGTAGGTGGGCTCCATGAGCTGGCCGGAGCCGAGGGAGAGGACGAGGAGGTCCTCGACGCCGCGGACGAAGGGGAACTCCTGCTTGTTGTGGAGGACGTGGGTGATGGCGGCCGCCGCCGGGTTGCTCATCGCCAACCCCCCGTCCACCGCCACGCACCGCGTCTGCCCGTCCACCGACCTCATCTCCACCGGGTCGAACGCCCCCGGCGAAGCCGACGTCGCACGGCACACCTCCCACAGCCGGAAGTCGTAGCTGTCCGTCTCCAGCGCGTCCGCACGAGAGAAGAGGAACGGCGCCGAGCTGGAGAGGTCGTAGCACGGAATCAGCACCGGCTTAACCGTGTCCTTGAGCGTCATCGACGAGAACATCCCCTTCATCGACTTCTCCATCGCCCCCGTCGCCGTCTCCCACTCCCCCCGCTTCCCGCCCTTCAGAATCCGCCGAATCAGACTGCCCCCGCCGCCGCCCCCGCCGCCGCCGCTCGGCGACCCGCCGCGGAAGAGCTTCTTCCCTTGTTCCGCCAGGAATTTCCACGTCTCCTCCGCCTGGAACGAGGGGCGGTTCCCCCCCTCGCCCCCTCGCGACGAGAAGAGCATCGCCGTGAAAATCCCGCCGATGCCGGTCCCCGCCGCGACGTCGAAGTAGTCCGCGATGCGGGCGTCGGGATCGCCGGATTTGGTCTTCAGAGCCTGTTCTAAGTACGCGAGGGCTTTGCCGGAGAGGATGCCCCTCATGCCTCCGCCGTCGATGCTGAGGATACAAATCTTCCCCCTCTGGTTCTTGATCGACGCGATGTTGCCGGAATCGTCGGCCGGGGCCGGAAGTTGTACCGGAGCATTCTCTTTCCCCTCGGTCGCTGCGTCGGCGGCGGGGATCTGTGTGGGGATCCAGAGCTTCTGGTCGTCGTAACCGAACAAGAACTTGCTCTCGAGGATGGAGAAGATCTCGTAACTGAGCTTATCCGTGTCTATGCTCGGCTCCTGCATTTCAGACGGATTATTACACGCCATTTCTTCTCTGTCCCCCTTCGCCCCTCAGATGAATGAAAGAATGATGCTTTTAAACCCCTTTCTCTGCTCGGCCAAGTATAAGAAAGAACCCTTAAAACGGTCTCGTGAAATAAATAACGCCTCTTCCGCAAGCAAGTCTCCTCGGTTTAGGGTCTACACCTCCCGGAGTTTTTTTTTTTTTTTTTTGGCGCCAAGAGAATGAGAGATCCCCCCCTCTTTCCCGAATCTCTTTAACGAATTTCCGTCGAATTCAGATTCGTATCCTTTATCCGTGCAAACTCTCCATGGAGAGAGACGAGAGTAGAGGAGAGGAGAGGGATTTTTGTTTGGCTTTATCAGATACTTGGGACAGTTTCCTCAGCAAATGTTCTCGAGCTTTTTTCGTCACCAGTACTACTTCCCCCAAATAAAAGCACCTTCCCGGCTCTCCTCGATCTTCCAGACGAAGAAGAAGACGTGCCTGGCGAGAAGGAAAAGCGAAATGACGGTCTTCCTATCTACCTCTTCGGCTGCATCATGCCAGTCCGCTTACGTCTCTCTCGCCCCCCTCGTATATAATCACAAGAAAAATGAAACAATTACGCTCTCGGGAAGAAACAAGTATATGGGTTTAGTCTCTTCCTTCCCCTGCTCAAAAACAGAGAGACGAAGAAGAGAAAAGAAACACGGAACGGAAGAAGAACGAGAGAGAGAGAGAGGAAGAGCAAGAGGTGGGAAGCAGAAGGGGTTCAGAGCATGTCTGCCGGCTTTTAATACCCAAGATAGAGAGAGAATTTCCAATTTCCAATTTCTAATTTCCAAACCCTCGCACCCTTTCGACGAGACTCAAGAATAATTTATCCCTTCTTCCTCGGCCCTCCCTTCCGTGTCAATCTCTCTCTAGTCTCTACCTTCCCTTTTGTGGGGCTATTTTCTTGTCTTTTTTTCTCGTTCGTCGGGGTTGAAAACTAACCTTGGTTACGGATATGGAGTCACCGACGGGTGGGTACGGCCGGGTCGGTCAACAGAGGGTCCGTCTTTCTCTTCTCCCTTCGTGCGCCACCATTGTTTTTCTCCGAGACGCACGGCACGCCGTGGATCAGACTGACGATTATACGATTATAGGATTAGTAGTAGGAATTGAAAAACTAGGAGTTCCCCTTTTGACTTGTTAGTTACTAGCGCGTTGGGGCGCCCGGGCCGGCGATACTTCCGCGGCCGCATCCAAACGCATTCAATTGTATTGTGCTTGTGCAGGCCGCCTAATTCCTCCTAATTTTTCTTCTGGTCGGGACTCGGGGACCCCCCGCTCATTCCTGATTACAGCACGGAAGAGAGAGAAATAGAAAGAGAGATCAGGGAGACGACCCACTTGAGACAAATCCCTTGACGGCCAATCGGACTCGGTTTCATGTTCCTCACGTCAATGAATAAATGATTTTTTTTTTTTTTTTTGAACATTGATGAAAGAAACGGAAATTTTAAAGCTCTCTTCCATTCATACACGTCTCGCATCAGTGCAGACTATTTCAATCCAGAAAAACGGTCGGTCCTCGCATCCAATTTCTTTGGGTTTTCCTATAATGAAAGGCGGCAAGTAAAGTAAACAAATTTAAAAGATTAAAAATGAAGCTATGAACCAGCTCTACTGCAGCTACCTACATTGGCCTTGTTCTTTCTTGCACATCCAACATAAATTCCGGTCTTATATCCATCACAATCATTGCTCTCTCTCTCTCTCTCTCTCTCTCTCTCTCTCTCTCTCTCTCTCTCTCTCTCTCTCTCTCTCTCTCTCTCTCTCTCTCTCTCTCTCTCTCTCTCTCTCTCTGTGACACAGATTTGCATTTGCTGGTACACGCGGTGGCATCTCTTGTCCCACACCTCCTCCCCCCGTTCTCGGATACCCTCCCCGCGCGCGCACGCTCTCTGTTCGACGAAATGCCGTCTCGGCCATAGATAAAAACGAACAAACGAAAATGCAGGGGGAAAACGCTACAGCCTACAGGGGTGGTCCAGACTCCAGCCATGGGGACCCTGTATGCAAAGTGGAAAGGCCCCCTCCCGGGCCTCCCCATCCCTCCACCCCAATTCCATAGGGTCAAATATGCTTGTTGGCTGCCACACCCTACACCTACTGAAAACAACCGATACCCCCCAAAATATACAAGTATAAAAAAGGAAGAAGAAAAAAAACCTCTGTTCTAGCTACTACATTTCTTCCCGCAGTTTCAAGAGGGAATCGCGGCGGTGGTGGTCTCCACAAATACAATCTCCAGTACTCCCACAACTAGCACGGTTCTAAGATTGAATCATGACCCAGAAAAGCCGGGTAGGTGCTCTTTTCTCACTCTCGCTCTTGGTCCCAACTCCCTTCTGAGACTGACCTTCTCTTACCTTTTGGGTCACCAAACAAACAGAAACAGTACCCGCCTTTGTAATTGTTGTAAACCCAATAGTCGTACAATGTTTTAAAGTTGATATTGATGAGCAAATGGACCGACGACCACCACCGGCATGATGAACAACATTCCCTCCTCGTAAGTTGTGTCCCCAATTCATGCAACCACCCTCGACCAGCCCCCCCAACTCTGCTTCCTAATCCCATACGTCTTCCTCTCGCCCCTACGTCTCTCCCCTTATATAATTAATAATGACATCGACTTAGAAGAAGAATACTAGTGTTGTTATGCAGTATTTGGAAGAAGAAGAAGAAGAAGAAAAGTAAGGAGTCCCGAAAAGGGTTTCGGCTGGGCTTCTCTGGGACGTGTTAAAACTTTCAATTTAACCTACCAATTGGGTTCGAGGAAGGACGCCTAATGAATGCAGCGACATGCCCAAGGAGAGACGATATGATTCCACCAAATGCAGTTGCGGCATCACATCATTCCTAATCCTAAAGTTCTATACCTTACCACATTACAACTTACGAATGGTCTTCATTTCTGAGTTCTTTCTGACCCGCATTTACTCTGCTCCACCTCCTTCAATGCCCCGAATTCTGGACTCGGTACGCTCCTTTCTTTTACACGATTGTCTTAAATTAAGATTCTTACTTCTTCATTGAAGCTTCCCGGAAACGATGACTCTTCACTTGTTCAGTTTCGGAGTACACATATATATTTAAGTATCAGACGGCGTGGGATTGGATTCGTCGCGTGTAGTCCTGGTGGTTGAGCCTTGTCGAACGCCAAAAATGAATGTGGGCTTCTAATTTTACTAGATTACCCATTTGGTTGCTTATTGGACCACTTTTGCATTATATTTGTTTGAGGTTATAAAAAATGCATGGTAAAAAATCATATATATTCATCTCAAAGTACCATGATCAAGTGCTAGAAGTAAAAAAGTGCAAAAACATTTACCCTACTCGGCTTCATTTATCCGAATGCCTAATTATCTTGGAATTGTCGTATTGTCTTCAATCCATTTAATGAATAACGGAAAATCAGATTATAAAGCAAAAATTGACACATCGAATTAAATGGCATCATAACTCATGAGCACTCGAGACCAAAACAAGACCTCTAATGAAACCGTGCCGAAACTGGACCCCGATTCCATGATTAAGAATTGGGGATTTGAGAGCATAATATCCTGGAGGTCATTCCGTGACCTAATTGACACTACTGGACACATAATTAATTATATACATCATCGTGACAACTTGAGCTGGTCAAGAAAATCCCATTACTTCTACCAGCCAGGGTAGTTCAGTGGCAAAACCAATTTTAGGGAAAACGGACCGGATGTAGTGACTCGATGAAGTGAGCGAGGAAGGGAAGAAGCGAAGAAGCGAAGGGAAGAAGCGAAGAAGCGAAGGGAAGAAGCGAAGAAGCGAAGGGAAGAAGCGAAGAAGCGAAGGGAAGAAGCGAAGGGAAGAAGCGAAGAAGCGAAGGGAAGAAGGGAAGAAGCGAAGAAGCGAAGGGAAGAAGCGAAGAAGCGAAGGCAAGAAGGGAAGAAGCGAAGGGAAAAGCTCCCCTCCCTCCCATAATTATGCCCCGCCAGGAGGTGGCCTTGAGCATACAAAAACTTCGACACATCATGATTTGGGGAGGGCCAATGGCAATGGGTAGCTGCTGCTTTCAATTAGGTCTACGCGTGATCGACTCTTAAGACGAAATGAAAGGAACCCATTTAACCTGATTTGCAGATGCGGATATCGACGTCGAACCTTCTGTAGCTGCTCCAATCTCCGGGGTATGATGATGAGAAACAGAATGGAATACCAGAAAGCACAAGGTTCTAATGGAAAACTTTCCCCCTTGGTTGATCATATATTATTGATTCGATAATGAGCATTACAAACGACGGAATGATCATTGACCCAGGATTCAGGCCAGTAGAAAACTTCAAGCCAGCTCCAGTACAATGATCCAGGGTGGAAAAGAGAACTCTTGATTCGACCGTCGAGCTTTAACTGGCTCTTCTTTCCTTGGGAAGCATCACCACCAAAGAGATCATCAAGAAGCTGTAGGTGGGTCGTCACAAGTATCCTACACAAGCCCTTGCCCAATAGAAACGAAGCTTAAGGACCTCGTAAAGCCGTAGCAGTTAATTTTGGTTCAGTACCACAAAGAGCAACATCTCGAATACCCGGGACCTGATCAGATTCTCGTCTCGAGCAGCTCAGAGTTAAGAGCGATCCGAGAAGACGAACGGCGCAGCAGTCATGTGTGAAGTTTAGAATTCTTGCGCTCTAAAGCTTTCCTTTCTCATCAATCTAATGATAATTGACATGACCACATTTGATACAGGTGAGATATCGGGCAGAGACATCATAAGGATTCAAGATTGAGATGAAATTATCAATCACAAGATCACCCAAATAAAAAATACAACCTCACAATCGTCTTACTATGCATATAATCAGAACTCTACGCAGGAGGTACACTCGCTCACTCTCTTACACCCATCTGAGCTGATTCTCATGCTCTACTCTTCTTTTTTATGAGTTTCCCAGCTGGGTAGGTCATCAGCAAGGGGCAATCAATAATTTCCTAGAATGAAAAGTATTTAAAGAAAAGGGAAAAGAAGAACAGGGGGGGATGACTAAAAAACCTAACCTGCTTTATTCACCTGTGCCCCAATCTCCCCAACCCAACCCTGCCTTGCCCTTTGCCTCGCCCTTTGCCTTTCCCTTTGCCTTGCCCTGCCTTGTCTCGTCTTCCCCTGCTCACTCAGCTGTGCAAGCTGCTAATCTCCATTTGGGTCTTCATATAAAACTGCATTCTTTGCATTTCAAGCTCCCTCAAGAAACTCATCCTCTGTTTTTCCATCTCCGCCACTTGCTTCAGCTTTGCTCTCTCCACTCTCTCATATACCTCCCCGAATCTCTCAATCGCCCTCGTCAACTCCCTCAGGGAATCCCCTGCCTCCCGTTCGCCTTCCTTCTCCAACCTCCTCTTCTTCCCATTCACCATCTCCGGCGGGAAACTGTCGCTTGAATCTTCCGAATTCGCTTGATACTGGCGTACCGAGCGGGCTCTGGTGGGCACAGTGAGGGGCAATTTGGCCACGGGAGGTTGCGTAGGCGCTGTCAAAGCAGGCGTCTTGGGCGTCGAGGTAGGTCCGCCTATGAGTCGGTCGAGCTTCTGGAAGAAGATCCAACTGGAATGACCCCCGCCGGAGGCAATCTTCGACTTCTCGACCTTGTACTTCTTCTTCAGAGTATCGATCCTATTCTTACATTGAACATCGGTCTTGGGCGTTTTCCGGTAATTGTCCCGGGAGGTAACGGCGTCGGCGACCTCCTGCCAGTGGTTGTGCTTGAGATTACCGCGGCTGAGATGCAGATACCGCTCGCCCCAAGCGTCAATCAGAGTGTCAGTGGCGCCCTCGCTCCAGCAATCCTCCCGGCCGCCGCCGGGAGGTCGGGGGTTCTGGATGGGGAGCGCTAGGGTGAGGTTCTTGTGGGAAGACGCGGGGGCGGGTGCGGCTAGGGTTACGGCGGGAGGCGCCGGACGGGAAGCCGGAGGCTGGGAGGAAACGGCGACCGGCGGCGGCGGCTGGTGGGGGACTTCGTCGTTGTCGTTGTCATCGTCGTCGTCGTCGAGATCGTAGTCGTGGTGGTTCCCCGGTTCATGCTCCTGCTCCTCTTCCTCGTTGGAGTCGTCTTCCATGGGGGGTTGCCGGTGCCGAGATCCGGCGACGGAGAAGCGCGTACGACAGGGAATGAGGCCGATCCAACGAAGACGGCCAGAGAGAGTGGGGAAAAACAGGGGAATCGCAGGAGAGGAAGAAGAGGGAGAGAGGGAGAGAATGCGGAGGAGAATGGAGATAGGGTTCCGTGAGCCGACCGGCGGAGGGTTGACGGGCGTTTTTACGGGTGCTATGTGGATTTCTCATCCCTTCTATTTTTCTTTTCTCTCTCTCTCTCTCTCTATTATGATAATTAAAAAAAAAAAAATTGGTAATGTAAATTAGGTCTTGGTGTTTGTTGTTCGAAAAGGGGTTTTTATTCTTTTGGTTTTCTGCGAAATGGCGATAGACGGGGAGAACAACGGGCGGATCTGATGCCGTCCGTCCAGAATCTGGGGCGACATTGGACGTGCACGAGCACGAAGGCTCTAATTCCACGCCCTAACTGGACCAATTTTATTTACTGGACCAAGTGTAAGTGGGCTTGTTATTCTTGGGCCTGTTATCTGATGGGTCTGATCCGGGACCTCTTTTATCAACAAAATAACCAGAAGTCACTACTCATGTATCTGGGCCGTATCTTTTGTCGTTCTTAATGTGTGTGGCCTATTTACCCAGTGCCACGGTTCTGTCTTAACAAATTTTAGTCACGGTTGCATTTGTTCCATAAGTTTCAAGGGTTCATAACAAGCTTATAATACCAACCTTATCGGTATTGCGAAACATTTTAAGTGCAAATGATATACTACTTCAGCCACAACTTGATTTACAAACAAACCTCTACATATATGACCCCCAACTTCATGTCTGCTGAAATGATGTACAAACATTTACGTGGAGTCATTGGTTGCTGGATTCTTAGTCTGGCTTGCTGGGTTGGAGATATTCCTTGCTGCTGGATTCTCAACCGGGCTTGCTGGGTTGGAGATATTCCTTGCTGCTGGATTCTCAACCGGGCTTGCTGGGTTGGAGATATTCCTTGCTGCTGGATTCTCAACCGGGCTTGCTGGGTTGGAGATATTCCTTGCTGCTGGATTCTCAACCGGGCTTGCTGGGTTGGAAACGTCTCTTGCAGATGAGCCGCCCTCTCCTGTTCTCAACTCTTTGTTTTCCACCTCTTGCAACTGAATTTCCACCGGAGACTTCTCACCAACTGAAGCAGGTGCCTCGTTACCTTTGTGAACCTTTAATTTACTCTTCTTCTTTGCCTTCTCAGCCCACTTAATAAGACCCTCTTGCAGATGTTCATCGAAAATGGCCTTCTTGTAGGAACTCCCCATCTTCAAACAAGCAGCAGATGCACCAGTCAGCAACACGATTTTCCTCTTTTTTTGTTTGTTGTTTCCAACAAATAATACAATAGTGTCATAATAACTCACCTGGGTGACAATTGCATACAGTGGTAGAGTGCTGTAGCTGCATAGTAGCTGAATAACCACACTGCCGGATGCCAAAAAACACATTATTATGATCCACAAACTACAAAATGTGAGTATATGAGGAAACCCCGAAAATTAAAGAATCCTACCCAATCACAAGCCTAGGAATAACAAAACCGATTTCTCCTAATATGCAAGAATCCCAACCATAGGTTACCTGGTTAGAAATTCAAAACAATATGAGAAGTTCAATCAGACTATGCTTGACTGAATTCTAGATAAAAATGACTGGCTGAAACAGCGGATGACTATTTACCAGAATCCAAAAGAAGAATGCAATCTCAAAAGCATTTTGAAAGAGGATAAAATGAATCAAGTGAAGCATAATTCGAGGACGATGGAACCAAAAGTGATCATCTGAAGGTTGAACCACCAAATCACCCTCTACAGCTGCATGTTTTTCAGCAACATCATTGGCTAACTGTGTAATTACATGCTCCAGCTTGGCGCCAACCACAAGGAGAAGCTGCAAGACAAGCACGGTCAAGATTTACAAATTTTTCTTACAACACAAGTATATGTGCTCCCTATTTCAGATTCTTGTAAAAATTACAGACATGCATGGATGATTCATGCAAATAATATCCATGCAGGTCCTTCTTTCAAATAGAATATAAAATATAATCAAAATATTACCAAATTTGTTATACTAACTGACATAATTATTACAGTATCATGGAACCACAAGGGATGATCCACATCTCCCTATTAGAGGCTTGTATCCACCCTATTCAGGTCAGCTAAAAATCCATGGTATTTCCCTCCCTATTTCCAAGGCTTTCATCACCACTTCTTTCCACTTTACTTTCAGCCTCCATCATTAATAACAATCTAATAGATATCAAACAAGCCTTCTTGCCTCTTAACTGTTTAGACTCCACATAAAGAGACTTTCTCATCCCAACAAAATGTAGGACCTTCAAAGGCTGCGGAAGAACCACCACTAAGCAGATGAGAGAACATAGGTTGGTAAGCAAGGTGGACAAACTAAGCAAATGAGAAAACCATGAACAGAAATTGTATGTGCATCCAAAAGATAAATTGGTGCAAGATAGGTAAAATGTTTAATGACATTGCAAATTTTTTATTAGTTGCGTAATACTTCTTGAATCTAGGACCTCTTGCATACACCCCACTACACTAAAATTTCTTGCATAAAAAATGTTTGTCATATTTGACTCTTGAACAAACATAACAAAAAGAAGAGTCCAAGTCTGCTTGGCTATATCACAACTAATCATTTGATTACACAATCTTTCATACTATTAAGAAACCATGTGTGAACCTTCAAATCCTCTGCCTCCCTCCCCAATTTCTTTGGAAACAGATAAAATGGTGCAACAGAGCAGTACCCTCTCTCAGATAGGTTGCCCCTCCTCCACCAGTCCGAGGTGGGGGATGGCACGGTTCTTCCCCACTTCCCCAATATGTTTTACATTTACTATTTTTTATTTCGAAAAATGCTGACATCAGGACAGCAACAGGTAGTTAAATCCGGTTGAACCAGTTTGCCCCAACCTGAGCACATTTCTGTGTCAGTACACTGATCAAGTTTATAACATTGGTCAAAGCAGTACTGATAACTTTTTCTGTTAAAATGAACCACACAGTACCTTAGATTCCTGACTTCGTTTTCAAAAGAAAAACAAAACAGCAATGTTGTGAAGCTAACCAATGAGACCATTACAAAAAAGTTCTTATGCACCATAGGAACAAGTTGACCAAGGCTTTGAAGTCATCACAAATGATGTTGCATAATAATCCTTTTGGTCAGATAACAAAATGTGCATGACTATCAAATTCAAGGAGTTTTGGTAAAAATGAAGGTGAGTCAACAGAATAATAGTATGCACAAATTAGCTCACCAAAACCCTGAACTATTTTTCAGGTAAAATGTTAGAGAGTAAATACCCGTGACTAGTCTCAGTAAACTCAACAGGTATATAAGTGTGTCATGTTTCCACCATTTAGACTGCAGTATGTATTAACTTTAGCAGTTGTGCTTACCATAGTAAATTGCAAGCTTTTTCACTAGTCAAATTATTTCAAAAAAATTGTTAAAGTCAGCCGTTGAATGACTTAATCCACTTAATGAAGAGGTGAAAAAAATGCAAAGAAATATGGGTTCTAGTAGGAGTCTCTCCTTTCCACCAATTAAGATTCCTATTCATTTCCAATACAGCAGATATAAACAGCATCATTACCCACAGTATGAATTCAAGAGTTCAAGAAAAGACTTGGATGCATCTTCCCATACTGTCAGAATCAAAAGAAATACGTATATGTTCTAATGTGCAACAAGTGTAATGACACATGTATACACAACATTATATTCGGAAGGAAGACAAGAAAGAACAATTCCAATGTTAGACATACATACAATTAACGGAATGAAGGAAATCCAGAAAAATGTATGCCAACCTGCAAAATGGAATATAAAAACATGAAAAAAACAGGGCATACACATAGATAGATGACCACAAATAATTACAAATACAATTACAAATGTTAATGGAATAGTAACCGGAATTGGGATGGGAGCTGTAATATAGAACGATCGTTTTAAACAAATAAGGGCCAAAAGAAAACACAACTCGTCCTGAATATTATACACAGGATATCCTAAAGCTAACTTACCATGAACATTAAGTAACAAGAAAACAACCACTAATATCCAAAAGTACCAGCTGCAGAGGAAAAAAGAACAAGAAATGAGTCAGAAATGCATAGCGGATTGAGGCCAGAAATTATTACTGGAATTGGTTACATCTCCAAACATACCTTATACCAACAACTTTTTTGAAATCAGCTTGCAATGTTCGCATCATGTACTTGTAAAAATCAAACTGTGGATTCGATCTGCAGTGCGTCTGCAACAAAATTTAAAAAAGAGCAACCTCAAAGCTGCAGGCACATAGCAGCACTAACACAGGATATCAATATGCTCAGATGATAGTCTTCAAATCCTAACCATGATGAAGCCAAGCCGTAGTGTAGCATAATCTGTCTTTGTCACAGATGCATAGAACTGCTTGATGAAAGCTTGCTGGGAAAAGCACAAAAATATTCTTAGATTACAACAGCAGTTGGTATTTTCTTTGTGGGCAACATGATTTGTTCTGCCAGTCGAATGAAAAGAGCAAATAATCAAGACCAACTATAATGACATAAAATTAAATGCACAATTCACTTGACTAGCTGAGAAAACACCTTCAGCTACTTATAATTGATCATAACAAGTGACTTCTTTAATATTAAAAAAATGACATCCTTACCAACCAACCAAGTATAGCAACATTGTATCCAATGCCCAAGAAGTGTTCTCTGATAAAGGCATGTTGATGGACATCGGTGACCTTGTTCATCATAACTGTGCATATGTTTCAAAGGTTAGAATCTACAAATATCACATGAGCAAATCATGACAAGGGAAATCAAATCATGGTTAGCAGTCAGTTTCAAATTGAACAATTAGTTGTTCAGATCAATATTTTTGGCGTATAGGCAGGAGAGTTGGTTAAAGCGCCAAAAAACAGTACCCTGTTGTGTATCATAGTGGTCTTTAGCAATAGAAGCCTCCCAGTGTTTCCACCTTTGAATCTAAACCACGAAGAAAATATAAATACGACAAGATAGCGAAGACTCTGATGATAACAACATAACAAGGCCTGAACCACTTAAACCAATTTACCTTCGCTCCTCCCAGAATTACTGTTACAAGGCAGAAGACAACATGAGTAATTGCTAGGACAAAGATGAAAATGTGAAGTTGGTGTAAAGCTTCAGAAGATATCACAGGGACCTTACCCTGAAAAAACAATGAGGAATTATCAGAAAGGAAGCCTCTATAGTACATCCGTTATAGAACATTGTAAGTCAGAGAGTAACGATTCTAGTGAATCTGAAGAAGTACGATCAGAGAACACGTTTACCACCGCACAATGGCTCTCACTTGATGTTTCAGCAAGCAGATGTCTCCCACTACTAAAAACACTATGAATTAATGTTTGGAAGTGGACAGTTTCCCCGTCTGTATTTTGAGTGGGTTTTTTGCAGGGGAATAAGTGCTTAGTGAGATCCACTGGGACGCAGATGCGAGTGATTGGTCCTTGGAAGACAGTCAAAAGCAGGGAAATGAAACCCAAAAGCATCAACTCTGATGAAAAAGGAAAAACGACTCCAGTTCAGATTGTTTGGTGAAGAAAGATAGGCTACTCCAGTTACGTAAAATTAGAGTCAAAAGAGAAGTGCCTCGGAAAGTAGGAGACAATCAGAAACACAACCTTCTTTCAACTTCTGTAGTGCTTCAAAGAGAGCCTTCAGGTTCTTCTTCTTCAAATACTATAGAAGAAATGCGTAATTCAGTACACGGATCAGGAAGATATGCTGAAAGGATGTTTAATGTCCCCTAGTCCGTACATCAAACACCAAACGACAAAAGAACTCACCTTCCCAAGGAAATGAAGAGTTCGTTCAGCCGCAAGGGATATGGAGACAATGACACAGCACACAGAAGCCACCACCCAGGTAGGAACGTACTCCAGAGCACTTGTGTCTTCGCCTCCTGCCATCTCTGTACGACTCTGCACAATCGCTCTGAAGCATCTACCAAGAGAATTAGTAAGTGGCGGAGTTAGTGAAAGAGATGGTCCACATAAAATTCCCAGAACATTTAAGCACAGAGTGGATTCCCATAATCCCACACTTCAGGCAATCTTTACCAACAACTCTTTTTACATAAAGCACTGTGTGTGTGTAAAGCCAAAAAAAAAAAAAAAAAGGAACATTATCATTTGATGGCAAAATGTTACACAAAAAAAAAAAAAAAAAAAAAAAAAGTTCTCACTGAACAAGAACAAGATTCATCGTCTGATTACGACTAATCACCTGGTCGATGAAGACAATAACAACCACCATCACCTCTGATCTCCCTCCGTTTTCCACCGCTGTAATGGTTGTTACTCTTCCAGCGAAGACCTTTATCTCTCGAAGTCGTTGTCTTCCTCATTCGTATCTGTCCGAATGATATTGAACGACGAAGATACTCCATTCTCCCCGGCGCCCCCTTCTAATCAGATTTGAGCAAATCCTTGTTCGACGACCACATACGAACTATGAAGAATTGACGCTCGTTCTGACGTCTGACGAGGAAAACGGTAAAACGTGTTTAGACAAAATAAACCTCGGATCAAATAAAATAAAGCTTCCTTTAGATAAATCTTTCTTTGAATAGCCGTCTCAAAAAGCCTGCCATGAAAGTGTGTAGCTGTAAAGAAATTTAAGTTCCATTATGTCGAATTTGCGATTCTAGAATGACTAATGCCACACAACCATCGCGTATTCTTCTTCCATGTTCTCTTCAGCCGAGTACTTAAATAGTTATATTATTCTCCCTGCTTTATATAGTTTATTTTCGGAATAATTTTAAAAGAAAGTTTTTTAACAGACATTTTAATTTTTAACCCGGGAATGTGCCGAGCCAAACCAGCCGAATGGCACAACCGGACTCGACTTTATATCAGAGGTTTCAAAAGCCAGCTTCTTTAAATCCTGATTTTAGTTATCGCGATCACATACATGTAAAAAAAGACTTTGTTGACAAGGATACTGCATACCTGCGTAGGTTCAACCGGCGTCTCTGGATAAATAAACAAAGGTTCCAAACCAGGGGGGAGAAAGAAGCCCATCTAATAATGAAATCACACCTGCTCAACATTCTTTTTTTTTTGGTCTTCTATTACTCATAACCATGTCAAGTAGTTGGAACATACGTACAACACATGAAAAATATCGACAATAGACAAATTTCACCGTTCAGCTGTACCAGTCAAGGAAAAGAATGGAAAATGTAAGAACAAACAAGAAAAGAAAAAGAAAGGTCCTGCTACCCCTGTTCCGTTCAATAGCTTGGGACAACTCTTTGTTACCTTTCTCTACATTATGTGTTGCTTCAACAGCCTGAAAACAACAAATGAATTTTAGTAAAGTAAATGGACCGGATATTATAAGAAGCTTTTAGTTTTAGTACATCATCACACTATAATCCAAACCATTAGCCAGATCCCCGTGCGAAAATGTACGATGAATCACTTCAAGAGCATTCAATCTAAATGAAAATATTAAATTACTATTAAAAAAATTGTGCACTTAATAGTTAATATTTACGTTTTAAGCGGATTAAGACTGGCTTGCAACAAGGTGAAAGAAAGCTACCTTTTAACAGGTCTGGAATGTTTAAAACTCTTCTCGAAGTGTATAATCAAGCAGATGAAAAATTTAGAGTACTAGTTAAGAGATCTAGCAGAAAAGACAACGATTTATGTAAAAAGGAAAATTTAAGTATTTGTCTTTCAAAAGGGGCACTATGATATAGCATAAAAGAACATGATGCAGGGGAAGCAAGTCACATCTTGTCCTTTCTGCAGGGCAAAATCTAGGGTTGACACTTTATACATGCACCGATCAATTCAGATTTTATTTTTTTTAAAGAAAAAGGCATGACAGAAACTCTAATTACCTCACCTGTTCGTATAAATATTCTATCTGCTGAGCCTGCTGCAGAATATGTGTGGACATAAGGTGATTTAATGCTGATACTTCTACCATCTTAGTTTCTGTTTCTTGTACAGCATCTAAGAGACTGGTCAACTCTACCTGCAAGAAAATGGATAAAAAAAAAAAGGATAAACAAAATTAAATCTTAAGGCAAAATACATGAAACAGAGAATCTGGAAGCACCCGTGAAACCTCTGTACCTGGAGAGCATGTGTTTCATCATCTAAATGTTGTTGTTGGAGTCTAAGAGGTTCTAATGGTAGCTCCTGCTCCTGTAATCCCGACTGGGTAGATCCAGAAGGCTTCAGAGAATCTGAATTAACAACCTTTTGGAGTTTTCTTCGTGGAGCTGCTCTATTTATGGCATCTTGGAAGCGAACTGCTCTCAACTGGTCAAATTGAGATGTGACTGAATGAAGTCTCTCGCTAAGAATCAAAACCTACAGTTTATATAAAAATAAAGAGTACTAAATGAGCTTCTTCTCCTTTATTTGAAAAATGGAATCATACAGACAAGACCTCAAGATCAATCAAATATTCATTCAAAAAAATATAACAAACATAAAAATAAAATCACACAATGGTAGATATACATCTAACTACTGGTATCCCTATTCCACTTGTAACCAGGGTGTGGCAGAGTTTCAGATCCAGCTGACTATAAAAATCCTATGTGGAGATGTAGCATAGAATGGATGCATACTTCAAGGTGAACTTCAGCAAAAAAATTACAAAACAAAATGAAAAAGAAACTGTTGAAATAGCACCTACCCTCCCTCCCTTCGAATTACTCATACGACAAGAAACAAAGATGAAAGCCCAATCACTGGTACTATAAGAAACAAAGACTGAAGTACTAAAAGAATTTTTATCAAAAAAAAAAAAGTTCTAAAAGAATTGGACATGTTAAACCTCCTCCCATTTCAGTGGCCTCTCTCGATGTCATTGGTACCTTGGGTGGCATTTTGAAAAATTCTAACTCGACAAGAACAAGATTCATCGTCTGATTACCACTATAGTAAGTCAGATTAAAAATAATTCTGTAACATTAAGATATGTACAAACAGTTTTAGACTAATAACAGAATAACCCGTGAATCTTACCACCCCATGCCTGTGAGCAATGAGATCAGCATGAGAATCATCCTCCCTCAAGCCAAACCAAGGTCTTGAGTTTCCCTTTTTCTCTTCATCATGTATCCTATTTGTCAGAATCTCAACCTGCTCTTTGCATGCTTTTATAAAAACACTGACCTGACAAAAGGAACACTAATTTAAAACAAGCAGCTGAACAGTTTTATTTCATAAATATAGAAATAACCAACAACCAAGTAATATGTGCTCACAAAATTTAAGAGAAAAGAAAACTATTAAGCCAGTTAAGTGACCAATGATTCTCATAGACATCTGGTTTCTGGATCCACTTCCTGATTGGATTCTCTTCCACGGCCTGAGGTCTCTGAAGGTCAGTAGTTTTCTCACCCTTACCTTATCGCTCATTCAATGGTTTTCCAAGTAAGTTATCGCCTTATCACAAAGAAGAAACATCATATATCTTGGATCACGACAGGGTTGTAATTTTAAACAATTTAAAAAATCTTTCAAAAGTCAATTAGTGAATCAATAGCACAAACAGATCTGTGACTCTCATTGTAAATAACCCTAAAAAGAAGACCAGCTCCAGTATTTTCCCAATTATTCCTATGGGTAAATACCAAATAGTATGACACAAATATAGATAGAAAGGTTTTCTGCTTGAGTTCATACTAAACTGATGTACAGGATTTGTGAGTGAACCATTAAAGAACTCACCTCATGCTCAATACTATCTCTTTCTTGCTCTGTGGTTCGGTGCAGATCCACATAATCTTTTCGGTGTTTCACAATAAAACGCTCCAATTCATCAATGCTTTCAAGCTGAATAATTATGAAAAAAATATCGCATTTACAACTGATATCATCCTAAAGCCATCATAATACATTACAAATATCCAATGAATACCGTTTTAAGTGCAGCCTTGGTAAATGGTGACTTGGGCTTAACCTTGCGCATAATCATAGATGCCATGATTGCTGCTACTTTGGACTGCCAAACACAAGATTCTATCAGATTTCACAAACGTGCATTGTATTTCCATCTGATTGATGAAATTTGCCAACATTGGCAAGAACATTTAGCCTGAACAAACTGAACATTTGATAGACAACTCTCTAAACCAGAAACCTTGGTCTCACCATTTGAAGGCTTATATAGAATATCTGAACTCCTGCAATTTACTATATGGTGTACCTGTGGCTAGCTACAATAAACCTTAAAATTTTTTGCTTAGTGTGAACACTTTACCAGGCATGGTCAAGCCTCCTTGTCATTCCCACAATAACCATTACGTATTATACCAGAACTCTCAGTCCTCCATACTCAAACCTAATATCATGATGGTTTATATAAGATTGCTTGAACAACATCACTAATATGGCTTTCTTTAGGTGTTGAATGAGCAAACACCCCAGTTTCCTAAAAATATGACAGATTCTTCGTCTAAGCAACACTAGGAGAATCTATGTGAATACTTTAAAATGATAGAAGCACTAACCTAGACAATATCAACATGTCTACAAGAATAATCACCATGATCATTTTCAAATAAGAAGATAAAAAGATGAAAGTTCACATCCACTAACAGAATTGATTCTATTAAAAAGATTACAAATATACCACGAGTGAAAGCAAAAGTCAGTACTATTTACAAGTCTTACAATCAAAAAATGAGAAGAAAGATATTCTCCTTCGGATAAAAAAAAACACATTCTTAAATAAAAACATTAATAAATAATAAAACGAGGGAAAAGGGAAGAAATTGCAGCACCTCGCTGTAATCAAGAGAGATTGCAGCTGATCGGACACTATCTTTAAAGTCCTCACTTCTGTCCTTACATTTTGCCATCCTCAGAATTTTACTACAAACAAGATTAATTACATCATTATTGCTTAGAGCTGACAGTCACAAGTAAAGACAGAGAGAATGTTGAGAGAAATACCTAATGCCTCGCGATATTGAATAAGGTTGTTCAGTCAAGAGCCAAACTACCAGGCAACCATCAAATTAGACAGACAATTGTTTCTTGTCCCAAGAATATTTCATCTGTGTGGCAAGGTTGACAAATGATTTTATTCGCTACTGTCGTGTTTCTGAAATTCACCCGATTTTACCTACGGTTGTTTTACGTCTGGATGAGTAAACTATTGGACCATCGATTTCTGAAATTTACTCTTGATGAATCCCTCGAAGGATGATTACTGGAGCGAGATTTGATCAGAGCAAAAAGCTTAAGCGGCGTGTAAGAGAGCTTCAGGGAGTTCGTAAGAGAGCTTGTGGGAGTAGCGCTAGAGAGAAACCAGAGAGAGGATCGGTGGAGTGAGGTTGAGACTTTGAGAGACTGCGTGACTCGGAGATGGAACCCGACCACGGCCTATGGGTCCGAAAATCCGAATCAGTTCCGTCGGACTCAGTCAATCAGGCAAATGCACCTTGCTCGGGTTAAAAGCGAGGGTAAACGTAGATAATATACATAGATACTTTACTTTAATAAACTTAATCTGAATTTTAAGGCAGAGGATAAACGTAAATCTCTACATATGAATGGTAGAATTATTTGATTGCTGTTTTATGTTGCGGCTTAAGCCAAAATTGGTGCCCGATGAGGAGGGAGGGTACTTGTGTAATAACATGAAGAAACCCAGATATTTTTTCAGGATTTTGTTTTCCATAAATTTTTTATTCTTTTTCCTGGTGAATGGGGTGATAAGAGGACGACCTTTTATCATTTTATAATCTATCTCCGGCGGTCAGCTTGGAGAGCCTTGGAGGTGTCGTATTTCTTCCTTATTTTCAACTCTTACCGTTCTTCCAGCTCCCATGTAGGGACTCCAGACATTTTTTTTTTTTTTTTTTTTTTTGAGGGAGAGGCCCTTGTTTTATGGCTTCGCCTTCTGCGTGCAGATGCTCCTGTGAATCTCATTTCACTCTCTCTTCCGTGAATCGGGTTAGGAACAGAAGAAGTCACTTTGTAAGAGTTGCATTAGACGATACTCCGCAGCCAGGTTCCGCTCCTTCTTCATATTCGACCTTCAACAAGGCCCAAACGAAGATTAATCACTCGCGCCAAAATCTCAATTCCGAAACTCTGAAGAAAACTCGAAACTTTTCCGAATTCGATTCATCTATCAAACCTATCTCTGCCGATGAATCAAGACCAGTTGATGGAGGCGGCATCCGTCCTCCCACCGTGCAGTCGCGCCAACGACACAAGATCTTTAGAGTTTCGCTGAGGAAGGGACCTTTATGGAAGAGAATTTTTTTTGCTTCTAAAAAGGTCAGGAGCATAATATTGCTCAATGTTCTGACGGTCATTTATGGTATGTTTTCTGTTGCGCTTTCTGCTTTTCTATCATTTCTCTCTTTGTCCCATTTCAATTTCGTCCAGTGCATGTGAAGCCAATTGGAAAAAAATTCAATTGGTGGATTTAGTTTTGAACTTTCTCCAGGTTTGAGATGTTGCTTCGTTCTTTTGTTTCCTTCATTAGTAGCACGCTGCAGTGACTTGAGGATGTTGGTATATTCTACAGAATCTTTTTTCACATCTCAGACTGGCTGTCTAAGGAAGAGTATTGTTATGTGCGAAAAAATAATCTCAGTACTTGTGGGATTTCTTCATTTCAGGTGTATTAGAACTGATTAGATTATAACACAATAACATGGTTTTAGTTAGGACCCATGTAATGTTGGGTCCGGTTTTATTTTCAAAATAACTAGCCTTTGATCAACCTTATAATCCCTCTTATTAGCACTTTTTAACGTGAACTTTTTTTTCCCCACTCTACATTCCTCAACAATTCTAGTCTTGCACATAGCTGGTTTGTTATGTGCTGAAGATTCCCATCAAAGCATACGATACGCCAATAGCCTCGCCCTCAACCCCATGGAGCCCACAACACAGAAGTAAGCCGGGGATCACAAACTTGGCAGCCCATATGTACATTCTTCTATGACATCAAAACGTTCGGTACAGTTGGCTCCATCTAAGAATGACTAACCACTTAGGAGGCGTCTTCTATCTTAAGCTGGATTGTTGATTTTGGCCTAGACATGCAGGTAGTGTTGGTGGATGAAGAAGTCTAACAGTCTATAGATGTAAATTTCTTAGTTGTAAAAGAATCACAGCTGTTATGTGTGGGAGAATTTTTTTACTACATTTATTTGGGATAAAAAAAATCCTGTGCTTAGTTAAGGAGATGTCTTCTGTCTTCTGACACATTGTGAGGAACTGATGATCAGCAAATATTTGTTTTGACATGATTTCCAAGGTTTTGCTGCCCATATAGTAAGTTTGGCTTGAATGATTTCAGTGATCATGGTTACACAAGTTTCAGTCTTTTTACTTGGCATTCGTGCATTGTAAGTAGCTTAGCCAGTTTTTAGAACTTATAGCACTTCTTAATTGGTTTTTTCTGAACTTTTTCAGCAAGTAACATACCAGTTGTGAAAGAGGTTCAAGAAATTATGGACCCGTCACTCTTTACTGTAGTGCGGTTTGCAGTTACTGCCATTCCATTTTTGCCTTTTGTGTTAAAGTCACGTCGGGATAGCCAGACACGCGCTGCTGGGCTGGAGTTAGGTGTTTGGGTCAGTTTGGGTTACCTCACTCAGGCTCTTGGACTGCTCACATCTGATGCTGGACGTGCTTCCTTTATAGCTGCTTTCACCGTAAGTTCTTTAGTTTTTCAAAGACTTTTTCGGATTATTACTTATAATACTATGATGGCTTAAAAGGTCTTATGATGTTTGTATTGAAACCTTGGGCAGGTAGTGGCAGTACCCATCATTGATGGCATGCTAGGTGCTACTATTCCAGCAATTACATGGTTTGGGGCTATTGTGTCTCTTGTTGGGGTTGCTTTGCTGGAATCTAGTGGTTCTCCTCCAAGTGTAAGCATGTATATGTTGCTTATTTGTATGGCTAACACATCGTCATTCACAACAGTAGTATAGTGGAGATGAAGAAAGCGTTGAATATGATGCCTTGGTGAATTGTGTTATTGTCACGTGTTGAGGTTCCACTTGGGCAAGTATTTACATTGATTTGTGATGCCTTTGATATTGTACTCTGTTTGAAGTCTTTGGTACCGATTTTTGCTATTTGCATTTGCTATTTGATCTTAGCCCTATCTGTCTGAACAAAAATCTTTGTGGAGAATTAGATAACTTTTATTAATATATTTATTGTCCAATTCAGGTGGGAGATATTTTGAATTTATTGAGTGCGGTATTTTTTGGTGTCCATATGCTTAGAACGGAACATATATCCAGAGTTACAAAGAAAGAAAACTACTTGGCTCTGCTTGGTTACGAGGTGTGTCATCCCATTTGTTCTCTGTCATAGATTCCTGCAGTGTAATGCATAAGTGCTTGGCCTAAAAAGTATAAACTTGTGACCTCAGGTTTGTGTAGTAGCTGTATTTTCGACAATCTGGTATCTCTTTATGGGTGGGTTTGGTGGTGTACAAAAGTGGAATACATCATGGTCATGGCCAACAATCCTGACGTGGCTTGTTTCATTCCCATGGATCCCTGCTCTTTATACTGGCGTATTTTCCACCGGCTTGTGCTTATGGCTTGAGGTAGATTCATTCATTTTTGTTTTGACGTTTTGATTTTTCACAGTAATTTTTTTCTTAACTTGTTGTGCATTGCGATATGTACTTGTTATTATCTTTCTTACCTTGTCATGCATTGAAAACGAATGCAGCAGCAGGATTCTTACTTTTGGATAGGCATTACTAAAAGCAGAATTATTTTTTTTGCAGATAGCTGCCATGTGTGATGTATCAGCTACTGAAACTGCCATAATATATGGTCTGGAGCCTTTGTGGGGTGCTGCTTTTGCATGGTTTCTCCTAGGGGAGAGGTGGGGTACCAGTGGGTGGATCGGGGCTGCTCTGGTTCTAGGTGCGCATGAGTACTTTCTTCTTCTTAAAATACACCGCAAGAAAGAAAAAAATGAAAAACCGGACAAGATGAATGTCCTGTAAGGAGAACTTAAATCTGTTGATCTTTTCCTACTTAACTAGTCCTTCATATCACAGGCGGCAGTATAACTGTTCAGATGTTGGGTTCTGCACCTGAGAGATCCAAAGAACCAGGGAAAAGCGATCAATCTAGTAGACCAGAGTCTTCAGACAGACCAAATGATTTTTCCACCTCTGTCATCACCGTTAGCTCTAGAGATGATGTCAGGAAGCTGTTCAAGAAATAAGCCATTGAAAGGTACTGTAAATGTAAATAATTTTCCTTTTATACCTTCTTGATAGAATTTGCCCGTATTGAGGTAGATTCCGGAACCCTACACTCTGTGTATTTGGTATTTATTGATCGGACGCCGTCACCCAGCTTCACCTTGTACTGATTCTTGTGTATTAATATATGATTTCTCTGGCCATGCGCACTTCTATTCCAGTGCTTATTATTTTTCCCAACATCTTGATTGCCATGTCCACCATAAATGTTGAAGAAGACGCCTTCCAATGGAAAGTATTGCTACTCCAATCTGTCAGTGAAAAAGACAATACGCTGCTTTGAGATTTATTAATATGATGCCACCACCCTAGATATTTTCCACATGAGAAAAGGGGAAAGATTTGGTTGGAATACCCCCACGGCCTCACCCAACCTACCCCAATGATGTGGTCCTACATTTATATTATACGTGAACAGACAAGAAAAAGGAGAAGAAAATCTGATTTCTTGGGCGAATGGATGTCATAAACGTCAAATCGGTATTATTTAAAATATTTTCTGACAGCCGTGTGTCTCCTGTCTCCAGATGAAAAATCGGTCGGATCAGTTTTCTTCATTCAGTAAAATCTTGTACTGTACACTCCTCTAAGTATCGTCCCTGAAATGTATCTTTAAAACCCAGAAAACGCAGATATGGTCTTCCCTTACTATTAAACTCTTATGAATGAAAGAAAAAGAGATCATTCGTTTTACACAAAAATGAACCATCTTTAATCTATGATTACAGCTGCGTGGTTTACTCGAGGCGAACTTGGTACCACTGAATGGATCCAACATCTCCGTCGATTTCGAGCTCACACACCGATTTAACAAGATGAGAAACGGCATCGTCCAGGGACTTGAATCGGGCCAAATCAGGCGGCAAGGGGCTCGGCCAATTCTCGAGCCACCCTCTCAACCGGGCTTTGAGCTCCTCCTCTGAAACGAATTCTTCGCCTTTCCCCGGTTCTAGTAAAACGTAAGTTTCCGACTGTAAATATGCCCTCCTCCTTCGAATTGCCTGCACCTGGGTTTTTCAGTGGATCCGAAGCCATTTCAGGCAAGAACCAGATGGGCACAAAGAAGAACTTTTACCTTTGGTGAAGAAAGCTTCTGGGTTCTGGCGAATCTCAGTACCAGTGCTGGGCACCGAGAAGAGCTGAATTCACCGACTCGTGACCCTGCGCTTAATCGGTTCAAAATTGGTGATTGATTCCGTGTGCCTGAAAACGAATCGGGATCAAAATTATCTCGAGTTTCTGAACATAAATAAAACTGGGTAACCTAGAAACAGCAACGACACTCGGTGTCTTCATCTCCAGAAATCAGGAACTGTCTGCTAATAATATCTTTGAAGATAGCTCTAGCTACAGGCTACAAGAGAGTCACTTCTGATTTCTTGATGTTCAAAATATTCTGAAAAGTTAAATGAAGAGTAAGAGCTGCTTACGACTGAAGCGGAAAATTCCGTGGCCGAATGCGTCGGTTTTTGGAGCTGCTTCCATGATTGGAATCGTGTCGAGTCTTTCTTCTTGTTTAGGGCCTCAGGGCAGGGGGTTGAAGCTTAAAGAGCATTCTCGTGCATACGTTCAATTCAAGAAGTAAGCCGATAAGGGATAAAAATCAGGGGAATTTCAGACTCTCAATTCGAATCAAATTACTGAAATGCCATCAAACAGAAACATAAAAGAAAAAATAAAATAATAATAATCAAATTATAAAAAATATAATAAAACCATAAACTATTCTATGACACAATTAAGCCCAACCATTATTTATGTTAAACGAAACTACGAAACCAAATATATTTCTGTTTGATGGTTAGGTTAATAAAACAAAGTAACTTAATGACGCATCTGAAAATAGATTTGCAGAAGGATTATGATTTATGCAGTCCATGAGTCCATCCGATCAAAATTGCCATGTTTCCATCATGGCTAGTTCATATTTAACTAATACTACAGATAAATATTACATTTACAGTGGAAAAATTACAACATTCTTCTTCTCTTCCTTTGCATCCCTTTTTGCCTCCCCATCCCCATGAAAAAGGCAAAACCAAATAAATGAAAAGAAAAAAAAAATGAAAATTAATAGTACAGAGATGCTGCAAATACGATGTCACGCTTGATCTTTTTAACACCCTCCTCGAATTTTGCTTCCAGTTGGGTTTCTCCAATGGCCTTTGTGGCAATTATCAATTGCTGAAGGACTTCTTCCAATCTTCTAATAGCCCTGATCAGGCTACCCTCAAACACCGGGGTCATCTCCATGATCTCATGGAACTTGCATCCTTTGGCCCAAGCATAAACAGCTTCCATGATGTCTGGCCTGAAGCAACTGACGAAATTTTCCACATCCAATTGCACCTGGAGATGTCAGAAACCCTCATTTATTCGGTTTGACATGTATAACCAGGTACAGGCGTACATCAAAGAGAATTGTATTTCCCCGTACCTTGCACTCGAGTTGAACCTTTGCAACTCGTCTTGCCGTGTCTTGTAACTGAGTGAAGAGGCAGTCGAGCTCCTCCCGGGGTTTCTGGGCTTCTTGAAGCTTCTCTTGCCACACCAAGCATGAGAGAAGTGCTAACATCTCCTCCACTGATACATCCTTTAGAACCCCACTGAACATTAGCTCAGTCAGGGTTACTTCATCAGCGCTACTGAGCTCACACGCAACTTTCCCTTTCAACTCAACAACATCATCACTAGTTATGTATCTGCAACCGAGACAGAGAAACTGATCAGTTTTGCTTGCAAGGCATTTCATAAGAAGGTCACTTTGAAAGCATTGACCCAAAAGGGTTATTATTCCCATTGAATGAGGTTTGAAATGATTTACCCTAGTCGACGCAGAACACGCTTACGTGCCTTCAGTTCATCTTTGAAAGCCAATGCTGTTGAGGACTTCAAAACTTTTTTGATGGACTTGATCTTCGCAGTCAACTCTTTCTTCGTGTGTAGTACACTGAGCTTTTGTTGAATAAGAGATGAGTTTACTAGTTCATCTTTGTCAAACCGGCTCTCTAAGGCCTCTATTCTGCGAACAGCCTTTTTATAAGAATTGCTCTGAACCTGAATAAGAACAAGTCAGTTAAGTTGAACCGAAAGACATTACACTTTCAGAAAGAAAGAGGCTAACTCAGCCTACCAAAAAAAAAAAAAAAAAAAAAAAAAATGTAATAAAAAGAAATTTCATCTCAAACTCACTTTCATATCCTCTTCAGGATCCAAAAGGGGTATCCCATCTTTTCTGAATCTCTTAAGAACTTCTGAAACCTTCTTCATGGTATTTTCTCGAGCTTCCAGAGGCAAAAGATCTTTTGGGATGATCAGGCGGACACTGCTTATGCTAGCAATCTGTAATTACACAATTATGTTCACTAACCCAACATACAAAACAGAAAAGCTTACATTCTGTTTATGTTTGACTTAATTTTTCTTTTTTAAAATGATATTTGACATAAATTTATCAGGACAATTAAATATCAGAGAGCATGAAAAGCAAACATGATATCAAGTGTACAATGGTGCTATATGCTGACATATAGTGACCACCAATAACTACTTTCAGAAAGAAAACGGAAGCATATATCAATGGGTCATTGCAGGAACTGAGCAAACCAGTAAGGCCGCAGCAGCATGCTGGCTCTGGAGGCCATACAGTTTTACTAATATTACATAAGTAATCAATTACTCGCAAAGACCAACAAAAAGGATGTCCAACTCACTTAATCTGTAATTACTCAAATTAATCAAGTTCACAAACAGAGACTTCAATACTGTAAATAATAATGATATGACAGAACTTACCTGAGAAATAGGCAAAGAAATAACAACAGGCTCCCCAGGATCAGTTAAAGAGATAATCTTAATGGTCTTTTTGGCAGTTCTATCCTTGTTCACCTCACATCTGGTAAGGACATCTACTGTATATTTAGCATCCTCTGGTTTTTTACTTGCATCATCTGCACAATGCATCATGTATAAAGGGTTGAAGTACTTCCAAGTTGAGTTTAACAGTAAAGGGCCAAATTAACATTCATCATGTCATTCATGTTCCTCATTCATTCTTGATAAAAAGAATTCTAAAGATATTTGCCATTACTTACCTTCAGAAAGCCCCTTTACTCTTTCAAAATTGATTATCACTCCCCATGTAATCTTCTCCTCAAGGGAGAATGACAGGACATTGCCTTCATTTTTTGTACATTGGATGGAGACAAGTCGTCCAGGCTGCAAAAATGGTAAACAATACCTCGGAGAAAGGACAATATCTCGAACATCCTTCTTCAAACTCTTATACTGCTGTATAAGGTCATACTTATCCTGAAGATTCTCTTCATCTTCAATCACGATAGAATCTCTTTCTTGTTGTAGATCTCTTGCCTGCTTCTGGAAAAGTAAAATATTCCCACAGAGCATGACATTTATTAATATAAAAAATGTCAAACATAAAAATGTTTGTGCATGTTAAATTGACAAACTAAACACAACCAAGTGTTAAGTACTTAAGAAAACGCACTTCTAGATTGGGAAGGGCACGGTCTGACTGAAATTGATAGAATGAATGCCTGAGCAAATTCTCTGGATCACCCTCTTCACAGCGCAACTGATTCAACAACATGTTGTAGCTCAGGTGGAAAGCACTGGATGTAATGGGCCAAAGTATGAGAATCAGCATACAAAATCTCATATAATACAGTTCCAATCCGTATATAAATCTATTGTCCAGTCACATCATAACATGGTAAGATCACATCAAGAGTAATTTTTATCAGACACTTATCCTAAAATAAAATCAGGTCCGCCGAGTAGGACCAGGTCGAAGGTAGGACTTGGCTGGAGTTGTCCTGAGTCAGACGAGATAGGTTCATTTAAAGAACAATCCTAGTCTTTCTCCAATTCGACCAGAACAACCAAAAATCCAAGTCAACTCGACCAAGTTACCTCCAACAAGGCCGAGTGGCACAACCATGGGTTAGTTAGCTATATGACCTACCTGAGGAACCATGCTCATGATATTCACAAAGAAACCTACCTACTAGATTAGGACAGCTTCCACAAATATGGTGCAAAATTTCAAAGGTTTAAAGTTTGCATACCTGTTTAGACTATCTGCTTTCCCCTTGAGCATCATTTTGGCGGTGGCAGGTTCCATCTTCTCATCCATCATAAGAATGCAAATACCACGAGCATCAATACCTCGACGACCAGCACGCCCACTCATTTGAATATATTCTCCACTTGAGATCCATCTGAACTTATCTCCATCAAACTTCCTGACATTTGTAAAAACAACAGTTCTTGCAGGCATGTTGAGACCTATGCTGAAGGTTTCTGTGGCGAACAGACACTAGAAAAAAAAAAAAAAAAAAAACTACAAAAGGTGAAAATAGTACAACTGCAAATGAAATTTTATAATTAGCAGCAAGGGAGAAGAGATAAAACCCAAATGGAAATGTAAAGAAATACATAACAAGAAACCGACAACTTTTTCTATACACTAGGAATAACGCCAAAGAACAGGTACAGCAAAATAAAACAAATAAAAAGAACAACAACACTACAGGAACACATACTGTGGACATACTACCTTAATTAGACCTTCTTGAAAAAGAATCTCAATAACTTCCTTCAGAATGGGAAGGAGTCCTGAATGATGAACCCCTATCCCACGCTTTAACAGCGGTAACATGTTTGAAACCTGGAAATCATCAAATAATAATAAGTGATGCATCTATAGAAGATAAATCAAGAGCTAAAAAGAAGACAATGTTAGTTGCAAATCCACATCTGAAACGAGAAGCAATCAATACATAAACAAAGTAGATAATGAAGAGGAGAGCGCCTTGCCTGAGGTAGCTTTTTGTCATCTTCTGACAGCAAATCCAATGCACTCCAGAAAATTTTCTCAATATTATCTTTCTCAACATCGTCACTCAGATCCATCTTTGCCATCTGCAGTTGGTGAGAATAGCTGATGAGTTTCTAACACATGATAAATACATCAATTTTTGCACTCAAGTCAAAGCAGAGTGAAGATCCATCAAAAACACAGCGCAAGACTTTCATTGATTTAATGCCTCCAAACTTTTGGCAATGGACCTATTATTTTGGTTGCACATCAATGATTTCAACAGGACTCAAAAGGATCACGAGATTCTAAATGTAGTGAGGCTCTCACTCTAACTGGCTAGAAAACTAGTGTGGATAAAATACTTCCCAAGACAGCTCAATGATTTTTTTTTGTTGATGAAACATTCAAATTAAATCGGTGAGCTATTGTATGAGACCAAATTTTAAAACAAGGTGCGCAAGGAACTGTTTAGGATGACGTAAGAGATAGAGAGGGAGGGAGATCATACCTGCATAGCTAGAAACTCACACTCTCTTTTGCTAAAACTGAAAAGTATTACTGGATCATACTGACGCTGAATTATCATTTTAACCATTTTGAATATGTCACTATCCTCACCACCTTTGCCAGCTAATAATCCTTTCTGCCACTTCCCATTCTCCCGTTTCCTGGTTTCCCCCTCACCAGTTGGATTAAGTGCATTGACTGCTTTGTGGAAGCTCTCCTCACGAAATTTTCCATTTTCATCAACCACCAAGTATAAGCCACTTCCTCCAGATGGGAAAACATAATGTTGAAGGGGCGTAGGCCTATAATCAGTATAGACAATGTGGCATGGCTGCTGATGAACCTGTATAGCACAGAAATATACTCTTCAATGTATTTAGAAGCAAGGGTTATTATATCACCATGAGAAAGATAAAAAGGTGAGTAGGAACCTTTGCAACCCAATCTGCAAACTCTTTGGCATTAGGCACAGTTGCTGAAAGGAAGACAAAGCGTGAATTCCTTGGAGCCATGACAATACTTTCTTCCCAAACGACACCTCTTTCCCGGTCACGCATGTAATGCACCTCATCAAAAATAATCCAAGCAACCTCCCGCAAAATTTCAGATCCTTTGTATAGCATACTTCGCCATATCTCAGTGGTCATAACCTGGAAAATAACTGAGCCATCAGCACTAACATTATCATCCTATCTATCCATCTAAAACAAAGGAAGGCTAAACACTTGTTTCAAGAAAAAGGCTAAACACTGGATCCTACCAAGCAAGCAGCATTAGGATCAATGGTTACATCTCCGGTCATCAAACCAACATCTGAACCAAATGTTTCTTTGAACTCTCTATATTTCTGATTGCTAAGGGCCTTGATTGGAGAGGTGTAAATAACTCGCTGATTATCTCTCAATGACATTGCAATTGCATACAATGCTACAACAGTTTTTCCTGCTGATGTATGTGCCGATACCTAAAGCAAGTCAACAAAGAATCAGATGTTAAAAAAGTAGAAAGATAAATTTAGGACACAAGAATACTGGTTGAAATTACCCCGGCACGTTTACCACACATACAACCCACACATTTGGAATTAATCAAAATGTGACCGTGTTTAACCCTACTCACCAAGACGGATTCGCCATTATCAAGGCACTGAATAGCTTCAGACTGAAATGGGTCAAGCGTGAACTCGAACTCCTTAGCTGGTTTCAAATGCTCTTTCTTAGGGGGCTTGGGTCTGGAAGCATAACCTTCGGGATACGAGACTTCATGCAGACAAGTTATCGGCTCGTCGGCAAGTGCTGAACCGTTCTCTTTCTGCAGCTTCTCCGGAGGTGCTGCAGGCTCCGCGGAAGGGTCTTCCGCCGCTTTCCGCTTCACAGACCCCATGAAAGAGAGGTGGTAGATAGACACCCAGCAATGGCGCACACTGGAACATCGAAAAGTACAAACAACAAAACTACAATAAATGCAAGGAAATAACAATTGTCGCAGTGAAAAAAAGTAAAACTTTAGAATCGGACCAAGGAATACGAAGCTTATTATCAGCCAAAAATCTTCCCGTAACCTAAAACCCTAACGAACGGTCGCGGGTGCGGGAAGGGACTAATGGCGGTTCCTGCTAAACCAGGAAGAAGGATATAGTGGCAGGCCATGTAATTTTATCTGAAGTTGATGTCAGAAAAAAAGCGAAGGGTAAAATATGGGCTACACCATAAGAAGCCCATATATAATACATTATGTGGGCCGGTCCAAAGGCCCATTTTCTGCTGTTGAGAATTTTGGAAGATTTGGACCAAATCTTAAGAAGAAAACAATTTGAGAGATCTCTGCTGCTTCCAAGGACCTGATAATGTTTTGTCAGAACTCTGTTTTGCCAAACTATCTGTTCAGAGTCGGATCTGTATCAGATATAGTACTATCTGGATTAAATACAGCCCCACCCTAGAGGCCAAAGTAATATACCCATTATTATCAGAAAACTTTACTGAGTTTGACATCTTTTGGTTTTCACTTTGTGGGACTGTTGCCCAGTTTGTGAAGGATAATTTATACAATGCTTGTTCCCGTTACCCAATTTATCCATTTAGATTCAATAGATACAGAAACAAACACCAGCAAACTTCTAAGGAGAGCACTACAACATTGATTCAACAGATACATCAATCTGTCAATTGGAGAGGGGCACCCATGTTCGACTTATTATATGTAGAACAGCAATATAATGCTTAAATAAAACAAAAGAATTGCACATGCTATGAAATGAAAAAGATCAAATTATCCAAGACTTTTTACCTTTCAAAAATATCAGTTAGATAAAAAGCAAAGTTTCATCACAATCGAACTGACTTCTACAACACTGCTGATAAATAAACTTGAGACTTCCCTGATCGGGAGCTGTCAGCCTTTTCTCCAACAACCCATCTCAAGTTTTTTGTACCCAAACTTCTCAATCAACCTTGTAAGTGTCTTCTTGCTCTCGTCATCAACACAATAGTAATTATCGAGCCAGGAAAGGATCGGGTCCCTGGAACTTCCGAGGGAAATCACAAGTGGGTCTGTCGGCCGGGAAGAAGCTATAACGAGACAGAAGGGGGAAGAAGCTACTCTCTCTCTTAAATCAACAAAACGGTGTCCGGAAGGGGGAAGAAGCTATAACGAGACAGAATCTCAAACCGTCGTATGAAAGCTGAATAATAACCAAATAAAAATTTACAGAAGCATACCGGGACAACGAATCCCTTGCCTTGAAGGAGGAGAGACCGAAGGAGACGCTACAGATAACGATTCCCACCGAGAGAGATTTCGATTGCCACCGAGAAAGTTTGATCTTTCTTCAGTTCCGATTCCAAGTGGGGACAGGAGGGGGGGAGTCGGGAGGGGGAGTCGGGGGGGAGTCGGGAGGGGGAGTCGGGAGGGGGGGAGTCGGGAGGGGGAGTCGGGAGGGGGAGTCGGGAGGGGAGTCGGGAGGGGGAGGGGAGGGGGAGGGGAGTCGGGGAGTCGGGAGTCGGGAGTCGGGTAGTCGGGAGTCGGGTAGTCGGGAGTCGGGTAGTCGGGAGTCGGGTAATCGGGAGTCGGGTAGTCGGGAGTCGGGTAGTCGGGAGTCGGGTAGTCGGGAGTCGGGAGGGGGAGGGGGGGGGGGGGAGGGGGAGGGGGAGTCGGGGAGTCGGGGAGTCGGGGAGTCGGGAGTCGGGAGGGGGGAGTCGGGAGTGAGCGCGGGTCGGCGCTTCGGGTCCGGTGGATATCCATTACCATAATTAAATCATTAACAAATCAGCTTATCGGATATTCAATTTTTTTACGATTTAATTTGAATTTTTTGTATTTATTTGAATATCCGTCCATTGCCACCCTTGGTGCCGGCGGGAATCGAAAAAGCCAAACAAGGGGGACAAACGTAAAATGCCGCGAAAACGTGAAATTGGAAGATCAGACCGCGACCGCGATTCAAAACTGAAACCCCGTCCAAATTTTCCCGCCAAATGCTGCTCGGCGTTTTCTTCATCTCCCTCATTCGTCTTCGTTCGATCCGGTGAAACACAAAAACATGGCGAAGTCAGTGAAACCGGGGGCGATTTCTTCTATTCTTTCGAACACGTCGCCGGATTCGTCCGATGGGGCTTCGGATATCGTCGTTCAAGTCGTTGATCTGAAGCCTATTGGGAACAGTACCACCCGATTCACGTGAGTGTTCCGTCTCTCGTTACCTTTGTTTTCTTTTCTAGTAATGCTTGTTCTAGCGTTTTGTTAGTTGATCTCTATGGGATCTGTTGCATCCGGTTTTGGAATACGAGTCCATTTGCTTGTCGGAGGCATGATCTCATTTTCTAGGCAGCAAATCGTCGTTGTTTTTCTCTTCACGTGTTGTGCCGGGGTGGGTTCTCCGATTCCTAAATATTTGTTTTTATCCAGTTCTGTTGAGTATTTTTTGTACATTTACGGGTCAGTTATTTGCGGGTGCACGATGCTTGTGGGTTTTTATCCAGGGGTTCGATTCTACTTCGATTTTTTTTTTCTTGTATTTTTAATTTGCTTTTGTTCAGTCTTTGTGCTAGTCTCAAATTGGTGTGCCTGCAGATTTATGGCCAGCGATGGGGGGAGGAAGCTGAAGGCTATGCTTCCAACTCACTTTGCATCAGAAATCCAGTCGGGGAATCTTCAAAATCTAGGGCTCATTCGTATCCTTGACTATACATGCAATGCTATCCCCAACCAGCCTGACAAGTAATTTTAATACCTCCTTGCCACTAAGAGTATTGTTATTTCAACTTATGCTCTGCAAACTGATATAATTTCATTTTGGTTGATCCAGAGCTCTTATTATCACAAAATGTGAGGTGGTTTCTCCTGCACTGGAGTCGGAGATCGTATCTGAAATTAAAAAAGAGCCAGGAATAATTTTGAAGCCAAAACAGGAAGTGGTTGCAAAATCTGCAGCTCAGATTGTGAATGAGCAACGTGGCAAGTCAGTATTCGTATTGGTTTCTCCTGTTTCTGTTTAGAAATAGATTTTAGTTGCAAAATCTTAAATTTGCCTGGTTTAAGAATGATGTATGATGTAATAAATTAGATAAAGGTGTTGTTTTTTACTTCTTAGCATGTCGAATTAATACTTTTTCCCCCAGTTTAGTGCTATTACAGTATTACTATAACATTGTCAATTCTAAACACCACCCAATGTACAGACTTCATGTGTAATTTCTTGTTGTTTGTCCTTAACTAAATTTGAGGTGCTTCTAGCTGAAGCTTTTTCTTATAGGATTTGACGTGATTCACTGATATTTCGCATACCTATTACATTATAATATGATAATTATTAGGCTTGCATTAGATTTGTTGATGGTTTTGCTGGAACTTTGATTGGTATGGAGTGTGTATCATTGAAGTCTACTGGCTCTTGAAACTTTCCAATGTTTGGAATGCTCACACATTTGAGACATGAATAACTTTGCAGTTGAAGCCCAAATATTGCAATTATCCTATACTCGAATTGATTGATTAAGATCTTTTGTGATGATTTATTAGCTCTGCATATACGAGAGTGCTATCTTATATCGTCTTATCATGGTCTAAACACCTCGATTTCTTACTTTGTCCTCCTTATAACTTTCAGTTCTGCTCCTGCTGCACGAATGGCCATGACAAGAAGAGTTCACCCACTAGTCTCTTTGAACCCTTATCAAGGGAGCTGGACCATCAAGGTACGTGTCACAAATAAGGGTAACCTGCGTTCTTACAAGAATGCAAGAGGGGAAGGTCAGGTCTTCAATGTGGAATTAACAGATGCAGACGTAAGTGTTCTTGCCCTTTGCTCCTGTGCCATCAATGTACAAAATTTTATATCCAGTAGTTCATTTCTTTACTTGTGGTATTGATGCAGGGTACCCAAATACAGGCAACCATGTTCAACAATGCAGCTAATAAATTCTACCCAAAATTTGAATTAGGAAAAGTCTATTACATCTCTAAGGGAACTCTACGTGTGGCTAACAAGCAATTCAAAACTGTTCAAAATGATTATGAGATGACTTTGAATGAAAATTCTGAAGTCGAAGAGGTGGTTGGCGAGGGAGCCTTTGTTCCAGAAACTAAATATAACTTTGTACAGATTGAAGACTTGGGGCCATATGTTAATGGGTGTGAGCTAGTGGGTAAGATCCATCCCCAGTCCATGTCATTTGAAATGGAATGATATTGTATGCTCGTTTGTCATATCGTACTGGTTATGTTCAGATATTATTGGAGTCGTCCAGAATGTCTCACCCACTACGAGCATACGAAGGAAGAGCAACAATGAAACCATTCCAAAGCGTGATATCACAGTAGCAGATGACTCGTAAGATTGCCTCTAGTAAATAATTGGAACTAATTACTAATTTCACATGTTTTTAGCACTGGATGACTGTAGCGGATAAAAGTAAGTGAGCTTCTTATATTTTCACAATCTGATTATGTGTAAATTGAATGCAGAAAAAAGACTGTTGTTGTGTCCCTTTGGAATGATCTTGCAACTACAGTAGGCCAGGAGTTGCTGGATACGGCTGAAAGTGCTCCTATTGTTGCTATCAAGTCCCTTAAAGTAGGAGATTTTCAAGGTAACCTGACTGCATAGTATGGCCCAGCAGTTGATGGTAGAGAGGTTTGCTTTCTACTCATTTTCTAATATGTGATTGTCTTTTTTACAGGAGTAACGTTGTCTTCCTTAAGTAGAAGTAGTATGCAGATAAATCCTGAAATACCGGAAGCAAAGAAGCTTAGATCCTGGTACTAAGTTACCAATTGTTGCAGAAAGGATCCATGAAAGGTTCTGTTTTCTTACCTCGTTCTTCTCATTTGTCAGGTATGAGTCTGAAGGTAAAGGGACTTCGATGGCTGCTGTTGGTGCTGGCTTGAACTCAATGACTCAGAGTAGATCCTTTTATTCTGATCGTGTATCTCTTTCTCAGATTACTAGTAACCCTTCTTTGGGTCAAGAGAAGGTAGCAAGTTTCTTATCTCTCAGAATTTTGTAGTCATCTACAAGTTTGGATCCTTTTCTCTTCAGTCAATGAGGCATCGCCATTCATTCAACTTGGCTTTTCTAGGAGTTAATCTCTGACCTTAGCTTTCATTGCAGCCGGTATTCTTTAGTTTAAAGGCCTATGTAAGCTTCATCAAGCCTGACCAAACAATGTGGTACCGCGCATGCAAACTTTGTAACAAGAAAGTTACTGAAGCCCTTGGGTCTGGGTACTGGTGTGAGGGATGCCAGAAGAATGATGCTGAGTGCAGTCTGAGGTAGAAAGCGTAGAGAACCTTAAATTCTCCATGGAGATTTAAACTTTAGATTTCTAAGCAGTATGTTTCTTTTTTCTCTTATTTGCAGGTACATATTGGTGGTAAAAATTTCTGACTCGAGTGGTGAGGGATGGGTTTCTGTCTTCAATGAACAGGCTGAGAAAGTCATTGGTTGCACTGCAGATGAGTTGGAGAAGTTGAAATCAGAGGTGTGATCTGCTTTATGTACATTGTGCTAAAGTCGGAAACTAATTATACACAGTTTACTGATTGTTTTTATGATATTCCTCCTCAGGATGAGGACGGGAAGTTGTTCCAGCAGCAACTCAAAGAAGCAACTTGGGTTCCTCACCTGTTTCGCGTTAGTGTTGCTCAGCATGAATACAACAACGAGAAAAGGCAAAGAGTAACAGTAAAAGCAGTCGGACCTGTTGATTGGTCAGCTGAATCAAGTTATCTGTTGGAAGAGATTTCTAAGATAAAACTCTCTTGATTAACCAAAGCAATATCAGCTCTTACCTGACTATTGTTTCTGGTAATCTAACATAGAATCAGGAGCCTATTCAGATTTTGTCCTTCATGTATCATATGCTCTCCTTAACATCATCACCTTCATGCGCTGGTTGGCTAAATTGCAGTTATTTCTGTATTAAAAAAAAAAAAAAAAAAAAAAAAAAAGTCTCTGTTTATACTGATGGGGTTTGGTTGTGTCAGACAGACTCCATTAATGGTCTCAGTCTCTTTGAGCTAGGCCAAGTTACAAGATTTGCTAAAGAAAGAAGCTGAGTTGAGTCATTGAGTTGCAACACTTTGCTCTTTAGAATCCAGGACCGATGCAGTTGCAGATGAAGGCCCGAGTCCGACCTTCCGATTCAACCATTTCACATGGTTCGAGTATTAAAAAGCAGACCACTTTCCAGAGATTAAGTACTAATGAACAAGTTTGAGTCCCTAATGGGGGGAGAGGACAATAATCAGACGTTAATTGCGTCCACGTCTTTCAATCAAGGGACGGTCTCAGTCCCTGTCTCGTGGACCATGCCCTTTTTAAAAAAAAAAAAAAATCTAATCTTACTTTTAAAATTATTGATTAATTTAATATTAAGCATTGATAGCGGAGATTTGGAGTTGAGCTGGCCGCGGACCACTGAACTCCGACGTGGTCCCTGCAAATAATTCCCCTCCCTCACTCGCCCCATACCAACCCACGCTTCCGTCATCACCCTGTCATCCTCCTCCTCCCCACTCTCATTTCTTAATTTTTTTATTTAACATTAAAAATCAATATTTTAAAAACCGAACCGGCAATCATACCGGCGGCAATATGTCCGGTTTTCGTTAAACCTGGTTGGACCGGGTTAGACCAATGGTTTAACCATTGAATATTATATTTTATACTTTATATTATCTTATTATTTCTATAGGAAAAAACACAAAAACAATGCTGATTAGAGTGAACCGGGCTAAGTCAATAAGAACTAAATTGAGCTCCTATTTTGGTTCAAGTGGGTCGGTTTTTAAAACATTGTTAAAAATAACCATTTATTGGTGTTTCACCGAAAATCCGCCGGTCCGCGAAGAGGCGCGACCGAGAGAATTTATTGATTACTTTAGAATAATTTGTATTTACAATGAAGTATGAATGTCTGAAAATTGCGAGTGCAATCTCCTATGCTTCCTCTGATTCGATCTCCGTGTGTTTTTGGTGAAGTTAAAGCTTCTGGCGAGTCGTCGTCGAGACTCTAGTTACAGGAACGAGTGTGCACGATCCGGTGTGGCTTTGGTCGGTTTGGACGGAGGTATTTGTGCTCAGCGTGTGTCGACTTGTCACGTTGCCGGCGATCGTGTAGAGCTGCTCCGAACTGTTGAGTTGCGACGAACTGCAAGTTGCTTGACTTCTATGGTTTGAAAGAGCTTCTGTGCGTCGAGTTTCTTCTCGGTGAAAGGATTTTCAGACCTCCGTTTCGAGAGAGAAAGAACTTCTGTGCGTGAAGTATTTTCTCGACTAGAATGCTCTCAAACTTGATTTTTTCTCCACCCGATTTCTCCCCCTTGTGATTGGGAATTCTTTGGCCTTTTGTAACCTGTCAAGTTGTTGTGGTTTCTTCCTTGAAAAGGGATCGCGATCCCCTTTCTGCTAAGGGAATTAATGGAGGAGGAAGACCAGGATCGTGGTCCCTCCTTTTCCTCCTTCGGTTAACGACCAATTCTGGTCATTTGATTGTTGAGTTGAGTAATGAGCTGACGAGGCATGCTGACGGGTGCTGACTCGACGAATTTCTGCTAATTGTGTTGCCAATTGTGCCGATGACGTGACAACGCGACTGGACCCGACGGTGGGCTGTAACAATGAACTTCAATGATAGAGCTTACCTATGATCGTTGCTTGATGGATCGGTGGATTGCTGGACTCGTCAAAATTGGGTTATGCACATTTTGGTGCATATAATTGGATATTCTAGATTTCTCGTATAATTTAGTGTATTCTGCATCTCTAGTTACCAATATTTTAAAACACTAGTATGTATTATTTAGTATGTAATGTTACTATTTAATTTTCATAAAAAAGCTATAGAAATATAAAAATAAGTTATTACATAAGATGGTAATATGATATTACTTTTTTTTTTTTTCTTGTCTTTAACCAGGTTGGTTCAACAAAAAATAAAAAAGTAAAAAAATCTGATTTAAATAAATATTAATATCTAAATAAATTTGGTGAGGTATGACGTTACGTTGTGGAAGACATAATTTCTTTTGCGAGAGGGTTTCTAAGTATGACGTCGAAAATTTCACAGTTATTGACTCAACTCAAGATTTGATTAATTTAGGTGGATTATCTTTTTTTAGGTCATCATATTAATTAAAACGTTGGTCTATGATTTAGGAGTCTGGGACGCTAATATACGCTTGACGGCCCAGATCTGATCGGGTCATCAAATCCGAAACCACAAGTGACGGGTCTACGTGGGAGGCTGTTACATTAGTCTCTTTATATAATTTATTGGAATTTTTATAATATTTTTATTTTAAAAAGTTATTTAGGTCAGCTTGACTCATTACACGACTCAATTTCATTGTTTTGTAAACCCTAATCCTCACCTGATCAACCCCCAAACCCATACCCAACGTGGGGGTTACATTAAAGACTCCAAACCCAACTTTATCGGGTCGGATCGAGTTATCCCGAAAACCCAACCCGGTGTCCACAGAACTCAGAAGAGTCAGAACAGAATTATGGGAGAGCAAAGACCTGTAGCTGAAAGTCTGAAACCAATCAATTATCATAATTAGATTGTTGTGTACAGGATTCGATGTTGGGTCTTCTTCTTATCCAATCAATAATTAAAAAGACGAACAGAAGCATTTTTTATAGTGCGTAAAGCGTCGCGCAGAAATCCAAGCAGTGGTGTTCAGTATTCACGGGGGTTAATCTGTGGCTGCTGCTTCTCCTCCCCCTCCGTTCCAGTTTGCAGTATTTGCAGCAGTAAGCTGCATGCAAAAAAAAAAAAAAAAAAAAAAATCGATCAAAGAAGGACCCACCGTGTTGCGGCTTCCATTTCTCTCCACTAGTTTGATTCTTAACCTGTGACTGATGTCAGATGTGAGCATCCCCTGTCTGGTCCGATCTTCCTTCGTGAACTCTTTCTAGTAGGGCCTTAGGGGGCTTTCTCTTAATATGCAGTTTCAGTTTCGCAACTGTGCAACGTGATGACTTACGAGTCGCTTCTTAATTCCGTGATCGTTTCATCTTCTGGGTCGATCCATGTCTCTGTTTTCTGCTGTTGTTGAGTAGGGATACCAGAGCGAACGGGAATGGTGGTTCCGAAAGTGGGATCTTTCCGGTACAACTTCGCGGAGAAGAGCAAGGAAAGCAAAGAGAGGCTTCTTTCGCAGAAGTTTGATGGCGCGGGATGGAATTGGGACGGGAGGGAGGAAGAGGATGTTGGGTGCGTTGGGAAATTAAAAGACCGTGTTCGAACTTGTTGGAACGTCGTTAAAGATACTGCTGCGAGACTCTGGGTATTTGGAATATCGGATCCGAGGAAGATTATATTCGCTGCCAAGCAGGGCTTAGCGCTCACTCTCATCTCCCTCCTTATTTTCTTAAAGGAACCATTGGAAGATCTCAGCAGATACTCAGTCTGGGCGATTCTTACGGTTGTCGTTGTTTTCGAATTCAGCATAGGTGAGTACTCCAGAGTAAAGACAGTTGTCGGGAAACCAGCAAATGGTTTGTCATTGTTTATGTGTTTGCGGCGAATTCCTCGCGTCCGTGTTTGATTCGTTTACTCAACGTTTTTCTTTGAATTGATTGTTTTCTGGGTGTGCATGCTGCACTGGAGTTACACTAGTTTTCCGCATTTTTAGCTGTGAGTTATTTCTTCGATTAGGTCGAACATTTAAATTTCAAGATTTTTCAATGCTTCTTCAGTTTTTATAGTTTTCTGAATCAAATTATAAGAAATGTTTCCTAAAAATGGGGATCATTTTGATTCCTTAAATGAGTTGAGGTCGATTGTTTGATTCCTCTCGAATCATGATATAGAGTTTTCATACGAATCTAATCTGAACCATTTGCATCTGCCCGCAGGGGCCACTCTTAGTAAAGGATTCAATCGTGGCTTAGGGACTCTGTCAGCCGGAGGTCTTGCTCTTGGTGTCGCAGAGTTAGCCATCATGGCCGGGAAGTACGAGGAACTAGTGATTATTCTTAGCATCTTTGTTATAGGTTTGTTTTATTTAAACACAATGTCGGTTGGATGGTTAAAATAATTCTTTATGCAAATTTCTCCACTTCTCTTCGTGATGGTCCTCCTGCTGCACCAATTTAGGATTCTGTGCGACGTTTGCAAAGTTGTACCCTACAATGAAGCCATACGAATATGGATTTCGAGTTTTCGTGCTGACTTATTGCTTCATAATGGTGTCGGGGAATCGGACAAGGGAATTTATTCATACTGCAGTTACTCGCTTTATTCTCATAGCTCTTGGTGCTGCTGTTGGTTTGGCTGTAAATATATGCATATATCCAATATGGGCAGGAGAGGATCTGCACAACTTGGTGGTTAAAAACTTCTTGGGTGTTGCTAACTCTTTAGAAGGTCAGATTCTCATCCTCAAGTTTTATTAGCTGCCACTATATACACTCAAAAACTTGCTGTTATCATCTCAGAAAGACTTGATAGCTTTGAAGGATCCAATTCATACAAAACGTGTACAGATGATCTTGTCCAGCTGTTGAACCATGCTATAGTGGATGCCCATGTCAAGACATTTTTTTTTTGAGAATCCCATGCCAAGACATCATACGTATCACACTTGAGAGGAGGCATGGTTGCTGAATCTTATAACCTGAGAGAATTTCTTAGGATGGATTACACTCTTAAGAGATTTTATTTTGGTGGGCCAACGCTAGCCTTATGGGGCATATGTATTACTTTTTATGCAATCTTCTCATGTACCTCTTCCTTGATTTCTTTGATTTCTTAATAAACATTTGGTAAAGAAAACTGGTTCAGTTTTGTGCTTGATGTGCTTACTGCCTTATGTAAGAAATCCTGCAGGTTGTGTTAATGGATATCTCCAATGTGTTGAATATGAAAGGATTCCATCGAAGATTCTTACTTATCAAGCTTCTGATGATCCACTTTACAGTGGATACAGATCTGCAGTTGAATCCACAAGCCAAGAAGAGTCTCTGGTATGCTTTAACCACATTATTGGTATATATTTGTTCTGATTTTTAGTATATATGTTTCTTAAAGCTGTCAATTTCACAGCAAGGATTTGCAATCTGGGAACCTCCTCACGGTCGTTATAAGATGGTAAGATACCCATGGAAGAGCTACGTGAAAGTCAGTGGTTCATTGAGGCACTGTGCGTTCATGGTCATGGCTTTGCACGGATGCGTTCTTTCTGAGATACAGGTTTGTGGCGGTTCTCCTTATTGAAGCCTTTAATGGTGCTGCTTTTACAAAGCTATCCCCTTTTCCATGTGGTTGTTTTACTCATCTGGGTAGTTCATTATTCTTTCAGTCTGACTCCTCACTAAACCCTTTTCCACAACAGGACAACAGATCATCACCACCCTACCAATCCCATCGCTTGTTAAACTTAATTATTGTGTAGCCACTTCTAGTTGTTTCTTTCTGTATGTCTGCCATGTTTTGGTTGGTTATTAATGGTTTCAAAATTATTTCAAAAAGTAAATAGGAAAACTTAACTTTGGACATTTCTTCCCACCTTATTCTTTTCTTGTACTGGTTTTCTTTCCATTGCTATTTACTGATGAGTAAAAACCTGATAGTAGTGTATGCAATATGAAATACAGGGGTCAAATGGAAGATAAAAAAGATTGGTATGGTAAACCAGAAATAATGTACAACTGTAGAAGATGAACTAAGCAATATAATGTCCAAAAATAGAATGCAAATTTTAACCCTTGTTTGTATTGGGGCTAAGGCTTTGGTTGAAGTTCTTGCTGATGGCACTGTTGAAGTTGAGAACGAAAGTTTGTAAGGAGCTTTACTGTTCTGGTTAAAAAACTTGAGATTCCAGTTAAAAAAAAAAAAAAAAAAAAAAAAAAAAAAAGTGATGGATATTAAAACTAAGGTAACTTAATTGTACTTTCATATTGGTTGCATTCAATCCTTTGCAACATGAAGTGATCCTGGTGGAACTGAAGGTCCCTGGGATGGGCAATGGGGAAGATATAGAGCTGCTACTAGGCTTCTTTTATCCCCTTCCTGTTTCTAATAGAATCTTCTCCTTATTCAAATAAACCAAGAAAAAAAAAATCAAACAATTCGGTCTGACAATCCAAATGAAAAACTAACCATCGGGTTGCTGTCCTAGTGAACCGTTAGTCAACTAATTTAACATAATCCTGAATTTTCTTGGTAAAATCTGTTATTTCACATGCAGGGTGTCAATGTGCCAATGGGGTGCTTTACAGTATGACTTGTAATTGATTGCTTTAAATCACTGATTGGTCCTTTGAGTTGAACTTGGTTTGAAACTTTACATATATAAGATATGTGTAATGTAGTTGCCTGACTAGGGATTACATGGATCTTGGAGATGAACATGTATGAGTGTGCCTTAAAAATCACCAGGGTAGAGATTTTCCACATTATTTTACTGTTGTTATGCATGAAAAGCTAGTGCCGTTCTCTTTTTAGCAATCTGTGCATACTAAGCGGATGAGATGTTTCCTTCTTCTTTGGCTCTCAAGCACTGGATTTAGTAGCATCAACTACAAAACTCTTTTTTGTACTTAATTTATTTTTACTGGAATAATGCTGCAGGCCCCTGCAGAAATGAGGCATGTATTCAGCAGCGAGCTGCTGCGAGTAGGTACTGAAGGTGCCAAAGTGCTTCGTGAGCTTGGTAAAAAAGTAAAAGCAATGGAGAAGTTGAGTCCCGGTAGCATTTTGGATGAAGTACATGAGGCAGCAGAAGAATTGCAGAAGAAAATTGATAAACGATCATATCTTCTTGTCCATGCAGAAAGCTGGGAAATAGGTACTCGGCATGATACCTCCGAGGAAGTTGAAGGCGGTGTTAATGGCGCGGAATCTGAAACAAAACGGCTAGTGAATAAGTCTTTTAGTGAGACTGTACTTGACCTTCGGTATGTTCCTCATTCACAAAGTTGGGATGTTCGGAAGAACAACATGAGTCCTACCTTTGAACAAACACTTGGATTTACAGAAAGTGGCTTTCTAAAACAATTGCAATGGCCCCAGAGCCAATCATTCTCCCTGGATGCTGTGCCTCATGAGGAGTCAAGAACATATGAGAGTGCAAGTGCTTTATCATTGGCTACGTTTGCTTCGCTTTTGATTGAATTTGTCGCCAGGCTACAGAATGTCGTTGATTCCTTTGAAGAACTGAGTGAGAAAGCTAAATTTAAGGAGCCAATGGAAGCAGGAGTTGCAGGGGACCAAAGGTTCTGGACCAGGCTTAGAGGGTTGTTGCTATCCAAACAATAATGCTAACCTAAGATTATGAGCGGAAGAATATAGCAGGACAAGTTCTTCTATTTGGACCAAACGTCGAGGGATTGACACAGTGGCATCCTGGAAGCTCAGATTTTTTCTTAACAAACACAGGAGATTCTGCTAAGCTGTTTAAGAAGTTCAGTATCTGCCTAGAGGTTGAAGTCTTCTTGAGTGGTACTGCTATCTACAAGTATATAGCAAATTGTAGCTACCTGAAAATACTGTATCTAAATCAAAGGAGAGACAAATTCTCCCCTTTAAAGGATATGTAATGGGGCAGTATATATATGCATTATAATGTCATATTGAGCCTATTTACTAATGAAATACCGTGACAGATCCAACAGCTTTGCTCTACTGACCATGTGGGTGTTATTTGCTTGATGAATGTAATTCCTTTTGCATAAACTTGCATGTCCAGGGGTTTTCACTTTTCATCAAATTGCACAGCTTCGACACCGTTTAGAGTTTGTCATGAAGCTCTGGAAAAGACTTTTTGCAACAGATACAGCTGCAGACCTTTCTGCTCAAGCTTGATGTTTAACGAAATTGAAATGAATCTTGCTCTCGAGGTGTAACTTATTTCACGAGTTTCATCATTATATTCGGCGCCTGAAATCCTAATGTTTCATTTCAGTGACTGTTCCTACGTCTATTGTACCAGTGGGAAAATCGTAGTGTCACTCAGAGCTGTTCCGGATGTGTTATATATATGCTCCCCAGTTGGTCATATACTAAGAGCCATAGCATTATCATTCGATAAAATTTGCTCTGTTCTTTTCACAATTATGCTTTTGAAGAAATTGCTATGACAGTGACAATCTCTGTTATAGTTGTTGTGACGTTGTAGTTCGCACTCTTTATTATGTATGTAGCCTGAACTTGTGCAATTTCAAGCCATTCGTTACTCTTTAGGCTTCACTTAACATGTCAGAGTTTATATTCTCAAATCATCATTATAATTGAGTTACTATTTTATCAAGGTTATTAAACCTGACCCGGATATTGAACCCAAACCATGGTCAGATCGAATCAGAATAATTCACCAGGTTAGCTCCCCTTCTCATTGTCCCTCGGAAATTTGATAGATAACCGAATGCTAGTGAAACTTGAAACTTGAACCAAGATGTACTCCGGCTTAAATTTCTCTTGTTCTCCATGACTGTTAAGCTCAAAATGAACGAAACTTCGGAAGAAATTATCAAAGTTTGTTTGTCACTAGTCATGTATCTTTTTCTGTTACCGCTTCTTTGGGCAAGAAATAGATGTAAGCCATTGCCAATCTGAGAATAGATGGAATAATAATGTATATACAAAAGTGTTACCTCCTCTTCTCAACACTGTACAGATAAACCAAAGAACTAAAAGTTAAACCTCACTGAAATAAATAAAATGATTATATCTTTTGTCACGAGAGTCACCAAAATGCTGTCGCTCTAGAACTCGTATACCATGCAAATTGAAGATATAGCTGTCAAAAGAGGGGATTGTTCTTAAGAAGAGGCGGCTTTACACAATCTGACTTCACCCACCCAATTCTCTGCTTAATGTTGTCATACACAACCAGCTGTCCCCGCAAGGAAATGTCTGCAGAGAACGAGTAGGAGAAATGAGCAAAGAAAAGGTAATAGCACATATGGGCTCCCCACCACTATAGAAAATTTTAATTTTTTACGAAACAAAGTCCACTTTAATAAATGGGTTTCCCTTTAAACATGATAGTTTACCCAAACTGACCTCCTATTATATATGTTGACTCGTCCTGCACCCAACTGCCATCAAGTACACCCAAACAAATATTGCCATTGCTCTGTACAAACATTTTTAACACTATTTCAGCAACAAGTAAGTTTTCCTGGTGAAAATAAGAGGCACGGCATTCTTACATTCATGATAAGGTAGCCCTCGGGAGGAATGAATAATGTTGCAGCTCTACCCCACCATCTACTCTCAAAGTGGATAATTAACGGCTTAAAGAACCGCTCAACGTCTTTAATTGTCCTGCAAGAATATAACCACTCCTCTTTAATTTTCTGATGGCTAGACATGTCCCATGCCCGATTGGAGTCATACAGTTATACATCTGGTATTTTCATAACTTCCCACAAAGGAGTAAGGAGTAAGGAGTTGATTTCTGGGTAAGGGCATCTTCATGAATATTACAACAACATGAAGTAGTGAATTGAGTTAGTACCTGATGGAGAAGTTAACCACCCAACATACAGGCAAGGTAGGATCTGATGTATCTCGTTGGAAATACTCAAGGTTGAGATCTTGTAACTACAACAAAGTTCATAAACACGGATCATTAAGTGGAATGTCAAAAAGGACCTCTTACAAGTCATCCAGTTTTAGGCAAGTTGAAGTACTTACAGAATCCATTAGGCTGGTATATGCCTCTTTTGTTAAGTAGGTGTACGAGCTGCCGCTGTCAAAAATTACTCGTCCGGTGCTCTTTCTCCCTCCAACTACGTCCAGTTGTTTGCTTCCATAGCTTATTTTCTTCATTTCCGTCTGGTAGAGTTTTCTTAAAGATCCAAATACTTGATGTCAGAAATGGAAAAGGAGAACTCAACCAAAAGAACTTGCAGTAATCAAAGCCCCGGAGACTGAAAATTTAAATTAGCTTCATGAAACAACTACTACAATAGCCTAAAAAGAAACGTGAGAAAAATTTTGTTACGTGTTTCAGAACAGATTGGAGTTATACATGTTTCAAATAATTTAAGTAACATAAAGTTCGAGCGATGCACAAAAACTTCTTTCTGTGTATGTGTTTAGACAATAATGAACCTTATCTTTACATCTACAAATTCCTCCTATAACAAAGTTAAAGAGTGTACTAAAAAAAGACAAATCTCAGAATCAAAACTTGGCTTTGACACCATTGGAGAAGAAAGAAGAAAGACGGAAAGAAAATAAGACATAATGAGAAGAAAGGCAAACAAGAATGATGTTTGAGGCTGAAAGGAATCAGATTATGGGTCTTGGTTGACCCCTACAAAACACTAAATAAAGTTGTGGATATTCTATGCAAACTTCAACCATATTAAATTTGGAAGCTGTTAGAGTGAAAGTTTGACTGGCTTTTTAAGAAGCTTCTAATAATATTCATGAACCAACCACAAAAAAAACTTTTTAGAATATTTAAATAGAGATAGATTAGAGAATTTATTTAAACTGCGAATGTGAAAGTAGACAAAAACTCAAGAATAAAATAACATTGCTAGCGAAGTTAATGATAGATTTTCATAAACAACTGGAAACATTACTTACATAGGACTATTGATCATCTGAACCCAAGTCATTTCATGACGAGGAATTTGATAGTCACCTAAGAACATAAATCCACCTCCACGGACATCAGTAGGAATACAGTGGCCCACCAAATTACTGATGAGCCGTTGACTTGCCAATTGGGATGGGAGGCTAATTACAGATTTTCCTAGTCCAAGAATTCCATCTGTCTTTGCTGGTGATACCAAAAGTTGTCCCTGCTGATCATAAGCACATCTGTTGCAAACAATTACAGGGACTGAATAAATTTTACATCAGAAACCAAGCTATACATTAATGCAGAATTCAATGACTGAGGTTTTTCCAGACCCAAAAATAAAGTTTGATTTTGACAAAGTTTCATTTGCAAACATAACCAGCAGCTCATCTCTTGCAAGAACACCAACCGAGGAACTCTGATCTGCATATACCACTTCATAGTCGCATTGTTCACATGACTCGCATTCAGCAATATTTTGAACACCTTGGACCTCTATACACAGAGATTCCTTGGTGGTCACGATATTCTTTCTGGAGGGCCTGTATAAAGGATGTGGACCCTATATAGGTCCTACTGTCAGGGAGTTGTATGTCTTAAGTCAGATACCTTACAATTAGATAATGCCAAGACATGAGGAAAAGGCAGTACCTGTGCACAGCTAGTACATGGAGCATCACATTGTATCCATGTCAAGTCGCTTCCAGTATCGATGTCAAGATAATAAGGTCTAGGAGGATTTCCGACAAGGACAACAGTATAATACAGTCTGCACACAGACAAATCAGAAATGATTATGAAATAAACTGAGGAAGAGACACCCTCTAGATATTGGACAGAACCAGCCTGAACCCAAGACTCGATTGAAGTACACAAGAAGAAAGAAAAAACTACAGCAGTATGCAGAAAGCATTGAAAAAGCTTCAAAGGAAAACTCGTCTCGCAACCAAAAGGCTAAGGATAAAGTACGAGACGCACAAAGAACAGAACGAGTTTCCATATATCTAGTGGCAACATGCGATTCTTATAGCATTCTGTTGCACCTCTGAATAGAGTACACTTCCAAGTCTCACAAACGGAAAGCTGAAAGCTTTACAAGAGCATACATGTGAAACTCGTAACTTCATGATTCAAAACATAATGCTTTTGGAATTTACTCTATAAAACAGTTCGTTCTCTTAAACAGAACTTCAAGAGCATGAAAGGTTAATTAGGATGTTTCCAACATACCCATCTGGATAGACATTCCCTTTAACAGGAAATATCGTTGTCGAATTCGCCGAAGCTGATCGAACTTTCTTACGGTTATTCAATTTGTCATTGCCAGAAGCATTACGTTTACCCAGAAAACGACCCAACTTAAGCTCCGCATCTCGTTGGACAGGGCCAACACTTGTTAACTTCGGATATAGGGGTAAGATAACAGAACTGAGTTGAGTTTCGTCATCTGAGGAAGTCTCGCGTAGATCAAAGAGAGAACCAGAGAAGAAGAGGACCCAAGTTAAAAGTGCAAATAAAGAAACACTCAAGAAACCGAAAATGCGAATCCGCCTGCGGAGACGTAAGTTGAGTCGGGAGGAGACTCCGCGATCCGTTGGTGCTCGAGTGTGGGGGAATCCATCTGGTTGATGTCGTGGTGGAACTTGAAATTCAGGTTGCCCGGATATAGCAAATGCAGTGATTGTTTTTCCTTGAGAAGGATCATCTACAGGCGGAAGGGTGATTATAACTACCCCTTTTACAGGATGATCCATGCCCCTCCCCCTTCAAACTCAGGAACTGTTTCTGCACCTACAGTAATTTTCTCCTTTATTAGTTCTACGAAGAAGATCATAGTACACAGTCTTCTCCGTCAATAATTTGGGGTTGGAGCCTGGAAGGAGCGAGGGATGTTTCGACGAAGGTGAGGAGGATGAAAATAGCTCACCTATTGACCAATAGGCAACAAATTCCCACGCGCTAACCGCAGAAAAACCAGTGCCCCACTGCTTGGTGGACGACGTCAGGCCTTCGAACTTCTTCCTAGTTCAAAAGTTCAAAAGTCTTCAGAAGAACTTTATGATTTAAATACAAACCCCTCCAATACAAAGACTCCATCCAATACCGTCAGGGAGCAAACCCAATAAGTACAAACTACAAACCATGTCCGACCTCCTGCAGGCGTAAAAGTACGTTTCCGCGGTTTCTTTATTGTGACAATCATATAATATTATAGATGATGGCGCGAATTGATTAAGGGTCAGTATGTGAATGAATGAATCTTGCTTTGGTCAGAGTACGAAGTCAAGCTCAGTTTGCTGGTGTTTTTAATTTATCAGAGGCAAGATTTGCAATTTGCTTCAATGTTGTCAGTAATCAGCAGGTGTTGCAGACAGGCAAGCATCTCCATTTCATGGGTTCGTCGAGGGGAATTCATCTGGCCACAAAATGAAATTGAAGTTCTGATCATTCTTACAGGGTTGGGTTAGAAACACTCTTCATTTACTTCAGAGTAAATACACAACTCGGACCAGGCAATCTTTACTTTCTCCCGAACTCTCATGCATCTGGGGTTACTAGTCACACATAGAAAAAGGAGCGGCAATATGGTCGCAAGAAATAGCCTCACTTCATTGGCTGCTAAATCCTTTGCCATCAAAGTTCAAACAGTACGCCGTGGACGAGACGGACTGAACTTGGGTGGGTTTGTCCTAGCAACATCGACCACTATCATCCAACCGTTGATGATCTGCAGAACACAGCAAATATTAAGCTTTTTGTGGATTGAAGTATAAATTCCAAATCCACTTGACGAGGAACTTCATGCACCTTCCCATTCATCTCTTTGAGCGCTGCGCTAGCTGCTGCTTCTGTGGTGTACTCTATAAATGCATAACCTTTGGACCTTTTGGATATCTTGTCCATAATAATTTTAACTATCAAAGAAACATAACCATCAGAATAGCTATTTGCTAATCGCTATCATGCATAATAAAGTGAACAACAAAGACAGTTAAAACACACGTAATACTAAGTCACTCAGCAGAAGGGTCAATGAGACAGAATAGGACAGCACCTTCAACAAGCTCACCGAAGCCCTCAAAGGCTGCACGTAAAGTCTTCTCAGATGTATAAAACGAGAGGCCTGTCCATACAATTAGCAGATAATTGAGTGATATCAAGGCTTTGAGATCAAAAAAATTAATATGAATGATAAAAGCCATGACGTGATATCGTTCCCAAGACACACTCCCAAAATAATATGCAACATTGTGGATTCAAGAAAGGAACTAGTAGCTCAGTTTCCTTGGCTAAACAGAATAAAAATACGTCTCGCACTTTGAAATGGATTTGTTTTGTCTTGACTAACTTGGTAATATTTTTACAGGAACATACCTAGATATACCAAATAATATCAAAACAGAAAAATCATAATGAACACAGAATGGGGATAAAAGATATTTTAATAGAATGGCCCCTAAAGAATCCATCATTTGGAGAAGAAAAAAATTCACCTAAACACGCAAATTAAAGGTAATACTCAGCACAATTTTCATTCAAAATATATTTCTTGTATGTGCATGTACAACCAACTTGTTTGACGAACCAAAAAGTAGATAGTGGTTATTGGAATTATGATCTACAGATTATTTGCTGACATGTCAGCACCTAGGATGCCAACAAGTGAGATTGGGAATTCCTTGCCCAGGAGTAGTGAAGTTTATCTCTTAATGGATGTGCTTTAGGAAACCAAGTGGGAGGGGGGAGGCCCTTTGGACTCGCAAGGGCATTCTTGTCCCCACCTTCTTGGGCCCCTCTGCACATTAAACTCCACAATTGCTGAACGAAAGACTGTTAGGCAAGGCCTCATCCTATTTTGAGACAGTATGGGCGACATCTTTGGATTGAAGGGGACCCCTAATATAGTCATTGGATGGTGTTTCAAGCAATCAGACAAGCCCCACAGATGTCACAAGTCGAACTTCCATGAAATTATAGATAATTCTTCTCAATTTGCTTCTGATTGACCCATGTCCTGACTTAGCAAACTCTGAATGGCTGACTCTCTAGCAATGCAAGGGGTTGCCCTCCAATTTCTAATTGTAACAGGTCCCCTTGCTACCTAGTTGCAGTATTGCTTATTGAATTTGGCTGAATACGAGTCACCTTTCTAAAAAAAGATATTATGATCTGCAAACTGAATTTAGTAATGAGGATATCACATAGATGTTTGGTTTACAAAAAAATCTAACTACCAAGGACTTGAGAATTTTATTCAATGACAATTTTCTTTATATGGCTAACTTACATAAAAGAAAAAGAACAGTGCCATTTACCAGTCACAAAAAGTCTCTTTGTCTTTATATCAGATGTCTGATTTGTGTTGGAGGAATCAGAGGAACCTGCAAGCAATTTCTTATCATCAACTAAAAAATTACATGAAAATTGATAAGCAGACACTTGCCTCAGCGATAAATGTGTAAACCCAAGACAGCGGCTTCTTTAACAGCAATCATTGAAAACAGAGAGATGACACTGGGAAGATTTAAAGATTTAAAGATTTTCACTAACCTCAAAATAATTTATTAGTTTCATTTTGTTTATTTTTTGTTTTCTCTTAAAAGTAACATCAACTGGTCGCAATATAACACAAGGACACAAGCAAAAAGAGAACTTGGAAGACAGAGTTGTTTGACATGTTCACAACCACACATGCTACCATTCACAATTTGAATTACCACAGCAATTTCACTAAATTGTGCGACGTGGAGTCACGTCTCAATACCAATACTTGCTAATACTAGAAGATAAACAGTTTGAAACTTGACAACAGACATATACTACCACTTCAAAAATAGAAAAAAGTAGCTCCATAGTGAAATCCACATATATATTTATCCATAGTAGCAGCAACATCCATCAGATTGCTCCTCAGGCACTACTCAGTAAAACAGTTCATTTTTGTTTTCTTTTAAATGGAGTAAAACAGTTCATTTAGCTACATTGCTTTATAAAAAGCTTCAACAGGCTAGAACAATTGTACAGACAAAAAGTAAGAGAGTCATCAAAGTGGCAGACAGCCAAAATAATAATTTTACGGTCATACCTCCATAATCTTTAACATCTGACTCAAAATTTTGATCAGGCTGGACAGATAAAACGCCAGGCACCCCTGTACTACATGAGACCAATCAATCACTCTGAAGTCGCAAAAAGTTAAGTTACAACAGAATATTAAACACACTCACCCTCCAATTCCTGCGCGCATTCTTCATCAAGCACACAACAAAACCCATAATTGCCTTGCCAGGAGATATGATATATAGATACTTGAGCATCTTTTGGGCTACGTTGTCGACAGATATTGGTTAGAAAAACGTCTACCCATTAAAAAGAGAAGAAGCCAGAAAGCGCCCAGAACTTACTTTCCGAGGACTTTAGTTAGAGTTTGGGTATAATAATCCACCATCTGTGCCTTAGAAACAACTTCAACAGAGGGCTTTTCCATCCGAACAATCCAAAACTTCATCTTCTCAGACGATGGTACACCAGAAGCACTACCTTTGGATTTTGACAAATGACCCAGTAAAATGTTCGCAACACTATAGTCTTTCTCTACAGATTCATAATCGGGGTCTGGGCGTACCGACAAAACACCAGGCAAACCTGCACGGTAGTTGAAAAAAGTAACAAAATCATATTCGAGTAGGTATTTCTCAACGAAAAACAAAAAAGTTACTAAAACATTACTAGAGAGCTGAATAGCGGTCTCTTCGTCAATATGACAGCAGAAGCCGAAGTTGTTCTGCCAGGAGACATCGTAAATGCACATTTGAGCCTCTTTCTCACTGTCAAGTCATCAAAATTTCAGGCCTTCAGCAAAAATCACACCAATAAAAGCAGGAAAATCCCGTGAACGTGCACTGAAAAGCAGAAGAGGGGTCAGAATTCTTACTTCCCCAAAACTCCGGCAAGTATTTTCACATAATAATCAACTATTTCAACTTTGGTAGAGCCAGCAGTCGGAGGCTTGTCTAGGACCACCATCCAGTGGGTCGAAGTAGAAGCAACCCCTTCAGCTGTTGCCTCGGGTGATAAGCAGGAGGATAAGGGCTGCGCACGGAGAACAGACCCAGAGGAGTTAATCCATGGTTGAGGAACATTGTCAGGGACTCGGTGGAAGGAATTGCAAGGTGATAAACTGGTTCTTCGTGGAAATGTAGAGTTAGAAGATATGGGTGGCCGGAACTTGGGCTGGGGGGAAGGGTTTGCATGAGATAATGTGGGAGTTTGGGCGGCAAAGGAGATGGAAGCCTCCATGCCTCTCCCGGTCGAGGGCACGTCGACACGCGGGAGAGCTCAGCACAAAAATGCCGCTGCCTCTGGTGCTTCAGCGCGAGTTAACGACCATCCGTCTTAGGACATACCGCTAATTAGCTTCTTATTACTATGGGTAATTACATATTACTGCTGTATAAATTCCCATGATTTTTTGAATTTCATACATAAGAAATCAGGAATTAGGATTAGGTTTGGCAATCTTAATCTTAATGACTCATATGAGTTTTACAGGTTCCGAGTCAGTATGTGGGTATTACAATATTGTAGGGCCCAAAACATTATCCAGGTTGCATGGTGTAGGCGAACAAGAAAAAAAAGAGAAGAGAAGGCCAGACGGCAAGCTCAAGAGGGTTGGAAGAGTTAGTTTCAAGAAAAGAGCAGAGAACAAAGTAAGCATCCCACTCAATTCATTTGACAGTTTGAAACTCTTTTTCTCTCAAATATACCATTTACAAGGGTACTCATCTCTCATCTTCGACTAACACATGTATACTTGTACACTTGCGGTTTTCATACACTGACACATAGGACAGACTTCAATAAACTCCTCACAATCCTTACACAAGCATAGATGCCTGCAGGGCAACAACAAAAGGCAGACCTCTTTAGTCTTGCAAGCTCTGCAGGTCATTTGGTCTTTCAGAGCCCTTGTACTTTGACTGGCATTTAGTTTTCCTGGTATCCCATCGCAATCAAAGGATGATGCAGCATCATCAACTTCACTGTCCCCGCATCCCTCTTTAGTTTGGTCAGCACCCTGAGCAATTGCCTGCTTGAGATTGTTCTTAAGGACATTGACCACAGATTCGCTGTATTTGGCTCTGTAATGCCAGGATTGAGCTTCTGCTGCTACTTGCTTTATCTTCTCAAAGAGTTCTCGGTTCTTCCTGTTCATATTGTCTATTTGAATCTCTTTATCAAGCACTTTTCTTCCTACACCCTTTTCAATGACATTCAAGAAAGCAGCCATGTGCCTATGTCTCATATCCCGAACGCCTTTCATAATGTGCTCTTCCTGGTTTCAGTCCAAAGCAAAAGATGAAATTAACAAACATGCTGACCATATGAGTTGGTTTGATCCAGAACTGCATGTTGACTGGGATATGAAAAAGCACATAACCATGGAAAATAGTTACTTCTTATAAAAGCTTGAATTTTTTACTTGAGAAGATAACTCTGACACTTATTAAATGCTTGAATTTCTATTTTGACAGGTCACACTATCAGGAAAATCCCTACTATGCAATTTACATGAATTCTTGTTCCTCTAAACCTACCCAATTGACAATAGACACACAATCTGAATCTACAAGCAGGGGTCTAAGCCTCACTTAGCAATTTAAACCATAAGATGTTTCGGCAATTATTTTGGAATCTAAACGTAATTAATAGCATCACCTGTATACCCACTGTCCACAAGCTCAAGTTTTGAAAGAAATTACGTTCCTATTATGCTACAATAACAACCACAAATTTGTTGCAGATCCAGAACAAATAGAATTACATAGGAGTCTTACCTGAATCTTCATATAATGATCAAATTCTTGCTTCTGGCGATCAATTTCAGTCCTGACATTGTCATCAAAAGATAGGATTGGAAGAGTACTCATGCTGCCACTAGCAGATGTAATGGACGAGTTCCGTTCATCATCATCATAAGACAGACGCAGGCCAGTTGACACAACATTTGGTTGAATACCAGCTGACTGATCAACCTCATCTGGACAAAAATTATGCAGGGAAATCTGAAGTTTTTTATTTCTAGAATTTTCTTCTGGTTCTCTGCTTCTTTTACAGGGTCTATTTGAAGCAGAGACAGGATCATTGTTACTGCAATTCATCAGGTCAACCTTACAGCTTGTAGTGGCTGCAACAAAGAGCACAAATTGATTTATTTCACTTGAAAGGACAAACAAAAGAAGCATTTCTACAAGCTGTAATGCCACTTAAGTATTTTCAAGCGATGAAAAAACAAAAGGTATCATTTAAAAAAAAAAAAGGTACGTAAACTTAAAACAGATACATGTCAAACTACAAAAAAATCCCATTCCTAAAGACAATTCCATGTATGCTTATAATAAGCCACAACAAAGACAACTTAGTACAGCCTGCTCATGATGCTCGAATCTGCATCAAATATATGACTCAATTGCATGCCCACCCTGGGTTTAAATTAACATCTACATGCCACTCTAACATTGCCAAAATTCCTACATATACCAACTACCAAATAGTCAGTCAACTCTTCAAAATGCACTCTAGTGAGAATTGGAACTTAAACCTCACAGTGGAAATTCTCCCTATATACAGATTAATTTTTAACTTAATCGTGTAAACGGAGAAAAATACCCTCATAAAACATCTCTTTTACATAGTTGCAGACAACTCTTGTAAATTAAGTAGGGCTAGATGAACCAATAAGCAGGTCCCACAACTTTTATGACTCTGTATACTTTGAGATGGTCCCACTGAAATGAAGCCACATTGAAATTAAACATATATATATAAAAAAATAATAATAATAATAATAATAATAAGCCACATTGAAATTTGCTTTTATAAAAATAATAATAATAATAATAATAATAATAATAATAAATCCTATGATTCTTGGAACTGTTTGAGTTATTCTATCAATTACTTTTTAAATAAGGATATTAAGTAATTGTTGTACTCTTTACTTAGTAAATGAAAGGATAAGAGACCATATTCGATTTCCAACTGTATCTGCGTTCCTACAGCAGTTTCTTCCCTCTCTTCTCTCTTTTCTTTCAGATCTCCCTCTCCTTTCATGACACCACAATTCTAAAGTTTGTAATTTAGGAAAAATGTAAATTCAACAAGCTCAGTTTACATCAATCAGGCATCAGTTCCATTCAGATGGACAATTACACTTATCATAATCCTCTGTAAAAATAGAACGTGGAGTTCTAGTTTTCAGGTGCCACCTAATCCATAGCTCTCCTAAAGTGGAAAGTCCAAAAAAAATAAAAAACAAGAACAGAAAAAAAGCCAAGAATCTAACAGATTTCAGACTCAATATCTATAGAAGGATAGAAAGATTTGAAAGAAAGTTGGAGTAAATGTTTCTTAGATGCATGGGTAATGCAAAAACAGGACAAAGTATAAAATTAAACAGTTAAGAACCAGAGATAGAGTTTCTTAGAGCATAAAATGCAAAAACAAGACAGAAGCAAAACCAGTCAATTCAGATACAGAGAAGCAGATGCATAGGTTCTTAAAGAAGTTTCACCATTTCCAAATAAATGCAGCTGTGTTGATCCACTTGCATCATAATGAAACTGATTTCCCTCCAGGAAAATGGGAAATACAGAACTGTTATTATCACCTCCAAACATCTTTTTAGCCAGCTGCAAAAGTTCAAGAAATGTTATAAGTAAAGAATCATTAATTACATTTCTGTGCTAAAAAGAGTTCATTATCTAAAACCCATAAGTAGCACCAAATTTATACAAAGGAAGCAAGATATCACATGGCTAAATCCAGAACAAATTAATAAATCATACAAATTCAATCTAAGTGACAACAGCTAAGAAACTTAAAACTTAAAAAGTCTATTAATTATAACAAAAGACCATCTGAAGAACCTGGGTTTCTTTAAATGAGTAGATAAATACCTCCTGCTTCCTGGAATTAAAGTTATATGCCTAGCTCAACCAAATAACCTGTCAAAAGAATGAAAATTAAGATGAGAAATAAGAAATAGAGAATTAATCATTGTGTTAAATATAGACATCTTAGTTGCCTTAGTTGCATGTTTCCATTTGAGAATTGTTAACAACATCTGGTTGATTCATTAGTTAACAGCAAGAGCGAGAGTACTGAAAAGAAAATCTCAGCTTTGCTTAATTAGTGGGATAACATAGTACAATTAAATGGAATGACGTCCAATCTCTGAAGTGTCAAATGCAAAGTTGTTCACATAGAAATATAGCTATGGAGAGAAGACAATCGTAACTAATTAGTATTAAGTAAACCAATGGCCTTATGAAAAAAAACAAAAAACGAAAAAAGTTCTTTTTTCTCCAAAGAAGACTAACAGCTATAAACTCCTAGAAAAAAATTACAAACGAAAATATTTTTAGAGCATTTATGTAGCCAAACACTTAAACTCGAACTACATAAGACAAACTCCAAACAGAGTCACACAAACAAACCAAAACCAGTATAACCTTCCAGAAAAATAAAATAAGACCATTGATAAACGTGGCAAGTTGCAATAGACCAAAGTCTTAACTTATGCAACTGATAAGAAAAAAGCAAAGAACTATACAAGGAAAGAAATAATGACAAACCATTTACATATGAAAAATGTCCTCTAAGACTATTACACAATTTCTAAACAGAAACATAAGACAAAGGAATAATGAGAACAGATAAAAACACCAAATGCAGTTCATTCATACAAACAAAATAAAAGCTTCAACGCCTTATGACAGGAAAGAATAAAAATATGCAGAGGAATCGCAAAAGACGCTAAGTATATTGTCACGTAGTTAAAATTATTATCAATAGAGAGGAAGAAAATTCAACCGGATAACGATTCAGAATTTTAATGAGGGATCGACAAACTTATATCACGTTCCAGACGAGAAAATCTAGCCGGCAAGAAACCAAACAATGAAAGAGACGATCCTAAGAGTTCATATTCACCAACGTGATGCAGATAAAAATTGATCAATTTATGAAATCAAGTCGTATGATACGCAGCTGGGAATGGTTAGGTTACACGATCAACGAAATCAATCACAAGCGATCACCAACAACCGATCAGCGCCGATAAACTTCCGCGCATCGATGCTTTATGAAAAATTGAAAAAAGGAAGATAAGCTATGATGTGTATGATAGATCTTCCGAATGACAAGTAATTTCAATCCGAATGTGTTGAAAAACTGCAAAAACTGGAAAAGCAGCGTCTTTCTCCAGTTCTAAAGACTCCAAATGAACAGCCCGGCTGTTTTTAGATTTTAATTTTAATTGACGGCATGGTATGGAAAGCAATGACTCGGCGGGTCTCATGGCCTCATCACAGAAACGAGTTGCCAGCACGACACGGCGACACGTCTGACATCTCGGCACTGTATGAGCCTTACCCTTATCCTTCAGTTATATAATTAATTCGTTCATGACTAAAGAAAATAAAATTATATATTTTTATTAAATTTATATTTTAATAAATATAAATTATTCCCTTCCATTGCGAATTATTAGTCTTTACGTTCCATAAAGAGGTATAAAAACTATATATAAAAGAATGAGATTGAGTTATTCAATATATCATTTTGGAATCAATGTTTTAAAAACTGAACAGAACCAATCGTTTGGTACACACTTACTCGAAGACTCATAGACTTATTAGACTTATTGGACGTTCCCATTGGCGTGCATCCAGCAGGAATTGAACCTACGAATTTGCCAAAAGTTTTAAAACTCGAAGTTCGTTGTCAACTCATAGCAAGTATTAATTTCATCAATGAATATTGCAGATCAGGTATAAGAGATCAAATAAGAGGAAGTATAAGAGATCGCATCCATAAAATTTTATAAATTATAATTTTTCTATTATTTCAAAACTAGACAAACTAGTTTGATGGGCTGTTCGAAACATTGAAAAAATATTGAAATATTGAAAAAAATAAAATCTTACAAAATAAAAAATATAATGTCATATACTCATATTAACACCAACAATTTAGATATAGTAAAAAGATAAATACCCTTAAGTTATTCAATCAAATGCACATTATGTGTTTTTATATCTTTAGCCAACCCAAAACACCAGCAGAATAAATTTGAACAAGTAATTACAATTTCCGAATCTAAAAATAGCTTTTATAAAGACAAAGGTAAAAAACATATCTAGTAGAATAATGCCTAATAAGGGTGCATGTCACGTACATATTTAACTAATTATATATGTTGGGTGTACACAAGCCAACCTAATGTTTAATTGTTTGTTATCTCTGTTTCACTCACCCCCCCATCGTTGAGCAAAAACGTTTCTGCATCATTCACACGAAACCAGAACCACTGCCGAAAGAGTAGATGAAAATCTCTTGGGAAGGATGAAATGAAATCTACTTAGAGATGGACAGGTTCTCTTGTGCATATGTCGACCCGATTCCCTGGAATTTTAACAAGCAAAAGAAGGAAGACCTCTAATTAATCTTCCTTTTGCTCGCCGAGGTTAGAAATTACAAACAAACAATTTCGCCATCAATTTTGAAAAACGGCGGATGCAGGTCTTGCCCTGAATTATTGCCTGCAAACTGATCAAGCTAGAGCTTCAATTATGCTTCGTCCACGTTCCTGTTCTAAGCAGTTTCCTTCCTCAACCTCTCGTCTTTGCATCTTCTCTGGTCCCCTACCATGGATCCGAACACATCCAGAAGCTCGTCCAAACCCCTGCTCTCTTCCCCTAACCCCTTTAATGCACATACAATACTCTCAATGGTGGACAAACACCCAGCCTTGGGCTGTTGCCTCACTTCGCTATATAAACTCACCTCCTTTGAGTCCAATTTCAGGTGAGGTAACAACTTCAGCCAAGGATTCTCGTGGTACATTCTTTTGGCCTTAGCCCAAGTCCCATCCAAAACAATCAAGTGCTTCACAGAAAAATCAATATTTTCCAAAGAAACAGATTTCTCACTCGGAAAGAGTAGAGCTGATCCGGGAGAAATCCTAATTTCAAACTCTTCAAGTTCTTGAATGTCCTCTGTCCCATCTATCTGCTTTCTCTGAAGCTTCTTCACTATGAACCCATCTGATATTACTCGTTTTCCTACTGGTGATGCTGAGAGGCGAGCGAAGTCGGGTTCTTCAGAGTGCTTTTGGCAGTTCCAGAGACGTGCGAGTGTGCAGGTGAAACCACACTTGGCAATGGTGGCAGTGATCAAATCCTCTTCCGATGTGGATGGACTCTCTCTGGGCAACATGGGTTGAAACATGTCAGGCCTACAGTGTTCTCCCTTCTCTTCATTTATACAACAATTCTCTCTCTCCACACTACGCTGCGTTCTTGTCTTTGTTGAAGAGCAGCGAATGTGCTCAAAACCGTTTTCACAGGCCGCCGCGCAATCATAGCCTGTTTCCTCAGCGTAAATTTTCCTCTCTGCATTCTCTTCGGTCTGCTCAACATCCACCCTACCGTCGCAGGTAGAAGAGAAGCCACCATCGACACGAAAGCCAGGGAAACTCTTTCCTGGTTCAAGAGAGGAGCTTCTTTCGCAATCCACTTCCAAAAGATCATCATGGGCTACCTGCGAATCAATATTTCGTTGAGAATTTGGGTTCCTCAAAATTTTTGTCAAGCGACCTGAAGATTCTTTGGGACTCTTGCAATCCGAGATACCATTCTCCTCCTCTGGTACCGATTTCCGCACTCCTGATAAATGACATGCACCGTCCGAATTTGCAACAGTGAAGCTGGTTCCCTTTTCGGACGTTGCAGAATCACATGATAATCCACAACAATCGGGTTCCGCTCGTTCACTGCAGATTTCACTGGGATTGCCAGCAGTATTAGTGACAAGTGAATCGGCAGAGAAATCTGCACGCAATGGTCGAATGAAAAACTGGGCTTGAAGATGGACATCCGAAACGGTAACGACATTTACATTTTTCAGTCCGAGGGTAACGATCCTCGTAGAGTTGAGGGGGTGGTTTTTCTCATGACTGTGGCGAAGAATAGTAAGAGGAATGGCGTTGTCGATGGGCGGATGCTTAAATCGGTCGCAGAGGCAGAGCCTGATAGGTTTGGAGCAGGAGGCACAAATAGGCCTCTTCCCAGGATTCGCCAATTCCATGGAGATCGCCTTCGAAAGGCAGAATCTTTGCCTGCAAAAAGGCTGGATAAATGAGATCGCAGGGAGGAAGCCGGCTAATCTAATTTCTATACTTGCATTCTGCACGAGCCCGTGAAGGCAGAGACTATGTAGGGAAGCCAGCTTTCAGGCTTCCCCGATTGAGCGAAAGGAGGAGAAGAAAGTTCGGAAATTTAGAAACGGACCATAAACCCTAGACCTTTGCGAGGCTGCGACATGCCAGTCGCCGAATGCATGGGAACTTTTCTTCTCAATCAACGGTTCGGATTATTCGTATTTCGTACAAATTGCCCTATCGACGAATCTTAACGTTTTTCAGTCAGATACGTCGCACGTGCAAAGCACGTGTCGGAGAATCTTAGCTAAAACCTCTCCGAACTGCTTCGACCGGAGCAGGAGTAGGAGAAGGGTTTTAGGTTGCAGAGCGAGAAGACCTTCCTCAATGGCGCTTCCGGAAGACGCGGCTCGCTCCGATGACGTAAATATGCGGCCGTCTGACTCAGTGGAACCCGTACATGTAGAAATAGAGAATGCTGCTGGAGATGCTTCGACGACAGGCGCTGTTGGAGAAGAAGGACCGGAGCCGGGGACGGCAATCGTCGGAGATATTCAGCAGTCCGAAGTCCAAGATACAGGAGAGCCGGTTTCAAAATTGAAGCGGAAGAATGCTTCCGAAAACGAATTAACTGGCCCTTCCAATCCTTTGTGGAAAACTAGCCTCTGCTCGTACTTCCGACGTGAAAACGGCAACTGTAGCCACGGAGAGGCTTGTCGATATGCCCATGGCGAGCCGGAACTTCGTCCTCGGCCGGATAATTCCTGGGATCCAACATCGGAGCGAGCGAAAAAGCTTCAGAAATCTGAGACCGGAGACAAAATTGAGCTTCCAGTGGATGCGAGGGAAGATGTGATTCCCTCTCTCGGCATTGGGGAAGAGTCAGTGGATGCGGCGCTTGATAGATGCCTTGTTCATCTGCCGCTCAAGTGGGCTTCGGACAATTTGAAGAACTTTCTTGATACGAAGGTGAATCAATATGAGCTTGTCATCATCCTTCTTATTTTAATTTTTAAATTTTTTGGTTAAATCATCGTATAGACGATGCTTCCTTGAGTTTGATGGCGTGGATTTTACTTCCTTTTATCAGTTACCCATTGATTTTCTTTCTTAATAATCAGCTCATCTGACTTTGCCAGCAGAAATACAGGCTACTATAAATTTGAAAACTCTTGACCTTTCTCCATGATTAACTCTTGGATTCAGTTTGAATTATATATATGTACTAAACACCTGTTAAATATCTTTATCGCTTCCTGTTTAACTTTCCCTCCGGAAGCGTTTCCCTTTCTTGCCCAACTTTCTTTTCCACTAATGTTTTCTTATTCATCATATACTACTCATTGCAGTATCAGGTTGATAGTTTCACAATAAATTGGATTCTCTTATCCCTATCATTTTGACTCAATGTCTTGCTGAATTTGTTTAAGTACTTTTGTTTCCTTGATCTTTAGCCGTAAGGTTCTATGACTATCCAGTTTTTATTTTTGTAAGCCACGATTTTCTTATTGTGAAAATGATACAGTACTTCTAGTTGTAAATCACCATGGGTGCCATTAGACATATAAGATATGTGTCCCAGTTCACATTTCACAAGGTTCCGTCTCCTGCCTTCTCATTACTGTATTACAGCTTTCATGTAGTGAAGCAGTTCCTCACAGTCCTAATTAAAGGGCTCCTAACGTGATTTTTTTTGGCCCTATCGTAATACTTCTATGATGAGTTTTTATGTTAGTGTGTGTACTAAACTCGAACTTTTTGCCATACTTTTTTACTAGACAAATATGACTTATTGTCTTCTTCTCCATTAGTAGATTCTTTGGCCTTTGGAAGTAACTTATCAAAATGTGTAAGATTTCTGTCTTTTTCATTGTTGTGTTGTTAGATTCTCAACACAGTAACTGTAAATTCCCAACGTCCAATAAGATTGTTTGAAGTTTTCGGTTTGTTGTTGTTGTGTTCTATTCATTTTTTTTTTAAATTAATTTATTAATTTATTAATTATTTTTTTCACTTGGCAGGGGATTCTCTATAAAACAAGTAAAAAGAAAAAAGGAATGACAGTTGGTTTTGTATCATTTGAAACCACAGAGCATGCCACTAAGGCCACTGAGGTACCTAAGCTCTGCATACCATTAAAGACCATACACTATGTTTCTAACTACATTTTCTATTCACTTTGTATTTGGTACTTGATCACAGGAGCTGGATGGAATATCTATGGGCAATAAGAAAATAAAAGTTGCAAATGTTCTCCCTAGATCGTTTCAGAAGAAAGCCAGCTCAACCAATGTTGCTAATGATCAAGTAGGTATTCTCATTAGTGAAAGGAATTCTTCTGCCGAAGATCATGTTGTAGATGAGGAAAATCATGTGGGCAATGAGTCTAGTATGAGGACAAGAAGTGCCCGTGAGGTGGTGACTCCCCTCGCTGACATGCCATACAGTGATCAGCTGGAGCATAAGAAATCCTCCTTATCTCAGATTCTCAAAAGGCTTGTAAGAAATTTGCTCCCTGTTTTGTTTTTTCATCGTTTTCATTTTACAAGGGAAGAATCTGGGCCATATGCTATCATTGATAACTTTTTTAATGGACACCTGCTTTCTTTGTTTTCTCTCTGAGAAAATTGAACTGGTTCACTCTTTCCATGTAGACACGAAATGCACGCAAAGCTTGTCCAGATGGTCATTCTCTTCCAGAATGGATTCTCATGTCAAGGGAAATAGGTAGCTGTGACTTCCTCCAAATCCTCTACATAGATCTTTATAAAATTTTTTTTTACATCTCAATAAAATTCATTTTTATTTATTTGATCTTGTCAGGATAGATTATGATTTGCCTTTCTTAAAAATAAAAAGAGAGAGAGGATGTCATTTGCCCAGGGTGCTGATTCTTATTAATTCTTCTATTTTGGATCTTGATGCATATTGCCATATTTATTAAACTCAATGCATGGAAATGCTGGGTGATTTTGCTAGTCCCACTGATGTTGATGATACCACTTTGATCAGGCCGTCAATCTCAGTTGAGACATGACATCTTATTCAACAAGATCATACATGATACCTCCTCTAATCATGTGGATAACATGTTTGACATTTTCACCATGAGATCACCATTTGAGTTCAATGATAATAGGGTAACCAAATTTGAGCATGACAAATATTTTCATGGTATGATTATGCATTACATCATTTTGGTTAATTGAGATTTTTTTTTTTAAAACTTGTAGGCGGTCTTCCTTGCAAACTGGAGGGAATACTGGAATCACCTGTGGTAAATGGATATAGGAACAAGTGTGAGTTTTCTGTAGGGTATTCTCTTCATGGTAAACGTACCGTGGGGTTTATGCTTGGGAATTTTAGGTCTGTATGCTTTTGAGCTTCTTTTGCTTATATGATATCTGTTTCTTCTGTAGCGTTTGACTAGCATCCTGAAGAGTTGACAATGTTTCATTGTTTTTATGGCATCTCAGGGAAGGCATGACAGCTATTGAGGAACCTGTAAATTGCCCAAATGTTTCTAGGATTGCATGTGAATATGCTTTGATCTTTCAGAAGTTTCTTCAGTCTTCTAGTTTACCTGTTTGGAACAGAATTGACAATACTGGCTTTTGGCGTCAACTAACAGTAAGTTATTTGCTCAGCCCACTCCACCACTATGTGGAGAAGGCATTTTCAAAAAAAAAAAAAAGAGGAGAAGGAACCACTGCATTTTGTTAAATGTGCTCTCTTTCACTAGCTACTTTTGAAACAGGACTTGGAACAGTGATGGTTTATTTAGATTCTTTGTTTTTTCAAAAAATGATAATTGCATCAAAAGCCAAAGAGTTCTAATTTCTTCTGTAGCCTTTCAATCCTCATATTTCCTCACCTACCAAAAAACCATGCAAACATTTGATAACATATTAAGGTCGTCAACAAAAGCACTGTTGTTAGCCATTTTATGTTTATTATTTTTGCTAATTTGATTCTCTTAGCTGATAAATTGATCTTTGTCACTATAAGAAGTATCTGACTGAGTTGCAGTTTTAAATTTAGGTTAGAGAAGGAAGAAGTTCAAGTCAAAGTGTCGAGAATGACATTGCGGAAGTAATGCTTATTGCTCAGGTTAGTGGGACTGCATGGAATTCTCCATACACATGTTGGGCTTGTTGATTTCAAGGAAAATATTTGCATTCTCATTTTTTTATGAAACCTGTCAGATACTTTCTTTTTTATCCTCGTTAAGCTGTTCTTCCTCAGGTTTGTTCATTAGGCTTTGACGGCCAAGTGGTTGAGAGTGAATTTTGTGAAATGACAAAATCCCTTATTCAAGGAGCGCACGCATGTTCGCCTCCACTGCCCCTGACATCATTGATAGTTCAGGTGTTATTTTCATCTTTAAATTAGCAGATTTGAAACACTATTGCCACAGTACAGAGCATGTGTTAAGTTAGAATTGCCTATTTGTTGTTGGTTCTCACATGCAAGTTTTCTGATGCAGGACCACCAGGGCATATCAAATGCAGCACCAGCTGATTGCCCCCCGCGCCCTCTGCCAATTCTGAACTTGGAAGGTGATTCGAGCAGTGAGGCCCTACATGCTCCCATTGCGGCAAGAATTCATGATTATATAAGCAATTTATGCTTTTCTATTTCCCCTACAGCATTTTTTCAAGTTTGTGCCTCTGCTCTAGTTTGTTGTGAACTATTTCCTGTGCAAATGCGGCTGCATTTTCATGACTGACAAAATTGCAGGTTAACACTCTGGCTGCAGAGAAGCTGTACTCTCTAGCTGGTGACTGGGCTGATCTAGGTCCAGATACTTTGCTTTTTGATGTATGCTGTGGCACGGGGACCATTGGCCTTAGCTTAGCACACCGTGTGGGCATGGTAGACTTCCAATTCAGCATTTCTTCGTATTTCATTTTCAAACACATTATGTTCGAGTCCTTCCATACTGAAATGGGTTTCATTGAAAAAGCAAAAGCAAAATAATTGACTGAATGGAGGGTTATTCTGTTTGTTCCCTTCCCCTCTTGTTTTATTGGATGTGTGCTTACAAATTTTGGCTGTTTTTCTCTTATTATATTTTTTTCAGATAGTTGGCATTGAAATGAATGAATCAGCGGTCTTAGATGCTCGAAGGAACGCAGAGATCAATGGCGTTAAAAACTGCAAGTTCATCAGTGCGAAGGTCTAAATCACATCTTACTGCCATTAACATCCAGTGGCTGAGTTCTCCACGCAGTTTCTATTGCCTGTTATGGGGCTGATACTCTCATATCTTAGTTTTTCACATACACTTGATGTTTCCCCTAATTAAAATATACTACTTCCACAAGTTCTTGAGGTTTTAGTTTGTTATTCAAATACTCGGTTTTTGCTCCTGAGTGTAATTTTTTACTATATTGCCCATTTTGGTGGTTACAGGCAGAAGATGTAATGGGTTCTCTACTCAAAGAGTATCTAGATATGCCACTGCAGGAAGAAGGTACAAACCCAGAGGAGGTAATTAATGTTAAAAGTTGTGCGGAAGGAATGTTGGAACTTCCTGAAGAGAAGTTTGACTCAAACATTGGTACTCCAAAGAATGAACAGATGGTAATCAAGATTGATGATTTCCAGTTGGCAGATTCAGTCAAAGATAATGGGACTTCAAAGGGTCGTGAAGTGCCAGAAGATGAACAGATGGTTGGTTCTGTGGAAAATTCTGATGAAAAAGAGAATGACTTGAACATCTCAAAACATCATGGAAGAAGCAGGACATCTATGCAGCAGTTTAAAGATGTAGTTGCAATTGTTGATCCTCCTCGAGTTGGACTTCACCCAACTGTATGTTTGTATGCTCTCTGTCTACTTGTATTACTGAAGTTTGCTGAACCTAATTTATTGGGTAGCTGTGGATGTGATGAGTCAACTCATCATGCTATTTTCTCAGTAAAAGATTTGTTAACCTCTTCTCATTGGATTAGAAAAGCTAGCACAGTCACTTAAAAATGGTTCTTGGTGCCTTTTATTTGACCTGTTCGAGTAATTGTCCTGTTCATTCCAATTGCAGGTGATTAAAGCTCTTAGGACCCATCCACGATTAAGGAGGCTGGTGTAAGTCAATATCACCTTCAAAGTTTGGATGCATCTCATATTTCCTTTTTCTCAAATTTTGGTTGGTAAAAAATTCTAATGTGTTCTTCTCGTTTTCAGCTACATCTCGTGTAATCCTGAAAGCTTGGTGGCCAATGCAATTGAACTCTGTACTCCTGCTCCCGAGAAGGCCGAGAAGGCCGAGAAGGGGAAAAATAGTAGAGGTTGGAGAAAAATGAGCAGTGCAGGTCTGGCTCGACACAGGGCAAAATCGATGCCAATCTCGGAGCCTTTCCGACCTGTAAAAGCTATGGCCGTTGACTTATTCCCCCACACTCCCCATTGCGAGATGGTGATGCTTTTAGAGAGGTAGATTTCCCTGGCTAGGTAAAACTTCTTGTGTATCTAACAGCATTGGTTTAGGATATCATCTGAGGAGTCACAGAAGATAAAGGTTCTCCTGGTAATAATTTATGAATGATTTTATTTGTTTTACTCGAAAGTAAAGGAAAATTTTCTATTTTATCATTCAAAAACTGCTCAGCTTTTGTCTCTCCATCCACTGCCGGAATTGCTGCCCTTGGAAATTCTTTTCTGATTCAGGGCTTTCTGCAGCACAGCAAGTCGATAACCTTCTCCTTCTCCCTTGTTATTTCTGATTTCTTAGGCATTAGCCTTTTAATGTGTAGTCCAGCCAGCAACAGGCCACCCCACGTCAACAAGTAAAATTTGAGTGATATCCTAGATGGTAAGATCCTGAATTCGATCTTGTGCATGACTGCATGAGCACTGAAAAAAGGCTAAATCGGTAACAGGATTCCGTCATTAGAGGTAACAATGATGTCTTTAAAGCCAGTTTTTTGTGTATGCACGTCTGCAGACGATCTTTGTGCGTGTGCGAGAGGAGAATGCTGGAAGAACCCTTGCGACGGTATTCTGTGCTAAGAAATGATGACTTAAAGTATCACGAAACAGTTTCTAGAAATGCCCAAGTTATTATTTTTCAAGCAACAAGTCACAATGGCACTATCGCAGTACGCGAAAAGTCTAAAGGTCTTCGTGAGTGTGAATTCCTGTAAAAACACAGACTCAATCTTTGGAAGGGGAACCACATAATAAAATATTTGTCAATCTTGTAAGTCTTTATCAAGAACAAGGATACCGTTCTGGCCATTTAGCAAATGTTAAAGATAAGGTATTCAAACAAGTAGGTGGGTGCGTGTCCAACTTTAGGCAATTCCTGGGCATATGATCACAATTGCAAGGGGCTATTCTGATTGTCTCTTCGGATTCGGTTTTCCAGGTGTCCGAAGAGGAAAGCTTCCACCAATATTAGTGCCGCGGCAGAAGCTTTTTGCTTTTTCTCTGTGAAGAAGGAAGCTCGGCCACAATTTGCAAGCGCCATAGCCCATATATTTAGAGGAGACAGGTGACCTGTTCATTCTTCAGTCTTCAGAATTTGTTTTGCTAGTGAAAACGATATCATGTTTCTTTGCACTTGTTTAGTGCAGATGGGGCGAGGGTCCCTCCAGTTGGACATAATGCTTCCTGACCAGACTCTACCAATCTGTCTACTCAAAGCCAGAGAATCTGAAAGCTAAGTAATTGCTTTTCTTGTCCACTATAATGTATAATCCCCACCTACCCATTTGTGGTTGAATTGGAGAAACGATTTATAACGTGTCATTCCCATTCATTCCTTTGGAATCTTATATATGCCTCTTCCTCTTTGAAATTATATATGCCAAATGCTCTTCTGAGAAGTAAATGTACATCCAGAGAAATAGGGGTGGGTATTCTTGATTTCTTTCCCTTGCAAAGATATCTAACTCTTACAATGAAAATTGAGTATAATCTCCAATTGTGATATGAGGATATCATTTACAGGTAGTATAAATACTTCATTGTATTTATAATTTTTTTTTCGTGTTTCTTCCGTTCCAAGTTCAGGCGCTGATTAGCTCACTGTGATGGAGTTACTTTTCATAGTTAATTAAGAGCCATCAAACAGAGGAGTCACTCCTCTTCCAACAGTATGTACAAATTTCCTTTCAGGGAGAGGAGACATTGACAAGGAAAGAGAATATGGATAGTATAAAGTAGGAAGAACAGACGCGAGTCATCAAAAATCACCAAATAGTATCCTAAATTAAATAGAAGAGATTATGATGCTTTAATTATAGACCACTGAATCTGCTTTTCATACCCATGCAGAAAACTAATAAAATAACTGTTTGAGGATGCTTCTAGTATCAATAATTCAGCATGTCTTTAGGCTTCCTCAGATTTACCCACTCACCTGCCTCCTTCCCAGAGAAGCATTTCAAAATATTAACCAGTACACGGTCTCTTTACATGAACTGACCCAAAATTCTGTCCAAGCTGAGGGTGACAGACAGCAACTTCCCACAGTGGTAACAGGCTTCATTTTTGTATTGGGAGACCACTTCTGAGATGTAAAGCAGATAAAGAGTTCTGAATCTCCCCTGTTGCACACTGGTCCCCCATGAGCAACCAGTACTGCATGCGCACTCCCACTTACCCTATTGTCTTCTTTCTCTTTCATGATCTGGGGAGGTCAACGATTATCACATTGCAAGCATTGTGCAACACCACTCAAGAAAAATTGCAACGCTGGTCTACCAGAGCTCAGATTTGAGGGCACACAGCATGACTGATAAGCTGGAAAATAAGACAAGAGATTAAGTTGCAGGGTAAAAATCTTTATTTGAAGTTAACTGCTGGAACATTCAGCACCATACATATGTATATTATACACATCCAGTTCAGATTAGTGGCAACACCAAAAAGAAAAGTTGGATGATCAAGTGTATTTATCTTGACGTGAGGGTCGGCCAATCCCTCGAGATGATTGTGCAACCTGAATCATCAAATAGCTGATGAAAAACATAAGCTGGCCCATGTAGTATTAGCACGCATATATATGCACACTTCACCATATTGACCTGTGATTAATGCGGCCCTCTTTACTTTATATCTAATTAACATTTTGATCTGAATTCGCACTTTCTCTTGGGAAGTATACATGTCGCCTTCCATTTGTTTTTCAAATTAAGATGTTTTTCTAAAAATTTGAATTTAATGTCACCTAAATTGCATTTACACTATCAACAAATGCTCCAAACTCTGATCAATAAGAGAGGAGAACTCAGATGTACACACTAGTACTCTACCCTAACAAGCACACCAATTTAAGCACCATATACAGATAGAGGAGCACTTCCCCGAATATTAGCTTCCATGTATGACTTCACTGTATGCATGATCAAGTCTCTAATGCAAGCTGAAAAGCTATTATTCTTCGGTATCATCACAGTGCAAGTCAGGAGATGAATATTGAATTATGATTTGCAGTACAGACTAACCTACCAATATATCAGTATGCTGGAATGTCAAGCGCCTATAATTAATTGGTAGAATAAACAAATCCTCTCTGGCTTTTTTATGTTTTTTGATTCTCTCTTGCATCATTTGTAATCTAAGAATCCAGAGCTGGTACTTGGTAAATACAACTACACAAATGCTAGTCAACGTATACTAACACCTTAAACAAATCGTACATGGGGGCAAGAGAAAGAGGATCAGCCAAGAATGCTTCACTGAGATAATTTAATGTATAGGAGAAGAAAATATAAAGAAGAAGATGATGAGTCTCAAGGAGAAAGGATATAGACTTAGATGTTGCCCTCCACGGGTGCAAAGTGGGTTGAGTTATCTACAGGTTAATGACTGCCCCAGAAGCAGAAAGTCATCGATTCAAGCTGATGACATTTGTATGGCTATTGGCAAGTCCACTCTAAGCTTATTCCTGTTACTTCTACAAGGAATAGAAAATGTGAACAGGTTTCACAGGACAGAATATTTCTGGTCTGAAAGAGCCCTTAATTTGTTTCCAAACAAGTAATGTTCAAACTTTGAAAATAGGCAAGATCACACAGAGAAACTCACAGAGAAAATAGGCAAGTTGGATAATATATACGCTTGCCTCCTCAAGTCCTCCCACCACTGATAATTTCTGGTACTTTTTTTGTTACTGCTTCGTTATTAAAATCTGAGTGAGAAAATATATAATCTGTTCATATTTTTCTTCTTCGTTACACGTCCAGAAACGATGGTTGAAGTCTCGGGGCTTTGAGGGGGGACTGGCAAGAAATCGAAGAGTATACAGATATTGACAGAATTAAGAAAGGTGTGAAAGGAATTGAAGAAGGTCAACCCAGAGATAGAAGCCTATAACTGGACAGGGTCTTCTTGTATTTTATTTCTTAGTTTGCGTGAACTGCTTTCAAACATTCATCTTCTTCATACATAAATCTTGTGCATTTTAAAATTGGTTGTAATACCTGATAAGTAATAATGCCTACTTTGTTGCCATGGGGTCCTTCACTGTTTGTTCTTGCTTTCCGTAGTACTCTGAAAGTTTTCCTGTTTCTCTCTTTAAGGGAATTTAGAAGTCCCTGTCATTTGAAATGGCATTTACTTAAAACCTGAATAAGCGGAGACCAGAGCACAGGAACAACCGCATTCATCAAAGCCGTCCGAATTGGCATTGCACCCCAATTCTAAACATGGTGCGGTCTGCATAAAATTCACCTTAGATCATCGTGAACTTGCAGAAAGCCGTCGGCAGGAAACAAAAATGACTCCAGAGTGTAGAGGGCTCCCACCCTAGCTTGTGTAGATGATTTGACAAGTGGGAATGGAACGTGGGACTGCATACGAGCTCACGGTAAATAAAAGAGAGAGTGAAGAGCAAAAATGGAGGGAGAAAAGCCACGAGCATAGAAAAGAAGGTAAGAACGAAACAGGGGAGAAGAAGAAGAGACTGATCATTTAACAGAGGTGGAATTCTTCAATGACGAGAGGAAAAGGAAATAAAGCCGGGCCGTGGGTCCGCCATTCGCGAGATGTTGATTTGACAGTAGTGCCCGCCATAATTGCACAACTACGGTTTTGCCTCACCAATACGGTAACGCGATCCATGGTACCGCCTCATGGCTCATTCCCGCGTCCATGGCGCCGGACTCGAGTGCGGTTCGGGTGGGCGTAGTTTCTCACGATAAATAGCCGCGAATGTGTTTGGAGCATTCGTGCGTAGCGATTGCCGAGAGGGAGCGAGAAGTTGGCTTGTGTCCGCTCGCATGGAGGGTACTTCCATTCCTAACATCTTGACGTTTAGCAGAAAAAAAGGTGGCTACTTTCTCCGTCACCCTTCTCAAGGATCCTCATTCAATGACTGAAATTTAAAGCTCTTTTCCTAATTGGGTCTCATTAAATTCCTTTTGCTTTTGCGCCTCCTCGGTCGCTGTGATGTTTTTTCGTCAGGCAATTACGGCTGTTGGGCTTAGAAGTTGTACACAGTGACGAAGTTTTTGGTGGTAAAAGACGGAATTTTCTGCTACTCAGTTTCTACCGACGTTCTGCTGCTCCGAGTTTCGGGCAGAATGCGTTGAGAGTTTCAATATAATCCCTGACATCAAACGCTAGAGTGGGTGACTTGTGAGTGTTCTGAGTCTAAGAGTGGCGAACTGACGAAAGCTGCTGTGGCAGGTAAGAGTTTCTTGAGAATTAGTTTGTCGGGCTATTGCTCATCTATTTTTTTTGTGTTATTGCTCCTTTCAAAACGGATAAGGCAAGATTATTTCTTTTCAATCGATGGAGATGATATGAGGATCCTTTTTCTGCAGAAAACGTGTCGAATGAGTGAAAATCAAGGATTGGGTTTTTCTGAACATTCTTGTAAGAAATCGATTCTTTTTTACCGTATTCTCGACGTTTTCGGGGTCTTCGGGTTTATGACACCAGAGAAGGAGGTGCTATTATTTTGTGATCTTGATTAACCGAATCTCGAATTTTCTTATCGTCCGAGTTTTGCATGTGCAAGAACAGAACACCTAGTTCGCGTTCTACGATTGCCTTCATAGTTGAACAGTTGGTTGCTGAGAAATGAGAATTAAGAAGAATTACTGGAATAATTAGAAAGGTTTGCTCTCCAAATAATCCGGAAAGTTATGTGAAGGACATGTAGAAAGTCCCGTGATATTTATTTGTTTGCAGCTCCTGTGATCGTTGATGTTTTTGCTCTTCGCAGAAATGACAGGATTTGTTCTTCTACACGAGACCGTTTTCTGTTTTCTGTTTTCTCATTCATTTGCATTGAGAATTTGGGTTCATCACACATCCAAATAAGTGTTTATTGATTGGATAAGATTTCATATACCTTGCATCATGCATAACTTTTCCATACTTCTTCATTCAGTTCCTTCTTCTTATGCAGCCTTATGAACTTTCCATTTTAGAATCTGCCATGGAAATGCATTGTAGCATGGGACGGATGGAAGTGCAGGAGTTGGCGGTGGAGCATGCAGATGACACCAGCCAAAGGTCTCCACTCCATCCAAATCAGGAGGTATTTCTGGGATATTTTCTACTTGTTGAGCCTCTAAAACACAGTACCTGATTTTCATGGAATTCTAATATTGTTTGAAATATATTCACATCTTCTTATCATGCATATGCCTTGTCATGCTGAAAAACACTATTGCCTCCTGTCATTGGGAACTGAACTACAGTTCAAGGAGAGAAACTCGTCTAACCATATCATGTTTGCAAAAGCTATCACTTCCTGCCATTGGGAAGTGAACTACAATTCAAGGAAGAACTCCTCAAAACATATTATGCTGACAAATGTTATTGCTTCCTCCAATTGGGAACTGAACTATACTTGAATGTTGGAGTTCATGAGTAATAACTAAAATAAACTCGTATTAAGTTTATGATTCAAAGTTAAAACAAATTCTCATGGGATCTCGGTTACTAGTTAAACAAGTAAAAGAGTCTGACAAAAGAAATAGAGCAATGAGTCTCCCTTTTACTGCTTTTGATAGGTGAACCCCATTCAGATTTTGAGGAGCCTTTATGATTTAGTATTACAAATGGCTTTAAAAAAATTATCCAGAAGTGTCGAATTTCTGGTCATTTGTTATATATGAGGAGTAATGCCTACCCCTCAGAGTGTTTTGGAGCATCTCAGATTATGGGTGTTGTAAAGTCCATGTCCACACATTGCTGAGTACTTGACTAACAAGAACCTGAATTCTTGCTAGAAGAAACATAGTGAAGTGGCTAGGGTTCTTCAATCAATACATTTTTTATGCATCACTCGAAGAGTATTTGTCCTCATATATGGGGTAAGGTCCATCATATAAGGAAGCACACCTACATTTCTTCATTCCTGGTGGTGGCTAGGCAATTTTGTCTTATCATGTTCAAAACCTTATACTAATACTCTTTTTATTATAAAAAAAAATCTTGTTTTTTAATGAAGGCATCTTTGTCATTGTCACAGAGGAAAGCTGTCGCTGGAACCAGTGAAGAAAAGCCCCCAAAGCATCAGTCAAGGCGCCCTAACCTCTTATTGGAGATACCGTCAAGACCAATGGAGGATTCTCCTCCTAATTATGTGAGAATAAACATGCCACCTACGCCCAGCCCTAGATCCACTAAAACAAAATTCCCCCCAATGCCTAGTCCCACCGCACGTATGTGTTTGTCTCCTGGCCCCTCCTCTTCTAGAAGCAAGCCATCTTTAAGAAACCTGTTACCACGAGTAAGCTTTAAGTTGCGAAGTCCAACTTCAGATGTTGAAAAAGCTACTATTGTTGAAGGAGAGGCATCCTCAGGGGCATTGCGTGAGTGGCCTTCAATCCCAAGGTCATTCTCTTTGACAAAGATATTTAGCCCTACGGTGAAAAGAACATCTTCACTTCCAGTGAGTCCTATTGCACATTTGAATCTGGAATCTGTGCATGGCAGTAGTTCAGTTGAGCAGCACACTTCACCAGTAAGTATTGAAGCTTTTTGGTAATTGTCGATCACCTTCACTTTTATGTACTTTCTTCATACGGGTTCTTTATTTGGCAGATAAAAGGAGCCACACGACAAATTTCTCGTTCACTTTCAGTACCTGTGAACAACAAAACTAAAACAATCAAGCGAATGGATTCTCTAGGTGGTGTGTTTCGTGTAGTTCCTTCTACTCCACGCAATGCAGAAGGAAGCACGGGCACTCCAAATGCTACCGAAACAGCAGATCATGGTAATCTAATTTTTTGTTGTCAATTATAATGTTTCTGCTAGCTTGATTTTGTTGCACAAATGCATTGCAGCAAAATTTCAGAGTTTTCAATCTCTTTCTGTAAAATTTGCTATTACCGACCTGTACATTGTCTAGTCATTGTGGTTCAGAGAACAATGATGGTGGTGAGGATATTCCTGAAGAACAAGCTGTCTGTAGAATTTGTTTAATTGAACTGAGTGAAGGCGGTGACACTCTTAAAATGGAATGTAGCTGCAAGGGTGAGCTGGCACTTGCCCATCAAGAATGCTCTATAAAATGGTTTAGCATAAAAGGTAACAAGAGCTGTGATGTTTGCAAGGAGGAGGTCAGAAATCTACCTGTGACTCTATTACGGATACAAAGTGTTCCAACTGGTAATGCCCGTACTGGCAATAGAAGTCGATCTGCGGAGTCTCAATACAGGCAAGTTAGAATATTTACTTCTATATAACTAGTAGAACACTTGGCAGTGTCCTTTTCTTATTAGATAAATGATTTTAAAAAATTTACTCACAGTTTTGCATGGTCCAAATCAGTAAAAATTTCAACTATGAATCTGTCAGGGTTTGGCAGGATGTGCCTGTTCTGGTTATCGTTGGGATGCTTGCCTATTTCTGTTTTCTGGAACAGTTGCTTGTAAGATTTCCCTTTCCCTTCAAATTAGCAGCAAAGCTATTGTTTGGTTTATGATTACATTAAATTTGTAACAATGCCAGGTTGCAGAATTGGGATCTGGTGCTATCGCTATTGCTCTACCGTTTTCCTGTGTATTGAGTCTCCTTGCATCTATGACTTCATCTACAATGGGTATGTCTTATGAAGCTATATCGGATTACTCTGTTTGTTCTTCTGGATGTTGGTTCTTCTTCATTATTGTAGGGGTTCATGCAGGGACCTAATTGGGTGGAAGCAGCACACTGGATCTGTCATATGTGTTCCACAATTTATGGGTGCATTATAGAGCCACCAGAGACTTGTGATTCAGGGAGCAAGATCTACCATATATTTGCTGTCTGATCTATGGCCTCTGTTTTTGGTTGGCATCTGGTGATTGCTTCCACTCACTCAACATGGACTCATTTGAACCAGATTGATGAGTCGGCCCACTCTCTAGAATGCATGCAAACCTGACACATTTCACGTTCTAAGGCTACTTGAATGGGTCTGTCAATCTGGAGGAGTCTGTTGTAGCCTTTCATTGTACTTGTTGTTTTGACAGCATTCTCCATTTTGTGCATTTAGTGAAAAAGCGATACGTCTGGATCTATGCATCAATTCAATTTGCGCTGGTGGTTCTCTTTGCCCATTTGTTCTACTCTCTGGTTAGTTGGCCCTTCACGTCCAACCTGCATTGACAATCAAATGTCTCTCTCATTTTTCTCTCTCATACTAACATTTACTAACAAAATTCCATGCTGTGTCTGTCTTAATAGTTTCGCGTGCAAGCCGTTCTCTCTGTTCTTCTTGCTACATTTGCCGGATTTGGTGTAGCAATGTGTGGGAACTGTATCATAATCGAGTTCTTGAGATGGAGGAGAAGACTGCAGGCCTGGTTAGAAAGTAGGCGCAGCCGCCAAGAAAACTCATTGGCAAGCCAATCGTCCGAGAGTGCACGTCCATCCCAAATGGGTCAGGGTCCTACAGAAAACGAAGAGCAAAGAGCAGAAAATTCTTCTACTTCAAGAGTTACATGAAATATGAAAATTTAAGTGTTGTCAACTTGTAATCTGTTCGTTGGCTTCCATTTACTTCAAATGAAGCTTGTTTTCCAGTGTGGATTATAGTTGGGTTGAAAATGATGCAATGTTGCAATCTCCATGACAGTGCCTGCCTACTGCCCTTTGTAGGTGATTATGAATAGAATAGTGTCTGCTCTAAGAATTGCACTATCATTTTCATCTTGCAATTTTCTAGCAACTTTGCTCCAGAAGAAAGGGTGAGCAAAAGGAGTTTTAAAAACAAGACCAATATTTTACTGGTCCAGCATGCTAATATTGATAAGGACATGTATAAATCAAGTTAAAGCATTGGGTCTCTGATTTTCCTTTCATGGTGGCAGATTTTTCTAAATGCAACTTGCAGGTGGCAATGCCTAAGGCTTGCTGAGATTCTTGACCCCAACTAAGATTTGCTCTAAACTAGATTTGTTCATTTACTGTTGAACATATCCGGACACATCGTTATATGCCATTTGAACATATATGGACACATCGTTATATAACAAATTCTACGCATTCTATATATCTAACAACCTTCTATAAGCATCAGTCAGAATGTTGAGGAATTAAAGGTAGAATGTGCACGTCGCAAGAGTCCAAACCCTAAACCCCAGCATATTGTATTACGGTTCACGAGTCACCGACTCACCGCGGCTAATACTTGAGAGCCAAGCCGCCGAAGGCCCAAAATTAACCTTTTTGCGTTTCCATAAAACCGAAACGGCGGGAGACGCAAACGGATAAAACGACTCCCCTGTACAGCTGAAGGAAGCCGAGAAAGACAGATGAATATTTCCGCTAAAATTGCTGTTAGATTCCCGCATCTACACCGCCGTCTTCGTGCGGATTCTCCGTCACTCAGAGGTGCTCGTTAGAAAATCGTCAGTTCCTTCTTCTCACTCTCCCTTTCGTTTTTTCCGTCAATGTCACAGTGGGTGCGACCTCGCAACCGTAATTATTAGTTAATTTCATATTCTCAGTGTTAGTAGAAAGTACGTTTCAACTGGGTCTGCTCCCTCATGAATTTTTGGCTTTCGTTAAGCTTCCATTCCCTGCTTCCCTGTTTTGTGATTAGTGGGTTGTTGCAACTTCGAATTTGTATATCGTGGTAGACTACGCTCTCTGACACCTCTATTCATTTGAACGTTTAGGTCTACACGAGTTGGGATTTTCTCCTTCTCTGCATAAAAACAGGGGAGTCTTAGGGGGATTTGCGAAGAGAATGGCTTTTGATTCGAATGGGTCAGCAGCGGATCTTGCTGTTGATACGGGGAATATCCGTCCTGCATTAGAAACTCATGCTGAAGAAGCAATTCGAGCGATTAAAGCTCAGAAAGTCATTGCAGTTCCGACAGACACAATTTACGGTTTTGCCTGTGATGCCTGGTAAGATAGCAAATTCGAACTAATTGACCTTATGTGGCTTCGATATTCGTAATTTATTTTATATCTTTAGATAATACGAGTTTTCAAGATGCATACGACGTTTTATGCTCGAATGTTCTCTAATGGATTTTATACGCTATAAATTTATTGCTCTTCCACAAAAACCAATAACGGATTTCCAAGTGATGCCTTCAGGGCTTTGAACCAAATTTAAATTCGTGATTGATATTTATGTTATGTTGTGGCTCATTGGATATTGTACGATGGAGAACCTCAATACCTTCTGTTGGACCAACTGTTTTCCGTTTCATTGTTCTGTTATTAAATTATTAAAACTTCAAGCCACGAGGAACATTTTTGTGCACATTTTGGGTAGATAACCAGGCTCTATGTCTATGAAGGCATTAAAATACAATTAAGTGATTGTAATTATGAATCTCAGCATTTGGGTTACCTTCTAATCAATAATGTTTTACATGATGCTCATCAGATTAATACTCCTATTCACCTCCTGCACCAATTATTCTTAGTATAAATAGTTCCTTTATCATTTATCATGTCGTGTAAATGCTCTCCCAGTTCTGCAGATGCAGTCAAAAGAATATATGAAATTAAAGGACGTAAACACACAAGCCCCCTGGCAATTTGTGTGGGTGATGTATCGGACATAACACGTTTTGCCGAGACTAATCATTTACCAGATGGGTTGCTGGACAAGCTACTGCCCGGACCTGTTACTGTTGTACTTGACCGAGGTATGCTTGATGATTGTTAAGAGGGAAAGTTGATCTCTTGACACATACTCCTGATTCTGTTTTGAATATAAAATGAAACTTGGTAAGTGGTGGTATGGTTTGCAACATTTATTTCTTGCAGGTGATCGTAGCATTCTTGAGAAGTCTTTGAACCCAGGCCTGGATAGTATAGGAGTTCGAGTTCCAGATTCCAACTTTATCCGAAAATTAGCAAGTGGCTCAGGGAGTGCATTGGCCCTCACTAGTGCCAATCTAAGTGGGCAACCAAGTAGTGTCAGCATCAATGAGTTTGAAAATCTCTGGCATCATTGTGCATATATTTATGATGGAGGCATGCTGCCTGCTGGCCGAGCTGGTTCCACTGTTGTAGATCTCACACAGCCAGGGCTTTACAAGATCCTTCGTCCTGGAAGGTAAGCAAGAATATTTTGCTTCAGTGCTAGAACAAAGCCATCTATGCTTTCATGCATGTTTGTGATTGTAGAAATGTAATCATGTTTCTGTATCTCTTTTCGGGAAGAGGAAACACTTCTACTTGATTTCTCTTGCCTTTCACTGATATTATTGAAAAGGTCAAAAAGTCCTTTTGATTGTTCACCTCTTACTTCTACCTTGTTTATTTGGTCTTTATGAATCATATTCCTTGTCTCTAGACAAATACTAGAATTAGTTTTTTATTTTATTTTATTTTCCTAGGACAAAGCACAAGAAAATTCCAGTCAGAGGGAAGTTATAATAGTGACATTTTCCAATGTCATCTTGTTTTCCTGTAATGACACAAGTTCAATTAGCCTGTAATCTGAAATTTCCTGTAATTATCAGTAAACAGGGACTGGTAAGCTGCTGAGTTGGTATTAGCACCCTTTAGGCCTGTAAAATGAGGGGTCTTGCAAGTCCCTGATTTGGATAATAATTGTTTTACCTCATGGGAGCACCAGTCCATTAGTTCCAACTTTTCCAAAAGTCACATTTTCATTCCTGTAGGTTATTATTGTATAGGGACAACGGTGGGGGAATGATATCTGTGTGCTTTGATGTATTTCTGTTTGTATGTACTAGGACAACAAACCACATCTTGTATACCTTTGTTTCTTTCTCACATTGTGTGTCAAGTTACTAAGTCATTCATCTCAGAAAGTTAAAATGTAAAACTGCTGTACTGGGTTCATGCCCGGCTCACTTAGGAGGGAGAAGATGACTAGTACCAATAGAGGATATTTTTTAGTTTCAATCGGTGTTATGACTGCGCATTAGCTGATTCTTTGTCTTCATTTTGTTGCGAGTTGCAGTGCAATGGAGGAAACCGTGAAAACGCTTGAGAAATTTGGTATTCAGAAGGATCAGTGACGCATTGTTGATCAGAAAGCTTTTCCTCTGCTGAAATTGTGAGCGATCATGTTCTGTTGGTGGCTTCATCTCATGAACCTAGTGATGCCTGCTGTTGATGTTGATTGTATTCATACACTATTACACACTGAACAGTCCACACCACTGTTGTCTGCTGGTGTTCTTATTTATTCATTGCACGAGTTTCTTCTCTGTCAAACAGTTGTAGGGAATATCCAAAATGCTATTTTTTAACTCAAGTGTGATCGTCATTAATTAGTGACTGACTTCTGTGAAGACTTAATTTCTGCAACCTATATATATATATTAAAAACCAAAAAATTACATTGGAAAATAAACGCGCCAGGTAGGGGTCGAACCTACGACTTTCTGCTTAGGAAACAGACGCTCTATCCACTGAGCTACAGGCGCTTAACGTAAGTAATTAAGAGCTAAAATGTTCATCAGAGGCGCATATCAAATAACCTACTAGCGGTTATTGTGATTAAATAAAAGCGACTTTCTGCTTTAAAAAAAACAAACACTTTTTCCACTGGCGTTTCAGCCGCTTTTATAGAAAAGGACATAATAAATATGGGCGCGCCAGGTAGGGGTCGAACCTACGACTTTCTGCTTAGGAAACAGACGCTCTATCCACTGAGCTACAGGCGCTTCTTGAGAGCATAAATAAAATTTTAAATCCCAGGATCAGACTAAGTTAAGAATGATGATAAGTAAACTGTAAGATGTCAAACTGAAAAAATAGCTCTGTGAATTACAAATTAAGTATGTACAGAAATTAGAACCATTCGTGTCAGTAGATATTTTATTTAGATTCCCTCGTCCTTAGAGGAACTGGCAGGAAAAGAAAGAATCTGAGCAGCGCCGCGCCCTATCATACGCAGATACTCCATTGCTTAATTCATGGAGAGTCGGTTGATTCCAGTCCGCTCAAGATTTCGCAGTTTCTGGGTATCAAACGCCAAACGAGATTGGGTACAGAGTCGCCTCGAGTACTCGAGCAAACAAGCGTATGATGCATTCCTTACTCTTGTTACTTGTAAAGGCAGGGTAATGGTTCTGTGGATTGTACAGAGCTCCATTGTTCTCAGGGCTCTTTAATCGCTCTTGAGAACTTTGGATAGACGGTACTTTGTAGTATTAAACAATCTGCAGAGATAGTAACCTGCCCTAATTTCGTTTCTATATTGGTTTCCCATTTCCGTTGCATGATTATCCTCTCATGCCAGCCCTTGTGGCTGTGGCATCTATTGCCAGAAAGGAAGGAGGTACTCCGAGCTCCCGAAATGGAGGTTGTTCATTATCAGAATTGCACGAAGCAGAGAGAAGGTCGCGGAGGATTCCCTGGAGGGATCGGCGAAGAGCGGAACCGTCATTGGTGCTGTTGCCCTGATTATTGGAACCAGCATCGGTTCCGGAATTCTGGCACTTCCCAAGAAGACTTCTCCTGCGGTGTGTGTGATCCTTTTCCTTTTCTCTGAAATTGCGTTCTGCAAATAGGTCATATCATTCTCAGTCACACACAGTGTTTCTTAGTTTACAGTGTAGCGATCCGAATGCTTCACTTTTGGTTTTATGCAGGGCTTCGTACCGAGCGCAGTGACGATTATCGTCTGTTGGGGCTTTCTTTTAATCGAGGCTCTTTTGCTAGCCGAAATAAATGTGGCTTTGATGAAGAGGAAGAGGGAAAGAAGGGCGGGTTTCATCTCTATCAGAAGCATGGCCGAGCAAACGCTCGGAGAATGGGGAGGAACAGTAGCTACCGCGAGTTACGTCTTCTTAGCTTACGCTTCCATGGTTGCCTACACAGCTAAGTCCGGAGAAATCCTCTGCCAAATGATCAACGTCCCAGTCTCCGTCTCCGGCATTTTTATCACTACAGTGACAACTGCTCTGGTTTCTCTTGGAGGTACCCAAGTTACAGATAGATTGAACCAGTGGCTAACGGCCGCCATGATAGGTCAGTTTCACTCTTCATAAAAGACCCAAATTAAAAAACAGGGGTAAGCGCTTGACTGTACATTTGTCTGGCGCAAAAACTCTTGGATTTTGATAATTATATTTGATACCTCTGAATTTTGCGTATATGTCGTGCGCAGGTCTATTAGTAACCATTGAAGCTATCACTGCCGCCTCCGGAGATTGGTCAGCTTTGACATCAACTGCTGCTTGGGATAGAGTTCCGGTGACAATCCCAGTGATCATCTTTTCCCTTGTCTATCACGACATAGCTCCCGGTATATTATTATTATTATTATTATTATTATTATTATTATTATTATTATTATTATTATTATTATTATTATTATTATTATTATTATTATTCATCTCCTGAACTGATATCACCTATCAAATGTTCGACCTTTTGTCCATGGGAACGGACGATGATAGTGCTTGTGGTGATCTTTCTCACAGTTATTTGCTCGTACCTTGGTGGGGATCTGGGGCGCATAAGGCTTTCGGTGATAGTGGGCAGCATCGTCCCCTTGCTGGCTCTGCTTGTTTGGAACGCCGTTACCCTGAGCTTGTTTTCTTCTTCGTCGACCAACGCAGGGTTGGACCCCGTCGACATGCTCAGGTGGTAACTGATTTTTGAGTTCAGTTCTTTCTTCTTAACGTTGGTTTCTTCCATCTCCCGCTTGTAATTAATAATGATTGGAACAATAATGTAGTGCGGGATCGAGTGACGTATCATTCATGGTGCGAGCTTTCTCACTTGCTGCTGTCGGGACGTCGTTGATCGGGACGGTGCTGGGCTTCACTCAGTTTTTCTTCGAGCAGCTCACCGACTCCCCATTGTCTCCCCTTTCCAATCGGACAATAACCCAGGTAATTAATTAACTTGTCGAGAATCTTAATTAATTGGGTGTTGTGTATTTCATGGTTAAATGTTTTCGTTGAATCTGACTAATTGGTTCTATTAAAAGGAGGAGGATAAGGGAGAAATCATCGGTGTGCAACGAGGTAATAGGGTCTACCTGAGAAAATGGTGGGAGAGTAACAAGCTCAAGTTCGCGGTGGCCGGTTTTGTGACACTCCCTCCTCTGCTCGTTTCAAACACTGTCCCAGATGCCTTCTCTGCAGCCACTGATATTGCGGTGAGTGAAAGAAAACACAGGCATGCTATTGCTAGTCCTGTCCCTCGCTCTATAAGGCAGACCCAGTAAGTACTCTCATTAATTAGTCATTAAATATGCGGTTTCCTTTATTAATTTCACTGTTCTTTGTTGTCTTCCTATATATGTGAACAAAGGGAGGTTACTGCATGAGCATCTTGTATGGGGTTCTTCCCCCGGCCATGGCCTGGGTTATGCATGCCAAATCGCAAGAAGGTGAACGAAATGTTGTTTTATCAGGTGCAAAGCCAGGACTGATCATCTGTATGGGACTACTAGCCTGTGGTGTGGTCGTCGAGCAGATGGTGCAAGATTTGCATCTGTTACAGTACTTATTCTAGCTGTTGCTGATTATTTATCTCTGTTTGTAAATATTCGCTGTTACCAGTATTAATTAAAAGCCTCTAATGTTGGATTCTTCTACGAAACCTGAATGAGTCGCTGATGTAACGGGTTTGGCCCAGGCAGGCTCCCTGGGCCCTCCCCTCATTCAACCCATCTAATGGGCTGACGTACCACATGAGTCGCGTTCCGCGATGAAACACGTGAAATTTCGGATGGTGGGCTGATATAAACGTGCATCACATGTGGTACACTTTCACGACTTGCATAATAAAAAGCTTCTCGTTACAACTACATTAATGCACCCGATTTTTGGCTTATTTATTGCATTTGAATTTAATGAGTTCAGTAATATTTGGCTGGACTTGGCGTGACATGGCAACATCTTATTACCAATAGAAATCGTCCATTAATTATATTTTCTTACGATATGACATTTCTCTATTACCCAATAGAAATCGTTTATTATTTGTAGATATTTCACGATTTTTTGTTTTTGTGAAGATTGGACTTTAGTGATTAATTAATGGGATCAAAATTGTCCAATACGAAGTATTAAACAAACCTTATTTTCTAGCTTCTGCGACTCCACAATTACTCCTCTAATCCCCGAATGGCAACTAATTAACTTACATGGTGTAAAATACCTAAACTACTCTTCTTATCTGAAGCGACAGATGCGGGACTCCTACCCCCGATGGAGGGCTAGTTTAGGTATTTCATGTGTCAGGTACCTGTCCGTTACTCCGGCACTGCGAGCGTGCGACGGACGGAATATGGAGGAGTGCGCTTCCGAAGATGCTCCGTCCGCATTGCTTTTCCCTTAAACATAAATGAAGACAGCGAAATTTCACATAAATGTGGCATTATTTTCCCTCCATAAAATCCGTTCCTCTTAGAGCTGGAGGAGGCTTCTGAATCATCGTCCGCCACCAGTTCCGCCTCCAGACCCTTCGATCACTCGGGAATTGGCCTCTTCTAGTCCGGTCTTCTTCCCTGCTGTAAGATAGTAGGTAATTGTGTTTCCTTCTCCTTTTGTTTTCTCCGCTCCTGCGCCTGTGAGTTTTTACACTTCCTTCGAGTCCTATCTGGAGATTCAAGGTACTTCTCTCGAGATTCTAGGTGAGCCGGTCGTCTACTTTTTCTTCATTTTCAGTTTAGGATTTTCGCTCATACTCCGAGGATTTTGTTGATGATTGATGATCTTTTCGTTTTTTCCGGCTCCTTATTCTTCTCTCGCACTTGCAGTTGGCCAGTGGTCTTTGTTTTTTCTTTCGGCTTCAGATTGATCGGCGGAGAATTTTTTGTCGAAAGTTGTTAGGAAGGCTGGTGAGGCTTCCGCTAGTAATTTCATATTGTTCATACCGATGTCCTTACTTTTCCTATTTGTGTAATTTGTCGAGCATCGTTTTATCTTTGTTTTGTACTCGATACTCCCGAGTCGTTCAACTTTGCTTATGAAAGCTTTTCTGTTAAATAGTATGCGTCCTTTTTGTACGCGATCGTACGTGTTTCTCCTGGCAGTTTTATGGAAAAAAAATTAATTGAGTTGTTTTTTCTGCTTCTAGCTAAGCCTTCCCTCGGTTTTGCCTTGTAGGGGAGCACCGTCGACTAAAAATTTCGCCGAAATGGCTACTGGAATTGTCCCTGCCTCTTTTTCGGGCCTGAAGAGTAAAGACCGAGTTTTGAGCCTGGAGAAGAATGTCGACTTTGTCATCAACAGAAGCTTAGCTGGTTCGCGGAGGACCAAATCTCGTAGAGTGCAGTCGTTGACTATCAGAAACTCAAATCCAGGACCTGAGATCGCTGAGATGCGCCCTGCTTCAGAAGGGAGCCCTCTTCTGGGTACATATCCACCTTTGGTTTTATCTTTTGTTCAATTGGCTACTAAAAAAAAAGCCTGGAAGGGAACGGTGTGAAAGAGCTTCTTTAACTAATACGATGTTTTGAATATTTTGTTTGGAGTCTCTCCTCTCCAAGAAATTGAACTTTGTCTCGTGTATTCATTCTTGTGAGTAACTCTTGCTCAGTCGCCAGCTATGTTTTTTAGATTTATTGTGTCATTGAATAGGATTTTCCTTTGAACTATCAATTGCAGTGCCCCGGCAGAAGTATTGTGAATCGCTAGAGAAAACAGTCAGGAGAAAGACCCGCACAGTGATGGTGGGAAATGTTGCTCTTGGTAGTGAACATCCAATAAGAATTCAGACTATGACTACCACTGATACTAAGGATGTTGCTGCAACAGTTGAACAGGTACATCTTCATTATCCCTTTTTCCGGTCAGCTCCAGTGAGCCAGTATTTTTCTTCTTCAGTAACTTGGTAGTATTATGTGTAGATGACCTTAGCTACTTTCAACCTGTAGGTGATGAGAATAGCAGACAGAGGAGCAGATATTGTCCGAATTACAGTTCAAGGGCGGAAAGAAGCTGATGCTTGTTTTGAAATAAAGAACACTCTTGTGCAAAAAAAGTAAGCTTTGGTGGTTTTAAATGAATTCCAGGACTTATGGTGGTTACTTTTGAGGTTGTTTTAAGTCCTGTATGTGAATTTCTTTTTATGCAGTTATAATATTCCCTTAGTGGCAGACATCCACTTTGCTCCCCCCGTTGCATTGCGCGTGGCGGAGTGTTTTGACAAGATTCGTGTCAACCCTGGCAATTTTGGTATATCATCTTATCACAGTCCATGTCTGGAAAAAGCCAGTTGTCTACATAAATAACACTCTGCATGTAATGAGATGATTTGCAGCTGATAGGCGGGCACAGTTTGAGAAGCTGGAATACACAGAAGATGACTACCAGAAGGAGCTCGAGCATATCGAGAAGGTTAGTAACTCATTTCATCAGAGAAGATCAATTATCTGAGCAACTTGAACCAAACACATTGTGGATAAATATTGGGTGAATTTAAAACTCTTGGATTACCAGGTCTTCACTCCATTAGTTGAAAAATGTAAGAAATATGGAAGGGCTATGCGCATAGGGACAAACCATGGAAGTCTTTCTGATCGTATTATGAGCTACTATGGTGATTCTCCAAGAGGAATGGTGAACATCTGTTCTCTCTTATTTTGTGCAAGAGCTTTGAAAGCTATGACTATCAACTATCATTTAAGTTCAATACATTGAATTCTTCAATCAGGTTGAATCAGCATTTGAGTTTGCAAGGATTTGCCGGAAGCTGGACTATCACAATTTTGTGTTCTCCATGAAAGCAAGTAACCCAGTCATCATGGTCCAAGCATACAGACTACTTGTTGCAGAAATGTATGTTCAAGGTTGGGATTACCCCTTGCACCTAGGAGTTACGGAAGCTGGTGAGGGTGAAGATGGAAGAATGAAATCAGCTATTGGCATCGGAACATTACTTCAGGTAACTTGTTATTCTATCTTTTGTGGGCAAGTATGAATTCAAGAGTGAGCTAACACTTCAAACTATCTGGTCTCTTTTTGGTACAACAGGATGGTTTAGGGGACACCATCCGAGTTTCACTCACAGAACCACCAGAGGAAGAAATAGATCCATGTAGAAGATTGGCTAACCTTGGGATGAAAGCTGCAGAACTTCAGAAAGGGGTGGTAGGAATCTGGACCCTTTTCTTCTATCCCTAAGTATAATTTTTAAATAATTATTTATTTTAAGAGTTAACATGTTCTTATGATCACTTTCTAAAGGTACCGTTTGAAGAGAAGCACAGACATTATTTTGATTTTCAGCGTCGAACAGGTCAGCTCCCAGTACAAAAAGAGGTCAGTTCCTGTGGTTTATACTATGTTCAGCGGGTCTCTTTTTTTAATTTTAATTGTCACTCTTAGTCATTCTTTTGAACTTTGAAAACAAATATTTTATTCAATCTAGGGTGAAGAAGTAGACTACAGAGGGGTCCTGCATCGTGATGGCTCTGTGTTGATGTCTGTTTCTTTGGATCAGTTGAAGGTATGTTCACTTGTCTTGTCTGTAGTTACATAGCCAGATGCTTGTCTGTATCGGAGCAGTACATTTGATCATTTTGCTGTGAAACGTTTCTTACTCTTGGGAATTTGTACGACCAATGACTATCTTTTGAAAATCTTTCGGTCATTTCTCCATTTGATGAGATCTTTATTTTTCTTGTCTGTTTTTCCCGTGTTTTTTGTATTAACCGATATTATAAGTCGTTTCTCGTTTCTTTATTGCTTGCTTATTCTCCTGGTTTCTTATCTTCTATTGCTCTTTTAACCTATTATTGTCCTGTATCAGACACCAGAACTTCTCTACAAGTCTCTTGCAGCAAAGCTTGTGGTTGGCATGCCATTCAAGGTGTGTAAAATAGTCTCTTCATGAGTATTAGGTTCAGATCATGGTATTGGTCGTTCTCTATGCAGACCGTGCTTTCCTTCTGATATGGTATTACTGGATACATACTGCAGGAGCTGGCAACAGTTGATTCAATCCTTGTGAGAGAGCTTCCTCCTGCGGAAGATGCTAATGCTGTGGGTCTTTCATTGTTTTCTCTTCAATTTAGTCTGAAAAATTAAATGCGGTTATTGTTAGATTTCCATATCTACTATTGAGCATTTCTTTCCCCTATGAGGAATCAAGTTGTGGATGGCCCTTATTTGATTCTTTTTTTTGTTTCTATCATTTTTCTTTGTTCAGAGATTGGCTCTGAAGAGGTTGATAGATGTAAGCATGGGAGTAATAACTCCTTTGTCAGAGCAACTAACTAAACCATTAGCAAATGCCATTGTTCTTGTGAATCTCAAGGAATTAGCAAGTGGTGCGCACAAGCTTCTGCCAGAAGGTAACGTTGCTTCTTTAAATTCAAAAGTTATAGATAGCATTGTTATTTGAGTAATTAAAAAAAAAACATTTTCTTTTGTTGTACCTTGCAGGCACACGTTTGGCCATATCTCTTCGAGGTGATGAGACTTCTCAGGAACTGGATGTATTAAAAGATGTGGATATTACAATGCTACTACATAACCTTCCATTTGCTGAAGAAAAGACGAGCAGAGTGCATGCTGCAAGGAGGTGAATACTTTTTATGATTTTTTTTACGCCACATATCCTGATTATGTGAAACAAGTGTGATGACTACTATTTGTTGATATATCTTAACCTGAACTATGGGCCGCTGCAGGCTTTTTGAATATTTGGCAGATAATGGTCTTAACTACCCAGTAATTCATCATATGGAGTTCCCCAGTGGTACTCACAGGTATCAACATAGTGGTACAAATTGAACAGAGGTTCTCTCATGATCTGAAACAAACTTATTCATCTGTTTTTCTCTCTGGTCATCTCATGATCTGCAGGGATGATCTAGTCATCGGTGCTGGCAGCAGCGCTGGGGCTCTTCTGGTTGATGGTCTTGGAGATGGAGTTTTCCTGGAAGCTCATGATCAAGATTTCGAGTTTCTGAGGAACACGTCCTTCAATTTACTCCAGGGTTGCAGAATGCGAAACACAAAAACAGTAAGTTCTGATCTTGTAACAACAAATAAATAAAAAATATTATCAGTTAAAAAAATAAAAACTTATTGGAGCTCTTTTGCTTTCTGATGGTATGAGATAACGACATGAAATCTCCTCGCAGGAATATGTATCTTGTCCATCATGTGGGCGCACACTCTTTGACCTGCAAGAGATTAGTGCCCAGATTAGGGAGAAGACATCACACCTGCCCGGTGTCTCAATTGCGATCATGGGATGTATAGTAAATGGACCAGGGGAAATGGCTGATGCAGATTTTGGATATGTGGGAGGCGCTCCAGGCAAGATCGATCTCTACGTCGGCAAAACCGTGGTCAAGAGAGGAATTGACATGGAGCGTGCTACCGATGCATTGATTCAATTGATTAAAGATCATGGCCGATGGGTAGACCCGGCGACTGAAGACTGAAGTCAGAACTCATAAAGTAATAAGTGACAAAACCCATATCGAGTTCATAAAATTAGACCACAGTTGTGGTCACGGAATCTACAGCATACAGAAAGGCCGATACCCATGAAACAAAAATACTAAGCGCCATGGGAGGGTGCTAAATGTAAGAACTTGTTTTACCTTTATATAATCTCTACCATTTTTATAAAATATTCATCTGCATTTTCCTTTGGTGAATAGTACAGGGATACGATTTCATACAAACTTTCGAAAGCCTTTTGTTAAAAAGCATTCATATGGAAAAAGTAAATCTGATTTTCTCTAAAGGGGGTTCCATTTGGACAGCATATCCCAGACGATCCTACTGTTCAGAGGCATACGACACCCTCGCGCATATCTTTCCATCAAGTTGGCCAAAATAAAAATTAATTCGACAGAGTTTTCTGCACAACAATCGCGCCACGCTTAGGAGACTCACTAGTACAAATTTAGTAGTTCTACTACAAATAACAGACGCAGAGAACTGAGAATACAGACTCGCTTATTCAAAAACTAACATGCATATAACACACAAGATACACTCGATTCAAGAATTCATCGCACTGACACCCATCTCCCATAATCTAACGAATGCACAGTGAAAGCAGTTTCTTCATAGCAGCTGCTGTTGAAAAACAGAGGATTAGCTCTTGACGGTAGTTACATACTTCAAGAGCATCTGAACAACATCATGTGATATTCTATCGGCCTCTGATTTGAGGTGGTGGATTTTTGCCTCAGTTTCTTGTTCCAGACGCTTGACGTTGGAGCCTGAGTCCCCACTGCTCTGTTGAGTAACAGAGAACGTGTCAGACACTGAAAGAGTACGGCATATGGAAAACAGGAATTAATTAATTGATTGATCAATGTACCTCTGCAACTTTTCTCTGGAACTCTGCTTCCAAGCGGGCTCGGAATTCAGCAGCCTCCTTCTCCGCCTCTTCCTTAGCCTGTTTCAAGCGAGCTAATTTTGCTGAAAAAACAGAACGAAGTAATCAACAGTTAGCAGCCTTAGTCTTACACCATAAAATAATACCCCACGTACAGTAGCTAAAAGTACACAACAAAGTTGGCACTGGAAAGAAAGTTACGTATCCACAAGAAAGATGAAGATAACTGTTAACAGAAGTATTGCTAGCAAATTCACACAGACACTTTCATCCATTCCAAATGAATGGCAAAATCACTCGCACACACTATCATCTATTCAAAATGACTAGCAAAAGTTGGCATGCAGTTCCCACGCGGCAGAAAGTTAAATAAAGATATATATGAGTGACAGTACCGTTTCTGGCAGCATTGACAATATGCTGAGCCTCTTGTTCTGCAGCAAGCAACAGTTGGATGCCACCTTGACCACGGTTGCTATCCATTTGCCTCCGAAAAAATTGCTAACCCAGTATTTCTCAACAGACCTAACAAAAATAAGTATGAATCTGTTAAGAAAAGAAACGAATTGAGGAAAGAATGGGAAACTGAGGAAATGCTATTGGTGCCAGTTTTACTATGCTATACATCTGATATTACATTCATTATGATCTCTTAGTTAATAATGAAACCCTTCTACATTGACCAATACATAAGTACTTCAATTTGTTTTCTTGTATGATCAAGACAGCAAAAAGTCAAACATCTGCTCTTGAGTCACTCCAGCATTTTAAGTCAACCAACGGAGAACCAACAATCAAGTAGAAATTTTTTCAAGAACATATATAATTTTTTTTTTTTTTTGAGAACACGATCAAGTAGAATTGTTCAATACGGAATCAACACAAAACCTTTTCATCCCACAATGAAGATTTAACAGCCCCTTGCATAGACATTCATGAGTAGGAAACCCAAGGGCATGATGATTTTTCTAGAAAAAAGGTATTCCAGGTATAATTGGATGGGCCTTCAACAAGAAAAGACATGTAGGAAAAGCACAATAAAGGATATTGAGGTCTTTTACCTATGACTATTAAAATTTTAGAGAAAAAACTGATATATATCTTTTTTGAGAATAGTGATGTCCTTACAAATTAAAGAGGAGTCAGGGATGGTCCTCAAACTAGATTGCCTTTCCTGACTTGTTCCTTAGCAAGACTGTCAGCCATGGAATTAGCTAATATGGGAACTTTAGCCATAACCATACATACAATAGAACAAAAATCCTAATATATCACATGATAATAAATTCAGGATAGTAAATATAAAACCAAAGGGACAACTTAATTAGTGCTTCTAAAGATTTTGATTTCAGTCTCAAGCAACAACTTCAGCTTAGCACATTTCAAAATAACTGGCCATTATTTTTTTCACTTGCTCAGAAAGGAAAAGCACTTGATTTTTACTCCATCACTTTTCTCGTCCATATGATTCTTACTTTGAATTACTTTACTCTTCCAGTCTTCCATACATATATGAATTGTCTAGACAAGCTGTCCTCAAGCTGTAATGAACGCCGAACCAAGTCATTTTACCCTCTCAAATTAAAACACTTAAGAATCCAGATTTTCATAGGTACATCAGTTGATAAGCTATGCATATATTCACATGAATACTAATATGAGTTGACCATAAACCTCGAAGTCCAATTAAACATGGTAAAGCCTCATTTTTTTATGTTATTATGCTTTAAGCACTGTTTGGTGTTATAAGTCTAACAACAAACATGTGCAACAGATTATCTGCTCAAGTCAGTGACATTCAAGGCTCAGTCAAACTCCATGTCAAAACACCTACATATTCTAGTTTTAAGCATCCCTTAAATGATCTCATCATCACTTCATCAATGAGCAAGAGTTACTAAACGCTCTAGAACTTGCGCATGAACTTAACTCTCATGCAAATCAAAATAAAAGGAAGTCATTCACCATTTGGAAAACACTATCGAACGAATCTAACTAACTACAACCAAATCATTCAGTTACGAACTTTTCTTTAGGACAACAAAAGTGATAGTATACCTAGCTAGACTACTCTATCTGTTTGAAGCTGTAAAAAAAAACTATTATCGAAATTTTATGATCGCTCTTCGAAATTGAAGAGCTCTTAAGAAACAGATCATCAAAATCTACGGTAAAGAGACCGAAACATCTATGAAGGGGCAACTTATCCATTTCAGTCTTAAGAGTCCCTCTTGAATGCTCAGATATAACAACGATTTAGATAAAAACTTATGCTCTTCCAAAAACAAAACCAAAAAAGCAAATCCGACCGCGATGAAGGACATCAGAGTCATCGGACAAAAGCACGATTGGGAACGATGGAAAGACGACGCCGACCAAACAGCACTGACAAGTTGAAAGACACAAACAAACTACTTACCTAGTAAAACTGAAAGTATTAGGGAGATCTATCAAAAATCCCCCGTCTACGGCTAAAACAGAGAACAGAAGAAGAAAAGGTGAAGAACAACGACAAGAATTTCCTCCACAATTTAGTAATATCTATAGACACATATCCGCAGGAAAGAAAAACAGAGATTTAGAAAACGCACCTCAAACACACGGACGCGATCTTCGTGGTTCAACCGTTCAAGGGGGGGAGGCTGCCTATATACGGGCCGAGTTCTGAGAGGTTAAGCCTGGTGTATATTTACTGGAATGCCCCTAGGCTCCGCGTCTTCTCGCGACCTCGCCAACGTGCTGTACTACTGTGCAGCCCAGCAGCATGAGACGAGAAGGAGACTTTTTTTGTTTTTTTTCTCTTTGATTGATTGTTCTGTTCGTTTCGAGTCGTGGCTCACTATCTACAGACTGCCTGGATCACGTGGCCCCATCGCAGCCGTTAACCTTACCGGAATATGAGTTTAGGCGTGATGAAAAATAAATACAAAAGAATATGAGGTAGTTTCTGTTTGATTGTTAATGGCTTGTACTTGAAAATTCAAATAATGGACTGACTTATAAAACCAGGTTGTAAACGAGTTTCAGTGTCGATTTTGAAGACCTTGTTCCTCAAAAATTTTAAAGGAATATCCCCACATTCCAGATCAAGAAATGCTCTACCATCTTTGACAGTTGACACCTTTTCCGCCATCGGTTTCGCTAATTTGCAGATAAAAGAAGAGACATTTATATTGATGAACGTTACATTCGCTGGCTCCTAATGTTCCTAAACGACAAGCGTATTAATTATCAAACGTTTAGGGTTCAATATCATTTTCACTGTAACAATTTTGCTTTGAAAATCATTTATATCGCCGATTACAATTTGCCGGTTACGGTCTTGTTCCCCAGTAATCCGAAACGAGAACTGTGGCTTCGACAGTTGAGGCAAATCACTGTTCGTTTCAACTGGCTTCACGGATCGTGTCACTCTTTGAATCTCATGGCAGTGACATGAAACATATGATTAATTGTTCGTGAACGATGGCCACCGCCTCTGATCGTGCAGTCGTGCTTCTCTTCTCCGTAGCAGCGACAGGTGGCCTGTTTCGCCTTGTACATGGCTTCTCTTACCCCAATCTGGTTCGCAGCCGCGCAATTCGTACATACATCCAAACATCTCATTGAGATTGTTCAAGTAAAAATTCCGTAGATTCATGTGATGTTTTTATAAGGGCAGATGATGATTCGGTCCATTTGTGGCGTTAGAATTCCAATAGTTACAGAAACAGAAGGAAGAAATCAGAGAAAATACTGTGATGAACAGGGCGTATTTCTGTAAGAAACGCAAACTACGATATCCCATGATTACAATCAAGCCTGTACGACGTATTATATGAGAAACGAATCACAGTGACCTACATTGATCCAATGCGGCGGCTAAAATCGACAAGAAAATGAATTCATACCGGTAAAGAATGGAAAGGTATAGGTATCGAAATGAATCTCTAATGGAGAAAAAAACCCTACTATGCATCGATCGTAACGGCTTACAGCAAATCCCTCGCGGCGTAACCGTATCTTGACCGTCGAATGTTGTCCTGGCGTTTCTTGTAGACGAGCCCTCCCAATCCGACCACTCCCGCACCGACAATAACTCCGACGGCGATTCCTGCCTTTTGCCCGCCTTTGAGTCCTCCGTCTCCGCCTGAAGAAGTCTTCACATCGGCTGTCGCATCGGCTAATTGATCGCTGGATACCGGCGCCGGAGATGGAGAAGGAGATGGTGTTGGCGACGGCGATGATTCGGGTGCTGGAGGCGGTGAGGGAGGTGACCCCCCTGGTGGATTGTGAGGGGCAGGCACCGGGGCTAACAATGGACCTCCGGCTTCCGGAGATGGAGTTGGAGAAGGCGACAGAGGTAAGGGTCCTCCCGCGGTCGGCTCATTCACGGCGCCGCCGTCGGCATCTGGAGAAGGAGCCGTCGCAAGACCGGAAGTAGACCCAGCCGTCAAGAAAAGAACAAGTAACAGAAGCAGAAAACAAGAAGCCGACAATGTCGCCATGAATGAAAAATCCTCAGATCTGTGAGTAACTACTGATGAATCCTTTATTCCCAAGAAAGAACAATGCAGGAGAAACCCCGAGATCTAGCGCACCGTCGAGGGAGAGTTAGTAAGGGAAAGAGGTCGTCGCCTCGTCGATAGTGTAGAGTTTCGAGTCCAAGGGTGCGCGGAACGCACTCAAAAACCCCAGATCTGGAAAATAAATAAATAAATAAATGGGAGAGCGAAAGACTGAAATGAGCAGATCCAACGAAACCGTAATGTTGAAAAAGCGAGAGGGAGAGGGACGGACGCGAAATACAAACCCCCAAATCGAAGGAACGCAAGCGCGGCGGCAGTGAAAAGAAAAGAAAGGAATGAAACGGGAAAAGCAGATCCCGAGTGCGAGCGAGAAAGAAGCAAAGCAAAGGCTAGGGAGGAGAGGAAGAAGTGTCCAGATTCCCGAACGCGAAAGCCGAATGTGTGATTTCACCCCGGACCCGGAGGGGACGTCTTGACTGACTACTTGAGTGTGGATATCGCTTCCCTGAAAACCGAACGGGGGGCTTTTAAGATAACTAAAGCCGTAAGACTCTGGGAAGAGAGGAGGGTAGTGGAGAGGCCACCGAATTGTGCCGTTCAAAAGCAGAAAAGAGAACCGGAAGCGTGAGTGTAAAACCGAATTCGAATGAAGACAATCGGGTAACGTTGTCGGTTTTCTTGTTATTCAATTCAGCCAGGTCTAAGTGACGCCGAACCAAACGGGTTGACCCCAGATCGGACCAGAACCGGAGGTTTGGCTTTTGTGGAAATGTGGAAGTGAAGATATTTTAGTGGAGTGGATTGGAATCCCTCTCGAATTGCTCAATCATGTGCATGAGACATATGGCGTCAGTTTTGTGATGGGTTTCTAATTATATTTACTGTCCTTGACCCAGAGTTCTCAATTCTGAAGTCTGAATCACCTTCGTCGCTCACCGTATCGCCTAGTACTCATAGTACCACATCTCGATCCTGGGATCTCGCTCGCGCACTCAACAGTACGCTTCTAAGTGTCTTGATTTTCACAACATGCGACATCCTACTGGCGCAGGGCTTTAGGGAGGGGGGGCAGGCAATCCCCTTTCCCTCGACCTTCCTAGTTCAGTAGTTCCAATATCAGCTGATCCCTATGTAACAGTCACTCGTCATGTCGTCAAGATGTTATCGTTTTTAGTGGCGTAGATGGATATTTAGACAGTCACTGGGACATGTCTCGCATCTATTGATTTTGAGGTTTGGGAGTATGAACTTGCGGAAAACAAATAGTTTGGGCAAAATTATATACTCTTGCGCTTGAATGCAATCCTTATTCGTGAAATTTACTCTTTTCCAGTACGGTAGTCAAAAATTCATTAGCTAATCTAAGGGGCAGCATTGCAAACGCCACCTTCCTTTCACTCTATTTTCCTTGTAAAGACTAAGATGCCAGTTCCCCTCTATCTAGCTTGTGTTTCGAACTGGCATTCATTTAACCCCTTACAATTCATCCTTCACATCTCCCTCGCTGCTCTGCTCCTGGCCGCCACTAGACTTTCCGGCTGGCTCTGGTCTCTGAAGCTTAAACGGAATCGATGCATTCTTCTTGAGGAATTTGTAAAATGCCACTACCGTTCGATCACTGTCAACCGTAACCTGTTACAACGCAGATATATTTCCACATAAATGAAGACCGCAAAGGTGCAAACAAAAACTTCCGCTAGGCAAGAATAAATAAATGTATAAAGGAACAACTAAACAAAACCCAAACCGTCACTTACTGGGTCAAAGCTCTTGTTTCCAGCAGGGAAGAACAGAAGCGTAGGGAATCCATCGGCCTGCAGAAAGTAAAAGATTTGCAAATTAGAACCACTTCTAGTCCTATACACTCTAAGAAGCCAAACGATTGTTACTTCATCCATTTCGAGTATATACATATAACACAATCAAGGTTTCATACCGGGTGAGTCACCTCAATACAGTAGAACAACTTATTAGATCTCAAGGCGCTCAAGAAACATGCACAGAAATATCATTACCGGTTGTATTTCTAGGATTTCAGGGTATTAGGTACAACAGTATGATGTGAAGCCTGACCAAGTGATTCACTACATGAAATGGGAAGCAACACACATTAAAGTAAATAAGTTTGACTCTAATGAGGTGAAAGTCAGGCATTTGGTTCAGTTCTAGTAACTCAGTGTTAGCTTTTAGCCAAGTAGCTTGCAAGATTTTAACAATGATATCAAGTAGAACTGGTTTCACACCAACTCCCAATTGGATTTGATCCAATAGGGGAGTAATTATAAACACCAGTATGACACACCCTTAAACCAATAGAAAATGTGTTAAAATCAACCAATAATCACAGGTCAGGCATACCTTTGCTCTTGGGTGCTCGTTGGTGGTTCCATCCATTTTGGCAATGACTATTGATTCAATGCCACGTAAATGCTTTGCAAGCTTGTTATAGATTGGTTCAAGCGCTTGGCAGTGTCCACACCAAGGTGCGTAAATCTGGTTCAAAGCCACATACAAAATGAACACACATGGAATTATATTGAGAGGACTTTGGTCCAGTCATAGAATAAGATGTTTACCTCAAGGAGAACATCCTTTGACTCATCCAAGACAATGTCATCAAAATTATCCCCAACAACAATTTTCACATCTCCGTCATTCTGCATATCAAGCAAATTATAAAGGGTAGTTAGAAAACAAAAACAAGGGCAAGTCAACCACAGCATAAGTGTAACTTAACAACTTACAGTCTCAGGAATTGGGTCTGACTTGTAGAAAGGCTTCAATTTGTCTTCCAAAAATCCTTGTCCAAAAGCCTGCAAGAAAATATAGAGCCAAAAACAGATATCTTTCAAATGCCAAAGAAGTTAAAGAAGTTAAAGAATATAGTTAAATGCCAAAGAAGTTAAAGTAGTTAAAGAATATAGTTACATATTAGACCCTTAAGTACTACTGTTTAATTACTTTGCATGTGGAAAAATACATAAGAAGATGAAATATGAACCCAGATTTCAGCTCATTCCTTACTGGGTCCCAATATCTAGTGAATTAAGTACATAAAGGTATGCATTTAGTGGATCTCCACAGGAGATTTTCACGTGTTTCAGGAATATTGAACGAGATTTCAGCTCAATACTTACAGGCTGGCAATATCCAGTCAATTAAATACAAAAAAAAAGGTATGCATTAAGAAAGTCTCTACTGGAGATTTTCATGTGTTTCCAAGAATATAAACACAGTTTTCAGCTCATTATTTACAGGCTGGCAATATCCAGTCAATTAAATACAGAAAAAGCATGCATATAGTGAGCCTCCACTGGAGATTTTCATGTGTTTCTAATTCAATATTAGCACATTTTTGCTGGACACTTATCGGTGGGTTAAGGAATCTCGGGAGAAACCTAAATTAAAGTTGCTGTGTACAGGACTGGTCTTGTGCTGTTTAAGAAGAACTAACTTCCTCCTAAGAGGAAAAGAAGTTTTAACTCATAACTGCAAGAGCTTCAAACTTGACAAGTAAATGACCAAATATAAGCACAGTCAGTGCAAACATGTGTTAATTCAGGAGTTTCAGACAACCACAGAGAGATGCAAAACAATTGGCAAAATTAAATTCATATAATCACAGCTGACCTTGACACTCTCCAGAGTCACATCTCCATCAAGTTTATGCTTCTTTGCATCATCATTTCCAGTGTAGCCCAGGACCTGTGTACAATTCAAAGGCCATTTTTATTGCAAGTTTCAAGATCAGGATGAAATACAACGACAGTCTAAAGGTTACAGATAGGAAAAAAGACAGTACAATGGGGCCAATGCCGGTGACGCCAAAGTAATCTGAAACTGGTTTACCAACGTCTTCATCATCCATTTCAACATAGACAAAGATGAGCTGCAACAGAGATAGTCAACAACAGATACTGGTTATCAAAACTTGTCATATAGCACCTTTAGCAGCTTTACCTATCAAAAGAACACTAAACAAAGACTTTTATCGTGTGCTCAAAGGAGAAAATGAAAAGGCAAGTAACCCTACTTGAATGATTAAAAAATAGTCTCCTTCCAAAAGCACTGATAAGCTTACAGGTTCACAACTTGGAAAGGATTTTAATATTATTTTATTTAGATTCATGGAAATCAAATCAATAAAATTGGTCAAATCCATAAAAAATCTCCTTAAGAAGGATTTTAATATTATTTTCTTTACATTCATGGAAATCAACTAAAAAAAATTGGTGAAATCCATAAAATATCTCCTTATGATTGATATTCTACAAGTCATACAATTATCACATGTAAGCACAATATTCTGATAAATCGACTAGGTTAGAAAATCTAATAAGTCAAAAATATTCCTTCTTTGGAAGGGGCATCTAAGGCAGCCTAAGCAATAATGGAGAAATCCATGGCAACTCAGATCAGAGGAATGGAGCTGTCCATTCATTAAGGAGAACTTTCTTGCATACGACAAGTTCATAGATCTTTCAAAAGCTAAAGAAAGCCATTAGCATCAACTGCAGTAAATTTGGTCAGTAGCATCCAGGAATCACCTTTCCCTTGAAAAGTTTTGCCGCCTCTTGGAAGATGGATATTGATTTATCTGAGTCGTTAGAAGTTGCAAACAGCAGAACCTGATAAGCATAAAAAAGAAGAACATGAAGATGGTGCCAGAAAAATGGATCCATTTCAACAAGAATATAAAAGCATAAATAACATGATTTACCTGTTTCTTAATTGGATTCTCAAAAATCAGTGAAGCACTTTCCCTGGTAAATTTTGTAACTAAAGGAAGCTTGTTTGCAAAAACAAAGTCAACTATTGCAGATTTTTTGAACTGACCATCTGTAAATGACAAAAGCTCAGAGTCAACAACATATTTTTCACGCAGAAACCACAGTGTCTATTATTGAAAACTTAAAACACTAACCAAACAGGCTTATTTTCTCAGCCTCCTTTTTTAACAGTACTAATGCTGGCCTTTTAACTTTAGGGTCGATATGGAAAAGCTTTGCAACATCTGGATCTGAAGTTTGGTAAAAGTTGACATCATCTTCAAGTTTAGATGCAGCAGCAAGCTCCTGGCTCTCAGGACCCTGGAATAAAAGAGGATAAACCGTCAGTACTGCTTTAGAATCACCAGATTTAGCTAGGAATAAAAGAGGATAAACCGTCAGTACTGCTTTAGAATCACCAGATTTAGCTAGGAGATTAGCTGCTGAATTTTTTGAAAACAAATTAATTAAGATACGCTAATCTAAAAAAGGATCAAGCACTTACCACCAAAGAGTCCAGGAAACCCAAAACAACTTTGTTCTCTGCGCTCAAAATCTTCTCTGCATCATCAATTGTGGTGATGTTGTGAATGCCAGGTCCAATCTTCTTCTTGACCCAAGTCACAATGGCATCCCTATAGATTCAGTGATGAGATTTTAGACTATGAATTTCCAAAAGAGACACACAAACTAGGATAAAATCAGCAGCAAAGATCATGCATTTACTTTGGCTATATTAGTATGCCGGAGACTTCAACAAAACGAAACATATATAGCTTTTAAGATTATTTTTACGAGGTTTTCCAGATAGGAGTAACGACAAAGGAATTCGAGATCAATCCTTTAACCAATCTGTACAACCATGAATTCTTTTCAAAACAAAGGAATAATCCCGTCAAAAAGTTCTACAAAAGTAGGCGTTATGAAAACATTTCCTCCGGAACTACCACTTGGAAGACGGAACGATTAACCATTGAACAAGCTTCTTTCTGAGAGATTTTTTTAGGCCCATTTTCAAATTAACAAGCATAAAAACAATAAATTTCCTTTTGAAATCACTGTACAATGATCGAGACAGACCGAAAGATAAGTTGATAATATGAGAAAAGGGCAAAAAATTCTTACTTGCTCCTCGGTCCAGGATACGGCTTATGAACTCCATCAATGAAGAAATACACAGTGGGGTACCCTTGTACATCATACTTCTGAGCGAGGTCATTCTCCTCAGTGGCATCAACTTTGGCCAGCACAGCCTCTCCTTTCAACTCGGTTGCGGCGGCCGCATATTCGGGCGCAAGGGACTGGCAGTGTCCACACCAAGGCGCATAAAACTCCACCATTACGTAAGGATTCTTCTTCAAGAAGTCGCTGAAATTCGAATCTTTCAACACCACGACATCCTTCTCATCGATCTGGGGAGACGAGTAGGAATCATCCTCTCCATGTTCGAAATCCGACCCATCGAAATCCCCAAGATTGTCGAAATCATCCTCTTCGGGTTCGGGAATCGAGTGCTTCCCGGAGGGAGACCGAGCTTCGTCGTCCTCTTCAAGGAAGCTGAGATCTTCGAGGTCGTCGTCCTTGGAAGTGGCCGCAGAGGCGACCCCGTTAAAGAGAAGAAGCGACGCTATCGAGAGAAGGAGCAGGATCCGCATCGCCCTTCCCATCGAACAAGCTAAAATTTTCGGACAGAGAAGAATGGGAGCTCTCAGGCTGCTGGAGTTTCCAGTCTCTCGGTCTGAAAACCAGCAGAGGCGCCGCGAAAATGCAGTACCCCAAAGGAGGGCGATGTATCGTATTATACGAGATCTATTCGTTACGTTATAAAGCGGGGCCGCTACGTCGCATAGATCGAAATGAGCAAGTACGACAGGTGGGAGAATCTGATTGGTTTCAGTAGTACTTCGTCAATGACAAAGCCACTCTCGGTACGCCACGTTGCATTTATGAGTCACAACTTTTACTTTATTTTCTATGGGCCCATTTGTTTTAGTTTATCATACTTCCTGCCCTCTGCTACTTCTACGGCTATGCTTTTGAGCTTCGAAGGCATTGACTATATTTGTCTGTCACGTGGGGGGCTTTAGGCATTTTGATGAGCGATGGAGGGTAATTCGGATAATGTCAACTCCCAAAGTTGCACCCAAACGAGGGTCCAATCCCGGCCCGTCAACCAATCCGTGGGCCGTTTCACAGAGCAGCTACGCCATTTTAACTTTTTATCTGAAATTTGATTTTACTGTCTAGTAGCCGTTGCACAGAGCTCAATAAGCTGTTGATGATATGTAAAGATGGTGCATGGCTGCCTTTAGTGCCAGGAAGAAAACTGAATCCTAGAGTGAGGAGGAGCAGGGAAGGGGGCCAGAGGCCAGAGAGAAACTGAACACTGAACAAGAGGTGATTTTTTTATTTTTAATCAATGATAGATTTTGCTGATCACAATTGAATAGACCAATTAATAATAATGAATGAACCACATTATGTAAGAGACTGATCACTGAAAAAGCTCACTCCCAAGAGTCACAACACTGATCTCCTCACCAGTTAGCTGTTGATAACCTATTTGGTTCTCCTGAATAAGCTCAAGCTCCCTAACCACATCGCAAATTGTTGGCCGTTCTGCACTAATTCCCACACACAGCAATGCAAGATTCATCATTTGTGCCAGGGGACCTGCTGCTTGTTCTGGTATCGTCTTGTCCATGAAGCTGCTGAGATTGTCGGCAGTCTTCGCCTTTATAAGTTCCCCAGTTAAAACAGTTTATCAAAGAAACAGTTTGTTTATGTTAGCAACATGACAGAAGGGAAAACTTCAATCAGTTATTTTACTAATGCTATGATTCATTACTCATCAGTTATTTTACTAATGCTATGATTCATTACTCATCAGTTATTTTACTAATGCTATGATTCCTCACTCAGTTAAAATAAAAATCTGAACAACAGGTGTGTTTTCATTAAGTCAGGAAATCTGTAGACCACATTGGATACCTGTTGGACAAGGTTTTGACCAGAATCAGTTATTTCCTTATGGCAAGCTGCACGACCACTTATTAGCTCCAGCAGGAAGACCCCAAAACCATAGATGTCACTTCTTTCAGAAAACCCATTCGACATGCTTAGCCTGAAATGAAACTGCTTTAAGAGATGAAATATTTCAAACGGCAGTACCTGATACTACACCAAGTATTGGGTCATGTACTACTTGTGAAAGAAACTAGTAGTATCAGCTTCCACATTTTCTTCTCAAGCTGTATAATTGGAGAAAGATAAAACAAACCAATTTCTTGGGCAAGAAGCAATCAGCTTCAAACTGCTAAATGGAGATTGTCTAACTGAGTACATTACCAGGTTCATTAGTTCCCTCAGTTTTCCAGTTTCCAAAAGCTAAAAAATGTAAGATGGCTGTAGCTAAGAAGCATACTCTGGATCAAGAAAGCAATCAATGTCGAAGGAGGATCCTGCTTGCTGGCCTCCAATTAGGAATTGGCTGAGTCCAGCATCAGCCACCTTTGGTACATAGTTTCCATCAACAAGAACATTGCTGGTTTTGAAGTGCATGTGTAGGTAAGGAGGCACCAATCCATGCAAATACTCTAGTCCTAATCACATTAGCAAAATCATTAACTTGCTGTCATAAAAGGTGCATAGGATCATGTCGTCTTACTTGGGAGTAAAGCATACAAGGATTACCTTTTGCTGCACCCAAGGCAATGGATAATCTCTGGCGTGTATCAAGCTTTCCTACCGGAAAACCTTCATTGTCTAATTGATTTGCAGTTAGTTACAATGCCACAGGAAAAAGGGATAGAGAGAGAGAGAGAAAGAGAGAGAGAGAGAGAGAGAGAGAGAGAGAGAGAGAGAGAGAGAGAGAGAAAGAGAGAGATAACAAACCATATAGATGATTCCCAACACTGCCATTGAGCTCGTAATTATATACAAGGAACTGTTGACGTCGTTCTTGGCAATAACCAACAAGCTTCACGATATGCCTGTGATCAAGATTCCCCAATTTCTCAACCTGAGTAAGCATAGGCCAAGAGTCAAGCAACTCATGTTACTTTAAGTAGAAAATGTCCTGTTCACTCAGACTGCTACTACAAGCACAAAAATGATGGTATGGCTAAAATAGAGAGCAGCACTCAATTGTCAATGACTAAAAATAACTCTAACCGTAAACTTTAAACCTTTAACTGTTCATTTAAACAGTCCAGCATTCACTGTTTAACTATGTTGTTAGGCAAGTATGGATTATACCTCTCGAACAAAAGAGAGACTTGGATCCTGTAACCTCCGTTTAATTGCAACCACAGATCCATCCTGAAGCAATCCTTTATATACTAAACCAAATCCACCTTCACCAATAACATTACTTTGACTAAATTCAGAAGTAGCATACTCCAGCTCAGTAAAAGTTAACTGCCTCACATTATGTGCCCCAAATGAGTAGAGGACAACACCTTGAGGGGACTGTCGCCCTGCCTCACTCTCAACTGGAAGAACATAGGAGAACCAATAAGCAGACAAACAGTTATCTGTCTCAAAGATATTTAGGTATCTCAACTAGCAGCATATTACCATGGGGTGGCCCTGAAGAACCAGACTCAGATGCTCTTCTTGAGAGTCTTCTCACGCGCATCAAACAGAAATAAACAACTGCAACAACTACAGCCACAAGAACAGCTGCACCGACTCCACTTGCAATAATGGCCACAAACTTTTGTTTTTTTGGTTTTCCATCATCAGGAGGTTCCGGAGTGAGAGTTGGAACACTTAAGCCCCCACCTAATGTAGCTGCTTCTCTAGCTTTCCCAGACTTAGCACGTGAATCGCAAGAGTGCAAACTGAAAATTCTCCTACGAGAAAAAATTGCAGAGTTCATGGGCAACCTATAGGAAAACCAAGCACAGGTCATCCAAAAGGTTGCAGCAGCTAAAATAGTAATTAAAAAAAAAAAAAAAAAAAAAATGTCTATAGACTTTAAGAAGGTCACTGGAATGTCTTTTATATTTCAAAAACACTGATGAATGTCAAGCTGACAGTGGCAGATCAGTTAGGACATTACCTTTCTTTTTCTTCCTACTTGTTTCATTGACTTCATTTCTATTTTATCAAATGTCAGTGACATCTAATTTATGGGGCTTCCTCAAAAAGAAATGATATCACATAGATGTTGTGTGTTCATATCCTAAAATGGGAAAGTATCATGACAGTTAACAACCAATATGCCCACCATTAGTTCTCATACTTGAAAATGGAGAGAGAGAGGGGGGAGGAGGGGGAATACTTACAGTTCCTTCTGAAGTTTAGAATAAGGATGGGTAAAATAACTTACAGTTCCTTCTGGTGACGGCAAGAGTATGGCTCAAAGGCTTCCCTCCTGATCTGCTTCAGTATTTGAATTCATTAAACACTAAATTTAGCCAATACAGAAAGAGAGTTGCAGTACGAAGACTGACTTCAGACTTATCCGTAAAGTCAAATATTGAAAATCAAAATTAGTCAGTGCAGGTGGAGACTTGCAGTTTGAAATGAAACAAAGTTTTCCCTGAAGTATACCGAGGAAAATCACCAAAGCCATTGCTTCACTGTAAAATGAGGACTTCTAGGCCAAATAATAAATTTCCTCGGCCAGTGCTCTATTTGAAATTAATAAAAGGTAAAAAACGACCCAAAAGTTATCCGTACCACATTATCACAGGTTACAGAAAAATGGAAGCATGGGAATTGGGAGCAGCGCAATGTTCACTCTTTTGTACATTTTCAAATGAATTGCATTGATCCTTTCAACTTGAAACATGAAGAACAGATTGCTTGCTACAGAGCAGAAACAGAGGCAAGAGCAAAAGGAGGAAGGCGGAAACAGAGGGAGGACACTTACAAAGAAATGATGACGAGGAAGCTTTGATTTGTGTCCACGTCTGGCACCAGTTCTCTGTCCCAGGCAAGGCTGTCAAACAACCAACCCAGTTTACTGTTGGGAACTGTCCACGGCTCTATTTATAACTAGGAATGCTTCAGCTAACAGGTCAGAAGAGATACTAGTCAAAAGTTTTTGCCCCACTTGTTATCTTTGAAATGTTAATAAATACACGACAGAATCGCAACAAAGAGACATTCTTGCTAACCATGCAAAAGGGCTCTCGCGAAGAATCAAAGAAAAAAAAAAAAAAAAAAAAAAAGAAAAAAAAGCGACGATAAAGAGGGAGCATAAGATGAGAAACATTTTACTCAACAAGAGAAATTGAAAAAAAAAAAAAAAAAAAAAAAAAAAAAAAATGAAAATTATGCTTTCTTCAAATTATCTTCCCTCGAGTTAATGGCATTGCATTCAAGGGATCAGGCACCAATATCAGTACAGTGACTAGAAATGGCATCTGTTGCCAGAAGAAATCGCACATTGTCTGATATAACTAATTCCCTTAATCTCGCGGCGTTCTTCACAAAGCACTAAACCCCCTGTCGCTCCAAAAAGAAAAAAACAAACTCAAAGTTCTTGTTCTGTGAATTCCGAGCAGCGCAGCTGCGAGAGCAAGCTTTTTAAGAAGAAAAATAAGAAGCCAAACTGGCTGGCTAATCCCTGAAACTGCTAAAAATGCGACTGCGAATAGTGATACTGTCCCTAAATCCTCTACGTCGGTGTTAGATACACAAAAGCGCAAACGAGAGATGGGAAAGAGATTCCTCAGATCTTCATGGGGTGTCTAAACAAAGACCTAGTCTGTCTCTGTTGGAAGATGAACCGGTTAAGGCGTGAACCTCACACGACTTCTGTATTCCAACATCAGCAAAGAAACGTGAGAATCTGAGACAATGGGCGACTTTAGAAAAGAAAAATCAAGAGGAGAAATCAATGGATTAACCCATACAAAATCTCCATAGAAAAATCGCCAATGTGTGTTCTTCGGCGACGTCAACAGCTACTTCCCGGACATGTAACAATATCTCAAGACTTTGACAAGCTTCAAGCACCATGAAATCCATATTTGCAAGATGAAATTTGAGAAAGGATAGGAAAAAGAAGTGAATAAACGTACCAAAATCATCGAAAAAAGAGCAGATGAAAAGGCCCTTCTGTACATGCGGAAGCCAGCAATTTTGTAATTCGAACTTAACAACAGTACCATCTTTATAGTTTATATAAAAAAATTCGATCACTACAAAAGAAGATTTCAAAAAGCCTGAGAGAGGAAAAGTGGCGACAGCTTTATCAGAAGATCTTCTGTTAGACCGATAATTAAAGGATTGCAGTTCACAGACCAGGTCACTTTGAGAAAGATGACTTATTGCAAAGAATGTCTTTATTACCTATGGAAATGTACCCAGCAGCCAAAAAAAGCTGGTTAATGCAAAGCTGAAAAAGCTGCAATCTCTGAAGCTGTTGAACATAAAGCAACACTGTAATGACTTTCAAGTTTCGGCCCCAAGACGGCTAACATGATCCCTGTACCAGGTTCTCTGAAAGAAAAAGTAAAAAGCATTCCATCGTCAGGAGACAACTAAGCAGAGACAAATGAAACATCAAGAAAAAAAAAAAAAAAAAAAACAGCGTCCTTCCTATCGTACCGTCGTGCTAAAACAATCTGAAAAAACAAGCAACTTGCTCCCCGAATCTATTTCACTGTTTAGTTATTGTAACTATCCTATTGAAAAATCATATGGCTTCTGAAAATCTCCTAGAGGCTGAGTTGAAGCCCTGCGAAGAAGAAAAGGGAGTGCATTGCTCTCTATCCGCCCATTACCTGTCTGAAATAAGGACGTTCGTTAGATAAGCATTTTGAACTGAAAAGTGATCGCAGCCGCTAGGGAACACTACAGCAAGAGCTCATAGTTCTTATTCCTCTTTTCACGGGTAAATGAATCTCTTGCAGATTTTCCAACCCAGTTAGTCTTGTTTTCACATTCAAATCAAAATTGGTTGGAATCAGACGGAAAGCTACCGGTTTTGCTTCAAAACCAATTATTAGATGCATGAAGAAGTACCATTCAGAAGCTTTCTTGTGGAAGATGGTGAGTCGAAATATCACATCAGTTGCTCGAGCGTTTTTGGGCCTCCGTCATGCTAGTGAAACCGGAAGCTTTAAAGTTGCAGAAATTCGCGGTCCTGGGAGTTAAGCATGTTTTTTGACGTCGAATACAATTCTCTGATTTCCAGGACAAGAAATAACGCATTAAAGCCCAATCCTCCAAACGACATGAAGGCACGAGAAGTGACTAAAATCCATATACTGCCATAAATGAGAACCAGAAACATTGTTCATCTGATCGCTATGTCCTCCAACAAATGTCCTTCGCGGTACGTATTGCTAATTTGCTAACAATGAAAAAATCGATCAAAAACTGATCGAATCAAGGAGTATCAAAGAAGAAATGACTGCTTAACTTGAATTCCATATTTCTAATAATCATAAAGAGGATCAACAAACAAAAATGTAAGCTTTGTTTAGTTAATGTTGTCAAGAAGGAAAACAGAGAAGAAAGAGGCAGTCCCCCGCCTGCGCCTTTATGTGAACTGTGCGCAACAGCAAGAGCAGGAAGGTACCCTTGTGAAGGGCATCTTCACGTGAGGGTTGTCTCCCTGGAATCGCATCTTTTAGACTCACATGAATGAAGCCCTGATCATAAAGATTGAAGGTCCCCCTCCTCCGAGTCTCCTGCAAAAATATGGGCAAAGCATTGGCAGCGTAAACGCCGGAACGAGGCTACAGAGACAAGAGTGCAGAGACAACATTTGTCGCCCTGTACAACAAAATGCATTTATTCAATTATCACCGAGAGGAATGCAATGCCGAGAATGCCTTTCGCTTCTACCGTTCTACGACGATTCTTATGAATCAAAACGACCAGGCGTCATGCTTCAGTTCGTCGACATTTGAATTATATTATTAACTTCATATCACCTGCAACAAACGGTCGTTCCCGAGTCGCAGGCTCTTTGGATTTTCTGGCTGCGAGTGATCCGCTGAAAAAGCCTGCTCTCGCTGGAACTATTGCCTTCTTGGCTTCTTCCCAAATGGGGTCTAAGTGAAAGAAAGACTGAATAATACAAATCTGTGGTTTCGGAAAGAAGGAAAAAACAGGGCGGCTGCTGCTGCTGCTGCCTGCTTGTTAGTTAAACTTCATTTAAATATATGATACGAGTCTAAACTCTAAATTAGTTTAATTGTTTTGATTTTCTATTATTATTTACTTTATTCTATTGAATTATTGGGTAATTGTAGTTGAGGACATGCAGGATAAAAGACCTGTGTTTATCAAGTCTCCTTTTGGATAAAGCTCCCTTTAAAAGAGATTTTTGCTTTGGAAGAGCTCCGAACTGAGACTTTTCGTCCTTCAGAACCCATCTCTGAAGTCCTCTTACCAGAGAGCTTATTCAAGCACCTGCACTGCGTCAGTAATAGGCCCTTCATAAGCTGCTGTTGTGTAAGTAACGATTCTCAAAAGAAATAGCTGGAACAGGAACTTTTTAGTACAAAATTTCGTTGACCTTGTTCTTCTTTACAATCAGTATGCTACAAAGTTACATAGACAGGACTTATTCCTAATTTACACACAAAAAAAAAAAAAAAAAAAAAAGGGGTGGGACTGCCACTGTGTTAACTTCCTGTACAAACATTACACAGAATAAAATATGAACAGATATAAATGAGTGCCAAAACTGAAGGGTTTCCCTTATCTTGCAGCATCATACTCACTTGCCAGAAATGATGCCCCAAGTTGAGCAATTTATGTCAGCGAGATTGATTATTGTGAACAGACAACTCATTCATGGGCACCCAACTAGCATTTCACCTAAGAATTTACAAATAAGCTGAGGCTTGGGGCGTAGAGTCTGATCTGGAAGCATAATCTACACATTGTACACTTGGGTAGAGAGTAAACTGGCCCACAGTCAAGAAATCCAAGATAAGTAAGTCTGCTGAAGCACCAGCAATCAAATTGTTCCACAGAAATGATGGTAATGCCATAAGCATCGCTTGAATCAGTTTCGTGCGAGCCACAAACTGCAAACATATAAATTAAAGCAAACTAACATTATTAAATTACTCATGCCTGAGAAAGATATATGATAACTGATGGTTGCAAATAAGATATAAAAAGTTTTGTTCCTTCAGAATGAGAAGCCTTTTATCTCACAGTTGATCTTGTACGAGAACAGCTTTGTCGTGTAATTCCTTTCTTATCAATTGAAAAACGTCTGTTATCTGAAGCAACAGAAACATTCTTTAAATATCTATATCACGATTTCATAAAAGAGATACTCCACAAGCAGATATCATTTTCATGGTCATTACTTAGCCTTGATATTTTTTTTCTCAAAGTTGTAAGTTCCTCTTGCTTAGTAACATAAAAATGCAGAAATGACATAACTCACTATCACATTCTAAATCACTTTAGATCTATAAGTTGATTTACATATCTATCCCAGCCAAGAGAGTGATAGCACACACCAGTAAAAGCCAGCATGAAACAATTAGAATTTGATCGATAATTTTCTCAAAGGAAAATAATGTCATTTCACCTTTATCATGCTTAAACACCTGAAAGGCCTGAGTGATATTCAGTTCTTGTTCAACTCTCAAACTTTAGTTTGCTTTAAGATCTATCAGTTGATTTATCTAGCTCCATTAACAACCATTCATGTATACCAGACCAGCAGGATACAATTAAGAAACAATATGCTCTACACTCTTTTGTGGAAGCTAAAAAAAAAAATGGAATTCTGTGTAGTCATACTAAAAAAACTGTTGTAAGTTATTCAAATGTGATGGTTATCACAATATCAGTAATCCTTAGCTTACCAAGAAATATATTTTCTTGCTTCTTTTTTTTGTTTTAATTCGTGTGAACTTTATTATTGATTGCAATTAATCATAATACACTGCGGTGGTACAATAGAGTACACTTAGAATTTAGCATGTTACAAGGATACCCTTGCTTTTGCTGACTTGTCTGCCAATGAGCCATTCAATAGCAATGGCCTTATTTCATCAAATGTACTCTTCAACTTCCATGAAGTGGAGCTCTTGTTGCTGCCCCAATTTATTGCTTAATCCGATCCCCTCAACAAGGGGCTGACAATCTGTTTTTGTATGCTAGTCCTAATAGTGATTTAGCTTCTGCCTCATTTGATGTTCCTTGACCAGTTGGACCAGAATATGTTAGTAAGGGATGCCCCTCACCTTATCACTCCTCCTACCCCAGCAGGTCTGGTCCCCTTGTGAAGACCCGTCAAAATTCAACTAAAGCCGTGGTGCTTGAGGAGCATTCCAAGGAACTTGGAGTGGAGCTTTGAACACAGGACATCTAGTGTGTGGGGACATGGAATGATGCACGCTTTCAGTGTTATCTGACTGGTTAGATGTGAAAATGCAATCAGAAGACTTGTATTGAAATGTCTTCAAAGGGCCAAATAGATGCCAAACTGTTAAAAGCATACACACGGAGGCCGATTGGCATATTATAAGACCAATTTGGCATACTTAAAAATATTTAATTTCGTCTCACACCTTAATGCAAAGCTCAGAAGCATATTTTCTAGCAAAAGCATATCATTTTTATTTTATTTTTTGAAATGGCAAAAGTATATCAATTTAGGTACAGGGGGGAAGCAAAGATCATTGCAGAGGGTTACGTGGTGCTCAATCCTCTTGAGAGCTCTATCATTTTCTCTTATATAAATCTTGTTGCATAGCTAATCATATCGAAAATGAGAAGAATTATATAGATAATGCCATTCTTCCCAATCTTGCATCTGCGAATAAAATCTGAAATCATTTTCACTCTGACGTGCAGCAGGCAACTAAAGTGAGGAAACATCTCAAGGAGCCAATCCACTTACCTCAAAATAATTCTGTAAATTTGGAGAATAGTGATCAAGTACTGTGTATGTCTTTGCAAGAACACCTACAAGTTGATCCACTTCATCACCTAACAAATCCACCTGTAGTTCATAAAACCAAAAGTATGTCTGATTAACAATTGTAATAAATGTAAATGCCATTCATTTGATGAGAACTGAAACTTTTGACAAACTTACATAACAGTATATATAAGAATGATTCTTAAGCATTTTTTCTTATTTTTCTTTCAATCTCTTCATTGTCTTAGTCTAAGGATCCAACTCAAGCAAGAGGAGATAACATTTTCATAACATAACTGTCTAACAACCTCTTCTTCAGCTGTTTGAAGGTCATAACATCTCCTCGTAAAAGCCTTCCTGTAAAGTACTTCTGTTGTTTTAAGTGAGCTGATGTGCTTTTTTAAATGACTGAATTGACATTGTACTTCTTTCAACCTGGAAAAACACATATAAACTGAATTGGTACACCTTATGCAAGAAACTTTTAAGATGATTTGATTCTAGTTACCTTAGAAATATGGCTAAAAAATCATTCAGGAAGATGTATGTAAGAATACAATTAAAAATCAGTTAAAATCGCTAATTCGTGGCTTGATGATCACAAGAGAACTCAGACTGGAAATTACCTAGCACTGTGAAGGCATATTTTCGTTTGCAACATTTGCTCTAATTCCACAATAGAATTTTCAAAATTCATTAAAGATGTGACCATACACTTGAACCCATGAAATTCCTTTTCACCTTCAGGCAAGCACAGGGAGATCCCTTTGCCTTCTGTAACGCCTTTACAGGGATTTTGTTGATCAGTAGTCGCTTCCAAATCACCTCCTGCCTGATCTAGAGTTAGTTTTGATCCTCTAACTTGCGTGTTAGACAAACAAACCTTGTTCAACAGCTCACTTGAGCAGTTAGAAGCTGAATAGATAAATCTATCTTTGACTGAAACCCCTTCACAATGAATGTCTCCTCCATTCAGATCCTGAAAATTTGCATTAAGCAAATAATCTTCCTTTCGTTCATCAGTAACCTGCAGACCCTTCCCAGAAGGCATGGTCAAATTGAAAGATGAGTTCATGCATCTAAATGCCTCATTGAAGACTATATAGCAAATCTGTTGTTCGATGAAGTTCTCAATTTCGTTACTGTTGACATCTCTGTTTGGTACTCCTATCATATTGGTGACACCAATTGTACATTTGTCCTGCCCAACTAAACTTTGTATATTGTGCTTAGCTAGTTCTGTCTCCAGCTGCTTCACCAACTCCTTGTAAAAAATCATGTAAGTTCCTTCAGTTATGTCAAATTGTATATTTAACTCTTCTATTTCTTGTTTCAATTTGCTGATATCTTCTTCAAGCTTAGGAACACCCTTTCCTTTTTGTACTGCATGCTGCAACGAACTTTGAGGGATAATAGGTTTTTTCTTCACGTTTCCGTAACTATCTTGACCAGAAACTAATGTACCACTTCCTCCGGTTAAAGTGTCCAACTTCACTAGAATATTTGATATATTTTTCTTCAAAGTATCAATGTCACTGTCTTTTCTAAGATAAACACTGCGTCTCTCTCTAAGTTGGCACTCTTTTAGCCAACTTATCTCCTGAGTTTTCTTTTTTATTATAAATTCATGATTCCTTATAATATCTGCAACAAAGCGAGGACCCACTTCTTCCTGTTTAGGTGTGGGTTCTGGCAAGAGCAGTTCCTCCAGTTTTATGGAACAATCAGACTTACCACATCTTTTAAGTGGAACTACATGATCAACTTCTATAGGATACTCACCACCAAGAGAATGTCTCCTGGTAAGACCTCTAGGTTGACCACATGTTTGTGCAGAAAAGGAAGAACAGACAGTTTCTTGGTTGAGTGGAGTCTTCTGGCGAACATTATTTCCCCCAAGTAAAAGCTCAAGCTCATGACGCAAGGTCACTAATTCATCCATCAACACTGACCAATCATCAGAGACCCTTATATCACCAATTGAACATCTTGCTCCTAATGTCTCTCTAACATCCATTAATAAATTCTTAAATACAAGAGCAACTGTGTCTTTTTCAATTGTCCATCGCCATTTCTGTTCTATCAACCCAGACTTCGATAAGATAATAGCATTATCCATCATTTCAAAAGCTACCTCCAACATTGCCTTCAAAACACCGATGTCTGCACCCATTTGCTCAAATGTAACATTTAGTTCGTTTTTTGGTAGACAATCTTGGATGGAAATTGCGTTGCTCACTTCATTGATGCTAAGGTCATCCCCTTGCCACTCTTCATTTCCCTCTTCATCTGATTTAACACTATAATTCATGTCGCTGCAACTTCCATCATCCTGTTCGAAATCAGTCGGTGACTTTATCATACTTGAGGGACTCTCGTTTATTCTTTTCATCTCCTTTGTGAAACTCACTCGTCCATCCTTAAGTTTTTGCTTAATGTTCCAGAACTGTTGATCTACAGAACTCTTCAACTCACAAAAATCTCCATCTGTGTTTTGCTCTCCTCCAACCTTGTTGTTTAGAACAAATTCCCGTACTCTTTCCCCTTTCACTCTCTCAAGCTCAAGGGTGGAACGTAGATATTCAAGTTCTTGATCTTTCAAAGCCAAAGCTCGTCTCAGTTTTGCTTCATTCTCTGTTCTCTCGGCTAATTCTCTACCTATTTTGGTAATTGCAAGTTCGGTTTCTTCTAAACGCCTTTGGATTCGTTCCCTAGTTTCTGTTAAATCCAAAACAAGCTTTTCACGTTCGAGGCTGCTGCCAGGGATTTGGCTGTCCATTTCTTCTTGTATAAACTTTATACACCACTCGAGCTGAATCACAGCCAACTCACAGAAGCGAGATTTCTCATTCAAGCGTTCTAAGCCACCTTCCTTAGAACAGACTTTTTTGTACGCTTCCTCCATGGTTGAATTCACGATCCCCATCATAATGGAATCAGCTACCATCCCAGAGACCCTTAATCTACAATCCAGACCGTCAAAAAATTCGTCCATTTTCTCTTTATTCAAGAGTAACTTATCCATGCTCAGATTTTGATACCCTTCGTCTTTCCTACAGCCCCCCATGGTCAAATATCCTTCTCCATTCTTATCTCTTCCAGTAGTTTGCTTCGAATACACAAACTCCTCCTAAATTTCTCTCATTCGAACAAAACCCAACTTGGGAAACCAAGAAAAAAGATTAACTGGAATATGAAAATGAAGAGACGAGAAAGCAAGGAGGCAGAATAGTAGCATCGAAGAAGCAATAAATGGTGAAATCCAAAAACCACCCAGAATTCATTTTTCGCCTGGTTTTCGCAACCACGGAAAATGAATCACCATTATCACCTTCAACAAGCCAAGAGAGAAGAATCGAAGAGAATTAGACAGACCTGTGTTGCGAGAGTGACAGGTACTCCAAATCTCCGGGAGCGGGTTCTGTTCTGGTAAGACGAGTATTTTCCCGATCGGACAGGCTCCACTCTAGCCTCGAATTTCCGTTACTTACCGTTTGGCGCTGACTACACACGGCGCAGTTTAGAGAAGAGGCATCCGAGACCGAGTCGCCGTCGCGTACACGGCGCGGTCTACGACTCGTCCACGTACGTCGTGTTTCTAGCGAGCATTATAAGCCGCTAAATAGCCGGCTTTCTCATTTTCTTGGCCTGCTTTATCGCTTCCGGTGACAGCTGATGGAGTAACCACATAATAGGGGTCACGCTGAGGTTCTTCTGTCACGTCTTCAATTAAATACAATATTGGATCCAAAAAAAAAAAAAAAAAAAAAAACATATTAACGATAAAAGTATTATTAAAACGTCTTAAATACTAACTCATATTTATTAATAAGAAATGTTTAAAAATAAATAAAATTATAATATTCAATTAACAGATATTTTATATGTAATCAAATTTTAGTTACAAAAGTGATTAAAAAAGTCTCATATCTTATAATTCTTTTATTATTTATTTATTCGTTGAACTAAAATGCTATAATTAGACCTCAATTACTTAATGTTAGATTTTAATTCTAACTCGCCTATGTAACCTTATCGCCACAAATGTATACATTATGTTTAAGATGCCAGCCACGTGCAAATTTGGCTGAGCTAATTTGAAGAAGTACAATTCATTGGATAGAATGAAAGAAACAACGGCTCCCTGTATATTATAAGCATCTAGATGGTATCAGAGAGGCTGCCGATGGCGGTGTGATTAAAAGGAATTCCCAGACATGACCAAATGCAACATCAAACCACAGTAAGCTCAGGTGAAATTTGAAAGGAGGCATCCCCATTTGTCTAGCTTGGCGGGCTATCACATACATATATATATATATATATATATATATTTCTGTATCACGTATGTTTCAGTACCCAAGCTTGAAGAAGAAAGGCACGGGTGACGCGTGCATTCTGAAACAAAACATCCATTCAGTGAGTGAGACTTGACTCTTGAGAGACGAAAGAGACGAGGGAATGGATTCGCAGGTAGTGCTGAGTTTAGTCGCCATTGCCGTCCTCACCATCGTGCTGGTTTCGAAACAACGAAAGTACCGAGCGAAGCGCGCGTTGATGGCGCCGGAGGCCGCCGGACGCTGGCCGCTCATCGGCCACCTCCGGTTGCTCGCCGGGAAGCGACCCATCATGCGCACCCTCGGCGCCCTCGCGGACGAGTACGGTTCCGCCTTCACCATCTGGATCGGGGTCCACCGCACGATGGTCATCAGCAGCTCCGACCTCGCGACGGAGTGCTTCACCACCCACGACAAGATCCTCGCGACCCGACCACGGCCGGGAAGTAACAGGGCTCCGACTACGCCCTCTTCGCCTTCTCCCCCTACGGCACCTACTGGCGCGACGTCCGCAAAACCGTCGTCTCCAACCTCTTGTCCTCCCACCAACTCGAGGCCATCAAGGCCGTCCGAGTCGGGGAGATCGATTTCTGCGTCAAGGACCTCCACCGCCGGTGGACGGCCCGGAAAAGGGACCACTCGGCCTCCTCCGTGAAGGTGGACATGAAGGACTTCTTCAACGACCTCGTTCTCAACAACATCGCCAAGGTGCTCTGCGGGAAGAGGTACTTCGGGACCCAGAACGACGACGACGCGAGGGAGGCGGAGAAGTTCCACACCGTGATCAGGCGCCTGTTTTATCTCGGCGGGATCATCGTGCTCTCCGACGCTGTCCCCGCTCTGGAACGTCTGGACGTGGGCGGGCATATCGCCACCATGAAAGAGAATGTCGAAGAGTTGGACGCGATTATCTCTTCGTGGGTGGAAGAGCACCGCCGGAGGAGACTCTCCGGTGACAAAACAGGGACGCCGGACTTCATCGACGCGATGCTGACCGCGAGGGAGACGACCCAGTTCCCGGATTACGATCAAGACACCGTCCTCAAAGCAAATTTCAGGGTAATTAAATTAATTAATGAGAAACTAGTTCTAATCAATCCCAATTCTCAACATCTAGTCCAGCGAATTAATTAAAGTTGTGAATAAACAGGGGATCCTGCTCGCGGGGAGTGACACGACGTTCATCACCCTGACATGGGCGCTGTCTCTGTTACTCAACTATCGGGAGAAGCTCCATAAAGCCAGAGACGAGATAGACATTCAAATCGGGAAAGACCGAAACGTCGAATTATCCGACATCAAGAACTTGCCGTACCTCCAGGCGATCGTAAAAGAGACGCTCCGTCTCTACCCGGCCGCGCCATTGTCCGTCCTCCACCAAGCCACGGAAGAGTGCTACATCGGCGGCTACTACGTCCCGGTGGGGACCCGGATTCTGACGAATCTTTGGAAAATCCAGAGAGACCCGCGTAACTGGGAGGAACCCGAGGAGTTCCGGCCGGAGCGGTTCCTGACGAGCGCCCACGCGAACGTGGACTTGAAGGGGAAGCACTTCGAGCTCATCCCGTTCGGGTCCGGGCGGCGGATGTGTCCGGGGGCCAATTTCGCGCTCGAGGTGGTTCATCTCACCCTCGCTCGGGTCCTGCATGGGTTCGTCTTGGATAAGGCGTCGGAGGGTCCGGTGGATTTGACGGAGGGGCTGGGTGTCACCCTGCTCAAGGAGACGCCGCTTGAAGTCTTCCTCACCCCACGATTGCCTGCCCAACTGTACCAGTAGAGAACAGAACCATCAGAGCTAGCTAATGGTTACAAGCAGTACATTATTACATATTAGTAATGTATAAGAAGTGAGACATTTTATTTCATAGATCATAGATAGGTAATTAAACTTGGGAAATTAATGACTATATTTATTATTTTTTTAATTCGCATAAATGGTTAAAAGTTGTTTTTCATTGTATAAATTATTTTTGAACAAGTCTTTTTATTTTTTCTATAAATTATTTTGACAAAAAGTAATTCTCACAAAATTTAATGAGAATTAAGCGTAATGAACTCCACATGCATGTTAAGGCACAATTTGGGACCCAACTCAATTGTAGGGACACCTTACAAGTAACAATAATATCTGTGCTTAAGTAAATAATAATGTGAAATGAAGGTGGAGCATTAAACCCGCCGGGTCAATGGGTTTGTGCAGCGTTTGTCTCTTTTCAGCCCCCAAGGCCGGATCGAATCAAACTGGTCGAACCAGCTGGGCCGAACTGGGTTTGTGATACTTACCGCAGAACGCATAACCAGGTAAATTTGCGGCTTTTATTCCCCTTCCCTTCTGAGGTCGTGACAGGTTTCTCGCGTTTCGGAGCGGCTTCAGAGTTGGGAGACCATCCGTCTTAGCTTCGCGGAAGAATTGGCGACATGATTAGCATTATAGCTCAAGTAAGCGGATCGTAGCCTCTGCTTTTGATAGGTTAACTTGTTTCATTTTTCTAATTCCGTTGTATATCCTCTCGGATTCCATGATCAAGCTCAAAATCGGACCTTTCTCTCTAACAGGAATTATGCGCCGTTTATTGTTTTTCATTTTGGTCGTAATCTTACTCTTCTTTATGCGCCATCTGATTCCTTTTCATTACCAGGGTAAAGTTTCTGTTCACTTCTCCATTAACTAATTGTTCGTCCTTAAGCAGGAGCGTCTCCTTGGCGCTGCATTGGGGATGGTGTTTACGGGAATTTTTGTTTTGAAGGAACACAAAAACATCTTTGGTTCAATTGCTGATACGCATCGTCAAAACAATCCCACAGAGGTAGGCCGCAACCATATATATATATATATTTTTATCTTTTAATTTTTGTTGTTGATTACATACGAACTGCTAAGTAGCTAAGGCATCACACGCTGCCTTGAACTTGAACCTATTACTTCACAACAAGAACCATGATGTTCATTGAATGATTTGTTTCTGTTGTCACAATCACTATTCTAGTGCAATGTCGGACTTCTTCCTCGTTAGATTTTGTCATGTCCAACTGGGATGGGATGGCTATTGTTCCGTTCGATGGTGCACAAATATTTCTAGAAAGTGTCCTACTTTTTTTTTTTTTTTTTTGTTCCCCCCCCCTCAGTTGACTGTTTTTGCTCCTCAAAATTTCTTTCAGTGAAAGTCTTAAACTGCTCTTACTTAACGTTGTAGTATTAAAATTTGGAGCAACTTCATGTCTCGAAGTTCTGAGATTCTCATTGGTTATTGAACTCTCTGTCAAATTTGTATACAATGTCATGTTTGTTTACGTACAACATTACCATAGACCCAGAGGAGTAAAAGGGCCACTGATAAGGCAAGAGAAGGAAAAGCTCAGTGAAGAGGGTCACCATGACGAAGACAAAGGAGTCTTTGAATCATTCATCCAAGATCATACCCTCATTGAGCCAGCGTCGAGTGGGAGCTAATTCACATGTCCAACAGAAAAGAATAAGTTCTGGTAAAATTGGATCCCTTCCTGGTCACATAATCATGGCTTGACATCCATGTGAACGCAACTGGTAGATTTCTTCTACAACCATCATCTAACCATTCCATCATATCATTAGATACTACACCAGACGCATGGGGTCCACCCCCTTTCAGATTTGAAGTGTGCTGGCAACTTGAAATGGATTTCAAGGACAGTCTCAAACTTTGGTGTCAGGCATTCAGAATTGAAGGGTTGGCCTGTTATAGATTCAGTCAGATATTAAATTTTCTGACAGCATATATTAAAGAATGGGCAGAAGCTAGGGAGTTTCTCATAGAAAAGAAACATGTGCTGGACACCCTGGAGGAGCAGCTTGGATTTCTCTCTACTCTAGAGCTTGGAAAGGGTGTTCACTCTCAATGGTTGAGCAATCCTTCTGGAATTTACTGTTCCTTGATGTTTCGTTGTACAAGAAGAATAAGATTAGAATTAAGAGGTTGAAGTTGATGAACATTTTTTATTTAAGTAGTTAAGAGATTTGCATCTTTTAAGAATTTTCTGTGGAGGCAAATGCCCAACCAATTATGGGTGTGATTCTCAAAGTTTACTCATAGGCAATCCCATCTATGAAGCTTCAAGCCTATGGAAAGCGATTTGTAGTTATAAGCAACAGTTTCATACTTTCCATAAGGTTCTAATAGAGAGGTGGCAGCAGCATCACCTGGTTTTATGAGAGAAATTGCAGCAACCCTGTTCTAGCCTTTTGAGAGAATCGGTATTGGCACTTAATTCTGCTCTTAACTTATGGTTAGTTCTGCACTGAAACATAATTTTTGAAGTCTATACGAACTAGAAGGAAGCAGAAATATCTCTTTCTTGTTTTTTTTTTTCTTTTTTTTTGAAAATGTCTTTCTTCGGTTGTTTTTTCTTTTTTTAGAAATTGTGATTTCATTATTGTTTAGGAAGACAGAATACAGCTAAAAGCGAAACAGAAACAAAGAGGGGAACAAAAGAAAACACAAATCTAACTGATTGGCAGAAAGGCCCCAGATACATGTTGGGGCTTGTCCTTCGCTTGCTAGAATGTCTGCCATTGAGTTAGCAGACCTAGGTATCTTTGACCAGAAAATTTCTGGGATTGAAAGGCTAATAATCCAAGATCCTAGAATCTCTAGTTTTGGATGTTGGCATTGTTACTGTAGCAATGGATAGTTATGGCTATCCTGGACTTTTTTACATAGGTTAAGGCAATGATACAATTGTGCTCTCAAAAGAAAAGAAAAAAAGCAAAGATACAATTGTCTGGTCACTCGATTCTTCTGCTCATTATCATATTACTTCTTGTTCTTGAAGTTGGTGAGCCTCTGAAAGTGCTTATTTTTTGGTGTCAGGAGTGTATAAGGAGATTTTGACATGACATGAGTGCTTAGTTTTGGTGTCAAATATGCATAAGAAAATTTTTGACATGTGATGAGCCTCAAAAGAGGTGTTCCTCAATTGTCTACTCCATCTGCAAGCTTTGTCATTCAGAAGAGGAACCTGTACGTCACTTGTTGTTCCTGTTGCATTTTAACTGCTTTGTTGGGCTACCATATTGGGGTTACCTCTGTTTGCTGTCCTTGTTCCTAGATTTTCTCATGATGCTCTTATTTGAAATTGCCAACAACTGAATGGGAAGCCTCCCACCTCATTCAATCGATAATCAGGAATTGCTGTTTGTGGTTTCGTAGGGAGGAAAAGGACTACATTTGTCCCTGATTACTAGCCTAGCTCCGCCATTCTCTCTTTATCAGGCTCAACTGGCCTATCTGATTACTAATACCAAATTAAGGTTGTTCTCACAAGGTTTTAATCTATGCATTCAGAATTTTTGGACCCATAAGGTTGTTCATCCACTGTATTTAGCTGGTTGAAAGAAAACTCTCCTTCCCTATGGTGGGTTTGTGATCTCTATGATAAAAGTAGGGACCTAGGCTTAACCATTTAATTTTTTGGGGATATACTGGTAAGGCTGCAATTAATGAATTTGATGTTCTTGCAAAAGGTGCCTACCATTCCTCTTTGGTTATTGGGCATGGTTTCTGCCAAAAGTTTCTTAGCTGTATCGTACAATTCTTTAAAACAATAACAAAAATGTCAGCACTATTTTGTACTTATCTTCTACCTGTCTATTACCTTTCCTATGACCGGGAAGGGTATTCTTTTGTTGTATGAATCAGGATTTTGCCATTAGAAATTAAAGTTTAAAAGCTCCATTTTGTAACTAACGGATATTCCATAATGCAGCTAAGAAAGCATGTATATGGGAGGGCTTCAGGTTCGGATTTTGCACATGTATGGAACAAAGCCGTAGACAAAACCTTGGGACCAGTAATTGAGTCCCTGAGCTCTCGAGGCTGGTAGACTTTACCTGTCCCATGGACTTTGGTGGAACCCTGCGATGAGATATGAGGTTCTTGCTGTTTCCTTGGGTCTTTTTGTTACTGTATTTGTATCGATTCCAAATGTATCCCGTGTCAAACAGGCCTGGTGATATACTTTGAGTGCGTGTTAAGGTAATTGTTTGAACTGATAATGGCTTTTAAACACTACTGCCTATAAAGTTCTAAAATAATTATGCACATCGAATCAGCCATTTTCCTCCGTGCAACTTGTATATTTTGAAATGCACCAAATTGCTACGTAGAGACAGGTCCCAAAATGTGAGAACTAAAATATGTAATTCCAACCACCCATTTATTTCCTGCTGAATTCAACTATGAGTTTTTTTTTGTTTTTTAAACTGCGCCCAATTACAATATTTTCCCAGTATGGGTGATCCAAACCCAAGACCTCCCACAGCAAACCAACCCATGAGACTAGCTCAGGCTCACAACAACTGTGAGTACGCTAGATGCTAACATATAGGACGTCTTGGACAGAAAGCCATGCAATAAAAAATCTTATAAAAACGGGAACTAAGTTTAAGATGACGATGCTGGGGCGATATTGGGCTCGTTGAGGTCAGGCTGGTAGCTTTCGGCACGGGTGCGCAGCCACTGGAGGACTTCCCCAAAGACGAGCTCGACGTCCTCGTCGGGCTCTCCGACGAGCTGGTGCCACATTCCCGGGTAAATCCGCAGCGTCTTGTCCTTGCTCCGGGCTCGCCTGTAGAGCTCCTCCACGCAGGCCGGATCGCAGACAACGTCGTCGCCGCCGTGCACGATCAGCATCGGCAGCTCCACCTCCTGGAACTTCTCCTGAACCTCGCGGCACACGCGCAGCAACTCCAGCGCCGTCGCCGCCCTGGGTCGGGAGACCTTCCGGCGGGGACTCGCCACCGCCAGCCGCCGTTTCCACTCCACCTTGAAGGACACGTCCGGGATGGAGCCCCTGGTGGGCACCACCTGCCACGTCGGCAGCAGCCAGGCGGCGAAAGAGAGGAGGTGCTCCAACGGCCAGGGTGGCTTGAACTTGTCGCTGATGCCGCACATGGCGCCGTTGAGGACCACCCCCGCCCACGGCGCCCCGCCGGCGCCGCCGCGGAGATGGATGAGGAGGGCGATGGCGCCGCCGAGGGACTCGGAGTAGAGGAAGGCGGGGAGGGAAGGGGGGTAGCGCGCGCGGAAGGAGGTGAAGAAGGCGACGCAGTCGTCGACGACGGGTTCGATGTCCGGGATGTGGTTGGGGAGGCCGTCGGAGAAGCCGTGGCCCTGGTGGTCGATGGCGCAGACGGCGAACCCGGCCTTGACGAAGTCGACGGCGGTGAGCTGCACGAACCAGCTGGACTCGCCGGTAAACCCGTGGACGGCGGCGACGATGCCGACGACCCTCGTCGGGGGTCGCGGGGTCCACCACTGAGTGAAGATGTTCAGGCCCCGGGGGTTGAGGAAGGTGGCGGAGGAGTGGTCGACGGAGTGGTGATCGTAGAAATCCTCCGGGGAGCGGGAGCCGAAGGGGCTCCGCTCGTCGGCCTCCGCCACTGGGTGCACCATCTTGTGAAGCCCCCTTTCGCTTTCGCCGCCGATGGCACCCTTGGGAGGATTAAGGAGAGGCTAGGGAAAGGAAAGCCCTCTTATCTCGAAATATTGGTGGCGGGCGAGCGCATTAAGTACCAAGTACTAACTATACCGCACCTAATTCGTCCAAGAGTTGGGTGAAATTTGATGATTTCTTGGGCGAGAGGGAACACGATTGGGTACGTGACAGTGTTCAATGTCTGGAAGTCCAACCGGGGACCTTGACATTTGAAATGCTCCAACTTCCATGAACCAGTCGATGTTTACTAGGAGGGTGGTCTTATAGGTAAAAGAATTGAGCAATGTTGTTGATGGCCGGCGACAGCATTAAATCCTTTGCACCTGTATGGGAGAAGTTTGCTGAAAGCTTAAAGATCCTTTTTTGGCTTAATAACACCGTAGCATTGGCACTGAGTGGTTGATTTCTTCCTGTAATTGGGTGAGCATCTGCCAGCTCCTTGATCATTTTGTACAACCCGGTCTCCCCATACAAAGATATGACAGTGAGGGAATGCGTAGTAGGTTCATGTCTGATAGAGATTATCAGCATCATCTTGGTTTTGATTGTCGAACGAAGTTCAAACAGGTAGAACAGCTGTGGGGGGTGTCCTGATTCGGTTCAGGATAGCTTGGTTACTGATGAACGGAGCTGTGTATCGTAAGACTATCCGTCAAAGTGGAAATGATATTTGATTGCATGGAAGCTAGTAAAGAAATGTTGGAACGATAAAAACGTTCAAAGCTAACAACAGACAATATCGGTTTCACTAGTTTTAAGCATCCAGACCTGCATCAAATTGTATCACTTGGCAGCCTCGCCTGACAAAATTAAACTGCGAGTTCTTCACTGTAATCAAACAAGAGAAAGAAAAAAGAAATTCCCACATTTTGCACTCAGGCAGGCTTCACCAAATATAGTAGCTTATAACTTCACATGTCTATCTATCAAAGTTTGTGGAGGCAGAATCCGGTTTCTTTCTCTCCTGTAGACCCTCTTTTTGTGTCGAACTTTGTAGGTCAGATTCTGCTCAAGCAAGCATTATTTCTTCCTCGTCACAGGCTGAATGAACAGAGAAGTGCGAATATTAGCAAAAAGTTAGCTCCCATAATCCAGAGCTCCAATTAGAGGCCCACATCATGGTATTTGTCACATATTTATTAGTCAAATAAGCACCCCAATAAATGCAAAATCTTTCTACTTTAGTAATTCAAAGAACATAATTTTTTTTTTGACAAATAGCGATTTTATTTCTTTAAAAAACAAATAGTTTACAATGAGATACATAGATTACAAAGGCCACTGAGGCCCTGTTTGCAGCGTATTCCTATGGACACCTTCTTTTGCAAGGGAATCAGCCAGAGAGTTTCCTGATCTAGGGATATTGTTCCAAATAATATTCCATTCTGCCGTGACCAGTTTAAGCTCATCAAAAATAGGTTTTAGTTTCCAAGGTGGCTTTCCTGCTTTTGCCCATCTGATAGCATCAATAAAAGAAATTAACTTGTGCCCTTTGACTTTGATTACTGTCCGTTGACAAAAGAAAACACCTTGACATTGACTTGACAAGAAATCATGTTTATTACATCAACAGGATTACAAAATCATCATTTTGACAAAACAAAATTGACTTTGATTACTCTCAGTTGACAAAAGAAAGCTCCTTGGCATTGACTTCACAAGAAATCAAGTTTATTTCATCAACGGGATTACAAAACCATGAATCTGGCAAAACACAATTCGGTGGAACTGTTCCACTTGAAACAAAGAGATGCGATTATGACATACGTTGATGCACTTGAGCAGCAGTAATTTTTTAATAAGAACTGAGATATTAAAAGAAAAGGAGTTGACAGGAGTATGATGTAGGACAATATGAATGAGTTATATCACGTTACTCGTCCTCAAGTAAGGTAAAGAGCAATCATTTCTGCACCAAGAACACTGCATCCAACTTAATTGAGCATATTTTGGAAGACTTACAGAGACAAAAGGAGGAATTCTTTTAATATGAATAAGATAGATATCAAGTTCCTTGTCCTTGGCTAAGTTTCAGAAACATAGACAGTTCTGCACCAAGAACACCTGAGTCTACTTGACAGCATATTTCGGAAATCTTACAGGCACATAAGTGAAGAAGTCTAATTCTGTTTCACTATCCTTGGTTTAAATCATAGAAGTTGAATGAGGTTCTAAGCCTTGATGAAATTTTAAATTATAAGGAAGTTCTAAAAAGCTTAAAATCATAGGGAAGCTGTTTAAATGATTTAGAAGCTTAGAGGGTCTAAATGCTTCACGTGGTGAACAGATTTTTGTGACTAAAAGAGAATAGATTTCGAATCGAGACCCGCTTGGCCATGCTGTTCTTTACTCTTATCCAATTCTAATTCACAGTAGTAATATTCTTTTCATTAGATGATATACCAAATGAGTGTTTGGGCTGTTTTAAATGCATGTTTTCAGATACAGCTGATACTGCTTGACAACCATAAGTCGACTTCTTATGGAAGCTGTAAGGGTAACAATAGCACAGGCAAAACTGGTATTAGTGAGAAAGTGTCTATTTTCATTGAGAAACTACTCTACCCATCATTACCTTCTTATCTCTAAAAGGCGCTAGGGAGAGGAGACAAAATGGGTAACAAAAACAACTCTAGGAAGGAACACATACTAATCTCCAGCAGTTTGAAGAACTTAGATCACCAGAAAAGAACTTAGATCAAATGGTAATTTGAGTTGTTAACAATTAAAGGATCAAAGTACAAGACAGGAAAAAGTGGAAAAGCCTGGGTTACTCTAGTTTGTAAGAACTTCATTGCTTTCGTCCAAGAATGCCTGGGGAAACAATGAGCAAATAAGTTCTATCACAAGTATGGTCCACCCGAGAGCCGAAATTCCTCCAAGCTCATTGGGTCACAAGATTCATAACACACAACGAGCTGAAGCTCAAGTCGATTTCTTTTTGAAAGAAATTGATAGACCAAGACCTGAATGCATAAATTTAAACGAGACCCAGATGCAATTGTGATATAGTAAGATCAAAATAAATATCGGAAAGGGGTGGATAGTTATGCGTTCAATACCTCCACAGCAAAAGCAGCAAAAACAGCAAGACAGAATCATGAACAGCTGGCTGCATACATCGTAAATCGCCACTAGCTTAGAATTGGGGTTTTCAGCATCTATCTTTCCTGTATCTTCGTTTGTATCACCCAACAACTTTTTCTTGTTCGAGCTCTGCAGCTCCTCGCTTCTCATCCGATGGAGATTCCACTCGACATTCTTCAAGTACGAGAGCTTGAAAGAGTCGCGTATCCTCATAGATGGCCATAGATGCATTTTCCTCCAAGGTGATTTCGAGGTCTATAAGCGAGGATTTCGACGATGAAGGCCCTCGTCAAAGATTCATCATTTCAGAGTACAGGAAAAAAAATCGGAGACATTTCGATAGGCTAAATTGCAAGCTTGATCAAGACGGTCGAAGATGCGCAACGATTCAGAGAATCAGAACCTGCCCGAAAGGCGGGAAACGCACTCTGTCTATCGCTAACCCTCGACCATTCGTAACATCTGCAGCTCGGGGAGAGAGCTACAGAAAGACTCGGGAAGTCAAAAAACAGTGTCGGCTCCGACGACTCGAATTGTTTATATTTTTATAAATCTGAAAATATTTCTCGCTCGCAACTTCTAACTAACCAACTGGAAATTAAAATTATGGCACTTTTTACCAGATTTATATAACAGAAATTATGTCATAATAATTTAATTATAACTAAATCTCTACTATTACCTCCACTGCTTCACATAACCGTAATACAGTTATACTAGGGCCGGGATCTGCAGTAAATCTAACGTAGGCCCATAATTAGAAACCATGGGCCTCACTAACATTGGCCCATACCACGCCATTAATTAGTTGGATCTTACTTTTACTGGTAGCAGAGTTGCTAATTAATGGCGCGAATATATAGTATCAATCACAAATCACACGGGAGGTGGGTGAACGGTGTAGGCGCGGGAGATGTTCCGGCGGCGCGTCACGAGGACGTGGTAGGTTCCCATCGCCAGCACCACCGCGAGGAGGCACCCGAACACGATTCCGACGGCGCCGCCGGCCCCGATATTGCGGCGGCGGCTGTTTGCTCCTCCGGCGACGGGGGATTCGTCGGCGCTCTCCCGCACTTTGGTCGCCATGGGCTTGAAGAAGGACGACATGGGCGCGCAGTCGGCGGCGGAATCGGCACAGGAAGGACTGGGGAGCGGGGAATCGGGGTGGAAGAACTTGAAAGCCTCCGGCGAGAACGTCTCCGGAGATTCCTGCGCCAGACCGTGAGGCCCACGCTCGGAATATTCTTGGGAGCGGACGACGACGACGACGACATTGGAGAGGAAGGAGAGGGAGAAAGAGAGAAGCCAGAAGAAGAAGACGAAGAAGGCGGAAGTACTTGCCATTGCTTTTTAATCGTTGTACGTCTTGACTTTGTGTGGAACGAGAGTCAGCCTTTGAAGGGTTTTTATAGGCGGAAAGGAGAAGCTGCGTACGTGGTGGCCAGGAATTGAGAATTTAATAGATAAATGTTCAGGGTGTTGCTTAGGGTTGAATTTTCCTGAGTACTCAGGCAGCAGCAAGCAGGGAGTGGTTAGAAAGCAAGGAACAGAATGATGGAGGTGGCTTCGAGTGCCTCGAAAGAATTGCACTGAATGATGATCATATATATAGAGGCCGACCCGGCTGTAGTTTAGTTAAATATTTCACTTAGCTAGCTTCTAATTAATGTAATTGCACTACTTTAATTAATTAATTAATATAACACCGGCCTAATGACTGTAACCACTGATGACGATTCAGGGTGGGTGGAATTCGGACTTTGCAAGGTGAATTAAGGATTGAAACTCCCAAGTCCAAAGTCCAAAGGTATGTAGTCTTTTTGACATGGGTGGTGGAGCCTCCTCTCATAATCGTGTCCCTTTTAGTGGCTCTGAATATCATGCATGCTTCTCAGTGCCCCTGCATATATATTGAGCTTCTTCATCTCTTGACTAATTACCAGCAAGCAATCCCATTGCACACTCTCGCTTCCACATATATATGCACAGAGTCACAGACCTTAAATATTCTATGCAAACAACTATATATATATGTATACCTTATCTTCCTCAGTAACAATAATATGTAATAAGCTATGCATGTATAAGTCATCTTCATTAGTGGTTCATTATTTCCTATAATCTGCTAATTAATTAGCTACATATATGTAGTAGATTATCATGTACTCTTATAAGGAGAAGGAGAGAAATTTTCATAATTCTTACACTTACGTGCGCCTCTCGATCGCTGTTTGTTTATGGCTTTCATGCATTTTTTTTTAATTCATTGAAGCAGTTTGACAAAAGGTACACATCAATTAATCCTGCCAATTGGAGTTCCAAAAAACAACTCTTATATATATATATATGGAACATTTCACACCTCTTTTACTATATTCTTTTCCTCTTTGAAATCTACATTAATTTATCTGAAAGGAGCTAGCTATATATATAGGTTTCATCAACACGTACGTTTTCTATTCATATATACACAAGTACTATATATATATATATATATATATAGTTACCCTACGTACCAATATTAGAGACGAATAGTAATTAGAAACTTGGCATTAATTAATTACCTCATCTCATATTGATCATTTCAGTATGCATGGCCAAAGCCATTAGGGATGGGAGACGAATGGATTTAAACAGGATTGATGTAGTGTACATGCATGTGGATCAGATAATAATAGTAATGTTATAGCTAGTCTTTCTTAGAAGTCACTCAATAAGATTAAAAAGGGTTAAAACAGAAAAGATTGTATGCCTTCACAAAGTGGGAAGTGGAAGGCCTTTTTCCCGTGGCCTCACATTACATTCATTGCAGTGGAGTGGGCAGTGAGCATGGCAAAACGCATGCAAACACAAAGCTGAAATGAATGCAGCCTGGGGAGCCACCTACATATATAGAGAGGGACTCATCGATCACATATACATATCCACATTACATAATAATAATAATAATAAAGTTCCTCATGCTCGCGGGCGCGCAGGCTTTGCTTGCTTTTCTCTTCCTGGTGTTTCACTCTTGCATTTCATGTCGCGATCGCATTAACATTTAATGTATACTCTCCCATTTATCATTTTTTGATCTGAACGGCAGTCGGGACTCACTCGGAAGGAACTCGGGAGCCTGATCCGCGACTCGCAGACCAATGAGACAATGGCAGGATCGATCACACACATAAGTTCGCTACACACGACTACACGAGAACGTGGACGTCCATTTAAATGCGACGTGGTCCATATATGGTCCATCCGCCACTTCTTTTTTAAATGATTCGGGAGCCCCACGCTACGAATTAATTACTTACTTAAGCTCGTGAAGTGAATTCATATGACATGGTCCATTCGCCCTTCATCCCTCCACCTATAGTACGTACAACGTCGATGCACCTTCCAATCCGAAGACCGCCACCACCACCTCCGGCAAACACTACCACCTTTAGCAGCCACCATTGTCTCCAACGACCACCTCGAGCCACTTCTCTCTCTCTCTCTCCTTTATTTTGTAATATACTAAGGGTGATATGGGCCTTTTATTAAGGGCATCTGTTAACATTAATTCTTAATGGGCATTTGCTTTCTCGACTCTTAATTTTCCGGTACGTGGACCAGCCAAAATGAACGGCGGACGAATTCGATCGACGGTCGATATCTCTTTTTATTTTGAAGGCTCAGAGCTTGACTCCTCCCCGTACCCGGTACCCCCAACTGCGGCCGCCGCACGACAGTCGACAGCTCACTCCCTACACCAACCCAACTAATTAAAAAACCCGTTAAATTTAAGGGATCGACTATTCGGAGGGGAGATAATATATGTTGATAATAATCTGATTAATTAATTACACAAGCAGCCTCCACCACAAAATTAAGCAGCAAACCCTGTCGTCATTAACCAAATTCACCCACTTCCGGCAGAAGATGCAGAGCCACGAATTTTTTAATAGTCCTTTGTATCTTTGCCCTCGATCGGCATCCAGTTCTCCCGGGGAAACGTTTCCATCTCTAGATAATAAAAGATTCATTAAAGCAGAGAGTAGAAAAAAAATGGAGAGAAACGGAGGAGAACCCCCCGTAGCAATAGCATCATTTGAATTCAAAGTAGTGGGTACAACTCAAAACGATCGAACAATTAATGCTGACAGCCTAAAACATAACTAAACGAAGCTAAACGTGATCAGTTACACTGCTCTAAAACCAAATCGCCGGACCGACTGATATACGTACACGCGTCTCCCCCCCTCTTCCCCTTCCGTCGCTCACGCAGATCAGAGAAGAGAACAGCAGATCAGAGAAGAGTCTGAGACCACCCCCACGGACGCCTATTTATTTCTTCTTATTCGGGTTTGGCCCCTTTTTCGCGAGTACTGAATCACTGACTCTGAATATTGCCTTCAATATTTATGTTCTACGTACGTACGTACTCTGATGAGAAGATTAGACATGGGGGTTGCTTCTGAAGGACCCGATGGCTTTGACGGCCCCCGCCCTCAACAAGTACTGGTGATAAGCAGCTGCGATCGCCGCACCGATGAAAGGACCCACCCAGAAGATCCACTGCAACCAACCAACATATGACCCATATATATTTTTGTAAATTACAAACGCAAACGTCAAAATTAATTAATCTCTTTTATTTTATGATAAAAAAGTTACTCGATCAAACTGATCATCCCAAACCTGATCATCCCAAGCTTTCTCTTGGTTGTAGATGACGGCAGCGCCGAGGCTCCTGGCCGGATTGATGCCGGTGCCGGTGATCGGAATAGTCGCCAAGTGAACCATGAACACCGCGAACCCAATCGGAAGCGGAGCTAATACCTGCACAAATTAATACCCATTTTTCCTTTTAAGTTTCTTAAATCATATAGTAAGTAAGTAGCAAACTAGTGGAACTGTAATTATATATCACCGGAAGGAAGTACTAGTTAATAGTCGGATAAAAAGGAAAGAATCCAAAGCACCGAAACGGACGCCACGTCAAAAAAAACCCTGCAATGACGATACCCGAAAACCACCGCCACAAAGAGGGAGAACGGCCAAACGGCAAATGCGGTACTCAAAAGGCAGCGACGGACAAAAGACGATCAAGAGAACGAAAGAGGGGTTTTTCTTTTCTTTTTACGAGAGAGGATGAGCTTCGATTCCACCCGAAACCCAATTAAAGAAAACCGTTATTAATTACTGTAGTTTCCCACTCACCGGGACGTGAGAGTCTCTGGCGTTGCGTTTTGGGTCGGTGGCGGAGAAGACGGTGTAGACGAGGACGAAGGTGCCGATGATCTCCGCACCCAGGCCCACCCCCTTGTTGTAACCCTGGGCGAGCTCGTTCGCGCCACCGCCGTAGCGCACGTACAACGATTTCTGGAACCCCTTCACGAGCCCGACCCCGCATATGGCTCCCAGACACTGCGCCACCATGTACATCACCGCTCGAACCAGAGACACCTTACGAGCCAGAAACAGGCCGAATGTCACCGCCGGGTTTATGTGACCACCTGCGCAACCAACATTATGAGTTCAATTCTGGGTCATTGACACATTTCATGGACGAATTGATCCATGCATGACGAACATTGCTTTTAAATTGATGATGATTCTAAAAACGTGAATTAATTAAAATGCGTATATATCTATATACTATATACCCACCGGAAATTCCAGCGGTGCAGTAAACGAGGACGAAGATCATTCCACCGAAAGCCCAGGCGATGCCGAGGATGCCGACTCCGCCACAAACATCAGCCATCTTGTCGGAGTCGGCCTGGCTCTTGTACCCGATCACGGTTGCGACGGTGATGTAGAGGAAGAGCATGGTGGCTATGAACTCGGCGATCAGGGCCCTGTAGAAGGACCATTTGGTGAGCTCGTCGACGTCGATGAGCTCGGCCGGAGGGGGGTCCGTATAGTCCTTTCTCGGGAACTCGCCGTGCTGCCCACCTCCCTCAATGTCCTTCGCCATTTTTAGTGAGGAAAAACAGAGGAGGTGAGGAAAAAACAGAGGAGATGAGGAAAAAACAGAGGAGGTGAGGAAAAAACAGACGAGGTGAGGAAAAACAGACGAGGTGAGGAAAAAACAGAGGAGCTTGATTTCTCCGAAGACTGAGAAGGAAGAAGGAGGAGGAGAGTAGTGTTTGAGAGAGTAGTCAGGGATATTGTGGGTATTGCGAGGAGTGGCGAGAGGGGTATTTATGGTTGGTCGGGTGGGAAGAGAAGGGATTTAGTGACTTAAATTTGCCGCCCCAAACCGACTAATTCCCATTATTTCGCCGTCGTGGGGCCATTTTTGGTTCGTCAGAGCTCATCTTTCCACCTCCTTTTTTTATCTCTTCTGCTACCACTCACTATTCAGAGTCCAATCCTCCTTTTAGCTTCTCTAATCCGCGATCGATCGTTCATGGCTAGTCGCGACCACCCAATTAATATTTCCCATTTCCCTATATCACATGCACGTTTTCTATCACACACTCCCCAGAGTATATAAAAGACGTCGTCTTAAACTCAAATAAAAATGCCAAAAAACTGGGAATTTTGGAAGTGGGACTGGGAACCCATCAAGATCATTGTCGACTACAAGAAGAAGTGATTAATTAGAGTTGTTGACGGGGTTTCTTCTTCCTTGATTAATTTGCTGTTTGTTCGGCTTGGACCAGTACTCGTCGACGAATAAAGGAGCCCTCTCTTTTTTTCCCCTCTCAAGACCACTGAAATTTACCGCCATTTAAGTAGGTACAGGAGGATCCAGATTGGAAGAACTAAATTCCTCGTGTATTAGTCAATAATCATCATAAATGGCATTCATAATTCGAGAAGAAGATCAAGTCTTTATTGTAGTATCGGAACTCGGAACGGTTCAAAGTTGAAACCGGGCCGGGCCGGGCTAGAATATTCATGATTCAAATTCAGGTCGTGTGATATTCCATTCCTTGAAAGGGAAATGAGACGAGGGAGGGAGGCTGGTCAAAAATAGCGGAGGAAAGAGACAGATACGTGTCCTTTTGTGGTTCGACATGGATGGATGGAAGACGCGTGGAGGAAGAGAGGCCAGGCATTGGGTGTCGGGGAGTGGGATCTGAGAAAAAAAGTGATCGGAATTTATGGGAATGACATGATTGAGACGGCGCCCAGCGATGATCGGACGGCTCAGACTCGTCTGGCGGTCTGGTCCAGGACGAGTGAGACCTGATCATCTCAATTTTATTTGAAGATGATACAAGTTTACGAAATTCACGAGCTCAGGAGAGAATTGGACGCTTAATATAAGGCTGATTCTGCGATAAATGGGAAGGAAGTTTCTAGACGGACTCAGTAGGATCCGAGTCTTGCCCCGTCGTCATTAACGTAGAAACGTAGAGAACCCTATCTAGTACCTACCAAACCATCACTGATCACTCCATAGGTTGCAATGCAATGCAATGCAATTTCAAAGCAAATCCGTGACGGCGACCGACCTTTTTAATTTTTGAGCAGCAGCAGCAGCAGGAACAGCAACAACAGCAGCTTTGATGCTGGGACTAGATCTGTCGAGTCTTGTGACTTGTGAGTTGTAAAAAGTCTTTCCCACGCTAATTTGCTGTACGTGGTTTCTATTTCTACTCTACATTTCCACTCCACTCGTGAGTCGTACTTGGTGGTGGTCGGCGCGGCAGAGTCGTGGTCCCGCCGGCCGGCGGATCACGGGAGTCCGGATCCGGCAATCGGGACGGGGAGCTGCATCGCGGCATGGACTATGGAATTGTATATTATAGAGTTACGGTTTACACGATATCTTCTTCTACGAGAAAAATTGATGATCGGAATTATCGTACACAAAACCCCTTTGCTGCCTGGTGTGCGCTAATCAATCGTCTTTGAGGTTGTAATTGGGCTTTAAAATATTTTGGGCCTTATGTAATATTGGGCCATAAGTAATATTAGGCCTAACAAAATAATGGACGCGAAATTATTTTGGGCCAAATTCTGATTTGATTTAGTCTATATACTGGTAGAAGACTAATTCTCATGTCCATGTGTGAAGCCCCTATAGCTCAGTGGTAGAGCGTCAGTCTTGTAAACTGAAGGTCTGTAGTTCGATCCTGCATGGGGGCACTGACACATTTTTAATTAGAATTTTGGGAACTTGGATATGTATTCGGGGAGTATGTAATGCTTTTCTTTTTATTCAAATTTTGTCAATTTAACGTAAAATAATACTAATGCTCATATATATACACCTAATTATAATTTATAGTGCGTATCACTATCCTCTAGTTGCATTATAAATGGTAACCTTCTTTATTTCAACCATTTTACTAAAATTTAAACAAAAAATTACTTTATTCTTTCAAGCAATTAGTACACACACACACACACACACACACACGAAGAAAAAAAAAAAAAAAAAAAAAAAAAACATTTAATTAGAGGTGGCAGCGCTTTTGAATTAGCAGCACCAGCTTCGTCTTCGTAGTCATGCCTTAAATCATCAAACATGGATCCTTCTCAGAAGAGTCTGCCGCCACTTTATCTTCCTCACCTTAGCTAAGTGGGTCATGCTTGTAATATACGTACGCAGCACAAAATCTGTGGGATATATGGGATCCTAATATTATTTCCTTTTTCCAGTCATTGCTTCTCCCAAACCTTCTTCTGCGTTGTATTGTGATGTCCCCAACAAAATTCTCATGATAACATCTTTTTGCTTCGGTCAAATTAATTCTTATGAGAATCTTATCAAGTACTGTCCGAGGTTGAAAGTGGTGCAACATCAGAAGAAGTCACTAGCCAGCTAGGGAACGAGTGAAGAAACATGATAAGAGACGAAGCTGCTCTGCGTGCTCAAGCAGGGATAGAAAAAGAACGAAAGTGACGGGCCTACTCTGGATGGGCCCAATTGTCACAAAATACATACCAGCGAAAAACAGAAAAATTCTATGGGCTAAAATAAGTGAGAAGAAAAGGCCCAGTCCGGTGTAAAAGGGGTTCGGCAGCAAGTTTTTCCGAGTGACCGCGTCTCGGGGGGGAGGGCTCGAGTCTCGAGCGCTCGAGTGACGGGCTGCACGACCGGCTCCTCCTAAAATATTGAAACAAAAAGGCTGGCGGTCGCTGCGGCACCGGGGCAGTGGCCCCCGAGACGCCGAGAGACCGGAACGAACCCATTTGACGTGGAAACACGTGTTCATTCATTGCGCGCGGGTCCCCTCCCACCCTTACCGTGTCTCGTCTCGTCTCGTATGGGAATCCTTGCCGCACTCCGACCCGGCACAACCCGCCCCCACCACCCGACCGGGGCTCTGGACCGGAACAGACACTCCTCAAATATTCCAAAACTCCGGGTCTTCCTGTTGAAAATTCCGAGAGTTGTAGTAGTAGACATATATATATATATATATATATATATATATATATATGACAGAGGTGAGGTAGTAGCGCGGACCTCGAAAAATATTTATAGAAAATTTGAATAGGGCCGGGTTCACTGAAATCCACGACGAAAACACGGGGATGATTCGTAGCTAATTGATCCCATTAATCCCGTTCCAAAGTGCAGCACCGACTGAAGTGAAAATTGGAAGTATCAAGCTCGACATGTGAACAGTCCTCGACATCTTTGTTCTCAAGGACAGCCCGCATTAGTTTGTTGCTCAGCTTTCTGGGTTTTGTGTGGAACAAGCTACGGGGACAGCCAAATTCAATACCCGCATGTGCTCAGTTGGGTCGTACTTAATTGTTTCTCTCTCTCTCTCTCTCTCTCTCTCTCTCTCTCTCTCTCTCTCTCTCTCTCTCTCTCTCTCTCTCATATGCTCTCTCTCACTCTCTCTCTTTCGTATGCTCTCTTCCTCTCTCTCTCTTTCGTATGTTCTCTCTCTCTAAGTTTTTTTTTTTCTTTTATTTTTTTCAACACATTAGCGTTGTAATTAGATGATCATCAACTGAAAAGGAGCGGTGTCTCAGAGCATGTGGCACATGTTGTGAATTGATTATATTGAGAGCTGAAAGCTGTTGGCTGTTTGGTCAATGCTTGGGGGGTGGGGGTTTGTCTCTTAATTAAATGTGAGATTTTTTATTTATTTTTTTAATTGAAAGTTTGAAACAAACCAGCTTCACGCACGGGTTTGCACTTGCTTCCCAATTCCAAAATTTAATGAGGCGATCGAGCACTCCTAGATGATCACATAAATTAAGCTCTATGTATGTTGCTGCATGCTGCATGTCTTCAGCTTCCTCAATCTCAAATGGCGGGCCGTACTTGTGGGAATTCCATGTGGATTGTGGAACATCGGATCACGTGCAGAGGTAGAAGCAGAAGAAGCAGAAGCAGCAGCAGCAGCATCATTCCAGCTCTGTGAGGCTTGTAATTCTTGTCACTCTGTAATTATAATCGGTCTGAAATCTGATGAATGCCAAGCAACCAACGCACGCTAGCTCTTCCCCATTCCAGAAAGATATATATATATATATATATATATATAGAGCACTAGTTTCCTTTTAGTACTCGCACTGTTGGCTAGACGTAGTGGTCGTGGAGAAAAAGGGGTCCGACATCCTTCCATTGCACTCATACAACGACGTCACATTATGTAGTTGAAACTTGGAACGTTGCCGGCCGGTCACATGCGAGGTCCATCCAATATTCCTCCAACATGCACTCGGATCATCAGCTCCCAAAGATCGAGCACGTACAACTTAATTATTTAAAAAAAAAAATCGATCGATCCCCAGATTAATTCCTTTCCCTTCCCTTTCTCCCCCCCCTCCCTTTTTTTTTCCCAGAATATTCCTCTGCAATATATATACATATATCGATCTGCAATAGTACTACTGCATGCGCTGCCTTGCTTTCCAGTCACTGCGCCTAGTAAAAGCCCTCATCATCACCTCCGACGATCGCCACTACTGTATATTGACCATATATACCACGCCGCGCGGGGATGAACCGATCGAGGATGAAGAAGAGTCGGAGTCGGAGTCGGACGGAGCCTGGACCCTGGACCCTGGTGTTCCCTCGGCCCTTGTCAAGATGGACAAGACATTTCCATCAGTGTCCACACATATCATCACAGACAAACATTCAATCAAGAAACTAATAAACATCAAACATAACTAGCTAATTACATCACCCGGCCCTCTTAGTTATAATTTATCTTTTTCAATCTGCCTTATCCACGACACATCACATGATCAACCCCACCAGCAGGGTCTCCACCATTATATACATAACCTGGATCTGTCTCTATATATCTTCTACAATATGCTTTTCTGAATTAATTTACTCAATTAATATTCCTAATTAATTCCCTCTACATATATATATATATATATATATATATATATATATATACGCGCGTGTTTCTCGACCAAGAGATGGAGCCAAGCTAGCTACCAGTACTAGTACTCCTCGATCGATCGGTCCAGTCCTTCATTATTGAGGTTCAGTGCCTGCTTGGGGGTAGCAACACTACCTGCCACGGATTGCGATGTTTCTTCAGTCCTGTTGCAATTTTGTGGTGTGAAGCAACAAATTAAACAACCGATAACTCAGCTCTTTAATTACTACCCTTGTAAGCTAAGGTAATTAACTAGCTACTCGCTTACTGCTAGTAAGTACTACTGCCCATTAATTTCGTGACTACCTCGTTTGATTCACGTACGTACGTCTCGCCCGAGTTGTTACCTATTATTCCATTGACGCACGTACGTGTGCATGCCTGGTTTTTGTTACAATGGTATGGTCATCTTCAACGACTGAATCAAGGATGTATCCCGCCATATCCGATGTCTGTGTCTTCTCTTCGATCGCCCCCTTGTTTTCTTTTCTTTTCCATGCGCCAAACCCGCTTCGTATTAAAGACGTCGTCTTCTCGATGTTTTATAGAGATTAATTATTGCAAGCAAGCTTTTCTTACCTGATATAAAATATACCTGATCAATATATATATCTATATATATATATCTCATTAATTTTCCCCTGTTCGACCCTCTTCAGATGTTGTGTTTTGTGACGTGATGTCGTTCGCTGTTTTGTTTTCAACGTAACTTGTTTTTCTTCTTCCAATTCAGTCGATGAAAGAAAGTTGATGAGGGAGAGATTCGGAGTCTCGGGAGGAATGCCGAAAAGGAGGGCAGACTGAGCAGAGTGAAAAGTGAAAACATAAACAGTTTACTACTTTACTTACCAAACAAGGGGGCGACGCGGTCTCGTAAACTCTGCCTCTGCTCTCTGCGGTGGACGCAGTCTGCTCCGCCTGCGCGAGGCCGTCCGGCATCGATTTGACTCCTCCGTTTGTCTCCTTCCGTTTTGGTTACGCATCTAAGCAACAATACCCACTATTCCAAATCTGTAATTCTGCAGTAGCAGTCTGCAATATTAAGTTATTAACAGTCCAGGGACCAGTTTGACACTCCTCGCCAAAAAGCCCCCCAAAATATCACTGTCAATCACCTAATCTGTGTAACATTCCCTTTGCTTCCTGTTCTTTCTTCTCTCTTTCCCTCTTCCAAAAGGTGAAAAGTGCCCTTTTTTATTTAACCCCCTTTTTCTTCTCTTTCTACTCACCTGGGTCCGGACTCCCGGGTCGGGCTCACCACCGTAGAAGCAACTCATGCAGCTCGCCACGAGTGAACTGGGGGGAGAGGGGGGACGACCGGGCTTCGAGTCGCCCAGATACGAACAAGAAATCAGTGACGTCTGAACTGTAAGCTCCTGAGTCCAGACACGAAACGGCTACGCAGAAGAGTCAGTGAGTCCGTGATGAGAGGCAGAGAAGGAAGAGAAAAGTGGGAACGACAGAGATTCGAGGCCACGCGGGGCGGGACCCGGAGGGGCCGCGTCCGTCGCCTTCATCTCCACCACCGACGAGAGAAGACGAGATAGTTTACCCGAGACAGCGACGTCGTGACGTCATTCGGCCACGAGGCCGACGCGTGTAATCCGACGGGGCACACACGTCATGGAGGAGTCAACGTGTACGGCTTCGGTTGCCATCCCGGTTGTCCGGTAGCTGTCAACTTGCGTGCGCCGGATGGAGAGAGATCAATTCTCGTCGATCCTTGCGGGAGACGATACGACGATGAAAATTTTGATGACCGAAAATATATATATATATTTTTATTTTTTTATTTTTTTCTTAAAATTAAAGGCTCGCACGCTACGCGCACGCTAGTGGTGTTTGCTTAACCTGCGCCGCTTCTCCTTCAGTGGCACTCCAGGGCTCAGAACTCAGAAGCTGGACATACCGACCGTCTCGCGATTCTTCGCATCTTCCCTTGCCGATTCATCGGTGACGAGTTACGACTTACGAGGTTTTAATGGTCAAAGTAATCGCCGCGAAAGCAGGGTCGCATTAAGTACGTCAGGTGCTCTTTAGCATCGAAGTACCTAACCCCTCGTCATTCCGTGAATTACGCTTCATACCTGATCGCTTTCTAATTTGAATTGTTTCCTTCGTTAGATTAAAACAAATTTTAATAAGGCAAAGTTATTAATAAAAAGTCACAGCATTAAATTAAAAAATATATAGTGTTTATTTATTATTATTTTTTCATATTTAATGTCCTAAAGGGCGTAAACGAACGTGGTTGTTGAACCGAAAAGCGAGGGTTGAACCGGAATCAGACAGGCCATTACCATCTTTTGCAGCAACACAGCATCGGATTTCATTTGAGAGTAACTCGTGTTCAGACTCGAGAACGAAACAAAAACGTCTTTGTTCCCGGTGATTTATTAATGTTCCATTCCAAAGCTCTGAAACACACAAAAAGGGGACTAATAACGAACAACGCGCCACGCTTTTGTTTGCACCTTTCTCGGTAATAAAGGTTAAGAAGTAGAAGAAGAAGAGGCGTACGTGCTTACCGATGACCGGATTGAAGATGACGACAGAGGCGAATGCGATGGATCAGGAAAGGCGAGGGCGAGCAGCAGAACAGGTCCTGTAATATTGTCGATCTGGTGAAAGCTCTCCGACGATCGACAGCTTCAACTGTTTGTTTTCTTATGCATCTACTATTGCTAGTCTAATATATATATATATATATATATAATATATATATATATATATACAGGACCTCTCATATAGAACATTCCTCACCAAATCGATCCTTGTCAGCGGGTCCGTCAGATGCTTTCCAAACCTCTCTAACCTCATAAACGATGTACTAATTAATCACCGCCGGCCATTAAAATCATTTAACGCCACATTCACGGAGACTCCGGCCAGTCGGCCACTTCTCTTCAACGTATATATATATAACACATGCATGTCTGTACTTGGGATCATTATAAATGCCGTCGCGGTACTCTAATAAAGCAGAAAGCTAAGCATGCATGACGACCACATCAGTACTAATGGTGGGGGAAAGAGAAAGAGAAAGAGAAAAGGGGTTCCGCCTTCATTCAATTTGGTCGTAAATTTTGAACATTCTCCGACGACCGAATCACTTTTGCTCGTCGGACTTAGATTTGTTACTTAATATATTCATCGTCGACTACTATACGACGGGGGACGGATGCCGGTGTCAGGCACTTTGAAAACCATGTAATACATAGGTACGAATTAATTAAAATGGTCCCTGCCGGTCGTAAAAAACGGTGGAAGCTAATAGCCAGAGAAATTCATGAGGTGGGTAGTACTGTTCGGCGATATGATCGACAGCATTATATATGAAGCGCCGGGATGACCTCAGTTTTGTATTTTCATGGGGGAGGGACAGTAAATAATAAATTGCAGGACCACAGTCAGGAAGTATATATGTAGGAGAGGGAGGAAGACAACACGGGGACAAGAGAGAGAAACCCATTTCTGGGGGTAATATATATATATATATATATGTACATGAAGCGAAAAAGGGTAATGGGTTTATAAAGAAAGAGATCGATGGACGCAGGATGCCATCAATGAAGATGTTATCTTTTGAATTAAATGGTTGGCCAAAGTTGTAAAGTGCGTCCGGTAAGCGGTCCCCGAGTTCATGCTCTCGTCTCTTTCACTTCCCCTACTTCCCCTTGCTTTCCCCGCTCGAATTGATCCTTTTTCTAATTGAAGAATCTCTCTGTTTCTGTTCTCTAACTACCCCGTGGCCGATTCGGAAAAAGGTTCACTTCCCCCCACTGCCGTATCTAATTCAGTACTGCCTATTTTCTCAGTTAATTTTGTCGTGTTAATCCTATCACGGAAGAGGACATCGATCTAACTCCATCCACCGTCTCGATCGGTTAGTCTTTCCTAATTTCTCGCATTATTACTTCGAAAACAGGCCGGTTTTCGTCTTCGACGTCGATGCGTCTCTTTCAGTAGTACCAAGTAACCGGCCGGAGCACTCGTGTATGTCACGTCGTTAACCCACCCGGAACAGCGACGTTGCCGCACTTTGGAGCTACTAACTTTTACTACTACAAAGTACAAATACACCCTAGAATATTAATCACTGGAATGCCGTCTCAGAGCTACTCTCGTTCGCGATCCGTCTCCGTCTCTGAAAAGAAAAACAAACCGAACGGACGGGAAGGGTGGGGGGAGGGGGGAAGGGACCCGCCGCCTGTTCGGCTTTTCTGTTTGTTTTCTCCGGTTTTTTCTGTACTTGCCAAAATCTGTGCTTTAATTAAACAAAGTAATTACTGCGACTTAAAAAGTTTAAACTCACTGTCGCCTAAAGCGGCAGCAGCAGCAGCAGAAGCAGCAGAAGCAACAGCGGTTGCGGCGTCGCAGGTATTTGTTTCAACAAAATCCGATACTTTTGCACCAGTTTGCTCTTTATCTTTCGCTTGAATCTCGCGCTTGTGGTCACCCACTACTACTCGCAGTCGCAGCAAGTAAAACTGTAAAAGGGTCCCCCCCCCAAACTCCGTAGAGCGTTTAATAAAAACTTACATTGGCCGGTCCGTCTAAATAATCCACACGAGGCGTCTTAAATGTGTCTTCACTCGCTCTCTCCCCTTTACCCCCCCGCGTCGCATCCTTGTCGCGTTGCCACCCACACCATTTTTCCCTTTTTTTTTTTTTTTTTTTTTTTTGTTTTCTCCTTTATTCGTTGTCTCGTATACGTGTGCGTGATCCGTCGCCGACGTGGAGGTAGTCGCGGTCGCGGTCTATGTCGTGGACCCACTCGTGCCATCGTATCATGAAACGAATGAATATATATATTATATATATATATAATATGATCGATCAATTATAATTACGGCCGTCAGACTACTAAATAGCATTAACTGGTAATAATATATAAAAAAAAGGTTCTGAAATGTTTTGTTTTATGAAATTTCGATCAACAAAAGGACAGCTGGGAAGCCCACGGATTGCGAGAGGAGGCGCAACCGTAGGATGGCATGGATTCGTAATATTAAGTGAAAGGGAGGGGGAGGTGTTCGACAAGTTTCTGAGTTTGCGTCGCCGGTCCTGGACTTGAGGACTGTGGCAGAGTGAAAAGGCCAACGTCATCGCAGAAAATCTCGTTGCCCGACCAAAAAATCGGGACCCCTCACCCGGAGACACGACAAATCTGGTTGACTCGAGTTACTTATTTACCCGGTTAACTAACCGCGGGTTAGTTTTACGGTTCTCTGCTTCTCTCCTCTCTGCGGGGGCCGCCAGGGAGGCTAGGAGGGGGAGAAGGGGGGTTTTAACTAGGGTTGGCTGTCTGGTTTCAGACGGTTAACTCTCCCTCCCACTACGCTCTTTTTTTTTTTTTTTTTTTTTTTTCTTTTTTTTTTCTCTCGAGAAAATTCCTCCGTCTGTTTTTTTATTCTCGAATCGGATTACCAGAAGATGATAAATTCTCGCGATAAATTGATGAATACGTCCATGCTTCCACCCGGCATCGTCTCGCGCCAAAATATCGGCTCCCAACCGAAAGCGCCACGCGCACGGGGGCCGCATCGCTAACGACAATTTTTTTTCCCCGCGCGCTCTCTCTTCGTCCTTTTTTTTTTTTTTTTTTTTTTTCAACTTCTTCTTATGGGGGGGAGTTTTTAGAGAGAAAATTAGAATAAAAATAAAATGAAATTTTCGTGAAAGAAAAAGAAATAAAGAGGGGCAACTGGAGTGGGTGGAGGAGACACGAAGATGTTGTTCTTGAAAAAAAAAATAACGATTTCTGAGGCAGGCATCATTGAAGCAGAGAAATTTTTTTTTTATGGTTTTGCATTTTTCGGGCCCGAAGCTCACATGACATTAGACGTCTACCTACTTGCACGTTGAACAAGTGATCCGTGAACTAATCCCGGATTTTTACCCGTTGCACTAAACACGATTAAAAATAAATAAATTTACGGTAATTTCGAGATTAAAAAAAGAAAAAGAAAAATCGCGTAACGGACTCACTCGTTTCCGCCGTCGATCTCTGTGGGCCCACTTCACTGTACAGTGGGATGTCCGCAGTCCGTACTCCCACCCGAGCGGCCCGGCGTGCGCCGACGTGAGTTGAAGAAGAGAGACTGATATTTTCGCGCGAGAAGCGAGAGGCGAGAGGCGAGTCTTCCTATTTTTTTTTTTTATTTAAATTTCTTTTGCTAAGAAGAAAGAAATAACTGGAGATTAATTTCTTTTTTTAAAAATGCGAAAAAAGGGAGAAAAAAATGGTTTGCCGTCTGTCACTGGAGTCCAGTCTCTCACTCCTCACTCAATTGGGTTTTAATTAAAACGTAAAATAGATCACTTTCACGATTTGTTTTTCCGTTTAAGAAATTCTCTCGGAATTTTTTAATGCTGTTTTTTTATGTAATGGCTCTTTTTGAGACTTTTGTTGTCTTCTGGCGAGGGAGGGAAGAGGGAGTTTCAGATCTGAGAGAGAAAAAAATAAGATAAGAATGAAAAACAGATAGGGGGGAGAGAGAGAGAGAGAGCGAGAGCGAGCGAGACCGATCTTAGCTTTTCCTTTGTTTTTTTCTGGTTGAAGCTTTTCAAAATCTCTGCTCCTTTGCTTCGCGGATTTCAGGCCATCGACAGCCAAATTTGCCTCCACCATCCTCCACTTCTCGCCAGTAATCAATCTCCTTCAATTTTGCGGGGTTTTTTTGCTCCGGTCTCTCCCTCTTCCCTCTGTCCAATCCTTTGCCCAACCACTTCCCCGGGAGAGAAAGGCTTCCGCGGAAGCTCACTTGTCCGCGGAATTTTCCGGTTTGTAATGACTCTAATTACTGCCACTGGAGCGCAGAGTTGATAATGAGATACTTGTGCTCGATAACCGGAAAATTTCGACCAGATTTACCCATCTTTTCTCGTCTTCGTTCCGTCTTCTTTCTAGTTCGCCGTAAGCAAAAGACTGCGCCTTGGGGTCTCCTCCTATCTCTCAAGTTTGAGGGAGGCAGGAGAAAGGAAGAAGGTTTCGCGGGGCGTAGATGATCACTGCTTTGTGTCTCCCGCCTCATAGACTGTTGAAATATTACCAAAATCCAAGTCGTCGCTCTAAGGGGAAACGCAGAGGTTCTTGTTTATTCCTTAACTAATCTTGAGGTCCAAGCGGTAAAGGAGACTTCAAGAATGGTTTTAACTTTCCCTCGACCGCAAAATTTTGGGCTTGGTCGGCAGCCCGGTCGCAGTAGGTGATGAATTTTGCTTTGGGACCAAGGGTGGGAAAGAAATTTTGAGGTTTAGGGTTTGAAATTGGGGGCTGCAGGACAAGTTTCAGAGTTTTTGGGTTATGATTTTGATGAGGCCAAACAATACTGCCATCAATATTTTTTCCATGGGTTTATGAAGTTTTCCAAAGGTTATCAGTATGATTGAACAACATGCCTGGTCGTTCCGTCGCTATTTTGTGTATCAAAAGCCTACCGTGTTTTCGTAACCAGTAGGTATTTTGGTTCACTCAAGCTGGAAAATCTGGTACGGTTAAATGTCTGCAGCTGTTTGCTCCTCTCCTTTCGTAGTGCTAACTTCTCTTTATTAATTGTGGTGGCTTTTCTCATTTTTTCATTCTTTTTCTAGTTCTGTATTACTCGTGATACCGTTGGACTTGTCTCTATGGAGATCGATCAAAGTCTCATTGATTTCTGTATTTTGTTGGACAGGGACAGGGAGAAAGGGAAGTGGGTGTCTTTCAGCACTGAACTTTTCTATGATTGCTCCATCTTTCAAGAGAGAGAGAATCTTTTTGGAGGAAACGGAGATAGAAGAGCTTTAGAGGAAGCCAAGAGCTTTTGCTTGCTGTTTTTCGCTTTTGGTGAATAGTTTTGCAGTTTTTTTTGTTTTTTTTGAAGTTATATTGAAGTGACCTTTTCTTTCTCGGCTTTATGGTCTAATTTTTTCTGTTGTGGTTCTTCTCTCTTCTCATACAGCAATATTTCAGAAACAGATAAAAAAGCAAGAGCAAAGTTTTATGCTTTGCGTCCTGAATTTCCTCGATCATAGTAAACTCTGTGATCTTGCAAATCGGAGATGATGACTTTCGGTGATCCGTGCAAGGAATCCATGAAGGAGGCTGAGAAATGCTTGGATTCTCAACTCTGGCATGCCTGTGCTGGAGGGATGGTTCAAATGCCGCCTGTGAATTCCAAAGTGTACTACTTTCCTCAAGGGCAGGCCGAGCATGCGCATGGGACTGTTGATTTTAGCAACTGCCCGAGAATTCCAGCTCTTATACTCTGCAGGGTTGCGGCTGTGAAGTTCATGGCAGACCCTGAAACCGATGAAGTTTATGCAAAGATCAGACTGGTTCCAGTTAGGAGCAATGAATCTGATTACATCGAAGATGAGAACGGGCCTGGTAGTAATGGATCTGATGTTCCAGATAAACCTGCTTCATTTGCCAAGACACTGACCCAATCTGATGCAAACAATGGCGGAGGCTTTTCGGTCCCTCGTTACTGTGCAGAGACTATTTTTCCTCGTTTGGACTACTCTGCTGATCCACCTGTTCAGACTGTCCTTGCTAAGGATGTTCATGGTGAGATTTGGAAATTTAGGCACATTTACAGAGGGACACCTCGACGGCATCTACTAACAACTGGTTGGAGCACTTTTGTTAATCAAAAGAAGCTCGTTGCTGGGGATTCCATTGTTTTCTTGCGAACAGAGAATGGGGATCTCTGTGTTGGAATCCGTCGGGCAAAGAGAGGGGCTGGTGGTGGGCCTGAGTCACCTTCAGGCTGGAACGCAGCCACAGGGAATTGTGTCTCACCATATGGAGGGTTCTCCGTGTTTCTCAGAGAAGATGACAGTAAGCTGATGAGGAATGGAAGTAGTGGGAACATGAATGTCAGTGGGGGATTGAGAGGGAGAGCAAGGGTAAGGCCAGAATCGGTGATTGAGGCTGCAACTCTTGCTGCTAATGGACAGCCTTTTGAGGTTGTCTATTACCCTAGAGCAAGCACACCAGAGTTCTGTGTGAAGGCATCTGCTGTAAGACAAGCCATGAGGATTCAATGGTGTTCAGGAATGAGATTTAAGATGGCTTTTGAAACTGAGGATTCGTCGAGGATCAGCTGGTTTATGGGAACCATATCGTCTGTTCAAGTTGCAGATCCTGCCCGTTGGCCTAATTCACCATGGAGACTTCTTCAGGTATTAGCTTCAAGTTCAAAATATCATAGTTGTCGAACATTAATAACACACATTTTGGGGAGACTATGAGATTAACAGACTTACTGCATTTTCAGAATTGTTTGCCATGTGCTCCGCTTACTTTAGAGTCAAAACACAAATAACCTGTGCGTTGCTGAATGATTCTGAAGGGTTGTCTTTTCCTATGCCAATATGTCTACTATGAAAACATTTAACTGCATGCTTGAATACTTAACATGCCATATATTACTTTTTATTTTGATTTCTGCAGGATCATTGGAAATGCATCTTATTTATATTTCAAATGCTCAATGCATTTTTTCTCTGTATCATACAAATAATTGTTTTTCTCTGACTAAATTTACAAATATGTTATGTTTTGTGCCAATACTAAATGTTTTTGCTTTCATATTACACATTAAGTCATATGAAATTGTAAAAATTCTAAAAATCCTAGAAACACTTTAACAAGGTGAACTAATTAAGAGTCTTACATGAAAATAATGTATAACCTGTAATCTGTAAGACTAAATGGCTCATCACTTTTTCATGGAGTCTCTTGTAGAAAAAATGATGGATAGATTTACTGCAGGAACTTGTCACACTTGACTGTTCTATCTGTTCAATTTTACATTGAAGCAAAACCCAAGCATGCCAATTGCTAGAGAGCATTTGGTGTAGCACTTTATCAATTATGCGTGAATACTGCATGTGGTGTAGCATTTAAAACTTAAGAAAGGAATTGTCCTCTAGGTCTCTTTTTAGCCTCAGACAGATACATATGTTGGAAGCCAAACTTTAGAAATAGACCGGAATTGAAATTTTTTGCCTCATGGCTGCTGTATGCACGATGATGTGATATTCAAGTTTAAATAACTTGAGGGTATCTAGTCTCTTTTATTTTGAAAAGTTTCTGTTTGCTGTCCTTACTATTTACCCAAAAAATCATGTATCAGGTGACATGGGATGAACCGGATTTGCTACAGAATGTGAAGCGTGTCAGCCCATGGCTTGTTGAGCTGGTCTCAAATATGCCAACTATTCATCTGACACCTTTCTCACCTCCGAGGAAAAAATTGCGGCTCCCACAACACCCCGATTTCCCCCTCGATGGCCAACTTCCAACACCAAACTTTTCGGGCAATCATCACCCCCTTGGGCCCAGCAGCCCCTTGTGTTGTCTCTCTGACAACACTCCTGCAGGCATACAGGGAGCCAGGCATGCTCAATTTGGTATATCTTTATCAGATCTCCACCTTAACAAACTGCAGTCGGGTCTGTTTCCGGGCAGCTTCCAGCGTCTTGATCAAAACCACTCTGCTCCACCTCCCAGAATTTCTATTTCAGGAAGCACTCATAGCATCCCTGATAATGTCTCTTGCTTGCTCACAATTGGGAATTCAGCACAGAGTGTGAAGAAATCAGATGCAAAGGCCCCTCAGTTCCTTCTCTTTGGCCAGCCCATTCTTACTGAGCAACAGATATCACTTAGCAATTCTGGGAATAGCTCCTCAGAGGGGAACCCAGACAAAACAACAAACATTTCATCAGATGGACAGCCCGATAATTCATCTGGTGATGGATTTCCCTGGTACAAAGATCGAAGAGCAAGTGAGCTAGGATTGGAGACTGGACACTGTAAGGTGTTCATGGAATCAGAAGATGTGGGACGGACTCTAGACCTTTCGGTGCTTGGTTCGTATGAGGAGCTGTATAGACGGTTGGCACACATGTTTGGCCGTGAGAAATCAGAGATGCTGAACCACGTCTTGTACAAAGATGCAACAGGTGCACTAAAGCATACAGGAGATGAACCATTCAGGTGAGCTTTTTGTTATTTTGAATGACATGGGTGTATCTTTTTGAGGAGGGAAGGATTCTGTGGGATGATGACAAGGTTTGCATATGTTGATGAGTTCGCTTCCTAAAATGTTTACCCCTGGTTGGACTAGTGCCTAACCCTGTTTGTCTTCTTTTTTTCCTGTCTTTTGGTTTGATGTTGCAGTGAATTCATGAAAACGGCCAGAAGGCTGACAATACTGATGGATTCAGGCAGTGATAACTTAGGCAGGTAGTAAAAGGATGTTTGTCTCTCGCAAATTGTACAGTTGAACAAGGAAAATCTTTTGTTCAATCTTACTTTCTTTCGTTGATAAACCCTTGATCCATTTTTGGTTGTCTTTAAAGTAAAGATAGTCCACATTGGAAAGTATAAGCGATCTTTCCTTCCTTGAAGCAACATGAAGGGGAGTTTTCTGACTCAGTTTTCACTCTTCTTCTCTGAGTCATTCTTTCACATGGCACGTCTGAGGAGGTGGTACACGTGATATGAATCCTGTCTTCACGGGTTTAAAAATCTGTTCAGCATCAATTTCTTATACCCGAGAATGTAGACTGTCATCTGTGAATGGGAAAATTTTTACAGAGCAAAGCATATGTTATTGGGTCGGCGACAACTTATTCTTTCTGTTCAGAGGTTATAGTTGGTTTATTCTAAGATTTATCAACGGTGGAATTTCTTGGAGGCTGGAGCCCTTGTGGCCTTTTGCCTCGCCATCAAATGTGAAAACGTCGAGCACAAAAGAGCAAAGCCCAGGCCCTGACCATCCCCGGTCAAGTTTTAAGATTTCTTTTGGCGATTCCTGTGTCCACAGGAACAACAACTCTTTTAACGTATCCCTGTTTTCTCTGTGCGGAATCCATCCCCATGTAGAAAAGGAAGCATCGGCTTTCGTCAAATCCGTTTATGGTAACGAAAAAGAGAATCTCGGTCTCGCCTCTACAGCGTTTCATAAAAAACTTGGGGACCTTACTAGTTACTACTGCAACAAGGACGCTGTCCTTATTCGGGTCCCGTCCGCGGCCCGCCTCTACGGCGTCGCTTTCCCCTACGTATGTATCTCAGGGCGGTCCCGAGAATGGCGAGGATGAAAATAAAATTAAGTCCGAGGAACGAAGGAAACTGGGTTCTCGGCATCCGCGACCAGAACTGAGAGAATCAAAGCGAACGCGAAGTAAACGAAGATTAAATAAAAAGGAATGGGGAGGAAGGACGAGAACAGAAGTTACAGAACATTCAAAGATGGAACGGGAATACGGGCGACGAGGCGAAAAGACTGCCGGCTTCTGCAAAAATCGAAAGTCAAAGGAGAACGAAGCCCGAGTCAAGATGACGTTATAACTTTGGGAAATGACGCTGTTTCCCACTTCCCCGTGACTCGGATCCAAAAACTGTTTTCTCGAGATAGAAAACGGTGGGAGGGCAAGAGAAAGAGGTGCCTTAAAATAATGAAAGAAAGAGATATTTATAATTAAAAAAAAAAAAAAAAAAAAAAAAAAAAAAAGGGGGGGAGTTGGTTGGAGACAAGTCAAGTCATTCCTCGACGACGGGGTTCTTTCCCCAATCGGATCGAGTTTCCCTTCCGGGTCACGACTCGTTACGAATTCCCGGGTCAAGATGCGTAATGCGCATCCGCGTACAATCTAACAGAGGGCCAGGATTCAGGATTGGTGAAAGTCGTGAAAGTGTTAAAGACTAGGTGTATTCCTTGTAAAAAAAACCAAATGTTTGGTATTATTTGTTTTTTGCGGGTTGGTCTCGGGTCAACGTCCGGCCCGACCCCCCGAACGGCGCAACATTCGCATCCGCCGAACTGGGCGCACGTGACGATTGATTGCTTGGAGCCAGGTGAAAGGACCCGGCCCCACCACCAGTTCACCACCTTTCTCCGCCTCGGAGGCCGCGCCCCCCCCCCCCCGGAATCTTTGTTGTCCCCCTTCCTTCCTTCCGACGACTCCTCACCCCTCCACATCTTCTATTAAAAAAAGTCGATACTCCTAACTTTTAACTTTTAACCCAATCCCAATAAAATGATTAAGACCTCCCTTCCGCCCCTTCGCTCTTAGGTTGGGTCCCCTAATTCGCCATTAATGCCCCAGTTTTATATAACCCCATCCCCCTTATTAAACTCCACGGAGGTTATAAAATTAGTTGTGCGAGACATTAATGCGTATCCGTGGTTAGACCCTGAGCTTCTGGGTCAAGCGGTCAGACTCCTCTTAAACTTTATGAACCCTTAAAAATAATTGATTAGTGCGTAATGTGATTCAGATACTCTTTTTTTTTTTTTTTTTTTTTTCCCCTGAATTCACTGACTCTCACAATGGGTTTGTTAAATTAAGCAAACTCGTGACCCGCAAGTCACAGACTCACAGACACCTCCCCCCCCGGATCCGATCGACATGCCCAAGTGCGGTTCGTTATACCTCACGTGACGGGCCGTGCCCGTTGCCCTGGCCCGTGGCCCCCAAGTCCCTAACCGTAAAGAAGTGGATTCCCGGATATTCTAATTCCCGAGTTCGTTGCCGATGGAATCGTCCGGACGCGCGGGGACCACCGAGGGGGACCGCGGAGCTCGCGAAGTTTTTAACTGTTGGACGCAACGTAGTTGTCCGAAGTGGGGCCCGCGTAAACCGAGGACAGAGATACGGTGACAGGTGGAGTGGGCCCACCGAATGTCGTTATCTCCACCGACACGGTCGCGTTGGGAGGCCAACACGTGTGAGGCGGACTTGGAAGGGAAGTAGGCCGATTGGGACTAGCGGGTGGGGACCGCGAAACGGACGGACAAACTACCAAAGGAAGCGCATGTGTTCGCTCGGCTCCTCAACCTGGACAAACAATCGACAGGCCTACTATGAGGCAGTCCCGACATATTCTCATCAGCCGAAGGCTGACAGAAATATTATATGGGTAAGGAAATCAAAACGGTATCAGGCCCACAACACTGAACTGCCCAACATTAGGGAGTATGAATCTCCAAGACCTCTAACTGCATCATTTGTTGGTATCGGAGTCGTTGTGCAAGCCCAGAAGACAATACAGTCGCGAACACACCTCAATCTTATGGCATTGGGTACGAAGAAATCTTTTCTACGATATCTAAGCTTGTTCAGCAATGTTTTGATCTCCCTAGTGCCTTGTCGACAGCATAAATTGGTAATTTATTCAACAATAGATGTTAAAAATGTCTGTTCAATGGTAATGTAGAAAAGTAAGATTACATGTCATAATCCCCTGGTATTGTGATTAAGGGGTGACGGTATTGTACACCCGAATTCTGAATTTTGTTTGTTGGTTGAATGTTTTGTGATGCAAACTGGACTAATTCTCTCGGCAATAAGAAACCATTTTCGACTCCATACATACGTTTTACTTTTGTAGTCTCCCTCCCTCCCTCCCTCCTTTTTCCTCCCACAAATGATTTTTGTCCCTCGTACTGTTCTTGTAGCCTTCAACACAACAACGGAGAACACTTGTTACTGTCATCAAGTCCCAGAAGAATTCCTAACATTTCGAGAGACACAAGTTAGGGCCCTGACGGGCCATATAGTTTACAAACCAACAACAGACACAAAGAAGTTCAGACTGTTCCCCAGTTACTATATGAGTATCACGTACCTACATGTAGTTCAATATCCTTCATCAGCCATACACAACAGATGAGAACCTCGAGAAAGTGACCTGACGATCAAGGAAATAAAAAATCTAAGGGCTCTGGATAAGACCAGAAAACGCTAACATATAACAAGTTCGGTGAAAGGTGCATACCTACATGTGCAACATCAAAATTACAACTTAAGACATTTGTTCACTTTCAAATAAAACAATTCTATGAAAATGTCTTCTGATTACAGTAAGCAGAATAAACTTCCAATACATTGATAAAAACAAAATGAAATCAAGAGTGGCTCAAAATGAAAAGGCTACTTTTAAAATTTTGGTCTTTAAAAAGATGAATCTCAACAGGAAAAAAAGCAGGTACTTAACAGTGAGAACAGAAAATACTAAAAAATACCTAATTGTAGTAAAGTTCAAGGCCCATGCCATCATGAATCTCGTAGTCCTTAAGTGTGATGTGGTCTTTATAAATTGTGTACCACTTCTGGATCCTGATCTTATCCGCTCTCGTTCCTGTCTGTGCAGCCACAAGTTTCTTCAGATCACCAATTGTATCATCATCATTGCACTTCACTCGGACCTTCTTCCCCAAACGGTCATTCAAAACCACCTCAATCATCTTTTTGATTCAGCAGTGAACAGAAAACCTAGAAATTTGCAACAGAAGGAAGAGAAAAATATTGCCAGAAGTCAATACAATTATTTGTAGCAATAACAGGCACCTTATGATAAAAGTGTTAAGACTTGGAAATGACAAAGTTATCCCATATGAAGATAAAAGCTTAAATCAATACCCAGCGTTTTGAAAATCAAAACATTGGTAAGGTAAGTTTTGGTCCAACCTGATTAAACAGGATTGGACCAGAACCGTAATAGGACCATACGTTAAAAGTGCATAGATTTTTATTATTTTGAAACATAAAAGTGCATGGAATTGATGTGATATTTTTGGTTGCAGCATTGTTCCTGATGTTTACAGTTATGCATTTAGACCCTGCCTCCTGCATCCCAGATTTATATTCCTATTCTCTCTTTATGCCTTCTTCAATGACTGATTTGGAAAAGACAGAACCAACTGGTCAGTTATAATGGTTTGAATATCTGGTTCTGGTGTTAAGAATTGCATGTTCTTGATTTGGTCAAACCAATTGCACCAACCAGTCCTGTCCAGTTTTGTAACAAAACTTTCATTATTTTCATAAAAGGAATTAGCCCACAGCCCCATCAGCACCTCCTCTTTTCTTTTTTTTATGTTTTTGATGAAAACTATAAAAAATAGTCCATCTTAAGGCTGGAAAATCAAAATAGTGAAATACATATACAATAAGAATAACTTATCATATATGCCGGAAATTCTTATGGAAGGAAAAATCAACTGAAAATACTCAACCTAAAAGCTAAACCATTGCTTTCAGCAGCATCAACAAAGAAAATGAAGGTACAATAAGAAACGAAGGGAACAGGGACGTTCAGAAGAAGTCTGTCACTTCTTTTACACCACTGCTAATTAGTTATAGGAAAGGCAACAAACAGTACCCATCATAAAACCATAAAGTCCATAAAAAAAGAGAAAACCACTGAATAACATTATGATAATTGCATGAGGCTGACATGTTCGTAGCAAATTTTTAAAAGAGGAGGCAACTAGAGAGGGAAATAAGTCTGAAAGTACTCGATCTACTTGCTAAACCTGCATCAATGAAGAAGGTAAGGTATGCAAGGAGAGGAAGGTGGGTATACAAAGGAGAGAAGGGAGGGCATAGAAAGGAGAAAAGGGAGGGTGTGCAAAGAAGAGAAGAGAATATAAGAGCTGGAAAATCTGTATTCTCCACATTAACTGCATGGGACAGTCCTCTTTCACGCAATATAAGAGATGAGAAATTTGTATTGTTCTATGGCCACTGGAAGTGAGACATTAGGATGCAATGAAAAACCAAAAGGATGAATGAAATGAAATATTCAGTGACTTAAATAACTTTTATTCCATGGGACAGTCGTTTTGGCTTTATGAACTTGCTCTTTGAAAGAGTCTTTTTGCATGTTCAGGTTCTGTAGTCGACCTAATTAATCACCTTTCAGAGATATAGGATAAAGCCTGGTTCTTTACCGATATCGTAGCATGAGGAATTATGTTTTTGACTCGACTGTAGCACGTAATGATTAGTTTTCTGAATTCTTTCTATGAGCATGGCTTTTCATAACCCTTTCACGGACTATTCTTATTCTCTCACAGAAGTATCAAAGAACATAACAAATAGAGAAGGAAGAAATTGAAAATCGGAAGGAGACGAAACAGTTGGAGGACAGAAAAAATCAAAGCAGAAAGAAAAATCTGAAAATAGAACAGAAAGAAACCAGAGTACATAAGGAAACAGAACATAAAGAGACATGAATCCATACCTTAGGGGGGTTGGAATCGGCAGCTACTAGCAGCGAGCACACGGGGAGGGATCAGTAGTTTGGAACCACTCGAAGGAATATATCGAGTAAGAGGTGGAGAGCCACAGAAACCAGGGCCGTATATAATAAGTTCCCGCCTTTTTATTTATTTATTATGTATCGAATGAGGAAATGGGTAATCAGGTTATTAAATATAAACGGAATAATAGAAATAAAATTTTATATAATTAAACTTTATAAAAATAACACATGAGCTAAACGACGTTTTATTAATTTTAAAATGCAGTTCACTATGCAGTTAAATAGTAAGAAGACAAGTAAAACGACTTTTGTCTAATGGAGCTTCTCCGGAAGCCTCTAAGATTCTGGAGAGTGCAGAGTGCTACTTACAGTTACTTACATACCCCCCAAGGGCAATAGCGACAAAAAGTACCGAAGGATTAGCGGTTCTTGCAAGGAAGGAGGATTAGACGAAGGGGCTTCATTTTGCCCAGTTGGCATATTTCGTAGGATCTGTTCCTTGGTTACGCCTTCATCTCCCTCAGTCTTTTGTTACTAGTTTTCGTTCCATCTGTGCTCCTCTGCGTCTCTACATCTCTACGACACGAATGGCAGGTTATTTGTTATTCTTTAGCTCTTTGTGTACGCAGTATACTACCGTCGTACGATGAGTGACTTTGATCATGGAATCGTAGGATTTGTTGATCGTTTGATTAATGAGTTGAATTTGTGGACTTCCAAAATAATTTTTTCTTCGTGTTATGTCTTAATTATGAAGTTAGTATTGTTGACGCAGTTGTTTTACAACTTCACATCCCTTTCCTCGCGGCACAAGCTTGGAGACTTGAGTTTTAATATCTAAAGAGTTTAACTACTTATTTGACTGTAAGTTAATCACATCCTCGGTAGCTAGATGGGGAAACTGTTGACTTCCTCGAGTCATATACTTAAGGGGTCCACTTGTTGTTGGACAACAGATCACTTGATGTCCAAGTTGGTGGCAACGTTCATTGATTTTGTTTTTGCTTGAGATCATTGCTGACATGAATGAGCACTAAGGAGTAGTCTGCTCGAATTCTCTCGATATTCTTTCTTCTTTTTGCCACTCTTGTCTAGCCTAGGAAGACTTGGCGTTTCTCTCATTGGGTTTATCTCATAGAGAGAAAACATGCCGAAGGATTTTTTACACAAAATTGTTCCTGGGGAAAAGAAAGCAGCTTCAGTGGCTCCTTCGTGGGGATTCTATGGAAAAGACCGTGTATAAACTCTGATTATTGGGGTGGACCAAGTAAGGTCGTGCAAAATGCCGTCATTTGTCCTGTTAGACAGTGATGGCTAAAATTTTAGAATTTGCATCAGTTTGCTCTGTTACCCTGTTGTTACTCATCGCTAATATCCTAGTAGCACTAATGGCATAAATACAATGTGCAGTAACATCATTACTTTTTTTCCTTGAATATTGTGAGAAGGAGATTATAATAAAATGAATTACAGCAACATTAAGGAGCACATTCACTTTAAAAAAAAAAGGAATACATTTCTCTCAACTTTGTGGTTGATCTCACAAATTACGTAAGGTCTGATAAATTTGCAAATTTTGATGCAGCAATATCAGGGAAGACTGCTCAGAATGTGTTTATTGCACAATGTTGCCAACCAAATAGGAAAATGAATTCCCTTTATCAAAGGGGAAATTATGTCCCCATTTTGCGTAACACGCTTCCTTTGCAAGGGAGGAAGCTGGCATGGACTGGAAAAAGGGCCATGCAGTTGCATACCTTAGCAACATACCAGAGGGATCCTGTGAACCGAGCAAGTGTCCATTGCTATGGTCTGTTCTAGACTCTCAGAATCAAGCTTCACATAACATGTACTTGTAACTTCGATATACTTCACACTGTATCCCGTGGACAGTTTCCTGCAAGTGTTATGTTTCCCTCTATTTTCTGTCATTAATCTAACTTGGTCATAGGTTCAGTACAATCAGCGCTGTCTGATCTTCTATAACAGTAGATATGTCCTATAGGTTATAAGATAATTTCAATCTCTGCTCATTCTTGTCCTATGGTGTTGTAGCTACTTCAAGCTCCAGCGCTGTCCCAACTTTTGAAAAGATCGATTTCCATAAGCTACAAAATGGGAGGTAAAGGTTTCTATGCCTGTATTTTATTTTATTGTATGTTGCTCCTGATTCATATTCTGCAGTATGATCTACTACTGTCTGGCATAAGATGGTGCTGCTAAATTTTGCTTGTTCTTATCTGAAAATGCAAAATAAGAGCACGAATAAGTTTCCATGTTACCCTTTTGTGCCTCAAGTTTTTGAATGGGTTTTTGTGATTGTGTAGCATAAGGAATTATGTTTTTCCAGTTAGACTTTTTTTATTTTGTTATAGTTGGTATCTTGCTATTGCTGGATAATCACATTTTCTTGCGTAAGATAAAAATGCAATTGGGCTACGTATTTATTCATTTGTAAACATGTGCAGGTTTGTTTTACCTATACAATTTATACTTCTGTATCTGAAATGAGTAAAGAACTCAAAATCCTTAAACTTAATGTGCTCTTTTGTAGTATTGATAGTGTGATCAATGCTACAAAAGAGCACATTAAAAAGATCCTTGATCTTACTTTGCTGGCTCTCAATTGAAAGGCTAGTTGTTATAGGGATTGCTGGTATTGTCATAAAACAAACGCTACAACTTTTGTGATTCTGGTTTTCAGAAAGCCAAGTGTTCTGTTGTATAAACTAATTTACATCCCTGCAGCGATATTAGAGGTGTTTCTGTTGCTGGCGTTGAGGGAGAACCTGTTAATCTTACAGAGCCTGTTGCAGAAGCAATAGGTGCTGCATTTGCTGCATGGTTAGTGAACAAAAAAAAGGAGGATGGATCTAGATGCTTGAGGGTATCCATTGGCCATGATTCACGTATATCTGCACAAAGGTTACAGGTACACATTCTTTCTTCACTATGTAGCTTCACTTGCTGAAACTCTGGCTATCCTTTTGCTTATATTGCGGGAGATAGGAGTGCTTTAATCACTTACAAAATAATGCTTTTAAATACTTAAATGCTCAATGAGGACTACACGTGTAAAATCTTGTTTAAAAGAGATATGAAAAAAGGAAAAGATGAAAGAAATCAAATACGAGCAGCACAAAGTGAAGAGAAAATTATGATACAGACAGCATTATGTTGGAGTTGCATTAGGTTGGTTTAGAGCTGGTTTGGTTTCATTGGGCTGGTTTGGAGTTGGGTTGGGGCTGGTTTGGAGTTGGGTTGGGGCTGATTTGGAGTTGGGTTGGGGTTGGGTTGGGGCTCTGCAAGTTGCCACCAAAGTCTGAAGCTCTGACATGAAGAATGTAACCTTTATCTTCCATCTAAATTAATCATCTCTGTATTGAACACCTGGTGTCAGTACTGTGACCTGCTTTCTGCTTTCTGCCAGTATGCCCTCAAGTGCATAAGATTCTTAACAAAGACTTCTCGCATTATAGCTTCTTCTTCTTCTTCTTTCTTTCTTTTTTTGTTTTGTTTTTTATAATATGCTCTTGATGTGACCCGTTCTTTAGTTTGATCTAGCATTTAAAATTCTGAGACTAGTCATGCCACTGCAGGATGCAGTTTCTCAAGGGCTTGCTCGTGCTGGCTTGGATGTTATACACTATGGGTGGGTGCCATATATTTCTTGGACATGGATGCTGGCATGTCAGAATAATTCTTGTGGGAGATTACAATATGTTTCAATCAATTAAGTACTAGGAATTTTTATCTCTGACATCTTCAACCACCTTCTGATATACCTTTTTGCTCATTTTCATGTGTTATAGAAATCCTGAACAAAAGAAGATTATCTGAACCTTCTTATTGGATTTTCTTTTTTTTCTTTGTAGTTTGGCATCTACTCCAGCAATGTTTAACAGCACAGTCTCACAGGAAGCTCAGCATTTCTGTCCGGTTGATGGTTCTATAATGATAACAGGTTGTTGAAAACATAAACTAGATAACCTCTTCTCATCATTTATAACGATGAAGTTACTGAAGGTTAAAGGATGTAGTTAATGGTTGGAGGGTTTCTCAAAAAAAAAAAAAAAAAAAAGCTGAAAATGATGCTTAAATACGGGAGGCTGCATTTATCATTTCTTCTCCTCTATCTTACTATTTATGTTCATTTTAGTTTTTATAAAGTTAAAAATAGTTGACATTGTAGAAGATTCACCATTAAAATGATGCACACTTTCAATTGGAATGGAAAATTTTGTCTCACCTTATCAGTGTCTGTGGTCTGTGTGAACAGCCAGCCATCTTCCATATAATCGCAATGGATTCAAGTTTTTCACAAATGCTGGAGGTCTCGGAAAAGCTGACATCAAGGACATATTAGCGCGTGCAGCGGATATCTATGATAAATTCTCAGTTGAAAGCTTAAAGGTGTCAGAGGACTCAGCATCCTCAACTGTGAAGAAGGTGGACTATATGGCCGTTTATACCTCTGATCTTGTGTCTGCAGTTCGCAGAGCTGCAGGTGGCATAGGTATATTTATCTGATCCATTACTTTCCTCAACATATGGCTATATAACACACCTAGTTGTTCTAAAGGAAAAGGAGACAAGTGTTTTTATATTTGATGTCTATATTCTGTTTTCTGTCTTGAATCTTTTGATAATGTAGTGACTGGCATATTGAGACTTATTTTATTTTTCCAAGTCTATTCTAAATCTGCTGGATATGTTTACTTTCAGAGAAACCTCTGGAGGGATTTCACATAGTTGTGGATGCTGGGAATGGAGCAGGAGGATTTTTTGCGGTAACGTTAAGTTTATAAATCCTGTTTTTCTTTCTAACTCTCCCTCTCATGGTTTTATTGTATTTTCTTGTCTCATAATATAAACAAAATGGAAGAAAAATATCAGTAAAAGGTGTAGATCACAGAGGAGAAGGAAAGAGGAAAGATTAAGTTTCTGTGAACCTCTCTTGTTTATTTAGTTGTCCACTTAATTACTGTTATGAATCAAACATATTAAGTACTTAAGTCATTGAGTGGCATACAAGTACTAGTCTTCACTACTGAACATCTGTTAATCTACCTAGTTATGTTTTTCTGGGATTACAGTCCATAGGCTCCTCTTCATGCTGCTGTAAGGCCTACCTTCCTTTCTGAAATAGAAAAACATTGTAGCAATAGATGCATTATATATGTTTATCACTTTTGTAGTCTATTCATGGTTTGGATGTTCATCTTGATGCTTCTTTTAGGGAAAGGTGCTTGAGCCTCTTGGTGCTGTAACTGCAGGCAGTCAGTTTTTGGAGCCAGATGGTATCTCCTCAGCCAGGATATCTGAGCAGAGTTCTAAACTCTCATTTTTAATAGATTAATTTGTTGTCAGGTATGTTCCCAAACCATATTCCCAACCCTGAAGATAAAGAAGCTATGAAAGCAATAACCCAGGCAGTCCACAAGAACAAAGCTGATTTGGGTATCATCTTTGATACAGATGTTGATAGGTAATACATTGTTTGCAGTTTCATCTCCTGCAGCCTCTCCTTTGCGTTCATTTGTTGAGAATAAAAGCTATCCGACATTTCGAAAAAGTAATAGAGGATTTTGCAGTTAATCTGTTCTTCCTACATTCTTTTAATATTTCTGAATGGTTCATCTTCTTCAGATCTGCTGCTGTTGATTCCGGTGGCCGTGAACTCAACCGGAATCGGCTGATTGCATTGATGGCTGCGATTGTGCTTGAGGAAGTACGGTTTTTGGCCTTAAATGTCCTTGTTAATCATAATTTTTGTCTTTGTTTCATGATAGTTCTAACTCATGTCCAATGTCCACTCAAGTAGCATCCAGGGACAACTATTGTCACAGATAGTGTAACTTCAGACGGATTGACCACATTTATCGAAAAAAAACTAGGTATGCATGATGTTATTTTAATCAGTTTATGACCTTATCTGACTTGTATTTAAACTACTTTTTTTACTTTCATCTAAGGAGGAAAGCATCACCGCTTCAAAAGAGGCTACAAAAACGTTATTGATGAAGCAATTCGCTTGGTGAGTGACATTCTTTTACAAAATTTGTCGTAGAGAAATGGTTCAGATAAACTTTAAATCTTGAAACAGGCTGCTAAAGATGTGGCAGTCTGCAAAAGCTCTTTTACAAAGCACACTAATTGAAGGGCGGAAAATTTATTGCAGAACTCAGTTGGTGAAGAATCTCATCTGGCAATTGAAACTAGTGGACATGGAGCCCTCAAAGAGAATCACTGGCTTGATGATGGGGCATACCTAATGGTATGATTATTTTTGTCTCTTAGGTAGATTTGAGAGGACAGAAAAATTTTCATGGATTTTTGATTACTGCTTTATTGTATTATCTTTCAGGTCAAGCTCCTAAACAAGCTAGCTACAGCCAGAGCCAAGGGACTGAGCAGGGGTAGCAAAGTGCTTACAGATCTAGTTGAGGGGTTGGAGGAACCTGCTGTAGCTGTGGAACTTAGACTTAAGATAGATCAAAACCATACAGATTTGAAAGGAGGGTATGTTTGCAAATCCAGAGTACTATCTAGTTTTGTATCATAGGATTGACAAGCTTCTTGCCTTTGGAGTTTTTCTATTAATTCCTGCTAGCTATTTTGGTTAGTTTTTCACTATATTTTTGAAACACGTTGAAATTTCAGGAAGCATATTGTGTTTAATTTTTTACCTTAAATAGGCATATCAATCGAAATAGGCTGATATGTGCTATGTATTAGCTGTTGTGGCTGATAAACATAAAATGAACAATGAGGAATGTGATTTCAGTGAGGAAGCTCCATAAATGGGCATGTGAGTCAAAATATCTGAAGTACGCGGTGTATCGGCTAATGGGCCAGGGACACATTGGATCGGTGGTTTCCAGTACCTTACCCAAAATATTAATTACATTCCTGCCTATCCCTAGGTCTATAAAATGTCTATATACTGTCAAACTAAACAAATGGTTTGCATTCTCCTATCTTCAAATTTCCATGACTAGATTACTTTTTCTCCCAAAAAGAACTAAAAGGAAGAAGATTAGATTACTGCTATAAAATGATATAGATACTTGTAGGTAAATGTATCACTCATCCTATATGGTTCCACTCAAGCACAGCATCCACAACACTACTTATATTGAAATGGGTGTAATTGCTCAATTTTACAGTATTTGGGTATTACTAATATTATTAAAATGGTAAGATATACCACATAAGTCATAAGAGTTTTGTATTAGGGAGGCTCTGGTTCATTTCCAGGCTAAAGTTAGAGTTAACTACCAGAATTTAATAGTCGGGTTGTATACGACTTTTTTTGGAGATGGTGGGTAGTGATTTCAAATCTAAGGGTATTTAAATGGATGTGTTTTTGTATGTGATTAACCTAAGCTATCATTTATTATAATTTTGAAGCCCAGTTGTTTGTAATATTTCCATAATATTTTCTCTGGAATTATCTTCTTGCAGATCATTTCGGGACTATGGAGAAGCAGTGCTCAAACACTTGGAGAATGTGGCAAGCATGGACCCTAAGTTGCAAAAGGCCCCTGTCAACTATGAAGGGGTAAGTCCATTATTTTCTAGCAAGAACAACAAATGTTATACAACATTTCATGGATCCATCCATTCAGCATGAGGGTATGTTTCAATGTTATAATCTCAATATGAATGGCTGAAACACCTATGAGTGACACTACCAAATTGCTAAAATAAATTTGATTGATAAGGTTGGAGTATAAGATACATAACCACTAGTTTCTCAATTTAGGAAATTTCTGGTTTCAAGTCATATAGGAAGAACTTGAATGTTCAGTATAACTTGCAATAGCTAGCAAGCTTTTACTAGCGGTAACTAGCAAGTTTTGACTAACGTAGCTAGCAAGTTTTAACTAGCGGTAGCTCGCAACTTTACTAGCTGTAGGTAGCAAGTTTTTAACTAGTGTTTAACTAGCGGGTCCAAGGTTTACCCCAAAATGAATACCCAAGCTATGAAGTCGTTTGTCCAACTAATGAACCTAAAAATTATCTTCTCCTAAATCATTCTGAGACTGATCTTGAATACTTCCTCTCATGTGCGGGCCTTCTTTGGTCTCCAATACTTCTCATTGGTGGACCTTTGGGCTTCAACACATGGGCATTATGAGCAGAGGGCACCTGCTCTGGTACGATGTTTAGTTGAGCTAAACTCTATGCCAAAACGACCAGCCAAGTTAGGAAGTCTTTTCTTCCACTAATAAGCCCAGGAATATCTTCTTGTGAATAAATGCGGAACTAATTTATAACAATTTTAAACTAGCAGTAGCTAGCATCTTTTAACTAACATTAGCTAGCAATTTTTAGCTAACAGTAGCTAAGAAGTTTTAACTAGCAAATTCAGCATGTTTTAAGTTGTAGTAATCAGTAGCTAGTTTGATACTGAAAGTCTGAAACTTGTCTCACTGTTTCCCAGGTCAATTCGTTGTCTTTGGCTCAATCTCATATTAGACAGCTCATGTCCTTGTATTCTTTCCATATTAGAATTTTTCATCATCTTGGGCTCTAACCTTGGAATTCACGTGTCAAAATACACAATCCGAATCTCCATGATTTTCTTTGTCTAAATAAGAATAGAATCCTACATGACTTCGACAACCTCTATCATTTTCAGAATCATCTTATTGTTCTTAGAGAGATCTTCTTCCTATCATCACACCTAGACAATTATGTCTCTGTGAAATCCTCCTAGGGCTGGACTTCCTAATTGTAATTGTCTTGTTAAGAAATGAAGTGGAAAGAATCTCGGGTGGATGAGTCATGGCTGAGGGGGCTAACATAAGAAAGCAAGATCATACCTGACGGATTGCAAATAACTCTCGCCAAATTGTGCCTGGTGAAGATTCTGGAAGGAGGATCCATGAAATGGGCAATACTTCTTTATCACTCATTATTATCTTTTCTCCCGTTTTCTAGCTAACCAGAAGCTTTGAGTATTTCTCCTTCCAGTTTAGGCCAACAGTTTACTTGCCTTTTTGTTTTTATTGATGGTAGGCATTTACTTCGTCTTCATTTATAGTGCTTCACGATAATAATACAGAAGCAACCTTTAGCAAAAAAGAACAAATGGAGGATGCAGACAGTGTTACAAACGACCATCTACATTTTTTGCATCTGTTGTCATTTTAGCAACTGACGCCAAGAGTTTCCTTTCTTGAGCACAGGTCCGTATATCAGGCAATGGTGGCTGGTTCCTTTTGAGACTGTCCCTCCATGACCCTGTTCTGCCCCTAAACATTGAGGTGGTGCATTGTCTCCGATCTTAGAAGATAAACATTGAATAGCTTTACCATTTTAAAAGGTTTAATACAGGATGTAAACTGAACCTAGGTCGTCCAATTATGAATCACTAATTGCAGGCACCTAGTCAAGATGATGCCCTGAAGCTTGGACTTGCAGTGCAGGCAGCAGTTAAAGAGTTTTCTGCCTTAGACACGTCGGCTCTAGACAAATTTGTGCAGCCGTGATGGCAGATGTATGTTCTATACTGGAAGGATCAGAGACTCTGGAGCTATTTTACCATTGTTATCGGGCATCTTTTCAGCTCCATTGTAATTGAAGCGAAGGAATCTGTACCTTGAGGCCGAGAAGGAAAAAAATCAGCAGTTACTTTTTTTTCGTTTTGTCACCAGAGTTGCAGGCACGTGTCTGAGTTTAGTCAAGGCACCACAAAGAATTGGATGTTTTGTTTCAAATACTTCAATGCAATTCTCCTCCTGCCCGTATGGCGAAAATATGTCTAGTTTGAGCTTTAGAAATCATATCCAGGCACTTTGCGGAGTTTAACATAGATGGATGTATTTAATTATTCTTAAATAAAGTTTATTTTTAACATATACATTCTCCTAATGACAATCAAGTGCCTGCGAGATCAGATAGGCCTAAGATGGCAATTTTATGAAAATACTGAAGTTCATTTCGGTAAGTTGAGTACGCCTTTATCCTCCTCAATGTTGGCTAAAGAACACAATTCGAAAGCCATGAAACGCAGGAATATGTTGCCACTGGGTTACGACATCAAAGCCTCTTTTGATTGGAACCCGGGTTTATTAAACTTCTTTAAAATCAGCTTTTCTTTTAAAATTACCAAAACACAGTTACACACACACACACACACACAGAGAGAGAGAAGTTGCATACTAAAATTCTGTCTCAACCAATTTTTGGAACCTCATGCACTAAATTTGTTTATAGAGTAGAAGCACCATATTAACGATTTTCTATTTTTTGCCAGGCATGCTCTGGGTTCATTACTCCCAAGAGCAAGGGTCACTACAAATCTACTTCAAAAAGACGCTAAAAAAAGGGTTCGTTTCAAGGTACTTGCAGAACACCTTGTTTCAATTCCTGTACAGACTTTTATTTTATAAGCAGTATACACGAGGTGCAGAGAACGAAAAGATTCCAGATTTTGGTATTGCCTTGAGGAAAACAGTAACCGTCTGAATTCAATCATCCAAAATGAATTATGTACAAATTAATATAAGACACGCTTATGAACCACCTCCGCTAATTTGTTGAATCATAAGGTATTATTGCTGACAGCAGATGAGAGCAACTTCATCATGAAGTTGAACCGCACACTGGGAGATGTACTGGGTTGCGGCCACTTGGCTTGTTCCGGGACTTTGATACATTTAAAACCTTGGCCAAGATACAGTTTTGTTGCTCCAGGATTGTTTGCGTCACAGTGCAATGCAATGGCACGGCAGTCCCAACTCCTTGCCAGTGCCTCTGCCTTGACAATAAGCTTTTTAGCAATTCCCTTTCGTCGATCCTGCTGTCGAACTGCGACATTTGATATATATGCGATCCCAGTCCTGAGGGATCTCACTTCTTAAGTATCAGTACAAGTATGTCAAAAGTGAATGATTTTCTTCATTCCTAAATTACAGAAAAAAAGTCTATATAATCATTTCTTTCTCTGCAGTATCATTAAGTAGATTTGATAAATAAAAATTTACTCGCCAAAAGAGGCTGCAACAGTTGGAAAGCAAACACTTCGATGGATAAATGACCTAGTTTTGTAGTCATGGAGGAATTGGAAACAGTACTTCTACTAAATAAGAGAAATGCCCTAAATACCACTCCAACGATAGTTTATTATACTAAAGATATCGGTTTGCACACAACAGTTGCGAGAAAAAGTTGTTTCGGAAAGAAAATCACTTGGCAGGGTGAGCTCACCTTCTCTGCCGAAGTACTCCTTTTCTTGGAAGGAAATCAGCCATAGTGTCAACAGTTAGTATCCCCGCTATATGTCCTCTATCAAAACCAAGGTCTCCAAATCTGATACAATCATTTCTGGAGAAAGTGTTGCCATCCAACGAACTACCAACAATAGCAACAAGACAAGTTCTCATACATCCATCTGGTGCAGAAAATCCCGATAACAATCCCACCAATCGATTAATCCTGAGCAAAAAATCTAAAGGAAAGGAATAGTTTGGGAAGAAGCAGCTACAATGAGTCTCAGCTACTTCCCAGCTATCTTCCATCCGTGCCTCTCTCACTACCACATCAGTGTAAGTGGATGGAAACAATTCAATGGTTTCACTGGCTCTGAAAGTTCCTAGAGAAGCAAAGATAGGAAGAAAAACAGAATTATTCCTTTAGAAGACGTGATAAGTTTTACCAATCACATCAAAGTCAAACCATGCACAGCTATTAGTAAAAACGAGAGTTTAAGCATAACCAGAGTAAGTAATCTAGGAGCCATTAAGGTACTCGGGTCAACCAGTTCAATTAAACATAAAACTGTTTCAAATAAACACACAGAATTTGTAAATGACATTTTAGTCACTAAAGCTTGAAGGGTGTCCCTTAAGTTGATAAAAATTTCTCTGGGTGAACAGCAACATGATATGCTTTGCTCTTCAGGAGCTCAGGCACAATTGGAGTAATCTACTCAGTATACATGTCCCCCATGTGCATGCGAGTCCCGATTTTCATGCGATATAACCTATCGCAAATTAAAGGAGATCGTAAAAGGCATTTCTCTGAATACCCCGACAACGCCCATCAAATTTGTGTTTTCATAGTTCATTTTCTTCCAATTTTATGGAACCGCTAAATACGCCCGTCAAAAGACAGATTTTCTCTTCTATTGATAATCAATAATCGACTTACATGCCTATGCACCATTAAAAAGCCGGAATTCGCTTCATTTTCATTTTTTTGTTTTTTCATAAGATGGATTCTAAAGAACAGGGGGTTTTCCATACAAGCAATTCCAATTCCACGAGTGCAAATGATGAACCCCCCCTCCCCCCTCAAGAATTAAAAACATAGCAGTTTCTGAGATTGAATAAAGTAAAAAACAAGCTCTCAAGCACAGGCGAGCAGCGAACCTGCTTTGGTGGAAGTGCGCACCTCGGTGCCGGATATTCTAGCTGGAAACGATAATCTCCTGAAATCGAGATTTGGTTTAGGATTAGTGGCAGGAGAGAGTGAAGGGGAACTCAAGGAGACCGTCTGCATCCCCGAGTGCGGATTTTGTTTTTTTCTCCCTAATTTTACAGCCGCGAACGATTGCAGTTTCTTCCCCGCGAATCGCGATCGTTGCGAAGACGCCGGTCTCGTATTTATACCGCACTTTAGCCCTTTCAATATTCCGAAGTTAACCTTAGCTTTCTACATGGCTGGCTGCTCCGGGCCGCCAGCTTAATGATAGGCAAATTAGTCAATTCACTCGAGCGGATGCCATTTTTAGATTGTCGTTATGACCAGTTACTCCTATTATTAGCCGTTCTATCTTGAGTCATGAAGCATATATAACGGTTCGGGGCGGGCAAAATCCATTTCACTCGAATCAGAGCAGGACACGAGGCTAGAAATAGCCCTTCCTATCTATCCGGATGTTTGGGAGAAGAAAGCTTACTTTTGTCCCTTCTTCAAACAGAGCCACAGACTAGCGTCATTGATGATTCCCAAACATATAACCTTCTTTATGAGTCTCACACGTCTGTTTCTTGATTTTTGACAGACTATCGTGTATTATCCATGGGAAGTTTATGCAACAAAATGATTTACTGTTTGACTTTAGACCATTTTATATGGAAAGAGAATCTAAACTGGTATAATTGTCTCTTAATATTTTTTAGAAATAATCTAAACATTATTTAGAAATAAACAGAGATAAATCTGACTACTTACATCTGAAATAGTCATGAACTCGAGCAATAAAACATGCTACTACGTTAGCTTAGGAAATGTCGCTGACATTCAAGTTTCCCACTTCTCCAATTCAACTGCCTGCTACGCCACTTCCATCATCCACGACTGTTTACGTACTTGAATTAGGTATGCCAACTCAAAGGTTTAAGGTTTCTCCACCACAGGTTCCGAGTCTGAAGCACGTAACTGATTCATGGGATTCGCACCAAGATCATATCACATCCCCGCCTCCAAAGTGGAAGTTGCTTTAGATTATTCACTTCGCACGGTTAAAGTTTGCTTGCCAGAGCTTTTATCAAGATGTGTTTTGCTAGGAAAAAGACAGGCAGGTAATAACTGTACAACATGTCACGAATTTAGGAGAATTTGTCGCACAACTTTATTAAGCAAATGCTTTCCAAAAACTGGAAAACGAATATCTACATAATCATCCCTAATTAATATATGCATCCAGCAGTATCTAAAAGACCAATACCTTCGGACTAAAGAAGATGTGAAGACTACAAACTAGGTGTCATCATGTGCTTCCAAGTTTTAAAAAGCGACAGGCAGACTAGTTAAGAAAGCTAATGTGAATGGAGATGTAGATTTACCAAAGAGAGAACACCAAACAGGAAGCTTTTCCAGAACTTTCGCAGCTTTTGGAGTGACTCTGTTCACGTCTGTCCTTAATTTTAATAGTAAACTGGGGTCAAGAAATTGATGTTTACCCGTCTCATTTGATAAATTGGTAGAATTCTTGAACCAGATTAGGGTCAATTTGAATCTCTTCGGTGCATCCTTGCCACCTGAATGTTGAATAATGTGCCACCCCAAAATACTAGTCTTTGTACCAACTGGAATTATTTCCTCATTGTCTCCTGTAAAACAAATAATATTCAGGTGAAAGCAACACAGTCAAGTACAAGGTCATGTAGTGGCCAGCATAAGCCATTTCACCTTCTAACTTGAAGTCCTCAATTTCTTTGACATTTATTGCAAGGGACCATCGACTTGAACTTTGAGTATCAATTGAAACTACTGTGGTCCTTGGATCTGCTTTTGAATCACTTTCAACAACAAGCGTTGGAATTTCAGATTCACTCCAGCCACCTTCTACGTCATCAAAAGTCTGGCAACCATATTTGACCGTAAAAGACACCATATCAATTGTCTGGTTATCTCCACAGACAAAACCTTCATCTTTTACAATTTCAGCTTCTTTTGATAACTTTCCAGGTGTTAAGGAAAACAAAGAGACATATGAGACCACATTTTGTTTTTCTCCATATGCTCCTGTTGACTCCACAACATGTACCACCTACAAGATGCAAATCACATCCAATGAGTCGCTCTGTCCTATTGAAATACTTGCTCTATCTATAGCATAAAGGCAAACAAGGAGTAAGGAGTTAAAAGATGGGTCAGGTCCATCCAAAAAGGGATAGCCAAGTAAAGGATATTTCCATATCATATGAATTCCATAACTCCCCCTAATATGCAACTCTCTGTGATTCCAAAAAGGGGATGACTTGGGTGGGAAACCTATATGTAAGTACGCAAAGTTTGAGTGCAGGTCCATCCATTATTTTTTGGATAACAGGTCCTTCCCATAACTAGCAATATTGAGACCAGGCCATCCTACAATGACTAGCTAAAATTAGGAGGCTCTTAATAAGTTGTAAGAACTCGCATCATTTCAAAAGGAAAAAAAGAAGCAACGATAACAAAATCTTCCCAATCATATACTCTAACAAGGAAATACTAAATAAAATTTAGTGCTTGAAGCTACTTACATTTACAGCTCTGGGAACATTGTTTGCAAAGGGAAAGAAGATGCCAACCCCGATTGCTGCTAATGTCAGGCCAAAAAAAGCAAAAACTGAAAGGAAAATTGATTTCTTGTTACCTACAACACATAAGACAAAAAACATCAAGTCTGACACAGTAATAGTAATTCCACCTCGAGATGATTTTATTTCACTAAATATGTGGTTTTGACTGAAAGACAAAAATTCAAATGGATCCATTCCCTACCCACATCCATACAGCTATATAACAACCAAATAAAATGCTCATGGCCCTCATATTCTGGATCTAGATGTTATTGACTGAGTACAGCCTGCACACCTCCACTCACCTTCAAGCTACTGATAATAATGTCTACATCGTAAAACTCTTTCGCTCTTCCTGAAGAAAATTCTTCCTCGAGAAGACCATACATAAAGATCCCAAATAAGGTACTAGGTGTTCCATATGACAATTCCAGGAAATATTTATGCAGAATAATGTCAAATGACTAAATAAGTACTTTTTAGTTGTGTGTGTAGTTTTAAGATAAAGCATCAACCTGAAACATGTGCATATGACAGAAGATAAACCAACGTAAGGCAAACAATACTGCTAGTGCATCCAGCAACTATGACATTCCCTAGCCACTCCGGAGTAGTACCAGGGTTCCTGTGGTCACAACGACGAATTAGGTATGTCCAACTGATATAAATGTCAGATGCACAATGTACAAACTTATTATCACAGGACACCTAAGCTAAACATTTAAACAGATATAGAAATTATCAAAGTCAGACTCATCACGTCTCAAACCGAACGAAAGTTCCAGTGATTGTTCCCATCAGTCTGATGAAAATTCCAGCAGAAACTAGGACTGGCACAGCCAATCCAAACACTAATGTGACAATCTTAAGTTTCTTTGGCAATCTGGCAGGCGAAAGTGTTGCTTCCATTAACCCATCTGCAATTGACGAGAAGTGATAGAAGAGTTCAGAAGCTACAAAAATCCTCAAAAAGTGTTGACTACAAAATTTGTTCAGGTGATTATGAACTTACAAGCAAACGCAGGTGAAATCAGCCATAGAAGAGCTACATAAGACGAACCGACCTTGTAAAAGTTTCCAACAATTAGAATAATAAGCCACTGAAGAAAACCCGATTTAAAAATCCACCTTTCAGCTTCCCATCGAATTAAATCAGCTTGAATAGCAGGCGGTCTGGGTGCATATTTGGCAGCAATTCCTGATAAATACTTTAGAAGAGTAAGGTAGCCCAGGTGCTGACCAGTAAATGCCCCCAGGAGTGCAGGGGCACCAAATAAGCCAACAACAAGCCATGGATATGAGGCATATGGGGCTGGAGATGAATAATGGGGTAAAAGAAATGCAACTAAAACAGAAAAGCTGAGTGAAAATATCCACATCAGCAAGAGACTAAACAAGGAGAGGCCTAAAGATATGACAGCTGGATAACCACCCACGAACAGTGACATAGCCAAAATTAAAAGTGCCTGCATTATGACCGAGTTCTGAAGCATGTATGCGAGACTTTTCCGGTACACAACCATGTAACTGCCCTGAAAAATTTCATGATAGATCAGTAAACATTAAGTAATCAGAATATAGGGAAAATGAACAAGACACGCCATCATGAATAAGAAGAACAGGCATGCATATCGTGCAATGCTCCTGGAGAGCTCAAACTGACTTGAGGATAAATTTAGATGATTGTGGTGGATTGGCCCTTCGCTTTACAGCCACATCCAGGTACCGTAAATGGAACATCTCTTGCAATTTGGAAAGGTAATTTCTTTAACCCAAATTATCAGAATATCAAAATAACAGTTCATATCTTCATTTTTCTATCCCAAATTACCAGAATATCAAAATAAACAGACTGATCCGGGTTTCCATCTTCTTTAGATTCTATGGTCATCCCTGTTTGAGTAAGTGATGACGTAGCAGCCTGACGCAGAAACGCCAGCATATTTTCACCAAGGTGCTGAAGAGAACCTGGCTTCAATAATAGTAATTTGTCATTCTGTAAAACAAAGCAATTATTAGTAAATAAATTATAAAGAAAACTGAAAGACCAAATCTAACAGAGAAGGAAATTTAACAAGTCATTTTTACTGCTTTATGGGGACAGTAAAATTTTACAAGCAGCCAAAAGCTATATGCTTCAACTTGAGGGAGGGAGAGAGTTGAGAGAAAGCTATATGCTTCAACTTGAGGGGGAGTGTTGGGAGAAAGCTATATGCTTCAACTTGAGGGAGAGCGTTGGGAGAAATCAGTTTCATTAATTAGGGCTTTTGCATAAACAAGCTTCCTGGAAATTATGAGAGTTCAGGTACACAGATGTGATTTATGATTGTGTACACCATAAATAGGACAGATGGGTTAAAAAACCCTAGTCTCTTCCACTTCTCATTTGCAACTTTAACACAGACAAGTATTTTGACAAAATAGAATAGACTCTATTTATCCAGATAAATAATCCCTAGGTATTCCAAGGAGCCAACAAATTTGTTGATAGGTATATGCTTTCAAAAGCAGAAAAAACCTTCGTGTGGTAAACAGCTGTAGCATCCGCATATGCAAAGTCAAGTCCTGAAAGACCAGTAACTTCTTTGTACACTTGGAAATCTGTTGCAGACTTAATTGCTCCAGAAAGGAATAGATCCTGCATTACCACAGTCATTCAGAATTTGTTTTCTCCCACCAAAAACTTAAAAACAAACATAAAATGATAAGAAGTTCGGAAGCATACCAATCATACATCAAACAATAAGATGTTGCCAGAATTTTATTTCTTTTAAACTTACCAGAATAGGATATATAATAGATTAGGGAGATAGATAACTAAAGCATACCAGTCCCCAATAACAGAAAGTAAAGAGATTACATAAATACCCCAAACACGTACTACCAAAATTCCCCTGAATCAGACACAATATACAAGCTATTCAAGAGGTCCAATGGAAACAAAGAGCACAAGGAACAAGGAACACCACCAAGAACACAAATGCCAGCAAACAAGAAACTGAGGAAGGAGAAGAATTGAGGGGATGCCAAAGGGGGAGATCAAGGTACTGCCTAGGTTCTCTTAAGTAAATTTTTAAAGTTGCTATTTTTCTCAAAGAAAACTTGCTTTTGTTCACCCCTTCTACCTTTCTTCCTACATCTTCTTCCTAAGGGATTCAAGTCAATGACTCAGAGACCCAAACCACCAACCCTTGAAATCCTCAAGTTTTCTTGGGTAAAACCTCGTGATACTGTTTCACCAGAAAAGAAGATAAGCACTGCTAGAAGGAACTTCAATCAACCATTCACACCCCTACCTTTTCTTAGAAAAAGTGATTCCATCATGTCGAAGGTGAAATAGACTACCAACAAGTAAGAGGGTATTTAACAAGATTTAGAAAAGTTACCCCCTCCTTAGCCACCTTATCAGGAAGGACATTACTGGACCTCTTTACACAATGCCATGGACCAATATGGGGATCACTTAGCAGTTATGTTCAGAAAAATAATTTCAGAATCTCAATAAGGGATTTTTACCCCTCTACGCTATTGGATGACATTAGCCAAATCACCTTTTACATGAACTCGTGGACAGCTTCAAGCAAGTGAGGATCACAAGCAATTTAGCCACAGAAGAATCAACACTGACCAAAGAGAACAAGGACTGTGGCCAGAAAAAGAGAGGATAATTTCTCCACCATGGCTTTGGAAGACCCCTCCAAAACCTCCATGCGCACGCTTATAGTTATATAAATAATTCACCATACAGAATTTATGATCACAAATTACCCAAAGCAGTCACAACTCATTCCCCCATTTTCAAAGTCTTACGAGCAAAAAATAATTTCCACCAAAGAATCCCATTGCCCATGGTATCAGCAAGACTACAAATCAATGTGAACTAATCTCCTATGGCTATGTTTCAGTATTGATGAGATGAACAAGGTGTAAAACAAAACAGATATTGTCAATTATCATTTTTTGGGGAAGATTCTATGACATCAAAGACAATTATCATCAGGACCTTGATACTATGTTAGTACCATAGCCTCATTTTGGTATCCATTGCTAGAAGAAACCTAGCACTACAACAATATTGATTAGACATACTAACCTGTGCAATAATATTCCCTGATGGATACTTGGCCACCTTGGCAAAATTTTCTAGAGCCCAAGGATCCGGACCAGCCTATCATCAAACAGTATGAAACTGTAAAATTTACAGGTAATATTCAAGATACCCTAGTGACATATAGTAGAGATAAATGAATCATCAATATTTGCTTTTACAAGAATTTATATAAAAACTGACGGTGGAACAGTACAAGGACAGGTGATTCATTGTATGATGCCAACAGCTAATTCCAATCACTCGATGCCTTACCGTTTAAAATTGATCCCACTGTTTTGAAAAAAATGAAAAGAAAAAAAATGTTGACCTGAAAAATGCTGGACTTGCCTCCAATACCCATCGCCTCTAAATCAACAGCAACGCGTATTGTGCTTCGCCATGGATGCTGCAATCATAATGGAACAGTTAGTGTTACATATACATCAAAATGTTTGATCATGCCAGCTGGCTATAGAACTGGAAGATTGATAAAGTTTGAAAGATCCAACATGGACTCAGATTCCCTGATGTGAAGGCAAATCAACACATAATAAGTGAATCTGATTGCTTCAAACCTGTGTGATAAAGCTATGTGCACCATTTAGACCTTCTTCTTCACCGGTGTTGAAGAGAAAAACAATAGAGTTCCTAAATCCGTGGGCCCAGTGAGAAACACCACGAGCCAGCTCTAGCATAACAGCAACACATGAACTGCAGTCACCTGCCCCTTCCCTGGAATCATGAGCTCAGGGTCAACGATAGATGACTGGTATCAGGGCAAAATCTTTCTTTGCTCTGTATAGTGTTCTTTACCATGGAAGTTGTTCCCTTGGATTGCCAAATTTTAAATGCCTCTAAAGATGACAATCAGTAACATTTTAATTTCCTAAAAAGAGCTAGTAAACATAGATCACAAATTTAAGCAAATATCAGAAGCTGCTCTCTCTCTTATTTTTTATTTTCTCTGTGCCGTAAAATTTCATAGTATCTACGCACCTGACACCTACACCAGAACTATGAAAAGAAACCTTAGGAGAGAGTAGCAGAGGAGCTTACGTAGAGAAAACAGTATCAATATGAGAAGAAACCAGGATAGCATTTTCTTCTGCTTCTATCAGGTTTCTTGGAGAAATTCTCATGATTACATGTTTCAGATCCGAATAGACAAGCGTTTTCCCTTTAAAGAGTCCACCAGCAAGGGTATTAATGCCCCGTTTTGAGTGAAAGAAATCCACTTCAACATTGACGTCCCAATGAGCAGTTCCTTTTATATCCTCCGCAGCTGCCAGTACGTACTGTACTGAAAAGAAGCCAAGATCAAGAGCAAAAAAGATTCAAAGAATTCATGGGACAATCTTTAAAAAAATAAAAGATGATCTGCCAAGGGAGAAAAAGGAAATAGCATGCTGTGCTGCATCCGCTTTTCGCTATCCAGAATACACAGTAATTAATAACATTATGACACCCACATTCTACAGGAAAACTAGAGTAATGATAAATAGATAGCGAGAAAAGAAGTCAATGCTGTCTTATACTAGAAGAGCGAAAGAACAAGACCGAAACGGAAATAATACTCAATTTTCACAAGAAGAACGAACTTGTTTGCTCATGTGCAACAGCTACAAAGCCAATAGAAACATTTATTTGCCTCTCAAAAAAAAAAAAAAAAAAAAAAAAAAAAAAACTAGCTCACATATACACATGTAGGATCCTTTTTTCAATAATAACAAAATGTAGAATCCGATAAGTTAGACAAGTAATCCCCCAATACCAACCTGCAAAGCGATATCGAGAGTGTCGGAACCGACAGGATGAGGACCCAATTTCGTTAAAGACTTGACGTGTTCCATGGCAGAGACCTCCGAGAAACCCCTTTTCCCGACCTGCTCAGCTGTTAAAGGCATTGGGTGTCTCTCGTACTGCAAATGATAAACTGCCCACGAAGAATTTGCAAGGACCAGAAGCAAGGCCAACCATAGAAAAGCTGACCTCTTCGGCTGCTGGTCATGATCATCACTCGTTGAACTCTCCACTCTCCGCTCCATATGGACTCGAAACCTCCTAGTCAAACCGATGTTTGTCAGTTTCCAATCGCAAGAACAAAAGAAAATTGCAGTCGTGCCGGATTTCTCATTTCCCAGTGAAGTGAAGAACAGATAAATAGAAGAGAGAAGAAAGTACAAGAAACGAAGTGAGATCTTACTTGAGCTTGAAAAAAACAAAAACTAGAACTCACAAAATCGAGGAAACGATCAGAAATGGAAGTCAGAACTCAGAAGCACAGGACTGCCTCGCCGCGTGGTATTGGCTCCGCACCGGCTGGTATGACTATGGAGGGAAATTTAATCAGTAGAAACCGAGAAAGCATTATTCACTTATCCGAGTAAAATAATTCTCAAAATATTACGGCTAAAAGTCAAAACTTGAAATTTTATAAATATTTAATGTCCATCGTCTGCTTCATATAAATGAAATTTTATTTCAGAAAAATGTTTCTATTGATCAGCTGTAACAGGAGCTACGAGAAAAATAGTAGATGATACATTTGAATTTTAATTATCATTTTCATTTTTGAAAAATATAATAATCATATATAACAAATATACTTTCCAACCCTTTACCAGAAAGAAAGGGTCCAGTTTTCTATTTTTTAATTCCGCCTGGCAATAAAAGTTGAATTAAGTCTTATTTATTTGTTCATCCCAAATTAAGTATGTTATTTTAGTAAAAACTGCCTATATTATTGGCAGACGTCATATATCACATAATCAATACAGAATTTTAAGATGATATAGACCCATCATAATCCGGTAGTTGGCACATACGATGTATAACCAAACAACTAATATATCATGGAAAAAATCACATACGTTAAAAAATACCAACACACAAAATTTAAAATAGAAAAAAGGGGTAGTTTATAAATAGGTACTAATATCCGGGACCCCACTGTAGTAAGAAAAAGATATAAATAAGAAAAATGACTTCAAACCATTCATGTATTCGTGTCTATATCTACCACTCAGACTTATATGAAACTGGTGTATAGATCCTAATCCTTTTTCCTACTTGCATATCATAGTAGCATTATGGTTCATGTCTATATTGATATTCATTATTCAACTGATACACGAAATTGTTTGTCACGGCGGATTCCCGGTGGCTAGCTCCGGCCAGCCTTAAACTGGTGTGGAAAAACTAGCCGGAGCTTTAATTCAGCAAATTCGTCTCTTTCTTAAGTTACTGCCACAAATCTGATGTTCGAGAACTGTCTTGCGTGTGCAGAATTTTGTGAAGAGTATAGTAGCTCTTTTCAGACCGAGCATACAGGAACCGGCTAAGGTTAATGAAGATGCACAAGGCACAGATGTTATTACAATTATTAGCCAAAGCTTTGGGCTCAGGTTTTATACAGGTCCGGAATCGCCATAACCCCCCTAGGCCCACAATTCCACAAATGTAACCGTTGCTCCTAGCACAGCCTCTCGATCTCGATATGACAGCAAAGCTTGCAAAAAGAAGCGTGCGTACTGTAAATAGGGCACACTTTCCTTTCAGGTCAAGGTTACGTTCACTCAATTTTACAAGCTTATATTTTGTGAAGATCTGCTTATTGTGGTATTGTAATTATACGTATCTCATTTTACTACAAAACATAAGATAGCAGAGACTACCTTGACTTTTCATCGTTTCAGTGCGAGTCTTACGCCTGTTACCAAAAGCACCACAATTTTGCATCATGCCAAGGCTAGGAATACGCACCACCCCGCAGCATCAGTGCCTTCGGTGCCGCAGTCCAGTTTTTTATGAGTTGACACAGATCTTGTCACCCTACCAACTGCACTAGCAACATACAATGCGAACAACCAGAAACCAGGCTACAGTGAAAAAGTCAAATGGAAAACGATTAAAATCTTTTGACCATTTTCCCATCGCACAGGATCCATCACATACGTGTCCACTTCAGAAAAGGTCCATGTTTTTATCCATATTGATCTTACTCCAACAGATTATCCGTTAGCAAAACTAGCGACTAATGAAATCCACCTTACACAACAGGAGCCGTCCAAGGGATCAGAGAGAAAACGAGCAAAGTAGGAATCAAACTAATAAAGCAAAATCCTGAAGCAAAATCCTGTTCGACAAATAGGTATAGTTAACAACAATTTCTCTAATGGATAAATGGCAGAACAGCACCAATAATCATAAAGCATTAAACTTTGAATAATAAGAACGCTTTAATTTTCAATAACATAGCCTTACCAACCCAAACTTGCCGAATAAACTATGCTGTACATATCCGGCTTCTAAAATTCCATGGGCCAAATGTACCAACATCTCTTGCTCCATTACTCTTTTTCTTTCTGGCCAAAGTAGCAAATCAGTCTATTCCTGCACAACGCCTAGCTCCTGTTCTACGCGCCAGTAGTTAGTGTCATTGAACTCCAAAATGCCTACATCATCTCCACTTGTCTCAGGGATCTTTGACATGATGAGGTTCCTTCTCAGGGGTCCCGCCTCTCCCACTATTCCTTCTTTTAAAGCCTGATCCATCGCTTTCTCTGTTCCTTCTAACTCGACCCCAACAAATTCCACATCCTCTTCAAATAAAGAGGGAACACTCCGTGAACTGACTTCATTCTCCTTCAGACCATTGCCAGTCAATCCATTCAGCATTTCAGGCCCATTAGAAGCTGAACCCACCATCAATCCTGCTGCATTTGGTTTGACAGTTGTAGGAGATTCTGCTTCATCCTTGAATGGATTACCATCTGACACACCTACCATGAAATCTGACGTTGAATCACGCCATCCCACCCATTCAGGTTGAGCCCCAAATGCATCCTGGTCTGTGTTCGTAACTCTCTCGTGTGAAGAGCCATTGACAATGTTTCCATTTAAAGTACTTGTATCAGAGGCAGAAATGCAGCTTATAGATGAACTAGTTTTTTCAGCTAATTCCTCTTCCTCTCCAACTACCACCTCATCATCACTACTACTACCACCATTCGCTGGTCCTCCAGTGCCATTGAGATTTATATCATCCATCCTTTCCACACCAGAACTAGTGCTCAGGGCTTCATTTCCAACTCTATCTTCTTGGAAAGCAAACCAGTTGGAATTTGTAAATACGCAACTGCAGCCCAAAAGTGCATAACCATCAGGTAATTAAAGAAACAGTTGTTATTTGCAGGGGGAGGGGGGGTTAAATGACATTGTCATTAGCAGTTTTTACAGATGAAAGTACTAAGGTTCCACCATTAGCTCCCAACTCCCAACAAAATCTAATTCCTCAGGGACATCAGTCTTAAGGTTGCTAATAACACTACAGGCTTCTAACAAAAAGGAGACAACAGAGATGATTTCAGAGTTGATTGAGCAGATTTTAGACCCATTAATGGTACACATTAAAAACACTAGTTAACCAAAAGGTGACAACAGAGATTTCAGAGCTAACCAACAGGAGACAACAGAAATGATGTTGAAGTCGATTGGCCAGATTTTAGACTCACAAATGGTATACATGTTGAGAACACTGCTACTTCAAACAACAAAAATAGAACACTACCTGTTTAAATCCTAAAGAGAAAAAAGACACCAGTTCTGGAAACAGTACCTCTCATGGTCATCTCCCAGTCTTAGTGAAGATATAACAACCTCAGCAGATTCATCATCAAAGTAAACATCCTGCTTCACAATAATGCATATTTAGTGGGTAATAAGGATGTAAAGGTAACATGACAGTTTAAAATGCTTAACATAGTAATAAAAAAGATATCATATTACCTCATCATCCCGCTCAAGGGAACCATGGACCTACCCAGTTAGCACAATCAAAAAAACAAATATAAGGACACAAAAGGGAGGTAAAGTAAAATGTTTATTCTAAACAATCAGGACAAAATGACATCATATTTATTCTAAACAAATACCTCTTCGCCATCTTCGTTGTCATACATGTTGTTATATCTAAAGGCATTGCTTATATGATCTGCCAGGGCAGATGCATCATAATCACGGTCATGGAGCTCTTCATCATCACTATCCCTGGTCCTGTCATGCAAGGCACTAGGACGGCTGCATATACAACCACAAGTCAGCCAAGTCCAGCAGAGATTTATAAAAAATGTTTTATAAACAAGGGCAAGCAGTCAATAGATTTGAACCCCCAATCCCTCATGCAAGTTACATGAAACAACATCTCTTAATGGCAACAGAAAAACATCAATACCCAGCACCAGCAAAAGAAACTTTCAGAAGTTGATTTGTTTCATAATGAACTCAGCATAAATATCCCAAGAAATAAAAAGAAGGCCTTGCATATTGCTATTTTGCCCCAAATCATTTTTGTATTAAGATTTTTTTGTGTCAATTAAAGTTCCAGTAATGAATGATATGATGCCTCTGACAGAATCTGGCAAGATATGGTAACGATGGGTTGTTATCTGTTTAAATCTGAGCATTTTCCCTTCTTGTGCTTCTTTTCAGAGTTCCAAGGGCTTGCTCCTGGGGGATTCCATATTTCTTTCCTATTTAATATTGTTACTTAAGGCTTAGCCCGTCTGTTCCTGGCAGCTTTGAATCAGAGAGGCTATCCCGCTGCTTATTGAAGGGCAGTGTACTTATCCTCTAGTACAATTTGCAGATGACATAGTTGTATTGCTGAAGCATCAGTTTAGCAGGTAACATGCACCAAAACTATGAGGCTTTATGAACTAAATGCTTGTGGAGGTTAAGGCACGTTTATCTCTATTGTAGTTAAAAGTGAGGGAAGCCAAAATAGTCTATTGTAGTTAAAAGTGAGGGAAGCCAAAATAGGAATTTTGGATGAATGGTGGACTGATTTTATATCTAATAGAACACCATCCCTGTTTGGAAGGGTGCAATCCGTTGTCTTCCAGCTTTCAAGATCATAGTTGGGTACAGGGGGTGATGAGCAGAAAACAGATTTCTGAAAGGACTGCTGGCATGGCATGCAACCTCTAATGTATCAGTTTCCGTGACTTTGCTATGCAGCCAATAGCCATAACTTGACCGTTGCAGCGATTCTGGCACAAGGATGCTTCCAGCAAGCACCTGGCAAGATGTTTTGGTGAGGCAGCTACTGATCAAATCATATTATCGAGTTATATCAGTCACAGCAAAAACATCAAACGTGTGGAAGCTCTCAGGTACTTCCCAGACTGAATTTCATTTGGTGGACCTCTTTGTATAGAAGAACCACAAGGGTGGAATAACAAAGATGAGGAAGCTAACTCACTAGTCTTTCTTTTCTTTTCTCTTGAAATGGTGATATTTTATTTCAGTAGAAAGAAATACAGAGAAAGGTGTTAAAAGGGTAGAGAATGCCCATAGATGACATGGTCTTTATAGAACCCCACTCTTGGCAAGGTCAGCTACTGAATTGGCAGACCTCGGGACTTTAGACAAGACTAGACTCCAATCAAATAGAATGTCTGAAATTTAATCCAAACTACTTCGTAGTCTCCAGGGGGAGATAAGGACTTGCTTGCCCAGCCGATGACTAAGGCAGAGACTCCTATGTGTGCCAGGCTGCTGAATTGTTGCTTGAGGAACTTCATCTCAGCTAGCAATGCTCTGGCCTCAGCCTCACTGGAGGTACATGAGCCAGCTGGACTTGAGAAGGCAAGCACAGAACTGCCGTCTGTGATGACACCTCTGTCCTTCCATCATCTGGTCTATTCTTTTTTGGCCTTCCACTTTCCTTCTTTTGGTTGTCTTATGAAGTGTAGCTTACTTTTCATAACCTAGATTATTTTTCATTCCCATATTGCACAAAAGGAAAGAAAGGCGCTTCTCAAATTCTGCCTCTACTATTAGAAGTGTGAAGTCTACAATTCAGACAAGCATCATTTGGTGGATTAAATCTTTGGAAGCTGTTCATCTAATGGAGACATGCTAGTTGAGTTGGGTCAAGTTGTTCAGGATGCTAGTCGAAGCATGATTGCTTTCTCACGGCTGGTGTGGTTTGCTGATGCAGCAGAAGCAGAGCTACATGCTGTTATTACTGGATGAAGGTTGTGCAGAGAAAGACATTTGACAGGTTGAAGGTGACTGAGTGAATGTAATTCGTTGGTCTTCAAATTGCAAACCCCCTCCATGGAGATTTGCAAGCATTTGCGATCAAATTGTGGGCTTGTGTTCTTCCTCAGATTAATGTAAAAAGACAACAAATGGTGCAGATTCATTGGCCAAACGAGAGCTACTCTTCAACAACTGTTTGTAATCTTCCTCAATGCCCATATTCTTTTAACCTCCTTCGTCTTTTATGACAGAAAGCTTTCTTCCTCCAAAAAGTAGAAGACCAGTAATCCACATTTTTATAAAGTTTTTTTTTTTTGTTAATAGAGATCCCATTAATTCACTTTGGCTAGAAAGAGGAGACAGAATGAATACTTAATTCCTCAAACTACTTGCCCGAAGTAGTTTTGATAACAGGATAAGATTCATAGCAACATGAATGAAAGATGAATCTGAAGACTATACATCTTTTTTCAGATGGATTTTTTTTTTTTTTGTGAAAATGAAAATGGAAAAGGGACTTGGGCAGTAGCTCAATGGTCCTATGGGAGTTATTGTTGCGGGAGGTCTTGGGTTCGGGTCTCCACAGCAGCATTGGGAGTAAAACATACAACTGGAAGTAAAATGTATTCGTCTTCCTCAAAAAAAAAAAAAAAAAAAAAAAATGGAAAATTTTCAATATGCAACAATTGGAAAAAAAGCCTGGTACGGGTTAATCATTATAAAAAGAATTTTTAGACCATTTGAAATGGAGTTCCATGTTGCAGTAGTCATTTCACTAGAGACAATGTTCAGAAACAAGATTGCCATATCTTTGTAGCTAACAGATCAATTCTTCTACTTCTCTATCTCTAACCAGATTGAGAGTTTTGAGCATACATACCCACAAGCCCATCGATAGACATTTTCCACAGTATTGCGTTCTTGTAAAATGTTAGTTTGCCAATCAAGCCATTCCGAATTTTCCTACGAAATTGAAGGATAATCAAAGCAAAAAAAGTGACTTCATAATGAAAAACTAAAATTTTAGTTAAGATTGATTAAAAGGATAGATGAAGCAGGTGATCCAAGGGAAGCAAAAGAACAAATCAAGCGGTGTTTCTGTTTTGAAACCTGTAGATATCCATTAATATGGTTATTGCCATTCGCCAACTGAACGATCTTATTTGCAATCCGCGTTATGTGCCCAATGTTGCCTACACGAGGTGACTTTCTTCCAACGGCACCAAATGTTGGCTGACAAATTCAAAGTGGATTACGACTATCATGTACAATGGGACCAGAATGATGGCAGAACATTAATTTAAAATACAAAATTATAGGACAGGAAAATAAAGTGCAATCTCAAAAGAAATATTTATAAAGAATACCGTATCTGAGTCAGAAAGAACAGGATGCTTATCAGTATGGACAAACTTTGTAATTAAGTTACAATCTCGAAAGAGATGATCAACTACAGTATGATTGTTGCACTCCAAGCATGATAATATAATGCTCTCAACATGATGGTGTAATGCATTATTGAATGGGAACCTGCACAATTCCAAGACCACATCAAAAAGCAAAATATTTCTCCAAATGCTGTTAACATGTATTAGCTGAAGAGGAAACTCACTCAAAAAACAGCTCCAGAACTCTCTGAATAGCACCTGAGCAAACCAATTCTTTCTCAGCAATGTCATTACCAGTTTTCAGAAGCACTGCTATGAACTCCACAATCTGTATATGCAATTGCACGGAACAAAAAGAAAACAACACATGAAAACAGGATTCCAAAATGTTGAAATCACAGATCATCACGAGAAAAATAGTTGAAGTAAAAAAAAATTTCTAATTGATTTAATAAGCCAGACAGTTCATCTAGGTGTAGGCAGACTAGCTTCTTCCTTAAAGATTAAGAAGCAAAGCTAGCAAGTCAAAAAGCATCCTGCAACACATCTAAAACTAAGAAGCACAGCATGATACAACATAGGCAAGTAGCAGCACAGCATCATACAACATAGGCAAGTAGCAGCACAGCATCATACAACATAGGCAAGTAGCAGCACAGCATCATACAACATAGGCAAGTAGCAGCACAGCATCATACAACATAGGCAAGTAGCATAACCATACTCTTAAAGAGAAATTACCTTTAGTCGATGCTTCCCCAGTGGCGGCCGGAGTTCACCATAAGTAGTAGGCAAAACATTTTCATTGGCAGTCACATTCAAAAGCTGAAGTAAGTGACCTGTGCAAGGCAATCAGATACATTGGAAATACCGCACAACAGAAGCTTTCCAAGTAAGAAAGTATGATCAGGCACCAAAAACAATAATGATGCCAAGTGCTATTTTGTTGTTGGCAAGATGAATGTTCATTTCTTAAGCTTCAACACATATTGAACATGGCTACAATCAACCATTGAGAAGTTGGACAGACCTAAGATAGACAAGGCAAAAGCTGCAAAAAGAGTTATCTTAGACTTCAGTGTCCCTGATTTGAAGACACTTAATGTTGCTCACGAATTTAGCTAACCAGCAACAACTAGCGATATCAAACAAGAATTCTAATGTTAGCCTACACCTGTACAAGTGCACACAAAGAGCCCATCAAAGGATCATGGCAACTTACTCCCTTAACTTTCTAAGGAGCACAGAAGTTCCCATTCTCCCTTTCCACAAAGAAATTACAGAAGTGAAAGAAAAACCTCAAAAACTATCCTACCAATAACAAGAAAATCCACAAAGGTATAAAAGCTAATTAGCCTGTTATGACATAAATGTGTGAATTGCATTTAAAGACCTTAAGTCCAAGATATAGTGCAATCCATATGTATCTTTTTTTTTTTTTTAAATGGAATCCAGATGTATCATAAGCACAACAACTTGCATAAAACTATTCAATCATGAACCAGATGCTCTCCCGTAAACATTAGAATCTCCACTAGCTAAAACAAAAAAACATCAGACGAAGTAAGACAACATGGATCTCTCTTTCATTTAAAAGCCAACGTGAATCTCTCTTTCATTTTTTACCTATCTAACAGAGTGTCATAGCCCTGGAAGGGGTCCAAGAGCAACATTCCATGAGCAACAAAAAGAAACGAATTATCTGCACAAAAAGGATATTGGTATTCCTGAACTCACCAAGCTTAGGCAACATTGCGCTGATAGTTTCAGGATTAACTGGAACAGCAGGTTCATATAAATGTTGACTTCTGAAAGAATGAAGCAGGGAAGAGGCACTTGATCTTTTGGGCTCCAATAAGGATATACATACTGACAGAGAATAGATGAGAGAAGATTTTGACATTGAGCCTTCCACAGTGAAACCAAGAATCCTCTCAACAAAGCTACGCCCAAGTGCACGATTATAGTCAGTACATGGACATAAGTTTTTTTTTTCAGAAATTGATTGATCAATATTAAGTAAATGTTAATAGAAAACATGATGTACCTTGGGCTAGATATTTTAACAGTCAAAGGTGAGGGTATATTTCGCGTGATAGCACATAGTGTTTCTGCTGCATTAGCATGTACTTCAGGAGGGCTCTAATCGATGAAATCAAGGTCAGAAGTGACAGACAGAAGATTATAATTAACATGAAGATAATATCTACTAAGGAAAAATGAGTAAAAGAGGAAAAAGTAACAATGTAATTCAAAATTTCTTCAACCCCCTTTATTGATAAATTTTTGCCTCACTACATCAAATACCACTAGAGAACTTTAATTTCAAAACAAGAACCACAATAGAACTTTCATTCGAAAAACTAAAAGCCACAACATAACTTCATTATAGATTTTCTGACAGAACAAAGTTGAGAAATACCAACAATGTTCCCAGGAGAAAGCTAGGTCGGTTCCTTTGGTAATCAATAGCAACTTCAATGTCATCTAATAGAAGAATATTATTGTTGGGAATTCTGCTCAATTAAGGGTCTTGTGTGATTGTTAAATTTAACTCCCAAAATAATTAGCTGAAGTTAAGATGACTTATTCCAATTAAAATTATATGACTTTTCCAGATATTACCTACATGTGATTGTTCTGACCAACTCTCCTCATGCTCAATCCCAACCAAATGGAAAAGAAGCTTAAGACAAATTGGCACAAATATGCTGGCCAAACAAGGCAGACATCTACTTTGGAATCGGATAAAATATCCGAAAATGCCAAGTCAAAGGCAGGAAGCCTTTTTGCAACTAATAACAATATGAGTCCCTGATATTAACTTGTGGGATTATTCCAGTCACTCTTTTGTATGTCTGAATATAGAATTGACAGCTTTAAATTGATGCCATATTTTTATTCAAGCTGAGATCAAACAAAACTTGATTCAGATTTTTTTTATTTCTCAAAAAGTTACATCAGCATCTGTTTTGTGGGTCAAAATCCTACCGCAAGTGTTTTAGGAAGAAAACCATGATCTCTGAGCCTCCACAAAACAATTCCCACAAACGAAACCAACAGAAATGCACCACTTACATGCCCTAAATAAAATAGTGGTCGCAAGCTCCCTCAGACAGTCATTTGATTTAAATATGATAAAGAAGATAAGACACAACAAACTATCAACCAGGACCAGCCTTACATGTAACATCAAGCAAATTTAGCCAAAAGCAAGCTGCCTTGCATATGCCAATTTAAGGCACATAGATTTCCTACTTTATTCCTTTAGAAAAAATAAACTAATCAACATGGAAAGACACTTAACACTTACAGATGGGCTCAATTTGTCCACGATCATTTCTAGCAAATTGCTATCAGCTAACCACTGCATCACATCCACAAAATTTGGATACATATGATCCTCAGTTCCCACAAGGCGAACCAGAACCTGGGAAGGAACATTTTGAGAAAAAGGTCGAACAACAAAATGATCAAACCAATATAAATAGATATTGCATAAAATCATGATTGAGTTTTGATTTATTTTAAATGAAAAAAAAAAAAGAATATTTCAGGGAAGCCAAGGGGGTGCCTGAAGCAATAGAGAGAGTTCCAATTGTCTTGGTATCTTCTGATTTATGACTTTAGTGAATTCTTCAATCCTAACAACTCAAAATTTCAAAATAACATTCATGAAGGAAGACTTAATTATTTCCTCAAAAAAAAAAGGAAGACATAATTAACCTCAATGGATAACCACTGCCTCTTACCCTCAACAGAAGTTTCAAACTTCGTCTTCACAATCTAATATCATCAATTTGTCTGCAGACATCAACACTTTGATTTCTATCCCTACTCAAATTTTTATCTCTATTGAAATTTTATTTAATCTATTCAGCTGTATGGAGGTCCTAAAGGATTTCCACTTTTTTTAGGAAAGTGTTTTGTTTTTAGGGTCATCCTCACCGTCTCGAGCTAAAGAGTCTGCCACATAATTGGCAGATCTAGAAATACATGGTCACTCATAAATACATGAAGAAGCAAAAGAATGAATCTACCTACAAAATACAAAACCCTCCAAGGAGGAGCTGAGGTTTATTTGAACCACCCCATAATATTTCTTGAACCCCCTTCCACTACCAGCTCTCCAATGAAATGAGAATGAAAGCACCTACGGCCATGCCATGCAACACCCCATGAACCTCAGCCGAGGTAGGGTCATCTGCACCAACTGGCCCAGCATATGAAAGCAAGATCGTCCCTAGGCATTTCTAAAACCTATACCATATCCAGCAGGCCCTGGATTACCAAGTGGAGGACCTATCAAAGTTCACCTTAATCTTTCCCACATGAAGGATCCAATGCACTATTGCAGGTGTGGGAGGAGGAATGGTAGTGTAGGCAACAGCAAGCCATGATGACCAAATTGTGGAGCAATCAACCCCATCTAATCTCCCATGAACAGCAAGCCATTGAATCATCATGTTCAATGCTGGAATAACCACATATGCCCATTAAGTAGCTTTACCCTGAAATACCTTCTTATTCCCCCCTTCCCATAGTGACCATGGAAGAAAAGCAACAAGAGATCTCTAAAGTTCACAACCTTCTGAAGGCAAATGGACATGTGAAATCCTAACAACACCCTTCAAAGACCCAGAAACATACCAAGAACAGCCGAAAAAGGGAAGCAAAATATAACAAAATTCTCCATGCATAATCAGTTTATGAGTAAGTGGCAAGCTTTTTTTGGATGAGACTCGCATGATGGGCAAGTTTGAGAGGGAACAAGGTTCCCCCTCCACATCAACACATCTTTGTTGAGTATACTTCCACGACAGGCACTTCAAACAAAGAATTTATTTTTGATGGAGCAAGTAAATCCCAAGCAAGGCAGTTGTGATGTACGGAACCCATAGGCAAGAGAAGCTCATAGCTGGAGACGACTGAAAAATTCTCGCCTGTGGAAGGGATCCAAATCAATCCATTTGGCTTAGAAATATCCATGTAGAAGAGGCCTAAGGCAGAATCAAGGGCACTAAGATAAATGGCTTCCTTCTTCCTTCCCTCCTAAAGATCACTGGTTCCCACAAATTAAGGTTGTCGTTACTTTTAACTTTCATTGATGACTTGACTTCACTTGTATATCACCTATGGAAGCAATTGAAGTGTTTTACACAACTTGAAAGTTTCATTAAGAAACAACCCCCAGATTACTTTGCAATTCACACATAAATTGACAATAGTCTGGAATTTGCCAATTGTCACTATCTCAATTCTGTGCATCTCATGGCATTATGCAATAAATTTGCACCATCTTTATGCCCAACATAATGAGGTTAGCTGAAAGAAAAATAAACATCTTTTAAAAGTTGCATGCACAATCATGATCCAAGTGAATAAGCAAAAATGTTTTGGGGAATTACATTCTTGACCCCTTATTATTCCACGAGTTGTCCTCTAATCCACAGAGGCCTACCTCTATCCAGGTTACTGACCAATTGCCATCTCTTCCACTAACCTTCTTGAGTGGTTGTGTCTACTTGTTTTGTTCATAGCGTTGGTCCACATGTCAATAAACTATCCTCTTGACCTATTCAGTGAGTGTTTCTAAGGCACCCTCAAACACAATAGAGGTACAGCATTTATGATTATGCCTCAAAGGATGTATGAATTTGCCAAGGTTATACTTTTCAGCAATGCTCCTATCGGTCCCTCCCTTCTGATTCTGCTCCTTTAGAGACATAGCTCTTCCATTGTGCTTGTCCTGATATTTGATGTTCCTATTCGCATAATCATGTTCCCTAAAGCACCTATTACATCACTGCCTCTTGTCAACAACCTAACTTTCAGTGTTTGCAATAGTCAAATACCTCCTGAATTTCAGGGTTTAATGCATCTTGAGGCACATTATGGCTGTTAAATAATGTATAATTCCCAATAAATACCAGGTCCATGAGACCTACTAGGCTAACTAGATTTCAGGTTTCCATAAAGCAGTCCTAAATCAAAATACAAAGATAAGGCACAATCGGATTTTTTATCTAAGCTGTAGAATCAGATCACAGCTCTCATTGTTTCAAAATGAAATACAAAAATATTGACTTTCCATAAATATGACCAATGATAGTAATGGCACGCTTAGCTCCTGACCTCCATGATAGATGTGATTCCAATCAGATCAACCAATTTACAGAAAATATCTTGATGAGCCTGATCAAGCACCAAAGAAAATGTCAACTTAACCAAAAGTTCAATGGCTCAGAAACCCAAAAGATAAGGAACAAAAGAATAAAGCATTTACTTACTTGAACATAATTCATCAAAGGCACTGTCTTTCTCATCATAAGACATATAAGAACCTAGAAGACCCACAATTCATTAAGCAGCTTATGAAACAAGGTGATCTACTAAAGTTAGGGAAAGGTCATTTTCTATTCACTAGTATTAAACAAATGAGAAAGATGATAAAAATCTTAGCCGTACAATATACCTTGCTAAAGTACCCAGCCAGTAATGTCCCATGATGGTGGTGTGGCTCCAGGAAAGAGAAGAGCAAATTCATCAACTGTAGCAGTATGCTAGCTTAGAAACTTCAGAGTAGTTATTGAAATGTATTTGCAACTAAAGCGAGAGCAAGGAAGTACACGTACCAACTCATCTTCAACTAAAGTCTTCAAGATTACATCAATTTCGCAGCTAAATATCTCACAAGCAATAAATGGAAACCTAAAACATCAAATGAACAGTCAATTTCCTCAAAAAAAGAAAACATCAAATGAACCATGTGACCAGATAGAACAAAGACAGTTCATACCGAACAAAAACAAGAAAGAAAGTAAAAACAGACTCCAATGTAAACTAAATCGCTTGACAATAGTATGAATTCCAATAGGACTGGTCATCATGACTTACTTGAAGATTCGCTTGCTTTCAGCCTCTTCTGGAGGTTCCTCAACAATATACCTTAGTAATTGCTCAACCTGAGCCGCATCTCGAAGACTGGATGAGGAAAACGAAAGACAAGTTTCTTAACTATTTCATGCTCCCAAAAACTATTCGTAAAATTACTGAGCCAAAGCCTATGAACATCTGCTACAATAATAATTTCAGTTGCATTTAGTGATATTCTGATGTGGATTGCTTGGGGTAAGATGGCTCAATAATAATTATTTTTGTTGTTTGCATGATGCTTGTGGTATGAATTGTTTTGGAGGCATTATTGTAATTATGATTAAAGACCTAATTCGGTTAACAAGGAAATCTGGCTTGGATCAGCAGCCAGAAATTGATCCCCTAGCTCATCTTTTCTTCTCTCTTTGCTTCTCCTTCTATCTCTCTCTTCTTCCTGCTCTTCTCCTATCTCTCCTGCCTCTCTTAACCTCTCCTTCTTCTAGCTCCCCTCACTCGGCTTTCTTTTCTTTTAAGATCAAGACTATAATTTTATATTGCATAATGAACATCTAAACTCAAAAGCTTGCCTCACATGTTTGTGGGTAAGACTGTAGAAAGGCTCAAAGAAGTAAATTTCAAAGTCACCTGAAATTTTCAAACATGATTTCATGACTAATATTACTACAAATATCACAACTTTTTAAACCCATTTATCCCCTATTCAATAACTGCGAGCGGAATCCTGCTGAAGTGAAAGGAAATTGGTGAGGATGGAAGACTAGACAGAAATTACAAATGTACAGATAATATAATCTTGAAGACACACAATATGTTTCCACAAATTTTTTGAGAATGTTGAAGCTTTTATTAATCTGGTAATACGGATATTAGTACAGTGAGGTAGAGTACATTAGTATTACAATGGACAGAGTCCTCTTAATCTCTTCAGAGAATTTGCTGTAAGGATTGGCTATGTTTCCACAAATTAACCAGCAAAAATTTCAAAAGACAGCGAAAGGAAAGAAATTATAACACAGTAATATTTTTATACCCCATCAAAATCTATAGGTCAACTTTATCAAATGTCTTAGAATATTTATCTTGTGTTTCAGTTGAGCTAGAAATATGATGGCCCACACAACCTAAAGGCAAGGAAGAAGGATTCCAGATTCCCTGCCACAAGCCAATTGCTGTAGCCTATTTGCCACAAGCATTAGCAGTAATACATCTTCATTCAGCACAAACTAGAGATTGACTAGGGAGGCTAGATCCAAAAACTTTAAATGGCACAAAAAAGTGAAAGAAAGACTATACAAATTTATGAGGCGACTATTTAGTGCTTTGCATTCTTGAATTATTTCTTCCTCATCCAAAAGCTCCTCAAGGGTGAAGTTCTCCTTATCCAATATTGCTTCCACCTACAAACAATCAGAGGACAAAATCATAATTTCCGCACTCCAAGCCAATATATGTAACAGAAAAGGAGGAAATGGAAGCTCAAAATACAAGCACAGAAAAAAGTATAAAATAAAACCAACTACCCAAAACAATAGGAAAGGTTAAAGCAAAGGCACAGTCGGCAACCAAACTATAAGTGTCAATTTCCATACTGTTTTCACATGAAGAGAAAATCTATAACCACCACAAAGATGGCCAGTCTCTACCATCAAATTCAACAAACCAAATAACCTCATAAATTGGGGTAGCTTTTGACTAATAAAATCTGCATTTACTTGCAGAAGTAAAGAAACAACATAACGGGATAAACAATCCAGGGTCGGAGAAAAAATCTAGACCTTTCTAAGAGCAAGGAATAAAAAAGCTTCTGCATCCCTCACTAAGAGGGGAAAAAACCAAATTCAATCCGCAAAGCATGCCAAATATATGGATGAAAAAATTAAAAGAAGAATAATGTGGACACACAAAAACAGAAAAATATAACAACTGTGTCCACCCTAATAACCAAACTTATCAACAACTTCTACTTCTAATCAATCTTTTGTCACTAACTCAATATGATCTGACAGAGATTGAGGGATAGGCATGCGTGAGAAATACCATCAAACAGAAACGGGCTGAAGAGTCCAAACCATACCATAACTGAAACCCAAGCTCGTGCAAAAAGACTCGGTTGAGAATTTGTATCATAAAGGCACCATCTAAACTGACTTAATTGCACGCAGGCAAAGTCAACATTTGCTTCTCAAACTATCAAAAAGTATTTGCTTCTCAAACTATCAAAAGTAGCAAATTAGTAGGTAAGCTTAACCCGTTAAATTTTTTATCTTTACCATTAGAAAAAGATAACTTACGTATCCGTTTTGTCGCAAAACTCCATACACTTAATCCACAAATTCACAGCAAACCGAAGAGAGCCTAACGCCAATTACAGTCTTTATATATTATTTTCACTCATCCCAAGCAGCCATATCAGAGCAAAACCAATTGATTAAACTTGCATCATCTCAGAAATCAAGAAACAAAATGTGCCAGACAAAGGGAGGAGAGGAATGAAGACTGTCGAGTTCCACTTACAGGCGAAGATGCAGAGAGGGCAGGCATGCGCCAAAACATCTTGACAGAAAAACGTAAGCTCGACGACTCGCAGCTGCAGAGATCCGTAAGAGCCCTAAAATACACAAGAAATGTAATTAACCAGCTCCACAGAGCTGAAAGAATAAAAACAAGCAACTGAGAGTACCTCGACGAAGAAAACCCTAAGAGAAGCTACTACCGATTAGCAGCCGGTTTGAGGAAACATAGAAAAAGAAAGACATCCAGAAACTCGAGAAAGAAGACCTACCCCCGCCTTAGTCGAAGATGGGAAGCAGCTCGAAACACAGACCCTGCAGCACGATGGTGATACTGACGGAGCGAGTAGGAATAGTACAAAATGGTCGGAATTTACTAAACCCCAAGACGAATTGATTGCCCAATGCTAAACTGCGCCGACCGAGATGAAGGCCACAGCCTGCGCTCCCGATCCAAGCGCTTGTCCTGAACCCCGAAACCCGAATGTCGCGCTTCTGCTCCAAGCCGCCAACCCACAAAATCTTAGCCACTTCACACGTGTCGAATCGCTTGCCCCCCGTTTGTATAAATGACCACAGCCTAAACGTATCTAAGACAATTGGATATTTTAAGCAGCCTAATTAACAGAAAATTTGTCTCTTGAGTCAATTTTAGGCTCATTTTTCTGTCACTTGGCAACCGGGAGTTTCTGACTTAGGATTTTCGACGTCGTGCTTTGATTCATTTGAGTTGAAGCATGTGAGTCTAAGATACGCCTGGACTGGTATTAAGCAGCGTGCAGTACGGATCCCTGGCTATTTTAAAACCGAAGCGCCAACCCGCTTTCAATTTCGATACGCGGGAGGGAATCGCATCTCCGTGCACCGGCTGCTAGAGTACGCCTGAAGAGGGAGGTAACGTACTAACATGGGTAAGCCGATCGGCCTGTTTCTCAGAGAATGAGTGTCAAATTTAATGAATTACGATAGTAGTAGTACCCTTTTTATATTTATCATCAAATAGAAGTATAAAATAGAACAGAAAGAGGATTTATTTCATACCCATTTATCTTTTCACCTATTAAGATATTGTTATAATTTCGTATATATGTTTTGCATTTTTTACGAGTAACTGTAACTTGTAAGTGTAAATATTTTTATTCTTTTTTTTGGTCTATTACCCGGGTCACCTATTAGTTCCATAACAGGGCAAATAACCTGAAAGGAACACCTTAAAAAACAGATCAAATAAGAAAAAATATAAAATAATAAAACTATATACAAGACATTACATTGGAATAATAGTGATAAAAAAGGATACTAAGAAGTAAACATGTGCTCTTCTTATTATAACATATAAATCATTAAATACTTACATATCTTTAATTTGTTCTTTTTTTCGTGCCATGGGGTTTTTTCGTTGGTGGATAAGAACATAAATGGATAACATTGACATCTTATTTATTGCTCTAAGGATGGAATAAATCAAAGAAATCCAAGTATTCTCCCCAACAGGGCCAACCTGCATCTTAACCTCCAGAGTAGAGGAGAAACGAATCGAGGCAAGCTCGAACTCTGATACATTTGAGCTTGGCTTGACAGATATCTTTGTGTTTGAGCTCCCTCAAGCTTGCATACAAATTCAATCTCCAACTCGGAAAAATATTAAGTAATTGAGTTTGCACTTAGAGCCTTACCTAAAGCTAAAGCTCAAGCTACGCGATCAACTATGAGCCTTACACAAAGCTAAAGCTCAAGCTTGAAAATTTTGAGATGAAAACCTGAACCGTTCGCAAGCTGATTTAGCTTAGTTTCGCCCCAATTTTAGAGTGGATATGTCACCAAGGAAGAACCCTCCAAAAGGGAGATCACCAAACCTCAACATCCCAAAACGATCTATCTCAAAAAGTACGCTTACCAGCAACAAGAAAGCTATAGTACAAAGTGTTAGCACGCATATGCATAGAGATAGCCTCTGAAACAGAAAAGATGAAAAATAGAAAACCCAAAGTTAAATTTGGATGTAAGAGTTATACACAGAGACTAAAAAGAACTAAAAATACCACCACTTCACAGAAGACATGGGATTCCACCAAGACACTTCAATTTACAAGACAGTGAGAATTAATTAACTAACAGAGGACAGTGAGTGCTTCCCAAACATTGAGCCCATGCGGACAATAGAAATCATACTTTAGGCCTTAATACAACTAATAGCTCTCCTACCTTAAAATGCTGCTTTCTATTTACTATAAAAATTCTCAAGCCGAGATCCACAATATACACAGCCAACTGGGTTTTCTACATCCAGCCAAAGGATCAAAAACCAAAATGAAAAAATGGCAGATCAACATCGATGAAAAAACAGGAGCTGGAAAACTAGAGAATTCTTGTCACCGTGATGCCAATGACCAAAAGTTGAGGAGAAAAGATGGAGAGACTGCGAACCAACTGATGAAAGCCATTGCCGTTGCCGTCTCAAACTTAGTGCAATGGTTTTGAGCACATTCACCTAAATCGTTGCCAATGAGAACTGTTATTCCCGCGGAAGCACATGCAGCTGCAAAAGTAAGCGTGGAAGTAATCTGCACAAGAACAAACTAGTTGTGCATGTTAAAAGCCTCCAAATTGATGAGCTTGCACAAGAAAAATATTCTTTAGGGAAACAAGCAAAAGGGTTAAATAACTGATTTCTACAGACATGAGATACAACTGTCGAGCTCATTTAAGCACAACTAATGATGAATTTCATGTCCAGTTGCTTGTGTGGTGAGAGCATGTTTGGCAGGTCTCTTTTGGGTAATTGCCATTTTCAGCTTCCCACAAGACATGCTAGACTAGCTCCCAACATCCATACATGCATGATATCCACACTGGATATCGTATAAACATGCATGATATCCACACTGGATATCGTATATACAAAAAACTGCTCATCATAACAGGCATAAGCAAACAGGGATTTATGTAGCAAGGCAAATAAACCATGCTATCAGTAGCCATTACTTGAACGTAGGCAAAAAATCTATTTGAAATGCAGATCAAACCATGGGAGCTATAGCAATCATTTGAACATTCGCAAATAAGTCATGATGAACATGATCAAACCATAGATATTTATGTAGCAAGGCAAATAAACCATGCTATCAGTAGCCATTACTTGAACGTAGGCAAATAATCTATTTAAAATGCAGATCAAACCCATGGGAGCTGTAGCAATCATTTGAACATTCGCAAATAAGTCATGATGAACATGATCAAACCATAGATATCTATGGTCATGATTTGAAAATTAGCAAATAATTTAAAGAAGAAAAGTGAACTAGTACATGTTACTCAGCCATTTTCAACAATATCTTCTATACCAAGAGAAACATGAAAAGGCTATCTTACCCCATCACCAATTGTGAACAAACTAACAATCCGGGAGTTCCTCAAACAACGCTTCACTAGAAGGGCATAGATATCCACCATGGCTAACGTTAAGCTCCACAGACTTTGCAATATGACTGCTGCAACAAGGTAGCTAAGCCCCAAAACAGTAATTTGTGAGGCCTTGTTGAAACTGTTTAACAATACTCAGCAACCAAAATACAAAAGGAAAATGCAGATACAGTTGGGCACTCCAAACATTCAGAAAGAAAAAAACCGTAATAACTGGATTGCAACCAGGGAGCTAATTGGCTCTTATGTGCTAAATTCATTTGTAGCATGCCGTTACTTTGCTAGAAAGGAAGGACAGAATAGACAAGTTGATATGACCAAAATTATGTCAGTCATTACAGGCAACAGAAGCATAGTTTCTTAAAGGTAACAGGCTTAATTCTGGCAAAGAGAATGAAAAGAATAAGCACGTGAAAGGGAAATTTTCACCAAACTTTTCCTTGATCCCACAAAAAGCCACCTTACTGCCAGTGGCTTCTACAACAAAAAGAAGTAACTATTTTAAAGTAGTCACAAAAGAAGGAACAAGAACTTAAACACCCATTGCCTAGACATGTAACATAAAGGTTGCAAACAGAAGTCTGGTTGACCATATGTCAATGGCCAGGCGATATCAAATTCATTGAAGAGCAGACAGCAAGATAACACTAGCAGACAACCTCAAAAAATCAGATGGAAAAGTCTGACTTGACCAAAAGACACTAGACAAATGCAAGACAAATAAGAGAAAAAGTCAAGCAGCTGTATGAGCTTGCAATAACAATATAATAAGCAATGAGTATGAGATTAAGAAACCTGATATTGGAAAGGCCTCACTGAGTTGCACCAACAACCCACTTTCCTAGTTGGAGGACAGATGAGACTGACAAAGACAGAGAGTGACAGAGGAATACTGCTGCTAAAGTAAGGACAAAAAGATAATCCAATATGTTGGTGCAAAAGAAACACAACATAAGAAAAAAGCAGCTGAACGGCCGGGACTTTCTGTAATTGCAGGCACCTCCAAGTTGAAGTAGAACTCATGATGAATGAGCCTTTTTTAACAAGATTCACAGAAGGCAGGCTGGAAGAACATGCAGAACTTAACAAAAAACCGTAACCAAGAATATGATGATTAAGACTCACAGTAAACAGTAAAGAAAGAAATGATAAAAATCCAAGTACTAATGGCAAAAAGAACAGCAGAAATGAAAGTCGCGATAAAAAACTTATCAAATATGGGAGATAGAAATAATAGCAGCTCCTGGACTTGTGATCCTAGGGAATCAGAACGAAAAACAAAGAACCCATTAGATAGAGACTCCACTCTGAAACTGAAACTCATCTTTCATTTCTTTTCCCTTTGTTCTTCTTCCTTCCCTTTTTCTTCCTCCTTTTCTTATTCTCCATTTTCTTTTTCTTCACAATCTGAACCTCAACACTCTGATAACATGTTACTTTTCAAGCTTGGAGCTTGCAAAATTTAAAAATGGTTAAAGAGAAGAAAAAGCATCAAGAGAATAAGAGAGCAGGAGAGAAAATGTTCGTGTGAGTGACCTCCACAAGCTAGATGCTTATCATAATAAAGAGATAAAACCGTATAGAAAGTTATAATCCTCATACAAAAGGAAAACCCAATCCCCAAATTATACTTCTAGCAGTCCAATACTCCATAAGTAAACTCAAAGAATGAAAGCATAATAGAACTAGAAATTAAACTCCCGGGAAACTATAACATAAGATTCCAATTTGCCACTTTATGCGGTACTTGCTTTTGGTCCTTCATAAGGACTGCATGTTTCTCTTGAGAGCTGCATGTAGTATACTCAAAACATAGATACACAGACAGCCTTTCCATCTAATGTTTGCCACCAAGAAACACATCTCAGGCCATATCCTCAAATATACAATGAAACACAAGGAACTAGAACAGTTGAATGTATTTACACCATTTATCAATAAATTGTTAGTAGTATTTTCAAGCAGATATCAAAGATCAGACTCAAGTTTTTTTTATTTAATGCAAAAATAAATAAGCTAGAAGTCATCTCAGATTCTGGCTCAAGAAAGTAAAGGAAAAAAATTTTAATGATCGAAAAAAATGTGCATTTCATGTCCAATAGAACACTCCAGAAAAAATCATTTGGAATGTATGTGTCGGTTACATAAGAGAAATATGTGGAACCTCTAATATAAATGGAACTATTTAGAATAAAACTACCTATAAAGCATGGTAAATGAATCTTAACAGAACGATCCACCATTCCTGTAATGAAATATGTTTGTTTCTCTACAATTCATATGCATTGTAATTAGGCAATCTTTTCTTGAGAAAATGAAAGCTTGATAATAATTAGAAGAAAAAGAAAAAACAAGTCTGGAAAAGTTGGTAGAGGGAAAAACTATAAATCAGTAAAGAGTATTCAAGTCATCAAATAACTGAATTACAAAATTTGATTCCCTTACCAGAAGGCAGTGACAGATGCAAAATCACTGGTAGATGCCATGACACACAGGGAAGCTACTGCAAAAACAAACTGAAAGAATCTCAAAGCTAGACCACCAGGCGTTCCAGGCATTCCCTGGATATCCTTCATCCTCACTCTAGGTGCATCATTCACTGCCCCCTCAGTGAGAGGAGGAGCCTCCACTGGATGAACTGCCGGATGGCTTGCATTCATTGCTTCAGGACACCTTGTCTCACATACCCATCTCCGTTTGCCACAAAATTCTTCTTAGTGGGACGAGAGAACCTCAGCCCCAAAGCAGAGCTGGGAAAATTATGTAAATCCCAAACTCTGTTTCCTAGGTTGCAAATCGATTCTACAAAGGAATTCGATGCCTGCACAATTGTGCACAATGCTCGCTGCCGGTTCAGCGATTAGCTGCACCAAACCGTCATGGATTTGCACACGAAAAGGCAGACTCCACCCTCGCTTTTAGGATGCAGGTCTCTGGTCCGGGTGGATTACCATAAAAAAGGATAAAAATCTAATCTACTCAAGCCTGATAGAAGAGTCACAAACAGTTTTTGGGTTTCAGAAGTCGATTACGCAGATTTTGCTAGATAAAGTGGCGAATCAAATACAGCAAACCACTGTCATGAAGAAACGGAATCCTAATTCAACGGCCTTGAGCTAAAGAGGAAAGCATAGCCAATTCCGAACCCAGAATCTACCAACCTTTGCGAAAGCGAAGGCATCCGCAGCCATATCGAAACAGCCGATTCCTCTACCGAGAAGAGGACAAGCTCTACGGGATGCCCGCTTTCCGAGATCGATTGAGAAGAGACGACTGAAGAGTCGAGAAAATGAAAGGGCGACTGACGATGCCGGGAAGCTCTTTTCATTCGTGGGTAGCTCAGGTAGCGTACGGGGTTTCCTACCTCAGGCCCGCAGTGGCTACAGGTCCCCGTGGCGCATTTTAGCGTCCGTCGCAATCTCTGCGTATCGGACGTATTAGCCGTGTGAGTCGGTGTGACGCTAAATCAAAGGCTACACACCCGAACAAAAAAATTCAAAAAATTATGAATTTATAATTTTTTTGTTTTATTTAATTAAAATTTATATAAATTTTTTTATTAAATAACTTAACAATAAGTTAAAAATATAAATATACAAATCTATCTTGAATACAAAATATTAAATAATTAAAATATAAAATTTTCCAACAATAATAAGTAAAAGTATAAGTTGTGAAACTAACTCAATTTTATACTTCAAAAATTTTATCTTAAAATTACTTTTAATTTAGAAGATATAAGCATTTTAAGTTATATGCACTGATAAGTAATCTTTTAAGGAAATGTGTATCAAGTAGGTCGAAATTAGATACGTATCGGGCAATACGTAGGGGTGGCAATGGGGCGGGTTTTTGGAAACCCATCCCCACCCCGTGAAAATCCGAGGAAACCCGTCCCCGTGAAAACCCGCCCCGCGGGTTTGCTTTGTAAACCCGTCCCCGCCTCGCGGGTACCCGACACGACCCGCCCCATTTTGGCATATTTTATATTAAAATTTTTAAAAATATAAAAAAATTCAAAAGTAAATATTATAAATTTATAAATAAATAAATACTGTTTCACCGAAAATCCGCCGGTCCGCGAAGAGGCGCGACCGAGAGAATATGTCGATTACTTTAGAATAATTTTGTGTTACAGGGTGTGTTTTGTATCAAGGAATGCGAGTTCACTCTCCTAGGCTTCCTCGATTCGATCTCCGTGTGTGAATTGTCGGTTTCGCTTCGGGCGAAACGTCCGGAGTTTGAGTTCTGGGAACGAGTGTGCACGATCTGGTGTGGCTTTGGTCGGTCGGACGGAAGTATTTGTGTTCCGTGTGTTTTCGACTTGTGACGTTGCCGGCGAACGTGTAGAGTCGCTCCGGTTGAACTGTTGAACGACGAAACTGCGAAGTTGCTGAACTTCTCCGGTTTGAGAGAGCTTCGTGGCGTCGAAGTTTCTTCTCGGTGAAGGGATTTTCAGACCTCCGTTTCGAGAGAAAAGAACTTCGTGGCGTGAAGTATTTTCTCAACTAGAATGCTCTCAAACTTGATTTTTTCTCCACCGATTTCTCCCCACCCCCTCGTGATTGGGAATTCTTTGGCTTTTTGTAGCCCGTCCCCGTGAAGTTGTTGTGGTTTCTTCCTTGGAAAGGGGATCGCGATCCCCTTTCTCGCTGCCTCCTTTGAGAGGGGAGGAAGACTAAAGAATTTCTCCTCCTCGATCCCACAAATGAGGATCGTGCTCCTCTTTCCTTGGTCTTTACCGTTGATGGCCGACATGATCGTTGGTTGCTGAGTTGTGTAGCAACGTGACGAGGCATGCTGACTAAAGGACGACGCGGCGGCTTCCTCGCCGACGGGCCCGATCGTGTCGATAACGCCGACGACACGACCGGACTTCGCGATGGGCTGCGGCGATGAACTTCGAAGATCGACAGGGCCTACCCACGATCGTTCTTTGATGGATCGGTGGGTTGATGGACTCATCGAATTTGGGCCGTGCACATTTTGGTGCATACAGATTGCCCCCTTCGAGACTTGTTCGTTCGGGAGGAACGAACAAGTTTCGAATGTGAAGATGAATGAACACGACGCACACCTCTTTTTTTTTTTCCTTTTTTTTTTGTTGATCCTCTTACTCTTTTAGGATCGTTTATCTTTTGTGTACGTATGCTTTTCTGTCCTCTTGCTTTTTTAGGACATTGTATATTTTCTGTACACCTTGTACGTATTTTTTTTTTCATTCTTTTCTTTTCTTTCTTTTGTTTTTTTTGGCTCTCTTGCTGTTTTAGAGTTGTTTGCTTTTTTTTCGATTTTTTTTTTTTTTTTGCATACTGCGCGACATGTGGAGTATGTACGGTATAGAGAGATGATGGATACCGAAAGCGAGATGTCGCCCGTGTTTGAGCAACAACGGCGAATTGGGGTTGAGCTACCGGCTACGGTTTGCTTTGAGTGTTGCCAAAAAGTTGTTTCAAACCCTGAGAAGGCCGATCGCGATAGATTTTGGCGAACTTCGCAAGTCTCGACGACTTTGGGCTGTCGCTACGGAAAGAGGTGTCACTTTCGGCGACTCGGTGTGCGCCGCACTAGTGAGAGGTGCGGTTTGGTAGCTTGGTCGCCGGACCAAAGGGAAAACTCGAATCTGAATAAGACCCGGAGGCCGAATTTGAAATTGACCGATGTCTCGGTGAGTTGCGCCCTTCTCGAACTGTATTGACGCGACCGGAAGAGGATTTTGAAAGGAGGTGTGTGTAGTGGGACCCCTCTTGGCTGAATCGATCCTCCCAAAAATTGGGATATCTCTCGTCGACCGTTTGGCTTCGCGAGTTTGAAAGATAGTCTGGCTCTCGGGTGCTACCCTCTGTCTTGAATTGGCCTTACTGCGATTCTGACCCGGGAGGCTATGCGCAACTTATCTACGTTTTTATGATCCTTGTCGGTCCCGGCTTACATCAGAAATTTTCTGCGAGCGAGAATTCAAAGATCTTGTAAAGAAATTTCTCTCCCCGCGACCTCGGGTTGAATTCGAGTCGACAAAGGTCGACCCACTCTCTTTTCTTTCTTCTTCTCTTCCTCCCTCTTTCTTCTTCTTTTTCTCTCCTCTCATTTTTCGACCTCTCCCTCGGTCTCTTTTCTCTCTCTCTCTCTTTCCACGATTTTCTCCTTTTTTTTTTTTTTTTGAATATCCTCTCGTGTTCTTCTCTCTCACATTTACTTACCTCTCTCGGCTGGCTTTCTTGCACACTAAGTGTCTGTCGGTTTGTCAAAGTGACAGGCCCGGCGAATGTAATCGCGAGATTTGGCTCGGCAATGAGAACAAAAGTGTTGTGTTGCACTGGTTTGATCGCCATGTGCTGAATTTTGCTTTGAGTGTGCCCGTACCGGGTTGTCGGGTGTTGCATTTCCCACGTTGTCGATCCGGCTTGGTCGCCGGGTGCTATCTGTCGCGATTCGCTCGGCCGGGTGCTGATTTTCGTTTTGGCTTTGGCGGCTCGGTCGCCGGGAGATAAAACTTCTGTTTTGGTTCAGCCGGTGCCAAAATTTTGATTCGGTTGAGCACGCTTGGTTCTTAGAGAGGCTGAATCCTAATAGCTAAGCGCCTCGGCTTGGACAATCGAGTGTGAGTTCTTTGTTTGGTCGCAACCGGCCAGGAGTTGGTTGCCGGTCGCGAGTTGTTTTGAGGTCGTGGCCGACAAAGGCGTCGGGTGTGAGTATGTGCCGACCTCCTATTTTTTTCTTCGACCGCTTCTTTTTTGTCGCGGCTCTTTTTTTTTTTTTGCGGCGACGACTTCTTTTTTCGCAGCGGTTTTTTCTTTTGCGACGACTTCTTTTTGTCGCAGCCCTTTTTTTTTTTTTTGAAGAGGAGTTACATACGACTTCGTGCGGCTGCGTCCGGCTCGGTCGCCGGTCGCGGAGTTTTTGCGACCACGGACACCGAATCGATCGCCGGTGTTGCATCGATAGTTCCTTCATCAGCGTTTGGCTTGGTCGCCCGACCCGCGAGGTTTTATTGCGTCCGGCTATGCCGGACGGTCGCGAAGCTTCTTTCCTGCATTCGGTTTGGTCCGCGAGTGCATTGCTCTATTTTGGTCGCATCCGCCTCGGTTCTTAGGGAGGCTGAATTTCTTTTTGCGCACCGGCTCGGTCGCCGGGGTACAAAGGCTTCTTTGCAGAGCTGCTGAGTGGTCAGCTCGATTTGATCGTCAACCACTTCTTTTCTTTATCGCGACTTCTTTTTTTCGCTGCTTTTTTGTTCGGCGACGACTTCTTTTTTCGCAGACCTTTTTTTTTTTTCGCGGCGACTTCTTTCTGTCGCAGCTTTTTTGTTCGGCGACGGCTTCTTTTTGTCGCAGCCTTTTCTTTTTTTTTTTTTGGGGCAGAGTTACATACCTGACACCATTTGATTGCGTTTGGCTCGGTCGCCGAACGTTGTTTGGTCGCGTCCCTCTTTGTTTCCGGTTGCGCGATTCTGAATTGAGCTCGGCTCGGTCGCCGGGCATTTGCTTTGGTCGCGGCCAGCTATATGGCTGGTCGTGGAGTTTTGAGTAGTGCTCGGCTCGGTCGAGTGCGAGCTGCTAGTTGAACTACCGAGTGATAGGCGCTGGATTGATTGTCGACCAATTTGTTTTCTTTTGCGACTGCTTCTTTTTGTCGCTGCATTTTTCTTTTCTTTTGCGATAGCTCCTTTTTGTCGCTTGCTTTTTTTTTTTTTGCTTTCGTATTTGTTTCTTTTTTGTCGCATCCTTATTTTTTGAAGAGGGGTTGCGTACCTTGTTCTGTTAGCTGCGTCCGGCTCGGTCGCCGACCGCAGAGTTCTGATCTGACATCCGGCTCGGTCGCCGGTAGTGCCTCTGTATTTTTTTTCTTCAGCCCGTTTTGTTCTTTGGCGCGGACTATGAACCGCTTTCGGCTTTCGGTTGCGGGCACAAATTTTGTTGTTTCGATCGCGGCCGGCCATTGGCTAGTTCGCGAAGCTTTGAATTGTGCTTTCGGATCGGTTGCGGGGCACTTGTTTTTTGATCGCGGCCGGCTATTTGGCTGGTCGCGAAGCTTTGAATTTTGCACAGCTCGGTCGCCGGGCATTTGTTTTGATCGCGGCCGGCTGTTTGGCTGGTCGCCGGTGCGAAGCCTTTGGGACTGTGCTCGTCGTATTAGAAGGTGTGTCAAAGTATCTCTTCTTAGCAACGTTTCCGTTCGCTTCGCTCCAATTCGCCCGGTGAGATCCGCCTCGAGTGTAAACGCGGAGTTTCTCCCCTTCCAGTCCCCACCTTGTGACCCCAAATCATTGAGCGGCGCATCCAAGGTCCTTGTGTTCAGACCTTGGATTCTCACCTGGTGAATCCCGGCTATTTTGCGCTTCCACTGCATTGACGAAGATATAGACGGCGTGGCCAAGAGAGAAGACCTTGATCACTTGTCTGGTCTTCTTCAATGGCAGGTCTTCGTCGTCCACGTATAGATTGGTGGAGTACCAGAGATAATCGGTGGTATCCTTGGTCATGTTGTAGTGCTCCAAACAAGAGGGGAACTTGAAATTGGCATCATTGACCTTCACAATGGGTTCTTTCCACATCTTCCATTCCTTATTATTCTTCTTGAATTAGTCGCTGGGAATGAAGTCCCTGTTGTTGTGCTGCGAAACCACATGGGCAGTGTTGAGGACGATTGCAGTCGGGGAGGATGCTAACGGAGTGACGGGAAAGGTAGTACTTTTGGCCATTGAATTTGGCGGTCTTATCTCTTCTAGTGTCATTGCTGGTTAAAAAAAACGGCACAGAGGTCACTACTCTCGAAACCCTGTAGATGATGGCCTCGAGTCCCCTTCCGATGGCTTGGCGGATGGGCTCCCCCAATATCTCCTCCTTCGTTTTCCCTTGGGAAACTTTCCGAGTGGGATGGGTCCAGGTAGACCCACTTCATTCCCTTCGTCCCGGGAGGTGGCGGGTTGAATGAATCGAACAGAGGGATTTTTTTTTTTTTTTTTGGACTTTTTCAAGGGAGCCTTCCCCGTCCACGGCCGAGGCAATGACGGCGACGCAAAGGGCAAAGACGCGGGCTCTCGAATTGCAATAGGCTTCACCTTAGTGTGTCCGAGTAACTGAACTGGAACTCGAAAGGAGCCTCGGGAAGGAGATACGAAACGCCATTCTCACCCAATATGATCGACCGACCGTCGGCTTGGACGATATCACACCCTCAAGACGGGTTCTTGGTGCGAACAGAATTGGCGGAGGAAGAGGCTTCCGTTTGGGGTGTTGTTGATTTTCAAATTGGAGCGTAAGTGAAGAGATTGGGTTTCAAAGCGTTGCCAAATTGGCCTTTTGAAGCCGGCAATGATCGGAGCTTGGCGGTGGGCATTTGTTGTGATTGCGGCGAGTGTGGTTGGGATTTTTTTTGGGTGAACGTGATGGTGGGCGCAACAAAAAAGGCGAAAGTCGTGATTTTGTTATCGTGGCTTCCGTTCGTCTTCTCCGGGCGACGACGCTGACGGAGCTTCTTGGTCCGCTTTTTCTCTTCGAGCTCAATTTCTTTCTCTGTTTTTTTTTGTTCTTCATCTCCGGTATATCGCGACGAGAAGCTGGCTGTCCTGCGTCGTCTTTGGCTGCGCGGTCGCGACGATTGTTGTGACTTCGGTCCAGCGATTTTCGTCACTTTTTCACCAGCAACACTCCCTTGCCTCTTTGAGCTCCGGTGATTCCTCTAAACGCCGACAAGTTACAACCCGGGGCTTTTGTCCGCGGTGAGCTCGTCACGGCAATTGGCGCAGGTAAGCTCTTCCTTTTTTCTTTTCTCTCTGTTTGCTTCTTTTTTTTTTCGTGGGCGCAATAGGAGGCAGGAAGTCGCGATTTTTTGTCATCGCGGCTTCCGATCGTCTTCTCCGGTGACGACGCCGGCTTCTGGTCATCTTCTCGGACGACGACGCGTTCCAATCTGAGGGGCACTTTGAATTGTGCTCGGCTCGATCGCCGGGCACTGGTTTTGATTGCGGCCAGTAGTTTGGCTGGTCGCGGAGCTTCAAAGGGTGCTCGGCTCGGTCGTCGGGCACCTGTTTTAGTCGCGGCCAGTAGTTTGTTTGGTCGCGGAGCTTCGAAGGGTGCTCGGCTCGATCGCCGGGCACCTGTTTTGGTCGCGGTCAGCAGTTTGACTGGTCGCGGAGGAGGATGTCATGCCCCCAGTTGTGCATCCTTCTCTCGGAACACAATGCGCGGTGGGCAGGATACGACGAGTGCCTCTTCTGACTTTTACCGGCCAAGGGAGGATTGTGCATCTTCTTCCTCCTTTCCGTAGGGTGGAGTTAACCCGACCTTCGGCAAGTCATGCTTTCTCATGAGGAACCTCTCGACTTCGGCTTCGAGTTCCTCTAGTTTGTCGAGGACTCGAATTAAGGCTTGTCTTGACCTTGTGGCCAAGTCGATGTCGTCTTCTATCTCGTTGAGTGACGAGATTTGCTTCGATGACGCCTCGAGGTTGTCGCATTCGACGACCGGTCGCTTGCCTTTGTCTTTGGCTGCTGCTGGTTGGTTCGAGGAGCTATCGAAAGCAGTTGCCACCATTGCTGGAGGCGCCGAAAACTCCTTGGGGAAGAACTCCGCCAAAGTGACGGGTCTCCTCTTCTTCTTGTTTGCCTCCGGGCGTTGGTTCGGGAGTTTTCTTTTTTATTCGCTGGCTTTTTGTTTGGCAGCTTCGCTTGGTTCTCGTGTGTTCGCCGGTGCGGTTCGGTTCGATTTCGAATAAGCTTCTTTCTCCGGGTAACCAGGATCCACCCTCTGCGTCGGCTGCGGCTTCTTTCGGGTGTGCGATTTTGGTGCGACCTTAGCCGGTGGTCGTCGTTTGTTGTCTGGTCGGTTGCGGGGACCGAAATTTTGACGGTACTCCTTCCTTGCGACCTGTTGTTTGTTTGGCGAGCTTCGCCGGTTTGGCTCGGCTTGAATGGAGACAATGTTTGCCGACGCCGCTCCTTCGCTCCATCGATCACAATACGGCTTTATACCGCGAGATTCATGATTCGATCCTTTAAAGAGAAACATTGCTCTCGGTCGAAAGTGACCAAGCAAACGGTGATATTTTTGCAGTTTTTGGTCCTTTGATTTCGCAAGGTCGCCGGGTCTTTTTGATGTCCGCAACAACTTAATCAAGTTGTTCTCGAGCAGCTGCTTTCGAGCATGAGAGGAACATCGGCGTCGATGAAGGGGTAGGTCTTTACTTGCCTCTCCTCCAAATGACGGTTTCCAATAAGTGTCTCGAAAGGGGAGGTCGTGGAGCCGAAGTTTGTTTTTACCTTGCTCCTGACTTTTATTGGTTCGAGAGTTAAATCGTCGCTGGGATGTTTTAGTTTTCTCCTTCACGCATGTGGGTACGCGGTCAGCGGCGGCAGATGATGAAACTTCCTCCCTCGCTCCTCCATGAGGTTCTCCATGTTGTGGGCCTCATTTGCGAAGTTCTTGAAAGTTTGTTGGTCTGTCGACTTTGAATGTAGCGTAGGAGTTCCCATTGCATCCCTCGAGAGCACATTTTGATTTCTGCCGAGGGATAGATTCGAGCTCTCTTTGCGGTTGAGGCTCAAGTTCCTCCACCGGTTGATGTAGTCGACGACCTTCTCTTCCTTCTTCTTACGCTTTAGATTGGCTATCTCGACCCGGTGACGGTGCGTCGAGTGCTTTAAAATCGACCGAGGAACTCTCGCCCAATTGTTCCCAACTATCGATTGATTCTTGCGGCAATTCGATATACCAATCAAAGGCGTTGCCTTTCAAGGATCGGCCAATTGCTTGACCAACAGGTCGCCGTCTGTGTGCCGGCGTTGTTGCAGGTCTCGATGAAATGAGCGGCGTCTTTGCTTTGGGTGGCCGTTGCCATCGAATTGCTGGAACTTCGGCGGATGATAGCCGAACGGCATTGGGATGTTTTGTATCCTTTGCGTGTAATGGGCTTTTCGATAGGCCACCGACTTGCTTTCGCCGAGCCGTTTCGCGCATGGCACGGTTGATGAGTTCAGTCCACCGCATCTAAGGTGAGGGCAGCCGGCTCGCTTCATTCGACCTCGTGGATGACCGTCGGTACGATGGGCTGCATCTCGTCGTCGAGGCGGGATCCTCTCGCGATGGTTTGGCGAGCCACTAGTAGTCGCCGGTTTGGGTCGACCTCTTTGCGAAACGCCGGTCTTTGTTGTTGGCGGCGCGCCCATTTCGAGCCGCTCCATCATCCTTGTGATCCGGAGATCGCGAAGCTGCGAGTTGCGCATCTTTGATGCGCAGATTGTTCGCTTCTGTTCTTTAAATGCAGCTTGCATTTCGGCAAGCTGCTCTTCGATTGTTTTGACCGACGCTGTCATTGCGCCATTTTGACGGTCGGCGCCGATGGAGCTGTTCCCGACGCAGATCGGTGGAGAATATTTTGCCGGTGATCGCATTGGGGAGACGGTCGCCGGTGTTCTCGGGTGTGGAGAAGTTGTTGTGGGCGACCGGTTTGGGAGGCAGCCCCGGCGAGATGCGGCAAGGTGGAGTTGGTGATAGTGCAGCCGGGAGGTCGCCGGTGTCCGCCGACGAGGCTTAACGAATGGGTGGTGAGCCGGCTGCTGAAGTAAGCGCTGCTAAGAGATCGTGAGAGATGGTCACGATTGGAGATTTGTCTTCGGCCGCCGCCTCTGATGGGAGGAGGCCGATGGCGAATTCATTCGGCCCGCGGGAGGAGGAGTTTGTGCCCCCTCGTTGTTCGTTACCGCCGCACCAAAGCGTAGACGACGGCTCTCCTTTGGCGATGGTGGCGATTGTTGGACTGACCACCGGACCGCAAGGCCGGTGGTGTGGTGTCGACGGGCGGTAGGTCGGCCTATTTGCTGCCGGGATCATTCTCGACGGTCGCGGCGACCGCTTTGGTAGAGGCCGCCAGAGCCCTGTGGTTGGTAGACTGCACTGGATGGCGCACATCTAGCATTAAAGGAGCCTCTCCAGTGGACAAGCTCCTGGCCAAGGCCCTTGTAATTGGGCGAATGGCCGGTGGTGGAGAGGTAGGAGCGCGGAGGTCGGCAGATGGTCCGCGAGCTCCTGCGGTTGAGCTTGCGGTAGCTGCAGGGAGCGGGTGACCAGAGCTCGAGGAGGCAATTTGCTTACCCCTGTTGTTGTTGTTGTTGTTGTTGCCGTTGTTGGTGTTGCTGGCCATGGCTGAGGTAGGAGATTTTTTTTTTGTTGGTTGGACGGAGAAGGAGATGAGAGGTAGGAAAAGTCCCACCGGGTATGCCAAATCTGTTTCACCGAAAATCCGCCGGTCCGCGAAGAGGCGCGACCGAGAGAATATGTCGATTACTTTAGAATAATTTTGTGTTACAGGGTGTGTTTTGTATCAAGGAATGCGAGTTCACTCTCCTAGGCTTCCTCTGATTCGATCTCCGTGTGAATTGTCGGTTTCGCTTCTTCGGCGAGAACGCCGGAGTTTGAGTTCGGGAACGAGTGTGCACGATCCGGTGTGGCTTTGGTCGGTCCGGACGGAAGTATTTGTGTTCCGTGTGTTTCGACTTGTGACGCGTTCGCGCGAACGAGCGAGTAGAGCTCTCGGTTGAACTGTTGAACGACGAACTGCGAGTTGCTGAACTTCTCTGGTTTGAGAGAGCTTCTGTGCGTCGAGTTTTTTCTCGGTGAAGGGATTTTCAGACCTTCGTTTCGAGAGAGAAAGAACTTCTGTGCGTGAAGTATTTTCTCAACTAGAATGCTCTCAAACTTGATTTTTTCTCCACCTGATTTCTCCCCCACCCCTGTGATTGGGAATTCTTTGGCTTTTTGTAGCCTGTCCTGTGAAGTTGTTGTGGTTTCTTCCTTGGAAAGGGGATCGCGATCCCCTTTCTGCTGCCTCCTTTGAGAGGGGAGGAAGACTGAAGAATTTCTCCTCCTCGATCCCACAAATGAGGATCGTGCTCCTCTTTCCTTGGTCTTTACCGTTGATGGCCGACATGATCGTTGGTTGCTGAGTTGTGTAGCAACGTGGCGAGGCATGCCGACTAAGGTCGACGCTGCGGGCTTCCTGGCGACGGGCCGGACCGTGTCGATAAATGCGACGACACGACCGGACTTCGCGATAGCCCGCGCAATGATGAACTTCAAGATCGACAGGGGCCTACCCACGATCGTTCTTTGATGGATCGGTGGGTTGATGGACTCATCGAATTTGGGCGTGCACATTTTGGTGCATACAAATACTTAACTTAAATATTTTATTAAATATAAAATATATTAATATATTTTTTTTATTATATATTAACCTTTTAATATTTTATTTTTTTATAAATATTAAATGGGTCAGGTCGGGTTTTTGGGGCGAAACCCATCCCCGTCCCGAACCCGTGATGGGTTTCGCTCCAAAATACCAAACCAGCCCGCGGGGAAAATATGCAAAGCCGAACCCGCTTTAAGTGGGTCAGGTCGATGCAGGTTCCCCATTTACGAGAACCCGTTGCCATCCCTAGCATTACGAGAACCCGTTGTCCGAATTATAAATTATAGTGAAAAAAGATTGCAGATTTTATTATCAGTCATTGTAAATGATCTGGACACTAACTTAAGTTATTGTTGTACTAACTCTGATTCATCATAAACAATGGTACCAATTAATTAAAATGTTACTTGTTTTTCTGCTAAACTTTGTGTAATTGAAACAAAATGCTATTATGCTTTAGAGGTTAGTGCATTAGAGAGAAACGAAATTTAGAGTGGTCTTCTGCATATGTAATAGTTATTTGACCTTGTTTGCAACCATCTTTTATATGTATGTCAGGAATTTATTCAAACTAGATCTATTAAATGCCTAAGAAAAATGATGTCACTCCAAAAAATGAGTGGAAAGTGTAAGTCATTTTTTCAAGTCAATTACGACTCAAGATTGATTAATGATAAAATATTTGTGCATGGACACATGTTGTTCAAATATTGAGTCATGAATTCTACAACGAAAAAGCCCCTCGTTCACTGGCGTTTGGGTTACATTGGCGTTTGGCCACCCAAATGCCAATGTACATTGGCGTTTGACCACCTAAATGGCAATGTACATTGGCGTTAGACCACCTAAAAGGTAATGTACATTAGCTTTTGGCCACCCAAATGCCAATGTACATTGGCGTTTGAGTTACATTGGCGTTTAGCCACCCAAAGGGCAATGTACATTGGCGTTTGGGTTACATTGACATTTGGCCACCCAAATGCCAATGTAGATTGGCGTTTGGGTTACAGTAGCATTTGGCCACCCAAACGGCAATGTACGTTTGGGTTACAGTGGCGTTTGGCCACCCAAACGGCAATGTACATTGGTATTTGAGTTACATTGGCATTTGGGCCCAAATGCCAATGTACCTTGGCGTTTGGCCACCCAAATGGCAATGTACATTGGCATTTGGGTTACATTGGCGTTTGGCAACCCAAAGGGCAATGTAAATTGCCGTTTGGGTTACATTGGCGTTTGACCACCCAAATGTCAATGTACATTGGCGTTTGGCCACCAAAACGGCAATATACATTGGCATTTGGGTTACATTGGCATTTGACCACCCAAATGCCAATGTACCTTGGCGTTTAGCCACCCAAATGGCAATGTACATTGGCATTTGGGTTACATTGGTGTTTGGCCACCCAAATGCCAATGTACATTAGCGTTTGGGTTACATTGGCGTTTGGCCACCCAAATGGCAATGTACATTGGCATTTGGGTTACATTAGTGTTTGGCCACCCAAATGGCAATGTACATTGGCGTTTGGGTTACACTAGCGTTTGGCCACCCAAATGCCAATGTACATTGGCGTTTGGGTTATATTAGCGTTTGGCCACCTAAATGCCAATGTACATTGGCGTTTGGGTTATATTGGCGTTTGACTACCCAAATGGCAGGAGAATTAATATGGCGAATCGTTTTGTCGGATACACTTCCTTCTTCTATTGGCCACCTCCGAATCCGTACAGTCATGGCGTATGCCATTACAGAAAACCGTTATGTTTCCTCGAGTTTAATTTTAGGGTTTGACGATATAGTCATTAATTCATTCCCCTTTCACGCAGGCCACGTTCAATGCGCGCGCCGAATAAACTAACGGCCGAACCCTTCTCTTTCACCCCGGCGAAAGGTCGTTGCCGTAACGGACGAGGACGTACGTAGTATCTCATACAAGCTGCCAAAGCGTCCCCAAGCCCTCCGCTTTCTCCGCGCCAATATTTCTTAAAAAGCGCCCTCCGCTCCCATGCCAAATTCATGCCTCGCTTACTGCTCCATCCTTCTTCTCCCTCCGTAACATCATGTCTCGGGAAGACGACGACGAGAGGCAGTACCAGTGCTTCAGAAAGTACGAGGAGATTGTGAAACAGGTAAACGGATGCCCGAACCCTATATATCCTGCTAATTAATATTCTTTTTCGTTCTGGTTTAATTTGTATCGGGAGCTGATTAGATTTTGTTTTTTGTCTTTCTTTCCGGTTTGATGAGCTGATCGAAATGGTGGACGCCAGAACCAGAGCTCCAAAACGGCGAAGAGTATCTTCTGTAAGATCGATCTTCCTTCTCTATAGATTGATTCGTCTCTACAATTAACTTTGAAATCGATCTGTAGAAGGAAACGTCTTGCATTTCGATGCACGATGGACGCAAAGCATGGATATGCAAAAGGACGATCTGTTCGTGATTGTCGATCGATTAGCCTTATTTACGTTAAATATTTATTTGTATTTTCCATTACCAGAGCTCGAGGGGGAACAACGGCGCCGCTCCATCGAGGCAAGGAGCTGGCGGCGACGACGTGCTTGTTCAAACAATAACCAGATTTCTCCATGATTTGGATACAAACCTGACGGAACAGTGAAGACCAGAAAATTATATATACATGCAGACTGAGATTATGTTTTTAATTAGATGATCAGTAGTAGTACTGTTCGCTATATATATGTAGCTCTCAAAGAACTTGGAGATGATTACTGGCTCACAGTTGGGTGGAAGCAACAATTCGTCAAGATTACTAGTGTAGATGGATATATAAATATATATGATGATACTTTTAACTGTTTGGTTTTATTAATTCTTGTGGAAAACAAAAGTTTCGTTCTTAGTAGTTAGTACTGATCTTTGTCATCTTATGAACTGAATCGACTAAAGCAACAGCTAGAGGCAAGCGAGACGGCAAACAATTTTAAGGAAATCGACAATATTGGGGAATGACTAATTTAACTTTTATGCAGCTTCTATATTTTGGAGGCTTGAGGCTGGTTTGGATCACCTAGTAGCTTTTCATATAGCGCGTGTACCAGAGTATAAGTACTCACACAAATGTGATATTTTACGTTGCACAATTTGGTTGGGCGCACCACATGAAAGCTCAAACGTGATTCATAACTATGTTTAGTGCCAAAAGAAAAAATCCCTGTGCACTAACGAAGGAGACTCTCGCTCATTAGTGGGCCAGAAAAGAAACGCCGCCCCAATGAAGATTTAGTATGATTTTCAGGGAAATATGAAAGAGTACTCTTGAGGGACACAGTACTGTAACATGGTCTTATGTTCCTAGCTAGGACAGCCAATAGCCAATGTAATGGCTGATGAATTAGCTGCTAAGGAAGGAGTCCCCTTGCAATCTCTTGGTAGTACTTGATGTATTTTATATCATAATAAAATACTATCTTTTTTGTGGTTTTAAAAACAAAAATCCTTGTGCACTATTTCGCCAAAAATGTGTCCATTTGCAAAACAGACCGAATTAACCAGGCAGCTTAATTTGTAACAGAGCCTTAAACATCTAATTATTATGGCCTTCTTCCAATATTTTGCTGAGTGACAACAAAGAAGAAATCCAAGATCAAACTCGTAGAAAGTTTCAATGGTCATGAATTTGCATTTTTTTCTTAAGTAACTTTTAGTTTGGTCTACACAAATTATTTGTGACAGGGCAAATGAATGATTTATTTACTTTATTTTCGCTTAAGATTTAAGAATAAGATAGAATTTATTTATTTTTATGAAATAACTGCGTCTCCTTGTCTAAATTTCATTTATTGTTTAATTTTGAAAATGCTCCTATCTTTCATGTAATCATGTGCAGTGACGGGGCCTTATTTCAAGCTCTTGGCTCTCGGCTATTAAAACGAGACTCCTGAATCCGGATGGCAAAATCCCGACAAGAAGGCATGTGCAAGTACACGCGTCGGATACGGTACAAAAATTTCTCTGAAATCTCAAGCTCCGGAGCGTTTTCATCAGAGATTAGACTAGTTTTCAGAAAAAAATATTTCTATTTTGGAGTTCACCTGCCCTTTATTGTTTGAGCGTTTTTTTTTTTTTTTTTTTTCCCTCCTTAGACAAGACCGCGGCGATAATGAGGGGCAGGAATCCACCATTTTGTATCACGACGAGCAACTATTTCTAATTAACATCCGCGGGAAATCATTCTGTAATTATCAGTCTGTGGTTTCAGATTTTGGAAGAATTCGATTATGAGAAGGCCAGTTTTTTTAGGTTTGCTTTTGGTCTTATTTCTGGGCGTGGCCGTTTATATCAGGCTATGGGCCATCGATTTGACCATCTCCGAGGCAGAAACAGAGATCATAAGGTTCGCTTTTTTAGTCTCTTTTCATTTTCGAAGGCATGTTTCTCTTTTCATTAGTTTTTTCCAACAAAGTGTCCTTTCATTTACATATAAGGGAGGTAATATGGAAGCATTGGCGACGATGAAGGAACATTTCTTCTCGTTATATTGGATGCTTAGACTTGTATAAACTTTGTTGCGTGAGTGGGGGATCGATGCTTTTCTTTACTAAACGATAGCAACATGCAAAACAGCAGAAACAAAAACAACGGCATAAACTCTCAAAACAAAAGAACAAAAGCAACAACAAAGAAGGAAAAGAATAAGAGAAAGTCGAAAGATGCCCAATTGCATTCTCTTCTTCATATTTCATTTGAAGCAGAGATCAAACAGGAAAGAGCATTGTAGAGAAATGCGACCTGCTCTTTTGATTGCTAATAAGTGGTTACCCAAGCGCATGTATTTTGAAATTCCTTTCAAATGTTATTAATCTATTAGTGAAGATAGCAACTATAGGTAAAATATATTAGTTTGGTCTCAAATATAACATTCTATTCTTCAATTCTTGCTCTTATTTACTTTTTCAAGGCCCGATTTTATTAGACTGAAGCTGCAGAAAGTAAAAGAAAAACACGTACTCCTATTATTGCCTTTTTGTTCATACTCTTTCAATGTCAAGAGGACCCAAATTGATTGGCCACTTAGACAATAAGAGCTGATCCATTAAATGGTTATTTAGTCATAAAAGATATGAACATGAATTCTACTAGCCATTTAGTATTCCAAATTATCTGTGTCTAGTTTTGTTTTGATCTGAGTTTATGAGTTAATAACAAGCACCAATAGAAGGTTTATGACTCATTTGGAGTTGTATAGGTGAAGCTCTACCTTTTGTAATTCATATTATGCTGAAGGACAGAAGCTGAGTAGGGTACTTGTACCGCTGATTCAAGTGCTCTATTTTAATTATTCTATGGCACAAAATTTTTAGCCAATCGAGTGTTATTTTACAAGCTGAAACATTTTTAAAAGCGTGAATGGTTTGAATAAAATATTTAGCTGTATGGCATGAAAGGTAGATATAACCTATATATTCTGCACATCTTCATAGTTGGCACTACTGATATGAATGGTTCAACCTTTTTTTTCTTTCAAAGAGAAAAGTGCAACAATAGTAACTAAAAATGGATGGCTGATAATTGAAAATATAAAAGAAAAGTTTCAAGCCAGGTCATGATTATTCCAAGATGTTTGGAGATTCCGCTATTAATGAATCCTCGCTTACTTGGTTGTTGTCTCCTTTGAAACATGCATAATTTGCCGCTTTACTTTAGCTGATTAAATTTATTTCATTATGTCACACTTTTGCAGAAGACAGTTTGATCTTGCTAACAAGGAAGCTATGGAAGAATCGGCTGAATGGAGACTGAAATATGATGAAGAAGTGGAAAGAGGTACTCAGCGTTTGAGGGAGTTGATACAGGTATGAACATGTCAGAGTCATAAGTTGTTGTCCGCCTTTTACATCATCTTAACAGTAGAATAAGGCTTTATTTTGACTAAATTTTGAACATTAGATTTTAGAGGTTTTGTCTTAGTCTTTTCGCTCCAAAAAACATGTCTAGAATCTGTTTATCATGTCTAGACCGTCAAAGCTTTTGTAACCTTTGTTGTTTTATCATGTTTTTCAATGAAATATAGCATTCACCATTCTCAAAAACATAAAAGTTTTCTTTAAAAAAGAGGTCTATCTGAGTTTGGGCGTGAGCGTACATTTTTTTTGAGAAATTTTGTATTTTATTTGAAAATAAATATGTTTACAACTAGTACATTATGGTACATGGGTATCTATTTCCCTAGTTGCAACTTACAATAGAGACACCTGGTGAAAATCCCGTGTCTAGCTAGACAATTAGGCTGGCTGCTCGCTGATCTAAGAACATTTATTTGATCTCCAACAGACCAGCAACGAATCAAACTTATATAAAGATATCACAGCCTCCATGGAGGGGCAAGGCTTTTAACCATCTAAGTGTGAGCAACACACATATGTTAAGGAAATCAGAATTCAGTATGCAGCAGCAGACTTCCAACACATTGCTTTCCTGCCAAGAAGAAAATATTGATATGACCAAGAACAAATAAGAACTGTCTTTTTTTTTTGTTTCCCTTTCTATCTCAGAGTCCAGTTAAGGGTGACCTTTAGCTTTCTAACCCGTTTAAAAGGCAAGGCCGGTTGCTGTAAATATTCAAGCAGTTCTTACTACAAAATGCAAGTAGTATGAACTTGACACATGAAGATGAAGGTTTGCTTGACATTGATTAGATAACTGCTGTCTGTTGTTTTTTTTTTTTTTTTTTTTGTTGTGATGCATTATAAGGCAGGAATGATTTTCTGCTGTGAGGGATGGTCATCTACATTGTCAGCCTGCTGCTATCACGGCTTATCAGTAATCAAATTCATTTTCTCTGCTCTCTCATTTGAATTCTTCCAGTAAATAAGACAAAGCACCAGAATTGATTGTGCTGCTGACGACAGGATAGATTCTAGGAAGCATCTGTTAAGTTGTGGTACTGGAAAATGAAGGAGATGAGACAAATTTCTGTTAATAAGAAAAGGACAAGGAGTAGCAAGGAGATGATTTCTGATGGCAGTAAGGCGGTGTAGGAGGGTCAACCACTCTAGATTAAGAACGGAATGAAATTGCGAAAACATAGATTAAAGGTCCCACTTCCAACTCTTTATCATGAATTTATTCTACTAGGCTGAAGAGACAGCAGTCAATGCTCTTACAAGCAAAATTAAATAAATGCTCTTGCAAACAAAATTTACATCAGTAAACTTTCTGTTGTTCACCCTGCTGCACTAGATTCAGCTCCTCAGGCTAGCCTTTGAAAGACCTTTAATTCTTGTTCCCCAACTCCAACAGAGACTAACAGATTGTGACTTCACAATACAAACTTGAATGGAGAAGAACTGGAATTTTGATAGTAGTATTTCAAACTGACAGCAAGAAAAAGTGGAAGATGTTGAATTCTAGAAAGTGAGAAACAAAGCAGCTAGAAAATCTGGAGGAAGCTGAAATCTTGAACTAGAAAAAAAAGTGGAAAAGGCTGAATCTTGAGCAAGAGAAAAAGTGGAAAAAGCTGAATTCTTGAACAAGAGAAAAAGTGGAAGAAGGTAATGTCTTGAACAAGACACTCAAACATAAAACCATCTAATGATGAAAAAAAAAACACTAAGCATTGACAAGACTGCTGAAACTAAAGGCAGTGGCCTAGCACATGAAAAATGTTTGCTAAAAGCAAGTCAAAATTCTACAAAGCTTATTTCTATTTTCATCTTTTCTTTCTGCTTCTTGGGATTGTTGTCTTGATGCCATGTGAAAAATACTTGTGAAGGACCATCAAAGGGTGTGAGGGAGGGGGGAAGGGGGAGGGAGAGAGGACCTGGTCTAACCCCCAGAATCGTTGTTAGTGTGCCTGCTTCAGATGGTTTGACATTAAGCCTGTAGAATTATTCCCATCCAATGGAGTCCATCTGCTCAAATCCTGAGTAAATTTAGGAGCATGGAATTTATTAATTAATTCTTACTCTGTATCCAAATCTCATAGTTTTGCATTAGGATACTGATGGAGCTCTAATTTTCATAACTGCACTCTGATCATGACATGGGGGTGTTTGAATTTCTTCTCATGGAGTTTATCATGCTGTGACTGTAGCCAAAGAATTTGAGTTTGCCAATTTCAGTCAAATGATCGCATCCTTCAGTCCCTTGCGTTCTAGTTAAGCAGCACAGTGGAAAGATCTAAGAGCTGTGTTGAGTGGGGAAAAACTACACATGAACTCTTACAAGCTGTTTGCCTGATGCATATAATAAGCTTGAAGAATTGTGGTTATGTAGTGATTAGTAAAGCTATTTACTGGAACTGACTGTAGTTTCTTATTACACCAATGCTTGAGTCTTTCCTGCACATGCCTTTTTGGTTGGATACTACTACTAGACATGTTGGTCTTGGATGGAATTCAAACATTATAGACTTAGGACTGATGTGGATTGGCCCATATCGACAGGCAAAACAGGCATTGGAAAAGAAGACGCTGGAGGCTGCGAGCTTGAATAAGAGTTTGACCATACTTCAAAAGGTGACTGTTTAAATCCGGGCTCTTTAATTATTTTTTATTTACTTCTTTTCTCAAACTTTTTGATATTTTATTCACTGTCCGTAGGAAAATATAAACTTACTTGAGAGAGTGGAGTCCATGACTCAAGAACTTGAGAACGAGAAGTTGAAGTGCAGCACAAGAGAATGAAAGCTCCATTAAACTCATATTTTTTTTACCACCTGGATATCATGATGTGTTAGAGAAAGGATGTATTCAGGGATTTTCCTTCCCACAGTATTCCCCACCAGTTAATTATATATTTCAGGACTCTTCAAATCGAAAATTCGTGGTTGCCACTTTGGCCCTTCAATTTTGTCACTTCTCTAGCTTTCGGTTGTGTACAGACATGAATTATGATATGTGGGTGTTGAACAACTTCTGTGCTCTCTTCTTCAGCTTCATGGCCAAGAGCGAAGGTTTCATATAGAGGACCGTCGGTCTGTCAATGACTATCTAGCAAAACGTTTTGGCCCAGATGCCTCTATTTTACGGAAATATTAATCTGAAAATCCTTGAACAGATCCTCTAAAAAGAGTTTTAAAGTGGAGTAGAAGTGCAATGCAGTGAACCAGCACAACCCTGCCAGAGCTCCGTAGACAGCTGTGTAGAAAAAAGTATTGTTCTGCCGTGGGAAATTTGCTTTACTTGGCCACTTACGTTCGAAGTGCCGAACGCATAAGAGTTGTACAGTTATTGCAGCAATACTTTGTAGTGTGAACTGTGAACTGGAAAATCACATTATCCGCCCAAGGAGCATCACCGTGGCAGTGAAACACGGACCACTAGTTACAGAAGCGAAAAAGGAAAAGAGAGTCCATACTTTCCCGGCTAAAGATCCGGCGGCAGGCGGAATTGCGGGAAAAGAGATAACACGCGAGCAAAAGTTAAGTTCGTACAGATGGACAACCCACAGGGTCCACCTACAAATGTTCACAGGTTACAGCAATGGACAGAGAAGGCAAAGCCAGGACACAGAGGAGAACAGAGCGCTAGCCCTGACAGAGCAGAGGCAGCAGATGGTTTAATATCAAATTCAGATTACAGGTACGCAGAAAGGGATAGGTACAGGCACGAGTCCCGTCCAGTTTAATGCAACTTTACAATAAGCCGTATGCTTTTCCTTTTTCTATAATATCTGTGCCTCTGCATTTCTGTGCGGTTTTGCTCTCCCCAATGCGAGGTTTGAAATTGAAGAAGGCAGGACAGTAAGAAGGCTCACTCACATTCTACCGTGGAAAAAGGAAAAGTTGGAATTCTTGCACGCCATCCTCTACAGGTTACAGAGTGACTTACATGGTCCAGGTCGGAAGTCCACAGAACATGTGAACGGGTTGATGCAATAACCATTAACCTCCAAATCTGCGCTCTTCGAAGAAAACCTTTGTCTCGTCTTCGTACAAACTTGCCTGTTTGCGCGTCGATTGCTGGTCTTCCATCTTTTTCACCTTTGCTAGTCTTCTCCCGCCGATCACCTGAACGAGGACGAATCGTTTTAAGTAGCTTCCTGATATGCCTGGACGAACCGACCCGATGAAGGGACAGTTGAGCAACCCACTGAGCAGCCATTTTTTCATAAGTCATGTAGGCTTTTACTTCACCTTCTCTAGAGCACAGAAAAAACATCTTTTTATGCTTGACAAACCAACACTTTTTTCCTGCTTGTAAGCTCAATTTCACAACACCGTGAGGGACCAACTGTACACGGGCTTGTCCAAATATCAGAGTCGTACTCGCTTCAAAAATGGCTGCCCAAGATGCTACCCTTTCTTCTGGGTAAAATGAAAGATAGAGACTACCACTACTTATTTCATAATGCCACAGTTCCCTGCTCCGCTCATTGGTCAACTGCTTTTCTGGTAAAACCACACCTAAACGCCTCGGATTCTCTGAATGCTAGCCACTGATTCGTGCACCTTACAACCCACCCAAGAAGGGGCATAAAGCCATCAACAGCTAACTTTTACGAAGAAAAAAAAGTGTAAACTGCTGGTGAAAAATGAGCCTGAAATGAACTTTCTTTTCTATTCTGAATATCTACTTAGACATTGTAATTTACAAAATCTAAAAACAAAGGCAACTTTTAACTTCTTTTGGGGTGACTCAATTTTCAAACAGGACATCAACGTTCCTGTGAAAGAACCCATTTTCAAGCTGCTGTAATAATTTAATTTATATGTAAACAATAGCTTAGCTTTACGTACAAAATTGGGTGTTTCCAATTGACTCTTTCCTTGCTTGTTGGTCATGACTCCACTAAAGCTTTACACGAAAGACCAATTGGCGAAAGAAAAGGCCAGGCAATGCACACTACTGTCCTCCCCCAGGACTTTCCAGGCAGTTGCTTGCTCATACGAAACATGGCGACCCATGGTAGACACGCAAACTCCCATAGGCAGATAAGCATAACCCTGCCCAAACAAAGGACCGACATTATTAGACAAAAAACACAAAAGCATCTCTCCAGTATTTTGAATCCACGCATTGTACACTACTTCCTGCTTAGTCATGTAAGCAACGATTGTCCTTACCTGCTGCATTATCTTAGGGAACTCAGAGCACAACGTTTTCCTTCCAGATTCATCAAATATCTTATCCAAAGTCACGTCCTGTAAAGCTACCAGAGTGGTTTCCAACATATCTAACCCAGCTTGGTTAGCAAATGTGAAGACTGGTAAAGCCTGCAAATAGAGAGAGAGAAAAAAAAAAAAAGAATCGTTTGAGGCTAATCCTCTGCCTGACAGTTAACTCAATATAAATTACAGAATACCATTGACCTCTACCTTCAAGGAGCAGCACAAGATTGCATCTGGATGATGCCACAACAACTTCAAAACAGAATCACCACCTTGGGGCTGACTATCGGGCCTCAGCAGTTCTGCCCCTAAATGATAACTGCATGAAGAACAGAAACAAATAAATCATTAAACGGAAGTAGCCAAATACCAGAGATTTATGCAGGAGCACACTGCGGCTGTACCAGTCAAAAGTAGTGGCTACAAAAAAGAACAGCTCAATTGGACACTAAGACTGATAAAAAAAAATTTTAAAAAAAAAGAGGTCATTGAGAGTTTCAACCTGAAGAGTGGGAGAAGAACTAAAACAATTATAATGAAAGACGAAATAGCAGTCGCTGACATAACTTGTCCAAGATTAAATGGTCTTCCCATTCGACACCTAATTATCTAGTTGGCAAATGCTTTCTTTTTTCTCGAGTGTAAAAATGGAAGACTATTAATTTCTACATGGTGAGCATCCTGTCCCAGATCAATTTAGGATATGCAGAAAATGAAGGAACCCAAAAATGAATTCCCTCATTCCATATTAGCAGGCTTTGGTGGGTCTTCCACATTATAAGATGACAAAGCACAATAGCAATAAATTACCAAAGAATTCACAACATAACTTTTTCATTTCTCTAAGGAATTTTAGCTGTCATTTAACATTTTCAATTAGTTCAGTGAAAATGGTGTGAGGGGAGTCCAGTCTCACAATTTTAACTAGCATCTACTTCAGCCATCCCCAAACTCAAACCCTTGTAGATTGCACAGCATTTGTAAGCAATGGCAAATTTTCTGAACCACAACTACACTTAAATAATTGTCAACAATTAAAAACTTAGTTGTTTATCTATTAATTCTCTCAAAAAAATCTGTTGTCTTGCCTATATAGCATCAGAAAACTTTTCAAAAAAAATAAAAATAACAGCATTAGAAAGTTTAAAAGCAACTTGCCTATAGCTCTGGCAGATCCAACGTGCAAGCGTAAGAGCTTCAGGAGAACCAGGGACTAGTTTAGGGCCAGCATGTGACCCCAATCGCGATGGACTAATGGCCATGGCCACACGCTGCACCGAAGAAATAACACTTCGTATGTATTGACGGGCCATGGTAGCAACACTATCTTGCAGGTGGATTTCATATGGAAATTGGAAGGCAATCGTAAGAACTGATCTCAGGTTAGAAGTACTAGGGGAAGAGTCTCCATTTGTCCTATTTGTGGCTGACCCAGCTTCAAGACTAGATGCAAGATCCAAGGTCCGGTGAGTTGCCAAGCCATCCTGAGGGCTCCCCTGGAAGAATATTACAAGACAATTTTCGACAAAGTTAGGCACTCTAATTAGTTGAACTAGGAGTTTGAGTCTATCAAATAAGCAATAAAATCTGAGCCAGGAAATATATCTAAGCCCTGACAAGTTTTGTTTTGGGGGGAGGAGGGGGAATTGTTGCTGCAGTTCTTCAATTACAACACCATACAGATCAAGTTGAGTAAAAGTGGACTGAAATAATAAAGCAATCTTAAAATCATGCTAACATGGCAGGTTACTATCATTTTCTTCAACAAGACCTGATTATTTGTTTAAAATGTTTTTTTTTTCTTTTAAAAGAAAAACACTCAGCTGAAGTATTTCCATACAAATAGGTAAAGAGATTTATCAATATATGAAGATAGTGTGTCTCAGAATTGAGAAGACTACTGCTTCCCATAAGAGATTTATCTGTACTTGTTCCAAAATCTGATGAAACCTAATATTATCCTATTCAATCAAATTGGAGAGCTTTCAGATACAGTTTCAGATATCATCAATTATCAATTATTTATGTATCATTAACTGACAGACATACGAGAAACAAGAGATGCCAACTGTTTAGAAATTCTTCAGCCAATAGTCACATACAAAAAATAGTAAGAATGAAAAAATTCTGAGTGTGTCAAGACTCAACTGTTTTTGAATGTAAGGGAATGACTCGGAAACCAGATGGCAAAAGTGGGGCATCATCAGGGAATAGTTCATCAATAGGAGCAAAAACTAGCTCAGAGAAAGCTCCCACAGCATTTTCATCCACTCCACTGCAAAGCTGCAAGAGAAATATAAGACAATATTTAGCATGGAACAAGCACTACCATTAAAAACCACGATGATACAGTAACTTTCAAATTGACATTTACAGGATTTAAAGGACAATAAATGCATTCTAAAACCCACTGTCCAAAGGGGAAAAGTAAACCCCTCCTCCCCAAAAAAATATCTCAACTTTTTCTAACTTAGCAGGAAATTGTACAAACATAAATTTTCAACTTGAAGATCAGGAACAAAGAACAACAACTCACATCAGATTGTATCCCAAGCATTAATTACTTCCTAAAACATGTGAGCTAAATTTGGAAATTCTACTAGATAGAATGGCTTTGGAAATTCATCCACGTGTCATTGATATTAGCACACAAAAGGACTGAATACCTGTAGGAGATGAATATCTCTAGATAGAACGGCTTCCTCTTGTGTGAGAGCATGACCTTCAAGTCGAATTACTTCAAGAAACTGGCATTCAATGATCAGAAAAGAAAGACTAAGCAAAAATCCGAAGTCATTACAATTCTTTGGCAAATGTTAAAGACACAAATGAACAAGAATAAAAAATTGCTTGTATTTTTAATCTGTTGCTGTCGCCTAATTGTATTTGTCTTACTCATCTACCTTCAAACACATTATCATCTGGACCATGAGTTAAGTGCAGATTCATGGTGGAATAAATGAACATTGTGCCAAATGCAACATTTTTATCAAGTCTGACAAGCAAATGGGAGTAATAACATTATCAAACATGTGCACCTCTTCATGCTCCACTGTCTGAGCAAGTGGCATGATGATTTGACTTCCAGAAAATCTTGTAGGCCTTGGTCCTTGAAAGGCATAGGAGCCAGCTTTCAGAGATGCAGCTGCATATGCATCTACACTATAATCAGCCCACTCCGAACGATGCTCTCTCAGAAAGCGAACCAACAAGGCAGGAGAAACATTCTGCAGTTGAATGTGACAACCAAAACTAAGAATTCAATACCCCATTGTAATTTTCAGGAACAAGCTTCCATGACAATCTAAAAGGGCCTGTCAGAATGAGCAAGTAAATTGTTTTCCGTAAATAGGGAAGTAATTTCAGAACCTACCTGAAGTAGCATAGATGCCTTTGCACACAGAACACCCCCAGGCATTGGTAAAGAATTTCCAAGTGCAGCATTAGTACCCATATTCTTGCTTGAATTAATTGCAACGACAACATCTTCATTTCCATCACCACTCAATGTAGACCAACCATCATCACTGAAGCCATTGATGGCGTCATTGAAGCCCCTGAAATTAATGGGATAAGATGAAGGTCATAAAGATTATAACTAACTCTAGAGATAAAGAGTGACGAAGACTTATAATTCACCTGCTTAATCTTTGACTGAAAGTTCGTAAAACTGCAGGTTGCCTGCCCAAACCGTAGACTACTTCACCACTTGTCTCCTGAGCAATTTGCCTGATGTGACGCAATGCCTTGAGAGAAAGAGAGAGAAAGAGAATGTTAGTGAGAGAGAGAGAGAGCAGCAGCAGCAGCATAACTCAGTACACCATGAGCAATCCTGAAGAACTGAAAAAGATTTTGCCCATTACACCTCATTATTCTGAACTTTCCACCACCTACCGCAATGGTCATTTTCTGGGCAACAACCTTTGATGACTCATAAAGATGCCGTAACACCTCAGGCACGCTCCATGCCTGAACAAAGGATATACAATATTAGTTAGTATTGCCAAGAAGGAAGAGGTAGGAACATGATAGTAAGTACTTCATACAATTTGGATATAAATACATGTGGATCAGAAGTAAAAACTTGAGCAGAAACAATACCTCAAGATCGAGATGGTCAACAATGTGAATAATGGATCCTCCACCTTCACAAGGACGGATCAAATAACCACTAGGCAGCATCTGGGCTCTTACAGATTGAGAAGCTGCGGATGCATTTGGCCCACCACCAGAACCACTCAGTGATCTCTCACAGACCTGTCGTCAACACAGTAGTCAAGCCATATGCAAAAGCTACAACTAGAGCTTGGACATACAAAAATTAAGTGAATGAAAGATGCAAAGATGCTGTTACATCTGTTCAACGTAATCCATATAAGTCTTTCCAGAAAAAAAAATATATATATATATATTAACTTTTTAAATAAAAATAATAATTAAAACAATAAAAAATAAAAAGCTTACAAATACAATCAAAGGCCAGACTCATTATTAGTCTAGTATTATTTTGGGCAAGGCTGGCATGTATCTGCTCTGGTATGAATGTCTAATTAATATTCTTTGTTGGCTCCATATAGTAATATACTTCAAAGACACAAGCAAATCAAAACCAGGCTAGGCACTGATGCGGCCCTCCTGAGTTAACATACCACAAGACTTCCGTCTTCTAAACTTGTCGTATACCGTAGAGTCCAAAAATCTCGAGCAGGAGCCAACGTGGTTGGAGCATACATCTAAAAAAAATTATAACAATAATTAAAAAATCATTAAGAATGAAAAATATGAAAGTGACAAAACTGTGAATTCATATGCTCTGACCAACCAACCTGCATATACAGGAGCTCAATTGTGCCTCCGTTTCCAGCTGGAAACATGGTGAAAACTTCGAGGCTCCGACAATCACGGAACCAAGAAGGGCGATCTTTGAGAATTTCTGCGATCTGTCAAGAAACAGAAAATACTAAAATCAGAAATTTTAAAACCATAGCAATAATGAAGGCCCTAAAATTCTTTTTATTTGATGTAAAATCCCGGAGCTTTGATGTGACAGAATATCAACACAGAATCTTAATTTTAACTCTTTAGTATATATTATTGCTGTCACTAATAAGAGTATTAAAAATGAATCTTCAGATTGCCCACTCAGAATGCTTATAGAAATTTAAGAACTTTAACTAGCCAATATAAGGAGACCCGTGCTTACCTTAGTAGGTTCTAAGTTCACTAGACCGCAAGCTCGAGCTGCCACTCCACTGCAACGATGTGAAATGGCAACAATTCCAATCGAATCCGGACCAGGCTAGTTATAAAAGAAACAAACTTACATTACTAGTTAAAAAAAATATGTTTACAATTTTTTCAAAAATAAAGAAATAAATAAATGCCATAATAAAGACAAAATTAATTAAACTATTAAAGAACAATAAGAAGAAGATGATCTGACACCTTCATCCCAGGCATCTGGACCCAATCGACAGCAGTTCCTGTAGCCTTCGGAAGGAACTCTGCCAAGGTCTCCTCTGCAATTGTCAGGAGTCTGGAAAAACAAAGCAGTCAAGTATTGCAATTTCATATGAAAATATATTAAATTAAATAAATGTACGGAAAGACTAATGAAGTACTACCCAGCGGGATTGTTAACATCCCTTAAAGGATGTTGTGGTGTGGTAACTGCAGACTCACAGCTTGTGTCTGTACCAGCTAGAGATGCCTGAGAAGAGGAAACAAAAATCAGAAAGTCCCCTGCGCATGCAGAATAGTTTGATCTGAAATCTAAGACTCCCACTTGGATTGCATTCTCTTGCAATGGAAACAAGATGACCCGATAGTGTTTCCACGTGACAAGAAACAATATGAGAGCACCCAACCTAGTCAAATTTATCTCCAAAGACAACAGAAACCATCTACCAATCAATATTCAATAATTCCAAATTCTATTTCTAGAAAACTATAAATATTAATGATAGCAAATAATAGCTATGTCATACACCTTAGTTTGAACTCTGACACTCATTAAAGATCAACACTTTATTGCATTGTCAATGACGCTCCTTGGAAACTTCAGAGGATCAGACTGTTGTTCAGCGCAAACAATGAAAACACAGCCCCTCCGACAGAGAAACAAATATAAAGGAAATACATACGCTTTGCAGTTGCTGCCGCATGTAGCCATTCTCATACACGAGCTGTGAGACCTGTTTCTGGAGGCGTTCATTTTCTTCCATTAACAACTTGTTCATAGCTGTCAACTTCCTGTTAACCGTCTGAAGCCGGGAAGCCTCTTTCCTTTGTTTCTCACGGCATCTGCAAGAAGTGAAATCAGGATCAACTCTTTTTCATGCCTACCCATTATCCAGTTCTGGTTAACGATACACCGAATCGCATAACTCGATAAAAGCAATTTATCTTATGTAGCAGATGATTGGCGAGTGTAATAGCACCCGCAAAAGCGGCGAGAAATAATGACCAAGTTAGCAGCCAGTCGCACTCCCACTTATTTCTTGCCATAAGAGAACAAACTATGGTAATTTCCATTTACAGAAAGATATATCTTCTTAACAGGTAGAAGAATAGATTCTATCTGCCGTTAGAAATAGAAAACCCAAAAATGAATTACATTAGAGACGCCAAAGCTAAAATGGTGGAGCGAGAAAAAGTGCTCTAACTCGCTTCCTAAATTGGCTTTGCTTTGTCCAGTTCCAGAGGAATAGATATCGCATGCAAGTGACAAGAAGCTCTAGTCCACCAGTAAAAGAAACAATTAACCAGACAAGTATAAGAACAAAACGGGAAAAGAAAACTAGGAATTCTACCTGCGATTCTGAAACCAGACTTTAATCTGCTTAGGCTCGATGTTAGAAAGAATGGGACACTCCCGAATCAGTTGCTGCCGCCTCATCGAACTTGGCTTCGGGCACTCCGCATATAGGCGTTCCAAAGCTTCGACCTGTTCAGCCGTGTAGCGAACATACTTCCCACTATCCAAATGCTTATTCAGGCTGCTCTCTCTATGTGGGGCCACTGCCATCGCCATTTCACTAAATCGTGTTTACAGGGCTAGAAATACTTGATAGCTATTTTGGCCTGAGATTCTCTTGAAAAGTCCGTCCGCTTCGCGAGCAATAAAGCCAGGAGATCTGGTGATTAGGAGCTGAAGGAATGGGAAAGATTCTCACAAGAATACCTTTTAAAGTAGCCTCTGTCGACCTTATGCGACCACTTGTTGACAAATGGCTAGATGAAAGCAGAGTAGACCGCAGTATATTATCTGGCTGTTGGATTTCGGAAAAACCACGGTTTTTGTTTGAAGAGGTTTCTTTAAAACGCCAAAAATGCGGAAGGTAGAACTTTTGAGGTTTGTCACCGAAATCTACCGATTGTTGCCTTCTACTCTCGGGAAAGAAGCACAATATCTCGCTTTTCAAACACCCCTTGTAAAACGCCTGTAAGTTTGAACTCGGATTGCAAGATGAACGAATTATTACAGTTTGAGGTATGCGTAGAGAGGATTCTGACACCAAAATCTTTTCCTGCGGTTGATTAGCAGCAAGGTCTCGCAGTAATGACTAGCAAGAGCGAGTTTTTGTCTGAGACTTACGATCTCAGATCGGTAAGTATGGCGGAATCTTCACCTTTGCAAGGAGAGTGTCCAGATAGAAGTTCACTCCTCTAATACAGCTATCGTCACAATACCGGGATTTCCAGCTCCGACTCGTCTTCAACAGCTCAGACAAGCTCTCCACGAGCACAAACTCAGCAGCTCGAACGGGGATGCACACGTTCCAAGGACAGTTTCGGGGGAGCAACAACCACAAAGACCTCTCCTTGTCCACCCAAATGCTTTCCCACCAACTTTTGCGCCTAATTCGAGCTCTCCTCGAAGACAAAACCCCTAGAACTCCTCATCTTCCATTTCCTCCCCCAGTAACAACCAGAGTCTTCTCCAAAATTCCTCGCACAGGAACGCGATTAGGACTGAACCGAAGGCTCTCTCAACTAAGAGAGCCCAATTTCTGCCGCATCAGAAAGCTACCGAAATCCCGAACACGGTAAGATCCTCGAGAGGAAAACAAAACTCCAAACCATGTCTGTGGAGAGACACAGAAAAAGGAGAGAGAGATAGAGAGGGAAAGAGCAAAAGGGGAGAGCGAAGAAGACGAAGGTCCGTGTCGCCTATAAAGCGGAAGACACAGTGCTTGTCCTGAGCTTAACAGTGGAAAGGAGACCTCATTTGCCCGCAAATCGAAAATTCCAACTCCTTATTTATAGGGGTCAGGTTTACGAACCTGTTCCAAATTTATTAAAAAATGACCCCTGGATCCCTGACTTTGAAAAGGACGAGCGGAAAGCGTACTCACTCCTCTCTCCTCAATGTCCTCATTCATAAAAAAAAATAAGCATAAATGCTTATTATTATTCTAAAAGACAAGAATTTTACTTCTAGATTCTTACCTTCTTAATAAGTCTTAAAAAATTTTAGTCTTTCGTTAATTTTCAGCATGAACAGTGGTCAGTAATCACTAATAACTTAGTACTTAATTGGACTCTTCTTATAATAAAGAGAACAGAATTTCTTTTCTTTTCTTTTTTTTTTTTTTTTTTTTTGAGCACAGGGCGCGACGTTTAAGCCCGGTGAGCAGGGATGCGCCGGTTGACTGCCCGGCAGCCGACGCCGCGATTCGCCACTCCGGCCGCCGAAATCCCGACGTCGGTGACGTGGGTCCCAGCCATCCACTGGGAATGCGAGTATCTGTCCAGCATCTTCCAGCAGACACTCCACGAGAAGATGCAGGAGGGCCCAACCGCGGGTCCCACCGTAACAAACACCCCCATCGCCCGCCACGTCGCGCGATCCCGGACAAAGCTGCGGTTACGCGTCGGAGCCGCCGCCCTAGGCTCCTTCGTACGTTACATATCGAACGGAACCTCTTCCGGTTCGTCACTTCGTCTTCTCCAGTATTTGGAGCTCGACTTCCGCACCCCGGCGCACGTTAGCAGCAGCCTGCCCTGCGGTCCCGTCATGCGCGACCACTGGGCTGCGGCCTTCGGGATTACACAAATCCTCGTTTAATTTATCGCTTAAAGTAACAATTAATTCAGCAAAGCATAAAAAAAAAAAAAAAAAAACAAGTAAGCATTAATAAAGTCAATTTTTAACTTTTCCTTATTTTTCAATATTTGATTATTTTCTTCTCTCGCTTTTGGCATGCGAGAAAAGGGACTCATCACTCATGTGCAGGCCACCTCCCCGCCCCTTCGCTTCCACTTACCCGTCCCCAGTTCCCACGACTAAACTATTTCCCGGGCATAATTTGTTTATCCGAATTTTGATCAGCAACCAAGATCAGCGAATTGGGAACAATAAACAAAGCGAGCAGCGAAGCCGAAAGGAGATCCCGTCTTGTGCGAAGAAAACAAAGGGAGTACTTAAATAATAACAATAATAATCTCCCACTCCTTCTCATCCCTTCTTCTTTAATCCAAACCCCCCCCTAAAAAAAAAACTTCCATTCTTTCTTTTGCCCTCGAAAAACAAACACATCATCAATAATGGAAGAAGATGACGATGAAACTCTACTTTCTGATCGGATCGTCGAGCTTCGCTGCACCCGTACGTCTTCAAAAAAAAAAACCAGCCGAAGAAAGGCTCCGGAAAGAGTTTCGGGGATTAAACCAAGCTTTTCTAGAGCCGATTTGCAGATAAACAAAAAAAGTGTTCAGTATTCTGAACGAGTATTTAGGGAATGTGGAAGTGGAATGATGCGGCGTCGCCTGTTCGCCGTATTAAAAAAAAAAAAACATAAGCTAGCTTAACAGTGACTTTATTATTATTATTAAGTAGAGATTTAATTTCAGTAGGCCAGGCACAGAGCACTAAGGCAACCGAAACAAAAGAGAAGGCGACAAAGATCTAGGATGCGCCAAAGCTAACGGAACGGAACAAATCATCTTTGACTCTTGTAAAGCCCGTAACTTTAAACTTAACCCCAGATCGCAGTGCTTGAAAGCTGATAATTTTGAAACAATACCTTGAAATTGATATAATATTATCTCAATAATTGATTAATGGTCATGAAAATTGAAAACCCGATTTACCCTTCGACAGAAGTAGCATCTATCTCCTGCACAAGTCAAACAAGATCCCCAACATCTCAATCTTGACAAGAAGCAACGTGTTCCCTTCAAGTCGCCCACTAAAGGAAAGGATCAGTCAATGAAATTTATTTTCCAGAAAATGCTACCCACCTTCCCTTCCTTAACGTGTCTTCCAAGGAAAATTCAGTAAATATCTCCCTATTTCTCCGACATAAGTAGTTTTACATTATAAAACAAGATTAATAATTAAATTATCCGAGAGTAAGATTTTTTTATTTCTTATGAGTTATATAAACTAAAGGTGAAGTGGTTAATGAAAAATCAGATAATAGAATAACATTGATGTTCTTCCTACTCTTAATGATTATTTGAACGTGCTAAAGTCAACAGGTGAAGATCTCAGGTAAATATCTTCTAAACATGTGCAATAAAGGGGGTCGTTGAATGGCTGAGATATTGAATTTGAAAATAAAAACGGTGCATTTAATTAGTGTACCCATGGCTGCTATGCTGCATCATCTGAATCATGTGGAACAAAGTTGTGGTCGATCTTGTGTGTAGTATGTATTATGTAGTCGTTTCAGTTCAGAAAAAGGATCTCTCTCTCACAAGAAGCCCCACAAGAATCCTGTGTATCTCTGGAGTTAATGTAGTAATAGTGAATCTGATGTACAAATTTCCACACAATGAACGTAGACTTGCTAGTAGCTACACCGGGCCAACCATGTTAAGCTTTGGGTATATGTTACAAATTTATGAGGCTGACAAAAAAGAAATGAGTGCCCAACAAAGAGGTACATAGTGTTCAAGATGGTACACATTTATTTGGTTTTAGGGGTCATGTTTGGTTTCTTTAAGGCGCATAAAAATTTCACCTTATGGACTGCTCGTGTCGAGGGAGTAGTTGCCAAGGAAGCACTAACCAAAGTCAAAAGAAAAAGGTTCAGGCTACGGAGTACTGGCCACGCCTGTGAAGCACTCCAGTGAAAGTGAAACATGTGGAAAATGGAAAGAAGAGTGAAAATAATTGACTTTTATTTTGAGAGTTTGAGACTTGGGAGACATGTTAAAATGGAGCCTGTGGAGTGTTGTTGTGGGTATTATAGTATGGGAGCACCTCGGACAGGACACAATCCATCGAAGCTGAACCTCGCGATCAGAAATATACCCTTGGACAATCAATGGTGCATGATGAGCTCCGCCCAAGTCAAAACGAAAGGAATCTGGGCCTAATAGAGCTTTTTTTTGTTTTAAATAAAGAAAAAAATGAAAATTGAAAGTTAAAAACTTAGAATTTAGAAACTTGAAAATGGAAAGGAAAAGTTTTTCGCGTTCCATCTTTTTCTTTAGTGAGGGATTTAAGCTTCCATCCACTTTGTCGGGTTGGGTCCTTTTTGAGCTTTTGATAGACATATGGGTGGAGTGTTCCTATCTCCTTTTGTTTGAGCCATTGCTTTTGTCACAGGGAAGGAATAATTAAGGGGGGAGGGGGGGTTGTTTGCCTCGCTCTCCCTCCCCTCGCCTGGCCTGGCCTTCCCCTAATGGGTCCCCACCCACGTCCCATCAGCCCTGCCTAGGCCCCACCTGTCTCCGCCTCTGGATATGTTGCGTGAACCAGCAGACTCCCGGCGTGGCCGTCGCTTTCGAAGCGGTGTTTTTTTTCGGTGGAGATTGGGTCCCGCCGTCTCCACTCCACCACACCGCTTTCACCCTCTCACCCCCCCGCCCTCCTCTCCCTCTCTCACTCCTTCTCAACCAGAATCAACTCTGTCTCTCCTTCACAATTCTTCAAACAAACTCCGGGAGATTTTTATTTGACCTCGCTCAACTAGATCGATCATTATTAGATCAAAATCTGTTTATACACTGGCTCGATCGGTCACGAGTGATCGATCAAAGAGCTAGCCTTACGGCCGTTTAAAGCTCCCCGCTTCCCGTCCTCCTTTATAACACCACTGTTTCTAAATAATGGGATTTCTTTATAACTCAATAAAGGATAGAGGACGGTACGTACTAGAATAGTGATGAATGAAGATTGAAGACTAGTGGAGAATTACTGGAATGTGGATGGTGGACCCCCTGTTTGAAGTTTCAAGTTTTAACCATGCACGCGCGTTCATGCAGCAGGACTCACCTTTGCTCCTTTCCTTTGCTTGCCGAGCAAACTTGCGTCTCCAGATGGCGGTGCAGGAATCGCCCCCCCCCCCTCGAAGGCCTCTGTCCTTCCCTGCTTTCTCTGTCTCAATAAAGCTTCCATCCAAATTTGGATAAAGAACCCTTTCCATCAATATTGTTTGGGTGTTGCTGGTTGTTAGGGTTGTTGCCGATCGTCCTCTTCCTCTTCCTGTTCCTCACTGCTCAGCCTGCTTACCGAGTCACCGCCACTGCCAAATTGATGGAAGTATATAATACTAAAACATCGAACTTGGAAGAAGCGAATAAAACTCGGACCAACTACCTGATGTGAAATTCACCCGCCGTGTCATGCGCTTCACTGGGTCATTAAACCACGATTATCGGGCAATCTTTAATCATGTGGGTTCCCCTAATTAGCATTGTCAATGGCCGTGTAAAGAAATAGAGAATGCTTGCTTCGTTGAAACAATATCACGTATGATAGCTTAATCAAATTGGCATTATGCCGATAAAAGACGTAGCACTGATGGCTTAGCCTTAAGCTCGGCATCATGCATGACAGGTACCGGTAGAACCATCTATACCGTTATCCGAGTCTCGGCAGCTTCGTCCCCGCTCTTGGATCTTAAAAAATGATCAGCTTCATGGTTAAACTGGGTCTTCCCTCTTCCATTTCAGTCGCCTTCAATCGGTACACCCTTTATCTCTCAATTTTCTCATCATCCATTTCCCCATTTTCATACATTTGATTAGACGGTTACGATTCGATCGGCCAATCAAATGATGCCCAGGCTTTTTAAGCGATGATGGAGAAATGGACGGGGTTCTCTTCATACAGTGCTTTGGCAATTCTGGCTTCCTACGGATGATGTAACCCCTACGACCCATACAGAGTACATACATGATACATACGATGGTGCAATAATGCGGTATTCCATCATCCGCTTACGTGGATACATGGAAAATCGAACTCTGAGGTCACATGCTCACAGTACCACCCTGGTCCACCCAGAGAGACGATGGTGATGGGCCCATGACAGGAACGAGCCTGACTCGCGTCACATGTGAAATGGGCCCAACGTTGGCGCAGGAGAGGTAGGGAAAAAAAGTGAGGGAAAAGAGGGGTCCACAAACAACACTTGTTTTGCACACTAAACACTCCTCCGAAGTCTGAACCGAAAAGGGTAAAAAACAGGAAAGTGTTTCTTCGAGTGGAAGAAGAGAAAAGACCAGACCAACCCAGACCAGACCAGGGCAGACCAGAGCAGGAAAAGGAGGGCAAGGCAGACCGGACCTGAAATGGAGTCACATCTGCTGCTCACACAAAGCATAACAATTAACAGCTCTGTTCGCTGCCTCCACTCCCCTACCAAAATTCCCTGCTTTTTACACGTGTCCGCCCGAATCCCACCTTACGGTGAGCGTGTGGGCTCCACGGGTTTTAACGGGGAACTGGGACCCATCGGTTGGTGAAACTGAAGCATCGTCTTCGTGTGGAAAAATCGGAGATCGGTGAAAAAAAAAACGGAAAGGAAGTCCACCGGCCACCACTCCACCTCCACCCCTCAAAGCTGTCTTCGCCTCCCCCAACCTCGTCATTGTTTTACTTCGCACGCGTGTGTGCCGCACATGCTTTTGGAAAGAAACTGGAAAACAGGAACCGCCACTATAAGAAGAAGGACCGATCTCTCTCTCTCTCCCCCCAATTCCATCCTCCGTCCATTCTCCTCAAGGTTTTAGAAGACCTAAACTGCTAAATACAACACATATACAAGCTATAAATGCTCCTCATAATTCGCGAATCCAGCCGGATTTGTCATTTGTCCCACCAAGGAAGGGGAGAGGCTTCTTTTGATCGTATAACATGATTCTCATTTCTAAGTAACATTAATCCAAGTCAACAAAGTAGGGAAAAATTTTAAATCCTGTACCGCCTCTGTTGCTTTGCATGGCCATCATAGTAGCATGATTTCCCACACAATCACGCATCGATCCCCGATGGTCCATATCCTCGGCCGATTTAGACAAGGCAGAGATCCGATATGATGGGAACAAAACAAACAGTCGACGATGATTCCGACTACAGTAGTCTCTCTCTCTCTCTCTCTCTCTCTCTCTCTCTCTCTCTCAGTACATTCCTACAATTTATTCCTAGTTTTCTAATCTTTTCCACTACGGAACAGACTTACTGAAAAAGTATAGAAAGAAAAACAAATGATCGCCGACATAAATTAGTCCGTAGTTGTCTGCCACTATCTTTCTAAGACATAATCCCTAATTACTTGCCTCCAACGGGACCAGAACCAGATCTCAGTCAAGAAACGAAGAGTTACCTTTTGCGGATTGCCGATCCGTAAAACCAGATCTGGTTTTTTCTCTGATCCGATCTGCTTGTCTCCACTCCTGCTCGCGGAAAAGGGGAAAACGCGCTGCTGCCGGAACGCGCGATCATTTATCGCCATAAAATGTTTTGTCGGGGTTTTTACGTTTACCCCGGCCCCGGGGAAATAAAGAAGAAGCGCGCGAACGAAAACAAAAAAAAAAAAACAAAAAAGGCTTCCGAATTCGTAGCGAGGGAAGTGCGGGCATAACATAAGTGGGACCGTGGTGAGAGGAAGTGGTGTCACATCGGTGGACCCCATTCCCACGGCCCAGAGTTACTGGGTAAATACGTACTAACCCCGCCGGCCTTCCACTCGAAAAAAGCTTCTGAGAGTATAAGAAATTGACACTTACATTATAAATTAGGTCTACTTTCAACGATTGATGTCAGTTTGTCAACCTGTTTGGGTGCGGTTTGGGGCCGAGACCGAACCACTAACCTTTTTCTGAAATAAATAAAGAAAAAAAAAAAAAAAAAAAAAAAAAAAAGGTGGACTGGCTCGTACACTCTTACACGGAGAATCAGCTCGACTGACTTCTTCTTCGCTTTCCATTTTCTTTTCCATTTCTCACTTAGTCAAATCGTAGTCAAAACCTACCTCAATCACTCGTTTATAATTTCCTCCTCTGTGATTCATGAGCCTAATTACTTTGAAGGTCTTAATTAACCTAAATAGAAAATATAAAAGGCCGATATTAGACAGACTGGGATAAGATTGATTAGCCGATTGAAACAGATGTAATTGGACATAACATAATACGTCTGCCTGGAATGGATTAATAATAAATAAACCATTTTGTCCACGATTATAAATAAGTTAGACGCAACTGAAGATATTGACGATTGGAGTCGCCGTCTGATATCACATCTGAAACCCAATAGTGTGGAGATGGGAAAGCTCCCCGACTTTCGTGTACTGACAAATCCTTTTCCCTTTCACTTCACTTGTTGTCTGGAATCTCCGGACCCGGACGACGCTTTAATTTCGCACAAATCCACCGAGCAAGTGACATGACACTCCAACCTAGACAACAACTAGGGCGCTCTCGACTCTCGAGGATATCTTATCCTCCTAATTAACATCTGAGACCCCTGCCGGAAAATTTTGCTGTTATATAGGGTAATGTGAGTCCCCTACGGGAAAATTTTATATTTTCAAGAATATGGTACAAGATTTTACAGTTCTAAATAAGAGGTGACTCGAAGCATCATTTTCCTCTATATTATTGCTGGAAGAAAATAACTGATTTGGGTCAAAATGACGCGGGAAATAGGCAATAAATTTATCAAATAAATAATAAATAAATAAAAATTAAATATTTAATTAAATATATTATATGTCATATATGATAATGTAAACAAAATGTTATGTTTTATAGGATTTGTAGGCTATGGTAAACTGCTTATTGTGTAATTGAATTCGTAAAAGTAGACTTATTATTAATAACTTTAAACACTCGGTAATTGAGTTTATCAAATAAAGTATCTATATACGGACTTATACTTACTTATTACATGTAGTGATGTACATATGGTTATTATGTACATCATCAGACATATTCTTTGTTTTATTAACTTAAATATTATTTATTCGAGGTAATTAATATAATAGTGTACATGGATATCGAGCTTGGTGTTCATGATCAGCAGAATAGCATAGTCTAAGGTAGTACTGCTATTATGGACCTGGGGTGATCGACTGATAGTGTAACAAAACAAAGACTTGAGCTCACCCGTGCTACTGAATCGTGTCTCTTCGGCCTATAAGACCCACTTCTTTCGTACGCAACTACTGCTTCCACTTAGGCTTCCAGGGCGCGAGAGGCAGGAGCTCGTCGACTCCACCGCGCCCTGCGGTGAATTTAGAATTTGGATTCCTTCTGGACTAAGGCAGTGATGACTGGACTCCATCGTTCTTCAAGCGCTCCGACTAGGAATGCTCTTCCGTCTCAGGAACTCCTCGACGATCTCTGCAGGTCTGAGTTCTGAAGATTCATTTCCATTTAAATTTCGAGTTCGGTTATTTTGCTCTCGTGCTGATTGTTAATGTCTTTTCTGGTTATGCTTCCCCGAGGCATCAGTTGAAGTTTGAGGAAATTTTAGCTCCATTTGGTGGCATTCAATTGTGCATCATGTCCATGAGTAGCTCTAATTAGTGGAATTTCTCCTGTTTCGATATCTTTTCTTCTGCACTCCTCTTTTACTCTCCCTCCTGCGTGATTGCCTTGATTATTCGTCGTTACAGTGACTTTTCGATGACCTGTTTAGATAGATAATTTTAAAGAATAAAAAGTACTCAAGAATTCTCAGGTATACATGTAAATAGGCCGAACCATTTTTTATGCGTAATAAGTAACAAATACATGAGAATATGGACCTTCATTCAGATGTCGTGAAAGGTTATTCTTTTGTCAGGTATCTTCCTTAACCACGTTGAAAAGCTCAGCATAGAGACCAGACCAGGTGGTTGGATGATTAAACCCTCGGTCGACTTTTAAATAGTGTTCTTGACGCGTTTACACGACAAGTACACTAGTACAGACAAACAAATTTTATAAAGGTATCTTATCTGGCTTGTGTCACGATAGCTTTTAGAAAAGCTACAGCTAGTTTTTTGAGTTAATGCTGTGAAAGACAAAAACAAACGTGGAAGAAAAAGAAGCGAAGTCTCTGAGCTAAAAGTGCTCTGAAATTCACCACAATCTGAGTCTTTACATCGACGAAGGATTCATATTGGTTGGTGTAAGAATTCAAATGCAATTCATTGGTGATTTACTATAATCAAGTTGTGGTCCTTGTGGACTTTGGAGAATACATTCAGATGTCATGGATGCATGTATTAATATCTTGCAACTGCAAGGTAGTCAACCTTGCTAACTAGGGATCCTCTCTTTGACATCTGATCGTGGACTTAATTTCCCTCTCTTAGTGTTGTCCTTTAATATTCTTAATAACTTGGAAAGGTCGATGTAGTTTACACGATATGTGATGAATTGAAGGGAATCTAGGAATATTTTAGATGTTCTGAGACACTTTTAGACATAGCTCAAATGTAGGTAGCACTATGTGGAGATGGTTTCTCCTCCAATTGTGCTGAAGTTTACCTAATGCTTTTAAGAAATTCCCTGATTATCCCGAGCATTACTCTGTACTTATTGGCAAGGATGTTTGTTCTTTTTTTGCAAATAAAGGTTGTTCCCTTCAGGATGCTATTTTGAGTGTATGGTGCTGTCTTATTGAGGCCAATTTTTCAGTTTGTACCCATCTCTTGATCTACAATGTCTATTGTCAGTAGCTTTATCTCTATATTTTGTGTTTTAAAACTGATTCAGGATGAGAAAACTACTGTTTGTGTCATATAAGTAAGATAAACCTTATTGTATGTTGCTTAAATTATTTTGGTGTTATGTGTTGTATGCAGCCGATTTGTTCTTAATGTTCCTCAAGAAGATCTCCAGTCATTTGAAAGGATCTTATTTCTAATTGAACAAGCGCATTGGTTCTATGAGGACAACTCGGTGGAGCAAAGTTCATCTCTGAAGTCTCTATCTCTTAGAGAATTTACATCATTGAGTATCCTTTTTTTTTGTTTTATTTTTTGCTCTGTAATATCTTTGGTTGGCACACCATTTGTTAGGGAATATGCAACTTAGGTGTGTTTCTTTTTATTTTCTCTCCCTGATTGTGAATATGTTGTCTTAATCAGGTAGTTTTTCATGGCCTGGTAAAATTTTCTTTGACTTTTCCAAAATAAATGATTTGAGGAATGTATTTTTACTAAAAGCATGAAAAAACATACAAGTGAGAAGATTTCACTTCATTCTGCTTGGTAATTAGAAAATGAACTGGGGACTCTTTTAATCTGTTCTTGTGAAAGCTTTATTAATGAAGAAATTTATGAACGTGAGGAGAAAAATCAGCCCCTTACAGGTAACAGATGCCTGAAATGCAAGGACTTCATGGAAAATTCACTTCATTGGCCAACTAATTAGTTGTTGTTTGCTGCCTGGAAATGTAAAATGGTCTTCAATTGCTGTTGCCTTTTCTATATCTGTTTAATCTTGCACAAGGGACGTACGTCCTCCTAAAACATTTACCATTGTCTCTTAAGCCTTTTTGTTATTAATTTTCCACAGTATTAGTAAGTCTACTAAGGGAGGAAACATAATCAAAGAAAAATTCTTGTCTCACATACACCTAAAATCGACATGCTTGTTTTTTTTTCTTTGTTAGCCTTGTCTTCTATGCATTACCATAGAGTCTTCATCTTATGACATGCGCTTGTGAGAAAGTTGTCGTAGATTCCTTAATCTGGCTTCTCTAACCTCAATTTGAATGTAAAAAAATTAGGTCTTTTTTTTTTATCTTCCATTATGAATCTTCTTTCTAGTCAAAAAAATTATGAATCTTCTTTATTTATGTCTTGTATTTAAATTTCTTAAAAGTGCAAGATCTTCCTCTTCTTCAACACTCCCCCTTATCTGCATCTCTCACTATAATGCATTACGAGAAAACTTTATCCTTGGTAAACTTCTACCAATGACTGTTTCTTCTACACTTCTCTCCTATTTTTTCCCCCACGTTTGGAGTCTTGACAGAAATCCAACTTGACAAAAAAAAAGGGCTAAAGGGGGAGTTGTCATCCTAACCAATAGAAGAAAAAGATCTCCGTGTACATGTGACAAAAGATAGATTGTGTTAAAAATCATTAGTAGACATCGAGGGCAACTAATCCTATTTGTGGGCGGTAAAGAGTGAAAACTAACCTAGTAATTTAAAGGGTAGTTCTCAACCACCCTCTCTCCTCTCCCCCACAAAAAAAAAAAGGTGAAAAATAAAGTTGGATGTTGGGTTAAGTCTATGGAATTGCTATGAAGTGATAAGAAACAAAATAAGAAAAGAATGGAAAGAACTACGTGAGGTTTCATAGCTAGACTCTTTAAGTGATGGAATTGAAATGTGGTAATCAAGTAGCTGTATTCTATTGGGTACCTAATTGCTGATATGCTAAAAGCTCCGACATTGATAGAACATTGAAAGCTAGGACAGTAATCTATCCCATGTGACCATAACTATCCTTGCTTCTGTGCCAACATCCATAATGGTCCACTCTGTGACCGCTTTCTCTCTGGACTGGATAAACATTGTGATGGCTCCCCCTCCCACTTTCACTCCAATAGTCCCATCTGGGAAATGTACTTAGTGGCTTAACTTTCACCCCGGACAAGGTAACCTTGTTTACTCTTGTGATGGCTTTCACTTTGGCACTAGGTCAGCCTTTTTCATAGATTGGTTACTCTGGGATTCAAATACATGATGTGATGTTGGCTTTGATACTACATTATAGGTACCTAACAAATATGCCAAAAAACTTAGAGCTGATGAAACACAAAAAATTAGGCCCTTAGACCTATCCAATACTAGGTTGGCCAAACCTGGCTCCCCCAAATTGGGCCCCACAAGACCGTAACATTTTCATTTTAAATAATTTGGTGTGTCATAAACAAATGAAGATATTAAGCTTGGTTAAGGTTGGCTGTAACTTTTTCAGTGACACTATTATGGTCAGGAATTTGTTACACTTCATGTTCATTATACCTGATCAACTTGCTGGTATTCTTACTAAAGCTCTTGGGAAACATGACTCTCATACTCTTTTGTCCCAAGCTATAACTTGCAAATCTCTGCTCTCCAGCTTGAGGAGAAGTGTTGATTAGCCTGGGGCACTTTGATTCCTATTCCTAATGCTATATATGTAAGATTATTTCGTATCTTAGTACATCTTGTTACTAGGATTGTATTCATGTAGTCTTTCATCTTTTGGTTGTGTTTTAGTTTACTTTCCAGCTTTCCCTTTTATAAGGGTATATATGTACTCTACTGAGCTTATATCTTAGTTCATAAAGGGGATGCGGTCTTTCTCTTTCGTGCTCTTTCTCTTTCTTCTCTTTCTTTTCCTCTCTCCTCCAGTCTCTAGAGTTTACTAGATTCATGACTGAAAGTTAGCCACTGCATAATTTTCTAGCGCACAGAAAAGTGTACCAATAAGTGCTGTCAAAATATATCAGTGACTGTAATTTAAACTAAGATGCAGTGCTGAGATAGGTGGCCTCTTCCTCTTGACTGTGAACTGCACAGGGAATCCACAATTTGCTTCCCCTCTTATTTCATTAAATATATGTTAAAGAAGATTAAATAAAGGTGACTCTGTATTTCTTTGTGGCCTCTTTTTTTTTTTTTTTTTTTTTTTTTTACTTCTTGGGGAAGCTGATCTTTTCCTAAGAAAGGGTCTCCAATTCTTTTTGAAACATCTGGAAAATCTCTTTCTCATTTATAATGGGTATTTCTCATTGTGCAAAATTCCATAATTTCATTTTAGTGGGTTTCTTTTGTGGTTTCCATGCTACATGCTCTTTTGGATAATAAATAGAATAGGTAGCTCTAGCATTTCTGCTGTATCATCAACTATATGTCTTCCAATTATGTTTGCTCTTGTTTCCTTTAATTCTTTATAGTGTTCAGTAGTTGTGCTGCATTGAGACCATACATTGCACACATTGATGACATATACAAAGACTTCACATCATATAAAGTTCGAGTTCCTGTAACTGGGGCTATAATTTTGGATGAGACTTGTGAACGTGTAAGTGGGCTTGCTTTTAATTAATATTAACTCTTAATTGCTATCATATGGTCATTTCTTTGAGGACCCAGTATATATGGCTCAGGTCTTTGATTATGTAGTTCTTTTGCCATTCATTCTCTCTCGGGCGATGTCAACTTACTATTTATGTATGATTTTCTCCTTTGTAGTGTTTGCTCGTAAAAGGCTGGAAAGCTGGTGCCAGCTGGAGTTTCCCCCGGGGGAAAAAGAATAAAGATGAGGAAGATCATACTTGTGCTGTCAGGGAGGTAATATACTGCCTCAAAATCCTCCTTCACTCTATTTTGACCCTGTTTTAACCTGGATAAATTTTTTTGAATGCCTTTAATAAGTTACATTATTGTGTTATATCAGTTGGAATAGAAAAAAATAAATAAATAGTAGCAAGTGAACACTTATAACTTAGCTATTTTGCTTAAGTTCTTCTCTATTTATTAGAAACTTATCACAAATCTGTCTAGAGATATCATTGATCTGCCTGTGAAACTGAGTGTTTGCTGTTGGATCTACTCTATCAACTGGAACTTATTTGCCAGAAAATCTGAAATATTTTATCTTTTCACAACAATTTTGTTTGTTTTTTTCACTCCTGAAGCAATATCCCTGATTTTGTTGGATATTTGTTTCTTACCTTTGGTTCATGTCATTGAGTGTATCGAATTCTTTTACTTCTGAATGTTCTGATGTTGTAGTTGTGGGTCCATTCCATATTCCTTCTATGTACTTTCTCTTCTGAAAATCTTAGTGCTCCGAATTAATTTAGCAGTGGTATTGAGGATGACAGGTATTGGAGGAAACAGGTTTTGATGTTTCCAAGCTTTTGAAAATGGAAGATTACATTGAAGTTGTAATTGGACAACAAAGGCAGCGACTCTACATAATTACTGGTGTAAAGGAGGATACTGTCTTTGCACCACTGACTAAGAAGGAGATCAGTGTATGTCTTCCTAACCCTTGATTTATCAAAATTTTGAGTAACTTGTTCAGATGCTTGCAACAGTTTGGTTGTGTAGTTTGGATGTTGGCTAAGTCTCTGATTACTGGAACTGGGGCTTAGTTTACTTCATAATTGGAACCCCGTTACTTTTTTTACATAAACTAGCAAATCTACACAGGCTTTGAAACTTTCTAGCAATATGTTTAGTTGAATATTTCCTTGAAGTTCGTTCAAGTGATAACAAAATTGGATGCTTCCTCTGAACAGGAAATCTCATGGCATCGCATTGATGAGCTTTTGCCAGCAGGCAATGATGCATCATCCCGTGCTATTAATGGGCTGAAGCTTTACATGGTTGCACCATTCTTAGCGTGAGTTTATAAAATGTCTTTCAGTGCTTTCCTCATATTGGCTACTTTTGTGGTTCATGATCTTCTTACACACTATTTATTCATGCAGGCCTCTTAAATCTTGGATTTCATCACATCAGCCCCTTGCTCCAAAACTTGATGGCGGTGTTAAAGGTCTGGTTTGCTTTCTTTACTCAGTTACTAATTTCTTTCGGATGTAATGTGTTGATTAAATTCTTAGTGTCATTTTCCAAGTTCTGTGATGTAGATGCTAAAGTTAGTGTTTTATTTAGTCAGTATGTTGTACTTAACGGGCATCAAGTTGTTGAATACATGCTCCTGGCCATCAGTGGAATATCTTCTAAGAAGTATTCTGTTTAGCAAAGGATAATATCCTATGTATCTACTTCCGAAAAAACTCTCAGGAGGTTGCCATTGATCCACGCCAAGCTTGACGTCACATAAGCTTGAGCTTGGCTCAATTTGTAACCGCTTGTCTCGAGCTTGAGCTTGGCTCAATTTGTAACCGCTTGTCTCGAGCTTGAGCTTGATGTCAGCTTTTATCAAGCTCAAGCTTCACCATTATTTTACCGCAGATCGTTAATGATGGAATGTCTGAACAGAAATTTCACATCTTTGTTCCAAAATATTGCAAAAACAGCATCGATTGCAATAGAATCCTGAAGGCCTCTCTGCGGAGAGAATTTTTTTATCTGAAAACAGAAGCACAACCCCAACCATAAAAGGGAACATAGTCAAAGTACAAGATTTTTTAAGAAGTTACCTAGCAGCATTGTCAACACACAAATTGGCATGCAGGTATTCCTGACAGATCCAGCTATAACTGTGACACAACAAATGAACTTAGAAGAAATTATTCTTACATCTCAAATCACTTTTTTCCTTTAAGATGGCTGCCTAGAGAAACTGAATCGTCTGAAACAGGGAGACAATAATTTGGTAGTTTTACTCTTCTATTGATGTCTGCTTTACTGGTGCTGTTGACTGTCGGTTGAGCCAAATGCCTGAGCCCAAGCCTGAGTGCTAGTGAACGAGCTTGGGTCAGTGCCCCCTTCAGCAGTGAAAGTTTTTTGGTCCATGTGTGTTGGTTCTCTTTTACTTATATCCTCTAAATCTAGAAACAGAATATATACAGTTGCCTGCAATAAATTTATTGGTACGATCGTTAGATGCCTAGGTGTCATATAGCATACCGAGAAATACCTTCTAATTTCATTGATGAATTATGTGGCCCAACCAGGTATGTGTGTCTGGAAAGCTAAGAACGGTTCTTCTGGAGGGATGACCACTACTGAGATTCCAGCAACTCGAGCAGGTTCTGAAACCCAACAACCAGCTGATAATGGTCCCGGTAAAAGCTTCCGGAGTTTCAGGTTTGACCCTGCCTGCATTATACAGTCTATGGAAGCCGCTTTTGCTTCGACTAAATTGTAGTGTTATATCTAGTCCATCAGTGTCATGGTTTTATAGGTCACTGTAAATTAAGAAAGATGGCTTTCTGATGCTGACTTAATATGTAGATAAGAAAACTGTTTTCGTCACAACAGGAGTGGTGGTTTATATTGTCCCCAACTTCATATGCAATATAGAAACAGTATTTTTGTATCGATGACTTGATGGAAAGGGTCTTGCTGGGAGATTCTTTACCTATCATTAAAGTAAAAACAAATGAGGTGTATAAAAGGGGGGTAAAGGGTGTTAAGTAAAACGGTCCAATAAATTGGTTCAGGTGTATGAATGAGTCAGGTTAAAGAGGCGGTATCTAAAATAAAAGCACTGCTAATTAGCATTGCTTTTATTGCTGATTTAAAAAAAAATAAGTGATAGCGTTTCTTTTATTGCTTATTTTAAAAAAAATAAAAGTGATCGCATGCGCTGTTCTTCCCTTCATTCCAGCAGGCATTTAGCTTTCCCCACACCTTTTCTAACACCTATGCACTACACAATTGCACGAGTGTTTCAACCCTTAGTGAACTTTACAAGACCGACATGAACAACATTTGGGCTAAGCCAGGCACCAAAAGGCCCTAAAACATAGTTATTGCCGGTTGGGCGCCGATAGAAGGGGATGGTATGGGTTTAGGAGATCAGAGAGGAGATGAGTTGAAATCCTTCTACAAAGAGAAGAAACCTCAAGGCAGCACGTACACTGGAATATGTTAAATGGTAAATTCTCAAACCGCACACTCTAGTTTCAGAAAGCGAGACTTCCCGTAGTCTATAACGGTGAACTGGCATTTATTACTTAGTGATACAACTGCACTGGTTCATCTGCGAGCCCATACCGCTGCCCCTCCATTCACGACCTTTACACATGTACGCTACTTCTACTGCATCTTTTAAGATCTATCCGAATTGCCGGGCACGCCATTACTACTGTATCTAAACAAAGACGATGAAAAGCACCGGAAAGGGGTAAGGGAAAAATAAAACAGATGAGAGGGGATGAGGGCAATAAACAAAAATAAGCAAAAATGAAAAGAGAACAAACCAAATGCCAGTAACATAATGAAAAAGACGAAAAAAGAAAAAAAGGATGGGCACGAACAAGTCTCTCTGGGATGCGATGATGTCCCCGAACAGCGGTCTAGATCTTCAGCTGTTTGAGGTTCTGTATTGCTGATTCTTGTAGATCATTTGCCATTGAATTTCCAACCTCCTCAATCCTCACTGACGGCCTGGCCGGCGGTGGAGCAGTCACAAAAACCTGAGTCTGAGGAGGTTCATCTATCCTCATTACCGGAGGTGGAGCCGCAAACACTGGCACTGCCGATCTTACATGCACAGGAGGGGCAATCCGCATAGGACCGATCACCTGAGGAGCACAGCGGCCAGCTGGTGGAGGGAGTGGAGGAGCAGAGAATACTGGCACCGCGTTCCTGATTGTCACAGGCGGGGCCATCCCATGATATGGAGGCCTATAGTGCCGAACAGGTACATAAGGTGCTGCTCCCGGGGCAGGGAACTTTTGTATACGGGATCCACGACTGTCTGGTTGCGTGTAAGGCGTTGATGATGGCTGCCCGTCATTGGAAATTGTAGCCGTGGGTCTGATTCTCGGGGCAGACTTCGGACGAATAAAAGGAAGAATTTTAGAGCCAGTAACAGGTGGAGGCTGAGACACGGATGCTTTGGGTTCCTGCATAGGGAATTTTTTGGGGAAAGGAAGCGCGTTGGGTGTATTTGCAGTAGCCACTGCCATTTTTTCTTTGATGCGGTAATTGAGGAGGGCTCGAGCTATGGTGATCTGCTCCTGCTCGTCGTTGTTGTTCTCCGTCTCTGACGATGAGCTTGCAGCTTCTTGTGCCACTGAGTACAACGAATACAATGTCACAATCTTCTTGACAAATAAATAAACAAATAAAATATCTACCACAAATTTAAAATTTAAGTGTAATTCGGATAAATGTGAAACGCAATCAAACGAAGAGTTCCCACAAGAATCTGATAAAAAATGTAATGGAAGAATGAGCTAGAGAAACATGGCACATTTGTGGAATGGAAAGCACCAGTTTTGGAATATCAAGAAAACCAGCAAAATGATAATGGTGGAGAAAAAATCTCTTACATTTTTTAAGTGAAGACCAAGCAGCCATAGCTGCATTCTTCTCTGCTTGTTTCTTGTTCTTAGCTGGTTCACCAGTGAAAGTAATGCCAGCAAGCTCCACCGTGCAGGTGAAGACCGGAAGATGTCCAAGCCCTGAGCGAAATGTCGTGTATGCAGGAAGTGGTGCTCCAACTCTTTGTGCTATCTCTTGCAACAAATTTTTGTAGACTCCTGTTTCATCCTGTCCACGATACGTCCCATGGCCATCTAATTAGTGATTTATAGAGATGCAAAACCTCAAAATGTGTCATGCATAGACAAAATAATTCATGTAGATACTGTAGTGAAGGATGCAGAGTTAATTACCCTCAAAAGGCTCATCAAATTAAAGCACACTTTTTAAGCAACAATACACATACCTACAATAGGTTTTCAATTGGATTAGCTGGAGCAACAAGTAGAATGAGACTGACTCTATTATGAATTGGTGAGGAATCATTCAATATATATTAAACTTAGTTTCGGAGATTAGTCTTAGGAAAAAAGCCATGTCCATTCAGTAGTATCATTGTCGACTAAGAGAAAGGCCAAGTCATTTTCAGTGAGTAAAAATTGGGAATAGATAAAAGGGAATTAACTGCTAAAGTGTTTTCTTCAAATCCACCCATTGTCAGGTCAGACTTATCCTTTGTAGTTGTCACTCCAAGCAATGCAAATGCAGAAACAGTTCAGCAAAACCTATCTCCACCAAGCCTTGTAACTGGTACTCTTTCGCACTTCCATGTCAATGAAGCCTTCAAAACATCATATTATCGGCACACTATCAAAGCATATTTACATGCTTGCCACACCCTGTTACATATCCTGCTAGTAAAATTTAGACCTTGGCGATATAGTTTTTAACAAAAAATTCCCAGAAAAGTTTATGTAGGGTCATGCTAACTTGAGAAATCTGTAGCTTGAATCCCGCTTGCTCAACCTCATACCAAAACTTTGAAGCAGAAATGGCTGACCCAATTGTAAATACCCATTAAGCCTTGAATGTTCAATAATAGAATTCTAAAAGTATAATGGCGATAAATTTGCTGTTATATTTATGTAAAGAAGAAAAATGAGCGAAAGGGACTTCAGTTAGTGACAAGAGACTCCCAAAGACAATAAGCAGGTCATCTCAGCAGTAACCCCTTGTTGTTTATGCCCCACAACATGCTATATGCAGCAGAGATTGAAGAAGGTTCACTCCATGAAATTAAAATGTCTGAAGCCTGCAAATATTAAATGAACAGGTACCACAATTTGACCCCTTAAGTAATTATAAAGTATAATGGCGATAAATTTGGTGTGACTGACCATGAAATTCAGTAACAGGAAAATCCCCTATGTTTTTCAATGAAATCCACTGAGTAAACAGCAAAAATTAAATTTCAACAAAAACCATCATAGTCTAATTTGCATCGTGACATCCATGGAGTTCACAGTAAAATTCAGCACAGTTTCTGGGAACAGGGCTTAACATAATGAAAACTGCCTAAAATTGTTTCGGATTTGGTTTGACAAGAAACAATTTGTGGACACATGTATCAAATGCATACAGTCACTAGGGAAATTTTATTTACAGCAGAAGTATCACCCAATTTCCCAGAAGTAACAGGAAAACCCAACACAATCAATTTGCGTTGTTGCAAAACAGTATAAGTAAAATGACACTAAAATCTGTACCCACTGAGACAAGAACTACGGCAAGAGCTGTGACCACCTTTAGGCCACACAAATGAGTACATTTTGAAATGACACTACCAACAAACTTCCCGGATTTCCTGATAATTAATATACGTAAAATAAAACTCTTAACAGTCAGGTATTCCAGCAAACAGTTTACTACGATAGAACGAGGTCATCCGCCATAGAAACGGCTCCGTGTAACCAGTGATTCATCGCCAACCAAGGGTCTGTAAATGGTCCCGAAACGTCCAACGTTACACAGAGGCAAAACTTTGCGGGAAAGGCTCGGAGCTTCTTCGACTTGAGAGAATTGCGGCTACTGCAATAGCACCAGAAACGCACTAGAATATGTACTGGACCTGTACGGGCTGCAAGAGCACATTTTACTGCTTTGGACGCGTTTCGAAAGAGAATAGACGGAGCGAGGAACCGCAACACCGCTCCACTCGCTGACCATAAAAAGTTTCGGTCTCAAGTGGGGGATTTGGTGTTTCAGAGCACATTTAACTTACGAGCGATGGAAGAGACTCTGAAACGTCTAGCATCGCTAGTCTTAAAAACCGTCGAACAGAAAATATTACAGAGGAGAGAGCACACGGCCGACGATACATATAAGGCATGCTGGGCTGTTAGTCCTCTCACGCATCCTCACAACATGTCACTTCTCGATCAAATAAAAAAACCAAAAACAAGCAACTTAGGAGCAGACATGAAAAACCTAGGAGCCTAACGAAGCATAAAGAAGAACCTAAGAGAGCGAAAGAGAACAGAAACCGGAGAGGAGCGGGCCCTAAACAGTGTGGATTTCTTACCAGAATCCTGGCAGCGAGCGAATGAGAGGGGCCTCTATTGGAAAGCGAATTGAGCGCCACCTCAGCCGCCGAATGCTCAGCTTGCCGCAACGTGGTACAATAGTTAGGGCTTTCGAAGATCTCTCCGTTAAAATTAACAGTGGCCTTGAACCTCGGCGCATGGTCCGGTCCTTCTCTTATACACGAATAAGAAGGCAGGTTGAAGCAGCTCCTCTGTGCCAGCTCTTGCAGCTGGTTTTTATACATCTCTCCAGCAGCCCCTCACCCTCGTCTTCCGATCGCCCGGGGCTAAACAACAAGAATCAAAATGCCGGCCGGAGTCGTAAAAAATTTCCACCGGTAAAGAAGAGGTGTCGAGAGATCAAAGGTCCCTAGGGTTTTCTCGGGTTTAGGAAGCCAGACGGAAAGAGTTGAAGGAAAAAGAAGGGGGCGAGAGATTGGAAGAGAGAGAAATAGTGAGAGAGAGAGAGAGAGAGAGAGAGAGAGAGAGAGAGAGAGAGAGAGAGAGAGAGAGAGAGAGAGAGAGAGAGAGAGAGAGAGAGAGAGAGAGGATCTGAAAGCAAAGGAGGAAATGGGGGGCGTTTTGTAGTGTTGGCGTTTTCTATTGTATGTATATATGTAAACTCATTTATTATATTTTACTTATTCGTTCTTTCAAACTTTCCTTTTTTTTTCTTTTCTTTACTTTACTTTATTCATGGCTGCAGTCGGTCAACTGCACGTTTGGCTGCATGGGGTGCCTTTTTATTTTGCATGGACTCACTCCTTTGGCAGATTTTTTTTTTTTTTTTTCCCGCCCTTTTTAGTAGAGTGTTTTTTCGTCTACTCAGTACTCAGCAGTATAACGAGTCCTTAGACGACGACTCTTCACTTTTGCATGGAGGAGCGAATACACGAGAAAACATAATAATTAATTAAATTACAACAGTACCCTTCTCTGTATAATCAAATGCCCAGACCAGGTCCACGATTCTTCAATCTTCATCGCAGTGATGCCAGTGAAGGTCATTATGGTCTCATAATGTTTGAAACTCGTCGACAGACACCCCTGCCTCTTTGCCTCCTCAACGTTACCCCCCAAGTACCTTGGATTCTCCGAAAGCGTTTAATATGACGTCAAATTACACTAAAACCCTCCAGTCATCTTCGCGCGAAGCCGAAGAACAGAGCAATTCCCGGCTTGACTTCAACCCGTAACGTTGCTGGATCGAACATGCATCAGGATTCGGGACCTGGTCCGTTCGTATAAACGTAACGTACGTATTTGAGATTGTGATTAGGATAAAAGCGACATCTAAAAGTGTCTCGTAACGCAACTAATGTCAACCCTTAATTTTGTTTTATTTTAAGTGGTGTGTGATTAAGGAAGTGGTGTCTTTTGACCCAAATCTGGTCTGACTATTCCTATTTGCCCAGCTGTTCGCGGTTGGTCTATAACCATTTATTAATTAAAATGGATTAAGAAAGAGAGAGATAATTAAGTCTGTGGAATTGTTAATCACTACAGTGCACATGAGCTCGTTCGAGACGCCTTCGAAGTCATTGATAATTACTTAGCTCTTAACTGCAACATTAAAAATATAAAAACAAAAAAAAAAAAGAAAGAGAAAGAGAAGAGAGGGGGCACGAAGATTAAAGAATGGTGATGGATGTGTATCTCTACTCTCCCGATTAGACAGAGACATGTTCCAAAATGTATTTAAGGCGCGGGTACAGCACCCACATTTAACAAATCAAAGGTGTAGGTTATGCATATATAGAACGGGAATGACCTTCATCATCCAATCCATTAGATCCTCACCGCATGTTTCCCCCGTGGGTCCCTTGTGGGTCCCTGCCCCCTTTCATGGCACGGAAAGCTTTCTAATAAATCCAACATCACGTGGACGCACTAGTTTAAGTTGAATGAGAGGCTAATATACATTGCATTTTATGCATTTTGAGGTTTGGCCCTCACGGAATGCCATAATAGTTAATACCGGCCTAAGTTAAGCAAATATATAATAATAGACGTCAATATGACATCACCTCTGGTTCATCCGACATTTAAACCAAATAATATAGGTTGGACCGGACCTGCACGATTAAAACAACCAAGTAACAAGAGAAATAATATATGTTGGAAAAAATTAATTGCGGTCTGCGTGTATTAATCAACAATGAATAAAAAAGGTGTCCTTGGCGATAAGAGAATTAAAGAGACTCGTCGGATTTTATTTATTTATTTATTTATTATTTATTTAAAAAAAAAAAAAAGATTGTTTCCATAATTATGGTAATATCGGTCATTTAAGACAGATCGGCATCGGATTCCTGTATTTATTCGGAGGAACTCGTAGTTCAATGGATCACGTAAAGGCTTATTAGTTTAAACTATAAATCACGTTAGCATTCACTTCCTCATTAATTCCTTTGTTTCTAATCCGTAACTTTGTGGGGGTAAGGAAAGCAAATGCGTATGGTTTAATTGCATGCTCATCTCGACTGTACTCCGGACCTCCCTTGCTCCCCCTCCACCCTCAGGTGTGTACAAAACCATATATATTAATACACTTTCTTACACTAATTTATGTTTATATATATATATATATATATATATGGATTTGGGCCCTTGGAGTGTCCCCCTCATTTTAATGAGTCTAGGTGGCAAATTTGGTGGCTTAATGGCGCCAGGTCCCCCCTCTCATTAATCCCCCCCTTCCCACCTCTTTGTGTATCGATCTTATAGTTAATAAGCATTTAGAAGCGTCATCGAAAACAGTTGAGGGGATTGAATAATGCTTACTTAAGGATTAGTCAATCAAGAAGAAGATATTGTGTCTACTCAATACGATTACGTCCCAATGTGGGGCTTATCAGGGAAAGTCCCTTCCCTTTAAATTTCAACACAACTGAGCTCTTATTCGTATGTTTCGCATTGTGGGTATTAGGCCCAACACCTAAAATCCAATTCGACGAAAAGGAGGCCCAAGCTATACCTATGTGGGGTCTCTTTTAAATGTGGTTCTCAGAGTTACGAGGAATTCCTCGAGAGAGTAGTGGCTTCTTGTGTGTGTGTGGTAAAGCCTCTGAATGTTGTCATTGATGTCTATCCTATTCCTATCCTCAAGGTATGAGAATGGAAAAGTGTATTTATACTCAATTTGCTGCAAATGGCGACTTATATCGAATAAAATAATCTGATATCGGATTCAGACCTCGAGATCTGTATAATAGCAGTTAGACTAAACAATTAGTAAAGGTTAAATATAGTAATATACTCTGCTTTTAATTTAAGAGAAAAAACCACCACGCATAGTGAAACCATGGGCGATTGAAACTTCAATTTCTCCGGGAGAGACTCTAAAATTCTCACTAATTTATCTAACCCATTGATTGAGAATTGAAGATTAGAAGAATATGATTTTATCGACTCTCATGAAATTCTAAAATTGTAATAATTGCTGAAGTAGACAGATGGGACGGTCGACGCGAAACCGGACCCACTCCTGTCCCCACTCCCCACCGCCCATCTCAAATTGGACTAAAATTGGACTAAAATCTAAAAGTCTAACTCTCTCGAGGGATTTAGCTTCTTTTAACTGATATCACGATTTACGACCGTCGCCCGTTTCAGGAAATGGACCCCACCCACCATTCCGCGTCTCAAAAGAACTCAGCTGGAGATTTTCGTTTGGATCATTTCCCTGGGGCACGTATCTATTAATTCCGTTATATCACAATAAAGTACTAAGCGCGTCTTTGGTTCCTTTCTGTCCACTGCGAGGGAAAAAAAAAAAAAAAAAAAAAACACGTAACGCGTAACTTGGTGAAGATGTCATCAATGCCTTATCTCCCTTAATTCTCCTTAATTTCACTAAATAATCCTAATTATTCTGCGTGCCATTTAATCTAATCTGGTAAATATAAAATTACCAGCGAGTCTCGGTTCCGGGATCGGAGCCCGGATCCGGTTCAGTGGTCGTTGGTCAGTGGTCACCCATCCCGAGCTACGACAACGCACAGACGGGGCCCGCGCAGAGAATTACGAATCAGGGATTAACAGGGCGGTCGCCATCTGGGAAAAGCAGAGAGATAAGACTGGCGGGCCCGGGTGGTGTGTGCCAAAATGTGTTCACGAGGTCCCACCTAAGGACTACTACTCTATCTATGTGTCTACGATGACTACGAGAGAGAGAGAGAGAGAGAGAGAGAGAGAGAGAGAGAGAGAGACCGAGCCGAGGTCGTAGCGTTAGAAAAACGGCTGGGGAAGGTTGCGTAACCGCCGGGCTCCTGTCAAAATCCTGACCTGATGCTTCTGTGCCCCACCAATTTGTGACCAACACATCGCCTCCACTTTGATGCGGCAGCGACGCCTCGCTCGATATCGGCCATACACGTAGCACGTTGCACCCCTTCTTTGTCATATCAGCTTTTGCAGATCGAGACTCCATAAAATAATGTAAAGCGGGGGGTTTTGATAAAATAAATTGTAGAGTCTAGAGGACACGAGAATTAATAATAAAGACCCGGGTTTTGCAGTTCGCTGTGGCGACGCGCCATTCCCTGATGCCATCACCGCTTCTTTCCTATTCGTCCCCGGGTTTGGTCGAGATAATAAAAGAATGAAGAGAGAGGTGGACCAGCGGAAGCGACTTTGACAAAAGACGCCACGAACAGGAGGCGAACAGAGAGAGGCTGAGAGGCTGAGAGGCTGAGAAAGAGAGGCCGGGCCGCCCGAAAAGAATGGTCAACCGCCCCGATCGCCACCTTCCTCCGCCTCCTTCCTTCCTCTTTTTTATCAAAATACGACAAAACCAGATGCTTCATCAGCTAACGCGGACGCTTCTCACCCTCCCGAATGACCTAAAATCACCGCCGTTTAACGCTTCCGACTTCCCTGGTCCCCCTTCTTTGTCCCCATGCTAGGAACTGATCGCTTTGCTTAGTTTAGTTCCTCCATGGGACCCGCCCTCACTCTCACTCTCTCCTTCTCTCTTTCTTTCTCTCTGTGCTTCCGTCTTTTCGTTCGTTTATTGAGGAGAAAAACCAAAAGCGGGGTAGTGAACCTGTGAACCTGGCTGGGTGGAGAGCGCCCACAGACTGAAGAGTACTACTGATGCTACCGAAGAAATAAGACTGTTTAAAATTATACGGGAAGGAAAAGAAGCTGTTGTTCGAAGTTGTAACGGACGACTATATATAATTGGGTTTTCTTTATTCAAAGAGGCGAAGCATAATTGGATGGTTATGGATCGGTAAGGAGGGGCATTCCTTCTTCTTTCATCAGCCAGTCGGAACCTACCTTCTTCTACTATCCTAATTCCTCTACCACTACGTGTACGGATGTTCATCGAACCGTAGTTCCAAATATTCGGATTGTATGACGAAAAAATACAAAATTACAAGTTTTTTTTTTTTTTTTTTGCAGTTTTTTCGTTCTTCACTTGATCGCTTGTAACTTTAGTTTTCATGCAGAACGGAGATGACAGGATCGCGGCAAAATTAAATTCACCGCTTCAGCTCATCTGTTGTGAAATGCTACGAAGCGTTTTTTATCTTACGATTTTATTTTTGGTTCTTCTTGCGTCGAATTTGTGAGAGCTAGTTCAAAAATAATATAAATGGCTAAGAGATGGATTATGAGAAGCAAAAGCATTGATTTTCGAGTTAGAATTACAACCGCAAATCATCTTCTTCTGCACCGGCCGGGGAAGAAGCAGAAGAAACCATTCCCAGAAACGACCAAAAAGGGAATCCAGTATTCTGATAACCCACAAAAAAAAAAAAGGGAAAATGGTAGAACTGTCAAAATGAAATAAAAAAATTCCCACCCGCTTCGCTCTCTCTCTCTCTCTCTCTCTCTCTCTCTCTCTCTCTCTCTCTCTCTCTCTCTCTCTCTCTCTCTCTCTCTCTCTCTCCGTTCTTCGACTATCGCTGCGTTAATCCTCGAAGCCGGTTTTCTCCCAAATCGCATTCCTCACGCGTCTCAAATCCCTACCTTTCAGCGTCCTCCCAACTCCTTCATGAACAGAAAACGACGCGATCCGCGTCCGCGCGAATTGCTTCGCCAGAAACTCGTGGGGCGGGAGTCGCGCATCGTCCGCGTCCCCCTCGTCGTCCTCGTCGGCTCCCTCCAAGTCCCTCCTCCTCGCGTCCCTGTAATCCTCGCGAAGGATCTTGGACCAGTCGGGGATATTGACCGGCACCGAGGACGCTGCGGCCCGATCGCCGCCGCCGTCGACCCTCTTCGCCGATTTCTTCGAGACCGATCGGGAACTGGGTATGGACTTCTTGAACTCGGCGCGCGCGTCGCCGGAGTTCCAGAGGTCGGCCTCGTCGAATTCGAAGTGGGCCGCGTCGGATGCGTCCGTCGAGTTGCGGGTGTCGTCGGTGAAGAATCGAAAAGCCGGCTTCGACAGGTAGTTTCTCGTGGCCATCGCAGGGGAAGCGGAATTCGATACCCAGATGCTCTGTTTTGGATGTTATGCAATTTGCAATTCGCATTGCAGCGCAGCGAAGTCTCCCCCTCTTCTCCCCTCTCCCGCTTTTATAAAGCCCCCTAGAAATGGATAAGGTTCTCACACGGGGTCTCTCTCTCTCTCTCTCTCTCTCTCTCTCTCTCTCTCTCTCTCTCTCTCTCTCTCTCTCTCTCTCTCTCTCTCTCCCTCGTCGTTATCCCCGGAGTTACACAATTACCCTCTCCCTCCACCCAATGATCCCGTGCGTAATCGGAGTTGAGCGTAAATTTACTCCACTTTATCCACAATTATCAACTTTCCTCTCCCAAAACCCAATTGCCATGAGTCCTTGACCTTAGAAAGCTTTGAAACTCGAAACTTGGAACTTGGACACTCCATACAAAACTACCAAACTACCCCTCATTATACGTAATTAGTTTTTACTTTACAATTTAGATTCATGTAATCACTAGTGTAATAATGTGAAAATACGTAATTACGTACTAGAAAATTTAATAAAGGAAATTTATTAAAAAAAAAAAAAAGAGAAATGGAAGGTAGGGGTAAGGGAGTCATTCGACGAGGCATTTATCCCTACGAGAAAGCTTTCAGTGTTTGGTATTTTGTCGCGGCGTGGGGTGATCGGCTTGTCCCGGTTCTAGAAAAGGAGGAGGTGGTCCTCCCGAAGCTACCGATGCGGGGACACGTGGAGATCAGCAAGCCCAATCGCCACGTGGCGACGTATTCTCTCGGGGCGGGAAGGCCCGCATGAGGCCACGTGAAGGGGGGAGGAGGGCCGGGAGGCTCGCGCTCGTACGAACGCTGCTGCTAAGTGCTAAGCCCTACTAACATGACCCCTCTTTGGCACTGTTTCGCGGTTCGATTCGGGTTGGATCTCGAGCGCCAGCTGCGCGCGACTGCGCCTCCCTGTCCTGCTCTCCGCTTCCAAGACAGCTTACATCTTTTCTACCCTTAAAAACGACAGCTTCCCTCCTTTACACCCCACCCCGTTACACGAGAACCCCACGCCGTGAGAAGCACAAGCCAAGGTTGATTACTCGATTGATTGATCACTTAATAAAATCACCGTGTTAAGATTCCAAAACCCCGGTCCACATTATTAAACTAGTCATATCATATCTCTCAATAATGCTAACGTTTTAAACTACTACCGTCTTTTCTTTTCTCTTTTTTTTTTTTGCTGTGTATGCTTTTGATGTATGTAATGTAGCCATCACAATCACTACACCCTATCTTTGCCTGCTTTTTAAACCAAACGAATCATTTGTTAATGAAAGATTAGGGACGTGTTTCGACTAGAGAGGAAAAGTAAAAGTAAACCGCACTCAAATGCTGATTAAAAAAATGAACCCTACCAGTGGTAAATAAATAAATAAATAATAAATAAAAGAGAGAGAGAGAGAGAGAGAGAGAGAGAGAGAGAGAGAGAGAGAGAGAGAAAAAAAGTGGGTTCTTCTTGCTTGTGGGACGAAATTAAGAAGAAAGAGAGGGTCAGGACAATTTACAGACGCAACTACTGGAGAAGAAAACAAAGCGTCCGAGTCAGTTTGATGTTGGCACGGAGGAGTTTGAAACTTGGAACTCTTGAAAAGCTTGTGATCGAAGAAGATGGAGTTTTTGGGTTTCCTCCAAATTCTTAATTGAAGCTCACCTAACGACGGTAATCGATTTTCACTTTAATTAGTACGTCGCAGTACGGTACTACGTGATGGATGGATAAGGGTCTGTACTTACTTCTTTTGGGGGAGTTACTGCGATGCGAGTAAGGAAGAAGAAGGTCTGAAACGGAAGGAGAACATTGAACTGTTGAAAGGAAGTAAGCAATAAAGGAGGCGGAGGAGAACATTGAACGTTTTCCTTAATAAACGAGCCCGCCCATGAAGCTTATCCGTTCCTAATAGCTGGCATTGTACTTGACAACAGTCGTATTTTAATGGAGTTCTTGAGATGGGTTACTTTAATTTCTGCAAAAGTAAGGTATGGTGGTGATTCCCAAATCCCAAACATCGAGCCCCAGATCCCAAACATGGCTACCTGCTTCGGGTTCAGACCTGATCGGACTTGGAGACCTGAGAATCGGAGTAGAGCGAGCAACTCGCGCGGTTTAATTGTTATTTTGGAGAAGAAGTAATTGTTTGGGAACTCTCAACCTCTCATCGGATTTGGTTCTGGATGCAAACAGTAAAAGAACTTTATTGGAGTCTCCTTCTGCATCACTCTGCTGTTTTATGTGAGTGTTTGGTTTTTGGAGTCTCTTTCGGAAGGGAAAGACCGATCAACTGCATTCTTTAATGGTGTATTCGTGTTTCCTGCTTTTCTGGCAACAATGTGAGAGTCCTCTGCTGCCTTTTTCTCCCTTTCGGATAGATCATACCCACTTGTGGTTTTATTAAAATGCTTTCAGGTGAACTGGGAGCATTCCGCATTTGTTTTTTAGTTTGCATAACTGCAAACACTACCAATCAATCTGAAAAAGAAAAGAGGAAGCTAAGCAATTTGCTCGAGATGTCACTCCGTCACTGGCTTATCCAGATTTTTGGCTAGTTTATATGGAAGCGACGATGGCGAACCTAGTAAAGACGTCAAGTGGGGCTCTCTTCCACTATAATATGGCTCAGACTGCTGGAGTTTTCTGTAATCAGCTAAAAGTTTTTGTTGGGCCTCTCTTTCTCTCTAGATCTCTACTCTGTAGCCTTTACTGAGCTTGGCTCTCTGGAATGCAAAGGGTCATCAAAACAATTTGCTAAAACTAAATGGCTAAATCACTAGATCCATCAGCTATCCAAGATTAGTGAAAATATAATAAAATGCACAGATCCATCCAATTCCATGTACACATATTCTAGGAATGTATGAGAACAATATGAATGCATATTACATATTTATGAGAGAACTTACTCAGGCTGTAGCTACATGTAAAGTCCACGTGTAGATTGGGGGTAACATTATGGAGTTGGCTAGTCTTGTTTTCAGTTTTCAGAGAGTAAGAAATGAGAAATAACAAGATTATTATTGTTGTAGCACAAACTCATACTCTGCATGAATAAGCCTAAACACGTAGTACGAGTCAGCTCTGGACATTTTGTACATGTGGCGTTCATTAAGATCAACCCAATAAAGAACCCAATATGCTTAATGGGTATGGATTAGGATTTTCACTGGTTTGAATTCGGCATGGGTATTGGTATATCAAACCCGTGGACAGCCCCAATCGTGGAGATTACGCTGCTTTAAGTGTCATTAAGTTTTAACCAATAAGTAAGTAAGACCACACTTGAAGCCCATTAAACAAGGACTCCCCAAGACCCTTAACCACTGCCCATTAATACCAATATAAAGGGGTTTAGTTCTACAGTTTGGGTTTATCCACTCAGTGTTAGGTTTATATTCCATCCATCAATCCCTTTCAAAATGATAAAAAATCATTATCCGATCTAGTTGAACCAGAATGCCCTCCGCCCCTCCGGTTCTTATGGATGTGGTCAGGTTCACTATAAGTCAGCACACAACTAAAGGACTTATTTTGTCTTAATATTTTTATTATCTATAGAATATTTAATATATGAAAAAAAAAGATATTGCTATAAATGTTAGAGATATTTTTATTAAAGTAAATAAAACTCCGAATCACTCTTACAAAAGTGCTCGGGCCTTTCTTATGTAAAATGTGAGTTGAGGGAGAACTTAGAGTCTCCAAGTGAGTGTACATGATAAACTACCCATGTAGTCAGTCGGATAAAAGTATTTGTGTTACATGTGTTTCGACGTGTTGACGTTACCTGTAGACGTGCAAAGCTAAGGATGCTTGAACTTCAAGCTTAGAGAATTTTTTGGGGTCAGATAACTTTTGAGTAAAAATTTCTGAACTATTTTTTACTCTTGCTCTTTTCTCTTCCTCGATCCTGAGGAGGAGGAGGAATCAACGGGGGGATTTGCCACTTCAGGCTTCTTGTATTGGGTGACGACCAAACTAGGCTTTTGAAGTGTAGTCGATGACAAGGTAAAAAGTGACGCTGGTGTGGTAGCGAAGTGATTATGTCGACGATGGCAAAGTTGGTGACATAGCAAAGTATTGGGTCAATGATTGGCTACTGGACTGTGGCTAAGAGATCTGGTGGACAGGCCATTGGCGGGCCTGTAATAGATGATGACAGCTCGGTGAGTTGCTGGACAGACTGACAACGAGCCTACGGCAGATGGATGGTGGGTTAATGGGGGTGTGGGTTTGTCATAGATGGGCCATGCAGATTTTGGCGTCTACAATAAATTATAAACTATAATATTCAATAGTCCAATTGGTCCAACCCAATCTTCAAATTAGTTTAATTAATGTGTATCTCGTATGATGCTTAAGAAGTAATATTCTATAACCTAATGTTATTATCTTCTCCGCGTCAAGTCACAAAGTTGCCAGCTTTGCTACATGCATAGTTACAAACTTGTAGCAAGTAGGGGAATAGGGATGCAAACTGGCAGCAGGTCCAAAGCAAAATCTGTCGCAACAAGTCCAGCTTATTCCAACCTTTTTTGTGCAAGGGAGAGGCCCAGAGGCGTTGGCCCACTCATGATCGACCCAAAGCTCCGACTCCGAGCTTTCTGCCTTCCTCGCTCGCGCACTTTCACGCGAAAAAGCAGCGCTACAAGAAATAAGAAATTTTTGTTTAGTTTGTGGAAACGGCAGCCTTCCCCCTGGCAATACTTGTCCTCTGCATGCATTGCTGCCGTTTCTTCACTCTCGCGGAAACTCTCGCCTCCGTCTTAAAATAGAAAATCAAGAGTGGGTTCGGGTTTGGTTTGGTTGGTGTCGCACTCGACGGACCCGCCAACCGTATTATCCTCCGATGTGTGTTTCTGTATAAGAAGACGCCGTCGGTGGTGTTGGCGAAACTGGGGCTTTCTTCTCCGGCCCGGATTTGAAGGATCGTTTTAAATTCGGTTCTTACCTTGAATGCTTAAAATCGCACCGATTTTGGATTCTGGGGAGATCAGTGATTTTAAGTTTGTAATCCAACTGCAGCCAATTTTCGCCCCTTTCGTCTTCCGTCTGGTGGGTTTCACCCTCTGTACCTCTTTTTATTCTCTCTCTCTCTCTCTGTCTCTCTTTTTCTCTCTGTCTCTCTCTTTCTCTCTTTCTCTCTCTCTCTCTCTCTCTCTCTCTCTCTCTCTCTCTCTCTCTCTCTCTCTCTTTATTTTAGGGTTAAATCTTGTTCTTATGCCTGGGCATTTACTTCTCGCAAATGTTCGGTCATGCCTACCTAATTCAAATCTCTGCTCTCACGAATATTATCACTGGCAACGCCGAACTAATATCTTGATGGATTTCCGTTTATTGAATTGACCTGCAAGGTATTTGCTCTTACGAGTTACCGTGTTAGTCATGTCATTCTGCATAAGTTTGTCTCCTCGGTCGTAATTTCCGACCTACATTGATTGGAAAAAGTTTGGGAACAGAGATTTGATCATCTTTCAGCAATTTTGATTGTCAGATCTCTGGTTGAGATCATTGATTGGTCCCTTCTTGTGAGGTGGCTCCAGTATTATCATCCTTATTGAGTGAGCTGGTTGATATCTCTTTTGTTTCATCCCTAGATTTTGCTCGTTCGCTTAACTTACTGTGTGATCAGTCGGTCTTTCAATTGTAAATGTCTGGATTGATATCAGGGATTCACGTGGCCGTTTGGCAAGTCTCAGAAAAAGGAAATTTGCAAGATATTCAATGTCATAATTTTTTTGCAATGATAAATTTTCTATCCAACTTCCTTTTAAGAAAAATTGTACGGACAATTCATCTTTCTTCCTCATTTTCCTTTGTAGTCAGCTCGTTGTATAGGGAAGACTGTTAAAAGAGGTAAAGAACTGAACAAGCGGGAAGTTAGAACAGGACACAAGAAAGTAGTAGAATACAAATTTTGATCAATGGCAGATGCTTATTGCCGCGATTGCAAGAAGAGTACAGAAGTAGCATTTGACCACTCAGCAGGAGACACAGTGTGCACGGAATGTGGACTGGTTCTAGAGGCACACTCTATTGATGAGACTTCTGAGTGGCGAACCTTTGCTAATGAGTCAGGTGACAATGATCCTGTTCGTGTTGGTGGACCATCCAATCCTCTATTGACAGATGGTGGGCTTTCTACCGTCATATCCAAGCCTAATGGAGCTCAGGGTGACTTCCTTTCATCCTCCCTGGGGCGCTGGCAGAACCGTGGGTCCAATCCTGATCGATCTCTGATTGTTGCATTTCGGAGCATCGCCGCAATGGCTGATAGGTTTGCTCTTTTATGTTGTTGTTTGCCTTTTCTAGATTTTACCTGCATATCTCTCATTATGTGCTTATTCATATTTATCCATTAGATTCCATGAAAGCATTTCTATAGTCATATTCTCTAAATTGTGGTACGGAATTATATTGACTACATTTTCTATCCAGGTTGGGACTGGTTGCTACTATAAAGGTAAAGTGAATCAACTGGTGTAGATAAATATGCATTCTAAGTCTATATGTATTTCTCCAATTGTCTCTTAGGAAGAAAGTAGTCATTCCCTATCAATATTTTTCATATGATTACAGTCCCGAATGCAGCTTCGATTACTTTCTTTGCTGCCATTTGAAATCTATTAAGTTCTTTTGGGCAATTGTTATTCATTTGACTATTGGACATTCCTCTCTGCCCTGTCATCCACTATCTTAATTATGAATTTATCTTCTTCAATTATTTTTGCACCATTTGAAAGAGAATTAAGGACAAGTTTCACTTGTAAAGTTTTGTTTTTGTTGTTCCTACTCCTGGCTGTTCTCACATAAGTTGGTTAAGTTGGTAGAGTGGTATATTGAATTATTGCTTTGTTTATTCTTCTCCTATTAGAATTCTCTTCCATATTCTGTATCAGCATGAAAGACGGTATGCACCAGTTGCCATAGGAAAGGATGAATATTTATATTCCAACTTAATGCTTAATGCATTTGTTCATAGGCCTTCACTTAACATCCATCCATGTTTATAAGATTAGAAGAATCATGCAATCATCACAAGCTTAATACTCCAGTGGTCATCATTGTTGTGTCATTTATGTTGATATGTGTATAACAAATGTCTACCGTCACAAGCTTAATACTCCAGTGGTCATCATTGTTGTGTCATTTATGTTGATATGTGTATAACAAATGTATACTGTCACAAGCTTAATGTTCCAGTCCATATGTCATCGTTGTCACTGTTGGGTGCTTGTCATCTTCCAAGTCTTTAAGTTTGACTTGTTAAAAGATATTGTGGATGTGAATGATGATTGTCTTAGTTACTTAATTTTCTTTGACTGGAATAAGTTTGATTGTTCATTACTGTGACTTGTATACGGTGGGGAACTTCCTCGACAAGTAGTTAGATTTCTTTTCTCTTTAACAAAATTTCAGCCAATGGGGAAGTACTTTCTTTTCTAAGAGGGATTTTAATCTTCAACTAAAATTTTAATGTTGGATGATTCGAAAAGTAGTTTATGCTTCTTGTCAACGTTGTGGTTAATTGGGTTTTGCATGGGTTACATGTTGTGCATGACTTGGGAAATTGTTGAATTTTCTCTACTTATGGAGTTGCATGCATATCATCCTTGAATAGTACTTAGAGATGGGTAGTCGAACACTTTCCAGTTGTTTTCATTTATCTGCTCAGAATCAGTTGACCTTGCTTGAGATATCACTATGATGAAACCAAAGATGATAAAGTGAACTCTTCCAAAGATGATATTCAAGTTTTTTTGTGATTTTTTGGAACTGCTACCTCAGGATCGTGCAAATGAGATCTATAAAAAGGTGGAAGATCTAAAATCTATCAGAGGAAGAAATCAGGATGCCATCTTGGCTGCTTGCATTTATATTGCTTGTCGGCAAGAGGACATACCTCGCACTGTAAAGGGTACAGCTTAAGCCTAAATCTACATCTGGATGCTTTCTAATTTATGTTTCACTATAGTATAAGCTTCCCTGCTTGAATTTGTGATTTTCGAATAGAAATTTGCTCTGTTGCTAATGGAGCCAGCAAAAAGGAAATTGGCCGGGCAAAAGAGTACATAGTGAAACAGTTGGAGCTAGAGATGGGTCAATCGATGGAGATGGGAACCATACATGCTAGTGATTTTCTGGTGAGTATTCCGCTTTTTTGTATCAAATGTTGTAATTGACAAGCCATTTGGAAGTTGTCTTTTCCATTTCTAATGACTCTTCGACGGTGTCCTTGGCCTGACATTGCAGCGTAGATTTTGCTCTCATCTTGGTATGACAAATCAAGCAGTGAAGGCAGCTCAAGAAGCTGTTCAGAGGTCGGAAGAGCTTGATATAAGGTACCTCTGAGTTTATTTAGTCATGCAGTATTTCTGATTTAATAGTATTGAGAGAGTGGCAAGGGGCACAGATTTTGTTTTAACTATCTTTTGTTTTGTGAAAAACTGATTCCATTATCTGAAAATTGTGTTTCCTCCTGATGGGTTTCATTGTGTTATTCTGTTCTTTTAATTGCTTCAACTTTGCATATCTTGCCAAAGGAGATGAACTGTTTTTTTTTCACCTGGAGTTTGTTTTCTTGTATGAATTTAAATTTCTTCATACAATTTCGAATGCTATTCTTGGCTCAAAATGCTTGTGCTTGACTTTTTTTTTTCCTGCTTACTATTTATTTTAACTATCTCACAATGTGATATCCATTTTATTTAGAAGAAAAAATAAATACAGATTAAATTTTAGTGTATCCTATCACATGCCACTTGGCAATTATAGTAGCTAGATGATTAGATCTGCAAAATCGAATGTACATTTGTTTTTAATTATATATATATGATTTTTGGCTGTGGTTTAAAGCTCTACTGTGCAGAGAAGACATGAACCTAGGCACCTTTACTCTTTGTTTCTGTTTGTTGTACTATATTCTTTGAAGGAGATCATATACGTTAGAATTTTTGTAGAACTATATAAATTATTTCATTTTTAATTAATAAAAGATGTTAATAGAAATTTTATATTACAAAAGAAAGTGGAGGATAGAAGTGTTTCCTCTATATTTGATTGATTGATCGAAAGAATTTTACTGTCTCTTCAATATTGACAACTCTTATTTTTAATGGCATTTTTATAAGTATATTGATTGCAGCCAAGTATATAGGGTATGTTTTTGCAAAATGTACCTCGTAGGTGTGGCCAACCTTTTCTGGATTTGAATGTACTCTCTCTCTCTCTCTCTCTCTCGTTCTATATATATAATGATATTACATGTGGATGTATGCGTGTAACATGTTGAATTACATGGCAGCATGCCTAAGGGGCATGAGTTCTTTACTTGTATGTGCTCTTGTGCAGTAACTGGATAAATAATGCATATTGTTAGTCTTATGTGCTGTATTGCACTGACTGATATCTGTAAATAAAATGCACCCTTTTGTAGTTGTTAATTTGAATGTCCTGGTTTATGAGATTGAGGAGCAAGTTTCTTTTGAAGTTTAAAGGACTGAAAAATATATCAGATCTATGAGGTGTTTTCAGTCTATAGTGTTGGTGTTGCTTAGATATATCTTTCTTGGTGTACTTTCTTTACATGATAAATTGTTTTATAACTTTTGCAGGAGGAGTCCCATATCCATAGCAGCAGCAGTAATTTACATGATTACCCAGTTGTCAGAAGAGAAGAAGCTTCTTAGAGGTAGCAAATCATTCTCTTATTTATGTTATTAGTTCATTATTTTTTAGTAACTTTTGTCATCTGTACACTTAGACGCACATCTTGTAAAGCACAAACAGGAAAGACTTCCCTATTGACACTATAGGACTTATAATGGTGTCCTAACAATAACAGTAGTGCTAGGATTGCGACACCGAGTCTGTATGCTGCTTCCATTTTAACTTTATAACAGTATAAATTTTTTTCTTTTTTATGTACATGTGAAGATTGACACTCACAATGTACTTGCATCATAAACTGGACATAGGAGATTAGAGTAGAGTGATTGTCGGAGATGTGCCTTTATTTTAAGAAATATATTTATATATATGTACACACATATATATTTTAATTTTTTTTTTGTATGGTTTTCTTGCAGATATTTCACTAGCTACTGGAGTGGCTGAAGGGACCATAAGGAATTCGTACAAGGACCTTTATCCGTATGCATCTCGGTTGATACCAACCACTTTTGCTAAAGAAGAGGACCTTAGAAATCTCTGTACTCCGTGATCATGTACTTCACCTAGAATATTTTTGAATTTTGGAAGAGATTTCAACATCTGCATTCTGCACAGAACTAGTGGAAGTATATTTGCTTCCGATGGAGGGCCCCAATCTTATACAGCCGAGAAGAACACAAGCCTTGGGATACCTGACTGGTTTTATTACATTCTTGCTTATGTCTTGTTACCCATAGAGAGAACCGAAAAGAGGGGTTAAAAGTGAAAACTTGACTCAGAAATCCTTTTGTATTTTCAAATCGCCAAACAGTTTATTACTGTTGAATGAATTCTTGTCTCATTTTAGCAATATTTATGTGTATTTAGAACTGAAAATTTTCTTCAGTTACAAGAAAACTTAGTCATCTGTTTTATATGTATAGTTTGCGGGGGTTAATTGTTTTCAAGCGGCCTCGTTGTTGCTAGGTTGCAAAAGATTTCTGACTGACCAGGTCTACTGAGGTTCTATTTACGGGTTACCGTATGATCGGCGAATATGCATTATGACGTATTGGCACCATCCATGAAGTGTATACTCTCTCTCGGTTTCATTTTCTGAAATCTACAGAGTGCTCATCGATTTGTAATGGCGACTCGGTTACGTTGACTTAGAAATCATGGATACACTCGTTCTTTCTCAAAATGGCTTCATCTCCACGGACTGGGTTCGAGTCTGACCGAGTCAGGCATCAGATCCGGATTGACTCGGTTAACCCCACTTGAAGTTCTTCAAAATGACTTGTTTTATTAAGGTGCATATTACAAGCAACTGAGCTGTCCTTCGGCGGATTAGGTTCATTTTGAACAATCAGTAAAGGCTTTGATGTTTTTACAATTGCACATGTTATCTTGAGAATGAGAATGGATTGAAATTACTAAAAAATGGTAGTTACTATTATAAAAATTAAGAAAGAAAAAAAAAAATTATTTTATTATTTTAATTTTATTTTAAGACTTTTTCCTTCATCAGAAGAAGTATTTAATATTTGATTAGATTTTAGTTAGTAGATTAATTAAATCACTGAAACCCAATTCCGACTTCCGAGTTAACGCGAACCCAGAAGAATCAGATGGTGGGCATTACCAGAGAAAAGGAAAAAGAGTAGGGGCATAAGCGTCAGTCGATTCGGTCCGCTAAACCCTAGCTCTATAAAACCCCATTTAAGCGGCATGTTCATGCTCTTCAGCGATCTCCTCCAAAACCCTAACTCCTAAGCTCTCTGCCCGAACCCCCTTTCCGCCATGCCGCCGAAGTTCGACCCCTCTCAGGTCGTCGATGTCTTCGTTCGCGTCACCGGCGGTGAAGTCGGAGCGGCGAGTTCACTCGCCCCCAAAATCGGTCCCCTCGGTCTCTCCCCGAAAAAGATCGGAGAAGATATCGCCAAGGAGACCGCGAAAGACTGGAAGGGCCTGCGTGTCACCGTAAAGCTCACCGTCCAGAATCGTCAGGCCAAGGTCTCGGTTGTTCCCTCCGCCGCCGCCCTTGTCATCAAAGCTCTCAAGGAGCCGGAGCGAGACCGGAAGAAGACAAAGAACATCAAGCATTCTGGTAACATCTCACTTGACGATGTCATTGAGATCGCGCGGGTAATGAGGCCGAGGTCGATGGCTAAGGATCTTAGTGGCACTATCAAGGAGATTCTTGGTACTTGCGTATCTGTTGGATGTACTGTAGACGGAAAGGATCCTAAAGATCTGCAGCAGGAGATAGCTGATGGAGATGTGGAGGTGCCATCTGAGTAAGAAGAACGCAGAAAGACATTTCTGCTCGGTTCGCTTATTATTAGAATGCTTTTCCTTTTTTCATTTACTGTTACTTTAGTTCATTCGAATTTTTGTTTTCAATACTACCTTGAAATCCTATCTCCATTGGAGAACGAAAGTGGAATATGGAATTTTTTTTGAGACCTCTGGAGATGTAATCGTATTTTAGAGTTTTGGATGGTGTCTCGTACAGTATGGATTTTCCATTTCAGAATAGTATGGTTTTGTCAAATCCTGTGTTGTTTGAAAGTTTTTCATTTTAATTTTAGGTCGTCACATTTGAAATGCCGAGCAGTATTTGAGTAAGCCTGCAATTTGCTTTATATCTCTATGTCTCTGCCTCATGGTAAGAAATTTGTTCCGTGAAACTGTTGCAGCTTCAGTGCCTATGCGCATGCCAAATATGCGTTGGTGTTACATTCTCACTCGGATCGGCCCCAGTGTTTTTTTTTTAAGAATTTCATATTTTCCTTAAGTTTAACTGTTTTTCTGATATGCTTGATGAGTGTTTCACTTCTTGTTGTTAATTTTGTCATCTGTCTTGGCTTTGTGAAATTTTAGATGGCTGCATTGTTGATTGACTAATTCTTATTAGAATATGGAAATGTTAGTTCATTTCAAAGTTCTGAATGCCAAAGACCACAAATTTACGTTCTGAAGTTGTGTAGATGATTGAGATAGAAAATATTCCCCTTCCCTTCCTCTCTCTCTCTCAAGAATAGAGACTGAATTTTTTGTTTTGTTTTTTAAGCATGCTCGAGAAAACATGTAATGTAAGACTTCTCTTGTTGTGGGAACACTGGAAAAAAAAAGTGATCTGATTGTGGTTACTTAATGTTTGTTAATGTTGGAAACGTGAATCCAAAATAATTCAGTACCAATCCTTATTTGTCCATCTTACATATTTCGGTAGAATTGAGTTTCTCAATTTTAGGGTGCTTCTGAATATGTGATTGTTTCTGTTAGATGGTATTTGTAATCGAGGCTGTTCAAATAACACCTAGTACTAGTCCTTTCTGGACTGTAGAAATCACAGTGTGGCTCTTATTTAATATTTTAATTTTTTTTGTGTTTATCATTAATTGAGAAATACCCGTTGCTGTAGAGTTGTGGCATTTTCTTTAGAATTTGGTGTTGTAGTTTGGTCATTTTCTTTTGTTTGAGGATTGTATGGGCTTTAGGGAAAGGATTTTGTTTCATTTGGTCAGCTAATTCAGCTGTTTGGGGGTTTTCAATGGGCCAGCTTATTTAACCTTTCCTTCAACGTGTTGTATCCTTTGGAAGCAGGCCACTTGACCAATAATTCTTCTATGGGGACATTCATGCTGTGAGCAGGCTTCTTGCGTATAACTTTTTTTGGTTTGGGGCGGTTTGATCTGGAACCTGATTCCAGATGAGGAGATTAATCCTAGCTAATCGTAGCATTTTCCTTTAGTAATACGACTCTTTTTCCCCGGTCTAAGTCTAGCTCCTTTAGTAATAAGACTCTTTGGATGAAAATCTTCGATTCACCCTCCTACATCCGAAGCTGCCTTTGCTAATGTAAGGAATGTGTTTATGCGTTGACTACGAACATCCGAAACTAAAAACTTTTCTTCCCTTTGCTTCCCATGGCGCCACTGCACCGGACTTGTTCCCTTTTTGAACTCTCTCAGCTTTCTTTCTGTTTTAGCTTTCTCAGCTTCATTCTTTACCGGTTTGGGCTGGACGCAGTGACATGTCCGGGTGAATCACGTCTAAACTTGGCCAAGTGCCGAAAGCAGCTAGACCTGTCCGGTTTTCGTGGTTTAATGGGTCGATACTGTGCTTGGAAGGGAGGAAGAGCAGTGGTTTCACTTCATCATTTGTCTTCCATTAATAATATCAGATTATGCGAAATTTTCGTTAAGATGTAACTGATGAATCCACGCTCATCAAAGGTTAAGGGTGGTAGTATTGCACTTGTAACTGTAGAAATGCGCGTTTTTCTTGAAAATAAGGGAGTGGGACAGGGGTGGTTTTGATGTATTACTTTAATGCGTATTGTTGAATTACTCCACTATCGGGTTCTTCAATGAGACTCCAAGTGTTCGTTATTGGGAGAACTCGGCCTGAAGTAGTAGGGGTGGAACTTGAACTCCTGAAGGGTGAGTTGGGCTGATCGCTGGCGCTGAGTTTCGTTTCCAAATTTCTCATGTGGGCCTCGCATCCTAAGAGAGAGCAATGATGCCATTGAGGAGTTGTATAAGAGGTTGTTAAGCCAACGGCGGGATCGTCTCGGGTCCATTGATGTACTGCAAAAAATAATTACTCAATTGCACTTATTTCTCATCACAAAATGAGATATAAATTTTTTTCATAATTAAATTATATATATATAAGTTATATATATATTTTTAAAAAAATTAAAATAAATTACTAATAAGAAAGCTCGAATCAAACCAAATACTTACGTAAACATGTTTTATAGAACGATTTTTTCATTTAAAGAAAGCTTTTAGCTCCGAAGGGTTTAGGCAAAAGCGTGCTTTCATGCTTAGGCATTATAAATTGAAATGTCCTTTCACGTTGTGAATCATGTGCTAGAAAAGCAGAGACACAAATAGGATGGATGGGACCAAGACAACCAATGATTTATTTCAATCCACCCATTTTAGGTTTATCTTTTAAAAAACAAAATGTTCATTCAAGTGGTGCAACATTTTCTGTCTCTCAATTATAATTTTCACCCTGCAATTTAAGTTGTTTATACTGAAAACTTCCCGTCACTATCTAATGCAATAAAATCTTGGGTGGTGATGGACTGATGGTTGTAGTTGAGCTACTCTTGGGCATGAATTTTAAATTTTCTTTGTTTGATTGTCTCATTCATTATCTCATTACTATGATTATTATTTGAGTGTTTATTATATATTATAACACACCCTAGATGTTGCATTTCTATATTTATCACTTTGCTTTTAGTTGTAATTAGAAAAATAGCCTTATTTTTAAAATTTAATAGATAGTTGAAATACATGGTTGGTTTATTAGTTTCATGTATCATTGTGTATGCACCAAAATGTGCATGGCCCAAATTCAACAGGTCCAGGAGTCCATCGACCCAGCAAACAAAGTTCGTGGACAGGCCTCGACAATTCTCGAAGTAATCCGACGTAGCCCATCGCCAGGATCCCATCTCATCGCATTATCAACACAGTGAGTCATCTTATAGCCAACATCAACTCAGTGAGTCACCGTCTAGTCAGCAACGACTCGATGAGTCATGCCACATCAGCATGAGTCAGCATACAGTCAGTTATCTCAAACGTGAGGATAAAAACCTAGAAAAAGGGGCACGATCCTCATTCAAGGGATCTCAACATAGGAGCTCCTGGTTCTCCTCCCATCAACTCCCTCAGCAGAAAGGGGATCGTGATCCCCTTTCCCAGGCAAAATCTCTCAACAACAGGCTACAAAAGGCAAGAAGTTCCCTGTTCCAGGGGTTGGAGAAATTACATTCGAAAGACTCTCTTAACATCAGTCCAGAAACTCTCTCGTTCCCAAATCGAAGGTCCAAAACTCCCTTCACCGAGAAGAGTTCCTCACGCACAGAGGTTCTTTCATCGCAAAGAAGTTCAACATCTGCAGTTCGTCGTTCTACAGCTCGACCAGAAGCAATTCTACACCGTCGCCGACATCGTCACAAGTTGAAACACACGGAACACAAATACTTCCGTCCGACCAACAAAAGCCACACCAGATCGTGTACACCCATTTCTGTAACTCGAAGTCTCGACGACGACCTCGCAGGAGCCAAAACTTCACCAAATTCACACGAAGATCGAATCAGAGGAAGCCTAGGAGAGTGAACTCGTATTTTTTGATATTTATAATACCCTGTAACAAATTTATTCTAAATTAATTGAAACGGATTTTCGATGAAACACATTGATTCAGTAGACTCTGAACCAGTCCCGATATCAGTCACGAATCACAATAGCAGTATGGAGTATCAGTCCTAGGAGCCCGGATCCGCTGCGCATTGTAGGTACGCCAGGGTCCTTTTCAGTGAATAATGGATCATGCATGGCACCATTCAACTACATAAATAAATAAATAAATAAATGAAATCGGTAGCCAGTCGTGTTACAACTCACGATGGCGTATTGGCGTGCGGTGGCTGCCGCCATTAATGACCCATCTTTTTTCCAATCGCAACCATTGATTTTATGCAGCGCCACCCCCCTTGTTTCAATCTTAGTATTTTCAGGGGAGCGGGCGACAAGAGAAAAAGCTGGGTAAAACGTGACGCACGGAGACCAGCACACCTTTTTATATAAATTCCTTTCCGTCGTTGTGCGGCTACTCCGTGTGTAAAAGATTTGATGTTTTCAAAGAGGAAAGAGAAACGACATGGGATCTCTGCTGTGGGATTTGAAAATTTTGGATTCCTTTGAAGGACGAGTTGGTCGTGGAGAGGGTGGCGAGAATCAAAGGTGCTCTGTAACTGGTCAAAAGCATTAGTTTTATTTTTATTGGGTCGAGGATAAGAAGACGCGAATGTCGGGGACGGGTGTTCTGTCCAGAGCAGGGATTCCCACAAAGCATATCGTTTGCTTGCCTCGGCATATAATAGCGCGAACAGCCCTTTTTTATCGTGCTAGTCGGGCTTCCGGGGTCTCTATCTTTTCGGGGTTGAGAGCGTTCTCTGCCGCCGCTTCCAAGACTTCAACCATGGGAGATGCCGTTGCAGATTCGGCTATGGATGCTGTACAGAAGCGCCTCATGTTCGAAGACGAGTGCGTCCCTCGTCCTTCCTTTTCCTCTTATGCAGTTGGAATTTTTATGTTTACTCTCAGTTTTTCTGTTGATGTTCGTTGATTTGGTTGATGCATTTGGTGTTGTGCTTGTCACTAAGCAGTCAGCAGTGTTGGTGACGAGCCACCTTTTTTCTTTCCATAAGGTTTAAATCATTTGACTTTTCTTTCTTTGATGTTCTGGTCGGGTCGAATGAAGCGTATAAGGATCCGCTTGCTTAAGGCTTTTCATTTCGGAGGAAACTGATGTTATCCTTCACAGTAGTCTATTTGCGTTGCATGCCAAGATTTTTGCATTCCGATGGATGTTTCACATCATTGTTGTCTTATTGTTGATAAAATGTTTCCTGATAACTAATCTACATTTCGGGAGTCTCTGTGTCAAGAATGAAAGAAAATCATTTGATTTTTTAAGTTGATTCAGTTTGCTTCCAGGGAAGCAATTTCAGAGTGGGGAACGGGCAAGAGGAGATAATCTCTTCTTAATACAAGAGGGAAGGAGTACCCATCATCAAAGAAGATCGGAATCATTTGACAGAATCTGATAGATTACTAGCAGCCCTTAGAGTAGGCTGCCACGATGCAATGATAGTCGATCAAAGGAACCCGATCTCCCCAATTACATAAAGAAATCTTCAAGGTGGGTGGAGCACCCATTACCAGTCTGTAGTGCCACAAGATGAGTCTAAAATTCGTCACCTTTTACGGTTTGAAGCTACTTGCGAATGGACCACTGGTTCCTGTGAAAGCTCCATACTCAGGGTGACCAGATTATGAATTGTGATGCCACAACACACAAGCTATTTTGGCACAGGAAGTGCCAATATATGTAACTTGTAGTTCATTAGTTTATCCAGAGGCGCCAAGATAGTGAGGCAGATTTTTATTGAACTGAACAGCCTATTGTAGGAGATTAGCTCCTTCCATCCCTTTACTATTGAGCCTGTTGCTCTCAGATGCAAGAAGAGCCAGAATAATATTACCAAATTTCTAGATGATTGGGTCCAAAGTTTGACTTGATTTGAGCTTTAGATCCTTGCTACTATTGTAGATACTAGAGGGTTGGGTCCAGACTTCAGTGAGACAGTCTTAATCAGCAGGACATACTGCGAGCACTGTTGTTCCCTGCTGCTTGAGATTCTTCTTCCAGAGGATGAGATGGTAGCATGGGGGCCCCTGGCTGCAGTGGAGGTAGAGGCCCATATGCCTTAAACCTGAAAGACTGCTTTGATACTGAAACTTTGACTTTAGGATTTGACCCATAAGCCCTTTATAATGTCTTGAGTGAGTTACGAATTACTTGGAAAAGGACAGAAATGCCACTTCATGCATACAAAGTCACTCCTGCACATCTAAAAAAACACGGCGACCTTAACCAACTTCTACCATAAACTGTCCTACATGTAGGGAGAAATTGTCAATGTACCCTGATACGAATTCCACACTTTATAGTGCAAGTAAGTCACGTCCTAATTGATGCAATTGTACAGGAATGAAAACATAAAATTATTTTTATTCTCTTTTTCTCTTAGGTCTAGTCATTCGACAATTGACCAGTATTTTTTTTATTTTACTTTTTTCTGTTCCAAAGACTACATGAAAAACTTCTTGACTAGTATGTTATTAACATTAGCGCCTTGTAGAAGGTAGGAGGCCACTGTAGATTGTGAAGTGAATTGAAACTTATGAACTTATGTGCCTTGACATATCAAATAATGTAACATGACATAATACCTTTGATTTGTTGGTGATATACTGTGACAACCAGATTACGAACTTGTAGATATGCATACCATTCATCTTAAAGAAAGCTGATGTTGTCTTTAATAACCTACTGTTGCTTTGAGATGACCCCTACTTTTCACATTCTAAATCTGAAGTAAAAATGGTTCTTAATTATATATTCATATTACAAATGCTTTGCAGCCAAACTGTTGTTGGCAATGTTACTGATTATTTTAGAAATGGAAAAAAAAACTAGGTTAGAATCTGTTGCTGCTCAGAAAATCTTCTTATCACTTTTTTGCTTCTCCAATGCGTATACACTGAATTTTTACTGCTTTAATGTGTGCTATCATTTTAGTCTGCATAGCATCTAGTTAAATGCTTTAGAGATGTTTCTGTTCTTTCCTTCATTTCTTCTTCGTCTACACATCTAAGTAATTAGTTCTGGATGCATGCAATGGGTCTCCATATTTCATGCAGATGTATATTGGTGGATGAGCAAGATCGTGTTGTTGGACACGACTCCAAATACAATTGTAAGTAAAATATTGTACAGAAACACTGATATTTTGTTACTTTGGCAAGTTTTTGTGCTTATTCCTGTATCCTAATTTCTATTCGTGTTCTTGCAAGAAGATTCTTATAAGTTAAGAAATGCTAGGAATTGATGAATACATTTACACCTGTGGTTATGCATTTTAGATTGGTTAGTAGGCATGTAGTTTTGTTGGAAATGACATTTGAGTATATGCCCATCCCATTTTGAGGTGACCAAATGAGCATTGCTGCCAGTACTGCTTGTGATTTTTAGGCACTGGAAGCTTGGCGAATGGCAATCCTTGCAACAACGTGTAAGTGTTTAGCATTCAGGATTTGCAGATTTAGGGATAAAATAGAGAGAGAAGTGATCAAGAAGAGCAAGAGGAGAGTTTTCAGGTGTAAGGAGTTTGCATCAAATTGAATGAAGATGCTTATTATCAGTCAGTGGCAACCCCGTGCTATCTATTAGATTTAAGTGGAATACTACAAAATGACTCAAATAGTCTTCTCCCTTATTTACATAAAACATCATCATGTAAATATCTAAATACAGCATGGCTGCAGAAATAAACTTGGAGATAACCTATGAGTAAGGACATTGATCCATCTGATGAGTGAAATGGAAAAATACCTCAGCATTCAACAACATGATCTGAAGATAGTATGCCCCTAATACCTCAGCATGGTAATATGCCCTTGAAAAAAGTTGTCAAGAGTACCTTCTCACTTCCCTGACAACTTTTCAGAATGAAATGGTGTTGATTCTACCTTACTTTCTTTTGCTGCTTCTTTAGATAGTTTATTAGCTAAAAATCTAACTTTCATGATAAAACAACACAAAGCATACTTTCCACTCCGTAACTGGTCCATAGTTTTGGCATATGATAGTTAATCAGGCCTCTTTTGTTTGCTGCTCATTTATGTGGGGATTATACTGTAGCTTCATGGTCATTGCCGGCACACGAGAACAAAGTGGTGTTTCTAAATGCTACTTAACAAGAAGAGAGAATAATCATGGATTTTTACAGTTGAAACTTGACAATATTTACAAGTGAAACTAGATGAATGAGAAACTTCATGAATATCTATGATTTAACTGTTGTAGATTTAAAAATTTATATAATTTTTATTTTTCATTGTTGACATTATATTTGGTCGAGAATTAACTTCCTTACCACTGTCATACAGGTCATTTAATGGAGAAAATTGAATCAGAAAATCTCCTACATAGGGCCTTTAGCGTGTTTCTTTTTAATACGAAATATGAACTACTACTCCAGGTTTGTGGAGTTCTTTTGTTCTTGAAAAATTGACTTAAGCTATTTCCTTTAATCTGAGTGGAAGTGTCGGTTTTCTTTGCTTCTTTCAATTTGGAAGTAATCTTATGTCACACTGTTCTCTAGTAGGGACAGAATGCTTCTGGTTCTGTTTTCCTTTACAAATGATATTAGAGATTCTATTATTGGGGTGGAAAAACAATGGAATTCCTTGAGAACTTGAATTGACTTGATTTAAGGAAATATTTTACATCCTATTTCCAAAGCTATATGCAACTTGAGTGGCTGTGGAAAATATTATTTTGCCTTCTCTTTTGTGTTTTATTTTTGTTATTTCACATCCGTGCAACTCAGATATGATTCTAGCATCTCTTTTTTTCTACTCTTTTCACAGCAACGATCTGCAACAAAAGTCACATTTCCTTTGGTATGGACAAACACGTGCTGCAGCCATCCCCTTTACCGAGAGTCTGAGCTTATAGAGGAGAACTGCTTAGGTAATATAATCTCAGCAACTCACCTAACTTGCTGAATTTCGCTATCAGTATCGTCACTGCATTGCTTCTTTCTGGAGCAGGGGTAAGAAATGCTGCCCAAAGAAAGCTTTTGGACGAGTTGGGTATTCCTCCTGAAGAGTTACCAGTTGATCAGTTTTACCCCCTTGGCCGTATGCTGTACAAGGCCCCATCTGACGGCAAGTGGGGTGAGCATGAAGGTACAGTCTGGTCGGCATGTGTTTATATAACCAAATCTGATTACTCGTTTTCCTTGGTGCAATTCAATTTTTGTCAACCAGAATCCTGACCATCTGGCTTGAGTGGAATGCTGACTTGACTTCCATGGCTAAAATTTTCCATTTCAGTGGATTATTTACTTTTCATTGTGCGAGATGTCACCGTGAACCCAAATCCTGATGAAGTTGCCGATGTTAAGTACGTTGATGGTGAGCAGTTAAAAGAGTTACTGAGAAAAGCTGATGCGGGTGAAGATTCTATCAAACTTTCACCTTGGTTCAGGCTTGTTGTGGACAACTTCCTGCTTAAATGGTGGAAGCATCTTGAGGAGGGCACTCTTGAAGAGGTTGCTGACATGAAGACCATCCACAGGTTAAAGTGAAGAGCAGTTTTTGTCCCTGGATGGTTTCTCTCGCAGTTGAGGTTCATATCTGTGGCCATTGGGCCTCTCATGTGGTTGTCTAATCGTCTGTAATAAGGTCCGGATCGTTTCTTGTTTCTCCAACATTTTTATATGCATTAAACGTGGTCCAGTTTGAGAATATTGCTCTGATCTCTGTTGGGAGAGCTACAGGAAGTTTGTTTTCGGTAGCTTTATAGTGATAGTGTCGATCCATTTCTGAATCTATAAAACCCTAAATAGGGAGAGGAACTTGATGAAATACACTCATGTGTAGAGAATGCTCCTAGATTAGTCATAGGGGGGAATAGAATAGCAGAAGAACAACTATATGATATTTGGAATGGTTGATTCAGCTGAGTCTACCTATCTTTTACACCCTAAACTCCAAGATTGAGATTAGCTCCCAAAATCGAAGGTTTTAACCCCCCTAGTCAAATAAACAAACCAGTAATCTTTGTTTTATTTGCTTGAATGCTAAAAACCACAAACTAACAAAAATTACAATAACGTCTTCTTTCATATGAGCTGTGATTGGCTGTCTTTCGATGGATTTCCAAAAAGAATCGGTTGGAATGGATTAAGATACTCAGGCGACCATCTATTCTATCTAACTAACCCCCTTTCCAACGATTCTTCTCAGATTTTTTTTTTCTTGCCTTTGCAGAAACTCTGAAGCCACTTTCTTAAAAATATACAAAGTTAACTATAATAAGAAGAGAACATTACGTATAAAAATGAATGTGTAGCAATTTTTTGGGTACTTACCTAAGAACTTCTTACTTTTAATATGCCATTTATCTTTAAAAGAACATAATACTTTTGACAAAACGTGGGGCAGAGTTACAATAATATAGTTAGTATGAGAAAACAATATAATTATTTCTTATTTGTGTTTTATAAACCGAATTGGAACGGCCAGTCCGACCCAGTTGAACCAAAATCGGAGGCCAGTCCGGTTCTTATTGACTCAGCTCGATTTACTGTAATCAACATTATTTTTATTTTTTTTAAAAAAATATTAAATATATGTAACATATGGTAGTTAATATATATACACCCTGTGACCTGTCTAACTGGGTTCAACCAAAACCGGACATAGCAATTAGATGACGGGTTTGGTTTTGCAAAACATTGGTTTAATCTCAATAATCAAAAGTAAATGGTATAAACGAACTGAAAGAAGATTTGGAGAAACTCCTTTAATTCTGTGCGCCGTTTTTCATGGGAAAGAAAGAGAAAGTGCTCCTGCTTTATTGACGATGATGACTTAAATAAGTATGTTTGGCTCTTCTTATTCATGTGGCCGGTTTCTTGAACTCGCGAGCTGACATTCCACGTACAGTGCACATTAGTAAGCTTTAGCCCTCAAAAACTTCGCTTTCACGGCTGTATGATTCCTCCGAGGATTGAGATTGATGAAGACGCAGAGACATATGGGGAATGTGGGACGGTGAGGGGCGGTGACGGGTCGCATTCGTTACAGAGTTCGTACAGCAGAGTGTACAGACTCGTGAGTTCGACGCCGAGTCCAGACTCGATGAAGAGCAAAGACTCAGTAACTAAGAGCTCTGAATAATAATCCAATAAAGAGGGAGAGAGTGGGAGACTGGTCCCGACCGTCCCTTAAGTCTAATCTAATCATTAGCATTATTAGCTGCAAGCATCCACCTTATCCAGCCTCCCCGGAAGGCTGCCCAATCATCTTCCCACGCGTGTCGTCCTCCGAAACTTGGACGGTGCTCTTTAGTGACGAGTGCCGGACACGTGGTCTCTCCTCGGCCATAAGAATAACCCTTGACCCCTTTCCCCTCTCAATTTCTTTTTAAGAAAAAAAAAAAAAAAAAAAAAAAAAAAAACTGCATATCATCAAACCGGGTTTAGCCGTTCCTAATCTTTCTTATTTTTTCTAATCCAACAACGTCACCACATACCAAATGCCAAATTAATAAAACCCCGTTTTTCGGATTTCTCGAATAAACTAAACCGCAATAATGCGGGCGGTTGGTTCACTTCCCCGGTTCTCCTCCTCGAACCTCAACCTCAACGAGGTCCGAACGTCGACCAGGAATCCCATTTCCACATGCAAAACACACGAATACACACCCCCTCGACCATCTGTAAATTCTGTCTGTACTCGCGGAGGTCCACTCTCTCTTCCCCGGCGGCGACCAGGCTGTGGCGCCAGTGAAATGGACGGTCGCAGCGGTGGAACCTGACGAGAGCGGAGTTTCGCTGTCGACCTGTCCAGACAACCAATCATGTATCGTGACATGGGACCCATCCCTTTGGTTGGATTCATTCACGAGTCGCCTTCCTCATTCGCTATTCATAAATCTTACTTTTCTTCATTTTTTTATTAGACTAATGATGTGAGATTGGTTAATTAAGTAACGCTGCACTTAGGAATAATATTGAAGAAAGAAGAAGAAGAACAGAGGACGACGGGACGAGGGAGAAAGAACAAAATATATAATGGGAGATTAGTGGGTTTTGGGCTTTGGTCGGCATTTTTAATTTAATTTTAACGAGTAAAAAAGTTTATCTTCCACCTCATCCCGGCTCAACCCCCTCCCATAAATACTCCTATTCCTCTCCTTCCTCCACTCAATTCAATCCGCAGACAGCACTTCTCGCTTCCTTCTCACCCAGCTCCCTCTCTCTCTCTCTCTCTCTCTCTCTCTCTCTCTGGTCGAGGTTTTTTTTTTTAGTTTTGAGCTAATTAAAAGCGAGATGGGTAAAGACGTGGAGGTGGGCGAGCAACAGGGGGGCGAGTTCACGGCCAAGGACTACACGGACCCGCCGCCGGCTCCGCTCATCGACGTGGAGGAGCTCACCAAATGGTCCTTCTACAGGGCGCTCATCGCCGAGTTCATCGCCACCCTTCTCTTCCTCTACATCACCGTCGCCACCGTCATCGGCTACAAGAGCCAGGTGGACCCCGCCAAGAACGCCGACGGCTGCGGTGGCGTCGGCATCCTCGGCATCGCCTGGGCCTTCGGCGGCATGATCTTCATCCTCGTCTACTGCACCGCCGGAATCTCCGGTCCGGCATACCACCCATCTTCAATTAATTATCATTTTCTTCAACTAAAGTGCTATCATGTTTTAATTAATTAATATTCGACTAATTAAGTTTTTGTGTGGATGGGTCCGCACAGGGGGTCACATTAACCCGGCGGTGACGTTCGGGCTGTTCCTGGCGCGCAAGGTGTCTCTGATCCGAGCCGTGATGTACATGGTGGCTCAGTGTCTGGGAGCCATCTGCGGAGTTGGGCTCGTGAAGGGGTTCCAGAAGTCGTACTACGTGCGGTACGGAGGTGGAGCGAACGAGCTCGCCGATGGCTACAACAAGGGCACGGGCCTGGGTGCGGAGATCATCGGCACCTTCGTCCTCGTTTACACCGTCTTCGCCGCCACCGACCCAAAACGGAACGCCAGAGATTCCCACGTCCCGGTACGTCCACGATCGATCCAGCTCCCTACCTAATTATATGATCGCTCGAAAATTAGTTACTAATTTTGGGTTTTGAGTGTCGTGTTTAATTAGGTCTTGGCTCCTCTCCCAATTGGGTTCGCTGTGTTCATGGTCCACCTGGCCACCATTCCCATCACCGGCACCGGTATCAACCCGGCAAGGAGTTTCGGAGCTGCAGTCATCTACAACAAGGAAAAAGCTTGGGATGATCAGGTTAATTATTCCGTGAATTGCTTCATCTTTCGTCAAAACTCGCCGAATAATAATATTATACATGTATTGATAAAATATTACTGGGTTTTGTGTTACAGTGGATATTCTGGGTTGGGCCCTTCATCGGAGCTGCCGTGGCTGCGGCGTACCACCAGTACGTTCTTCGGGCACAGGCGATCAAGGCGCTTGGGTCGTTCAGGAGCAACTAAGACTTTTTTAGCTAGCTACCTGCAGCCTCTCTGCTACTAGTACTACTTCGTCGCTTGTTTCTTTCCTGCTCAATAGAGAAGCCAAGCTCGGTGTTTGAAAATGGAAGAATAAAAGTATGGCGTGTCTTGTTGTCTACTGGTCTCGGCTCTGTCGTCTTTTTACTAGAGAGAGAGCTGGTTCCATGTAATTGTAGATAAAATTGCTTTGTGAATTTCCAAATAGCTAGCTTTCCCAGCTGCGTCCTTTATTAATTTCTTTAACTTAATTATCTTCTTAAATTAATTCAATTAGACTTCTACTTATGAAAAGATAACAAAAATGCAAAGTCCAGGACCAGAGCTCATGAGCATGAATAAATAACAAAACTGGTCGTGATCACTATTCGCTAACAAATTACTCCTCAAGCTCATAATCACTTGTTACGGAGTGTAATTAGAAGCACTGGAGCTGTCGTCGTTACAGATTGTCAACTAGCACTCCAGCAGTAGTACTTTTATTATTTTAAAACATTAATTATCATGACGAATATGCTTGGTGCGTGCCTCACTTAATTAAATAAATTAATGAAAATAATCGCCGGTTTGGAAGAGGACTCCTGTGACTGTGACCGATCGACCGTCCACATTCGCAACATCTGGCCGTATATCGGCCATGCGTAAATATAAATGAAAAAGGAACAGTATATATAAAAGCCTAGTTAATACTTAACTAGTATAAAATTAGGGTGTAATTCATGAAAAGGAGAGAACACAAGGATATATAACAGTCTCTGTTGTTGCCTGTCACTAGTGAATAGAGTACTAATATTGAATAAAGTAGTTGCTAACCTAACCTTATTTTTAAGAGATCAAAATTAATTGGGCGCGTCAGCCACACCCAGTATGTGCTCCTACATATATCAATAAGAGTGACATATTGGGTACTTATATATATATATATATATATAGCGATGGAATATTGGGCAAATTAAGGAGCTCAGATTCTCAATACTTGGAGACTCTTCTGCTCTCTGTCATAATCTCTGACGCATATCTCCAGCCTCGAAATGCAGTCACTCTTATCTGGTAATTATCTAAATTCTCAACATTAAGAACTTCAAGATAGGTATTACTTTTGTTATAATATGAAGTTAGGTACGTTGATGGGTGTGTTACAAAAAGACAAATTAGTTTTAATTATGGGCGTTGTTATGGTTGTGTCTGTCTATATATACTCCAGATTCCCCAAAAGCCAAAAAGGGAGGCTATTTTTTGGGTCTGAACTTTCAACTGTCACAAACATTTTGGCATTAAGAAAACTATGGCTGGCCGGCCACATACTCCTCTCTAGATTGATCTTACGAGAACCGCGAGATTCGAGAGTTACTCGATGGAAAAGGAGCAGGCACATGTCATCATGCAAGCAAGGAGGAGCGAGAGAGAAAGGGAAAAGCGAAGCAACTGTTATTCCATTTCAGAGTGAAAGATTAGTGGCGCGAAAGAAAGAAAGAAAGAAAGAAAGAAAAAGGCTATCTTTGATTTGATGGAGTTGACGCTCAGTCGAACTAATCAATTTTTCTTGTAGAAGAATATCGTGTAATCCGTAACTCTGTAATATATAATTCCATATATAATCCATGCCGGGATGCAGCTCCCCGTCCCGATTGCCGGATCCGGACTCCCGTGATCCGCCGGCCGGCGGGATGACGCCTCCGCCGCGCCGACCACCACCAAGGACGACTGATCACCAGTGGAGTGGAAATGTAAAGCAGAAATAGAAACCACAGCAAATTGGGGTGGAAAAGACTTTTTTCAAGTCACAAGAAGACTCGACAAAGTCACAACTGGCATCAAAGCTGCGGCTGTTGCTGCTGCTCAAAAATCAAAAAGGTCGGCCGCCGTCACGGATTTGCTTTGAAATTGCATTGCATTGCACCCACGGAGTGATCAGTGATGGCAATGGTGGGTCGGGTCCTCTACGTTTCTATGTTAATGAAGACGGGGCAAGACTCGGATCCTACTGAGTCCATCTAGAAACTTCCTTCCCATTTATCGCTGAATCAACCTTATAATATAACTTATAACTATATTAAGCGTCCAATTCTCTCCCAATTTTCCATAGCTCGTGAATTTCGTAAGCTTGTATCATCATCAAATAAAGTTGCAGATGATACCCAATGCCTGGCATCTGTTCCTCCACGTGTCATTCATCAAACCTTGTCGAACCACAAAGGGACACGCATCTCTCTCTTTCCTTTGACCCGCCCTCCACTCTCGTCTCATTTCCCTTTCATGGAATGGAATGTCACACGAGGTGAATTGAATCATGAATACTCCATTAAACGATCATCAAACACGAAACTAACCCACGTCGAGCATTTACCGCCGAGGCCCGGCCCGGTCCCCGGACGAGCCACCGATGATCGATGTGGGTTTCAACTTTGAACCGTTCCGATACTACAAGAAAGACTCAATCTTCTTCTCGAATTATGAATACCATTAATTATGGTTATTGACTAATCCACGAGGAATTTAGTTCTTCCAATCCCATCTGGATCCTCATATACGGACTTAAATGGTGGTAAATTTCAGTGGTCTTGAGAGAGGGAAAAAGGGGGGGCTCCTTTATTCATCGACAAGTACAAATCAAGGAAGAAACCTTCAACAACTTTGATTAATTACTAGTTCCAGTGGACAATGATATTGACCGGTTCCCAGATCCAACATTCCAAGTTTTTTGGCATTTTGATTTGAGTTTAAGACGTCTTTTGTATACTCTGGGGACTGTGTGATAGAAAACGTGCATGTGATAGGGAAATGGGAAATATTAGTTGGGTGGTCGCGACTAGCCATGAACGATCGATCACGGATTAGAGAAGCTAAAAGGAGGATTGGACTCGGATAGTGAGTGGTAGGAGAAAAGGAAAAAAATGGAGGTGGAAAGATGAGCTCTGAGGAACTAAAAATGGCCACACGACGCGAAATAAAGGGAATTAGTCGGTTTGAGGCGGCAAATTTAAGTCACTAAATCCCTTCTCTTCCCACCCGACCAACCATAATTACCCCTCTCGCCACTACCCACAATATCCCATACCACTCTCTCAAACACTATTCTTCTTCTTCCTTCTCAGTCTTCGAAAGAATGAAGCTCCTCTGTTTTATTGTCGCTTAATTTCCGCGCGTTTCTTGACAAGTGAAATGGTAAAGGACGTTGAAGAATGTGGGCAGAACAGTGAGTTTCGAGAGATGATGTACATGGTGTGGCACAGGGTCTGGGATCCAAATGCGAAGTAGGGCTCGGGAAAGGGTTGTAGAAATAGTTCCAGATATAATTACAGTTCCGCAGGTTTACTTACTATAAGATACGCGTCTCAAATCAATCTCTTGCTGAGGGTGGGGCCCATCAAAGCCATCGGGTCCCTCAGGAGTGACCCTCCGTGACTAATCTTCTCATCAGGGTACATATACGCTTAGTATATAAATGAAGCCAGTCACAGTCAGTAACTCAGTACCGCAGTACGTTAAATGAAATTTTTATCCAGATAATTTGAGGCGTATATTGGAATTGGTATGAAGATCTCCTGCTCGTAGGCGGGGTCCACCTCGGTGAAAGAGGCCAGCGTGAAATGTGAGGGCGAAATTACCACTTCCCCCGTAATTGGTATGTCAGTGCAGGCCCCGCGCGGGTACGTTTCGCGCCTCGGGGGGACAGCGTAGCAAATCTGGACCGTTCATTTAAATTTTAAAATCGATTCGCTAGGTAGTCAGCGAGCCACTCGTAAAAGGACACGCTCACTTCAAAAGTCCAAACCCTCTTTTCAGAGCAGAGTCGGCGCCTGTGTTGAGTCGCAGGAGCGACCGACCCTATTTCTTGCCGGTGGCGGTGGAGCGGCGCCATTCCAGATTTTGACCTAGAAGAAAGAGGATGCCTCCGCGCCTTGCCATCGCCTGCATTTCGTGGTTCTTCGGAGTTGATGCAGAGGCCAAAACAACGACTGCACAGTGGCAGGGACGGCGACTCGGACAGGGAAGAAATGTCGCTCGAGGACGAGAAATTGCTGAAGGATGCTAAGAAATTGCCATGGGATGGACGATTACTTCACAAGAACTCTGGATATAGCTTCTTGTTCTGTGAGATTTTGCATCCCTCATATCACGAAAAATTCTCTTGCTTATTCTTGGAGCCAGTACACCTGCAATCTCCGCGCCGCCGATTTGTGAGTTTCCTTGGAGTTTCCTTGGAGCCAGTACACCTGCATCCGGTAGAGATGGAATGATTTATACAGGTAATGATAGGTTTATCAAGCTCTTCCATCTTTAATGAATTTTTGACCTATGAAAAGTTTTGGTTACTGTTTTCTTCTCTTTTACTCTTGCAGTTCGCTGGATTGTTCAATTAAAGTATGGAAATTACGCAAGGCAAACTTGTGCGTGAACATAAGGTGATGATCTTGTTGATTTGAAGTATAAATGCTGTGTTTCTGAATCTTGTCTCCTGTTATATTACATTTAAGAAATTTTTGTTTTTCTTTGTGAGTTTTTATTTGATTTTTCTTTTTGTGTTCTATCCATTAAAGTAAACATAATTGTTCTCTCAATTAAAAGAATTATATTGGCATCCGTTTCTGACATTAATTTTGTGTTATCAACTTTAGGCCGCTCTTGAGAGGTACAACAAAATGAAAGATAACACTTCTCAAACACTGGTGTGAGGATCTGACGACTTGACCAAGTTTCTGTGGGAACCTGCTATTAGCAAGGACCCCAAAGCACACTTAACCGGCCATCAACAGGTGAAGATGTTCCTCCTAAATTTCGTTTTAGTTTTAGTGCTACCATATGTCGTTCTATTATTCAGTTGTTGGTTATATCATTTCTAGATGGAAGAGCCTCATCATGTAAAAAGGAAAAAGAAGTCGAGTATATAGATGCTGACTTCTTAATGTTGTTTACGGAGTGTCATGCCTATTCCTTGAAATTCAAAATAAGCTGTTGCTCTTAAAAAGACTTGCTCATTTACCCGGTGAAATTACCAGTGAATTTTTTTGGAGTCTTGATAGATCAGGCTTTATTTGATGAAATGAATTGTTGTGTTGTGCACAAAATGTGTTAATATAATGGAGAAGTGTCTATCATCTTATGTGATGGCTTTTATTTTTAAAACACTGCTTATTCATGTCATGTATTTATTATTTTAGAATCAATACTTAATGTTCCTTTCTGATTTTGCAGCTTTTAAACCATGTTTATTTTCACCTGATAGGCATTGGATTGCGAGTGCATCATTTGACAAGTCTATGAAGTTGTGGAATGGTACCACTGGCATGTTTATGGTGTTCCTTACTAGAGAAAACATTAACTAACTTAAACCAAATAAAGAAAGACTCCAAATGTGGTATTTGTTACTCAACTTTTCTAAAGGGTAGCTTTTCTAGGAAAACTAAGTATAGAAAGATTGAGTGCTACATTTCATACTTTCAGATCAGGTTTCGGAATTAGCTGTACGGGGTGACTAACTGAAGAAAGTCTTACCGTTGTGTTTCCATACTTTAAATAGACTTGTGCTTGATTTCATTCTTTTTCTATCTGGTTTTGAACGGTTGTTTTGTGTTAAAAGATTTTCCAAGCTGAGGGAAGTATAGAAAGATCAATGCAAAATATGATACATTTAGATCTGGTTATGGATTTTGTATGCTTGCTGCCATTAAACTGTTTGTGGAGGATCGTAAGGCTATTTTTTTTAAAAAATTTGATGTAGCTTTTCATATTAGGCTCGTAAATTTCATTGACATGCAATATCTCAGATGAACTTGTTACTTTATTAATGCAAGTGCCTTGCATGTTATTGGTAATATTTTTCTTCCTAATCATTTTTAATTCCGACAATTCCTTAAGAGAAATAAACAACATTTTTCAAATTGGAAAGCTATCCAAAAGTTTTTAGTTTTCTATCAACACAGTTCTATTGTGCTTCAAATAATAAACCTTTCATCCTGCTGTGTTATATAACGACAAGCTTGTGTTATATAACTACATTCCTGGTGACTCAATTTTGAAAGTCTATAATGTTTTGCAAGCCTTTATTTGTGAAAGCAATCTCGGGTTTACTGATATTGTAATTAGTAAAGAACTGCCCATACTTTCGGGTTTGCTAATATCCTGCTTTTCTGTTGTCTGAGGGAATGGTAGAATATTTTAGAGCTGCCATGAGGTGAACCTTCTCCTATCAAAAGTATCTCTATTCTTGCCAGGTTTTAAAAACCTGTTTGTGCCTAATTGTTCAAATTTTTCTCTCTTACAATAGATAATTAATAGAACTGAATAAAGAAGCAAGCTAGGAAGGTGTGTTAAAGTTATTAATTATAGTATGAATAAATGCCTAATTTGATAAATTACTAGATGTTTCAATGACAGTTGTGTTAGAGTTATTTATAAGAAGAACGAACTCTGTTAAATGTTGAAGACTTGCACTGGTTTGTTGTCACTTTTCTTTGTCATTTTTAGGGTGCGCTTAATAAAGGTATCTAGTGGTATATCTCTGCTTCTGAATCGCATACAGAAATTTCACATTCAAGTCACTTATTTTTCTTTAATGCATATGTTACATTTTATTTTTTCTGACAGTTATTAAGACCTAATGTGTTGAGGACCAACGGCCATTTCATTCTAAGCTACGTGCGCCATATGACATTGTAATCTAGGGATAAGTCGTAGTCATGCGCGATTGCAAAAAATAACGAAATTATAAGGAAAAAAAATTACGAAAGTAAATATTTTAGAAGTGAGAAAATACGACAATTAAGGTGTGAGAGCGGAGGCGGATTGTACGTCGATCGTGCGTAGGGATATTAGGCGGGGTTTTGGGTGGGTAGGGAGAAATTAAGAGGAATTGTAGGGTGGATAGGGAGAGATTTTCAGGTGGGTACGGAGGTACGGAGAGATTTAAGGGGAGGGATTTTTGGGTGGGTCGAGCGTCCTCGGTCCAGCGTCCTCGGTCCAGCGTCCTCGGCCTAAATTCTAAAATCCTAAAACCTAAAACCCAAAACCTAAAACCTAAAACCTAAAACCTAAAACCTAAAACCTAAAACCTAAATCCTAAATCCTAAATCCTAAATCCTAAATCCTAAAACCTAAAACCTAAATCCTAAATCCTAGATCCTAGATCCTAGATCCTAGATCCTAAATCTTAAATCCAAAATCCAAAATCCTAAATCTTAAATCCAAAATCCTAAATCTTAAATCCTAAACCTAAATCCTAAATCACTAATTCTTAAATCTTAAACTCTAATTCTTAAACCTTAAACTCTAATTCTTAAATTTTAAACCCTAATTTCTAAATCCTAAATTTTAAACCGTAATTTTTAAACCCTAAATCTTAAACCCAAAATTTTAAACCTTGCCAAAGCCCCTATCCTGCGTTCAAGCCACACAGCTAAACAGTGCAACATGTACATATGAAAAGTACCAAAAACCTCATTAAATACACAAAGTAACAATTATATGTATCAAATGTACACATTAACGTTGAAACAATATACGTATTTGTGCTCATAGTGTTTATTTAATTTTGCCGACCTGAAGGGACTAATGTCTTATTTTTCATCCAATATTAGCATATATATGAATAATCGTGCAGGGGTATAAGCAAAAACAAGCAAATATTAGCAGATAATGAAATGAATAAAATGTGTAAACTTAACTGAAGAAAAATTTAAAGTGTTGCAATATTGACGAGAGAGAAGATAGCACCATAAATTTGTTATGACTAAATAAAATGATAACATGCATTGAGCTAAACAGATGCAAGACAACTTCTGAAACAATTATGAGGATCCACAACTTCTGAAGGTTTTATTTAACATGCATTGGGCTAAATGACTTTATTCCATGAAAGTCATGCCAAAAAAATCATACCATGAGAATTATTATGCTCACAAAAAATCAAGCCAATGAAATTTATGAAACAAAAAGGTGGATTCCCTAGAAAGAATATATATACCTCACCAGTTATTTTCTTGATTGTCCAAAAATGAATACACTAACTATCTACTTCATCCACAAGAATCCCTATCCCCCTCACCTGATGCTATCGTCTCACCATCTGGACTCCAGTCCACAGCAAAAGCCATTTGAAAAGATAAAAAGATGAAAAAGGAAAAGAAAGAAATAATTAAGCTTAATACTGATGCAAGAACAGCAAGTTTAAGGCAAGGGGATCCGATCTCCCCATTACTTTTCAATATAGTAGGGGAAGTTCTATGTGCATTATTTATGAAGGGCCAAGAAGCAGGTTGGCAATCCGGAATGGGAGTGCATGATGTCAGAGTTCCTATCCTACAATTTGCAGATGATACGTTGATTTTGTGTGAAGGTATGAATGAAAGCTTGTTGCATGCTAAGGCACTATTATGTTTGTTTGAGATCATGTCAGGACAGAATATTAATTGGGCTAAATTCGAAGTATTTGGCATCAATTGCTCAGCAGCCATGCAAGATCAAGCAGCTTTCATATTGGGTTGTAATCGTATCTGCTTACCTTCTACCTATCTAGGATTGCCACTCTTTCATGTCAGAAATAATAAAGCTCTTTGGCAGCCTATATTGGAGAAGTATCAAAGAAGACTGGAGAGCTGGAAGGGTCAGCACAAGCGGGAAGAGCCACTCTCATTAAAGCAACTCTAGCAGGTATCCCAAACTAATGGCTCTCCCTAGTACCTTGTCCAGCAGCTATAGCGAAGAAGCTGGAATCAATTCAAAGAAAGTTTTTATGGTGCGGAACAGAGCATAAATTCAAATACCCACTGGTGACATGGGAAACAGTGTGCAAGTCCAAGGAACATGGGGGAATGGGGATTAAAACGATCAAAGGCATGAATATAGCTATGCTAGCTAAATGGTGTTGGAGATTTGCTATAGAGAGAGACCTTATGGAGAAAGCTGATTGCTAGTAAGTATGGCACAAATAGTCCAGATTGGCTTCCAAAAGACAGAGTGGTAGCCTCACCTATTTGGAAAGCCATTCTGCAGTGCAAAAAAAAGGTACTATCCTGCTTTATATTCCAGGTTAAGGAGGGGAATAATGTCAGATTTTGGCAAGACGAATGGATAGGGAAAGAAACACTTGCTCTAGCATTTCCGAGCATCTACTAGCTGACCTACAACAAAAACATTACAATTGCTGAATGTAGGACTGAGGCAAACAGATCTTGGAACTAAAATTTAAGAAGGGGTCTGAATGAAGCAGAACTCCCAGAGGTAACCAAGCTACTTGGAATGCTTGATTCTACTTTTCTATCTGGAGTTGGGGCTAATGAAATCATTTGGAGCCCATGTGAAAATGGTTGATACTCAGTGGCTTCATGCTATAAGTTACTTTTGAATACGAAAATAACTACCTTATCAATTCAAGCAAGTTTTGCCTGGAAATTACCGGACCCTCAAATGATCAAGCAATTTGTTTGGGCCGCTTCTCTTTCGAAGATACTGACTTGTGATCAATCATCACAAACCCCTTGTGTAAGTTGTGTAACTCCGCTGAGGAAGATTGTAATCATCTCCTCCTTCATTGCAGATTCAGTCAAAAGGAATGGGATAATATAAGAAGAAAGTTTGGGATTTACTTATAAATGCCTAAAACCTTTGGGCAGTTGATTGAGCAATGATATCCATGCCCTCTGCCATTATGCAGTCAGATTCTATGGAGGACTGCATCTACTGCAACCTCATGGCAGCCTTTGGGTTGAAAGAAATACAAGAACATTCAATAACCAATGCTGCAATTTAGGAGGCGTCATTGAGAAAGTAATCCATAATATTTTGTTATGGGCCGGCGCCTCCAATAAATTGCCTCCCCTTATGATAAGCAGCTGCGTTCGCCGCACCGATGAAAGGACCCACCTAGAAGATCCACTGCATGCAACATGACCCTTATATATTTTTGTAAATTACAAACACTAACGTCAAAATTAATTAATGTACGCTGGCGATCAAATCAAACTGATCAAATTGATCATTACACCGCGAACCCTATAGGAATCGATACTACGTACACTAGCCAAAGCGGTACCGCGTATTTTTCTGGACAATCCACCTATTGTCTATGCATATTTCAGGCGAAAGTGGGAAAGAGAGAGAAAGAGAGAGGGGGGGCACCCTTTTAGAGTACTATGTAACAGCCCACTCATGGAGGGTCATGGACCCTATTTGGTCCATGATACTTTAAATTAGTGGGTTGTTACATAGCAAATTGGGTCCTCGTGTCCATGGGCCTCCCTCCAATCAATATCCTACAGAGTGATAGTATCATTGTGTCAAGTTCGGTTTTGTAATCTTAAATAGATAATTCCAAAAGTCAATAAGAAAAGTTTAATATTAGTTAAGAAAATTTTCTCAACATCGGCCGTTGTTCATTCAGTGATACTTAGATCCCAACTTTTTAACACTGTTATCACTTAACAGTCTAAGGTCGGATAGACGTAACTCCACTTCCGCATCCTCTAGGGATCCCATCATCTGGCTATTATCCACAACCTATCATTGCGTTTCGTGGATAAATGGTGGCCACCTCAGAAGAATCCACTACCGAGATTGGGAGGTAGGGGTGACACGGAGGCCGGTATTTTCAGTAACCCGATTTGACCCAACCCAAAAAAGTCTGGTTTGGATCAAATCAGACCCACTGGTTAAGTCACCACTTAAAAATTAAATCCAACCCAAACCCTGCCAGCAATTATCTTGAAGTCTTAAACTCACAATTTGGGTAAAACCCCTCCTCTGATAGATTTATACACTAGAGGTGTTCTAGTGGACGCCAAATGAATTTGAACCAATAATCAACAAACATACCAACACTATTCAATGCTAAACATTTTTTTCCCCCACCTATGACAACAAATTTAAACTGCAAAAAGAATGAAAAGAACCACAAATTCAATACCTAAAAGAAAATGATCAGAACCTAAAGCCCATTTCTATCTCTACTCTCATCTTCAGTCTTCTCCCACCAACTTAAACAGACTCCCTCCCCTCCCCTATTTTCCAAACATTTCGTCTCTTCCTTTCCTAACCTAGCTACATTCTGTCTGATCTCCCCCTTTCACTCTTCCCCCTCTTTTTTTCCCCTCTGTACAAAATCGAAAAAGAAAAATAAATGAAAATAAGGACAAACCCCAAAGAGACCTCTCTATACTCTGTTTCCGTTGCTTCGACCATGCCGTTTCCTCAAACGACATCCCCCCCCCAGTGGTCTCTACATTTTGTAATCAACAATCAAGCGGTTGGGCTCACCCCCATTGACATTGGGGTTGTGCTTCCTCACGAACTGTGGGGTAGGGGCAGGCTCCTTCTGCCCCATTTTGGTCCTCATCTCCAGCACCTTCTTGTGAGAGTTGGAGTGCAGGGCCGCTACGTACGTGGGGCTCGCCGCCGGCCTGTATTCGGGGTACAGGCGACCGGATTTGTAGCGAACACCGCAGGCGTTGCAGAGCGTCTTCGGACCCATGGGACCCGCCCGCCACTGGGGTGTTTTCTGGATCTCACAGTGCATACACTTGCGGACGGTCTGGGAGGAGACCGGGGTGGTGCGCTCGAAGGCACCCCCGCCGTTGTGCTGCGCGTACACGACCTTCTTTTTCTTCTTCTTATGGGATTTCTCAGGCGGCTGAGACTCCGCGAAGTCTTCGAGCTCCGGCGGGTACTCGGACGCGGCGAGGAGGGGCGGGGCCGGGGCAGAACCGGTGGTGGTTTCGGAGGAGGAGGTGGAGGAGAAGATGGGCACGGGGGGCCGGGGGTTGAAGAAAGCGGGTCGGGGGCGCTTGCTGCGAGCGCGGCCGGGGACGACGGTGTCGGGACTGAGGGGCATGGGCTTGCCATTGCAAGAGCTGCTCTCCAGCACCGACACCGGGCTGGAGACTCTGAACTGCGATTCCTTGTTGTTTTGGTTCTCTTCCACCGCGATGTTCCCGGCCGAGAAAGAATCCTCCACGAACGTCGACAGCCATTCCAAGTGATCGAGGTCTTCACATTGCTACATCCATACAAAAAGCAACTGAGTGAGTCAGCACCACGAACGAGTCGACTCGGTGATCAAATTTCGTAAACGCGAACCCCCGTTACGTCACTCTCTCGCGCGCCAAATTTGTAAAAACTCGAATTAAAAAAGTTCGCCAGTCACGAGTGGCATGTGACTACTAATAACACTGCGGTGGGGCCCATCGCAGTTACGCATAATGCCGTGTCTTAATCGCGACGAAAAAGATAATTAACTGGTGGGCCCAACTCCACTAATTTTTTCTCTTTAGTCAACCGAATTCAAACCCAGAAGGATTATTGAGCTCACTCTTTCAGCAACTTAATATTTACTATTTAGTGGCAAATACTCTTCCACCAATCAAACGACTGCTAAACGGCACACTACAGCGAATGCTATCTGACACTATTCGCTCGGGGGCGGGGGGAATCAAATTTTCGAAAGGAGGCAAAACTCAAAAAACTCTTCAACAGCCACCACCAAATCATTACCTACACAAAACGCGCCATGTTTTGAAAGACCCGACGAATTTGAAATGGGAAAGGTCGATATCAGACGCGCACCGGGGAGGTCAAGGAGGAAACAAGTTTGAAGTGTTTTTTCTTTTAGAAAACGGTGCCGTGGCTACCGAGACAACTGCAACAAATGCAATCCATCTGTAGCCCACAGACGAAGGAGGCGGCCTCCAAACAATAACCGAAAAACCAAACCGTGTTGTTATCCGAACGCAGATTAGAAAAATTCAAAGCTTCCGATTCAGTGACCAAATAAAGAAAATGGCCATTCGCTCATCTTACTCATTCCCACGGTCGAGAATCACTCACCATGTTCATCTTTTGGGGCCAAACCAGTCGGGATACTCTAAACCGATGCCCAATCCCCCGACACTGTCCCACAACCTTCCTCCACAGTTCACTCTACTAAAATCTCGACTCTCAAAAATATTATCGGACTCCCCTGTTTTCCCGCGTCCATTTGTGAACGGGGGAGGGAAGAATTAAAAATTAAAAAAGAAGAAAGTAATCGGCAGCAGGCAGGCGAACTTACCGGAACCGAAAGGCCGGCGGCGAGGTCGTCGTCGGTGCTTAGGCTGCTGCCATGGCCGCCTGAAAAAGCCGAGTCGGAGAAATTGACGCCGTCGTCGGGGATAACAGTGGACAGAGCGTTGGAACCATGGGTTTCACCCAAACCTCCCCCTTCAATGTCCTCGTTCGAGAAATCGAGTAAATCGTCGATGTGGTCGAAGAAATCGCCACAGACATCGGTATCCAGCTCTTCCCAGAAGCCGGTTCCGGTCATCTTCCTCTTCCTTGCCGCTGCTGCTACTTCCCTGCAGGGGTGGGATAAGAAAAACTGTTCAACCCTCGGCCGAGTATCGAAGTAAAGAATGAGTTGTCCCACCGAATATATTTACTGAATGGAAAAGAAATAATCCTCGAAAACGATTACGTGTTTACTTCTTTACAGTTATAAGCAACTGGCATCGCATGAAAGTAAAACGTCCACGCGTGGACCCCACTCTTCACGCGGTGCGGTGCCCACCAAATTTTTTCTTTCTTTTTGCCGTTCACCAGTCACCAGACGGTGGGGTGGCGGAGCGGCTCCGCCACCGTCGACGGCGTTCCACCGGACTCGGTTTTAATGGCGCCCTGCGCCTAGTAAGTCTCGAAACTCGTAATTTTCGTAACCTCTCATTCGAAAGCCCCAAAAAAAGCAGTTTCTGACAGAAGACCCTTTTGTTTTACTCTTCACTGTTTAGAATTCACCCGCCCCACTCCAAATTAGAATTTAAAACACCGCTAAAAAATTCAAATAAAAAAAAAATTATCGGCTACACTCGGGCAGTCCGTGGAGGATAATGGTGGCCGCCAGACCTGGGGAGGGCGCCGTGGCGCGCGAATTGTGAAGAAATCGCGGTTAATGAAAGAAAAATTCAACAATTTCGAAAGAGAGGCGAGAATTTTCGGGATAAATTCAAATTTCAAATAACAGAGGAACAACAAAGGCGAGCAACAACGCGTGTTTCTGGTTTTGAATTTAGTCAGTTACTCCAAGAAACAAACCAGAAGAAAAGAACACAAAAGACTAAGAAAACTGCGAAAATTAGTTCTCATTGCGAGTTAAAATAGTTCAGGGTTTCGTATTAAAGAACATGGAAGGAGAAATCACTGCAGATAAGGTAAAGAAACAATTAATCGGCACGCATTTTGAAAAATTCCAACATTTCGCTCTATATTTTCTAGAAAGAAGGCGCGGAAAAAAGTGAGAACTCGAGGAGAGGAAGAAGCATTTTAGGGAGAATCGATAATTGAGTCTCTAAAAACTCAGTTTGGAGGAGGAAATTGTTCAAAATTTGGACGCGTACCTTGAAGAATTGGCTAGAAGGGGGCGCTTTTCTTTCAGGAGATAACCTCTGTACTTTTTCTTTCCCGGAAAACTGCGTTGCTATGAACAATTCGGGAGGAAAACCGGTGGAGCATTGGCGGCGGAAAAGGAGCGAAAATTCCTAATTTGTTAACAGAAAATGCGCCAATAAAGCTTAACCGAAGCGAACCGGGGGCACGGAACTTCCTAATTCGCGCGCAAATGACGAAGCGATCACACGCGGGCGAGTGGACCGCGGGTCGCAATGCAACAAAACGGCCAAGAGCAGGAGAAAGAAAAAGAAAAAGAAAAAAAAAAGACGGAAATGAAACCCTATTTTCCCGCACGAAATCGGCGAAGCTGCACTGAAATGCACGGCGGACGCCAAAATCCTCTCACACACAAAAGAAAAGGGAGATACAGAGGGCAGCAGAAGGTTCGGTTCCGAAAAACGCGAGAAAAAACCAAGAAAGGGCAGAATGTACGAAAACGGAGAGAAAGCAAAAAGCAAGCAGGGAAGCAAGAAACCTACCGTTGGCCGTCGGCAGAATGAGTCCGAGAAGAGCGGTGAGAGACGGCGTGGGAGGGCGGAGAACGGGTGGAGAGTGAAGTCGGAGAAGAAGAAGATGGAAGAAGGGAGAGAAAGAAAGATTAGAAAGAGGCAAATCAGAGGAGTGAAGAGAGGAGAAACCCTAAAAAAGGAGGAGAAAAAGAAAGGCGACGGTACTGACTGTGTCCCTCTCTCTCTCTCTCTACTCTCTACACTTCTTCCGGTAGGTGAGCCTCCCCCTTCATTGCTAGCTGTCTTTTTACAATCCTCACTGTCGTCACCTTGAAGCCTCCTCCTCACCTTTTTCTACCCTTCTCTTTCGATGAAACAAGGGTCCCACCCACCGCTCCCTGTTTTTATTTTTTCTTCTCTCCCTGTCTCTCTTTCTCTCTCTTTTTTTTTTTTTTTTTATATATATATATATATATCTCCTCCTCCGACTCCTCCGACCGCCCCTTTTTCCTCCTCTCCTCCGGGGTGAAATTATCTGCAGCGATTGCAGAGTCTACAGAGAAGGATTATTAAATGTACGCAGAGATTGCTAGATAGATCGATGCAGCAGAAACCGAAAAAACACTCAAAGAAGTGTAAAAACTAAAAAGAGTACTCGGCTGCTTCTATCTCTGAAACTGTGGCCGTGTTTTTCTTTTGTTTTTGTCTCGTTTTCGGTTTTGAAATACTGCTGGAGGGCATTTATAGGACGGAGATGGATGGATCCGTACTTTTAACGGCCGCCGTTTCGAGGGCTGGTACTTTTTTACCGCGGCGTTCTCCGTTTTTCAACTTTTTTCGAATTTTTGATTTTTGAAAAATTGAACATGCAGCGGAGATGATGAACGAACCGCGACCAGTGTGGCTCGGTCAGAAACTTCGTTACTTCTCGCAAGAACGCGTGGCTCTAATCCGATTAATGGTTAGACGGACCCGGTTTACGATTTTACTGCCTCATTGAACGGGTTCCCGATTCTCACCCCTCGTTTCTTTTATAATTGCGCGGAACGCCCATAGCTTGATTAAAATTATTAAATTGCCCCAAAATCTCGGTTTATAATTTAGAAAGATTTACAGAATGAGAGAAGTGAGAAGTCCTCTCTATCTCATTTGAGGTTCTCCATCGTTGAGTCTTGGCATGTTTTTAATTCTTCTTTTAGACGTAAAAAGAAGGGGCGTTGCCGCAATTTTTCCTCCTCATCCGCTGTTTTGTTTGTTTTCCATTTGTCTACCACGAAATTAACCTTTGATAATAATAATAATAATAATAATAATAATAATAAAATTAAAAAAAATGGGTCAAATTTGTCATCGCCGCAAATTGGTGGGATCCGCCACGGGCGAAGCGTACCGAGACCCAGCTAATGTGGTTCAAACCGAAGCGCGTACGATGGTGGAGTACGCACCTAACATTACGCGCCCCCCCAATTTGGCCACCATTCGCTCTTTTGTTCCTTCCTTGATGATAAGGGTCTCTCTCTTTTTCATTTTTATTTTTATTTTTATTTTTTTATTTATTTATTTTTTTCAGAACGAAGGACTGTGATTTTATTCTGTAACGCTTCCAGTCAGGACAAAGTATTCTTTTAAAGTATTTGCAAAAATGAGCGCGTCCCGTAATTCCAGACTTACTTACCCTTCGTTTTTCTACCACTCGTCACGGATACTTTTTCATACTTTCCAGAAATTCGTCGCCGGAGATGGAGCTGGCCGCGTTGCGCGTTCTCGCTTATCCTTGAAGCAAAGACGGGCAAAAGAATAATAAGAGCTCGTGGCATTCGTGTAATTTCTACACACAACTCCGATGGAATTTTAGGAAGGTCAATTTTTATTTATTTATTTATTTTAAAACCTTTGCTTTGGTTATACACAACCAACTAACCACGACCTTATCCGGCCCGGGGCGGGGGCTCTTCCTCACACCATCACAGCTTTCGAAGATCCGGAGGGCATTAATGCCAAAATACATTAAAATATTTACCTGCATTTAAATTTAAAAATAAAAATAAAAATAAAAAAAAAAAAAAAGGGAAAAAGGTTTGAACTTTAAAGTGACGGCCCACCGGATGGTGGTTTCCTTACTCCGTTCTTGTCTGTCACCGGAAATAATGATCCCCCTCCTTCCTCTTCGCCCTTGCTTTTTTCGAGATTTTTCACCAAACTTGAGTTGCACTCTTTGAATCGATCCCTTAGAGAAGACTCTCCCTCCCTCCCTCCTCTCTGCCGCTGATAAGTATTCAAACCCCGGCAGACCCCTTTTAGTTTTGACGATGCTTTATTATGCGCTTAACCAAGCCTGATTAGAACAAAATGGGTGCATTTAATCGGGTTCCGGACTTGGGGCCCCCGAGGTCGCGCTACTGCAATTAAAATAGAGGTTAATTTGATGGTGTTGTTGTTCTTGAACATTGATGGCTTTTCTTCGGTAACTCGATTGGCGGATTTGGGGGTTTCATTTTGTTTCCTTCGCTTTAAAGGTAAGAAAAGGGGTTGATGATTCGAATAGAAAAATAACGAGGTGTTTCGACTTCCGTAACTTTCTCCATGTGACGAGTGAGGAGAAGAGCAGAGGTCCGGGGGAACCCCACTCTTGCCACTGGTTTCGACCTTTTATGAAAAATCCCGGCTAAACGGCCCGCAGATCTTTGTGAGGTTTAAATATAATCTACCTACTAAACAACCATATCTTAATTATTCCTCCTATTTTATTTCGCCCTGGAGCTTATAAAAATGAGATTGGTAGACTTAGTAGCCTTAACATGGGGCTTAGTGTTAGAGCGCGACCAATGTAGTATAAGCACATGCACGATCGCCACTTCGGCACCGCCAGCCACACTCGTGCGACCCGACCGTGTTCGTTAATTTGTGGAGCTGAATTATTTGTGATCCCCAATTTAAATAAAGTATCAGAGGTTCAAAAATCCCTTTTTTTTTACAAAACTTTAAAAAATAATTGTACTTTCATCAACCAAATTAGTTATTATCGACCTTTTTCTATCCATATCTTTTATTAATTTAAAGCTACAATTTTCAAATTAAAGTGGATTGGAATCTTTTTTTCTAAAAGAAATAGACACAACATGTTGATCTTGTATTGTCGAAGCAATCGTAACTGATAGAACCAGTATAACTAAATTGACGACAATAGACTCAAAATATTTTCAAATGTAATTAGGTTATAAATGGAGATAGACTTGCTAAAAAAATTCCAGGTATTTGTCGCGATCAATAATATTTTTTTTTATTGTTTTTTTGTCTTTTATGTCTTTAGACTGAGGTCAACAGTACATAAACCGATGATATAAGTATTTATTTATTTTTTTAAATTTGCGAGAAGATGAAGATCGAATAAATCTTTGCCTTAATTGTAGTTGGGATTTGATTGCAATATAAAAATGACAACGAATTAGCGTACGACCTCGTATGGTTTGGAGCGGGCAGAGAGTGAAAAGTAGCTCACATGTACATGTCGCGAGCGTCCCCTTTCCGGGAAAGAGCACCGCACGTGGGTCCGCCCCTGCGTCCAAGTTTGGCTTCACCATGTACCGCGATTCTAACTCCGTAAATTGAAAACATTTATGGAAACCAAAGAGGACTAATTTCCCTAGTCTTAAGAAGTTAACAATGGTTACAGCTCGAATTGACGCTGACGGTGGGAGAGTCCACATGCACGGAAAAGAACAAAAAAAATATGTAGCGGAGCTAACACATGGCGTGTGTCGCGTTGCGTCCCAGGTTCGAAACACGGCCTTAATACGTGCCATACCTTACTCGGAAAAGTAAAAATACGAGACCCGGACCCTTGGATTTTATCAAAGGAGAACAACAACTGTGGTCTTAAATGAGGAAGACATTATATATTCTTAATTTATCGATGGGCTAGCTCCTTCAGTCTCACTCACCCGCACTGACTTTTGAAACGGTACTCCAGCCGTAAGCCCGCAAAATTCCACTGGACTTGAACACATGTGGTTGGTAGGCGTAGTCTCATTATCGTTTCTATATCACGAACTAATGGGTTGTTAAATGACGGTGCAATTTGACCTCACTTAACGTTGGTCTCTCACCGATTTTTTTTTCATTACTGACCGCATTACTGATGTATCACAAACTGTAATGAAAGGTGCCTAACACCGATCCATTTCTTATTATTATTTCCCAAGCTCCCCGTGACACATAATTAAATAAGATAGGTAATAATAGAGTCGCGTACTTTACGGAGTGTATTACCAAAAAACGGTCACGATGACCTCGCGGGGGGGGCTGTTGCATTTCCGGTGGGAGGAGTGTCGGCGGTTCCCGTTTGTTACTATTCGTGGTACATGAATGGGCCGTTGACGGTGGAAAGCGATCGGAAACAGGTGTGGCGCAAAAGACGGGGGGCTGTATGCCTCTCACTCTCTCTATTTCTCTCTATTGAGCGTGCTTTCACGTACTAAGGTCACGTACCCACATTCCCTTGTAGGTCCACGGCCACGTCCGCTAAGCACAGTGTCGGCAGCCGAAGAGGAGAGACAGGGGGGCGGAGGTGTGCTTTCTCATATCAGGGACTGGCCAGCTGTTGGGTCCACAGAAGACCAGTTGTCCGCTTCTGCCAGCTACGATCTGACATCGCCACGCGGTTAGTCACGTGACGTGGACTTTTTTTTTTTTCAGTTCCCTTTTTTTTTTTTTTTTTCGGGTAAAAAAATCTTCGGTCCTTTTTTAAGTTCAGGAACGAGGAGTATTCGTGACTCTCCAATCTCCGTTTCAGCTTAATATCCGAGTTCAAACAAAACGACACCATGCAGTGAGACCCGACCCGTTGGGCGTTCGAGGTCGCTACAGCACTATAACAAAAGACGCTCCATTACACGGTGTTGCTTCGTTATTACGGTATTATTACTCAGTCCTGTGGGACCCAAATTAAAGACGAATATACTGATATGCGTGTTGGCCCGGGCCCTGATTGGCGAGGGACGCGGACCCACTGGATGGATAGAAGATACTCTTTTGTAGAAATATGAAATGGCTGCCCCTAGTAATTAAGGGGGGTCCCGCGTCGTCCTGAACCGGACCGGGTGACGGTGATCACAGCGCCGCTACTGAAGCACTTGTCCCATACGTGGGTTCGCTATGCATGGGAGCCAGTCGAGAGAGAAGGGGGTTCACCGGGATAATATCGAGCGTGTCGGTGACCGACAGAAGGACCTGCCGACAGGCGACAGGATGACCGCTTAGCAGTAAGTGACCAATACCGCCACGTGTGAGTTCAGGATACCGGATTGCGCTGTCCCTGTCCGTCTTCGGTCTCATGCAAAAATTTACCTCTGCCCCTGAATAAGAGGCTGAACTTCTGAAGTGAAGTGAACCCCCCGTCGGTGCCGTATATTGTTGACTACTCGCGATTACGTTGCTTTTAACGGTTTTTTTTTTAATTTCTTTATTTATTTATTTTTGAACGAAGGTTCCTTGTTTTCGGTCGGAGGGGGGGAGTTGCCGGGTTGGTCACTTGGTTGACGTAGGAGGAAGTATTTGAAATTATTTGGGTTTTGAAAAAAATAAAAAGATATTTGTTTGTTTGTCGTCGTGGGGCGTCAGTCTCATGAGCGTGACATGATGCCCCATGTGAGGTGTTTTTGTGGGTATTCAATCTCCGGCACGTGGTCGCATCCAAGTGCGGACGACCCGGACCCGCTCTTATAATTTGTTATCCTTCTCATTTTTTATGATTTTTTTTTTTTTTTTTTTTTTTTTCTTTTTTTATTTCCTTCTGTTATTTACTATGGCCGGTATGTAAGTAAGTACTTCAAAGCTGTTCTCTGTCGCGGGCCACGCGGCCTCGCAAGCACCGAAAATGGAGGCGCCATTCTCGTTTCAAATTTTCTGCGTTCCTAACTTAATTTTCCCGATCGGTCATGCCTCACGTGGACACGTGTCGTACTTCTAAGCCTTCCACTTGGTCCAATCCTCTTCATTCTCCACTTTTTTTTTTTTTATTTATTTATTTATTTATTTATTTTTATTTTTTTATCAACGAATCAATAAGTAATGGGGAGACCCGATCCGATCCGGTTCACCAAAATTTAATCTCCTCGGACGGTGACCCATACCGAACCCACCAGCTCACGTACCCACCTCCAAAATTTACATGAGAGTGTCTCTTTGACACACGCGATTGCTATAATAAGTGTATATAACATGTTGAGAAATCCATATTATTAACAATTAGGCCACCACCTTAATTTGAATTCATTCGCCTCAAGCAAAATGCGTCACGATCTCGTACGTCTATGCGCGCGGCTCTGAAAATCTCGACCCATGTATATTTCTAAATTAAACCCTATCATCGAATCGGAAGTTTTGTCCTTATTAATTCGGTACGTTTAATGTATATAGTTAGTTATATTTGTTATCATCGTTTCATTTCTGATTTTAACAGAGACCCGTTTAAACTATTATGTGAAATCTTGGTAATTTGGTTGTCGTCGGAAGGTTCAGTTCAGTTCAGTTCAGTTCAGTTTGGGAGCGAGTTTACGTTGCTTTCCATGTGTCACGCATCGTATCAGAGGAAACTAGAGAGTAGATTGAATGGACAAACGTGCAAGCCTCACTCTCTCCCTTGGACATCCTCCATGTCTCTTTTTACAATTTTAATATTCTGCACGTAGTCATCCATGTCCTCCTGTAGTCAAATTGCAGAATGCACTAGTCAATTGAACAGATGCTCCTTGTTGCTTATGCCTTAAGAGTGTTTTTTTTTTTTTTTTTTTTTTTTTGGTTGGATTTTTTTGCCTTTTAAGTACAGCTACCATGCCATCTTCTCTCATGTATGAATGAATCTTCCTGAATATTATTTATATATAGTATGACTGCTATGATTGAGAAGTGTTACATTGGGTACTTAAGGGTGGAATATTAGATAAGGATAGGCTTACACTTGTGATCAGTATCGTTCTCATCCTTAGTGCCTGTTAATTTGCTCGCTAATACACCCACCGGACCTGTGATCTTCTCATAAAATTATGCTTGCCCATGTGAGATTTCAGGGGTTCCAGTGCTTTTAGCTGGAGTGAAAGGTTGTCAATTGTCAGGAAAGAAATTCGTTTCGATGCCTTTGGTTTGTGTTGATTAGTTGGTTGCGCCTTTGGGCAATTCCTAGCTCACATGTCTGCATCTTCTTTCATGTGCCCGAGATGGGCAGAGGCATCTCTTTATGATCACTTTGTTTATTGGGTTTTTTATACAGAATCCGGGTTTCGGCCGATTGGTAGAGTCTGTACCTGACGCACTCCAGATGTTTGTGTAAAGACCTCACTGATGGATCGTGTCTCTTGGGGTTTTCTAATCAGGAACTTAGCCATTAAAAAAAAAGGGTTTTGTTAGAAGATTAAAGTAAGGGAGCTTTGTCTTGGGATCGTCGAACAACTTAGTTTAATTAGTCCAATGCATGTGTATGAGTGTGGGAGAGAGCAGGTACTTGTAGGCTTCTAGTTCTAGCAGCAGCAGCAGCAGCAGTAGTGAGACGTCCAAAGGAATCTGGTTATATATCTCACACAGCATATCTGAATTGGGTATGGCGAGTGAGTGAGAAGCTTCCCTCCGCCTCTTCTACACATGATCCCATCTTGATTTTTTTTCTGGAATCTTACTTGGAAAACAGCGAGACGACCATGAATAAGCATCATATTGCACTGTATGAGTACTATTACTCAAGAGTCGCCCAATAAGGTAAGACTATAGTGGGAGTAGCTACTTGTGTGGGAGGGATAGGAGGACCCATTAACATGCTGAAAACCGGATTTATATATTTCCTGTATTCTAGTCATTTGGAGTGGTCTTAGCCACATGCCAGAACGCTCCATGCGAGTGGAAAAAGTCCCAATTATTCTTGTAAGCTTTGGACAAAAATGGGTGCATGCAGGCAACACATAGGATACCAAGGGTGGGAATGGGCACATTGGGTATGGTGCTGTGGTGGATAAGAGGGTCCGTGGACCCCCCCAAGAGTTTGTCACATTTACGCGTCAAGAAACGTCAAACCGTAGAGACACATTCAATTATTAACAGCGTACTGGGATCAGTACTCAATGCTACTGCTGTACGTACTTGACTCCGACCAGACATTGCAGAAAATTTTCTTCCAAGTGCACACACATGCTGTAGTACTGCAGACGCATAAGCTTTTTGGTTCGCATACAAAACCCTCATCTCCCTTTTCTCATACATTGAGAGGAAAATTGGTACTGAAGATAAATATGGTACGAAGAGACGGAGGCTCAGCTTGGGCAAGTAATAATATGTAGCTGGCTGTACTTAATCCTATGTAACACATAATTCTGACTCTCTTGGAGAGTTACCCGAAGAATTAGGAGTGCATATGCTTGTTTGAAGTTCAACAAATTGAACTTTTTAAGTGTGGTGGATTTTGTATTTAACCTTTCTATTGCGTTCAAAGTTCAAACATTTTAACAACATTATTATGTATTTTCTATGTTTTTTGTGATTTTTCTATTTTTATTATTTTTTCGTTGATTTACCATGTAATAATAAAAAACAGAACGGCTCTGAAAATAAGTGGAGGGTAACCTCTTCCTCTTCGTCTGTAATCTTTTACATCCATATGGCGTCATTCGATGCCTCAGTGAAATGAGCTCAATGTGTACTGTAGTTGGGCTAGTAGCCCGGATGAAAGGAGATCCAATATTTTTAGGGCATGTCTAACCAAAGAAAGACTCAAACTCTGATATTTAAACAACTATATTCAGGTTGAAGGGGAGGTAGAGGTCACAAATCGTACAATCTCCCTCTTTGTTCCTATTCCTCTCTTCCAATCGTTTCCACTGAATACATCTGTGTAGAAGGTAACTGCGTTTCCGCTTGTATATGATGGATTAGGGGTGTTACCCATCTTTAGGCACACCCTAAGGCACAAAAGTAAGAACCTCTTAGTTGCTGAATTTCAGACCTTAATTTTTGAAGTCCTCCTTTTTGACGTTACAAGAAGAAAGATGGATATAAATATTAAAGGAATTGCTATTGCCAGGCCAAAAACCTTCCAAGAAGAGCGACCAAGCCTAATGATGTAGTTTTTCTGGTGTCTCTCTCCTGCTTCACCCTGCAATGGAAAGGGCATGAAACTGTAAGCAGCATCTCATTTGCACCGTTCGCACAGGCAAGGGCAAAGGCAGGTATCATGTTTAGAAAGACATGGGCAAGACAAACAAACTTTTCCATACAAATTTGATGCAATTTGACAGCAGAGATTAAGTTTTCACAGCTATGATGGATTTGGTTGTTTAAATATTTTGACTAGTTTAGCTAACTGCAGACACACTAACCTGTTTTAGCAGGTTTGGAGCTGCACATTACTAAATCAGCAAGATTTAGTAATGACTAGTGAAAGTCCAGACGGACATCAAATTGAATTTATAATCTCTGGAGCACGTGACTAAACAAATCATATTTGCAGCCATAACATATTTATAGACCTGTCAATTTCCTGTGCATTAAAGGTACAATTCTAAGTCTATAATCCACCTCCCAGTCAAAATTAAATTAAATTGATTAGAGTGCATTGCAGGAAAACACAGCCTACAGGTTAGATAAGACTAACTTGAACAAACTTCTGCTGAAGATGCTTCTGCTGCTGTGCAAATATATCTTGGGCGTGCTTGTAAAGCTCCACATCAAGTTTGTTTAGCGAGAGAATTTGCTCAAGAACCATCTCAGGAACTGCCCGTCGAGCCTGTCAAAGTGTCCAAAGTACGACATGTAACAATTGTGAGACTAACAACCAGAAGGACAAAATTCTTCCTTCTATGTTATCAGGGTAATTAGAGTTTTACCTCTTTTGTAAAGTTCACAGGAGAGATTCTCTTTAAAGAAGTTACACGCCTGTTTGCTTGACTTTTTCTGAGACTCGATATACAAACTTCATAAGCTTCCATCAACATCACCACTGTCATCTGCCAAGGATTCAACTGAAGTGCATCACAAAAAAGGCACAGGATTCTAGAAAGAACAGAAGTTCCAATTAAAAGCAATAGAGATCTTACATTTCCATTGGTGGATAATGCATTTTTTGGTGAAAGAATTTTGCTGGCCTCTCGGTCATTGATGCTACTCTATCACCGAGCATGGGGGTACGAATAATGTTATTTTATTTTACTTTTTTCAGATAAAAAATAAAAAACTCATACTGCTCAACTTACCTGCAACAGTTTCCTGCTATCAGGCTCACGAACTGGAAAGAAAGAGTTTGCTGCAAAAAATTAATAAATTAGAAATATTTTAATATTTAAGGATACAAAATAGCGTGCCTACATTCACTAAATGAGCCTTCAAACACTTGCATCCATTATATGATTACAAAACAATATTACCTGATTTGTTACTAGAAGATATCTCAGTTGCAGAGATTAATGTCTCTTGCATGGAAAGAACTTGGGTTCCAACCATATTAGCAAACATGGTAGCAGATTCTTTATGGTCCTCAGTGAGCCCAACATATAGCATATCATCGAGTCGCTTCTGAAAAAATTACAGTCTGTGAGGTAAGTATACAACATGTCATTAGTTTTCTCAAGGTAAGGATGACACTTATTTGGGTCACAGAAAGATTTTCATAGGAGTGAAAGTTTGACCTGGTTTCCCCTTATACCGTTTGGTCGATTATTAAACAGAACAAAAAATGGAAGTAAAAGCTGTTACCTGTATGGTAAATGGGTAATCTTATCCATTTCCCCGATTATTGTTTACTAATCCGAATAGAAACGGAATAGCTTGATCTGTTTTACAGGCTTACCGTCTTCCCAAGGGCAAAATGATCATTACAAGTTACTTAAGGAGTACATAAGATTGTCTGGAGTTCAATAAATTTGACTTAAAGTGTCACAGATGTTTTAACTGATCTCTCTATTGTGTTGAAACTTTATGATCATATTATTATACATTTTCTATTTTTTGAGATTTTCAATCTTTTACTATTTTTTACTTTTTTGTTTATTTAATCGGAAATTGGGTAATAATCAGAAACATAAAATGATCTTATGAAACAGAAATGGAACAAAAACCCTTGATTTTTTTTTTTTTTTTTACACCCATTGATTTTCACAAACGCGAAGCTGAAGCTGAAGCTCAACCCTGCGAAGAAAATGAATGGGAATGGAAATGAAACCTAGTGGCCCATCTGCCAAAGTCTGGACCTGGCATACCCTGTCCCTAGACCCACCCCAGCACACCCTGACCCGGCCCTATCAAGCTCCACTATGGCACATTGAGGTCTTCTTTCCAATCCTTCACCCCCCCTCCCCCCCTCCTTGTGGGGTAAAATAACCAAGGTGTAGATTTATTGGATCAGTTTGGATCAGCTTCCCTGCTTAACTGACCCATTCTTGTCCACCTTTAGCTGAAGATCATGCAGAGTTTTTGAACTATTGAGTCCTTAAGAAAGACAAGAAAATGTACCTTTGCAACATGAAGCACATGCGTCCCAAGTTCTGGATATTTCCTTACACAATGGCGAACTTCATGAGATTCATCTAGGCAAGAGTTGTTAGTCAAGCCTGCTACCTATAAAAGTTAACCAATGAGTGCAGGTCAATTGTCACCCAATCAAGTGTTTTCCTATGCATATTCAAAACTAAATTGTTCCCTTCTTTTGGAATGATAGAGAAGTGTTGTCATGTCAAAAACTAAGAGCAAGAGGCAAATCAGAGTTAAAAGAAACATTTTAAAGCACATAAAGGAGCATAAAGATACCAACAACAAAACAACAAACATATCAACATTATGAAAGTTTGACCGACATACCTGAAAAGTAGCTCCATTGTGAATGATATCATGAGCTCTAGGATCATTGATGAACACATGTAACGGCATAACAATGTCCTCCATGTTGTATGAATCACTTAGGTTGTTCATGTCATTAATATTTTTATGCTTCCTAGCATCCCTCTGTCCAGCAAATGATACAATCACATAAACACAGGATAAGTGGAAGAGGATAAAGTTCCAGGGTAATATGTTGCAATGAAATACAATGATAACATAGTTACAATTGAAAAACAAAGGTTATGTCACAAGATGCAAGAGAAGAATAAGTAACGTATTGCAGTCAAACAGAGCAATAAGCAACATAAAATAGTCAAGAGAAAAATAAGCAACATACAAAGTCAACAGAAGAATAAGCAACATAAGGCTGACAATGGAAGTATAAGCAACATAAGACAGTCAAGATACACAAGCATATAGCAATCAGCAGATACATCGAAAGATGCATACCCGAGCAAAAAGGTCCTCTCTCATCCAAGGAACCAAATACTTCCAGGGCCAAATATCCAAAGTACTAACTCCACGGGATTTAGAGCGAACACGTCTGGTCATTTGAGTAGCTGAAGTTAAGTTTGGATGGACTAAAAACCTCGCTGCAACCTCCACAGAAAATTCATATGTGCTAAAAACACGATCAACAGGGTTTCTTAATATTGTGACCACTGAAGTTTTCTGCTTGGGTAGTTTAGTTGTCATGCTATAGTCATCGTGAGTCACCATTAACCGACAGTTTGGCTTGCTGCAAACAATCCAATACAACCACTTAGAGCTTTATTTGGCTTACTTTAGACTGACAAGAAAAAGTGACATAATAAACAGAAGAGCTATATTCTCCAAAGGTATACAACTTAAGATGAAACATTTAACTGTCAGTTATTCAAGATATCTTCATCCAGTAGGTGAACTTATTTGAGAGATGCCAAAGGGCTAATAGAGCTTGAATTGAAAGGCATAATGAAGAGTTCTTACAAATTCAACAACCAAACAAATATAATGGTTGAATGTTGTGAACTGGAGAATTACGATACCTAGTTATGACATTTCCAATTATAAGCACACAATATGAGGAACTCAAATAGCTGATCCCAGTGATGAAAGGTAATTTAAGTCATCGCTTGACACTCCTAATATAGCCATGTGGCAACATCCATAATTAACATAAAACCTAGAAAAGCACACCTAAAAAGATTTACACATTCCTTGACTAATTATATATTATTATAAAGAAGGAAAGGACAGTAAACACCATTATGATATAGAAGAAGCATAATGGTTGAATGCTTGTGAGTAAACAGTAACTATTTAATGAGGTTTCAGTTTCCAAAGTATCAGCCACCTTTGAATGATCCTCCATTTCTTGCTGAAACTAATCAACAGTGGCCTATTTCATGCCACCCAAAGATGGCTCCTCAGGCATGTCAGAAAAGACAACAAGGTCTTTAAGCTGTTAGTATATTTTTCAGATATTTCAGAAAATTGTCCATAAATTTCATAGAAAACAAAACTAAAAGAGCTGTAGGGAGGAGTAATTTTGATTTAACGGTATATTAATTTCTGATTTTTTTTAGCTTAAATTTTATATGTGCGAGCAGAAGAAAGAAGTACAGAAAGTATGTTGGACATGTACAGGATACAAGATCCTGATATCTCTCCAGGTAAACAATTTAACTTTTTCACTATGACAAAAGTATGTAGTTACTCTTGCAACATAAACTTCATCAAGATAGAAACAAGGTCAGCCCCTCGAAGGACTTCCTTAAATTCAGACGTGCCAAAAAGCTTAACAATACCTTGGATCAAAGCGGAGCTTGTCATATGATCGGGGGCATTCCTGATCACTGGTGTAAAGTTTTCTAAGGAAGCTGCCAAAGCCAAAATAAAGTTGTTCATAAAAAGAAAAAAGCACAAAGAAATATTGTAGGAGTACTTTCCACAAAAAAAGTATGGTAGGTGAAAAATAAAAAACTTTACCAATGAAAATAAGTACGTCCTCCAGTTCGAGGGATATGAAGAAAGAATAATAAATCACGAAGGGATAATTTGTCTCCTTTGGGTCCATCAGTGAGGGCAGTGTTTGCCCATTTCCTCACAGCGGTCTCGCATTGTTCAAGACCACTTTGAGATTGAATTAGGCTTGGAAATGCACAGACTGGCAACAACATAAATGTCAATCAGATGTTGGCTTTTCAGTGCATGGGTGAAATAACTAACAAATATGCCTTAATACAGTTCAGAAGAAACAGATATCTTCAATTTTATTCAGATTTGAAGAGCAGTAGTGGGTACTTTTATATCAAGAAGAGTAAAATAGACCGATGGTAATGTAAGAGAATAAACCTCCATACTAAAAGTGGCGTCAGTTCAAAGAAAAAGGGAAAGAAAGATATAACAGAAAGATTATTTTTCCTCATGCTTTTGTTCCAAAACGAAAGAAAAAACTGTTCATGAGAAATACAAAAGAAAACAAAAGAAACAGCACGAATCTAAAGATACATACCCACCACAAGGAACAACAGCAAACCTCTGGGATTGAAGCTAGAAACCATCCTTGTCTCCTCCCTTAAGCTACTGTCAGGAAATATGGAAAATAAAAACTGTTGGATAAAGCCAAAGAAATAAAGCACAAAAATTGGAAAGAAAATAGGCGACCATTCTCATCACGTCGAGTAAATTGGTAAAAGAGAGCAACATATGCAAAATAACAAAAAAAAAATGGCAGCTATGAAAATATTCACCAAATTGCTATAGCAAAGAAATAGTAAACCAGGTGGATCAAAAACAAATTAGTCAAAAAAAAAAAAAACATATCCAATAACCCAGAACCAAAACCACGGAAAGAAAGTGAAGTTTTTGTTTTGTTCTGGAAAATAATAAATAATAAAAAAAAAATACGGATTACGGTCACAAAAAAAATGATGTTTAGCCCTAACAATTGGCATTTGAGGTTTAAAACTAAGACACGCAAAAATTGACACTCAAAGTAAAGTATTCTAATAAAAGAAGCCAAAACTACTAAATGAATACAAACCCCTTCCAACGAAAGCTTCAGTTAGATAAGTAAACGAGAAAAGCCAAATTCGTACCAGCAAGCGAAACAAAATCCAAAAGGTATCGCTTAACACACATTTAAGAGAAGCTTTCAATTCCCTCCGAGCAAACACCAATAAAAATTGAGTTTTTTCAACATAAGCTCAATAACCAATAACCAACACCAAAACAACAGTAAGAAGCCCACTGATATTTCAAACAGAACTCCAGGGCAGCAAAATTCAAAGTCTCAAACAGCGCCGCTCTCAATGACAATAAAAAACAAGGCGACAGAGCATTCGAGGAACGGAAAACGAAATCCGTAGCGGGGTATTGGCGTGCCTGTCCAGAAATTCGAGATCTCGTGCTCATAAATTGGCAAGGGATGTCCGAATTGCAGCAGACAAACGCACAATCCTCGGGACCACACTTCCCGCCATTCGAACCTTCTCTTCGGCGCTAGCAAATCCTCTTCTGCAGTGTTTCTAGAGAGAGGAGAATCGGTTGAAACAATTCGTCTTCTCCTCTCTCTCTCTCTCTCTCTCTCTCTCTCTCTCTCTCTCTCTCTGGCGCCGATCCACCAAAGGAAAATGCTGCGAATTTACATGGAAAACGATGCCGAGGAGGAGGAATGTAAAACGCGGGAAGCGGCTAACGTGCGCCTCGAGTGGTGAAAGTACGGGTTCTGTGGCGGGGAAATTGAGCCGGTGGAGCTTTAAAGAATTGTCAACGCCGAAGGCTCAAAGCTGACGTGTCATCCACCACAAAAAGGCCGGCGTCTCGGAGCCTGGTCATCTCATCCGTCCGATCAAAACGATTCCGTGATCCTCCACTAAAGAGCAGAGGTGCGTGCCCATTATTTTCCCCAATCTCCCATCTCCGATGGACCTTTAAATAATTTTCATTGATTGTTTGTCTGTAAACAATTAATATAACTTTATGGTATTATTATTCGGGAAGAATGTTTTTTAATATTTGATACTTAATTCGTTTTATTTGCTTAATTGGTTCAGAAACTTTAGATTTATAAAATTATTAATGAGAAAGTGCATCTGAAAAAATAGACTTAAATTCCAATTAAATCTTTTATATTTTTAGGAATTATAATAACTATTTCTTGGAGTACTTTGTGTTTATAAATCAGATTAAAATGGCTGGATCACCTCATTGAAGAGTTTTTTTTTTTTTTTTTTTTTTTTTTTTTTTTTTTTTTTTAGATTAGTGTTTTAAAAACCGGACCCGACAGCCCGATTCTTATTGACTCGGTCCGGTTCACTAAAATAGGCAGAACTAAATCACTTCTCATTGAAAAGATTTCCACACGTTGAGGTGCTACCTCCAATGTTAACCAGGGTACGTAGTAGGCCTTTTGACTCAAGTTTAACCTCTATAATGCAATTGTTAAGTATGCAAATCTGCTTGATGTTTTAGTAGCTAATTCACATTTAAGTAGGATAAAGTTTTATAATCTTATATAAATTTATTTATTTATGCCAGACAGGTTAGGTCGGCCTCATGTGGGGATCAAGTATAAGGGTGCATTTGCTTACATTAACATAGGTTAGGAACTTAAGAGTTGGGAGACCCGAATCTGCTTTGGAAAAACTTTTGTGCATAGCAACGCTTCTAAGCTTGGTTAGATGTCTAACCATTTCTTTGTCTGCCTAAATGTACGTAGTTAAGATTTGTATGAGTTGTTAAATGAAGAATATAGGTCTTTTGTTTTGCGACAAACAAAATCATGACTATGCGTTTTGCGATCAAGCTAGCATTTTCATTGAGATTTTAAAGTTCATTAGGATTTTAAGTAAATAAATAATATAATATTATCTTATATGGTACCACAGCTACATGGTCCCAGCCGAGTACAGAAATTAGATCAGTTTGGCAACAAAGAACATGGGAGCAGACGAGAGAGCAAAAAGCTCATGAGATGGATAGATATATATATATATATATATATATAGAGAGAGAGAGAGAGAGATACATACCAATTCTCATACTGCTGCATTACAAAGAATGATATTTTTACTTTGAAGAGACGCTATATACATACTAAATGCCGTCAGGAAGAACCTCAATGTGGGTATTACTTGCTCACTGAATTTCTATTTTGTTTTGAATGAAACAATTACGATTGCCACTTCTCTGTATAACGCAATTTCTTCTTCCCTGCAAGAAATGTCGTCAAGAGATGTCTTCAGGGCAGGGCATCCGACTCAAGGATCTGTAGCTACCTGGCAACCCTCTGCTGGACACGATCAATACGGTCTAACTATCACAGATTTTGAGGCATCTAAATGGTTGATTCTGCATGTTCCCAATAGCGCCTCGGGCAGCTCCTCATCCGTGTTGGCCTGCTTGAGATAAGGTAGTGGGTAGAAGGATATTCATTAGTAAGCGCAGTGACCACCAGTAACTGTATATCTGAAAAATTTCCTACTCAATCCAAGTAGTGAAGCACCAAAACTGTTCTAGAGACAGAAAACTAGCTCTTTTTCATCAGCAATAATCCTCTATACTGTCATCCTGGAAGGTTTTTAAGTTGATATGTCGGTTCAAATGGAATGATGAGCTATCGAAGAAAGAACCGAGAGCGTTCAAGGAAAAACAGTCTGACCTGTAACAGAAATGCCATTTCAATGACCAGGTTATTCAGGTAACCAAGAACAAGACTGACCACACCTCTTGCAACTGTTGACGACCCCACATCAACATCAATCTAAAATTCACAAATAAAACTAGTTATGAAGTAGCTCGAGTGAGGAACAAGGAGAAAAAGGTAATCAAACACAAGGTCTACCCAGTGGAAATAGTTTTTTTTTTTTTTAATTCTATTCAGCTCAGTTGTGACTCACCTCCAAATAGTTTGAACCTTGGAAATAGTTCAAAACCAGTGCTTGACCCAACAGACATGCTTTCTTGCCAACACTTTGTTTTACAATCCAGGAACCCTGCAAAGCACAAGTGAGGTGCCAACGGATCACATGAGAAGAAATTTATCGAATTACATGCATTTATAAAATTAAATAACTCACCTTAGAAATATATGGTATAAGCTTGAACCTTGAATTCCTATATGCATCATCTCCTTTAACGAAGCTATCAAGTAGGGGAATGTCTTCCAAAGGAGAATCCAACATATAGTATAGACCAAGGCTATAAGTAGTAGACCCTGGAACCTGATGTAGGATAAAATACTCAGATGAGAAAATGGAACTCAAAACTTGCAATGACAAAGTCAATTCCAACGGCCCAGTAGATACTGTTGCAAGTGGAGATGATGGAGCCACAAACTCAGTTGACCAGGAGAATTGCTCAACACTGATCATTTATTCCTAAATCTAAATGAGTTGAGTGCACTACGATGTGTATATTTATGCAACAACTAATGTTATAGACAGCAAAATTACTGGCGAAGATATAAAAGTTAATTTTTTAATTCTTTGTTGCTAGTCAGAACTCCAGTGCAAAGACCCAATACAGAAATACCAAGACAGACCATACCGTGATTACCTGTGCCTCCAGTTTAATTGACATCAATGAGCTTTCATATACATTTAAATAACCAATGTGTTCTTTTTCAAACCCAGGCACCTTCTTATTCGAGGCTCAAGTACGTTAGGGTGTAGAAACAGAAAAACAAAACCAAACAAAAAAGTCACCCTAATCACCTGTATGTTGACAATAAAGAAAAACTCGTTGCCACCCTGCTCAGCATATTTCTGCCAGAAAAAGTCATATAGTTACAACAGAAAGATTTATTGCAGAGTAAAAGAAGCACCTTAACCTTTTCTCCCACAGAACAGTGCACATTAAATAGTATACCTGAACTATGCTCCCAGGACGACCCCCAAGGTCATCTTCTCGCTTATCTGATCTTAGCCAATCTGCAGCAACCATTTGGAACAAGGTGCGAGTTGCCTTGACCTAGAGATTTGTCAAATTAAAAAAAGTGAGTGACAACCTGCAGCGACCATTTGGAACAGGGTACCTAATCATATAGTGTTTTAGATGGACTTTTAGTTGACTATGCTCAACTCAACTGTACAACCATGTGGGAATCATCAACAATTGGCTCACTCACAATGCTCAGTCCCTCTTAAAAGAGGATAACAAATTCATACTAAAAAATGTTATTGGGTGGTACCTTCTGATGATCGCGTAAATAATTGTTTCCTCGAATCAGAAATGTGGAGGGGTCTGCCTCTGCCCAACTACAGGGCATAACACAAGTTTGATCCTTTGGGAGAGTTGTACCATAGCAGCAACATATGCTATCTTCTCTCACAGTCTCCTGTAAGTCCATGTAGCCTTTTTTTTGAACTGCACAAATTTAAACTTTTGAGGAGCTGGAATGTGGAGTATATTGTCCAGAGCTATCTTTGTAACAGCAAATAAATCAAATATATAAATACCAGTAGTGACAATCTAATCTGTAAAAGACCCATATGCTTTTCACAAAGCTTGGTTTGAATACAAATATGAAATACTCACCAGCTAGATCGTGTAACTTCTTCACAAAATTTGCTGCTGTAGATAGCTTGCCATGGCGCAAATCCTGTGAAGCAGATGAGAAACTAAATAAATCTGAAACAAGAACTTCTATACAAGCAGGATGAAAACAAATAAGAATGTTATTTGAAAACTGCAAGAATGACATTGTATTTCTATAGAAACATATTATAGTATCATAGAAATCAAGTGTAAGATGATCCACTCCGGCCACTCTGAGGCCCTCTCGTGGTTTTTTTTGAGACAAACAAACTTCTACAAGAAAAATGTTTCCATCCAAGCAAGAAGTTTCATCAATGTTACCAGATGTAAGACAGTCATCCCATGGTTCCCACTCTGTGCTTCGAATTGAGTGCTTGGAAAGAAAAACAGTTATTTGGGGCAAGAGCGATCTATTTATCAAGCCGTCAGGCTAATGCTTATAACGGATTGTTCAACCTTCATTTTTTATTTTTTAAATCGATGCAGTTTATCCCCAACAAAAATCCAACAGATTGACATGGAAAACCACCTGGGAGTGCATCTCCAGTCCTGAACTTGAAGTCCATGAGTCCTCTGGCACATCAGACCCTGATTCTTCTGGGACATCAAAGAACTCATCTGTAGTGTCATTGAGCTGCAGAAAGGAACCGGCCAGGTTTGAGAGTCTATTTGGTGAACTTTGGCCCTGTTCTTCCATTAGGTTCTGGTTATCAACATTCTCCTCTTGGACTTCAACCTTAATATCCTCTCTTTCACCTTGAGGCAATCCAATCTCTCTTGTCAATTCACAGGAATTGAATGTAGCGTGCATACAGGAACCCGTTTTGGCTCTGAACAATTCCCTTAATGCTGAGTTAATGAAAACAACAAGAAAATGGTTGTTAACTGCTTAATGCTTGAAATTCTTAACCTTCAAGCAGAATTTATAATGAGAAGACCGTTGTATCAAGAGCAAATAATTAATTACCAGCTACTCTCCCAAGCATTTTAATGGTTACAGATTTGCCAGAGGAGGTAAGTAGGTAAGTCTTCCAAAGTTTCCAATCCATTGCTAGCATATGTTTAACAACTGATTGCTTTCCTTGGTTCACTGGAGATATTACGTAGCCTCCACCTGCAAAATACACAAATAGACCAACCCTAGGAAACAATTGACATTTTTGGGTAAAAGACACAATAAAATGCTTTTTCATTTCAAAGCATACATTACTTTTAAGGCAGGCCCGAATATATCCCCTTTTAGGCAAGCAGTTTCTGTGGAAGACAGAATGGTACAGAATAACTGCAAGGAAATAGAAACACGAGTTCAGACATGTATAACACTTTAAAATACGTCGAAAAGTTTCATATTTTGTAATACCATAGGTTCCATCATCTTCTCGACGCCAATATCGCCGTAGAAGTAGATCTCTTCGTCTCATTCCCCTGCAAATTAATCAAAGATTTAGGTATGATCAAAGGGCTCTTTCTTAGATCTGTCTCTGCCTGTCCTAATGTTTTTAACAGTTTTTCACACAAATATGTACCAATCTTCAACAAGTAACATAACATAGAATTTCATAGACGAGAGCAAGACCACTCAAAAAATATGCAGAGAAAGACAAATTTACACAGGAAGAATTTCTAGCATCATGTAACTAGGAGAGAGACCAAGCTACAGGGCCATGCTATGGTTAAATTTAACAACAGGCTGTGTCCCCTTAATGAGAATACGATACATACAGAAAAAAGGATAGAACTTCTTCATACATCAACTAGACATACTTTTGAAATATTGTTTCTTCTCTAACATAATTCAAAAAAAGAAAAACAAGAGTAGATGCCACAACATCCTATGCTGACAGATTGCAACAAGGTCAGTTCCTTAACAATAGAAAATCAAATACAGGTAATGCTAAGGCCTTGCCACAGAATCTGGTCCATGTGGTCTCATTTAGAAAGTCTACTAAAATAAAAAAGTTGAAAGAGATCGACAACTGACCAGGGCAACCAATCACTACTCAACTGCTTGTGAATAATGTCAGTATGACCATCAAGGTGATCTATCACACGACCTCGAAAAAAACAGAAATCCCATCTGCAAGAGAAGGATAAACTCAAAAAGACTTATAGTATACGAGAATATATAAACCAGCACAACGACTCTTACTCTGATCTGGATAAACCTAGAGACATGAGTGTTTGGAAAATGGTTTCAGAAGTTGCATCCACCACTCCTACTGCCATTATTGCTGGATGATCTTCCCAGTTCTGAAGATAGAAAGTGTAGAAACTCATTAGGTAATTTTGTCACTTATTCATGTATATGGTATTGTGAGATGGTTAATACCTTCCCCTGCAAATCATTATCTTTTCTCTCTTTAAATAGCCGCAAACCTGCATGGACTTTGAAGACTTAGTAAAGGTAATTGGAGATTGAGAAGCAAATAAAAGAAAAGACAGTTGCTGTTTACCATTTTGGCAGCCAAATATTGTCCATGGGGAAGGTGCAATAACATCAGATGTCATAGGATCTGAGTGGGTTGATAAACAATGTGTCCAATCTCTGAATTCTGTCAAAGGTGAAGAAGTTTCAGGGAAAAGAAGTAATAACAGTTGGGGGGGGGATGCAAGAAACCTTTTGAAACTCCATATAATCAAGCTATCAAACATTACAGATTTTCAAATTACAAGAAACAAGCACAAATTCATGATAAATTCAACCTGCATATTTCACGTTACTAGCTCCCCTCCGCTGGTTTAATCTGTCAAAAAAATTATTATTACTTAAAAAATAGGTAAAAAATGCTAACAGCACCACACAATAAAATTCTCAGAGATGCAATGGTGTCAAGACTGTGATCCATGAACTGATAGAATTCATAGCACACTTGGTTTAGTGCCTACTGGATACAACAGCCTGAAATGAAATAATCATAAAAGAAAAACTGAAGCCAAGGTTCTACAAATCATCTTACCTGAAAGATTGCCGTTTTCTTTTACTACAAGCAACAACACTGGTTATTTGTTCGGTGCATTCCTGCAGTTGGGAAAGTGCATTTCAATTTCTTTTCATCCAATTAAAAATCACAAGTTGACAACCAAGGGTTAACAAATGAATTAGAGAGGGACCTTTGAGAAGGCTTCTTTAAATGAAACGATCCACCTTGCTGCTTCTTCTGAACTTGTAGCACCCAACTGCAACATGGAATTCATACTTTCTTTAACCAACAAGTAACATATGAAATGGATGAAATAATAAACAAATAGAAAGACATCAAATGTTGCTTTTATGGAGAAAGCAGACCTTAAGGTGATCATCAAGACTCAAAACATTATACAGTGTGAACATATATAGCACCTAAAAGTCAACCAAAAACCAGCATTAAGCTAGAGGCACGAGTAACTGAAATCGGATTATTGCCTTGAAAGAACTCTAGAACTAGTTGTACCTTCCTGTTAATGTTCACTCTTCCATTATCTGTGACACGTATGCAGGAATCGATGACTGCACTTCCTGAAGGGTCCTGAAAACATAAAATACACCTCGGTGACATAACCATATTGGTTCATACTCGATCGTAAGAGATGCCTTGAAGAAAAGAAAAGAAACAAGTGCCACCAACTCGAAACGGAGCAGCACACACATTGAAGAAGTTGGAACAATTTCATTTCACAGAACCACAGGCTCCGAAATGAAGTTTTTGGAGCAAGGTCATGTTGAAAATGGAAAGCTCGGAAGGGCTCAAAACTTACCTATCCGGAGTGAACGGAAAAGCCTGATTCCGATGGAAATGATCTAATAATAAGCACGATCAAAAACCAAACAGTGGTTTCTTACGTCCTAAGAGTTTGGTTTTCGAAGTTAATGATACAGGTGACTCGAGATCCTCCGTTATCTGCCATAGCAGAACACCATTACCAAAGCAATGAACGATATGTTCGTCCATATACGCTGAACCAGCCACTCCCCAGCCCATAAGAAGAAAAAGTGAAAAGAAATCGAATACATTCTTTACTCTCAAAGCCCCATAGACGTCGTCCAAGCACGTTTGCTGGATTCACGTCAACCATGCCTCAAACGAAGCAGGTGGCAGCCATTGCCTCTAAACCGGTCTAGAAAGCAAAACGGAGAGATGATTTAATCACGAAAACATGCATTCCAGGATTCGCATGTCTCGTGCCATTCACCCGGAGCAAAGCAAACAACGGGTGGTAGGAAAATAATGGCCAGTCGAAACGAGGTGTCGGAACCAGAATGTCCAGGCTGTTTCCATCATCAGAAAGAAGGAAGAAAGACGGAGGACCCAAAAGCTGAATCTCGAGTACCTTTTGCTTGTACACCGGCATCTCCTTGTAGCTATTGAGACAGTTTCCTTCCAGAACAAAAAACCGTTTGCGCGAGCATTGCAGCCCAATCCGATTAGAACGAATGACATACAGCCAACCCTCCATTTTCCCTTCCTTCAGCGGCATACCCATCTGAGGCTCTTCCCTCGTTCAAAGTTATTTCGGATCAAAGATTCATCGTGGCGGAACTTAGAACTTCTGCCTCATCGGGCAGAAGCAAATGATACGTATATAATGGCCCAAATAAACGAAAAGATGGTGATGTATGATCCTCTGATCCCAACAAAGGGAATCAGAGAATCCTCTACAGAGCCTCCTCTGTTTTTGGTTGGGAATACCCGAGAAAATGTTTTTCCTCGCCCCTTCTCTCTCCTCTTCCCTCTCCTTCTCTCTCTCTCTCTCTCTCCCTCCCTCCTTTTCCTCTGTCAAAGTAACTGAATTTGTGTATATATGAGCCAAAAGTTCGTCAGAAAAGCCTGGTTCACAATGACCCAAAGTACCCCTGTATTTTGGCACCCGTTTTTTGGTAAAAGCAAAGACAGCGTTGCAGAGTTCGTTTTCTGGATCAAAATTAGTAAATGGTTTACGGCCGCCCTTCGCCTGAAATCACTCCCAGACTCCACCATTATTCCATCCCTGCTCATAACTGAATATGAGCAACTTAATAACTCCATACCCAGGACCCTCCATATCCAACCAACGCAGTTACGCCACTGAATATCATCCTCATCATCCTCCTCCTCCTCCTCCTCCTCCTCCTCCTCCTCCAATTTACACCATTTACAGACGACGACAGACGAAAATTTTAAAACAAATGCGCCTTTTTAAGTAGGACTTTCCTGGGTTGCACTTGTTGCATTATCAACCTTTTTTGGAGGGTAAGCGAGCGATGATGATTAGAAAAGAGAGGTGGCGGAGAGACGTGTAAACCAAAACGAAGACAAACTGCAATCTTCACCCAGATGCAAAGAAAAGAAAGCTTTCACTCGAGGAGAGTCTCACAAGTACTCTCAGACTAGTGATTTATTTTTGTCTGTTGCTTGCATTTCAAATTATCTTCACTGGGTTTAGATTAGAACGACCTCTCGGTAGGGACATTCTGGGAAACTCCCGCGTTCGGTGTCATGTTCCCAAGGATCAATGATTCGCTAACATTGATAAGCAACACAGGCCGATGGAGGCGACTGTCCTGTACTTTTACATTTCTTTATTTCTTCTTCTGCATCACAATTCTTAAAAAGGAGAAAAGAGCAAAATCTGTCCTTTTAATCCTCTTCTTTAATTGATATTAAAACTCGAAACAAATGGTTTTGTGATTGAAAGGGGAGACTTCCGGCTGCAAATGGGCGGTGGAGGCCTCCCCCAGAACACGATTTTACCTTGTTAAACCTCCCCAGAAATCACTCAAATCAGTGTTTTGGGCTTCTTCTCTCAACTCGGTCAAAGCACACCCCCACAATAAATTTCACTCACCGGTCACCACCTCCATCAACAGTTTTGATTTTATTGACGCCCGAAAAAGCAAAGCAATCCATTATCCCTCCCCAGAAAACAAAAACAGAAAAGAAGGGAAAAAAATGAAAAAGCATGTTAAAGAAGAAGAAGACGTCAGGAATCGAGAGCATCATGAGCACCATGGAAGACTACGAAGCACTCTTGTCTTAAACTCATTGAAGTGTGACCTTGAATGTTGCAGGTTGGTAATTGTTTTGCCCAAGATAGGGGCTGGAATAAATGCATGTCTGGGCAGCGACAGGGATTTGGCAACGGTGGTCGAGGTGGCCAAGGAAGGTGGGTGATGAGGAGGAGGAGAGAAAAGCCCGGCCTAGCCCCCCCCCATTCTCATTATCGTATATCATTTTTTTCATGAATATGTCCAAAAATTGATTGTGCTACTGGTTTACAAGAGACGTGACGTGAGGGCATTGGCCTATCCCTTGTCCTCTCGCGTACCCATCTCTCATTACTCAATCTGCTCCTACTGGTGTAGCTTAATTTGGTTGCATAAACTTGTAATGGATGATCAGCATAACCAAAACCTCCATTAAAGAAATATTCAAGAGTGCAAAGCTGTGTGTAATTAGTAGACATGGTGAATAATCCCGTTTGCCTTTTCAGAAGTACAACTAGTTGAACAACTCTTGATTGCCTTAAAAGCCACACTAAAAAAAGAAAAGTGGGGGTGAAGATTTTGGATTTTCTTCTGTTCCATTTTCCGAAAAGCCTTTGCCAATGTTGCCATGTCCATGCATTATTTTGGTTCAGTTGGGAACCCACAGCCACCTGCTGCAATTGATCTTTCCATAACAATCTTAAAAAGCATTTAATACACCATTGCAGCAATAATTTTCATTTAACAAGATTGATGCGATTTGGTCCTTCCTTCCTCCCCCCGTAGCTCTCGGCCACCACCATGGTGCTGGTTTTCTTGTAAGCCCGTTTCGGCCTCTTTCTTGCTTGTGCTTCATTAACAATACAAGTGATGAAGTAGGGTCTTCCTGTAACTACCAACTTGGTCCTTAGATTCAATAGTGTACGTTAATGGCGGACGTAATCATTGTCGACATGGAGATAATATACGGAATGATTCCTGAGACTTACACCAAACGGTTCCATGCAAGAAAAGGGTTAAGGTCAAAGAAGCTGAGGTCAGAGGAGCTAGGGAATGGGGAAGCAAGCATCTGGGCTGTGCAGAACCAGGTGAGGTAACGTAGCAGATAAGAACAAGACATTGGAGTTTTTAATATAAAAGCTCTTGCTTCTGTTATTGGGTCCCGCGCCCTCCCCCAATTTCAGTCGATCATTGAGACGATCAATCAGGTCCTTAAAAAATGGGCTTTTGGAAAATAGTTGGGTGTAGATGATGAGAATCTCACTTTTGAGCACAGAGAGATGTTTTAAGTAACATTTAAGCAGTTCAAGAGTATTTCATTTATATAAGCTTAAATGCTGCAACTTTTTGCTCTGTTTCAATGCAGTGGGATTAATCACAATGAAAAATCTGGGAGTATGATCGTACCCTGTACGCGTTGATCAAATTAAATGGTAGCGAATGACAGCTCTGTGCTATTTCGACGAGAGTAATGGAGGAAAGAGAATCGAAAAATCCTTTCAAGTCAAAAGATTAATGGCATGGCTGATGATCGTTCGACATTTCCTGAAGAGGGGAAGAGCTAGTCCTCCTACCCGTATCTGACCGACCATCTGATGCTACTGAGTGCTTGGGGGATAAGATGCAGGGAATTGAAGGGGATCCATACCGGACATTGATGCAGCCTGGGAGAAGACACAGAAGAGAGAAAAAAGCCTATTTTTCTTGTTGGGATATTAATCAAACGGCAGAAGCAGACTCTTGTCGCTTCTTTCGCTGGCAACAGGGTAAGGGTCACGTCGAGAAGAAGAGGAGAAAGTGTTTCAGAGAAATGAGTGTAAGGGGGGGGGGGAGAAATCAGAGATGTTTCTCCTTTCTTTTCTTCTGTATGTGCCTGCTTCAACTTTTTTTTTCTCAGGGAGGAGTAATGGTGTGGAAGATGGTAGAGGGGTACTACTCTAGGGGAGTCAGTCTATGCAATGTGCATTGATTGAACGGCTCTTCTCTTCTCCAACCTTGTCAGATCAGTTAGAACTCAGAAAAGCCCAGGTATGGAGGAGGAGGACGACTGTGATTGTTGGGACCCATGTGGCCATGTCTGTAGCTCAAGCTTTAGGGGATTCAACCCCAAGCGCCGTAAGATTCAAATTTGACTTTGTAGTGACTTGTGTTGTGACACATATTTTGGCCTTTATCAACTATTTTTAATAATTAAAAAGAATTATAAATTTAATGAAAAATAAACAAGATGAAATCTTATTTAAAAAAAAGTTTCAAAAACGGGAGTCTGAGGCTCTGAGCTCACTGAGAAGTGGGGCAGGCTTGAGTATTTATCTACTTCTACTTCAACTCAATTAAATGTATTTAATTTTATAGGTTTGATTGAATTCATCAAACTTTTGTAAGGAGCGGTGGATGGATATTAAAAACAGTATGGTACATGTGGGTTTCAACAACCTATTTAATTTTCGTTAGGTTAATTAGAGTTGTTTTAATCAAGATTTGGATTAGAGGTCCTAAAAATCCTTCATAAATCGGAGGGGACTCCTCCAGTACCCTAAAAAGAAGTTTAGACTAGTTCTGTCTACAGTCTTGTCTTCCTCCCTCTCATCTTTTCCTTGGTAGAACTCCATTTTTCAATTGAGCAGCACTGATGATTTCCAGATGAATGTGGGTATCACAGATCTCAAATAAAAAACAAGCCAGACAAACTTGAAAGAAATTCCAGGTTTTACTACCAAAACCAAATGGCGATTGTCTCAGGGAAAATCTTTTAGCATTAGCACTATGGCAAATTATAGTTGACGTCTTTGACCTGCAGTATACATACATGCTAAGCAAAAGACAAATGTAAAATAGAAAAATTAACCCGTAACTATAACAAGGAGAACAAAATTTCTCTCTCGATCTACTTTACCATTTCTGATACCTATGACTTGCGCACGGACAGATCAATATGTTGGTAAGCGATACAGGTAATGAATAGAAAGAAAAACGCACTAATCAACATCAGCGGCTCCGCGAGCATGAAAATCTTGTTGAATTTGTAGTAAACCTGCAAAAGAAAAATTACGAAGGGAGAGATATCAGATATAAAGACAGTCAAGCAAATGACATACTAATTAGCAAATATCTGCCATCTCTACCATAAACCCACACGTGGAAGCTTATGGTGGCCTATGGATATTAAGGGGGAGGAGCGCCCTGATTAAAGATATCCCAAATCTTAATCCAAAAAGAATTGACAGAAGCACATGATTTGGCCCAAATTACTTGGTTATACATAATCAAATTAGCACTGTTAGGAAACTTGTAGAGTCAATATATGATAGACAAAAAACACAACACCCTGACAGATAGTCATTGGAGGATATATGAGGGGTTTCTGTTTGGTGCACCACATCTCCTACGCACAAAAAAAAAAAAAAAAAAAAGAAATTTACCTGAAAAGCTACATTGTGTTCAGGTACAACGTTGTCTTTTTCCAGGACCACTACCGTCCTTCCAACAATATCAAGATAAGAATAACTTGTCTGCAACATTCATGAAAGAACAAATTTTCAGTACTCACTATAAACAAAAGTCAAAATCCATTACCCAAACGCATACAACTAGTTTTCTGGATTTACCAACCAAGACAGTGGTGAATAGGTCTTACACAAAATTAATCAATAATGTGTGTTAGCTTCCATGGTCCCTTTTCGAACAAAACAGGATGAAGATGCTGAATTTACAAACTGATAACATCTCTCTTCATATTGTGTTTACTATGCCTGGTGCATACGCTCAAAGAAAATGTGGAACATATACTACGATTAATGGAGTTTAAGACGCATATATTTTAGAATCATGTTAATAGGGCATGAATCATTCTTTTTTCCATCCCAGGGGAGTTGGACTTCCTTGAGAAAGAGGGTTGAGGAGGGCCTTAATCAAGAAGAAGAAACCCCACCCAGAAGCAAAATACTCTGTTCTCCGGCAAGGCCAAGACAATGTATTACCTCAAAATGTTGCTCTACTGGGAATGGAATAACAGCTGATGCATCCTTCGATCCCTCTGGGAGCACCACCTGATACAAGACAAGTCAAATTTCAGGTAAACTAGACTTGCATGTGATACCATGTTACCTCAAAGAAAGACAAGCGGCACACAAAAAAAATTATACCTTCACAATTAGCTTCTTAACACTTGTTTCCATAAGAGGACATCCAAAACTGAAGTTCAGATAACGCCTGCCATCAGACGCTTCGAAAAGAAAATCTTGCAACGGCACCCTATATCCAATAATGAAAGTAGCTTTCCAACCTCCAAACAATGGATATCTTGGTTCTATTTCAAGCTGTGACTGGAAGAAAGTACCTTGATGTTAAAGAACTGCATTTGATACAGTGCCACACTGAATCATTTCTCTACAGAGATTCTAAAAGAAGAACTACCAGATCTCACAAGAGCCTGGAAAAATTTTCCTTATTTAAAATGATGTCAGCTGTTCACGAAAAAAGAAAGGAAGCCAGGAGGCAAAAAGATCAAATTACAGGGAAAAAAAAAAGAATCCTCAAACACCTCATTTTGGTTGAACATTGAAGCCTACATCTTGGAGAGACTTGAAACCCCAACCCAGTCTTTGGACACCAAATGGTCATTGTAGTTGCATATGTTAACAAAAACACAACTTTAACCCTTTTTTTTTGGACAAGTAAGAACATAATCATACTTTTAAAGTAAAGCAACTTAACTTGTAACTGAGAAAATTTAACCATTCAAGAAAAATCGAACATATTTAACCCTTGCATAATATGGACTCCAGAAACAATGACTACGATTAACATGTGACTCAAATAGGTAAATTCATTATAAATAAAAAATAAAAAAATCTACACTGCCTTGCATGAAAAATCAAGCCTTGTATCCCATGTATTTTGAGAATAGTCCCACATGTTCCTGGAGTAAGCCACATCCAAGTACAAGTAGGCTAGATGATTCCACCTCAAACTAATGTCTGAGTACTATGTGTTTCTTTATTGTAACATAGTAAGATTGAGGCTCTCCACCATAATTGTATGTGTGTTTTAAACAACAATGAGAGTACACCGGAGTGTTGGTAGCAGCCCAGGAAAATTTATTGCTGAGCATCTGCATTGTATGTTTGAGCTTTTAATTGTACACTTTTCTTAAAGTCGAGAACAATACTAAGAAGTTTAAATGCAAAGTGACAGATAAGTAGACAGTAATATACTTCAAGTGAAAACCAAAATATCTGTGAAAGTTTTAACATCAAGTTCTGTATATAAGTGCAGTCTACCACATCAACATTTTTAACCAAACGTACATATTAGGATTACGTAAACTTGGAAGCTAGCAATGCGCTCAGACACTTGCAAAAAAGGAAAGAAAATGTACAGTGGTAGCAGTTTTACAAACTTAGAATTACGTCACAACTACAAAAAAGGAAAAAGCCCCCTGACTTTGGCAAAGAATGACAACAGGGGACCAAACAAACCTTTTGAGCATCAGTTCTCAAGTGTGAAGATGAAATGTTTCCAATTCCATCTCGGTAGTAGACAGATTCCACCCTGGGTGGTAGTATTGCTAGAAGATGCTTAAATGAAGACAAACCACTCATAGATGCTCGAGACTGATATTCCACCCTGTCAAGTTATTCAAATTCATAATCAGCACATGACTGATAAAATTATATTCTATAAATCTATTGGCACGGTATCCAGCACTAACAACTTGGTAGCTGAGATAGACTTTTCTGTGTGGTGCTGATGGTTAGTCAGTTAAATGATGCAGTTTTGCCACTTAGTTTTATAAATCAGGAATTTCCAGATGTTTAAAGCCTAAGTACAACAAAAAATAAAGTGTCATTAGGCTTGAGCATTTGGTTCAATAGGTAATAAACATGACCACAAGCTGTGAGGTAACAAGTCAATCTCAAGACCATCAAAAAAGTAATATGATGGTGGCTTTCACATCAACCCACTAAAATTACATCTGCATTTAATTCTCACTAAGTGTCTTCTTAAGAGCATCTGAACAGGCAGTAAGAGGATTCACAACTTGCAGTTTACACAAACATGGAATGTGCTAAGGGTGACATAAGTGTTGGCCCTAGAGTAATGAAAACTGGATCTTTCACAGTGGTGGCAAGCAATAGTTTATATTACTGTTCAGAAAAAAATAAAGTTTAGCTAACCTTGAAAAGCCACCAGCATGTCTTGCTCCTGCATGAACGAGTCGGTAATGCTCAGTAATCTGAAGGCTACCCCAATGTGACACTTCCACTTCACGTACAAGTTCCTCAACCACCGCAAATGGATGGTTATTCTCAAAATGTACAACTATGGGAGAGAATGAATATGGAGGTTGTTCTGCAAAGCGTCCATACTTTATTTCTGTACCGGAACGAACTGTTGGGTCAACTCTAGTAAAAGATTCCACTTTGGTAGTCGGTGTCTTAATATACGTTGTCTGTTCTTTAACATGATATGGGGACAACATAAGTGCGCTGTCACGATAATAGACCAACTGAGACTCTGACTGTCCAATCTCAGCAGGAAAAGGCTCAAGAGAATGTGTTAATATTAGCAGCACCTCCAAGGTTGCACTCTCTCCACTTTTTAGGGGTTTTAGCAAAGATATGGAAAACAACTTAGCTCCATTTGGTGCATTGGGTGACTCAGTGGGGTTTATAGACAGCTCCACATGAGTTTTTTTTTTTCTTTTTCCTTCAACTGATGCAGCCTTAAGTAGTGCAATATGCTCAGCTTGTGCTGGTGGGAAGGCCAAAAGAACTTCTGAAGCAGGAGATGCACCCATATTTTCAACCTGAAAATGTCCAAAAAAAGGAACTATTCAGAAATAGAAACACAGGCATCTGACATGATTGGAACATGGAGAAATTGCTCAAGAAAATTTAAGATTTGAAGAAATTGATGGAAGGTTTTTCTTTTGGATTGTGAGACTCGTGAAGACTGAATAAGGGAAAACAGCTTAAAAAATTAACAGAGTGACAATAATCCTCGTACCTTCAAAGTTATATAGGCCTTTACTATGGGAGACATCAAGTCTATCTGCAAATCGGTATAATACTTCGTGAGAATAGTGCAGGGATTTCAAATTACAACAATACAGAAGAGTAAACGATCATTTTGGTCCAGTCAACCAGACACCACAAAAAATAGAAGCCAAGAAAGAGTTATTTTACAATTCTGGCAGACAAAATATATAGATTTATCGAGTTTCAGTAGGTAAATTACATCCTTCCCATCCATGTCCAAGTGATATATGGGTCGCATAAGACTGCTGACCAATGTACATGCCTATTCTGGTTTGAGTGTTCGATGCAGGAGAAACCATCACCACTAGTAAAACTTTTCCTTTAACACATAACATTTCTCTTTGATCAGCTGGTATTCAAAACTTTTTAATTGCATGTTTGACGCATACAGTGTACAGCCAACCAATCAGTTCTCCTACTCGGGATTCATTTTCATTTGAGTGGGCAGGCGGGTGGTTGTCCGATTGAACCAAGGGATGGATTTCCAATTGAATCAACTAAAGTAATTGAATAGTCAATTAGTGGTCATTTCCACTCAACTGGTCCAGAAAAGAGCTCAATCCGTGTAACCATCGATCAAGCATCATCAGGAAAATGATGCTTTTATTGGGTTAAGAAAAACAGACCAAAGACTCAGCCTAAATCCCAGTCTCGGATGATGAAAAACACCAACTACTGAACCCTAAAATGCTATAATTTTTATTCCAACAGATAGATCACCTCCTGGCTCATCGCAGCCAAAAAGCTACATTCAGTCAATTACCCCACGAAACAAAACAATCAGAATCATATCAGAAGAAAAAAACAGGAACTGAACTTCTCTATATCTAGTAGATCAGTGAACAACTAATCTTTACATTCAGCGGCCTGCAAAGACGTAATTTTCAAATTCTACACCCTTCATTGACTCCGGAATGAACAAAAGGGAGAGAGATAAAGAAGCAAATCAAGCAATGCAGCAACGAAAAATTAAGAAGAAGCGAGATGAATTAAGTCACTTTGACAGTATACCCGTCGTTCCGCGCTCGTAATTAGAATTTGCGGCGTAGAAGACTCGCACGATATCTGAGAAAAAGTAACAGTCCAGAGAAAGAGGAAGAAGAGGGCAGCCCGGACAGACAGGAGAGTCTCCATGAGGTCGTCGCCTTCTTCTTCGTCGCCGAGAGCGGCTTCAAAGACTTCACAACTCTAAAATGCTCTCTCACCTTGGTCTTTGGAACTCCCGGTCTTCATCGTGGGCCAGACCAGAGTGCTTGCGAGTCCCGAGTCTCCTGAGTCCTGACCCTGACTCCAAATCCCAATTGACCCGGGCGAGTTGGTGACTACATCAGTTCTTTGTTAGTGTTATGCATGTTTTAATTTCGATGTCTCGCTTCTTTATTCATCATAAGAGAAATCATACTAATTTTTTTTTAAAAAAAATGGAGATAAATTGTGTTATATTAGATAAACCATGGATTATATATCAATTCTAGATTGCCAACTGCTACCTAATTTGGTTTTTTAATTTATAATTAATATATATATATATATATTAATGCAACCGATGTATTAAAAAGATAAATGAATATACAGAAATCTTTCTAAGCTTTGCACAATTTTCATTTTATCTTCCCATATTTTAATAGCGCTTCGATTTCTTTTTTTTTCCGATTTTATTTTGTTTCTACTGTTCATGACTTCATTAGTACATTTTTTTATATTTTAGTACATTAATTAAAATTAATTGGAACAATGATATACATGTTGGTGCTTACCATACAACAATCCATACATATAAGTAATCGCCTATATAATATAAAATGACAATTGTACCTACAAGTCACTACAAGTAACGACAGAAAAAATAGTCGCTACATAAGTATAGTGGTGACTGACAATATTTTGTCAATAATCACTATTAAAAAACTTAATTACCAATTTTTTTTTTTTGAGACTAACATAAATAAACCAATGCCCATCCAGTACACCAATGCTATATGCACCCTTTGGTCATTGACTCGGATAAACTAGTCACCAAAAAAGGGTTATGTACTAGTGACAGGCGAAATACCGCAAAATATATATGATAAAATATCATAGAATGCTTCGCTAGTACGTTACTATGTTTTATGGTATTTTGAGTTAATTTTTCTGTATTTAATATTTATTAAATTTCCAGGTACTTTTGCATTATGACGTGCTGGCTGCTGATTGGCCACACTACCAGCAAAGGGACTAGGCCTCGCCCTAATCCATATATCCCACACTTGCATCACTGAAAATCAAAATAATTGGGAGGCAGAGGAACTAATTAAAACCCAAAAACCCAAAAACCCAAAAACCCAAAAACCCAACTGGTATTGGTTGAGTTTATTTAAAGAATCAAAACCAATCATAAGCATTTACGCTTGTGATCAAACTAATAACGACAAAAGTGCTACTTAAGGAATTAAAACAACAAAAAATCAAGGGTGTCTGTATAGAGAGGCTACATACATATGCTTATGCCCTCAACAATTAATCATGGAAGTAATTAATTAATTAAGCAGCCTAGTCCTTGTTCAGAACTCCATTCGACTTCACCTCCGTGCCTTCTTTCTCGTGATGAGATACACCCTTGGGCCCAAACAAAGCTGTCGTCTCGTCCTTGTTCTTAATCTACGTACATGCATGCATGGGCAATAATTTTGACCACAATTAGCTAGCTAAAAAAGAAACTTTTACGTTTTAAACTACATGCATGTATATATATATATATATATGTAAGTACGTAGTAGGGTAATTAATTTCTATATATGTATATATATATACCAACCTGGGATGAAGGCAAGATATTGTCGCCATTCTGCTTCTTTTGTTTCTCGTGGGTGCAGTAGTAGGAGTACATGCCCATGCCGAAGATGGCGATGAGGATTCCGAGGATGTTCCTCTCCGTGAAAGGGTCATGCAACAAGGTGTAACCAAAGGCCAAAACCAAACAAGTCTTGAGATGCCCTAGCACCTGATATGTCACCGGCGACGTCTTTCCGATCACCAGAAACGTGCTGAAGTTCACCGAGACGGAGATCAAACACGACAAGATGATGAATGCCTGCAAATAATTAATTAGAAATGTAATTATACGTACATTGACATTGATTATCTATAATTAATGGGTGTCGATCAAATATGTAATTATACGTATATATGTGCATGTCATTAATTACCAAGACGATAGGGGAGTATTTGAAGGAGAAGACGTTTTGCTTGGTGAGGCATTGATCGACGACGGGCCCAGATACGAAGAGAACGGCAGCTTGGAATGGAGCAGACTGGTACAGGAGCTGAGTGGAAGAGACGTTTAGCCTCTTCTGTATCGTGTTTGTCATCTTCATTAATGATTGATCAGGTTAAGGGTACGTAACTACGTATTATGGCAAAAGTACTGAACGAACGTACGTACGTAAATTAATATATATACCCAGTAGTAGTAAATCAATTAATGGTCCCGATCGAGATACGGATCAATATTAAAGAACCAAAATGGTGATGATCAAGGATACAATCTGGCTGACGCACGTCGTTGCAATGGCGAGAATAGAGAGAATGGATCCCAGAAGGTTGAGCTTAAGATCGGTGATGGATGCTATACCAACTCCTAGCAGTAACACCAGCAGAGAAAGCTTAATCTTCTGGCTGCATATATAATATATATTTTGATCAGGAAGAAGAAAACCAACAAGCAGTATTAATTAATAATATATCTGGAGAAGAATGTCTGAACATGAATCTTAAGCTTAAGCTTCATTAATAATATTAATTACCTAAACTGTTTCTTTAAGAAAACTGTTTCCAGTAACACGGTGAAGGGAATGATAGCAAGTTTAGTCATCTGCATGCAGAACAAAATAAATCCAACTGTTAGAGTCAGTATTCTCCTATATATAGTATCAAACATATATAATTCTATTTAATTTCTTGAAACTATTAATTGGACACCTGGTAGAAGCCAATGGAGTTGAAGCCGAGGCTGAGATTGAGGAATCCGATGGAGACGCCATTAAGAATCCCAAAGAGCATGACGGTCTTGAGATCGATGGACTTGGGTTCGAAGGCATTGAGCCGTTGGGCCACATGGAGACTGCAGAACGTTACCATCAGATGCCAACTCGTCAGAGTCGTAGCTGCATACATTGTTACATATATACCAACCACAAATTCATTAAAAAAAGTATCAGTATGAATGAATTATGAATTAAGCTAGCAATATTATACTACATGGGAAAATCCAAAAATATTTTTAATTTTGAAGAAGGGTTGTTGGGTTTTCACATCACCACCAACCCATGGGGAAATGAGTCATGATAGAATTAAAATCATGAATATATATATATATATATATATATATATGTAGTACTCTTGCTCCACTTTTACTCCTCCTAGAGATCGAGACTGGATTATATATCCTAGTAGCTAGTAGTACTCCTCATCAGTGCATTATTCATCTGCTTAAGTGATTAAATGATTAATAATGACTAATTAAGGACGGTAGTTAATTATGATGATGAGCGAGAAGAACTTGGAGTTTTGAGTAGTAATTAATTGATTATTACCGAAGGGGAAGCCAAGAGAGCTGATGAGAGCTTTGTTGCAGATGACAATGGCTACCGAGGACGTCACTGAGAGAGCCAGGGCTCCGATCACACCCAACTGAATTCCGGCCTTCTCCGCCATTACCACCCTTTAATTTCCTGCAAATTAATATTCCTTTGAATTAGCTAGCTTTTTGTGATCTGGGGCCTGTTCATATATATATATATATTTCTCAGAAATGCATGCAATACTACTACTACTACTACTACTAATTAAGTGCATGTTTAAGGAGAAAGAATATATATATATACATAAGCGTTTCTATAATTTCTGCCACCCAATATTATGCTTTTACAAAAACAGGAGAAGAAATTAAAGAATAGTAACTTGATATAATGTATGAAGGACGTGGAAGCAAAACGAAGTGAAAATCACATATATATTTATATGATCAGCTGGCTATCCTAGCTATAGCTTCAAGCTTCGAAAGAAAAAAAAGGACTAAAAAAACTTGCTAAAGCTCATATGTAGATCACCGAAAAACCCAAAAAGCAAATAATTAATAGGTATGCACATTGCTCACCTGTGAATTAGAACACAATTGATAGATGTGAAGCTTGCCACTAAATTAAGCTCCTGAAACTGGATTCCGGAATATGATCAAAGAGTGATCAAATCACCTCGATCGTGGCTTCAGGAGCTCTTCTTCAGATCAACACTCACAATCCCATGAATTAGAAGCTTAGCTAGAAGAAATTCAGAAGAAGAAGAAGATGGAGATCGATCTGAAGAGGAAGGTCGGGTATAACCCAGGGAGATGGAGTTTTTCAAAAGCTTGGGTGAGAATGGATTGTGCATATGGCAATGGGCTCCCCTTTTTATTAATTTTTGTTTGTCAACATATGGTTAGGAACTGGGAACATCTCTGGTCAGTTTAACGGCAATTGCAAGCAACGAAACGGTATATATTTTACTTCCGTTAGCTGCAAGAACCAGAGAGTACGTAGATCTGCCATTAATGAATTAATGTGCAACTCGACTTCCAAAGGCAAGACCATAGTATATATGTCACCAAATTTTGACGGTTCAACAGCTTGATCAGTACTACTGTCTTCTACTCATCATCAGTACACAACTCACGTACCCAGCGGGCTCAATTTGAACTATATATATTGATAAAACTGCAACAATACGAGGTACGTACGAGGAACATTTTGTTTTTTTTTTGTTGTCGTAATTTAAAAGCCATTAGAGCACTAATAATACATACTTATTGCCATGGGTAGCTGCTGACAGAAATGGACAGCCTTTGTATAGAAGTTAGCGAGAAAAGGTAAGTAAGAGATGCAGATTTCTTTAAGTGAAGTTTCTGGCGAAGCAAGCAAAGTTCGTTAGCTGCCAAAAAAAAATTTCCTTGTTTGGTAGAACTTCAAACTCACTCAAAAAAAAAAAAAAAAAAAAAAAAAAACTCTTCAGAGACCATTAATTAATTAAAAGGTCGCATTAATTAATTAGTTACATATCAACATACTAGTTCAAATTAATTATATATACTTGTTTGAATTATATATAAAGTCAAGGTCCATTAATTAATTAAATGGGGGGAAGTTTGTATACGTATAATGTATATATACTTCATTTCGAACCTGGGAATTAAGAAAAATTAAGAAAAATTAAGAAAAATAGCCTGGGAATGTCAACGTCGGGTTAGGTTTCGAAATTTGTTGGATCCTAGACTGGTGTGTTCTTCTTAATTCTCATGGCGCGCGGATCATGCATTGCGAGCAAAGCTTCCTTATTAATGCAAAAAAAAAAAAAAAAAAAAAAAAAATCTTCAACTTTACCCTAAGATCCAGCTTATTGCTGAGTCTAGGTTGTACTAAAAGGCAAGGCCCATAACTCGGTTGTATGTAAGGCCCATGGCCCAACAATCGACATATGGTCCCTTCCTGAATGAAACGGATACGGAATAAAAGAATCTAATCCTTTTTTTTTTTTTTTTTTTTTTTTTTTTTTTTTTTGATAATTTCATCATATTATCTATTTTATGTTTAGATAATATGATTGAATATCTTAAGAATTATGTTATATTAATAGCTTTTAATACTAGAATATCATTACTCTTAAGCTTTTATGTACAATTATTTATACATTTATCTTTTGTAAATTCTTAACTTATTACCCGATTCGCCATTCTTAATTCTACCATTCCATTTGCGAAATAAATAAATTTATTTAAATTATTCCATTAATCCCCTAATTCTAAAATTTGAACTCAAATATGAAAAAAAGAAAAGTTTAAGCACATATAAAAGTAAAATTTCGTAAGTTTAATTATGACTAGTTGAGCAGCCCCAAAAAAGCTACATTTAAAAGAAAATTAGAACTCTCCATTAGGAGGTCCCTCATTAACAGAAATATGACCTTAATTTCCTGGAGCCAGAAAAATTAACACCAACATTTTTTTAAAAAAAAAAAAAAAAAAATCTATCAAATTTTGATAAAAAAGAAAGAATGATAAACAGAGATCCACGGGAGCTAAGACTCCAGAAAAGAATCAGAATCTTGCACAGCGCTGAGGCAGGCCAGTGTGGTGATCCACCGCCACCACCTCCGTCTGATTGTTGCACCTCAGAACGTCCTGACCCAGCTTCGCCCCCGCCGACTTGAGCCCCCTCAGAGACGCCGCCTGGTTGAACAGATTGATCACCGGAAGTTTCGACGCCGGCGGCAGCTTATTCGCCGGCAACAAATCCCTGAAATCGATCTTCAACAGGGGCACCTCGAAATCCCCCTTGTCGTGCCTCACCACGTTGTCCTTGGCGCTGATGTGCGCTCCGGGCTCCATGTGATTCGTCGAGAAGCTCATCTGGTTCGGGAAATTGGGGTACAGGCTCACGTAACCCCTCAAATACATCATGTCGATCAGGAATTTCTTCCACGAGGCTTGCCACCCGTTCGTCCTGGATTTGGGGATCTGCACCGGGTTCCGCTTCGCGTCCTCCGTGAACCTCATGTTCATGTAAACGTAGAATTCCCTCCATTGCTTGGGGAAGAAGACGGCCCCCCAGCTACAGGGCAATTGGTGCAGGTACGGGGTGTTGGGGTGAATGCCTCTGAAGAAACCCGTGGCGTTCCATTTGGGTCTTTCTTTCACGACCTCCACCAGGCGCGGGGTGTAGAGGGAGATGGATGCGAGCTCAGGGAGGGAGATTTGTGGGTCGTAATGGTAGGCCAAGAGCGAGTATTTGATCCAGAGATAGTAGTAAGGCGAGACCTCGATGTCGTCTTCTAGGAGGAGGCCGTAGTCGTCGTCCGAAGCAGGGTACCAGCTCTCGCTCACGGCCCGGATCAGACCCCCCTGGATGATTCTCCGGCGCAGGGTTTTGGGGCCATGGGGCCAGTGGAACGAACCCACGAGCCTGATGGTTTCTTCGTCGACCTTGCTGTCCATGTTGAAGCTGATGGGGACTTCGTCCCCGACATAGTAGGCCTCGCTCAGGGATTTCAGAAGACGTTGCAGAGATGTAGCCCTGTTTTGAGTGATAATGTTTACAGATATTCTCATCCGGTTCCAATCTAACAGGTGCAACAAAACTTTTAGTCAGTAATGGAGAAACAGAGGAACCATTATGAACGAATTAATTAATTAACAAGAGGGACTAATTGGGTCTTACTGGGCAAAGCTGTGGATCTAAGGTCGGCCATCCAGAGAACCTTGGTGACAGAGGGCCTAGGAAGGAGCACCAGGGTGGAACTGTTTGAATTACTCTCCACAGCCATCTTCAGGGCACTCTTCACACTGGGGTCGGTATCAGAGAGCGTGATCACCACACTGGGATTATGTATTTTGATCAAACCTTTCATGCTCGAGTAGACAGTTTGAACGAGGGGCACATCCGAATTGGAGATACCTCCAATGGCTCCGGCGTCCAAATCGAAGATTTTGAACCTCCTCTCTCGGCAGACCGACCTGGGCCAGTTGAGAGTACTCGCTGCTTCTTCGCAGGGACAGTACTTTCCGCCGGAAACGGCAATGTATGCCTTCTTCCCGACTGTTGATCTGAACTTTTCCAGGAGGGGCGCCATGGCCTTGACCTCGTCGAGGGAGTGAGCGTAGAAAAGGGCATCGATTTTTTGGGGATACATTGCAGCCCATTGAGTGATGTAGCCGGATGAGAGGGCTCGCCACCACTGGTCATCTCGAACTTGAACAATGTCTTTGAAGATCACTGTTGTTTCTGAGACATATGCCAACCTATGTTCACTGTCTCCCCATGTTGCTTTCTCGTTGGGATCCACGGGAAGCACGAATGAACCGGCATTTCTGTATTTTTGAAGCTGATAACTGCGGGTACAAGCAAATTAAAGACACCCACTGTCAGAATCCATTCCGTCAAGAGAAAAAAAAAAAAAAAAAAAAAAAAAGAGAACAGAAATGGGTTTCTATCAAATTTGAACATGAATCAAACTGCAGGACAAAAACCATTGGAAAATTTTTATTTTTTATGTGTTGATGAGACTGGTGAGCAGCATATGGGTACCTGAGGTGCAGATCCTCCCCTGTCATAAAAGTGAAGGGAGTCTCCACAAAAAGAGTCTTGACGAGATCAGAAGACAAAAACCAGGAACTAGACAGAAAATCCACCTGCACAATCCTGTTCACCATAATATCATAAGCCGGGTCGGGCAAGTACAGCCCAGCTTCCTTGGATCGGAACTTTCTGTAGCTTGGGAAGGTGAAATCTTTGCTTCGGAATGGCAAGATCCTTCCTATGCTCCCAAGAACCGAATTCTTGTACTTGTCTGTTCCACCCACATGGGACAAGATCTCTAACATTCTCTTACCGGGGATCATATCGTCGTCAAGGATGTAAACAAAGTCTGATTCCGTTTGCAGAGCCATTTGAAACCTTCCGTAATACTTGAAATCGTAGTTGGAACTCACGAAGCTGATCTTCGAATTGTTATAGCTCTCGACAATTCTTTTCAGTGAAAGCTCGTTTGGGCTCCCGAAAGAGAGCACCCAGACGGTGTGGAACGGGACGCTCTGCTGGAGCAGCGTATCCAACTGGGCACAGAGCGTCTTCCTCTTGAAGTGGTTCAAAATGACCGTAATCTTTGGGACATTTGGACCCTTCTTATCCCATTTCGAGCTCATCTGCATCAGCTCAGAGAGTGTTTCAGGCGCGAAGGATTTTTTCTGGAATTCCAAAACTTCGTCGTAGAGTTCCCTCTTTAACCTGATCATCTGGGCATCGTTCGATTTCTTCTGGGAAAAATCAATCCGTTCCTGCTCGCAGACCTCGGACGGGGTGGGGAGCTGGGATTGAAGAAGGTAGTTTTCCTGGTAATGGCCCATAATGTGAGGCTGGATGATGTACTGTTTCCATCTCTGGGCGATATGGGTTGCCCATGTGAAGTCGGGCTTGGTTCTCAAATCCACGGCAGGGCTCATGTAATAGAGGAGGAAGGTGGCGTAGATGGCGAAAGCGAACTGGAGGAAAGTGAGGAAGGCGACCAGACGAGCAGAACTACTCCGGTGACCCCTCACCGCCTTTGCTTTCCCTGCAACATAATCGCTGAGCATTCCTTCTAGGTAGTCTCCGCTCCTCATACTCGGACTCCGAACTAAACCCATTTGCTAGAATTCAGCTATGCATCGAGAGGCTCTGCAAAAACAATGATCAAAGAAAGGTTCAAATTGATCTCTGTATTAACTATTTAGAATAGGATTTCTACAGTGGCCTGCACTCAAAGACTTGATTGAAGGACTGAAGCTCTTCACTCAGAACAGAGATTTATATCGTTATCTGGTCTAAATTCCCTAGATCAGGAAACTCTCTGGCTGATTGCCTAGCAAAAGAAGGTGTCCATAGGAATACACTGCAAACAGGGCCTCAGTGGCCTTTGTAATCTATGTATCTCATTGTAAACTACTGTTTTATTAAAGAAATAAAATCGCTATTTGTCAAAAAAATAAATAAAAAATTTGAGAATGGATATAAAGATAAACATGAATTCAGGAACAGATACAAGTCCAGTACAAGAGCACCAAAAATCTCTAGGCAGATTGAAGAAGACAAAACGAAAAAGAGATTATAAGTTTGATTAGATATATGAAACAGAGCACTTAGGATATATGAAACATGCAGAGATATATGAAAGAGAAATAAGGTAAGCAACTGAATGGGACTCACCAACAATGGAATCCCAAAGATGAGAAACCTCAAATGCAAAAAAAATTCTGGTCCAGAGAGAAGAAGGGAGACGAAAACGAAGATGAGAAAGAGCAATGAGAGTATGATAAAGGCTTGGGGAGTGCTATGGATCGTGTGCCAGAGGTTTTATATATATATATAAATAAATATATATTTGTAAAGAGCGGTTTTGGGGACTGAAGAAGAAAACTGAATCTAATGTCACATGGGTTAAACAGGGAAGAGAAGACGGGGCATGGCGTTAGGGTCACATCTTCTCATACATTCCCCCCTTCCGACACCATTAAAAAGCCGGTTTTGAAGGCGCAGAATAGGCAAACCTCCCCCCCCCCTCCCCCCCCCCCCCCGCGTTTAATACACAGCCTCTCTCACGTATTGAGTGCAGTGCTCTCTTCCGTATGTGTACACGCCTTTACAATTTAAACATCCCTCTTACCTCATCTTCTTCTCTCTTTTTCTTTGCTTTAACATAAATCCAAAGAAACGCGACAGAAGAAAGGAGCTCTGTTTCTCAAAAGAAGAAAAGAGGTTGCGATTTCTGTTCTGGGTTTGTTGACCCCCTCGGAAAAGAGACGAGTTCTTGTTCCGCAAATGATAATATTCGTTCCGATTTGAAAAAAAATTGGAGAAATTTCAAAGTACGAATCACTTGTAAATTGATGAAATACTCGGATTATACTAGAATGCCTTCATACTGAACCGAAGTTCAAATAACAGCATTAACAGCTAAACTCCAGTCCTGAAATCGAACTCGCTCCTTTCACTCCATTTAAAACCCAAAACCTCCGAGTAATCCCGAACCCCCAAAAACACTAAACAATATTCAAACCTGTCTTGGAATCAAATCCCAAGAACAGTATTTTTTAAACAATCCCCGTTAGAAGAAGCTTCAGACTTCAAATGCCATTGACAGACGACAACAGAAAATAAAATCGATCATATTCATACCTTGGTTGAGGGAAAGAAAAAAAATTCGCCGCCCAGTTCAACCCTGTTTCCTTCTTCTGCAAACTCAACCTAAATTCCCGCCTCAACGCGTTTGCGAGACTGCGCAAAATAATCGGCAAAAGGGTACTTGGGGTCGAGTTTAAATACTGATATACTCTGCACTGGTTGACTTTCAAATTAGATATAATCAGGACACTTTGTTTATGCTTTCTGCCCAACTTCGGCAAGTTGCTGGAAAAATTTTTGCTTGCGCCAGCCAGACAAAGTTTCAAACGATTTTGGCTTCTTGTTGAAGAGACGATCAAAGGGTCTTTCTCTATTTTTCTCTTTAATCAATGTTCACGGGTCAATTTTATTCCTGAGGTAGTTGCCATTGGAATTGCAGAAGAGTTTGGTGAGTCTGATCAAACTACAGTTCAGAACTTTTGAGATGAAACACTTCCAAGTGAGCAATTGAAACAGACTAACTCAACGAGGCATTTGATTGATTGTTACAAGTGAAAAAAGAAAAAAAATGGGGTTTGTTGAATTGAAGAGATAATAAGCGTCCATTAGAGACTCTCCATTTCTGTAAAATATATATTGGGGCATTCCTCTAATCTAATATGGGGTGGGGTGACGTTTGCTTGGAAAAAACCAAAGATTCTCCACTGCAGCGGCTACTTGAAGCTAACATATATAATACCAGTAGGAGGAAAACGAAATGAAAATGATAGAAGCTGTTTCGAACTATGGATTTTAAGTAGAGAAAAGCAAGTAATAACAAGTAAATAGTTGACAATTGACATCGTTTACGAGAGTGAATAGAAAAAACTAAATCTACACCACTTCAACTGACTCAAGTCACGTACTGCTTTTAGTAATTTTGCTAAGAAAAGACCTGAATAAAGTTACTAGTCATTGACGTACTCACTCTCATGAGTTATTACTTACGTAGATTTGGATTAAAAAACGTTTCTTCTTCATTTAGAGTATTGACTCATCTTCATCACCATGCTCCTGTCTCCCAGCAAATGGAATATTCAACAAGGTGGGAGAACTCAGTAAAGTTCAATATTGAATTTATCATGAATTACAGAGAATGAAACATCAAAAAATAAATTCTGGGTTTAAGAATTTCGACACTAAATGGGCTGACAAAATTAAAAAAAAAAAAAAAAAAAAAAAAAAAAAAGTCAGCAGTCCAAGTTGGTAGCCCGGCCGAGTTAATTGAGGTCAAATTACTCCTAATCTTCCACTCAGAACCCACTATGCTGCTAGCTTGACCCGTTTATTCAACTCCATGGATGGGGAAGAAATTAAAGACCAGAAAATGAAGACGTACTATATAATTAAAAACAAAAAGTCCGGGGTTTGTTTAGTGAGTGATCAAGTCCAAGGAGGGAAGGCCGAATTGAAGGAGCAGTTCCATGTGGAGGCCGTAACTTTTCATTAATATATACATGCATCCGTGTCTCTCAACGATCCAATTAAGTCAAAGTAAACAATTAAAAAAAAAAGATTCTCTCATCATCATCATCATCTTCTTCTTCTTCTTCTTCTTCTTCTTCTTCTTCTCCTTCTCGTTCTTCTTGTTTAATATGTGGACTAGTACCGATCGATCAATCAAGAATATTTCAAGATGTGTTCTCGAGGAGAGGTTTCACATGCAGCGGGACGCCCTCTTTGAAGAAAAAGACTTAATAGTGCGTTTACACCTATCTTTCTTTGAATACTACCGTGCATCTGCCATTAATTGAGGAATTTTCTTTCATATGTCGGTTGCCTCTTCGCTTCTCTTTTTTTGGGTATATATCCTACTCCATCTCTGTCTCCTCCTCTTGATCGATCATCTGTACTTTGCCCGAAGCTCTAAAAACATTGCACGATCTGAAACTTAAAACTTTCTTGAATTAAAGCTTGTGGAAGTCGAATTAAACATAAGGATACATATCAATGATCAACAGTCACTTGATCGCCTATATATGGTCGAAATCTCTTTTTGGGAATCGTTCACAATTAAGAGAAGCATCGATCGTATCCCGATTTTTTGAATCTTTTACGTGGATTTTACTATCACCGTCTCTGGGAAATGTCTGGCAGGTATCTCTTTTTCATATACGTATATATGTTCATAATTATTCATATAATGTATATAATTAATGATCACCAGTAACATATATCCCCTGTGTTTCTTGAAGCTACCGTTATCGATCATGAATCTTTGACTGATGCTGCACAGGCCCGGATTAACTGTGAGAATCCACACCGAGACCGAGGGGCCGGGATCCATATGCAACACTGGTTAGAATTTCGTCTTTGAATGCATGGTTAGAATTTCGTAATATATATCATAATAAATGCAACATTATTGTGGTTTTAATTATGAGCCACTTAGAGATAATTAAGTATGAGCAATTTTATAAGCTTGCTATAAATAATTATTTTAATATAAACAAATTTTTATATAATGTTTAGTTCGTAAATTTGAACGTACAATTATTCGATATGAAAGGGAGTTAATTATTAGATAAATATTAATTTATGAGGGACGAGGTGGGCCGGGCTGGGATTAGTTGAATGGATAATGATATAGACTAATTACCACCTTGATCAAAGTGGGTGATGTGTGATGACCTTTGATTTGATATGTGGTAGCCACTAAAATTAGGCTCTCTTGATTAATCCAACAAAATCATGCATCATAATATACATTGTTGAATGTGTGGCTGAACCCAGAAGAGAAATGACCCAAATGAGATTAATTAGCTGTCACGTCATTAGAGTGAGTAAGTGGCACAAAATAAGTACTCGGAGAGAACAAGGTGTTTACTAGCTAGCACCAAATTGAAGGCTGAAATACACGAGTACTTTACAAACCTATTTTTTTGTGGGCCAAGTGCAAAAAAAAGGGCTTACATTTTACAATGCATATATTGTTTTGCAACGGGCCTCGAGCTTATTATATCCATTGTGTGCTAGCTCCCTATCGTATAACTCTTATCGCTGCCATAGAGACTCAAACCTAGATGAGACCACCTGAGCTATCGCCCAGGGCTCAAGGGGGGGATTATCCAATTGGTTTAAACTCTAAACTAATTAGCACTAAAAACAAGACCGTTATCCTAATTAACCCTATCAACTAATATGTTATGCACCCTACATAGTAGAATGTAATGGACCACAAACTAACTAACACGTACGTTAGGCTATACCATGGTGCCAAACATCACTCGTTTCACGTGAAATTATAACTTATCTAATATGTTATGCCGCTAACATAATAGTATGCTATAGACTCTTTTAACTTACATATCATGCAAGCTCGACTTGTATGTTCTGGAGTATTAACGACCTTATCGATCAAGTCTGTTATTCTGCACGGACTAGTATATTAATTGGAAAATAATTATATGTTCTTTACCATTAGTAGTGGTATCTATCAACTATAAATATCATAATTATATCAATATAACATCCTGTATTATTAGAAAAAATTAAAAAAAAAAATAATGCAAGGGAAGGAAAACGTAAGTGTAAGCAAGCAGTACTGGGTACTAGTGTGAGGGGTTTGAGAATCCAGGTTAATTAGAGTTGAAATTTGAAGAAAGCAAGCAAATCTATGCATGGCGGATTTTCAGGAAGCAAGTTGAAGAACTGTCGCAAGTGTTGCTGTTGCCGGCCTCGGTTGCTGCTTATAACAGCAAAAACCACTTTCCGCCCTTCTCCTTGAGACCCGGACCATTTAATGCATTCGCATCCCCTATGTTAACCCATCAAATTCACTAACGTATAAACAAGTAACTGAATGCGTTTTATGATCATTGATTCATTATTATTAATAATTAATTAATTAGTTATTATTATTATTATTTTATTGTCTTTTCGATAATGATAGAATCAGAATACAAGCGAGGCAATACATTCGATCCTCACGTTTCCTTCCTTGCCCGTCTCCTACATGGGGAGCTGAAACCGTCCCCTTCCCTTCCACCCCTCTGAAATAGGAGACGGAAAGAACCCATACCCAGAATTTGTAAAAATGGCTTGTATGAGGCTGGGCTCCAAGCCAGAAGTTTTCCAACGTGATGGCCACACATGGTAAGCGATAATGCCAACTCTTTATCTTTGTTTCTCTGCATATATTTTCGTATTGCTGTTTCTCAGATCGACGTTCCTTCTCCTTATGTTTCTATCTATTTCCCGTTTATTGTAAATATGACTTGTCTGTTATAGATTGATGACGCTGTTCTCCCTCGATTACAATTCTTGAGATATATAGACTCGAGCATTTTGGAATCCATCCATATTTTAATGTTTGGATGTAAGACCTCTGTAAGACCTATTGTAGTCTGTTCTTCTTTCAAAAGCAACATGCAGTCTAGTTTAATCCTCCTCCATCTACCGACGTCGGTAGGATCAATGAGTATGATAAAGGCGCCAGAGTTATTCAATTATCATAATTTGCTGTCCATTATAACGCACGCTTCTGTCTAAGGTATACATTAACAAGTTTTTAGCTTACGCTTCGGTCTAGGCCCAAGCAGAGAATCTGAACAACCTCGGTGAAAATCATTCATGACTATAGAAGCTACCAATGGAAACCAATGGTGCCATTGGTTACAGAAGTCACATATGATGCTCTTCAACAGAGGACTGGGATTGTCTTAGTAATGTTAAACCTCTGTTTGTCAGCTTCGAACGTTATGCTTGCCATGTTCACTGAACCTAAGCATATCTCACTGAACCAAACGGGGCAGTAAGGTCATACGAGAGTAAGAGAGGCACAAAAAAACTACTCTCCATATTCCCCTGAGCAAGAAAGGAACAAAATTTCCAGGTTCCCCTGTTTCTCTTTCCATTCTATGTACCAATTTAGATATTCATGTATTCAGCTGTGTCCTTTTTCATTTGAGGTCACTCCCTATACAACAGGAAATATTTGATGTTTTGGAAAAGCAGTTACTATTCGAGGTTCGGAACTGCTTCTGCATACAGTTGTTTTGGCTACTACTTTTCATGCACACAAGTTATTTATATTATGTGTGAATAGGTTTACCTGAGAAAATGCTTCGAGCTATCTAATTCTGTTGGCAAGAAATCTGATACAAATGTGGAACTCCATGCTATTATACATCATATATTTCTTGCATAAAGTAAACCTTTTATTCTTGAAATATAACGATAAAGCATTAACAACTATCTACCAATAAGAGATTTTCTGAAAAACTTATGTCTCTCTAATGGTGTCTGCAAGCCACCATAGTTCAATGAAGCCGCAGCATTGTACACCCACCAGGGGATTTTTCCTTCGCCACCTTATTGATATTCCTTTCATGTGAACTCGAACAAGCTACCTCTTTTCACACTCAAGGAGTAATAGACTCTGATCTGATCCATACGAGTTAACTTAGCCCTTCAATGATTATTGGATTGTGAATCTCAAACCCTCCTCCAGCATCTCTTTCCCTCTGATTACCATGGCCAACAAATCCGTTCTCAATCAAATCAGTTTTTGGACATTGTTCTACTCAACTAGCTGTTCTTAAGTGGATGTTTTGATTGTTTTGAGCTTCAAGTCTTTGTGCAGTTTTACTTTGTCTAAATTTTCCAATGTTAATGATAGAGTTTTGGTCATTACCATCTCATTGAGTCTTCAGTCATATAAGATAGAAGAAAATTTACATTTATGACCTAATGTGAGCTCATACATCTTCCTCTATTGTTTGTTTTTGGTTCCACTAACTGATAAAATTGAATGGAAATAACCTATCATGTCAGAATCTCCTTTCAGAAATTAAATATAATTTAGTTGCAAGGACTCTTTGGCACTGGTAAACCTTTTCTAGCATGAACTTGACTATTTACATGCTATTTTGAATTTTGACAGGGTTTGCACGACTGGACTGCCTAGTGATATTATTGTTGAAGTTGCAGACATGTTCTTTCATCTACATAAGGTGCTTAAAATTATCTTATTCGGACCTTAAGTTTGCTTGGTCTGTTATCTGCTTGCTTTCTTATGAATGTAGAGGCATATAGAATTTTCTTTTTTTTACAGTATTTAGGTACTTTTATTCTGTTATCTTGTAAAGAAATGCTGCCAGAAAAGGGATAGTTTATTGCTAAAATTTGAAACAATCTCTTTTCCTTTAAATCAGATCATGTTGACACCCCTCAAAAGTTAGGGTAACAATGTCTTATGTTTTATATCTTTTCCATTGTGTTTTAACCTTGCCCTGCCCATGCCTGAAACTTTTGCACATTCTTGCAGTTTCCATTGCTTTCAAGGAGTGGGGTCCTCGAAAAAATGATAGGAGACCTGTCTGGGGAAGAAGGGTCGAGCTGCACATTGAAGCTTAGTGATGTTCCTGGTGGAGCCAAATCATTTGAACTTGTAGCCAAATTCTGTTACGGCGTTAAAATAGAACTGACAGCATTCAATGTTGTGGCCCTGAGATGTGCAGCTGAACACCTTCAAATGACTGAAAACTATGGAGAAGGGAACCTTATTTGTCAAACAGAAGTTTTCCTTAATGATATTTTTGGCAGCTGGAAGGACACTATAGCAGCTCTCAAAACCTGTGAGGACGTTCTGCCGAATGCAGAGGAGCTCCATATTGTCTCTAGATGCATCAACTCCCTAGCTATTAAAGCTTGTGTGGATCCCTCCTTTGTCAGTTGGCCCATGTGTGGTTCTGCCAAAAGTCCTAATACCAGTGCCTTATGGAATGGAATAGTGGTGGGAGCTAAGTCAAAAGCAGTGGATGAAGATTGGTGGTATGAAGATGTGTCAATTCTTAGCTTTAACTTGTATAAAAGGGTAATTGAGGCTGTTGAAGAAAGAGGCATGGATTCTGAAAGTGTAGCTGGATCTCTCATGTTCTATGGGGAGAGGTATATCCCTGGACTTAATCGACATTCCAGTTTTCGTGATAGTGCTGCCAGAATCCCACCACCTGGAACTTCAATTTCTGTCCTCCCCGAGAGTGAGCAGAGATCACTTCTTGAAGAGATTGTTGATTTGCTGCCTTTAAAGAAAGGAGTCACATCAACCAAATTCCTGCTTGGGTTGCTCCGAACCTCAATGATTTTACATGCCAGCCCCTCAAGTAGAGAGAATCTAGAAAAAAGGATTGGGGTCCAGTTGGATGAAGCTGCTTTGGAGGACCTTCTTATACCAAACCTGGGTTATTCTGTGGAGACCCTTTATGATGTTGACTGTGTTCAGCGCATTCTTGATCATTTTATGTCATTGGACCATGCAGCTAATGCATGTTCGCCTTGCATTGTGGATGATTCACAATTGGTGGGTTCTCCTCCTCTCACTCCAATGACTCTGGTGGCCAAGCTGGTGGACGGGTACCTTGCTGAAATAGCCCCTGACGTTAACTTGAAATTCCAGAAGTTTCAGTCCCTTGCGTCCATGATCCCTGACTATGCCAGACAACTTGATGATGGAATATACCGAGCAATAGATATATACCTTAAGGTAACACAAATTCCTGCTCCTTCATGCGGAACCTTCTTCATCTTTGTTGCTTAAACTGCAAAGGATTATCTGCTTTTCTAGTTGCACCTGATTACTTGTGTGCGTATATTGATGCATACACTACATATTAGAAAATGTTACTGAGACTTTTCTCCCATTGCAGTCGCACCCATGGCTTACCGATTCGGAGCGGGAGCAGCTGTGCAGACTCATGAACTGCCAGAAGCTGTCACTGGAGGCATGCACCCACGCTGCTCAGAATGAAAGGCTACCTCTGAGAGTGGTGGTCCAAGTGCTCTTCTTTGAACAGCTCAGACTCCGGACGTCCATTGCCGGTTGGTTCTTTGTATCGGATAATCTTGAAAACACACAGGCTTCCAATGGGAACCTTGGGCTTACAAAGACCGACTCCTCCGGCGAAATAGATCGCGGCCTAGGCTCTAGGGACAATTCAAGCATCGGTATAGACGACATGAAGCAGCGCGTACAAGAGCTTGAAAAGGAGTGCCTGAGCATGCGGCAGGAGATTCAGAAGTTGGGGAAGCCAAAGAGCACCTGGAACAGTTTGGCCAGAAAGTTCTGGTTCAGAAGCAGCAAACACGAGCCTAATAATAATGCTAAAGAACCACCTCTCTCATCCCAGGAAGCATCGCCAAAGGAGAGTGAGTAGGCAGATTAATGTAGTTTTGAAACAATGCACATTTCTCGATTTAACACATTCTTTCGTGCACCCACTTAGACTAACTAAAAGTAACCACATCCCACATGCGTATAAGCGTATCCATGTTGTAAAATGTATACATTTTCTTCTCATCAGTCTTCTAGGGGATTGACTCTCTCTCTCTCTCTCTCTCTCTCTCATGATTCGTGTTTCTTATAGTTTCGGTGGATGCCACTAATCAATGTAACTATGCTCACACTGTTAGTAGCTTCAGATCATTCTTTGGCTAATTAATCAAGCTGCTATTTTTTGCCTGTGTATCTTCTGTATATGTTACTCAAACCCAAAAAAAAAAAAAAAAAAAGATGGTTTTGTCCTGCTACTGCTAGCATTAAGAGGAGAGGGACCACTGGAGTTGTCCTGCTCTTGGCCTTTGTGGCAAAGGGGGAAGAGATTCCTTCCACAAGCGAGTTGTGTTAGTGTCACAACTTGGTTTCGCAATGGCCCCCGCCATTAGTACTAGAACACATAAATAGTACAAAAGAGGCCGCTTTCTGGAGATCAGTGATAGCGTCCAAAAGCAAAGCCTCCTCCTCCTCCCCCGTTGCCGTGACTTTTAGTCGTTTTCTTGCCATGGAAGGTGCAGTAGAGCAAGTTGCGTTTCAGAGACAAAAAAAAAAACAGAAGAAGCGGGTATAGTGATCCAAACTGTGCGAGTACGGTGGCAGAGTTGGGTGTGACATTATTCATTACCATCATCAAATGTACAGTTATACAAGAGAGACACTTTAGTGGGCAGTCTGAGAGACTCTAGAGACTTGAGAGAGAGAGAGAGAGAGAGAGAGAGAGAGAGAGAGAGAGAGAGAGAGAGAGAGAGAGAGAGAGAGAGAGAGAGAGAGAGAGAGAGAGAGAGAGAGAGAGAGAGGGAATGAAGAGAAAGGGGAAGAGTAAAGAACTAATGAAAAAATATATAATTAAAGAAAAAAGAGACAATTGCACGTTTCCTGCAAATGCCATGGATTAATTTTCAGCTTCAACTTGGCGTTGCTGCTATTGACTGATTATTCTCGGCTCCCTGCGCCGGCTCAACCTTCACGGACGCCGGACACGGCGACGGCGAGTGTACCCCTATGGACTCCCCTTGATTCAATAAGGTATCGACGCTGTAAGCGAAATTCAAGAGGGCACGGGCGCCGCGCATCTTATAAGCCGCTCGATCGTAAGCCATCGCCGCTTCCTCCGCCGTGTCGAACGTCCCCAGCCAGACCCTTGCGCCGTGGCGGGCCGAATCGCGAATTTCGGCGGCGAACTTCCCCCACGGTCTCTCCCTCACCCCACGGTAATGCGGGCCGCCCCCTCGCTTCCTCTTCGTCGTCGTCGTCGTCGTCGTCGTCGCCGCCGCCGCCGCCGTCCTCGGACTAGCGGTAGCGGCAGCCCCCCTTGCCGGATTGGGGTTCGACGGTGGAGTCGCGGAAGGTATCGAGATCGACGACGACGGTGGCACGATCGGCTCCCACCCTCGCAACGAAGCTTCCTTCAGCACCCCGTACAGGACCATCTCCTCCGAATCGTTCTCGTTGAGCGGCAGCTTCTCCCAGTAATTACCCAGACACGGGCTCGGGCAGCTCCCGGCGCTGCTATTCCTCAACGCGGCCGCGGCGGCGCACGTTACATCAAACGCCGCCGTCGCCACATAGCTGCAGAAAGAAGGGGGCTTCAAGTCCAAAGGCGGAGGGGGATCTCGATCTCGAACCGGTGCGGCCGCCACTTCCCCGACGACGTCCTCCTGGTCGAGGAAGCTCCAATCCAGCTTCAGCGCGCTCTGCACGAACTTCTCGTCCTCGTTCGCCTCGTTCTCCTCTTCGACGGAGGAAGAAACAGAGCAGTCGCATTTCAGGCGCTTACTGTAACCACTCTGCGGCACCCGCTCCGGGGACCCGCAATCGGTGAGAGAGGACTCCGCCGGAGAACAAGGAATGAGGCCGGCCGCCGGCGCCTGCGTCTCCTCCAGAAGATGGGAACGGATTCGATCCAGCACGTTTTCCATTGAATCGACCGCAGAGAGAAAATGTGAGAGAGAAGCAGGGTGAGATATATTTGGGAACCCACCCAAGCCTTGATTTCTGAGGAACTTTATACTACAGAGGAGAACCCTGCTTTCCGTTAGTTAACGGAGTTAGCCCTTCTGTCGCTGTCGAACACCTGGAAGTTACATTTTTTTTTCAATGGCACGTGAGGTTGAATTCCGCCGTTCAATTCACGGCGTTTTCCCACGCTCCACTAATCTCTAGATCATCAAACCAGACGTCTAGTCTATTTGACCCAATCACCCTTGACCTTATCCTAAATCCACTTCTTAAACCTAAGACGATCACACTGTCATTAATTTCTTAATAAATGTTTAATGGTTAATTAAACTCCAAAAAAAATAAAAAAGTAATAATAATCTAAGGTTCGACACGGCCAGCTCCTCCTTCCGCAGAAGATATATTGGTTCAAGGCAGTGATAAAGCTGGGTTGATTGTTGAACCGGCCCAAACCCGGGCGGGAGAACCGACCTGGGTCCAATAATTGGCGCCATAATGACCGGATACGCATTGATTTTAGTTGGTGTTTGGTAATGTGCGCCACAACGAGAGAACACCGCGGCGGGGCATTTAGGTAAAGTTGCGGTGAATGTATCTGGAACCCGTGACGTGGGAAGGTGACGTCACGCTTCGTCGGGAAACAATGGGGTGACGTGTTGGCTTTCGTAGACTAGCGAGGGGATGAGGAGGCAACGACGGCAACGTGGACGGACACGGTTGACGAATCCGTTGCCGACGTGGAACCTTCCTCGTGCTCACACGTCACCCTCGTACGATCTGCAGATCAGAAAGCAGAGCGTTATCGGCTTCTTTTTGCGTAGGTGCTGGTTCATGAACGCAATTTATTTATTTATTTATTTATTTATTTATTTATTTATTTATTTATTTATTTATTTATTTATTTATTTATTTATATTTTACTTTTTACGACGTCCCTTTCTTTAGAAAATGGGGGGGTTTGTCAACTTATATGCTCATTATGTCCGCTAATCACGTTTAGGGTCACTTTTATATTTCATAAACTCGACTTAGATAAGTTTCATTTCATAAATTCGACTTTGAGATTGGCCTCATCATGCACCAAAATCAAATAAGTGTCGCCGTTAGTGAGCAAGAGTCGGGGATTTAAATTCTATATAAATTCCTTTTTAGTTTAATACTTGCTAATCATTTTCCTTATCTGATTGATTAACATTGAGATATTTATTTGGCTTTGCCAGCAAATAAATAATTTTTTAATCGAATGTTTATGTTATTAAGTTATTTTAAATTGAAAATAATAATAAAAAATATCCACGTAATTAATCAACGCTTGTGGTTGTGGTCCAATTAAGGCCAAAAATCTGTGAATAATTCGTCCTACTAAAACGCGAGGTTGGTAGAAATATTGTTTGTAGAATGATAAGGTAGGGTGGCATGGGAATATTAGAGAGAAGTGACAGTAAATGATGGCTCGCGCATGGTGCATGTATGTTCCTGTTTATCCTGTTTTTCCCCTTTTGGGCGAGGCAACTTTATTTTGTTTTCCGGGTAACGGGTGAAGCAACTTGTCGTGGGGATGCAACATCAACCATAGATTCCAGTCAATTACAACCTAACTTTGAATTATTTTCTCCGCCTAATCCCAAATAAAATAAGGTGCACCCCACAAAAAGATGAATTATACCATGTGACCCCATTAATGTAAAGTATCTATTCTTTTGATTACTCGTACTTGAGTTGGCCTTACATTCATTAGGATGTGGACCATCTCGACCCCATCGAAAACAGTCCGAGACACACCTAGTTAATATTAGAGAAAAAAAAACCAAAAGGGTCCACTTAAACTCGATTTAATTGGGAATCAAGAATGCTTTAGAGCTGGCTAGAGCCAAGTAGCTAATATTTTAGTAGATATTCCTTGGAGATTAAGCGTTCAGTTTTCCAATTTAGTATCGAGTGGGCCTGGGCTTGTTTTTGTCGTTTATTCCGTGGACGCATTTGTTTTTTTTTTTTTTTCTGGGATTCCGTGAACTTACCCTTGCCTTCAATTCTGCACGTTTCCCTGTCATTTGTCACCTTCTATTATTTATCAGTGGAAAAGACACTCTCCAGACCCCACCATTTGTCACCTTCTATTAATATTACTCTCTTTGAATAAGAAGGTTACGGTTTAACCCCGCCCCAAATCCCCTCTGACCCGATTTAACCAAAAGCTCCATTTCCAAGAGAAAAAAAGAGAAAGAAAAAAAAAAAAAAAGAATTAAATATTTAGAAAGCGCGAAGAAAGAGGAGAATTACCGACGATCTTCGTTGTGGTTTGGGATCTCGCTTTTGCGCAAGGCAAGAATGGAGAGACAAGATGACACCCTCCTCTTTGTTCGACTTTATTTCGGTAGTGGATTCCACAGTGCGGTCTGCAAACTGTACTGTGTCTGTGTCTTTCTTTACGCGCATGTAGCCAGCACGAAGATGGAAAACGAAGGTGAAAAAGGTTGAGATTTTGCGAGAAAGAAACACGGGTAAAGTCGGCAATCAATCATCTTGCGAGTTGTGTTGTGTTGCGAGTTGCGACCATAAAAGAGGAGATTATGGATAAGCTCCAGAGAGACCCAATATCTGAATCGAAATAAAGACGCGGGAGAGGGACATTTGGATTTTGGGATTTGGAAACTTGAGATATCTTCTGTCGGTTTCGGCGAGGACAAACTGGCCATCTTTTCTTTAACCACGGCCAGAATAATCCATGAGGACCATTTGCTTACAGGCACCCACACGAAACCCAGCAATTATTTTCTTTCCTTTCATCGTGGAGAAGAAGAGGGCAATAATGCGCAGTGGATGCATCTGTCGCCGAAATCCAGAATGTGATAAACGAGATTGAAGCACATAAATATTTTCATACGGGTTAAACAACAAACAGGTTGTAGGCATGGAAAGATGGCCTCGAAAGCACTGGTATCATTTAAATCACAGGATCATTCTATTCTAATGGGTTCGAAGCACGCTCTGCAACTATGAAAGGGGAGTTGAGAGCTTGGTCGGTACTCCGGTCCCTTCCCTGTCCACTCGAACAAGAAAAGATGAAATGGCTGCTTCTCGGACTGGGCAAATCATTATCAATCAAGCCTCGCGTACTCCTCTCTTTCTCGCCTTGACTTGGGAAGCGGCAATCGGGGGCTTCGGTTTGGGATTTTGGGTGATGATGTTGGAAGCCTTATTGCTTCCTTTTCCTTTGTACCGTCTGAAATCACGCTCTCAGCAGGAGAACCAAAAAGAGATTGGAAAAGAAGGGTCTGCGATTTACTCTGCAAAGAATGCCGGGGAGCTTGAGAATTGAGATCAGAGGCAGGGCATCGTCCGGCCGGCCCCCCTCTGCGCACTCTTCGCGAGATCGACGAGTGTATGGACCATGGACAATGGATTTATGGACCTGTCATCTTCATTCGCTCAGGGAGGGAGACCCAAGGGAAGGGAAATACCAAGGTTTCACTGTCAGGAATTTATTTTGATTGGCCAAGGGTTTGCCCTCTCCAAGAGAGGGTTTTATTTTGGCATTAATATGAATTATGTTGGATTATCTTTGTTTAGTTGTTTAATTTTGATTAACTAGTTATGAATCTTGAATTTTATTTACGCACATTAATATCAAATTAGTCTGAAAATTATTGGTTATGTATGATTAGATCATGTATATTATTGTTTTAGTGTATCCTATTAAATACAGGGGGCATTTTTCAATTCCCTTTCTAATATGACCCACTGTATTGGGTCTTTTCTCATTAACCTATTCTATTCTTATGCATTTACGTCTAAATATGTTTTTATATCTGATTTGACACATGCAAGGTACATCCAAAATAAAATGGTTATACCTATTACCATGATCTTTAACCGTGCTGTCAGCCAGTTTTGGTGTCAGACCGTTTCACCAATGGTTCACTAATTGAATTTTATGCCTTATAATTTTTATGTATTTAATATTTCTCTTTTCAAGGCAATTATAGAGAACCGGTCCAAGCAAATAAGAACCGAACTACCCTCCAACCCTCCAATTCTAGTTAAATTGGGTCGGACCGGCCAGCCCAGTAAGTTTTTTTTTTTTTTTTTTTGACGAACCCAAGACCTCCCGCAGCAATAACTCCCAAGCTAATGCCCAAGACCCAGCCCAATCAGCTTTTAAACCTCCGACTAGGCACAGGTAGGTGTTATCCTTCTGATTTTATTGTTATATGTTACCTCATAAAATTAAGTTTAAAAGAAGACAGACAGGACTATGATGTAGGTGTTCGGTCAAATCACAAGCGCCTAATCGAATGCCGTAAACGCCCATCTGAAACCTAAGGCTCGTCAGCCATGCCATCAGAAGAAACTCAGAAAAATAAGGTCAGAAAGAAGGCAATAACCCGAGAAGATCATCCTCATAATTAAAATACGACTCACAAAGCTAAAACGAATCAGTAAATTACAGACGAGAGGGCAAAGAGAAATTGGCCGATGGTAAACCCTGGGTAATTTGATACACATATAGGTACACACGGTTTTGTTGTGAAACTACATGTGGTGCTCAACCACAAACAGAATTGAATAATGAAACAACAAAAGACTTGGGAACCAATGAATTAAAACAATTTGGAGTGCTTAAGGCATCGGACTTACCTCCAGCAAATCAAAACTCTTGTATCGTATTCTTCCTTTACTGACTTTTCATTTCGGCGACGGTTAACCTGATCTATACCCACCATAAGGTTGTTGAGGACCATAGCCTCCGCCCATGGTCATCATGGGATTGTAGACGCCAGGCATACCAGGACCTGGAGGCCGCATTGGTGCTCCCTGGCCCATTCCCATGTTCATCCCCATACCCATGCCACCCATGGGTTGATTCATCCCTCCCCCATAACCCCCCATACCCATTCCCATACCCATTCCTCCACCAGGGCCTCCACCCATGCCCATGCCCATCCCAGGACCTCCACCCATTCCCATTCCCATGCCCATCCCTCCACCCATCATATGGTTCGGTGGCGGTGCAAGGGCAGACGCACCAGCCCGGCCAATGCCAGAACCAGATCCCATTGCTTTGCCCATTGTTACAGTTGATGTTACAGTAGATGTAGAACTACTCTTTTCTTTCTCTCTTCTCTTTTCCTTCCGATTGATAGATTCAAAATCAATCCCAATATCTGCTAATGGATTGGTTTTGGCTGCAAATGAACAGTAAAATCCCATGTTAAACTCTCAAGAGCAAAATGTACGATGGTAACAGTATATTCCATAACAATGAAAAAAAATAAAAAATAAAAAATAAAAGTTCAAAAATGATGGAAGAGATGCGCTAAACACTTACGTCCAGATATGTTCAAATTGACGAGACCTCGGCTTAATGTGTCAGTCCAGACGGTAGACTTGGTTTCAAACTTGTCATTTGCCTGCTGAACTGTAGCAGGCTGTTGTGTTGTGGAAAGTTGTTGCGTCATTGATGAAGTTGGAGGAGCAGAGGAAGAAGCATGAGACATCATCGAAGTTGTAGGTCCCAACTGGCCTGTTGGATCTGCGGGAGCATGGGAAGCAACTAAAGCCATGGGTGGCAATTGACTGGTAGGACCTTGAGGTGGAGCTGAAGAACCAAATGGTGTACCAGATCCAAATGGCCCATTTAAAGCAGTAGGTGGCATTGGAGAACCGTATGGACCTACTGATCCCAAGTGGCCAGTTGAGGCACCTGTGAAGGGTCCAGAAGAACCATATGGTGCTCCAGGTCCAAAATGCCCGGTAGAACCAGGAGTTGGTGCTTGTGCTGAAGCACCATAAGGATTTCCAGCTCCCATGTGCCCTGTAGAACCAGGAGTTGGTGCTGAAGCACCATAAGGATTTCCAGCTCCCATGTGCCCAGTAGAACCTGGAGTAGGTGCCGAAGCACCATAAGGATTTCCAGCTCCCACGTGCCCAGTAGAACCAGGAGTTGGTGCTGAAGCACCATAAGGATTTCCAGCTCCCATGTGCCCAGCTGCAGCAGCAGGAGCTGATACAGAAGAACCATATAAAGATCCATATCCAAACTGCCCTGATGCCACAGAAGGTGGTGGCACAGCAGCTCCAAAAGGAGATCCACTAGGAGGCATCTGAGAAGGCATTGGAGCCACCCCTGCAGCAGGAGATCCACTAGGAGGCATCTGAGAAGGCATTGGAGCCACCCCTGCAGCAGGAGGTCCTGTCTGAGGAAGGATACCTCCAAGAATATCATTGCTCGACTGATCATGTGGTGTCTGCGGCTGAGAGAAGGTTTGTGGTGTTGGGGAGGGCACTTGTGAATTTGGATCACTTGAAGTAGGAAGATAAGTAATTCCTTGAAATGTATCAGCAAATTCAAAGTTGGGGATTGCTCCCACTGTTGTAGCAGATCCTGATTGATCAGGAACAGAGGCTACAGCGGTACTTGCTGCAGGTTCTGGTGGTGCAAAATTCTGAGCTTGAGCTCCCAAACTATTATCAGATGGGACAGCTTTGAAAGGGCCATCACCAAATGGATCTTCACTTGGCTGTTTCAGTATTGAACAGAAAACACTTAAGTACAGAGGAAAGACAATCTAAAACATAACCAATCAAGGTAAACCATAAATTAACTCCATTTTAAATACAGTATTTAAGAGCAAGCCTGAAAACTATTCTTGACAGCTCTAAGATCTCTAATTCAGGTGCGTAGACAAGGTTATTCAATATTCATGCCAACTGAAAATAATAAAGTTCATAATAGCTGATGAAAGGCATTTTCAACTGCCATCCACAAAATTGTGATAAGTTCGTGTGAACTTGAAATTTGATACTTTCCTAATATGTAGTCAGCTGCAATACCTGATTAAGCACTGTGCTTGCAGATGAGAGAGGTACAAAGTTGGAGCCAAAATCCGAAGTTGCAGCTGCTCCACCTTCAGAAGTTGATGCTAGTGAGGTAACAGGCATGATAGCCAAAGGATTCATGTCTGTGAGGCCAAAAATATCCATATCTGCCGTACTAGCAGGTGGAGAAGCTGAAGGAGAAGAAACAGATTTGTCAGCTGACAACATCATAAAATTTGAATATGCAGCAGTAAATTTAAACATCACAAGATCTCAGCAAACCAAGAGAAAGAGAGAGAAAAGGAGGGAGGGAGGACAGAAGAAATTGATGAGAGAGCACAGCACAAGAGGCAAGATAAAAATCTCTTTTTTTAAGTGAGACAACTAATCCTACCACTGATTACGCTAGATTACTTTAAAGCATCATATTATATCCCCTGGGTTCAGTATCAAAAGGCTAACTAGATCAATTGCAGGAAAGGCTCAGATTCTGGAACCAAATTCGAAATGACTAATATTAGAAACACATACAGTTCAGAGTTCTTAAAGCTACTTCTAAATAGGAAGCACTTTAAAATCTAAGCCTTTCCAATTCCAGGGAAGCTCCAGAGGGGTGGGTTCTCTGAATGCCAGGCCAACTAGGCAGCCTCCAATTCCGGTTCTTCTTTGGCTGTGCCCAGCTATTTTCTGTACTGCATAACCCAAAAGATCCTACACAGTTGCCTACAGTTTGAATTTCAGACTCTACAAAAATACCAAGACAACAAGGGGCAATATTCCTAAGAACACAACTCTCATACATCTCCAAACATCAATCCAATTAAGGGAATCACCAAACTCTTGACTTTCAGAGTAGAAGGAAAATATTAGAATTTCCAAGTGAACACTTTATCCTAGTTCTCAAGTTAATCTATAAACAGAAACAATCATTGTCACCTCAAGATTGCTCTTGAATAGGTCACAAACACCTCTCACAAGGATACTAATCTTTTGGATGGCCAACATTACCACAGGCATGTGGAAGTGAGATCTGCAAGCACCTAGTACCATGTCCCAAAATAGATAAATCTGACTGTTGAAGAGGGGCTAGTACCTCTTAAAATGATTAGTTATAATAAAGATGCGCCTCTCTTACTTATTAGGAACACCTTGAGCTCCAAACATATGTAGGACTATTCTCCCAGACTTTGAAACTTAAAAAAACACATGTACTAATTCAGAAAACAAAGAAACAGGATAATACTCTTCCCATAAGCAGCATCATTCACTCTCAAACTATTAACCTTAGATATCGAATACATGCAAGCTATAAAATGGCAAAATTTTAACTAACAACACAACCCTTCATATCCAAACCTAGACAGACAACTTAGCTCTAGTGCATGAAGAACAACACATAAGATCCACAAAGAGCACTCAGGCAAGAAAACAAAACAACATCTCAAGCTGATCCTAACATGGTGAAAAAGCTGCGACAATTCCGCCCAAAAGACAAGCCAGATTTGAATGGCCTTTCTCCCAACTAATAAGCACAAAATCTCTTCAAGTCCAAATCACTACGAGGTATTCTCCCACACAACACCTTACACTCGAAAAACATGAAAAACATACAACTATGAAAAGCTGCACACTTAGCCCACCACCATTGACAACCATAAAACGGTGATCCCAAGAGCAGACAACCATGAACTGACAAAAAAAACTGAATTCAAGCATCTTCTTTGCTTCTTCAGACTACAATTTCAAAGCGCCAGACAAGAAATACTAATTACACTTATTTCTGTCATTCATTTGGATAGTGCAACGCAGATGTTGAGAAAATACAGCCTATATGTCATCAACCACCATAGTGCACCATCGGTAGAACAAAAAAGTGAGCATTCTCATGGCTTCAACATCATCTAACATCATTAAAAGATCAAAACAATAAATTTCAACAATATATTGAAGTAACAGAAAGAAATAAATAAACAGAACCAACAGAAAATAGATAACATGCAGAAACTCCAGTACCATGTGCAGAAGCACGAGGATCAAACTCATCAAATCTCTCAGCTTCCTTGTTTGTGGAAGATGTGGTTACTTCAGCTACAGGAGTGTGAGGAGAGGCTCCGGAAGGAGAAGTCTGTGAAGGAGAAGATACTTTGGGAGCAGGAGGAGAGCTCCCAGAAGGAGAGGATTCTTTTGGAGCTGGCACTCCATCCCTATTCAAGAGAGCAAGAGATCAGAATAAAGTACAAAAATATAAAAGCACAGGAGTCTCTAGTAGAAAAAATCTCCTACCTCTCATCCTGATTATGGCTTGGAGCCCCATTTACTGCATCTTCATATGATGGAGGTGCGCCAGTGTTCCGCTGAGAAAGCTTGCGTTCAAACCGCCTGCCAAAATGACAATATGTACTTCCTCAAACATAAAATTGACAATATACAAGGTATGATTAAGAAAAGGAGATTATATAGGTGTTAAGTTTCAGCAATAGAGCACCAGTTCAGTAGTTATGACTCCAGACAGATTACCTCTCTTCGGGAGATTGATCATCAGCTCTGCCACCGCCACTCCTACATCACATCCAAACGTTATATAAGTCATACTTGCTTCAACATTTATTTACAAAGCTCATGAATTTTGAACAAAAAGCTGAAGTTTCATATTAACTAGAAGATCTAAAAATGTACCTACTGTGTTCTCAAAAAGTTAAACAGGATATTTACAATGTAAAAGAAAACAGACGGGCAAAATAGTTTTCCATGCTTCAAAGTAGGGTCCTTAAAGAGATCAGCAGAGTACAAAGAGGACATACCGAGATGAATATCTATCATCATCATCATAACGATCTCGGTCTCTATCGTAATTCCTACTCCTTGATCCATACTCATCGTTGCCCCGGCTGCCACGATAATCATCATCTCTGTATCCATCTCTGCTATAACGTTCATCAGCATCTCGACCATAACGTTCTCCACCCCGACCATACCTGTCATCATCTCTAGGACCCCATTCACGATCTCTTCCATATCCATTCCTGTCTTCACCATAACGATCATCATCAATCCGATCCCCATATCCACCTCCAGAGTTGGAATAGGAACCTGGCCTGTACATCCCTCCAGCAGATGGTGATCGAAACCTGTAATTTCAGTCATCCGCATGTGATCCAATTAGTAAGGGAGAAAATCATAACACTTGTTCCTAAGATCAATGAGAACAGACTCACTTGTCCCTGTTTGCAAGAGCTTTTTGCCGAACTTCTTGTATTCTCTCTTTATCGTTCACAAGTAAAACTAGACTCTGAGATTTCTTTCTAACATTGCTTCCTTGGTCCCTCCCACTAGAATCAATATACTGGAAGTCGGATAAAGTCTGCACAAATTGAACATTAAGCATACTACAAGAATTCGCCAAATTAATCTATGTGAAAAGCATACCAACCAAAGGAAAAGATATCAACAATTGTAGTCAAGGGAAATTACCGATATCTGGTAGGCATGCTCCCTAATGTCATCTATGACACGTTCTGAGCCATGGGCCACTAGGTATTCCAGCACAGTCAATGCCTGAAATCCAATGAATTAACATTCAGCCAATAAAGGAATTGCAGATTGAAAAGAAAGATCATGTAAAATAAGTTAGCAATAGCAATTAAATAACACAACAAAGGTCTATTCTTTTATAGTTAAACTACTGTAATAACAGAAGTAGTAGTACTAGTAACAGCACCCAAAAATCATAGCAATGAAGCAAAACTGAAAATTTCAGTACCTTGTACACATGCCGCCAATTTTTGCCAGTATCATTGATTCTTTTCCAGATTACCACCATGATTATCTGGTATTCATTGCTGTAGAGATGCTAACAAGTCAAAACCAATGAAGCAGATTAAGGATCACATTATTGAAGAGGATTGGGAAACCACTCTTACTAGTTCCTAGTGGCCTGTGCAATATCCGCTAAATGGGATCCATGTGGACCCCATGGCTCATTGCTGGTTGCATCAAGAACCTGAAACATCATGCAACAAAATAGTCGCTTCGTTACTAACCAAAATTTGTTGAATTGAAATTGCTACTTTATAAAAAATAGAAGAATAGAAAAAAATCTAAATAGCATAGCTACCTTCTGCTCTATGCCAGGAACCTTCAACACTTTTTTGTTCACCTCTCTCTTGCTAAAGAACATCAAATTAGAAGCATATTAGGGATTGATGCAGATAGTTACAGTTTTGAACTACTGCAGTTACTACAGCAAAAAAGAAAAATTTAGTGTATCAAAATATTCATAAGGAAGTTTAGCATCACTTACATATCTCTTACAGTTTGATCAAAAGCTTTCTTCATGGCTATTGCAGGCAAATTCTGCGGTCAGTTTCAAATAAACTTTCCTTCACAAAGTTTCAGAAGGCTTAGGAAGTCCCACTCAAAAGCTGTCACCTGCTTGAAGACATCTACAATTAAAAATATGAAAAACAAATAAATTAATCTATGAGACTCCGTCAGAATGAATTAGATGCCTTAGAAGGAAAGACCCAACAGTAATGTCACTCAAAATGAACCAACTTGATGGGCTTCTGAAGATCTAAATATCCAACTGTGGAGAATGCAGAATCACTCATCAAGTAAAGCAAATACCTTGCTTAATTAAGAGGCAGAATAAAAGGTGGCTACAGGTCGTGTGTCATAGTACACAAATACAATACTGGACATGAGCATCTCAAATTGTTTGTTTTGTCTAGTAAAAGAAACAAATAAAGAAGAAAGCAATAACCAAATTCCAGCAAAAGCATCCCAATTACGTAGTCATAAGACGTTTTGCACGAAAGATGTGCAATGGGGTCAACACATCTTCCACGTGTAAATTAACTTTTAAATATAGGGATAAATAATTGAGCAATTTGATCTTGTTAGATCGAATCACAGGCTCAAAGAATTACATTAGTAACAAGCCGCCCAATTAGATGCAAGAAAGATTAGCGAGATGAAGGGACGATTTTTGGGAATGGAGATGCGGAAAGAGGGTGGAGAATGTAGGAAGAGGTATTTCAACAGAAACAATTGAAATCATCAATAGCTAGGATGAGGAGGAATGAGAAGTGTTTGCCAAATTATGAAATATCTGAGACATCAAGGCTCAGACTTGAAATAAATCGCAGGTCCAGAGATCCATCAAACGGGTACAGGGAGGAAAAATGAAGAATAAAAAAAAACAGAAAAAATTATGACGAAAGAAGGGATAAACTGAATTTCTCCAAAATTCAGCAAGGATAACAGATCAGGACCTTCCTTTTACATTTCAGGAAAAAACATTGTAGCCTACTGAAAACTGCCGACAACAAACAAGATGCGTTATCAATTATGTCCACGCAAGTTGCAAGGGAAGAAAAATCTCTAGTTAAAAAAAAAAAAAAAAAAAAAAAGCTAGAATGAAAGTTGGAGTCCAAAAACAACGGCCTTTTGGATTAAACAACAATGCAAATATCAGCTAAACTATTGACTGAAGCAAGGGAAGGAAGTCATGGATTCACGCGGGCAGAGGTCAACAAAACAGAATTCAAACACCAAACTCGTACATTAATCCGTTTGCCGTCATCCACAACGCCATAAGCATCCTCATGAGAAGAGATCAATCAAGTTTCAGCATCCGAAATCACGCAATTCAAACCAAATCCCATCCAGTACTCCAAATTCCGGAGGCGAAGCGAAGAAGCGCGAAAGAAATAGAGAAAATGATCGGATCCAGCTGAGAAGGGAGAGAGGAAGCAGAAGGCAGAGATCTGAGAGTGTCGGAGACGGAATCAAACCTGGCGGCGAAGTGGCGGATCGAAAGCCGGATCGAACGCCGGATCTGATGAGACGCGAGGAAGAAAGAAGCAGCAGCAGCAGCAGCAGCAGAAGAAGAAGAAGAAGAAGAAGAAGAAGAAGAGGAAGAAGTCGAAGTGCTAGGGGACGGAGAGGTGGAATCAGAAAGGGTTTTGGAGAGCAATCAGCGTTGTTAAGGAAGGGGAGGAGGGAGAGGAGGAGGCGAGGACGCGAAGTTGACGGCACACCTGGCGAGCAGAAATCTGGTGTGTTAGGGGCACGACAATTTTCCGCAAAATCTCTCTTTTTTTTTTTTCTGTTCGTCCTTCTCCGCGACCGCGCGTCGGAATGTGTAATAACAAGTAACCCGAGTCTCTCTCCCTAATCCTCTGTTATTATTGTTAATGTAAGAACAACAAATTCAAAAATAAAAATAAATAATAATAATAATAATAATAATAACTTTTCCTTGAAAAAAAAAATTCAAAATCAACATCGATCGCAGCCGTCGATTCAAAGATCTTGACACCTAAACAAATGGAGGGTCCCACGGAAGCGGGCATTGATGGAATCTAATACCCCACTAGTAGGGGGGGTTAGGTACTTAGGACACCTAATTTTTTAACGAGACGAAATTAATTAAAAAAAGTAAACTCTTTCTGTCGTAGAGAGTCTGGTGGAGTAGCTCCCCCCCCCCATAATAAAGCATAAAGTTAGACATAAAGTTAATTAATGACTTAATTTAACCATTCGAAAAAGTTTAATAAATTAAGATTGTTCTAATACAATCATATCTCGTGATTCGCGAGTCGAAAAAGATGAGTTGGAGGTGAGCCGTGACAGAAGAGAGGAAGAAAGAAAGAAAGAGCGCCAGCCGCAGCCAGGTTGTGTGTCCTTGTGTTACGACTTACGAGTTTATAGTATACACGGCGTAACAAATCAAACTCTTCTAGAGAATTCAAAGCTCCGAATGCTTTGAATAATCCGCATGTATGAGACTGATCTGAGACGGGAACAAGGAATCATCGACGACAATTTAGAAGCTCTTTCTCTCTCTCTCTCTCTCTCTCTCTCTCTCTCTCTCTCTCTCTCAGAGAACGTAATTAGTGTTTTTTTAAAAAGCAGAACTATGGGGGGGACAACGTGACCGAATCTGAATCATTCTCTGCCTCTTTGGGCTTGTATATATTTATTAGCATTCGTAGTCGGTCGTCGAGACGCGAAGAGCAGAAGAGGTGCAGCCGCGGGGCGGCGCAGCCTTGCTACGGGCTGGCAAGCAATGAGGCTTTCTCCGGTCAAAATTCGGGTTTATTTTCGTCGTTCAGATCTCCAAGTCGACATTCCAATCAGTAGAAGCCCAATTAATCCATCAGAGAGATGGGTCGTGTTTTAGCCCAGCCCACTTATATGTGTCTAAGCACCCCATTTTTCATTCTTATCCGCATATGATTAAGCAATTACATTTACACCCCCACTAATATCTTCTTTTGTTACTCATTATTAATTACTGCTAAAATGGTATTGTAATTATTAGATAATAAACAAATTAAACCGGGCGAGGGTGTTTTCTGTCATTTTATGAAAAGATGCCTTTACAATATCAAAAATTTTAAAGAGTAATTAGAGACGTGAAGAAACTAGGAGAAAGATAAAAGAGAGGACAGAAATTAATCTGGATCGGAAATAAAAGACAAAAGTGAAGCTTTATATATCGAGGCCTTTGTTGTACTTTACAAAAAGAATTCCCCAGCATTCTGTCCCTTACAGAGGAAACATTTGGTTTTCCCACTCTGCCCCTCGTTCGTTCTCACCAAAATGCAATTCGTCTTCCTCCTTTGGTCCATGTACCCACCTACCTAGAAACCTCACACTTGGCCGGGTATCCAAGCTGCTCCGTCTCCCAGCTCAGCTTCGAGGCAACTCTTTCATGGCGGGGGAAATACTCCTGTCCAATCACAGTTGCTGTCACTAAACAGTACTTCACATTCTGATTTTATAAGTTTCTGTTGCGCCTAATTAACACTGATCGCTCACCTCCAATTTCTTCACCAACTCTTTCGCTGTTGGAGCTGATACAATGATATGCCGAGCGTTGGGGCTGATGAATCCTTCCTCTACAGCTTGGTCGATGAACGACAACAGAGAATTGTAATATCCGTCCACATTCAGCAACCCAACCTGCACAGTTCAACAATCAGAATGAGGAAGATGAAGTTTCAAGTACATGATGGGTACATGGAGTCAGTGTTGAAGAGAGAGAAGCGGGGTAAAGAGGATTAATTACAGGCTTGTCGTGTATGCCGAGTTGTGCCCAAGTTATGACCTCAAGTAACTCTTCAAGAGTTCCATACCCTCCTGCAATTACATAGTAGTTATAACACTACTGAAGCTCTTCAATCCACTCATACATATTGATGATACAACAACAATCAGAAATGAGTCGTCGGAGTTAGTTACACTACTGTAATGGGGCTACGATAGGAGGAGCAAAGAAACAAAACCGGGTCTGAGGTCTGGAAGAAGAGCAGCAGCACATGCAGGAAAATAAAAGGAAAAGTGGTGAAGCAAAAAGTGGTGGCTCCATCACAAAGCCTGAGTTTCAGTGTCAGATGTTGAATGTCAACACTGTGGGGTTGCTCTCCAAATCATGGATCTTGGGGCCCGTGAGAGCAGTGAGCTCCAACAGATTCCTTCTGATAATTGACGCTGGAATAGTTGCTTTCGGGATTTCAGCCTTTCACACAAACTATGCACAATTGCTGCACACAGACCATTGTAAACCATTTGAGGCAACAAGCGTCGTGGACTTGCATTGCCAAATGTAGCAAAAGAAAAACACTGTAATATCATTGTAAAGGCATTGGATAGATGCTTCTTTCAAATCCATGGCAAACCTGTTAATTATAAAGGTTTTCATTTCATTTAGAAGACTTACAGAAAAAAAAAAAAAAGAAGAAGAAAAAAACAGACTCCATGAAGGTAGTAGATCTACTAAGAACGTTTGGTTACTGTATCTTCTTCAACTTTCCTTCCCCTGTGTCCATACATATTCTTAATGATAAGAACTCCGTTGGGGATTTCAAGGAAGACCCAGAACTTGATTCTGGCTTCTGTTGATCACTTTTCGATCGTTTCAGTAGTGTGTGTCAAGGATATGGGCTTTTAGCATCAGACCCGGGTCTGCTTTGGTTGATCTTAAAACAGCTAGTGAAATCTCAGAAAATGCAGAATATACACTAACCAGGTAAGGCAATAAAGGCATCGGACTGCCTAGCCATCTCTGCTTTCCTTTGGTGCATGTCTGCAACAGCCTTCACTTCCCCTACTGGGTCACCAGTTATCTGCAAAAGGGCAAAGACAAAATATTTTTCAAAATTGCAACAACAAAAAACAAAAAAAGGGGAGACGAGAAAAAAAAGCCTCGTCAGTAGCGGCAGAGGGGGTTCTAAGGCTGCCACGGTTTGCCCCAATAGGCTTCTTTATGTGCAGAGGAGCAATGATGAGAGTTGCAGGCGTAAGTGATTTTGAGATTGGTCGCATTGTAATGGTCGGCAAATCCTCGGTTCATTATTTATTTATTTATACATTTTAGGATCATTCAACATAAAAAATTTCTGGGGTTCCTTTCAGTCTGTTTCAAAGCTGAAAAACAGATAAGCTTTCTTCCAGAAAACGCGAACCGCAGAGACTTTTTATTCCTTCCTTTAGAAAAAAGAATTTAGAAGAAGTGAGAGGAAACGAAAAAGAAGAGGAAAAGAAAAATTATCATTCCAAAAAGAAGAAAAATTTATGTATGGATGAGATGAAAAGCAGTAGCTGACTGGGAAAGGATAAACCCTCAAGAACCATAAAGGAGACGCCTCGAGTTAAAAAAATAAATAAATGTGCGACTATCCTTATTTCAGAGTTGAAAGATCTGCTGAAAGAGCTTCGTTCGTTTACTTTACGAAGTCGCCCACCAAAAGAGAAGGGCAAAAGTCTCGATTAGAAGGTCTGATCATAGCTGAAAACCAGAGGTGTGAAGAAGAAGAAGAACCGTTTGAATTGAAAGATCTATTTGCCAAGTAAAATACGCAAAAGAGAACGAGAAAGACACATGCCGGAATTCCGAGGATTTTTCCAAGGAAAGTCTAGATAATTGATGCTAATTTACAGCAGACATACCTCTCGAGGCATGAGCGTCTTGGGAATGACCCTGCAGAGAGACAATAACATGACAAAAATATCAGTAGCTAGAAAACAGCCTCAAAGGACAAAAAGCTTAACCGCGAGAGATAAATCATCCCTTAATCTACACAGTAACCTCTGGAATTTGAGTACGATGCCGGAAAAAATGCAGAAGGGGATAAATGAATGCTTACCCAATAACATGGCGCCCACCAGCGTAAACAGCTTGCGACACCAGACCCATCAAGCCGACACTGCCCCCTCCATATACCAGATCGATGTTCCTCGATACCTATCACAAACCGACCACATTTAGGACAGGGGTCAGTATTTGGGGCGAATACGCCAAGCAAATAATCGCAGAAGCAGAGCATGGAAATTTATTCTAGGTGGGAAATGTCGTCTGGATATTGTTTGTAAGCTCTTGATTTAGCGCGGGTTTATGAAAAACTACCCTTCCTGATAAATCCGCCCCGCCAAAAACTAGACGACCTGTTTGCTTCTAGGCTGTAGGCGTTAGCCAAGTCTCAGGTTGTCGAAAACCGTGCCAGAGAAGCGGCGAGGGAGGCGTATGATTTCGTGGCAGCCTCTTCGAGAGGGGAAACGGAAATACAGGGTTAAATTACAGAGTGTTTTTACACATTTGGAAATACCGGTTTGGAAGCGAGTACCCAATATGGGTGTTTCTGAAGATCCGCTTCAGAAATGCCTTTTTCCTCGATGAAGAACTTGGACGGGTGAACGGGAAGAGAAAAAAAAAAAAATACACTGCAATTAACAGTCAGTACATCCCGCCCGTGATGCTTTGTAATGGTAAGGATGAAGAGTTGGAAAGAGCCGGTATACAGGATCAGAAAGCAAATGAAGGGGGGAGGAAGGTAAGTGTCTCTGTTTCCTCTCTGCGTTGGTCGTGCATTTAGAGAGGAAGCCAAGTTTGAGCAGTACAGCAGAACTCTCCCTCTGTTTCTCTCAGAGGACAGAGGACACCGGACATTAGCATTTAGCAAGGTATTCTGCTCGAATCAGTCCCAGGAGATGATGAACAAGGCAGCAGACACATTTGGAGAAGACCCACAAAAAAGCCCCAACAAAACACAGAAGAAAAACACGCCATCGAGGGAGACACTTCGTCCACTGTACCGAAGCCGAAGGCCAAAGGACCGGGGAGCGAAGCTGATTTTGGCACCCTCCACCCATCTATCTATACAGGAAGAGAGCTTCAGCACGCCAACATTGCAGCTGGACTCGTGGAGTAAAATACACGCAAAAAGACGATAAGAATTGAAAAACAGATGCGCCGTACTCACCGGTGAAAGTAATCCATAAACAGGAATCCCGTTCAGAAAAAGAAGAGAGAGAGAGAGAGAGAGAGAGAACAAAAGAGGAAGTTCAAAAACAACAAATCAAAAAACTCCCTCCACCCATACCAGCTCTTGCCCCAGTTCAATAGCAGCATCCTGGTAACTGCTCTTCTTCCCCTGACTACTCCCACAGAAAACACAAATCCTCTTGAATTTAGACTGTTTCACCTCCATGTCTCGCTCCATCTTTCTGGGTTTTTTCCTTCCTTTCCGCTTCTCTATCACACTCAGTCTCGCAACAAAAAACCCCTTCAGCTTTCTCTCTCACTCTCCAAGAGGAACTCCCAGTAAGGTGCCTTCGAATCAAAGTCTCTCCCTCTCCAGTCTCAAGTCTCAAGTCTCAACCCCCTTCTCCTTCACACACACTGTGTATATATATATATATATATATATACATATATATATACATATATATATATATATATGCATCAGGCTCTGAGTTGCGGAGCAGAGAGCAGAGTCGACTACAAATATCCACTTGACACTTTGTGCGCCTTCCCATGCGTACTCATAAATGGGAATACACAAGGGCGCACGATAGCACGCTCGTCCAAACGTCCCCACAACAGGCATTTAGTATTACTCCTCCTCCTCTCTTATTAAATTCTGTTTAACCCTTTTTATAAGCTTCCTTGTTATTAGTAACTGGCTGGTAAGAATTCAAGAGACGAAGAGGAAGGAATGATGGGTTATAAGACTCAGAAATGGAGTTTCTGTACTCCGGGAGAAGAAACAAAAGAAGAAGAACCCCCCTCCTTTTTTTTTTTTTTTCTTTCTTCTTCTCTATCCTCCTTTAATTCCTTCAAAAGCTTTCGATCGATATCAAACAGAGTTTCAAATTTCCTCACTTTGCTGTTCATGTCTCGTAGCAGGAACCGTTATCATAATATCTACATCTAGTAGTAGTTGAAAGACAAATCCGTGCTCTCCGGTTCCTCCCTTGATTGGTCAGTCCGACTCCGTCCGAAGAAGAAACACCAAAAAAAGTGGAGCCAAGGACGTGGGGGTGATGACATTTGTCCTATTCCCGTTAGTGGAAGCCAAGATGGCCCGCCCAGCTCCGGGCATTACAAAAACCATACTCTGCTCCCTGGCCATGGGGAGGGGTCGTACCTGTAAAGGCTGTACCTGTAGGCTGTACCTGTAGAGGAGTACTCTGAAGAATTAAACCCTTATCCCCTTTCGAAAGTTTTCTCTTTACTGTACGTAGGGAGGGGGAAGGGAGAAGGAGGCCTGATAAAATTTTTATGGGTTCTGATTGAGAACGAAGTAATTAAAGGGTTGTTGCAGTTCAAATACCCACTCATGGGTCTTAGATTTAATTCATGAATCATTGCCATGCAATGCAGTAAAATGATGCCATTTATGTGTACAAGTAGAAGCCAAGTCCCCTTCCCCCCTGGCCGCCCCGGAGAGTACTACTCTTCCAGTGGGATTGAATTGAATGTGTGGGTGTGTAGCAGTCCTGAATGACAAGTTCTAATAAATACATGTTTTGTGTCTCTTGTACAGAAGAGGGAGAGAGAGGGGGAAGGGGAGGGGCTGAGATGTTGCACAGAGAGGAAACATGGTGTTTTTATTTAACACGCCCCTCCATTCCCCATATTCCCACCTTCGCCAGACCAAGCATGCTGTCCCCTGCCACGCCATGCCATTCCTTCTAGCTACTAATTGCCCTTGCTCCTTCTCATCCCATCACACTTTTCTCTTTTCCATTTACACGTTTTTGTATATAAACAAACACCCATCTCCCATTATTCAATGCCCCCTGCTCCTGCTTCCCCATTCTATACTCTAAATCTCACTCACCTCCATTTGCCTGGAACGATGGAACTCTCTAACCATGCTCCACCATTTATTTTTTATTATTTTTATTTGGTTTGGGATCCCAAGAGAACTTTTCTGCCTCTTCCACGGTTCCACCTTTCTTTTTCCTTTTCTCTTTGATAATATGATTAACTCGGACCAATGGAGATTAAGCGAGGTCTTCCCCATTCTTGTCAGTTTGTACTTGTTCGTTTTCTGCCTCATTTGAGTAACTTGCTCTGTCCCTGCAACACTCTGTTACAGTCTTATACAGACCCAGTATAAAGAAATCGATCACTCCCCCCTATTGAAATGTTGAACACCTTTGTATATGTGTACGCGTGCATGCGTCTACGTACGATTCTCCCTATTACCTATTATTAAACTCTGTTTAATTAATTAGTCCAGCTTCAGCTTCTGCCATTAGTGTCTCGTGTTGGGTCCTTCACTCCGACGACGAATGCACACGGCAGTCAGGCATCGGATTAAAAATAGACAAGATCTGAATGGGTCTCTCTTTTTAAATCGTAAAAAAAAAAAAAAAAAAAAAAAACACACACACACACACACGCAGAGTATCCTTTCTGGGTGCCGTAACGGGTAAGATCCTTTTGCATCTCTCTGCAAGTCTTGTCTCTGCCGATCTTAATTTTGTTATTCCCCCTTTTGTTACAATCCAAAGGCCAAGACTGAGGAGTAGATCCTCCCAGTCCTCCCAACGTCCGACCCTGATCTTTAAATTCCCCTCCCTTTCCCAATGCTTCCGGCATTGGAGACCCATAACTTGCTCGCTGGAACCCAGCACAATTCAGAGATGAGGAAGAAAAATTTCTTTGCCGGATCTCTTGAATGGAAAAAAAAAAACGGTCTTGAATCAGTGTAAGAGACGAGTTGCCAGTGCGACCTGGCGGGACCCTCTTGGGATTCTTATCAGATTAAAGATGGCGTCAAATGCAATTCTTGTCTCCATCGAACTTGGGTCTGCGCAATCTCTCTCTCTCTCTATCTGTATCTGTCTCAATATTTAAAAATGCAGTGCCCCATTGCTGGATTAAGGAAACTGTCAATCTACTTCAGCTTAAGTGCTTTTAAGTTTTTACAAGTTATATAATTCATTGATGAACGTGGATAAAGATGGTAAACACCCGAAATTAAACTGGTGGATTTGATATAATGATATGGAAGAAAACCCATAAGTAAAATCAACCGACCCATGAGAGGGAAAAAAAAAAAAAAAAAAAAAACTTAATCAGTTCAATTGATGTTGAAATTGTCGAGATGACGTGAATGCAGTTGCGATAGACCAAAGTTTAGTGTCACCATCTTCTCCAGGGAAAGAAAAAAGGGTCACCATCCTCGTCTGCTTCTTTAGACTCTAGGTTCTTAGTCGTGCACTGTAGTGCTATACATGAACTGTCATTGTTTCACTCACTTTCACGACGAAAGGAAGTTGTTAGAGAAGGCCGAAGAGTGAGAAGGACAGAGCAGGTTGTGGGTGCTAAGGACATGTAGTAGAAGCTTCAGATATACCATTAATGGGAGGGAGTGGTTGTGTAGCTATCCTTTCCAGCTTCCACTCAAAGTCTCCAATATCAGGGGTTGCATTCACTGACCCTCTCGAGCTTCCCAAACCCAAAGAGGAAGCCCCATAACTCTATGTGATACAAGGGTGACGCAGCATGAGCAGAGGGTTCTGATGATCTGATCGGAGTCCTCAAGTCAGCCGAAGAGTGACCTTTAAATGGGTGTGATAAAGCTTTATGGTACTTTAACGAAAATCTCTATTAGTACCCTTACGTACTTGGGGAAGCTTTTAATGAGAGACAGTTGCAGCAATGGTGAAATTCTTTTTTGCTTTTTGTTTGGCTGTTATTTATGAAAGAACCCCGCTCAAGTTTCCTTTCGGATTCTTTCACCATATATATATTATTACACTTACATACGTATGAAGGTCTGAGCCCCTTCAAGATGCCTGCCATTGTAGAATTCCCGTTAAGCTTTGATGTTGAACAGACCAGTGACGATGCAGACAAATGATTCGTTTGGTAACGGAAGTGCTGGTAATGGAGAGCGACGAGACACGGGGAGGGCAGAGGACATGGCATAAGTTTACCAGGCAACAGAAGCTTTTTACCAGAAGCAGAAGCAGAGACGGTTAGGCAGCCCCACTTGCGAAAGAATGGAAAAGGGTTACTTTTCTGGGTTGCGCCTTCGGTAGAAGAAAACCCATTTCTGTACGAGCAAAAGTTTAAAGCTTTACCTGTAATTTTTATATCTTAAACCGATTGTATTTGAGGAGGGGAAAGGAAGGTTTTAGAAGAGAAGTCGGTGTTAAGCTCTTGCATTATCTGTTCGCTGACAAGTTTAAACATGGATCTGTTCACTTCGCTTTTCTACTTCCCCCCCCCAACGCTGTCTTCCTCTGCTTCACTGCAGAGAGTCCAGACCTTTCTCAATTCTCGCTTTTTCTGCTTTGATCATTCTGACAGTCCCACCTTCGTCATCTCTAATCTTAACTTTTAGTTAAGCCCAGGACATTTCAATCTGAAATCGTCAACTCAAACGTAGTGGGGGAAATTGAAGTACTTAAGCGGGTGATTTGAGTAGCACGACAAGGACAAGTAGTGCCGCTCAATTCCACTGTGAAGCCACTCAAGGGAGGAGCCAAGGGAGGGCTTACCACCAATGGACACGTCGTGTTGATGGGTTGTGGGGGTAGTGGGAAGAGGTGAGCCCCGCCGACAGCATTTTAGCTGGCCTCCATCGCCCTGCACGTAGTTCCTCCAATGGAGGTCTATCTGTACCATTTCTGCTTCTGAATTCCGGGTTGAAACAGATAAGAACGAACCCCCTCCCAAGAAAAGAACGAGACGTCGCTTCCTCTTCTAACTTCTACCCATAATTCGATACGAGGAATTCCGTTCGATCGAGCTTTTGCGTCTTCTGTTCTAACTCTGACCACCAAGACACAGACGAGTAGAATGATAATTTGATACTACATACATTGATTCAAAAGGGGCTCGCTTTATTAAGCAAACGATATATGATGCGATGACTCGGCCATTGGAACTCATAATAATTAAAGAGCAGGGAGATGTGGTTTTACTAATTCTTTGACCGACCGGGGCTCCAAACTCGTATACTGGGCAACCATCATTGCATTGAAGAAATTTCGACTTTGGCGTGAAAGAACCACGTCTTCTTCCCCCTCTAGATTAAGCTCCAATGAGAGGGGGTTTGATGGTTATGCTGTTAATCCGCCCTATTTAGATTCAATGATTACTCACTTAATTAATTAGATATAGGCTATGAAACTTTGGGGGAGGGGCACTTGAAGATCAAAGTGGGTGGGTTTGGTTCCTTTTCTACTCGGGTATTGTCTGTATTAGATAAGGATCAGAAAAGAGAAAGGATTCCTTCCAATTCCATTCACAGACTTTTTTTGTTTTTTCTCTTTTCTTTTTCGATGTCTCTGAGGAAAAAAAGTTCAGGGACGACTGTGCTTTGCTGGAGAAGGGTATTAGTTACTGCCTGGGAAAATTGGACTCTGTTCGTTGCATCGATCTTTGAAGTTTTAACTCTGCTTTTGCTTTCGAGGGCGTTAATTTGTTGCAGCACTATAAGACAATCCATGGCTGCTCTGCTTCTCAAGTTTCAGTATTAATTAGCCCATGAGAGGGTTCTTCTTCGTCTACGCCGTTCCCACCTCACCTTCCCTGCTCTCGGAACAGACGAACCACTCCGGCGAACTCCTTCATCGTTCCTGCATAAGAATTCGTGTCGAGCAATGATTTTCAATAAAAAAAGCCTAACAATTTGCCAAAACTGACGTATCGTACGTTCGAATGGCTCTCAATGCGGAAAAATGTCCACACTCTCACTGTTCCTCACAGCGATTTTCATCGATCCGTTGGAGTGCGCTTAGCACGAAACGAGCAATCCATTAGACGAAAACACCCGGGCAGCGTTTTTCAGCGAGTGATTCAGGGCCATCGCTGCAGTCGATTTCCTTTTCGTGGGTTTTCTTCTCCGATTGTCCGCCCTCTAGGAAATGGGCGCGTGTCCCCCGAACCTCCATGAATAGACTAGGAAGCTCTTTTTGTATCGATGGAGGTAGCCATACCCAAAAGGGGCAGTTCTGTAACACTTTTGTTTTTATGTCTAACTAAATGAGGAACGTGAATGGTGGACACCCTTGTCGAGTCCGACCGTTCGTCGGACGTCGGACCCGGGACCGGACTTATCCATCCATTTCGTGTCGTCGTCCCGTCCTCGAAGGGGGGCCGGCCCGTTCATCGCCTGAGACGAAAGCAAACCGCCGCCCCACTGCGACACTTCATTTCTTTGTCTGCACGCATTAATGCTTAAATGCTTCGTCGAGAGAGAGCCCACTCCGGGGTGTTCTTTCTCTCTCTCTCTCTGTACTCCCAAAATTAGCTAGCTGTACGGTCTCCCCCTTCCTCCCCACGTTCGATGGCACTAAGGAGAGGAGGAGGGTCCAGAGAATTGATTCAAGTACAGCGCCAGTGAAGGGGGGGAGTAGTCGAATCAGAGGCTGTTGTGATTGAATTCATGGGGGGACAACACTCACTGGGATACCATGTGTAATGAATTATGGATGGTAGGTCGAGTTTTGTTTGAGTCACTGCAGATATATTTAGATAATACTACTGAATTATTCTTATGGTTGTAATAATACCAATACACCATCTGTTCGTTCCCATGAGAATTAGCAGCCGCCACTTCTTTTTCTTGTGTTTGTTCCTTTCCCCCCCTTCGGCCCTCAATGATATCCGAAGAAATCGGCGATTTTATCGGGATAGGGTGAAGAAAAGAATCCTTGTATGCGACAAGAGAGGCGATTGTTGGGGTTCCCCAAGTCATTGTCCCCCGATAGCAGGGCCATATTCATACACATACACTCATTCATGCAGAAAGAAATTACAGAAATTGCAGAAATTGTAGAAATTGCAGATTGCAGACCCACTCCTCCTCTTATCACTCTCATAGTCTCAAAATTCTCTGCTTTTGCTCCTACACTCATCATCACGGTAACAAGTAACAACCCAAGCTAACCACCCGGGCGCTGCCTGCCTTGTTCATTACCTCCTTTACAAAAAAAAAACAAAACAAGAAGATGGAAAAAGAGAGAAAGGAAGGAAGTTTCATTCTTCACGATTGAGAGTTTGGGATTGAGAGTGAGGAAAATGACTGTTCTGTTCATCAACAAGCCGAAGACTAAGGCGGTGTGTTATGATTTGGGTTGTTGGGCGCGGGAGGAGTAGATCCTTCACATGGTGGAATGAGCAATGGTGGTGGATGCGACGGACATAATGAGCGGGGGAGCACTTTTTAGGGTGTATATTGGGTTTTGTTTGTTTTTGTAGGTCTCTGGAATGGAAGATCTTACCCATGGCGGGTGTGGGTGGTCTAATCATCATATCATATTCATATTGTAGAAAGTAGAAACTAGTAAGCCGTCTCTCTCTCTCTCTCTCTCTCTCTCTCTCTCTCTCTCTCTCTCTCTCTCTCTCTCTCTTCAATCTTCAGACTTCAGACCCCTCTCCAACGTTGCGCTCCCTTACAGATTCCCCAAGTCCCCCCCTTCTTCGATTCGAGTAACCATGGATTGACACGAGATTCTAGTAGGAGCCTGCACAATTGAGTAGGATTTTGGCCTCACCCATGAGGAGAAACACATAGTGGAGATAAAGATGCTTGCTGACTAACTACGTGTCGACCCGCCACTTGTTTGTCACAATGTCTCTGTAAGCGTGTCCATAGAATCCCACACGGCAATACCAAAAATGGTTTGGTTCCTGTTCAAGTCTTGACGTTATGAGTACAAAACTTGACTCCAGTCAGAGCCCACTGTTCTCCAGACCTTTGTGATTTTTATTTATTTATTTTTCTTCTCGTCCCATCTCAGTCCTCACTTGTCACCATTCTGGAGGAAGTAGCAAGTTAGTCTATTCAGTTCAAGTAACTGCTTCCATTCAACACTCAGTAACGCTCGCTCAATTATTACACAAATGAGCAGCATTAGAGAGGCTCTGAGGCCTCTGCAGCTGCAAGAGTTGTATGGGATGATCTTGTTTAATGAGGGCAGTGTAGAAGAACCTATACTATGGGACATTGCATTATGATAAGCTTCCCCCCCCCCCCCCCCCCAAAAAAAAAAAAAGGGAGGGATCACATAAACTTTTGCTTGATTGAATGCTTCTTCTTTGTCAAATCATTTCTGCGGTCAGAAGCCATGCTAACTGGCCAGACAAATCGTCAAAGTGGGTCCATGTCTTGCGACTAATTCCCCACCTGGAATCTGGTTTGTTTCTGTTATGATGAGGACCTCTGGCTTTAAATTTGTCATAGCAGGATTTCTAGTGCCATGCTGGTGATAGTTATTGCATCAGATAAGTGGGGAGCGTTTCCGTAAGCCTTTTTATTGGTTCTGTCCCTCTTTCATATGCAATTTTCTGTTGCCTCCAATCAATATGTCTTCCTCCCCTTTTAGTAAAACAACAAGAGTTGTGAGTTAATGCAAATCCAAAACGACAGGTTAGCTACTTTTCCCTTATCTTTTCATTGTTTTCCCTTTGTTTTTGAAAGAGAAAGGGTTCAGCTTTGATGGAAGTTTCCACTGGTATGACCTCTTTGGCACTTTTTGTACATCTTTCAGATCAGTTGAAAATTAATGCTACTTTGTTAGCAGACACAAACATAGCCATCATTCAAGGAGGCTTTGCTATTGATTCCCTGTGGTCAAGCAACTTTCACCTTTTAAGACAATTTGTATATCACATGATTAATTGTCATTTTATTTGCAGAAACTTGTGATTAGCAGGAAAGACAACTGTCGGCAAAGCTTTAACTAACCCATATTTTATTTTTCCCTCTCGCACACAATTTAGTCATTCATATAATGGGTACCTGAATTCCGGAACTCTGTAGTTGTAATAGCTTATGCCTTTCCAACTGTTTGTTTTATTGTTTTAGATGATGCGGATCAAAACTGAGAGAACATTACTGGGGTCTTTCTCAAGTTGGCTCAACTGGTTGAATTATTGTCAGAACTGCAAAATTCTTGGCCATGATCCTGAGCAGCCACTCGGTTAGTGCTCTACCTCTTTTCGTTTGTAGATTGGTACTGTGTGTGTCCTATGATAATTGGATCATATAAAGATTTCGGTGCTGAAAATTAGTGCTTGGCAACCTTGGTACTATCTGCCACAAGCATGATCTAAAGAAGGTACTCGTTAGACATTGCCTGTAAGAAAAGAAAAGTCGGGGCATGTCTGGGTGTCTGCCATGTGCTGAAATGAGAAGAGAGCTGCAAGATGCCCGACATAACCTTCCTTTCTCTTCAATGCCATTTGAATAACTCGATTCAGGAAAAGAGATGCCTTGACCAAAATTTCAGAACAGAGATGGCGCTCAGTTCAGCCCCCGGGGAGTGGTGTTGCAATTTAAAGTGATACAACTACAAAGAGACAAAGATGTGGTAAGACTATTTGTCTTCTATATAAGCCTTTAACTAAAGGAAGTTAAAGGCAGGGAGGGACGACCCTTTCTTGCATTCTTTCCAATGAAAGAATAAGGAGTACCAAGACACTTTGTTGTAATATTCTAGTCCTTTAACACAAAGCAGAGTTTGTAAAAACACGTACTTTTCCTTCATGCTTAGCCCCGAAGTCAAGCTGTGATTACCAAATGTTTGTCTCTAATGATGCACGCCACATTCTTTTGTTTTATCTTGCACTCAATCACATTTAGGCGAGTTATCTCAATTAAATAACGGAGACGATGATGATCGCCTTGTAGCAGTTACTAACGTTGATATTAGTTATATTAGCATGTTCCAGATACATTGTTTATTCATTTGCAGCGGTTTGAATTGCAGTATAAGTGGACTCCCCTTCTGAGAATTGAGAACATATGACCAGTTTGGAACTCCTTTGCGCTTTTCATCCTCGGTTGACCCCCTTTGAAACAAATTTTTAGAATTCTATTGAAGACGTTAAACTATTATAACTATCTTTATTCTCTTAATTCATTTTCTAACAGCTTAAGCATCTCATAAATGTAATCTGACTCAGGATGAGTCTCATCCCTTGCACTAAACAAGTGTGTCCTTCCCTTTATCTCCACCCAGCTACAGCCTAATTCCTTCCTCACCTCTACATTTTTCATCATCTTCCTCGCCTTGTCGGCCACTGACGACCTTCCCACTGCCTCTCCCTCGCATAATTCTGTAACTAACAAACGCACACTAGCATTGTCTGGTTCAAGGTCCAAAGCCCTTTTCGCCGCATATAGTCCCACACCCAGGTCCCTGTGAATCCTACACCCATTCAGTATACTCTTCCAAAAGACACTAGTGGGCTCGAAAGGCATCTGATGGACCATATCGACGGCTTCCTGTAGCATTCCAGCGCGCGAGAAGACGTCGACCATGCAGGCATAGTGTTCAGCACTCGGCGTGACACCAAAATCCCTTTCCATCCTTGTAAAATAATGTCGCGCTTCTTCTACTGTTCCACAATGGCTGCAGGCATGAAGCACACCCAAGAAACTGATCCTATCCGGTCCAAATCCGGCATTCTGCATTTGGCGGAAAAGCGCGACGGATTCTGATCCCAACCCGTGCTGGCCGTATCCCACGATCAACGAATTCCATGTGATTATATCTCTCTCAGGCATTTCGTCGAACAAGATCCTGGCGGCACCCAGATGACCCGACTTGATGAACATTGAAACGGCTGCATTCATAACCTGAATAGTACCCTGAAATCCTCTCTTAACAACCTGACAGTAAAGCTGTTGTCCTTCTGTGCGCGCCGATAAGGCCGCGGAAGCCGTCAGAGCAGAGGTGAGGGAGTGAGATGTAGGCTCCTTCCCTGCAAATAACATCTCCTTGAAGAGGGTGAGAGCTTCGATGGCTAACCCACTCTGTTGAAAACCTGATATGATCGAGGCCCAGGCAATTGAATTGGGCTCCATAGGCATATGGGTGAATAAACGCCAAGAATCGTCAATCTGCGACGTCTGGGCAAACCCTTTGATCATCGTCGTCCAGCTGATAATGTCTTGGTATTTGGAGGGCATGGCTAGAAACAGCTTGAACGCTAGGTGAGCTTTCTTTTCTGTTGTATAAGCCATGATCATGGTGTTCCACGAGACCGTATCCTTGCACTGCATTCCGTCGAACAAGAGCCGTGCTTCCTTCATCTTCCCCGTCTCTACGTAGCACTTGATCATCGAGTTCCAGGCCTTGGGATCACGAAATATCATTCGGTCGAATACCTCCCTTGCGTCCTCGACTCTGCCTTGGAGAGATAAAGCCACCATTGCTTTGCTCAAAGACTTGAGATCTCTGTTCCCCATTCCATACAGCTTGGATACCGTATGAAAATAGAAGTTTGCTTCTGGTTTAAATGAAGATATCACAATTTCTACAAATAATAGAGAGATTTTTCTGGGTCCTTTAGCCATTTGAAGTCCATTTTCGCGCAGGTTTTCTGGTTTACAAGTACTAGAACTAGTAAAGGTAGAGGCAAATGGCAAGCAGCTTCACCCAGCTCCCGCCCAAGCATTCAAAGGACGCAAATATTGGCAACACTAATCAACATTGATAAAAGTCCACTGTTACATAATCTGATCACCATCCATGATTGAGTACATCATACTTTACTACTACACAAGCTCCCTAGTAAATTTTACCAGACTCTACAGACTTTTATAACTAAGAAGTCAGAAAGTTGCAATAAGGTCTTGCTTCAACCATAGTTACCTTCATAGAAAACAAAAACGGGAAAACCACAAAGAAAACAGGAAAACTTCAAAATTTCTAAAAGGTAAGGGGATTAGAAAATGAAAAAATAGTGAAGAACATTTGAGAAATTTTTGAATGAATAACATTGAGCATTAATTTCAAAAATTTAATATTTTAAAAAACCAAGTATTAAAAAATAATTTAGAATATTTTGGTCTACATAAGATAAACTTCTAAAAAATAATTTTATCCTTTTCTCTTTCAATTTTATTTGATCTTAGAAGACATTGCTAAATACATGGTTTCACAGCAAAGATTTAGGCTGTTTGGCAATGTTTTCTACAAACTTTTTTTTTGAAATGTAATTTTTCTAAAACTTTTTGAAAAGAAAGGTTAGTTCAAAGAGTTTATAATGGTCTAGTACCCCCCTAAAAACCAGCTTCAGGTGACTATGGTTTCCACAAGCATTATGGGCAACAATCACCAAAGAGTTACATCCCGCTCTTATCATTCTTCATGAACGCACCCAGGGCTCCTAGGAAACCATCGTGTCGCAAAAACATTGCTTGCACCTGGCCTTTGGAGCTGAAAAGAAAAAAATATTCCAGAATAAATTCAGGAAGGACTGGAGAATGAAGTTTTGCATTAGAATTTAGAAACAAAGAAAACAAAGACAGTCACACAGGGCCTTGTTTCAGCAGTCAGATAGGGGGTCCTAGTACATGAGTACTAATAACGAAGATAAACAAAACAAACGTTGTACTTCCAGCTTTTTTTTTTTTTAATATTTATATGGGGAACCCCTTGGCAGGGTCACCAAAACCCCAGGTTCAGGGTCTGTCACATTACAAAGCCTCGGGGATTCAAACCTCTTTCATGAGCAACGGGATCCTGACCTCATGCCTGTGAAATACGAACAAGTGATGCCTCAAACTTAAACAAATATTATTCAGAAAAGAGGATTCTTACCAGAAATTAACAGCAAAGGAGATACTGTCCATGATGAAAGGGTGGCCCCTAATAAAGAAACCTCCAAAATATATCTGCTTGAGTCCATAGAAACGTGCAACCCAGGAAGCAATCTGCTACGCCATTAACCGTGTTAGGCAGGGTACTAGGCCTATCACTTGCTATGAAATAAAATTACAAGAGATAAGAGATGAGAGCTGCCACTTTTTTCTTTTCTTGATTTACCAAGAAACTCATGAGGACTTAATTTGCTCATTAATGGTGGTAACCAACCAAGGAAGCTCATCAAGCACAGCCAACAAATCCTACTCAATTATCACTCCCACCAAAAAGAAATGTTGTGGACACTATTTAGTTTTTAAATGACAGAAGCAATATGATAATACTGTTCTAGATCCACTCTTTTTTGGATTGGGAAAAATGTGGTAAACAGGAGAAGGACAACTCTCAAATACAGAGAGCAATTCAAGACGAGGGAGAAAGAAATTCGGAAGTGTTTTTTTTTAACAGTAATGACATGTGAGGATTCATTACAGGCTCAAAAAAGACAGAAGAGTACGATATGAATAGTTACGGGCAGGAGTTAACCAAGTGCATATTTCAGGAGAAAATCCTAGATATAGCCTACATAGTCTACTCAGAAGTCAAAAGTGAAATTTTATACTCCTGTGTACATCAATGTAATTGCAGCAAGAAAACTACATCTGGGCTTTAAGAGACTTACAAGACCAATTAGATATGAATGCATCAACAAGATGGATGAGGACAAATCTTCGGGTCTGTATTCAGAGAGCTCTTTATTTTCAGTAACTGACTTTGCAAAGCTGGAAGCAATAGCTGATTTACTGAGACCAATCTACAACCATTCAGAAACATATCATTAAAATGGGGCAGCATACAAATTAGCTGATTCTTATAAATAGATAATAACTGTAACTTTTAAAACATTTCTTTTATCACTAATTACTCGAGAAAGAGAACAACCAGAGGGAGGCCACAGTTTAGGAACAAAACTTGGATTGAACTAAAAAGAAAAAGTACAACAATATGATACCTAAAATAAAATGGTGGAGGCAACAAGAAAGTGTTTGAATGCTAGTGACACGGGCCAAAACCACTCCATGAATTGATTAATCATAAGCACTTTGCAAGCCAACAAAGATAATACAGTATGAAAGTGACACACACTAAATTTTTTCATTCCCCTGTTATAACAATGGAGGGTCCAACATAACCTACAGAGACATGTACCTCTATACAAACAACTCAAAATTATTTGGCAACCATTTTTGGCCATTAGTCCAGATGAACCAGGGCTCTGAAATCTAGTCAAGACAAGCAAAAGGATGTTCAAATCAAACCCAGTTGAACATCAAACTGACAGACATTTATTTCAAAATATTTGAGTCCATTTCAGGTTATGCACTTCTTGGACTTAATTTCACAAATCAAAAGATAATCTAAAATGCCTTGAGTACCTTGCTGTAGTCCATTCCATAAATATCTCCGACAAGCATATCCACTTTTTTGTTGTCTCCGTGCTGGCTAAGCTCTAATAACTCATCAAAGCTGGATAGGAAATGAAATTAGAATTTGGAACAATTGAATCAACAATAATAAACACAACATATAAACCATAATGGCTTCGACAAAACACCAAATCAACCTTTTGCATTTTGTTAAAAGCTTTCCCAGGGCCAAACATGTTCCACCACCAACATGGATCCCACTGACACGCTGAAAGTTTCCTTCTCCAATCACCTACATTGCCATCAGTATCTTCAGAAAGCTTTTCAAGACATGAAGGCCGGACTGGCAAAATAGAATGTGAAGGTTTAAGTAAAATGGCACCTTGATCATACTGACACCAGAACCAATATTGACAAGAAGGTAAGGGAAAAGATTATTCTGATCAATCTGCACAAATTCTTTCCTGCCCTCCATGTGTGTGAAAGCTTCATGATGAATTGACTACATGGAGCCATTAAAAGTCATAAGCACGCAATTTAACAGAAACAGTTTAGCAGAACTGTAAACAATGAAAGACCCTAAAGTATAATCAGGAAAGTTTACCTACTTTAAGCAAAAAATTTGCTCCATTGACAAGGCAATCCATCTCTTCTTCTTTGTCAAGACTAATTCCAAAAGACTCTTGAAAGATATCTGCAAATTTATGAGCCCCACCACCAGTGGCCTTCACATGCAGTACTGTTAGTCTATAAAGTCCAGAAGTACACATATTTCACAGGGGAGAAAACAAGCATCAGGTATTTAATCTTTTTAAAAGATTACGGTGACGTAGAAAGAGTAATTTTTTGTGCATGATTACCTTGATTACCACAACATTGTCACCGGAATCCCCAGACTGACAAGAGTGTGTACTTCTCCCTACAGATGTTATGTTAAACCATGTTAAGGGCATGTTAAAAGTTCAGACAAGGAACATGTACAGAAGTAAAACCGATAAAGATACTCCATGTTCATTTTTGTATGACAGTGGACTAAATAAGTTAACATATATGACAATTTCAGAGAAAACAAGAAGTTAAGTTACCACCGATGTGCAGCTGTTTTGAAGAAATAAAATTCAAACACTCGTTAAGCTTCACAGTCTCAAACTTCACGAAATGCAGCTTTCCACCACTAATTGGATATCTTTGTTTTCCATTTGACTTCCATAGCTTCTCAGCCAAGCAATGTTTGCTAACATCAGTAGAACAATCCTCATGCCTCGAGAAATATACTAATTTAGTGAGAGTACCTGCCAATAAAACATGAATTATGTAAATATATAGCTATCTGCACAATGATTGCTTGTTTGTGACTGGAGAGAGCAGTTCCGCATACGAAACAAATAAGTCGAGGCATTTACTTGAACCACATAAAGTTATGAACGACATCAATTAACTAATGAACAAATCTAAGAGAGGTCTGAACTCTCTAACCTCCAATATCTAATGCCAAACGACAAACATTGTTATCCTGATTTGGCAACAGAATCGTTGGGTTGCGCTCCTCAATATTTCCATGAATTGTAGCCCCACTAATATCAAATGGAAGCTGAAAACTTGACAATTGGATTGGGTTGGTCACTCGCATCACGTCCACAGACTCATTCCTTTCGTCACTACCTTCCTTCTTCTCGATCATTTGGGAGTCTTGATAAGCTTTTCTCAGAACAGTCTTTGTGGCACCGAATTCTTTGCACCTGTTACCAAAGTCCTTCCCACCATTTCCTTCTGCCGTGCTGATCATGTTAAGTGGAATTTCCTAAGTCCAAGGAGAAAACTCAACCACGTTACTTGTAGAACAAATAATGAAAACAACACAGTGCGACTCATCAAATAAGGAACCACAAGAATTTTAGGAAAAAGACGAAGCAGAAGCTCCATGATTAGAAAACAGAAGTGAGGCATAAAGTTATAAATCTACAGCAATCAAGCGTGCTTTCCCGGACATTTATTCTTAAAACAAAAACCAGCGACATACAGAGGAATTATTGCATATAGGATTTGAAAGAGCGAAATGAAGTCAATTCTAAATGAGTATTGAAAATTGGACGCCGAATAGAGGCGAGGTTCATTGACTGCGAACTAATTTTACTAGATTCAATTCAAGAACCGAGGCAAGATCAGAAGTTTAGATGAAACCAGAATTTCCTCTGAAAATACCGAGCAGTCGGTGGGCAAACCTGTTTATCGGTGGGGAGGTCGGAACTCAGGGGTAATTGGGGTGTCTCCTCTACCGACATACACTTCAAATCCTTCAACTCGGCAGTAATTTTGTCCAGAGTCCCTTTTAGCTCCATTACAATAACCTCTAAAGCTTCGACCGAACATTCTCCGTCCGGGATCCCTCTCAAGCGGTTCCTCAGCTCCCTCTTGAGGTCCGCAGCCTTGGCAACGACCGCGCGATCCCCAATTTCGCGGGTCCCCGATTTCCCCATGCTTTCTTCTTTGAACCTTCGTCGTGGTCCCTTACCCCCCATCCTCCTTCCTCATTATATATCTCATGGACTGAGGGGACCTCGAATCATGATCCTGTGATTCACCCAACGACCAATACCGCATTTCCCCGTTGTTGCAGGCTTGCAGGACGGCTGCGTATATATTCCACTTTGTACACGCTGTAAGAAAAGTTTGCAAATGTCGCCCACCCAGTCCGTTGTACCTGGAAGCTGGACTGTGGAATCACGAATCCAAACAAATTTCCTCACCCGCCACCGTTTTGCATCAATCTAATCGGAGGCAATATTTAGAAAGACAAGAAGAACCCAGATGCTACAATCCAACATTGTTTTACCCAGCGCGAAATTTCCTCTTCCGCCGCCGTTTAACGACCCATATATATGGCCGTTATCCATATATCAGAAATCGAGCGTTTCATTTTTTTTATTTTTTATTTTTGGCTCCAATGATTGACAAAATCTTTAAGTCGCCTAAGTTGACGAATGACGAGCATTTTGAAATCTAAAGAAAGAACAGGAAAAGTATCCATTTGAGCTCACTCCAGTATAATTTATCCACTAATCTTGAATAGAGTAAACAATAATTTGTTTCTTTCATTAATGAAGACTTTGAATGAATGATCGGATTCGTATTAAACTACTAATTTGAAGAGATATGTTTGCTGTCTGACTGACGGAATATCACATTGGCTGGTGTTTTTAATGAGTTATTAATAATTATTGTTAATGATTTCATATATTATTATTAATGATTTTATTAATGTATTTTATCTAGTTTCGTACAATACATTAATAATTTATGAGGAACTTTGGGATTGTTGATATTTACTCCAATTTATTTTTACCAGCAAGAAAACCTATGTCATGGAAATTATTAAAAAAATTATATGTCATTTAAATTTTTTTAGTTAATATAATTAATGGGATTTTGTTATATTAATAGTGTAATTTATAAATTACAAAATTATCAACTAGAAAATTATTACACTTAAAGATTCTCCCATAAAAATATTGTGCTCTTTAGAAATTTAAGATATTTTTATATAATAAATAAGTTATTTAATTTATGTTATGTAAAATTTAATATAAAATATTTTTGAATATTTTATAAATATATAAACTAATAAAATTTAGTTATTTTACATGTATCCCAATAAAGTATTTTGAAAAATATGTATGTTAAAAAAGATAAGAGTAAGAAGATTAAATAAAAATAATAAAAAAATTGGAGGAAGTAAAAAAGTGAAGTCAATGAATAAAAGAAATGAAAAGAGAAACACTTAGTTGCTTCAATTAAAACAATATATACTAGAACACACATAGTAAAAACAAAAAGAACAAAAATTATTTGATAGAGTAAGACAAATAATATATCACATGTCTTTTTTCCTCCCAATTCATGTCTTTTCTCCTCCCAATTCATGTCTTTTATCCTCCTAATCCATGTGTTTTCTCCCCCCAATTCATGTCTTTTCTCCTCCCAATCCATGTCTTTTCTCCTCCCAATCCATGTCTTTTCTCCTCCCAATCCATGTGTTTTCTTCCCCCAATTCATGTTTTTTTTCCTCCCAATCCATGTCTTTTCTCTTCCCAATCCATGTCTTTTCTGCTCCTAATCCATGTCTTTTCTCGTCCCAATCCATGTCTTTTTTCTTCCCAATCTTTTTTTTGTCCTCCCAATTCTCTGTCTTTTCTCCTCCCAATCCATGTCTTTTCTCCTCCCAATATCCATGTCTTTTCTCCTCCCAATATTCATGTCTTTTCTCCTCCCAATATCCATGTCTTTTCTCCTCCCAATATCCATGTCTTTTCTCCTCCCAATATCCATGTCTTTTCTCCTCCCAATATCCATGTCTTTTCTCCTCCCAATATCCATGTCTTTTCTCCTCCCAATATCCATGTCTTTTCTCCTCCCAATATCCATGTCTTTTCTCCTCCCAATATCCATGTCTTTTCTCCTCCCAATATCCATGTCTTTTCTCCTCCCAATCCCATGTTTTTTCTCCTCCCAATCCAATGTTTTCTCCTCCTATAATCCCTTGCATTTTTTACTCCCAATTTTTCTCTCCCACAGTCCCATGTTCCTTTAATTCCTAATTAGCTCACTTCCTCCTCCTCTCCTAAATCTTTCTCCCTTTCTATCAACGTAACCTTCTCTCTTTTTCTCTTCCTAAATTCTCTCACCCAATTAAGTAACCTCCCTAATCTCTTTATTTTCACTCCTCTTCCACACTCCAAATTTTTCTAATTTTAGGGACAAAATTAGGGAGGAACATCAATGAAAAAAAAAAAAAAAAAAGAATCAAACAAATGGACAAATTAAGTTGTAAATGGTGTGAAGAAGGGACCTGCTCAAGAAACTGGAAGGACAAGCTCAAAATGCCTAAAAATTAAGGACATAGATGAATGAAAAATTAATCCATTGATTCACACATGCCTGGATTGGGCCGACGATAGAGCAGAGAGTGCGCCGAAATTGTAGGAGGAGATAAGAGGACGGAGTTGGGAAGTATATATATATATTAAGATATATATCCACGGGTACCGGAGATAGCAAACTCAAAAAAAAAGTAGAACAAAAGGTGTCGAGAAAATGAGAGACGTACAGACCACAGAGAGATATATGAGACAGGGAAGCTGAACATGAAGTGGGGTTTAAGGCCGCTGGAATTTATACGCTAGGTCACTCAGATCTCCACAAACAAGTTATTAATAAGGCCTGCTACAAATAGTTTGACGTGAAAGAAAGCAGGATGCAGAAGGAGAATGGGATTAATTAAGGAGCTAGCAAGTAAACTTCGGCTTCCCGGAGGCAGAAGTATCAGTTTTAAAGTTTATATAAACCATTGGTTGGGTGATTTATATATACTTCTACCTCCCAAATTTGATTTCCATTTTTCTAGCTTTTCTATTTTTCAAATTAAAAGGAAAGCTTGATAAGATCAGGAATAAGACTAGTATTAATTACCACCAAATGATCGGAATAAGAAAAAGAGAAAAAATAATTAAATCTATTCTATGACATAGTTTAAAATATGATATGAAGGCAGCTAATTATAATACTAAAAACGATTCTAAGACACAGCAAATTAGAAAAAAAAAAAAAAAAAAAAAATGTATTGTCATCTATCAAAAAGGCCACGTTCGTTGTCATCTCCGGCGAGCTGCTTGCAGAGACCCAGATACGTAAGATAAAGCACTCGATCCTTGGCCCCCGTGCGGTGATTACTGGTATGCTTGCAGAAGTACTTGAGCTGCTCCAGCGTGCAACACCCGAGCATCCCTCCCAAGAGCAAGAAGAGCCAGTTGATGGACCTCTTCTTCTGCGAGATGACCGGCTTCACGCACCCGGGCTGCCGGCACATCCGGCACGACGGCAGCGCCGGGTTCATCCACTCCCCGGGTGCCCGGTCGTGCATCGTGGCCTTGTTCCTCGCCACGAACCCCCGGACCTCCTCGAACTTGGGGCCCACCGGGTACTCCATCTCGTACCGAGCCTCGCACCGCTTGCACTGCACCTCCCCCGTCACGACCCGGATGCCCCTCCGGAAGAGGTGGGCTAGGCTGTGGACGTGGGCCCGACGGTTGGTGGCCCACGGGTACGGCTCCGGCACGTGCTCGTCTCTCCGAGCGGAGGTCGCGTTCGAGTTCCGGCGCGCGCGCGCCGCCGGTCTCTGATCTTGTCGAACGGTACTAGTACTGGAAGTCGCCGGAGCCGCCGCCGCCGCGGCGGGCCTGTTCGGGGCGGCGGCGCGGGGAGCAAATGGGGGAGGTATGGATGAGGGTACGTGCATGGGGGGAAGACGCACGTAATTATTTGGATAACTAAGGTGGGGTATTGGCGCTTGCTCTGCTGAATCAGCTGGTTCCTGGGCGGTGCGGTAATTAGCAGAACGAGTGTTTGTTACTGTGTTGATGTGTTGGTAATTATCGACGGAAAGTCTCGGCCGGACCGGCGGAGGGGAGAGACGGAGGCGGAGACGATCATCGTTGAATGCTTCGGCGGCGGAGGCCGTCCCGGCGGGGTAATGGGGAGTGGTGCTCGGAGAGTTTTGATCGTTCCTCCTCCTCTTTCTGCTCATTCCCACCTGAAAAATGTCCATGTATATATGTATGACTCTAACCTATAGCTTCTTCCTGCGGTGGTAGAGAATGAACAATCAGAACAATATAATTAAGTACAATTAATGCAAAGAAAGCAAAGTAATAAAGCAAAATAATATAAAAAATTAAATCTGCAAATAAAAACGTTGATCTAATAAATGAACAGTGATTAGAAAACTACTGGCACCGAGAAAATTATATATTAAAAATATATATGCATATTAAATTATAACACAAAAAACATTGAGATGAAAATATTAAAATTATAAAAATAAATTAAACTAAAAAATAAAAAAAATTTAAAACGCAAAAAAGTATTAGACCTATAATCAATGTTGGATAGGGCTTTTTTAATAGCTGGAAAGAGATACGATATATATACATTGTTGGGCTTAATTAATTACTGTTTCTATCAGGTTAATTTTTTGAAGGTTATCATTCTCGACCTAATTAGGGTTTAGCTTAGAAAGATATATATATATATATATATGTGTATACATTAATGTTGGAGCAGAAGTAGAGGATTAGCAGGCGGGCGGTCAGTAGGTTTAGTACTGGTACTGATTACAAAACTTCAAGAAAACGTACTTATATGACAGAAGAAAGGAAAAAACTTTGAATGGAGTAAAAGCAAAGGATATAACTTTGAAGAAGATCTGGTACATGAACAAGGGAAAAGACCCAGAAAATCATATCAAAAGGAAAGAACAGATGGAATTGCTCTAGCTAGAAGACAGTACCAGCAAACAGAAGAGAAAGACCGATGGATGGATATATATATATATATATATTACCTGATCATCAGAAGATGTATGAACGTAAAGCCATAGCATGAATGCTAGAGATGAGAAGATGTACGAACGTCAAGCCATAGCAGCACTTGTTTATAAATTAAAGAGATACGGCCGGCATTTGGTGTGGGTGTGGGAGTCGTCATTTGGTTTTCATATTTATAATCAGATGATGAATTGGAGAGGTGTAAGGTATTAGATGGACAGAGAGAGTCGTATACAATTAGTACGTACGTGTAGGTTATATGAGAGGCGTAGGAGGTTACTCAGATGGATATTGTAGTTATCTGTCTGTATATATCTTTAACTTATCGATCTCCCTCTTTCAGAGTCATGTCTTGATCTCTCTCCCTCTGAATTCGTACCGAAATTCTAGGAGGAACTTCAAAAGCTACGGATCTGCGTACTCGCCTCCGATTCCGGGTATTTTGCCCAGATCAGGTAATTAGCTGCTTAATTTCAAGCTTTTCCTAGCCACTCCATCCATGGAAGTTCTGTAATTAATGAACTAAAAAAATATTTTAGTTATAAGTAATATTAATAACTGAATAATAATTGTTAGTATTTAATTAAATTATTATTAATATATAATAATATATTCAAGCACGTTTAAAGATCATGAGTGAAAAAAAAGTAAATAATTAGACGTTTTTTAATTACACATTTTTGGTAATTGTATACATTCCCGTGCATGTAAGCCCCAAAATTTAAGAAACGATCCCAGCAGCCATGCAAGTGCAACGCAAGGTTGGTTCATTTTCATCAATTAATATTAATTCAGTCGTCATCCTCCTCCACCGTGAAGTCCGGTTCGGTCGGCTTCTGCAAGGACCGGACCACCTCGGAAGAATCGCTCCCACCGGCGCTCATATTCGTCAGTTTGGATCCAGCAGTACCCCTCCGAGTACTGGCCGCGAGCCTCGCCGCGTACACGGCTATGGGCTGGGCGGTGATCGGCGGAAAATCTGTCGGGGGGTCCGGCGACTCCCGCCCGGAGCTCTCCCGGGACTTGAGCTCCAGGGCCATCTTCCTCTTCTTGAACCGGCGCCAGGCGGCCTGAATGAAGCATGCGGCCCAGGTCCGCCACTGTTGGGAGTAGAACCGGAACTTGTGGCGGAGCTGCTTGCTGTGGAGCCGGCGGAACTGGGCGGCGACGAACTTGAGGTCGTCGGCGATGAGGGCGAAGGCTTCGACTTCGAAGACGGCCTTGACGGTCCGGGTGGAGGAAGGGAGGATGGCGGCCGGGCGCGGGTCGAGCGCCCAGGTGAGGAGCTCCTCCCCGCAGAAGTCCCCCGGTCCGATCCGGATCGAATTAAAAAACCCGGTCCGACCGCCGTTGGTCGTGTAGGAGTCGAGGTGGCCCCGGATGATGAACAGCATCTCGTTCACCGGGTCGCCTTCCCGGACCAGGCACGTCCCCTCCGTGCACAGCGCCGGCTTCAGCCGCTCGCAGATCGCGTCCAACATCCGCTCGTCCATTTGATCGAACAGTGGCACCTAAATCATTTCAGAGCTCATCACTTTACTTCTTTGCTTATTCTAGTGTTAGAGATTAATTAGTCCCACACACATACAGTAATTAGTAGCACTTACCCGACGAACAAGGTCGAGACAGAGATGGCGCTTGATGTCTCTGCGGAGGTCCATGGGGAGGCCCTTGAGAAGAGACTCTTCGTCGACGCCACGGGTGGCCAGCCACTTGTACTGGTCGTACCTGCGCACGCATTGACGGAGATCTTGAGGGAGCTGCCTGTGACGCATCCATTGCTCTGTGTCCATCCTTCTGATTCTCCATTCTTCCAGTCGAACTGTCGTGGATTGGAGATAAGTCTGCGACGGGATACATCATTTTTTAGTTAAGATTGATCCAAGTTTTTAAATGAAACAGAGTCCCTCCCTCCTCTGTAAATGCCTCTTTTTGTTCTCAAATCTTACTTTCCCCTGTTTCAGACCATGGAGAGAGAATCGTACCTGCATGTTCCCTATGAGCAATCCGAAGAGCACTAATCCAAGAATAGCGATCACAATTGCGAAGCTTATTTCCCCAATGTAAGTGCTGGTGAAAAGATTCTGACCCAGAGAGCTGCATTGTCGATTGAATTAAAGTCAATCGTACCCAGCAAGAAAAAAAATAAAAAATAAAAAATAAAAAATAATTTACAGAAGGATGATATGACATGCTAATTAAGTACCTCAAGTTTCGGAGCCCCCACCAGAGACAGTAGAAGTACTTGCTGAAGAAATGAGACGAAGTGATGTTGAAGTTTATCGCGTCCTCGTAGATACCAAATTTGAAAAAGCTACTGCTTGGGTTACACAAGCTTGTGATATTGCTGGACTTGAACCAGGTGTCCCTGAAATCGCTCTTCACCCGGCAGTCAAAAAATCTGTACTGACAAGATGGGATTTCCAGTTTGCAGGCCTGCTTCCAGCAAGCTTCTTGCCGCTCGACGGACAACAGATACCAACAGGCTCCCAGAACCTGCAGATTTTAAAGCACCAGATTGAGTGAGTTCATATTTAAAGCAGCCAAATGCAAAAATGGGTTAGGATACAGTGAGAGATTAAGAAAGAGAATGTGAAGAATAGTGAAGCTCCTCACATGGCTTGCCAACATGTAGAGCATAAGGTTGTATGCTGCCCCTGCCCATGCTGTTTCAGTCACCACTCCAGTCGCCTTCACAATTTGAGACGACAGAGGAAAGATTAGAAACAACCGAGGTAGGTACTGGAAGATGATGCAAAAACGAAGAACATTCTTGGTGTTTGTCATTATGGAGCCGTTTAAATTGGGAATCACTATCCAAATCAACACCTGATGAAAGAACAAACAAAAATCACACACACACACACACACACACATATATATATATATATTTCAGAATCTTGAAACGAAAGCAGAAAAAAACCCATTTTTCAATAGATTTCAATCAATATCCGGACCTGTGGAAGAGGCAAGGCGGCGACCAGGTCGATCCAGAAGCCTTTGGCCAAATACCTGGAAGCAATCTTTGAAGGGTCAATAACGAGCTCGCCCCTCCCAAAGACACGGGAGGAAGGGGCGATATAAGCGGTCCGAAAACGAACGAAGATGTGAACCGTGTAGAAGATATCAGCTACGGAGCGTATGAGAGTGAGGGCGACCTCGAGAGGGATCTCTATATCTATACAAGCCTTCTTTTTGGAACCAGGTAAGTAAAAAAACAAGGGGTCCACGAAGAGAGAGACTAAACATGCTACCAGGAAGACATTGTTCCATCGATGGAGGACTTGCCCTCTCGGGTCCAGGATCTTCTTCTTCACTCTCTCGTAATCCTCGGAGAAGACTCGAGACAGTACTTTGGCTTTCAAGGATCTCCCTGTTCTCCCCGGAGACTGGGCCCTCTTAGTGCTTGCTTCTGGTATTTGAGTCCCGTCTATCTTGTAAGTCAGCTTCACCAAGTTTTTATCTGCTCTGTTTGCGCTCAAGTTTGTAACTTCGGGGTCATCTTCAAATCTGGGGTTACAAATTTAAAGTCGTTCTGAATCAGTTGTAAGTTTCATCAACAGGAGATCAAACTTGATGATAAGAAAACATCTAAAACAAAAAATTTAAAATTTTTTAAAAAAAAACTCAAATTTCTCTGTAACTGATAAACTTGGGCGACGATCAAATCAAACCCTGAACTCAAATTTGAAAGCAGACCTGACGGATTTCGAATTGCCAAAAGCCATGGCGTTTCTGTCAATTTCCGGGTGGTGTCAGCTTCGGGTTTCTCTGCGCCATGAAAGACAGTGGAGTTTCAGTAAAATGTGGCTGGATAGATAAAAGGATCAGAAGCAAATGGCACGATCTTGTTACTCAACCACAAGCATTAAAGGCAATTTCAGAGGCTGCTTTTACCAGGAATCTTGTGAATTGGGAGAAGCAACTTGGGGAGGAAAAGAAGGAAAGCTGTACTACTAACCACTTTAGCCCAAAGGTAAAACCTACCACTAAATATCGAGGCTTTTTTTCTTTTTCAATGGCAGAGTCCATATGTTTGTATTCCGAAATTTATCGGAAATCTTCCTTGTTAAGATTCAAACACTTGGGAGAAGAGAGTACAGTGATATTATTTGCTTTAACTACCTAAAGTTTCAGACATCCCTTAATGTAGAAAAACTCTTTGATGCATGCAATGTGTCACTGATCCACTAATTCGCGAAAACAGCATTTGCAGAAAATATTCACTTTCTTTCAGTCTTTCTGCATCTGTTACCCGTGAAGTCTCTGTATCCAACCCCCTCTTTCTTATCTTGAGACGAAATAATTATTCGAACCAGAAGATTAGATCCGCAACACAGACAGCAAAAAATTGTTCAGACGACGATACAGAGAAAATCGGAAACGAAGTAAGATGGCAAAAAATCTACAAGTCTGGCGAGAACCCGAAGAATAAACAATGGGTGGGTGGGGGTGTTGAGGAAAGAAACAGAGAAGTTTGAATAATTGAGAGATGAGAAAGGAGCCGGCCAGAAGGGAGAACTTACTATCGTATCCGAACTCCGAACGTGAATTGGGTCCTCATTCGATCTCTCTCCGTAGCATACAACCATATCCTTCTTCCCTCCGATATGACAGAAAACGGAATTTACCCAGCTCCGAGAAGAAAAAACAGGGTCCAACTCTGGGAAGAAGAAGGAGTATATCTTATTTCTGGCGAGGCGTGGAGGAATATTAATTCCCGTCCAGTCTCCCGAAAACGAGGAAGATGAATCCAGAGAGAAACGGGGTCGTGACGATGAACCCAGCATTCGCGACTTGCAGTTTCAGAATTTCAGAGAAAATGACATGACATGGGGCCATGCCGATGAATCCAGAGTGGCGCTTCCTTCTGGACCTTCTCCTTCTCTCTCCATTTTCTTCCCCAGTTTTTACTCGCGCGCGCCTTTCTTTACTTGAGAACTGATCACTCCCTTATCATACGAGAATATGATAATACGATACTAAAAGAAAAATCGCTGAAAAGTAAAGTAAGGATCAGAGGAGGAAGAAAACAGAGAGATGGATCTCCACAGTCCGGGACAGCAGATCGATCAGAGCTGGTTCCCGTCCCCCCAGGCCCCATTTTTTTTGTCTTTTTCTTTAACAATTACGAGGAGTTGACCAGGTTAGCCTCCCATGCCCAATAACCAGACGCCGCGTGTCAAAGCGTTTACCTTTTTGTCTTTTTTCGCTTTGAAGCTGCTTCTGGTTGCTTCGCGTGTAGGGGAACCGGGGGGGCACCGACTGCCGGCGACGGGCGGAACGCCGGTGACTCGGTGACTCGGTAGGTGAGGGAGAGAGTCAGAGACAGCGGGATGTGGTGGAGTAACAGCTCGATGCAATTAAGGAAATGTGCCCTCACGCGTCAACACCGGAATCTTTGGCCGGCGCTTCCCATATTTCTTACACGTTGTCTCATTAAATGCCGGCCCTTCATCTTGCTCTTACCCAAAACCCATCACGAGCTTATTATTATTATTTTTATTTAAGATTTTTTTCTTTTGTTTTTTTTTTTAAAAAAAAGGAGGAGAGTTGAATTGAAGTAGGCTTTCTTATTTATTTAACAGACTCTACTTTTGCTTTTTTTTTAAAAAAAAAAAAAAAAAAACAATTCTCTTACTTTTTTTCTTTCTTTGATGACATCACTTTATTCGGAGGAAGATTTAAATAGTAAGGGAAAAAGAAGATGCCGAAGAGGAACTTCTCTCCAAGTACATTTCCTTTCTGTACTTGGTTCTTGCTTTTAGTCACTCCTTAAATAAGCTCTGTAGACTCTATACCCTGTGTTATATGAGCCAATAGCAATGCTAATAAGTGTTGCTAAATTCCATAGTGCTGCTGTTACCGGAATTTTATTTTTTTAAGTTATCCGTCCCTAATTAAACAGCCTTTGTTCGCGCGGATCCGGCCGGGACTGATAGTATTATATGTCTTGTTACTGAATGCTAAAGAACGGCCTGCTTATAAATAAAGGGAGGGAGTGGCTCTGGGTGTGCCTCAATGGGTGCCGCTGCAAAGGATAAAACTTAGGATACGACTGTACATAGAGGTCAATATAGAGGTCAAGAGAACAAAATAAGGGTATTAGTTTTTTTAAAAAGGATCTTATTATGGACAAGAGGAAGAAGTTTAGGCAAGAACCGCCTGTCCTTTCCTAGCTTAAAAGACAGACTTGAACTCAACAAAACCTTCAGTTGGGTTTAAATAGCTAAGCACGTTTACACTAAACTTATTTAAAGCAAAAGGGTTTCAATAGCTAAAGACAGAGACTAAAACTTATCAAGTACTGAGTCACATTCGAATCATAACAGTGGATGAGTCAAATTTGAGTTGGGGGATCTGATCGGACCAGATGCTCTTGCTTGTACTCTTTAAATCTCCACCAAACAATAGAGGGTGGTTTCCCCTTACGACTAAAAGAAGCTTCTCAAATGCATATATTATAGAGAAAGCACTTCAGATAACACAAAAAAAAAAAAAAAAAAAAAAAAAAAAAAAAAACAAATACTTCATTTGAAAAAGAAGGCAAATGGAGATCACCTTCATTTGCCCTGCCCCATTAAGCATATATGCTTTCAGTTTATTCTTAGGAATTACTTTGGCCGTTGTTTCTACCTTGCCATTTAAAATACCTGAATTTCCTTGTTTTCTGAAATAGAGAAACTAAAGTAGTGAGAGCATGTTTAAATTTCTTGTACTAGTCCTTTCTCGCACCAATCTTCATAGTGGGATCGGGTCTTAATTTCTTCCAGAACACAAACTGGGTACTCTCTGGGTAGGGCCGTGGAGCTTCCTCCATTTTCAGATGAGTGAATCAGAATAAAGCAATATTTGAAGAATATTTCCTCTATAAATACATGAAGATTCCAAATGAAAGCTCAACACTTGAACCTGCAGCATCTTAAATGTCTTAAAGCACACGCCATAATGTATTGAAAGATATCGTCATTCAGGCAGCTCTTTTCTAAATCTAAGCTCTCTTACATAGAACAGGAACGACTCCTGCATTAACATAACCTCAAATACTGCTCAAAATTGGCGCCTTGGCCTAGACTCCGCCATTGTTACTCTAATGGATCTGCCATTCATCTCCTGCACCACCCAAGATTATGTCAGAACATTGAGGTAATTTATATACATGAAAAGCAGCTGTATAATTGAAACACAAAATGCATTCTGGAGAGTTCATTTTATTCCAACAGTAGACCACCGTAGATCGGCATGTCATGCAGAGCTTTTTTTGTTGCTCTTCTTCTTGTTGCTTTCTCTTAAAAACAAGTATGGGATCCACTTACCATTCCATCGAGAGATGATATTGCATTGTTGACCTCGTCTGCTGTGTCGTAAGTGACAAAACCAAACCCTCTAGATCTACCGCTATCTCTATCATAAATCACTCTAGCTTCCACAACGTTTCCTTGCTCACTGAATAGTGACTCAAGGGCTGACTCATCCACATTCCATGGAAGGTTACCCACATGGACCCTGTGAGAAGAACCAAGCGTGCTGCTGCCACCACCACCGCCACCACCACTACCACCCCTGAACCCCCTCGATTCATCCCTACGGGGTGGAGGGCCTGCATTCACTCTTAGCGGTCTCCCCTCAAGTTCCTGTTGCACCATAATAGTCACTTGTCAATAAAACTAAACTTTTGTGATAACAGTAGCAGCTGCAATTATTACTTCAATCATTCAAACATTTGTTTCCTGTTAATCTCTCACAGAGAGACACCCTTCTGAAAGCATGCAATCCTTACTCCTCAAAATAGCCCCTTCATAAGTACATGTAATTAAATAGACAAACGAGCCATCATGCACAAGTTGACTGTCCAGCAACAAAAGAATTAACTCTCGAAGGTGACAAAATTGACTACGTGAAGAAAACATGATGAAAGCCTTAGTCTGCTCAAAGGAATTCTAATAGCAAGCAAATGCAGTAAACACTAATAACTTGCTAAGCATTTTCACAATGTCTTTTTTTTTTTTTTTTTAGAGAATGACTTTAACTAGGCAAAAATCTCAAAATAAAATAAAATAAAAATAAGAAATAAACGCTGAAGAAGTGGGTTCTCTAATCTCACAATAAAATGTTGAAGAGAGATCTCTTCCTCGCAAAACACAACAGCAAAACCTTGGTAGACCTTTTTCCAAGACTCCACCTTAATCACGTAAATGTACTCAACAAATATACCACGCTACAAAATTTCCTAAATGCCAAGAGGCCAAATGGAACAGTAATTGATTACTTCATGGAATGCCGAGTCCTTTTTCAAAAATTCTTTTTAAAGCAAAACTAAGACATTTCGAAAATTGAAACCCTTCAAGTAATGGTAGAAGATTAGTAGCTGCCCCGTCAATTGCACTGGATCAGTTAGTTCTACCAAGTTGACTATTTAGCTTATTTTTCTTCATTTCAGTGAAGAGTAAGCATTATCATCTACCCAGCAAATCTTGGACCTCTAAAAGAACAGATAACTAAGCAGTCTTTTGCCTTGTTCTTAGACATAAGGTTAGCTAAAACCAATCTGCTACATTAAATACCAGGCTGTTGGCATGATTTTAACGTGGCTTTTGACCAAACAATGCTAAAAAAGAATAAAAAGTAAACGGCTATAAGGCATGGCAAATTGTCAGTTGCTCAACCAGATAAACACCAAAAAGAAATGCAGCTACTCAAAATATAAACTTTCAAACAGGGATGCTCTCACCATTTCAAGAATTTTAGCAGCACCAGATGAAACGGAAAACTAGATCTCACATGAAAGTGGTTTTTTCCAGAGCCCACAAGATATTATTTGGAAGAAGCAGACAAAAACAGGAAAAACAAGTACTATCCACACAAAAAACAGACCACATACAAAAAGAATTTAATGAAATTCAGGGGAAAAAATCATAGGTGTCAGTCAAGCAAGAAGACGTATGCATACATACACCATTAACAGGTAAAAAGACTCATACATACACCATTAACAGGTAAAAAGACTCACATAGCCATTAAACTGCTGCTCGGCTGCTTCAACCTCCTCCACTGTTGACATCGTCACAAACCCAAACCCACGGCTTCTTCCAGTAAGCTTGTCATAAATAACCTGGCAGCGAAAATCGCATCAGCATTTCCAGAAGAGATACATCAAATAAAAAGAAGGATTTACCATATCACTTTTGGGTAGCACAAGACCAGCATTTATTAGTTGATAACGTAAGTCAAGATTAGAAAACTCACACATAAAACTTGTAATGAAATGGAAGAGGTGTTCATTTGAAATGCTTCTTACATAAAAAATAAAACTGGTAACACGTAGCTTATTCTTAATCCCCTTTAAACTTACAAGAAGAAGACAAGCAAAAATTTCGTTTCCCCAGTTCCCCAAGCACCCTAACAATTCGCAAAATTTCTAGGCATAAGTAACTCACCTCAACCATTTCGACATTGCCAGCTCGCTCAAATAAGCCCGCAAGTACGCTACTATCAACGCTGAAAGGGAGGTTCCCGACGAACAGCTTCAAATCGGGGGAGAAACTAACTTGCTCCTCTTCCGCTCCAGAGACCTCCCCTTGCTCGAACTCCGACGAAACCAGGACGTTTCGTACGAAGCCGGAGGAGAAAATCGTAGCATGTTTGGGGAGTAACACGGAGGAGAGGTGAGGGGTCCTCAATCTCGCACCCGAAGGAAAAGAAAGAGAAGAAGGGAGGATAAGAGAGGCTTGGGGCTGGGTTTTGGATGAGATAAGGGTTTTGGGGGAGGGATAAGGGAGGAGGAGAGCAGAAGAGGCCATGGTGTGCTGAGGCGCTGCTCCTCGTAGAAGGCAGTGGAGGGAAAGGGAAGAACCGGAGTCTCGCTTTTATTAAGGACTTGAAAGGATAGGGTGATGACGTGGCGGCAGTGCCCTAGGGAGATGAAGTAGATATTTTCGGTGAGATTTTATATCCTTGTCCTTGCCACAACCCAATAATTACACGAATAGGAGAGATATTATAAGCTAGATGACACGTCATCTGCCACTTCAGCTTAAGCCTGGTCTCCCTCCACCGTGGCGCCATCTCTGCCTCTTCCCTCCACCGTTTCAACTGGCGTCAATCTTCAACAAAATTTTCTTCTCTTCGGCCCTTTGTGGAACGCCTGTTCTTCCAGAGCTCCTTCCGTCGCCTGAGTTCCTTACGGTTGCCGGAGCTCCGCGGTACGAACTTTACTGCTGAGTAAGCTCCTTCTCTTTTGTCTTCGCGTTTTCAATCTGATCGTTTCTTTTTTGGACGATAGCTACAGCGAGGGGGAAACCGGAAGGTGGGGGGATTTAAAAGTTTTCAGCTTGCGTTAGACGTATCTGTACGAAAACCGATAGGGAGTGGAAAATGTTTTCCTCCTCTTCTCTCGAAGAACCTATGGATGCACGGGAAATGGGGAATGGCCCTTACCTGCTACTGTTGAGCTTCTTTTATTACATGTATAATGATAACACTCGAATTCTCATTGTGTCAATTGAAAAAAGCGCGTCGTATGCTGCTGATCGTCTACATTACCGAAGGTCGTTTTTTTTTTCCTTTTTCAGGATTGCATACATATAATCTTTTCCTTTTGCATCTGTTAGTATTTCTTAGATTTAGGGTTTTGAGGGAGTGATGGACCCTAGTTTCTATATAAGCTTGTACAATCCTTGGTCCTTTTCGACCCTTTTTTTTTTTTTTTTTTTTTTATAAATAGAACTTGATTATCTATTATTTCTAAGTAGTTGTAGACAAAACATTAAAAAAATACTGGTGTAAAATTTATTTTGTTTGACAAAGAGTGCTCCTTTTGTCAAAATTTTATCTGCTACCCAATCTGTCGTTCTTCCGTGCTACCCGAGTGAGTGTCCAGCTTCACTCGTTTGATGTGCTGCTGAACTGCCCCTTGTTGAGGAGAGTGACAAATGTAAGTGAGGGAATTAGCTGTTTTATAGCATTTGTCTGTCTGTTTCCTTGTTGAGGAGAGTGGCAAATGCAAGTGAGGGAGTTACAGTTTTGACATTCAAATGTCATTATATTCTTCCAGAACCATTTCTTTTTTTGTTGTGTGTTTGAATTAGTATTTCAGACGACTTTGAGAGTCGAGAAGGATGGAACTGAGATGGGGACTCTTAATAGCTTATAGATTATCTGATTTCTCTCAAATGATGTTATTTATTGTGTTATCAAGTTTTAGTTTGAGCGAACTCTGAGTCAGTGCATAACTTGTTCCATGTGGAGTAACTATTGATTCTCTTTTTAAGTCATTTTTCATTTATTGTAGCTGTAAACATTTTATAGCAGGAATTATTTCAAGAATTACTGCAAAAGCTGGTGTGGTGTTGCTATCCTGGCCTTTCTTTTCCATTTCACTGTACTCTGTTAGTTGATTTTCAGGTACCGCTCTCTCCTTACCTCCTTCAACAAATAGTTTAAAACCTTCTGTTCAGTTGCCCTTACTATTCTTCTTGGGCTGAACCTGAATGCAGGTTTAAGCTGTCTAGTCACAATGAGTGAGACTATGTCAAATTCCTCGAAAGAGGGGGAGTTGGCATCTTCCAATCTTACGATTCAAAGTTCTGCTTCACAATTTAAACGATGGGGCCGCAAATCCCCATTTATCAGATATGGAATTCCATTCATTTCATTAACAGTGTTTGGGGCAGTGGGCCTCGCTCATCTCTTACAAGGAGGGTACGTTATTAAAAATATCCGTTTTTTTATTTTAGGTTTCCTCCTTTAACTTCAATATTATAGTGAATGATTATTCATATTTTCAAGTTTTTTTCAACTGTCTAACTTGACAATGTTAGGCATGTGGAAATGTAAAAAGGGAACCTGTTTGCAATGCTTTTGTTGGTTTAAACTTGTAAAATACAGCATTCTCATTTGATTTTATGAAATATGCCTCTCTTCTAGTTCATTGTTCTTTATTCCTTCTCCCCTCTTTAACTTATAGTTGCCTTCACTATTAGACTTTGGCACTTGAGGGCTAGTTTGTGTATTCTTATTCACCATTCTTGTTTCATATCTTGTGTGTTTAATGGGTTAAGTTTTGTAATGGAGTCCTTTTGGGTTTCAGCAGGGTTGAATTTGAAAGCATCTGTTTTCTGATTGACTTTTGGGTTTTTAGCGCCCTATTATAGTTGTTGCATTTGATAATTGAAGATTTTGTTTGCGTATGATTTAGTAAGGAAGTTGCGAAGGTAAAAGATGATCAGGAATGGCAAATCATTGAAACAACAAAAGCACTGTCAAGGACTGGTCCTGTAGAGGGCTACAAACCAAAGAAGATTTCATTAGAAGAAGAGCTTAAGGTATTATTAGATTTCACCTGTTATTTATATGCGAGTTTGATTTTTTTAAGAGCTGTCGTTTGCCCTAGTGTCGATACTGATACTGGAAATTTTTGTATTTTAGGTCTTACAGGAGAAAGTAGATATCGACAGCTACGAGTACAAAAGGATTCCCCGTCCTAATGATGCGAAATCAGACAAGTGAAATTCTCTTTTTGTTATTTCTGCTGGAAGCAACACGTTATGCAGGCATCTCTCACTTTGGCAATCCATAAGTGTCTTTTTTCCAAAATGCTAGAAAACTGTATACAGGTAGAAATTGGTTTCCATGAGCATTAATAATACTCAGTTCATCTCTCTTTAGATACTTTCCTGGAAAATGGGTTAGTTCATCTCTCTTTGGAGACTTTCCTGGAAAATGGGTTTGTTTTTTCAGAAAGAGATGTCTTGGCAGGATTGATCGTCAACAGAGGATTGCAATTTTTTACTCAAGCGTTTGTATTATTTTTTACAACTTTATATTTAGAATTCTTATATCTAAATTAGGATATGATTTCTTGTATTATATTCTAAGTTTTATTTAACCAATTATTAGGTAATCGTGTCACAAAATAGAACGTATTTTAGGTAATCACATAACCAACGAGAAGACCCAAACGACTGAACGAGACCATTGAGCTACTACTGCAGTCGCAATTAGAACAAGACATTTAGCTTAAACTACTGCATCTAAATAATCTTTAATGCAGGTTGTTTGCTAAACTGTCTTCTGAGGAAAAAGGCAAAATATTATGCCTCCACTTTATATTACCTTCTCAAACTTTGAGTTTGGTAATTTGAACGATCTGCAGAATTTCCTGATTGATATATTGAAGAGATGAAGCCATTGATAGACTGAATTTGATATATTCACATTATCATTCTACAAGAACAGCACTAGAGTCTCTAAGAAAGCATAAACTCAATACTTTCTTACAGAGGTTCTGTTCCGTCGCACATCCAGATTCAACTCAAACCGATTAAGTGCACATACACCCAGAGAGAGAAGGTAGCGAATCAAATAGACAGACCATCACAGTGGAGGCGGCCCTTACTCAAACAGAGGAGGACAGCAGCAGGTAAACAACCCATAACAGCAAAGAATCCAGAAGCTGCAAGAAGAAGAAAATCAGCGGTCAGTCTCCCAAAACCCAGACTGGAATGACAGCCACCGCCGTATGTATGAGAGATGAAAGTGAAGATGTTAACTTACCACGTCGTCAGACATCCAGAGGAACTGCTAGCGCCTGGAGCATCTGGGAGGAGTGGAGAATCAGGGGACAGATCCATCAGGGGACAGATCCATCAGGGGACAGATCCATCAGTGAAGGTTGCTGGAACGAGAAATGCTAGTTTAATGGCTTGTTTTTCTGATTGATCCCTATCAGTCGTCGTACCTACCATTCCTTCCAGATCAAGTGGTCAAAACTACCACCTCTCCACCGTCACCGCAATTACTCTTCATCCAACCAACGGTCACACGGGAAAAGGGATTTCTATTAAAAAACTTTACATTTATATTCAAAAATACAATAGCTTTCAGTAAGTAAACATTTTGTTTTTCATTTTCAGAAAATTAGGAAATTCAGTGAGAGTATACAAGAAATACAAAGAGGCCAAACAAAGTAGTCTTTAATATATAATAAAAACACAAAGGAAGTCACTTTCAAAAAAAAAAAAAAACAAAGGAAGTCTACAATCTGAAGTAAACCCTCTGATGACGATGGATGAATCTCCTTTCATCAGAATAGACATGGAATGTACAGATGAAGTAAACACCATGAAGACAACAAACCACTCTCCATTAACTCCATTAGGGAAGTGAGTAAAATCCCTGAGCTTGTCGGATCCCTATTTGGACCAGCAGCAATTAACGATCTACTATATTTATTCAGCAGTTCAACCACACTTGTGTAACCTCCTATCCATGCAACTTCAAATGCCTAGAGATCTGAGTGCATTTGTCAAGTACGGTAGGATGAACTGGTAATCTGATCATCCACAAAAGCATACGTTCAAGTTAAGCCAGAACAAAATCTTAAATGGACCCTGATTTATACAATTAAAAATTAGACCACAATTTTCTTATAAAAACCATTGAAATATGAATAATGATGTGCTCTGTGTCATTTTACCTCCATCATTTACCTCTTGTCATGAACTCTTACCTGGCAAACAAAATATGTTCCCTTCTCTGTGAACAGGAAAGCCTTTGACCGAAACTATCAACATACTCTTGAGTTGCAGAGTTCTGAAAAAACAAGAGAAGAAACTTTGCATGCTTCCAAACCCAACTAGGAGTTCCGAAAAACCTACGGAAGAAACTTTTGATGCTTCCAAACTCACGTTCTGCAAATTCTGTTTCCTGCTAGAATTGGCAACTAACAGTGATCTGGTTAAATTGGTTCTCAATACTTCATTCCAATCCTCTTCAGTCAAATTCAGTGGAGAATGAACACTGCCAGGCAAAAGAAAATGAAATGAAATAAGATGAAGTTTAGGGGAAGAAGCCGAATATATTGGAGTTCCATGCCCCATACATATCTCTAAGTCCAGCGTAGTTAACGAGAGCATTGATTCTTCCTTGTGTCCCATGCTTTCTGCATAGCAGCATCAATGATGGGTTCCACTGCAGTCACTTCAAGCTGCATTGAAGCAAGTTCTCACCACCGATAGTAGATTTGAGATAGACGAAGAATTTGAAGAAGAAAAGGTAAATCGATCAATGTCCTTGCATAGAGTGTTCATATTATCGAATCTTTGAGCTGCGGCTATGATCTTCCAGCCGGCCTTGGCAAGGACCAAAGCAAGCTCCAGTGCCCATTATCACCTTTCCGTCTAAGGCCCCAAAGACTTCTCTGCCATAGGAGTATTACGATATTTCCTGAACCCTTTGCTTTCCCTTCTTATGGTAGAAAGACTGGATCATGAGAGGCAAACAGCACAAGAAAACCCAGGGAGCCCTGGGGCTATTGCATGTTTGGAAACACATCGATAGTTTGTTTCCTTCATTTTTTGGAACTCTGCACCAGACGCCTTACCTCAGCTCAAATTCTCTCTGTATCTTGTTCTCTCTTAATCCGTCTTTGGCAGGTTCCTATCACAACCAAGGAATGAGCATTTTAGCGATTGCAAAAGTTTACAGTTTGGTTGATTTCCATGACAGCAAAAAACCATAAGTAACATAGAATCATTTGAAAGAAAACTAGGTCGTATTTACCATAAATCCCACTGGTCTTTATTATTGGTTGACAAGAATTTATGGTTACAAAATATCAGCCTTAAAATTTCTCAAATCATAGTAAACCTCATATGCTCCAAGAGATAGTGTTCAAAACCAGGTAATGTTTACTAAAACAGCCACAAATTGGTGGAAATGGATGCATGGTTTCATATTATCAGTCATAAAGATTTCTCAAGGACTACTAAATCTCATGTGCTCCAAGTAATAATGCTCCAAAATGGGCAGCTACCAAATGTCCAAAAGCACCAAAGGTAACAATAATTGGTCATCTCAAGGGCTTCACCAAACGAATCATAAAAATGTAATAATAGGTCACAATTGGCTCAAGAACTTTATGGGCAAGCAGAAACAACTCGACCAGCAGGAAAAAGTTACAACTTGAAAATGTTTTAATGGGGACTCCTAATGAATTACTTGCCAGTTAAAGAATGCTTCCTTAGATCTGGAATATCACTAACTACATTACAAGGGAGAACAGCTAGAACAACATTTCTGATGAGGTAATTAAGGTTTTCTTTGTTAACAAGTCAGAATTATGTACTCAAAGTCAACGTAAGAATACATGCATAAAAGAATTCCAGTGAAATGCTGGTTTTTATTAAAATCGCAGGGTTATGTAGGGTATTTAGGCGTATGAGAGACAGGTGTACCTAATAATCACATATAATAAGAACTCATATAATAAGAACTTAAAATGTCTTACCTTTCAAATGTGTAACAAACATGTGGCAGAAGTCTCCTTGGAGTTCACTGCAGGCCAATGCGATCTGATGATGCTACCATTGCAATCATACAAGGTTTGTTGTGGAGTTAAGAACCTGTGATATGATCACCTTGCAGGTCCACAAGTGGTAACTGCAAATAAAATTGTCCTTTGCAATTTCTTCCATTCACCAGATGACAGTGATTACTGCACTTTATTCTCCAACCAAGACGCCAAATCCCATCTTCACCATTTTATTGAAAAGCACAATCAACTTATGTACATCATACTTGACAACTGCTGTGTAAACATTTTTTCTGAATCTATCACCTCTTCTCATTAAGGTATCCAGCAAAACCTCTGTGCCCTTCAGGCTCCCTTTTGGACAAAGGCCTTTAATGAGCAATTTATTAGTAGCAGAACTTGGTTCAAGATTTTGCTGGATCATTTGGTCATGAAAATAAAAAGCCTTGACCAAGTCCCTCTCTTCACAGCATGCCTGAATAATTATATTAAATGTAATTGTATCTGCATGGATGCCCTTCTGCTCCATTTCTAGTATAACTTCCAGTGCGTCTTGCAACATTCCCTGTTTACAGTAGCTTTTTATAAATATGCTATAAGTAACGACATTAGGTGACACTGCCTGTGCTTTCATCTTTTTAAACAAACTGTCCAAACCAGAAAAGTTGTTCTCTCTGCAGCAGGCATCCATCAAAATAGTAAAGGTAACAGTGTTGGGAACAAGCCCATCACGCTCACATTTTTGCAACCAGTATTCTATTTCATCCATGGTTATCTTCCTGGATCTACAAAACCCAAAGAGCAGTGAATTAAATGTGACTATTGTTGGCACTAGCTGTCCTTTAAAAATACTTTCATACAACTCTTCAGCCTCATGCAACTTATCTATCTTCACATATCCATCAATCATAATGTTGTATAAAATAATATCCACCCCTAAATCATTCTTCATAAGATCATCAAAATACTGTCTTGCTTTCAACACCATCCTTTTCTTGCACAATCCTGAAAGGATTGCCCCATATGCAAATGAGTTAGGCACTATTTTCTTGGAGAGCATTTCCTCAAATATCTCAAGTGCTTCTCTTATTTTTCCCTGCTTGCAATAGCCATGAATGATAATGCAATAAACAATATGGTCCAACTTCAAGGAAAGGCCTTTCATCTCATCAAACATCCGCTTCATCTCATCAACTTGCCCCCTTTTAGATAGACTGCTAAGCAACATACTGTATGTGACAACATTCAATTGGAAACCCCAAGAAAGAGCCTCCTTTGGTAGCTTTAGTCCTTTCCCTGTGTTACCTCTCTGACAATACCCACTCATTAGTATCGTATATGTAATGCTATCTGGACGCATGCCCTTTTGAAGCATCATATACAGGAACTTTTCAGCCTCATCCGTAAGGCCAAGTAGAGCAAAGCCGTTAATAAGTGTGTTGTAAGTGACCACATCGGCCAGGATTCCATCTGATTCCATGTCCTGAAAGATCTTCAGTGCCTCTTCATAAAAACCAATCACACAGAATCCATGAATTAGTGTATTATAAACATATATGTCAGGGAGTATTCCAGACTTGAACATCAAAGAGATAAATGACTTGGCCACATTTATACAGCCTGCATTGCAGAAACTTGATATAAGAGTGTTGAAAGTGATCATGCAGGGACTAAACCCTCTTAGATTCGTCTCTTGGAAAAAGGCCACAGCATCTCTTAACCTTCCATTTTTGCAAAGACCACTAATAACTATGTTATATGTGTATTGGGTGGGAGAAAACTGCTCGAACCACAACTTGTACAAATCAAGTACATTATCCATCTCCCTCATATTGTAGAGAAGATTGTTGTACGTTGATATGGAAGCTTGGTAGTTAAGTTCTTTCATCTTAGTAATAACAAAAAAAACATCACACAGCATCCCGTATCTGGAATAGACATTGGCGAGCATGTCCCACACCACATTGCTACAATCCCATTGTGCAAAATTATTAAATAATATCTCGCAAACCTCAGGCGTAGAATAAGATCCTACAAGAAAATTATGAGGTCTTAGTAATTGAAATGCAAACATAAATACCAGCTTGTACCCATGATTTGATGTCAGTTTTACCATCATTACTATAATATCAAAGGTCGTGTTTTGGAAGGGAAAATCAATAAAGTAGTGAAGCTAAATGGAGGGAGTACTGCAATGAACACCTCAAAAAGCAAAATTAATTTTTGTACCTTAAGATGAGTTAGGAATAGCCTAAAGTTGCAATAGCCTAGATATGAAGAGTAGATTCGATAGCCTAAAGGTCTGAAACTAAAAGGGTATCGCCTAAAAAAACTAACTCGAGTCAAATCGCTATAATACAAAATGATTAATCGGCTACTAGTAGGTCTTAGAGTGAGAAGCGAATCTGTAGCTAAGTATAATAAGAAAAAGGTCAGACCTCGTTTCTTCAACAACTGCTCAAGAACCTTCCGCAATTCCTTCAACCTCCCTTTACGCGCCAAACTATGACAAATGGTTAAGACAGAAACAATAGAATTAGCAGAGCTCGAACCCCTTGAATCTGATAAGTATGTCGGAATCCCGGTACTTTGACTTGGAGATGAATGATGCGCCGTGAGAAAGCGATCCTGGCGAATTCCAGGTCCACTTAGCGTTTCCACAAAGTGGCCTGTAGAACAGAAGTCGACGGTTATCTCTTCCGCTGCCGCGGATGCTGAGGAGGAGAAGAATTTCGGGAAGAACAAACAAATTGTAGAGGTATTAGTGCGAGTGAGTAGGTTCTGACTCGATCGTAGGTTGAGCATCGAAGGGCCAAACTTCCCATGAGAGGGCGAACAATTTCTCTGCGCTGGGAACTGCGCAGTCGTGGATGGTCGAAGGCAGAAACTTGTCCCGGAGGGGGAAATGGAAAGTTGGAGAGAGGCAAGCTAGGGGTGTAATACCCTACCCGTGTTCCGTCACCGGTTTCGCGTGAAGCAACCGAGAAGAAGAGCGCGTTCCCACCAACACAAGCAGCAAGAGTCGACGAATCTGTAGACAATGCCAACGGATAAACCTGACCAATGAATACGACTAACGCACTAACTTCCTGCAATAATAGAAATAATGCCGCAACCAACAAGATTTTCTAACGTACCTTAGCAAAATTGACACTATTCGGCGAAGCCAGATATTGAGAGCAGCAACAAGTCAGATTAGGGCACCGCAAACAGGGGAGATTGAGAGCAATTCGAAATTTCTGAAAGGAAACAGAAAATTCGGCTACAATGAGAGTCGATTGAGTAGCAAGAAGATAAAAAGCACTCATACAGAAACGAAGAGAACAGGCGATTCTGACTTGAAATGGAGATTTGATCGGTCGGTCTCGGTTGAGAGTCGGGGAAAGGAAACGAGGGGGAGTCGAGGAAGGAAAAGAGGGGGAGTTTGGGAAGGGAAAGAGGGGAAGTCGAGGAAGGGAAAGAGGGAAAGTCGAGGAAGGGAAAGAGGGAAAGTCGAGGAAGGGAAACAAGGGAAGTCGGAGAAGGATTTAAGGGAAAGAGGGGAAAGAGGGGAAGGATTTAAGGGAAAGAGGGGAAGGATTTAAGGGAAAGAGGGGAAGGATTTAAGGGAAAGAGGGGAAGGATTTAAGGGAAAGAGGGGAAGTCGGGGAAGGATTCAAGGGAATCGGGGGAATCGGGGGAATCGGGGAAGGATTCATGGGAATAGGGAGAATCGGGGAAGGATTCAAGGGAATTGGGGGAATCGGGGAAGGATTAAAAGAATAGGGGAATCGGGGAAGGATTCAAGGGAATCGGGGGAATCGGGGAAGGATTCAAGGGAATCGGGTAAGGATTCAAGGGAATCGGATAAGGATTCAAGGGAATCGGGGAAGGATTCAAGGGAATCGGGGGAATCGGGGAAGGATTCAAGGGAATCGGGTAAGGATTCAAGGGAATCGGGGAAGGATTCAAGGGAATTGGGGGAATCGTGGAAGGATTCAAGGGAATCGGGTAAGGATTCAAGGGAATCGGGTAAGGATTCAAGGGAATCGGGTAAGGATTCAAGGGAATCGGGTAAGGATTCAAGGGAATCGGGGGAATCGGGAAGGATTCAAGGGAATCGGGGGAATCGGGGAAGGGAAAGACGGAATCATTCATTAAAATTAAAATTAAGCCCATAAAATTTAAATAAATTACTATTTGGGTAATCGGGTAATCGGAAATAATAATTATTCATAATCATTTCGATTAAGAGACAGGTAATCGGGTAATTAGATTATCGGATAATTAAGTAATTAAAATATAAAATTTTTATTTCTTATCCATCTGATTACTATTAGGATAATGACGAATTATAGTATAGGTGAGTCCACATTAATGCCTTATTACTCTACTTTTTATGAGATGATTCATAGGCCATACATATTACAATTTTATATCATCAAGATTCTCTTGCACTCTTTCACTTCCATTTACCCCCATCTCTCATTTTTTATTTACAACCCATAATCAGCTTAATTTTTTTATTATGTGAAATAAAATAAAATTTTAATTGTTACAACTATACAATCATCACATCATATAGTGACTGATTTCTTGGATCCCGATAATACGAAGCATTAGTTCTATAGTCTGTGTATTATTAGTTTTTGTTCTTTTTTATACGATATTAATTGGTTACCAGAACAAAAATGAGTTTCCCTCTGCGTCGAGGCTGCATTTTTTTATTACTTAATGACTAGACAACTAAACGGAGGTTAATAAATAAAACAAGGAAAATTATAAATATATGAAAAAATTAAATGACTTATTAAATTGTATGATGCATTTACTAAGAAGCTCAAGAAAAATGATAATCATAAGTGAATGATAATTCATATGCTATTTTTAAAAATTGAATTAGATTAATATAACCATTAGAAAAGTCCTAAAAATAAATCGATATGTGATTAATATAATAACTTCTAAAGATGACATGAAATCGAAACAAGAAGCTCAATTTAATATAACCATACCCTACGATCCCTTTTGTTTTTTTCTATTTTTCCTTCTTGAATTAATTTTCTGTACAAAATATAAAATAAAATAAATGATGAGATCACCAGCATACTACAATCAATATACCAAATACCAAGCCAGGGAAGAGCTTTCATCATGTAAAGTTACTCCAGAAATGCTTCGTTCTAACGCATGAACACGGTTAGATGAGAACAACAAGCTCTGTTTCCATCCTTTATCAGTGGATTCAGTGCGTCGCTTCTATCAAAGTGATTGAGTGTTGGCCTGCCAGAACGACTCAAGACGTGGCTCAACTAAATCTACAACCTCTTCATCTTGGCCTCGCCAGCTTCGAGCCCGGGAAGATAAAAGCATCAGTCTCTCTATGTACTGATCAGCTGATGAAGCCTCAGCACCATTCTCTGCACCATCTAGGCATAAATTCCGATCAACTGATAATGGCAACGAGCTACGTCTAGACCACTGCTCAGGAATAGAAGGCTTTGCTTCCTCTCTGTTTGCCGAGTAACTGTTCCCTTGTTGCTCAGCCATCTCTGCCACTTCCTCCATATTCTTAATGTTCCCAGAAGATGAACTCTGCAAGCGTTGGCAGGGCTTAGCGACCCAGTTTATGACATTGAAAGAGAAATTGTATCCGTAAATTTTTTTGGCCTCAATAAGGCTATTTACTAGTAAGGAAATGGAGGAAACAGGGGGGTAGTATCAGAGAAAATCCTTTCTAGCACATCCAATTTGCAATCATGTATTACCTGTAAAAAGTGGGCGGAGAAGTTCCTTCTCTTGGATTTCTCTGGTGCAATGGTGGAGAGGATTTGGACAACCTCACTCATAGAAGGACGATTTTCAGGATCCAATTGTAGGCATTCCCTCGCCAAATAAGCCATCACTTGCATCTCTTCTTCAGGAAATTTCCCCTTGAGAAGGGGATCAGCTAGCTCAGAGATCACCAGCTTACTGTCAAATAACCTAGGATTTGCCTGCAAGGGGACATCATCATTCGTGCTGAGTACAACATTCATATGAGAAGCTGTGAGGTTGAGAATTTTAGTAAGTCAACTGTCATGAATTGAAAATCAGTTCAGATAGAATATTTCTTCTGTATTAGGATCCATCCTTAATCCTTTCAGATACTACCCCCGGCATGAAGAATATAGAGATGTTTTTACCCATATTACAAGACTTTCTTGGCCTTTGTTTGACGATTTATGGATGGGAGGGCGCCCACTGACCAGCTCCAGAAGAACAACACCAAAACTGAAGACATCAGACTTCAATGAAGCCTTTCCTATGATTGCATATTCAGGTGCAAAATACCCGAATGTTCCAAGCATTCGTGCGGGAGAATTAGAACAGCTTGTTACATCATCTGCCAGAAGTCTTTTAGCCATACCAAGATCAGTAATCTGCGGTAATGTGAAAAGAAAATGTGAGAACCTACCAAAGATTCTCATTTTATGAGAAATTAACTTGGATACATGAATGGTTTTATAGAGTTTGATCAAATATCAAAAGCAGATATAGATGCAACGTACACGAGTGGTCCAAGCAAGCAAAATAAGTAGCAAACCAAGCCAATTATGCAACAACCTTACCCTAGCTCTCCACATTTGATCTAGAAGAATGTTAGTGGATTTTATATCTCTATGCAAAATCCTTGGGGCAGCAGCTTCATGGAGATACTCCAAGCCCCTAGCAGCTCCCAGTGCAATATTTACACGAGTGGTCCAGTCTAAAGGTTGCTTCCCATGTAATCCATCCAGACAATCCCTCAGATTACCATTTGGCATATACTCAAACACCAAAAGCCTCTCAAAATGCTTGCCTTGAGACTCTGAGCAATATCCAATGATAGGTACAATGTGACAGTGGTGTAGTCTTGATAGGAGTTCAATCTATGCAAAAACACAGCAAAGATTGATCAATCAAACACTCACATAATAGAAGGAACATGGGTGTGTGTTGTTGTCATACGTACTTCAGTCAAAAATTCAAACTCTGCATCAGGCCCACCTTGCATTTTGAGTCGCTTAATGGCAACAGTTCTTCCATCTTGAAGCTGACCACGGTATACATTACTGCTTCCACCAAACCCAACTAGATTATCATTGGAAAACTTGTTGGTCGCTTTCTCCAACTCAGAATATGAAAACTGGATGATGGATCCAGGTATGCTTTTTCCTGACCCTCTAAGACACCCTGAAAAGAAGAACGCATTTAACATTTGCAGTGTGTTAAACCAATTGAGATCATGGGCAAGAAACTTTCTATTTGACCTGCCATAGGTGGGAAACAGGAGCTTATCTTCACATGAAACTCTGGAACAGGACCCGATCTTTGACTTATTAACTTGGTGGCACTATTCCAGCTTGTGTCCTTGTCAGATGAAAATACTGGTTGCTGCAGAGGACTTCTATCTTTGCGATACAGATAGCATCCAATGGAACCCAAAAATGCAACAGTTGTAAGAACGACACAAAGTAAAAGAACATACACCACTACTTTGCTAGTCATATGCTTGCTTGAAGATTTTAGCTCCCCTGAAGCACCTGTGATGGACGCATTTAATGTCATTCAGTAACCGAACAAAGAATGAGTAATGATGATAGAGACAAGTGGTTGTTACCGGTTGTACAGTTACAGGCTGTAAAACAACCAGGATTTTTCATACTGCTTGATGCTGTAGGAACACTTTCTTCACCACATAAGCATGCCCATCTTTTCCCATTTGAACTTCCTACATCTGCAGCTAGAAACTTAACATAATCATTGGATGCCTATATATGCCACGAGTTGTCTTAAATGTAAAATGAAGCTTAAATAAGAGAGAGAGAGAGAGAGAGAGAGAGAGAGAGAGAGAGAAAGGCTTTTACCAGGTCGGCAATCACATGCAGTAGAACAATTAGGCTCAGGCATATACTTCTGTGCCTCTGAATTACTAGAAGCACATAAACACGTCCACTCTATGCCCGATGTTCCTGACACATCTGCTACATCTTCTGTCAAAAAAATCTCATGAAGTTACAATGACAAGATTTAGATGCAAAATATGTAAGAGCAGGTTCTCTCCGCACCTATTCCATAAAGGACTAAAAGAAAAGTTGCAGCTCAAACAAGAAGGAAATTAGAAGTAAATAGTTAGATGCTAACCACAACGGATGCACTGCAAATAGTGGAACCAAATTATGCAAACAGAGATTGTTCTGAGCCAAAATCTCATACTTTTGGTCCAACTGTGAACAAGAAACAACAGACATTCGTGAGATTTCAATCATCTATTGCAAAAGATACTACTCCAGAACCGCCAAAAGTTAAAAACCTGTACATCAGTCAGCCACGTAAGATGAACCGCAGAAACTAGATTAGGTTTTCTTTTTAACAAATAAAAGGTGGTTATCTGGAGGAAACTGGCTACTTTAAGGGTATTTTGAAAATTGTAAAGTAGAGAAAAAGCTTTTTTAATTGTCATTTTGCTATTGCTTGGTTTATTTCCACTGAAACAAGAGAACCTCATATACAAATATGGATCTCTAAGCATTTCCAGAAACTATCAATGTAAAATAGATGACTACAGGCCACTCGAATAAATTAAAATCATTGCCCTTATTCATAAAGTCCCCAAAGTTGTAGAAACAAAAATTTATAAGCCAAACCATCAAACACAAAATTCAAGAGGTTTTATACCAAAGTCAGAAATGGTGATAGAGGGTCAATTAGCACCAAATGATCAAGAAACTTGGGTTTCCCTCCAAACTCCAGCCAGACAGTGAAGAACACGAAAGTCTACAAAAGAATGAATTGTCACCAGTTCATACAAAGAGAACATAAGAAGCATGTAATAATTCTTTAAGATTAAATGTGGAAAGCTTTCTTATTCTTTATCAGAAAGTACCTAATAGGAGAAGTGTTAATAAGTTCGACACTCTTATACTTTTGAGTCTGAAGATGAATACTGATGGGGTTTAAGTCAAGACTTGATTTCCATAAAACTTTCCTAAGCTATTTTTGTGAGTCCAAGAACTTCGAGATACGCAATGAAAAACCACACATGACACATTCAAAAAGAAAGAAACATAGACTCCTAAACTTAAAGCAAACTGTAAAGCCATTTGCTAGTAGATGCACCACTAGTTTCGCTTTGGATTTAAGGATTTTGGGTGGAAAACAATCAACGACGCCTGGTGAACGTCATTGGTTGAACTTTCTTGAAAGTGCTCTTCTTACACGAGCTATTGATGTTAGCAAACAACATTAAAATCGGAATGTCATCTGCAGAAGACCGCGGAACAGCCCAGATAACTTCCAGTCCCAAAGCCAGCGAGAGAAACGACATACGATCGACAACTGGAGTTTTGCCGATCAATAATGAGACACCGATTCTACTTTCAGAAATTGAATCCTCATACTAGCAGTAGCAGCAGATAGCATCGGATACTCACCCGAATCAACTAGAAGGAATAGACTGAACCAAATGGAGCATCGCCACACAAGACTTTTGAAAGCAATTGACCGAATAGGATTGACAGATTTTTAATAGGTCGGAAGCAGACGAGCTTTTCATTTTCCGCGATAAACAAGCCAAAAAGGACAACAACATCCTCGCGAACTGAAAACGACGGCGTACCCCTCAAAGGAAAAATAAGTTACACAGATTAGAAACCCACATTTGGTCGTCAGTAATATTGTCCGTTCTCATCTCTTAACTCTCTATCCAGCATTCCACCATTTTAACAGAAGAAAAGGGCCGAAGGGTCTGCTATCGAAACATGGAGACTGGGGCCTAAGAAGTTTTTGTCTCTATTCCTCATTTCGACATAGAAAAAAAGCAAAAGTTGCGAAGACAATACAGAAGGATATTAGTGCCAGCACTCGATTTTACCAATCAAAAAGTACCCATTATTATCATAAACGAGAAGAGGGAGCTGTAGGCAGTGGGGAAGGGTACGCTTTCAAATTCGGGGCCCGTCTGTTCGGCAACGGTTGAAACTTAGCTTTAAAGACAAATCAGCGTCATCCGAATAAGGAAGTTTCGTATTTATTTGCGGCTCCACCAGCTCCCCCTGTCGGTAGTCTTCAATCTTCATCACTGACTCGCGGCGGTCGAGTAATTCGCCACGTATTTCACGAGAAACGCGGCTACGCATTAGCCATTAGGTAGTAATAGTATACAGTACAGGCACTCGGACACGGAAACTACACAGTCGCGTCTCTCCCTCTTCGTCCCATTTTTTCATCAGGATTCAGTAAGTGCTCAAACTTTGATTTGATAGAGAAAAGTAGAGAAATTTCTTCAGAATATAACGTGGATTTGGCGTACCTTTTACAGACTCGGAGTGATAAAATACAGTATCCGCAGACGGCCGCCGATATCGCGACAAACGAACATCTCGTATCACGTGTGTTGGTGATATTTCATAAATGCCACCAGCTCCAATCGCCGTACGAGGACGCTCCGATCGGAAAAATCGAAAACCTTGGAACCGAACGGTCTTCACTCCTCACACTTGAGAGCAGCACCCAAACAGGACACAAAAATAAGATTTTTCGTCAGGAATAGGATGCTTATCTAAGCTCCAAATGTTAATCAACGGCATTACTAATGTAGGTCGCTGGGACCGCAAAGGTGTTCACCTTCTTCAAACATATCTGCCGAAACAGATCTCAAAATCAGTACTTACGAGTTACGCGAGAACAAATCGATCCGTAGAAGAGATTTAAAAAAGAAAGGCTGAAGCAGTGGGGCAGCAGAACACGAAAACCCAATGGCAGAACACTGGAACGAATTTGACTGCAGCAGACAAGCTTCAAAGGGAAGCCGGAGTGAGACTTTCAAACGAGTTCCAATGACGACGCCGCTTACCACTTAAAAACGGGGCTAAACGAAATCGAAATGGATGAAAGACAAAAATAGCTAGAAATATGGAAAAAGGAGGTTGTAGAAGGGCTTCAGGAGAGGAGAGGGATCTGCGAGTCGAAAGCGGAGGTATTTAAAAGCATCGGCACCGAGGAAGGGAGCGGAAGTCAAGAGAAATTTGAAAAAAACTGAGTTTTGATGGATGCCATGAATGAGAAACGTCGTCCTCGGGAACGACGAGCCGATGGCCATTTGATGCGCTTAACAGGTGGCCCCGCCCTTGGTCCCACGTTCGTTACTTATCCTGACGACCTGCCACCTGTATTAGCGATCTACCCAAATTCCTGCCTTAAAACCTAGAAGGTGAGAAATAAAAACCTGAACTGAACGTAATTGGAAGTCCTGGGTTGATCCGAGACGGTTGATCCAACATTGAAATGTTATAAAAAGCAACATTGGTGCACACATGGGACTATGTGTCTAGGGTGTTGATACAGCCACTTTGACTCGTGGCACATATTATTAAAACATCCTAATGTACTAATTAGTTTTCTTTTGCTTTTCTGTTATTCCTTTAATTTGTTCCTCATTCCTCTTAATCTTTATTTCACTTTGAATTATTTGTTGTTAATTTTCTCTCTCTTTCCCCTTTCTCTTTACTTTATTTCTCTTTATTTTTGTTAATGCGGGTTTTGGTGATTGTATTCTGATTGGCTACATTTTGACAACTCTGAGGATAACAGTTATGTGTACAGGTGTCACGGGATTAGGATTTGGATAAGTACTTGAGATCCATACTGATCGGAATGATAAGTGCAAAGCCACGTTGATAGTTATCATATTTTGACGAGCCTATTTGAGTAAGCTTTAGGGTTATTTTGTGTACCCCGATAGACAGTAAAAAGTACTGAGTGTGAAATTGAGGGGGAGCTTGACAGTTCATCAGATGATAAGTTTATTGAGTGCTAAACGAAGTCTTCAGGCTTGAGCACAGAGCTATCTTTGACAGTTTGAGTGTTTGTCTCATCTGAGAAAACACCTACTTGACCAGTCCCCGTGCGAAGGGACACATTGAGGGGGAGCCTCAGTGTAAGGGAGACGACGAAGTTGATGTTGGTACCTAGTCAACAGTCATCTGAAATAGTAAAGCAGTGGTTCAAGTCTTGTACTGAAGAGGATAACCCTTATGTGTAACTTGTAAGTTACTTTACATCTTTCACTAGTGAATTCGTGCTCCCGGGCAGAAAGCCCCGCAGATTAGGAATAATTTATTCCGAACTGCGATAACAAATGTCTGTCTCTAGTATATTTGTAGTGTAACTCAGCGAGCAACTTCAAGTGTAAGTACACCAGTGTTCGGGTGTAGTTACACTCCCGCGTACCGTTAGCTAGTATTATCAATTTTCAGTTTTACATTCTCACAAGTCCCAACTGGTCCGTTTCATCTTTCTTTTATTCGTGTATTCTGCTTGCTTCGTTTACATTCTCACAAGTCCCAACTGGTCCGTTTCATCTTTCTTTTATTCGTGTATTCTGCTTGCTTCGTTTAGGGATGACAAATGACTGCAAATTAAGCGAGCTGGCCTGTGATCGAGGGCTCGAGCACGAGCCCCGCATACGGCGTCTGTCAGTCTGTGTCTAAAAATGTTTTATCATTCATCTGTTGGGTGCATTCGTTTTTGTAAAGCCAACGACCAAAATTATTCTGAAAGCAAGCCACAGGTTTGGTACAATAGAGGGCAGAGCAGAAGAACGTACTGGGGGGCGAAGTAATGGAGGGCAGAACAGAAGAACGTACTGGGGGGCGAAGTAATGGAGGGCAGAGCAGAATTCAGCATCTCAGAACCAAGATTTTTGACTTGTTGAAAAGAATGAAGAGCAGACGTATATAGTGTAATGCACCCCACGTATCCCACAATTACAAAGCTTATACCAACCTTCCTCTCCCCCCCGCTCAAAAAGAGAAAAACTTCTCTTATGTACATTAACCCCAAAAAAACCAACAGATTGGGGAGGGCTTACCCAAGGCTTCCCCCTCCCTGCCCTGCCTTCCCCCCAAAACAAAGTATTGTCACCGCCTTCCCCCACCTTATTACATTTACAAGACAGAAAAAAGGCATCACCGTGTCACAAGTAAACACCCCTCATTCTCTTCCAGCCATTACCCCAACCCCTCAAAAATAAAGGATAACTGTGAAACAAAACAAAATCCACTGTGCGCAAAATATAAAATAAAATCAGGGGAAACTCCACCCAATAGAAAGCCATTGTTACCTAGGCTGAGGCTGCTGGGTGAACGATCGAGCTGGTCGAACTGGAGGGCGTGCCGGTGCCCCAGGACACATTGTTTGTGACCTAGCAAGCATGTCGACCATAGATGGCGTCTGGTAAGCATGTACCAGACTCGCACTCTCGGTCGAGTCACCACGGGCTGTAGCTCTCTGCCATGAATGTGAACTTAAACCAGAAAGGACATAAGCCCTGCCTGAGGCCTCATAGACTCTACGGCTAGCCATCCTTTCTTGCATCTCCTTTAGCTCTGCATCAAGTGCAAGACAGAGATGGTCCCCAGACCGGGCTGAGGCAGAGCTAGACAATGCCCTGCGCCGGTTCTCAAGGATATCCACTGCACCACCAAGGTCGCCATGTTCGGCCAACGATCGAGCCCCTGCCATTGCCTCTGCAGCTTGCAACCTGTTCCTCTGCCTGTCAACATCTATTGAAACAGCACATCCAGTTACGTTGTCTAACCTTTGGACCCTCACATCTCTTCCATCCAAATTCACTGTCTCTTTTGAGATTGGGTCTTTATAAACACATCCTACCTTAACCAATGGGTTTACTTGCCCAGCATCACCGGCCGGAACATCAAGGTACAGCAAAAAGTCCCTCTCCTCCTCTGCATACAAATTCCCAACCTCTATGGAGCCAGTACGCCCTTCATTAGAGACAGAACTCGTGTAGCTTCCAGCTTTCACAGATGCAATTTTTACACCTGGACTCACGCATTCAACTGCCACATGAAGCTCCTGCACAACCACACTAAGTAATCCACCAATGCACTGTGCAAAAGCATCCTGGATCACACCTTCTGCCTCAATGAATGAGAAGGTTCCACCTGATGTTTCAGATATGGAGTGCATAGATGCAGCGTCATGGTCTACACCAAATCCAAATGCATGAACAGGGATCTGACTGCCTGCACCACCACAAATTGAAGAGGGGAGAAGGGACTGATAATCTGGCCTTGAGCTCACAGCACGAGATGAGGTGACTGTATAGGTGTCCTGCCCATCAGACAGCAGTATGATGCTGGAGACTGGGTTTTTGTCCCTACGGTCTTCCATGACCTTCGCACCCTTTCTTAGACCTTCAGCAATGTTAGTGCCACCACTTGAGATAAGCGAATTTACAGCTTGCAATGCCTGTTGACGGCCTGAATCTGACATTCGGCGGAGGGGAAAGAGACGTCGGGCAGTTGATGAAAATGCAATAACAGAGAGGCGGTCTGAGGGGCCTAGATTCTGAATAACAAAGCCCATAGCTCTTTTTAGCAGTGCTAGCTTTGTCCCTGCCATGCTGCCACTGACATCAAGCACAGTAACAAGATCAACAGGAGCACGACAAGGCTGGGAGAAGACAGGAGAATTACTATGATTTCTGCTAGGGCACTGTTTTGAGTTCGTGAATGGAGCTTTCAGATGGACCAGAACAGCAAAATTCTCGTGTGATATAGAAGGTGTTAGAGCTGAGAATTCTGTATGGGTTTTGACTTCCATAGTTTTTGGGCTGTTGTTATTTCCAATTTCCACATATTGAGAACTCTTGTCTGAGGATTCGGGCTTAGGGTCTAAAGCTTCATCGTCATCAAAAACACTAGGCTCAGAAGCATGAAAAATAGAGGCAATCTGACGATTAGAATCCAGACGTGGAGGAGGCAGCCGCCGCAGCACAGTTGTCCAATTATCATCATGAGCTCCCCAATCAACAGGATTGACTCTAGCCCTTCCATGTACAGGATCTGTAGATGGGCCCTGGAAGGGAATTTCCTTCCATTTTGCTCTGCACACTGGGCATACCTGGTTACCATGTTTCACGCTTGAGGCAATGCAGTGAAAATGGAATGCATGAGAGCATTCTGCAGTGAAAATAGCATGGCCCTGACCAGGTTTCATGGTGCCCAAGCAAATGGCACACGTTTTCTGCAAATTAAAGGCAGACACAACATGTAAGAAAACACATCTGAGATTTCTGGCCACTGAAAAAGTTGTTGCCTTATCGGTACAACTTATTATTGTATCAGCACTTGATAGAAGAAATTATGAGAGAAGATACACAGACACAAGGATTTCTTTTGTTGAACAAAGTATACGCCATTGAAAAAATGAGGAGCACGCATATATGATATGAGATACAGAAAAATCAGAAGTAAATTAAAAGACCAGGAAAGACAGAAGGAAAAGAGAAAGTACGGTAGAAAACGACTCGTAACAATACAAGCAAAGCAAATACTCACCTGTAAAAGAAACGAAGAACCAAAACAAGCAAAAGAAATAAGTCATCATTATGACTGTAGAAAATGAACAGTCACCCTCTACTGTAGAAAGTAAGGAATTGTTGCAATTACGACATTCAATCAAAAAGATCAATAGAAGTGGTTTGCCTCACAATAATGATCGACTTTGACGTTCATAAAAAAACAGCCTTATTTTATCTGTACAAGATGGCAGTGTTACCCTAATCAAAGAACAGAGGGGAGAAGTTTGGGAATCGCTTAAACGTTTCCTCCCCTCCTACAGAATGAGAACTTTCTAGTAACAACCGATTCACATCACCGTAGTAAAAACATGCTTGCAGAAACAGGTCACTCTGACCAGCAAAGCAACTTTTCCCTCAAACAGAAGGTAAAAAAAGAAAGGCATCCGGTTGTTCTTTACTAATATGAGCAAACAAAACTGGTCTTAAAGGTACTAACACTGTAGCAACTTTATCCCCACAGAGGAGAAAGACAGCGCCCACTAAAAATAAAATAGACTAATGGGCACGGTTACCATTAAAACAAGAGCACCATTCAAGCCCATGGTTTCGGAAACAGTTCCCACAACAAAAAGGAACAGGGTAAGTAGCCGAGAATGCTATTTTTGCGATGTATCCTCTGAACCGCAAGAAAATTTGAGGATTCGAAACTATTAACAGAACAACGAAATAGTATCTTCCAATAGCTTTATGCAGATGATAGAGATAAGTCGGAGGGGAAAAGAAAGAAAGAAAATGAGCGCGTTTATCTTAAATCACCATTCAGATTTTTTTTTTTATTTTTTTTTATTTTGCACCGAAAAAGCACGCCCATAACAAAGATGAACTTACTCTTTTTCAAGACAAATATTGAGAGAGAAAAAAAAAAAAAAAAAAAAAAAAAAGAACAACGAATGAAGCGAAATATTTCTACCATGGGAAGAGAATAATTGCAGATAAATCCGGAGTATGGAGAAAATACAAGAAGAATATGCGGAAAGATGAGAAGCGAACAAAACTCCGGCCCTTCAAGGACATTACTAGAAAAAGGTCATACCTTTGATGATCTACTTCCAGTCTTCGCCAGGCGAAGGCCAGATGAAGAAGGTATCGGAGTACTGGGCGTTGTCGGCCGAGCATCGGACTTGGAACTAGGGGAAGAAATGGAAACAGCGTCAGAAAATCTTCCGGCGAGATCTATCGAAGAAGAAGCGTCATCATCTGTTCTCGGAACGAAGACGCAGAGATTCATCCCGAGCGCCAGCTTCGCTTTTCTCCATTTGCTAGCCATTTCTTTACTAAAATCCAGATCCTAAACGGATCCTTTGAGCACCGCTCTCAAAAAGCAAGGCAGCTAAAGCCCGTCCCGATCAATCACGGACGTGAAGCAGAGAGCCAAGCACCACAGAAAACGTTTTCCGCTTCTTTATTCACTTGCGCTTCCGCTTCTTCGCACTTCCGCTTCTTCGCACCCAATAACTCCCAGTCCGGTCTCCTCACACGTTTCCCAGCCAAGAAGCGAAATGCCGCCCACCTGTCTTAATAATCCAGTTTCTTCCCTCAGCAATGTTCGTCCGCCCCAGGCTAACGAAGCCGACACCAGAAGCCGCGAAAAAATACGAGGAAAACGATACACGGTAGAGACATGATCAAAAGGCGGTTAAACTGGAACGATTTGAAAAAGAACGGCGAGTCAATAAAACGACCGGGTCGCCCAAAGGATGGCGTGGTTTCCTCCCGGCCGCCATTAGAGCTCTGGTTTTGACCTTGAAACGCAGCCTTTTAAAAGAGAGTGTAAATAGCGAACGAGACGTCGCCTCTTCCGATTAGGAAAGCTGCTCTTTTATAGTCAGCTCGTTGCCCAAACTACCCCTTCCCTCTCCGATTCCTTCCGAGACCGGCAACACTGTTCATCAAAAGGACGGAAATCGCACCAGAATTACGTCCCCGCCCAGCCGTCTCTCATTAAATGTCGGAAATCCATAAAAAAATAAAAATAAAAATAAAAGTAGAAAAAGCATTCAATTGTCTGTCAATTTACAACTATAAAATATATAAAATTTATAAATACGACTTAAATTAGAACATTAGATATTTTATTCGATGTAATTAAGTTTGTCCAGCTGGGCACGCGCAGGACAAACAAGTGGGCCCCGCAACTTAGTGACCCGTCGATTTTGACCGGGCCCATGCCAGCTAGCTAGCTGGCGCCAAAGCTTTTTATGCTGGAGTTAGGGGACAGATGAGTAATTAATGAAATCAATTTTTTTTTTATTAAATGAAAATAAATGAGGGACAAAAAAAAAAACGAAGAAAAAGTACAGTACTATACTACTTCGTATCCGAGTCCGAATCGGCACGTCCGTTGACGGAAGGGAAGGATCGCCGAATTCCGATTCGCAGGACCGGACTCATTAAAGGTCGTGCAACTCACCTTTTTTAAAAGCCTTATTTACGAGAAAACAGCGCTTTGAAAATTCCGTAATGACAAAAGTACCCCCGACGTCCTCCATCCATGAAAAGGAGGCCAAGTGGCCTCTCCATGTCAAACCATCCGAGCCTCCGTCATTTTAAATAACAATAAAGAAATTCAACTCCTTTTTTTTATAAAAAAAAAGGAAAAAACATTTGATTATTCAACTCGTTCCCTAATTAAATAAATAACGATTTATTTTCCCAATCCCCATTTTTGTACGTAATCCACGATCCAAGTCATATTTCGTTTATATTTTTTTGGAATTCAAAGTTTGGCTAGTATGATTTTTTCCAAAGTCTGAAAAAAAAAAAAAAAAAAAAAAATGTCTGGTTCCTTATCTGAATGTTATGTACAAAGTCTTAGTTGACATTGCAAAGTGGCCTAGACCCACTAAGCCACAAGGACTCACCAACCTAAGAATTTATGGAACATGGGCATAACCCACCTAATAATTAAAAATGTCACATTTTAGGGTTTGTAACATTTCATGAGGTTGATGCATTTAATGTACCAACCTTCCATGCATGACCACCGTTATATCTCTCATATGACCCCCCTCCTGTTTTTAATTCTTTGGTTGGAAAAGTATGGTTGAGAAAAAAAAAAAAAAAAAAAAAAAGTTGGGCAAAATGCATTAATTGACTTCTTTTCTTTTAAATAAAAAGAAAATGCTGAAAACTTCTTCTTCTTCTGGAAGGAAGGAAATCTTGTAAAAGAGGGTGTCCTGATCTGGGGAAGTCCTGCCAGTTTAAGATAGTCAAATTAAGCTGCAGTAACACACGATACAAGATCTTCTCATCTTAAACTATTTGAAGAGTTTGGTTAGTATGGCAACGAATATATTGTAATTTATCTTGTTCAATTTGCTTCAGTGTCCACATGTCCCCTTGTTGGTGAGGGATTTTATGAGAAGAAAGACTTTATTTTCCTTTTCTAATACTTATGTTTTGACTTTTAAAGTTTATTGAAATGACAATCTAATTGTTTTGGGTAGGGGAACTTGCACAACTCCCTTAAAAGCAAAAATAAAAAAGTAAAAACTGATAGGGTTAAGAAGATGAGCCCAAGAGAACATACCATGTAATTATGTCCAAGAAAAAACAAAAGGGTTAATTGGAAAGTGAATTATTGAGCTGTGTGTCTATTGGAACATGCCTAACCCAATCTTTTCATGATTGGGAATCTCTCAAACAAGGAGGAAAAGGAAAAGAGGGAAATTGGAAGGGAAAGAAAGAAAAGACATTGACTTTGTTAGGGTTTTCTTTGAAGTTTGTTCATTTCCCTGATCCAATCTCTTTAACGATATCTTTGGTGGATTATAATTCCAACCCTCTTTCATAATTCCTCATTATCCCTTTAAATTCTGTATGTTGACCCACAAATCCCCCACTTCTGGGTGGAGTGATGACTTTGGATGTTCTATGTCTGCCATGGTGATATATTTCACTTGCCCTTCCATAAGTCAAGTTACCCACACGTGCATAACATCACCAAAAGCTGAGATAGGTCCCAACTTTTTACAGAAATGGCATGTCCCAATTAACAGAGTCCTAGATATTATAATCTGTTAAACACAATTGTTTAAAGTTTTAATCAAAACAAGAGAAAGAGTGAATGAATAAAAGAATAAAAACAAAATAATAAGGCAAAATGATATCTTAATGAATATGATAATTAGAAGCTCAATGATATATACTAAAAAATGTTTCTTAATGCTAAGTATGAAGTCTTTAATTAGATCAACATTCTGCAGCTAGCAAGAACAATATTCTATGGAGGATATTTGAAGGTTTGGAGGTGGAAAGTTCAACAAAGGATCATCTTCATTTTAATTATAATGTATCATACCACACCTTGGTTTAATGATGGTTGCTGACTCTCTTTATCTTTTTTCTCTTCTTTAGAATTCATACAGGTAATAGTTTACTGCTGAGATCTACAAACATGGGAGAGGCATATGTGAACATTGAAAAATGTTAAAAGTCTTCTTTTGTTTTTCAATAGAAACATAATAATACCATCATGATGCCCTTAAACGAGATTTCCCAAGTTCTAAAGCTGAATGCCTTTTTCAAGTCACAACTGTGGTGCAAAGCATGTTGATGGAGGGCATATGATCTTGTCTATTTTCATCAAGAACTACTCTTAGGGTATTTAAAAAGTGTATTATGACTTTCAAATATCTTGCCTGTTTAATTCTTTGATTATCTATGATTCTATCAATCTATTTATTTTGTTTTTTATATTGTATTGTTCCTGTGGTGATAATGACTGAGACAACACTATAAGTGACCCAGATGATTCAGACCCACAAGGTTTCTCATGGATTGCATCAGAATAGTAGTTCTCACTGGAAGGATCACTGGGAGGTTTCTTTATTTCATTGTCAGCGTCACACTCAAGCCTTATTTTGACAAGTCCTCCCGATAGAAGCAACCCAGAATACATTACTTTCCACAGTGGTGGTTCTTGTATCTATATACAAATCTCCAAATGTATATCCATATCCAATGCAGTCTCCCCATGACAGTTTTCTCTGCTTCTGCTGTTATCTTTTTCAATAATAAAACAGGGTTACTTTAATCTATTATATATGATGATTCCTATGTATTTTGGCCACTGTTGCTTCTTAAGATTTATACAGTGGATATCAGAAATGAGCTATAGTAATATCAGAAAGAGGAATAGAGCAATAGTAAAATACAGGCAGCATGGATGGAAAGTTGGTATACTGAGTTACCACCCCCCACATTTTCTTTTTACTGCCACCACGGTCGGGACCATGGCATGATTGTGGGAGGGATAAATACCTTTGACTAGCAGCAGACACTATGAGAAAAATGGACCCAACACCTCAGAGATTCCCTCTCATTAGCTAATCCCCATGATAGCATCCTCTCTCTCTCTCCCTCTCTCCCTCTCTCATAAGTTCTCTCTTTCTCTTCTTGTTGCAATCCATGAAAAAAGAAACCCCCCATATATGAACATCTCCCTTGTAATAGATAGATAGCCTTGCAGACTCCTGGCCCTTTGGTGTCATCAACGGAAGCACTTATGCTACTTAGTCTGGGTCTCCGAATGAGACAGCACTGAGAGTGCTTGTGGAAAAGCCCCAGATAGCTAGAGTTACATTTATAAGAAAATAAGTGTTGTTATATAATTTGTGATGGGGCATGCGTGACATCGCGATAGAGGATGAATGTGGCAAGATAAGGCATCCTGATCGCTGAGCTTGGGGGTTTCATTAGTTTACTCTTCTGATGATAGAGAACAGAACCTTTGACCTGAGTGAGATCTGCAGCCTCTAGTGTATTAAGATTATTATTAATTCAAGCAATACGTATCCCCAAAAGGCAACAGGAAATAAAGACATATATATATAAACAACACTAAAGTCCCTTTGCAAAGACTAATGAGCTCCCCTTGTTTAACGTACCAGAGGCAGAAACCCACCTTTCTTGAGATATTCCCACGTCCGCAGAGAGCTACTGGGGGCATGGGAAGAGTCAAATAATTGACAATTTGAATAAAGAAAGCAAGGTGAATGCAATATTGAAGGTCTGGGGTATTGGTTGAGGTGCATGGAGAGAGCAGTGGAGGTGGGGCTGGGCGTCACTGACACCAGGAGAGGCTCCAATGGGAAAAAGCCTGCCTGTGACCTTTTAATGTTGACTTACAACCCATAAAGTCATGCAAACTTAGGGGGAGGAAAGGTAGGGAGAGGGAGGAAGCCATGCCCGAGAGAGAGAGAGAGATAAAGAGAGAGAAAGAGAAGGGAGAGAGACCCACCTGGGATTCTTTTTTGGTAGTGGTTCTCCACCCGATGTAATAAGAAGCCTCCTCCCTCGTTCAACCCTCCACCATGGCAACACAAGTTGGGAGGAGGGAGGGGGCATATTTGCTCTCAAAAGGAGGGAGTGAAATGAAAAGGGGTCATTGTCTTGGTCCCTTGTACATGTTCTCTAGTGAGGAGGAATAACTTTGCATCTAAAAGATGGAGGCTTTTCTTTTAAAAGGGGAGCCCTTTATGGATGGAGTAAAATAAGTGGCAAAAAAGGAGAGCTCCACTCAATTGTCAGAGTCATGTGTGGATCTTTGGTTGTGGGCATATATTGATTGATCATCCCTGTTGAGACTGTTGGGATTGTGAGATCAGCTCAGCCATATCAAAGTGAATCATTTCATCCCCCTCCATTCCCTTCAAATCACTTTTTATTATATTATGGTTAGCTTCTATGTACACGAAATGAAACCTTAAAAGATTGTTTTGTTTAGCACAAATTCCAAACTTATCCAAGCTTTTCATTTCCTAGCTAGTACAATGATGCATATCGACTAACCTCCATGGTTAATTCATTTCTTCAAACGTCTGTCATGCATCAGTTCAGAACTTCATGCACTCCTAGAACAGAACCCTTCACGGCGCTTCGGTACCTTGGCAACCACAATTGACCAGATACATTATCTGTTTGACTGAAACTACCAAATACTCTGGTTAGCAAATCAATGGTGAAAGTCTTTAACACAGTTCACAAGATTCATTAGACGAATATATACTATATAGTGCTATGTACGTGTTTGCCTTCCCCATGCACAAAATAAAGATCCATCCTAAACTGCTCTCATGCTTGTTTGTATTTTAATCTGCTGCTTTCTAATGGAGGATGACCCAGTTTCCAACTTTCAAGGAGATTGAAATAGCTCCTTCAAAACCGCATATTATAGTACAAATTCCATGAATATGGGCATCCGGGAACTGGGATCCGGAGATTATATAACTTGGAATCAATATATAATGGCCTTGAAAGTGGAAATCGACCTTAAATTCGATGGCGAGGGGAGTACAGCTTGCCAGCAATCACTACAATGTCCACCCAAAACAGAACATAGAATAACTTTGCAGCGTTCCCCTTGTTTACCAAAAGACCGTCACTTTGAGCCCCGGAAAAAAGGCATTATTTATTTCTTCGTGAGATTTGCCGTAATATTCTTGTTCTGAATTCCATGATTCCATCTTCGCCTTCCCAATCTGTTTTAATTTAACAAAAAATAAATAAATAAATAAACTATACTGTAGAAAATCAATTTCACAGTAGAAAGAAGTACATATATATGACTCAGGTCAGGTGTCGGTTTTAATTTTTTTGTAACTTTTCAATGTATGTTTTACATATTAGAGGGGCGTCGTCCATAGAGTTCTGTCAGTGTATATTATAATAAAGTTTTCTGAATTTTATAGTTCTATGAGTTTTATTTTATTTTTTTGTTACTATCTCTTCTATTTATATAATATATAATATGTGTCAACAAGTCATATTATATAATATTGTGTAACAATGTTCCGTGATATGATATTGGCAAGCTGGTTAGATATGCTTTACTATTTTTACATATTTCATTCCAACTTGTGACTAAAAGAGTCAGTCAGGATAATTTTGTAAAATCAGGAATAAAAAAATAAAAAGTAAAAAATAAAAGTATGGAGTTAGTAGAAAGAAGTAATGAAAAAGAAGTATGTAGGTTCAACCAGATAAGGTTCACGTGTGTATCTGATAAATCACAGGACGATTGTGCAACCTAGGTCACAAAGTGGTGAGTATGAAATTCTGATCAAGAACAGTAATAGTGCTCATTTTCCCTCAATTTTTTTATCTCTAGAGTTGATTTTGATGACAATTTTGGCCAAATGACACAAGTATTGATGTTCATATCCATGTTATCTTATGTTACTTATAATTTTTTTTGTTTCAGTTTTAGAAGTAATAGGACAGCTACATCGTTGAACACAGAATAAAGTAGATACAGTTACCCAATTGGGTAAAAAAAATTCAGCAAGAATCAAATAAAAATAATACATGGTTGAAAACGAAGAACAAAGTACTCCCGAGTCCTAAGTCCTAACCACCGACTGAGATAAACTAAGGTAAGCTGTCAATGAAACGTCACTAATCACGCTCAAAACTTATCATAAACCCATGGAGGTGGGTGGGTTCATGATGGGGCAAAACACAGAGGGAGGTGATCAAACTGCGAAGAGGCTGAGAGAGGTTAGGTGAAGTCAAATAAAGAGGCTGAGAACGATAAGGGATGGAGTTTTTGTGGGGTGGTTGTTTCTTCAGTCACAAGATCATGAACCGACAAGGAGAAAGAAGAAACCTTTGAGTGCATGTTGTTGGATGAATTTGGCACGAAACGGCCGAGCAAGGGAATTCAAATTAGTCGGTGTTGTAAATTTGTAATCTCTCTGTTCCACTCATCATCCGAGTCTCAACATTGGTGGGTTGGGGAATTCCTAACTTGATAGCAGACGCAGATTGACATTCCGAAGGCCGCCCCACTAACCCTAAAGCCGCTCCATCACTTGCCCCTTTCTCTCCCTCTCTCTCTGCGCACAAAATCCGAGCTTACGTAACTGGCCTAGTTGCAGATACACGACAATTGACAAGTACTAATAAGTAAAAACCACATACCATTGGATAAAAATGGCGGCCTGCCGTCTTGAGATCTTCTTCCCCCAATTTGGCTTGTCGGTTTCTGGTCTGCGATAACAACGGCGCGGAATTCCGGTCTTTGCCTTCCCTGCGTCTTTGGTTTACATAAAGAATTCAAACGAGTCCATCACGCGCGCTTTTCAATTTTCAAGAAGTTAAAAATATAAAATAGATGTTCGCGCCTTCGCGGGGTTAATAATTTGACTGCTCAGTGCTGCTCACTTCATCGCAGCAAAAAAAAAAAAGTGATGTCTTTCCATTGCCGGGATTTGAACCCGGGTCGCCTGGGTGAAAGCCAGGTATCCTAACCGGACTAGACGACAATGGATTGATGATAGTTTGATCTGATACACATACCAGATCCGTCTATCTTAAAACATATTAGTTTAAAATATCACTAAATTTATTGTAAATGTTTATTTCAACATGAAGAAGCACAAATTTTGTGATAAAGTTAAACGAGATGATGATAAATATTAGGACTCAAAACAGTGTTGAAGTTTTGGTGGTGTTTGATTCTGCATTTTTTGAGATGAAGAGTTTGAGATGATCATGGAGTATATATAGTTAATTACGCGTGTCTGGCTTCCAATATCGTTTTCCTAAGTTGCAAAAAAGGGAAGGGTTAATAATAAGGACACGAGCATGGTTCGGAACCTCCTTAACACCGAAGAGAAAACTCGTTGTGTTTTAAGATCAATGAAACCTTTTCTGGCCTTCTGGGCTGGTCTGATTCATCACAGAAGAGTATATTTTTGACAGATCAATGAAACCTTATCAGTTTCGATGATCTCCTGGCTTCCGTCAATGCCGTTTTAATAGGAAAGTAGAAACAGAGAGATTGGAAGGGAGCATTACCAGATTACCAGAGAAACTAGAAGTGGGACAGGGAAACTTTGATTAAACAGAAGAAGAGAACACCTCTCTCTCCGGCTCCCGTCTCTATGTAATGAAACACTTGCTCGTTGCCGTATCAATATCATGTCCACTTAAAATACAATTTAGGACCCCTCGTGCCTGTGGGTAAAGAATAAAAAAGGCAACGGGGAGCAGTGTACTGTGTATCAGGTAATGTACAGCATGTATCTTCTGGATCAAACCTTACACTGCTTTCCACCGTATCTCAACGTGTATCATTCCATTTCTGGAATTAATCAAATGGTATTTCTCATTGATGCGGCCATTGTTCACTACATCAGTGAGATTAATATCTACATGACCCAACGGTACCTGCAGAATCAAAAGCAGTATTATCAGATAAAGTTGAGAAGATGATTGGAAGTGAAGAGGAGGGTATGATATCAAAGCAGACTTGACCAACCTTGAACAAACAGATTTAGATGTCCACAAGCTGCTACAATCTCCTTTCTACCATAACTACTTAGAGCAAAGGGACAACAAATCGTTTATGTTTGGATTTTAACTACTTACCCTTTACCACTGGAAATCAGTACCAAAACCCAGTATACTTGGGTCACAACTAGTACGGTACCATTCCGGAGAAATTGTTTACGAGGACTAACTTCCTTGTGAAAAACTGACTGTACTAAAATACTGTTGTGTTATGGTACTTGGGTTCTAATTCTAACGACTTTCTTCTAACTCTTGGTTTGCTTATCTAATAAAAATGTACAAGGAGAACCTTAGACCTCTTTGAATAAAGTCAGCAAGAAAAAGAAAAATAAAATGCCACTTATTATAGAAGGCAAATAGAAATCTCATTTTATTAACATAGATTATTATAGTAGCGGAAGAAGAAACATTTCCTCAATTCTACCAGAGGGACATGGTTTTACGACTCAAAACAAGTAAAAGGTGACTCACCAAGTCAACTTGGATTTTCAAGGTTTCTAGTTGAGTAGGGTGGTCAAAATCATCTCCTCTATAATGGAACAAGTACCCTCTGGCTCGGGCCATGTCTGACCCAGTCAGATGGTCAACCAAACCAACTTTGCCAAACAATTCAAATCTTCAGGTATCTGAGACGGTTTCCAAGTCCAAGCCAAAGAAACATGGGATTCAAATAAAGTTGGCCATGAAACTGTAACAGAAAAGGGTAGGAAATCGGTTTTAGATTTCCAGAAACCGCACAATTATAAGCTAAGGGAATGGACCACGGCTAAAATCATCCCAAGCAGCTAATGTGGCTACTAGGCTATTTCTTCGGAAAGCTCCTACTGCAAGAAATTTGTCGATAAAGCTGCTAGTACCAGGTGAACTCATATTTGCCAAAGTGGAACAGAAAGTTGCTGGGAACTTGGATTAAGGACAACTGACCTTTGAATGGAAGCCGAAGCCACTTCTCTTGCTCATCACTTCAATATGAATCTTTTCATCTAAAGGAGCTTCCTCTAACATGAACTGAAACTCCTCGTTCCATGTTGGATCCCTGGTTTTCTTGATTACCTGGAGAATAACAGAACAAATGAAAACAGAATCTCTTCATTAGCAACAAATTCACATCATCTTTATCAAGAAATGAACAATATCTCAAACGACAACAACTTAACCAACTTCTGCATTTAGTGTGCAAAAATTGAAGTGACAGCTCACAAGAATCCAGCGGCGTAAGGGATCAGTTTGATTGGAAAGGGAAACATAGACTGAAACTTGAACGGGAAAAATAAAGAAGGGCCACCTTGGTTTTTCTTCGCTCTCCCCTGAAAAGAATGACTGCATATGGGTTGGTGTGACGCTTTCCCTCAACGTCCTCTGCACCTTGCAACATAACCAAAAGCAAACCACCATTTGAAGGTAGATTATCAAGTTTGCCTTTGACTCCCAAATCAGTTCCTTCTCTGTCCAAATGAGCACTGAACCTGCCAATGTCGTCTCTAAAGGGAACAAAAGTTAGTTCCACCACAATCAGCCCTCTGTCAATCTTGTTCTGAGGATCATTTGGATTAGGATTCTTCAGTAAACGAAGGGTGAATTCCTTTGGTTCCTGAGGTATAAGCATGTTAAGTGGCACTGTTTGCATGCCCAGCTTGTCATGTGCACCCACCTGCAAATTGATGCAAATAAGTATGTGCTTATACATACAAATAAATACCATAAAGAATTTAAAACTGTTGAGTTTTTCTGAATGATATCAGACTGGACCTAGTATGTAAGGTTTAAATATGTGGAAAGCACTGACCTTTTCCCAGTCATAAACATGAAGCTGCAGGACTTGGGTCTCAGGATCTTTAACTGTAAGCTTGAATTTCTCATTCCATTCAGGATTTAGATTCTTCATCTTAATTGTAGTCTTTCTAGAAGGTAGTCTCTCACCACTTAACTTGAGCTTCACATATGGATCAGACTTCCCCCAAAAGTCCATCTTAGAAAGGTTAAGTGCCCGGACAACTTTTACATGTAATATACCGACAGGCTTCCTAGTTGCTCCACTGTCAAAGAGTATGTACTGAGATTTCAGAAAATGTACCTTTTCAGAGAAAGTTTCAAGAAATAGAGAATATTGAACTAGAAACTAGTTCAAGATTTTGTAAAAACATTTTTTGAAACTAGTTGAATGGTCAAAATACAAGATGTTGCCATCAAGGAGCTAACCATGATTGGTCAAGTATAGGAATATCCAGGGTTTTTGGCCAGAGATAAAGTCTTCCAATTTGATCCTTGACTATTTTCTGCAAGATCGAACAACAACAAAATTAATTGAGTCTATCCAGGGAGAAAAGAAGGCAGTATCAGAAATAGGCATTTGAATTTCATTCATTTTTTATATCCAAACCATTTTATAATAAAATGTATCTTCAACTGGATCCCTAACTTTAATTTAGAGGACTTCTGTTGTTCACATATTCTCAAAAACAGTGACTGGTTGAACCAATAACAACCTTTGCTTTCTAAGAAACTCTAAAAACTTCAGTTCAAACAGCTCTTATAATTTTTCAAGAGAATGTCCTACAAAAAAGTTGCAAAAGATGAAAAATGCCAGAAAAGCAAATCATCTGCTTCAGGTGGATTACTAATAGAGAAAAATTTGGGAAAATTCATTTATTAAACAAAAGAATGTCAGCTTTTGGAACCTGAACATGTTGATAAAATCCTGGAATGGACATGATATCCCCTCCGAGAAGTTTTAGTCCAAAGTCTATATGTGGCTGGAAAAAGAGCAGAAGGTGTCAACAATGAAACAGGAAGTACAGACAAATATTCAAATTAAATATTAAAAAAACATCTTTGAGTTACCTTCTCAGTTAAGGACACGCTGATGCTAGAAAAGCATGGAAATGTTGGTACTAGAGGCTTAAGAGACACTCGTGGAGCCATATATACCTGCAAATCCACCAGCTGCAAAAATAGAAAACCACAAATGTCACTTGACAATGGACTTTTGATTCAGCACTGGATTATGGTTTGACTCGGTGTCTTCTCACCTGAATCGTGAAATGTAGAGATAAAATTTTCAGCACAACTGTTACATTAGCATTACCAGCCCATCTAATTGCCGGCTCAAGAAGCAGTTGTTTCTCCTGAGTTTCGTAGATCTTAATACCTGAGGAACACAAGCACCATAGCTATCAGAACTGAAATGCTTCTGACCTTCATGTTCACTACAAAACAAATATAATAAACAGATGCAATAAAAAGACCTTGTGAACATGATGAAAAGAGTAATGTAAAAATACTGACTCTGTATACCAACTAAAAACGAGTGCTTCATAAGAAACAAGGTGATGAGTCCCTGACAGAGTTACAGCTAAGCCCGTTTGACTTTGATGTAATTCTATCATTTCTCAGAGTAAGAACCAAGTAATATACATAACTTCGTCATTTGGTTTGTCAGAAGAACTAAGCTAGATTCTTTTAATGTAGAGCACATAGGATACTCAGTTTTTAAAAGTACATACTTGCCTTGAAGAGCGGGAGGAAGTGTCCCAAGAGTTAATTTGCCAAAGTCAATTGATTCAATGCCATACATTCCTATGTAGTCATTAAATAATGGTTTCACCGTGCTTCGTATTGTGTTACAGATAGCCTTCAGTAGAATATAACACAAATACAATCAGAATCAGTAAGCTCAAAATATAAAGAGTTTCCAAGTCATAGATGATTAGGTAAATGAAGCATAACTCATATCACTATTAAAGTTAAGTGTCCACGAGAATGTTAAAATCACCTTATCCAAGTAAGGCCACATCTCCAGGACGAATTTGTTAATCCAATCAACCTGTTCATATTTAAAGTGAAAATTTAAATATAAATGGGTTTCCAGGGAAAAGTGACAATGACAAAAGGAAAAATCAATCTCATGTTCAGCTAATGAAATATGTATAACCTCCATACATTCTTTCACTTTATTATCATGGTGCCATTTGCACCAGCTCGAGTAAGAAGAAAATATTATTTTTCATATACATGTGAATGAATATTAGAACCCCAGGAAACTCATCTAATAAATTGTAACTCACCCGATCATAATCTGGATTCTTAACCCATAAAGGAATGTAGGCCAGAAGCTCAGACAGAGTTTCAGAATCTAATTGTTGTAGGGGTCTAACGACTGGGTCCTGCCAATATAAGTCCATAAGAAGCTGAACCAGAGAACAAGTCATAAAGCAACACATCCTTCAGATGCCAAAAACACACTTGGATTGTCATGTTTTAGGAAAAGAACTTTCTAGAAATTTCAAACATAAAAAACTTGGAATTTAAAATTTAGTTCAATTAACTTGTTAATCGGGAAGAAGAAACAATAATATTCGATGGAGTGATTGATCCGATCTATACATAAACAAGTGCATATGAACACCAGTCTCCTGCAGACCTATCAGCAAATAGAATGGCGAGGTCTGTCATCTCTAATGAATTAAAATTCTTCAGTTAGAAACTTCAATAAAAAATAAAAATAAAAGAGAACGCTCAACAAACATTGCATGGTTATAAATTCCTCCGAGCAATAACAAGTACAAGAAAAAACTACTAGATTGAGCTTCCCCCAGTTTTTCTTTGAGACGGAAACTACAACGCGCCTACTTAGTCAGTCAGACACAAAACCAGGTTCAAAAATGCTTTCATCTTCGTCCCCACAACAGTCAGAACACAATCGACACGTGAAAAAATAAAAAACGAATCAACATACTACCAAAAGGAACTTCAAGACGACGAACACACGTCCAAAAACGACTCGTTGTTCATCGATTTCGATCAAACCGTGATAGCTTCACTTTTCCATTGTTCCAACAAAGAAGGCATAAAGGACGCAAAAGAATCACCTTTTCCTCCCTCGAATCAAAGCGCATAAATATGAAAAAACCCACCAAAATCCCGACGCCAATCCCGATTCCAAACCCGAGCATTCCCATCAAAGTGCTCAGAAAACCCATCCCGAAAACTCAGAACGCATGGAACAGGTAGCGTAGAACAACGAATATAACGAACGAATTAATAACTGCAGTAGCACCGAGTGTATCAACCCAGGAATATCAGCCAAAAGAACAACTCGCCGATAAAGAAACCGCCAAAACACGAGCTCTGTTTCGTAGCTTGTCCTCCTGCAACAAAAAAACGTATGTTTTCTTCTCCTCCCGCGGTTCAGCGTCAGCATATCACTTGCGGGTCCCATTCTACGTGCCACGTGACACGTCCGAACTAGCCGGAAAGTGACTTTCCATCGCAGCCGTCTCTCTTGGCACACACGTGGCACCCCCTCATTAAAGCGTACGGGCCTATGATTTGAAGATGTTTAATATTGCGACCCACGACCAGAAAAAAAAAAAAACTATTAAAAATTAAAATCCCAAGAAGTCCAAAATGAGTAGGAAATCGGAAACAGAATTCTGTGATGAAAAGAAAAGAACCCGTTGTGATCATAAATTAAAAGTAATAAAATAAAATAATATTTTTTTATAGAAAGAAATTAAGCATTTAAAAAAATCGCAGAAATCTCCGTATAAATTATTTTCTAAAATATAATTAAAAAATAAATAAAAGGGAACAAAAAGGCTAACGTCTGGTCCGTCTGGAGTTAGCTAAGGTGGTGGAGCTGTTTCTTCCTCTTTTGGCTATCGAATAAAGTCGTTTTTTCAGCATCAATCCCTTGTTCCGTGTCGATGCTAATTCGCCATATGCAAAAGTCACAAGATTCAGAGACGAAACGGAACGTCCTTCTTTGATCTTTCCCCTACTTCAGTCCCATGTGAGATTAGAAACCCAAAGAGTCCGCAACCGCGTGGCGTTATCGAGATTAATGAATTGAGTAAACGACTTAACGAGGGAAGAAATTATTATTAAAATCAATTACGAGAGGGTAAGGCTTTGTCCACGCAACCTAGTTCATCACGGCCCTTTATCCGCTTAGGATTATCCGTGATTAATTAATGCGCTAATGGAGTAAGATTTTTCAATGCGGACCGGACTGAAAAAGATGGACCCATTTTTATGGTCGGACCAGAACACCCCGCTGGTTCTGATGATTTTTACTATAACCCACTCTGGCGCAAGACCAAACAAAAATACCTATCCGGGTTCGGTCGGAACTGCCTGTCCGGTCCGGGATTGTGACATATGGGGAAAGGATTAATCTCCCCGTAAGTTTGGGTACTTGCTGCTTCCGAATTTTAAATCCATAAATCAAAAGATGTGGCTAGCTTAGCTGCCTGATAATCTAATATAATAAAAGGGAGTTTAGTGAGTCTATGAACAACGTTTCAAAAACCGAACCGGGCATTAAACTGATAGTTGTATCTTTAATTTTAGTCTGACCGATTTAGACCGGGTGGACCCATGGTTCGATTAATAAATATTATATAAATTATTTTTAGGTATTTAATATTTAAGCATGTATTCAGTAAAAAATATTTATAAAATAAGGAATTATATGACAATTTTTTAATGACATTATAATATCCATAAAGATTATTATTTTCTAAAAAGGTTAGTCCAGTGGCATTGGACCACCCTAAATGTAAAGCGGGGTGGGGGCACCCCTCCCTTTTATTTGAAGTGGTCCAAGGCCTGGTCGATTATTTTCTAAATAACACAAATCATTTTACCCGGTGTTTTAAAAACCGAATCAAATTGGACGGTCTGACCTGGTTGAACTAGAATTGGAGCCCAATCTGGTTCTTATTGACTTGGCCCGGTTCACTATATTCAGGATTATTTTTATCTTTTTTTTTATAGAAATATTAAGAAAATATAAAGTATTGAGTATAATATTCAATGGTTGAACCATTGGTCCAACCCGGACAAATCAGGTTCGATAAAAACCGGATATACTGCCGGTTTGATGGGCAGTTAGGTTTTTAAAACACTGATTTTACCCCTTCCTTTACGTTTGGGGTGGTCCAACTGTATTTTACCAATAATTAAGGGTTTATAAATTGGACCGATTTGATGGCCTCCGATTTTGCTTCAATCGGGTCGAATCAGTCAGTTTGGTTCGGTTTTTAAAACACTAATATAACACATTATTATACTTTGAAGGCCAGGTTAACATGTTTTTTAAGAATTATGTAAAATGTATTATTCTTATCAACATGAACATTCAACATTGGTTTGGCCCAGTTCGGTTCGGTTCTCATTGATTTGGTCCGGTTCACTACAAATTAACACAACTAAATCACTTATTTTGTCTTATTACGCATAGAAACCAGTGTTTTAAAAACCGAACCAAACCGGCCAGTCCGACCCGGTTGAACCAGAATTGGAGGCCAATCCGGTTCTTATTGACTCAGCCCGGTTCACTATAATCAGGATTATTTTTGTCTTTTTTTCTATAGAAATATTAAGAAAATATAAAGAATAGGGCCTAATATCCAATGGTTGATCCAACCCGGTTCAACCAGGTTCGATGACCGGTTCGGTTTTTAAAACATTGATAGAAACATTAAATATATATAAATTATAGTGTATTATAATTCAATGGGTTCGACCAAAATCCGGTTTTTAAAACATTGGTTTGGGCTATTTAACAATTTTAATTTATGTTAAGATAAAACAAAGAACAAAGGGAGATTTTTTTCCTACATGACTTCAATTACACGGCCTCGTCTATTGTTTTGTCAACAAGTACAAGTAAAAAAGATTGAAAAGTACTCCCATTTGAGGCTTTGGACAATTGGACGTGGGAAAAAGGCTAAAGGATTGACATTTATGCTGTCATCTATAGCAAAAAGGACTAAAATAATCAGACAATGATGCTACGCTTCCTAGCTCGAAGCCTGAAGCATGTCACAGCCCCCTTTTAAGGTAACCAAGATATATAGTGGGAGAACTATTCCAGTGGGAAAATGCTGGAAGCTAGTACTTTTTGCCGCAATTCCGAACAAGTAATCCTCATCAACATTCCTCCCCATTCATTGTAGATTAATTAAAGTGCTTCCTTCTGTGACCTTTTCTTTTTGTATCTTTTCTGTTGCTTTTTTTGATCCGTGGAAATGATCTATTTTCCGAGGTCGCGAGAGCTCCCAATTTCTCAAAAAAATAAAAATGTCCGAGAGTTGCGGGACGGATTCAGAGTAGTTTAAACTATCGAAAATATATTTTTTTCAACAGAGGTGACCTAGTTGGTCACTGGTCAGGGAAGGGAGATCGATCCACCGGATCGTTATCTTTACATCCTTTTTTGGGAGTCAAACTCTGTAAATCATTGTATTCTGATCTTCCGTATCAGAATCCGGCACCTGGAAACTCGAAAGTCTACCTGCAACCTAGCCAGGATCGATCACATCGCGATCGTAAGACAAGCACCTCAACATTTGGGCTGTGAAGTGGATCAAAAGGGGATTTTCTCTGATTGACAAGCGCGGGGAAGGGAAGAATGAAAGGGAAAGAACAGAAGGAGAGGGTCTTTGCAAAACAAGGAGATCTGGCAGTAACCAGTATGTATAAACCGGGAGTGGTGAGCAAGCACGGTGGACATTACTGTCGACTTGTCGAGTGTCGGGGTAGGAAGAGAGTGGTGAGGGAAGGGCATTTTGGTCACGGGGGGGAAGAGTGGAGACTGTGAAGGATGACATCCTGAAAACAATATTTGGGAGTTATCGCTTGTCGGAAATACGAAGCCAACGGAAAGGAGAAATAATAAATACAGAGTCTCAGAGCGGGGGAGAGAGAGAGGAAAAGGGTAAAGAAATCGCAGTTACGAAAAGCCGTGCCTTTTTCACCATTTGTGGTACATCTCAGTCTCTTGGCGCTCTCTCTTTCCCTCACACACGCACACTCACACTCTCTCTCTATATCGCCCTTTCTCTTTCTTTCTCTCACCTTTTACCCTCTTCTCCAGCTCCTTTGGTTTGACGAAAATCTCTCTATATTAGTCATGGTCCCTCGCTTGGTTGCGCTTCTCGAGTCTTCGCCGTCTTAAATGCCTGCTTCCACGGCGGCTTTCAGTAGAACTGCGGTCAAGGGAAGCAGCAGTAGATAGGAAAAGGTGAGTTATTCTTCTCCAGTTTTGCTCTTCCGCTTCTCTTTTGGGTACTCTATCCTACTCCGTTTTGCTTGTCCCACCACTCTAACCCTAACTGGGAATTAGAGGAAATCGTTGACTTTAGATTCTCTTGATGGTCCGTCTCGTTTTTCCACTGTTTTGCTTCACCTGATTTAGTGGGCTAGATCTGTGAAAGTTTGTGTATTGCCTGGGTGTTTTATGTATTGGTGTGAGTGGAACTGCGAATGCGAGTGTGGGTCTTTAATTCCTGTCCAGGAGGTTCTAGGGTTTTGCCTCATGCAATCTTTCGTGGAGCTACTTTTTTTCTCTCTGGAAACGGGTTCTTGTTCACTCTTCTAGATTTGTTTTCTAAATTCGGCTTCGTCCTATTTTTTTTGTATGAGAGATCTGAGTTTTGAATGCCCAATTTACGGCATTTATCTTGAGTTATGGTCAACAACTTTTTAGCTCTGAAATACTTTCTAAATGGAGATTGATTTGTTCAGCAAGTACCTCCATTCATTATTATGTATGCATCTTCTCTGGCATGGTAAATTGAAGTTTTTCGTACTCATTTCGGCTTGCCATAACTTTGTTTGCCATAATTGTACGGATGTGAAGGATCCTACTATTGAGTTAGTTTTCTTGTCATTAATATGATTTACCTAAGCTCGGTTTGTTGAGTTGTTTCACATTATTGCTAACAAGATTTTGTCTGACATTTTTCAATCAAACGACGTGGAGATGGTGAAGGTTTCTGTAGCGACGCCTTTTTCTTTTCCCCCCCTCAACTTTTGGTTAAGAGATGCTTCCTGTTCTAGATAATGTATTGTCGTGATTCTTATTATTAAATTTAAGTTACTGTTGTGCAAGACTGCTGATTCCCTGTCGGAACTATTCTCACACTGAGATTCTTGGGCTTATCTCTGGATTCTTCATATTGCCATGTTTTCTGTAAAATTATATTCTTTTTATTATCTTTCCTTGCACAATAATAACTTAAGCGAATTCTTTTCTCTTTTCTATAAAATAAAATTACCATGGACCAGATATTGTATCTAACAGAAGATTTTTTTTATAATTTTATTTTAATACAAATATAATGTCTTTTTACACTTTTAGTAGTCTGTTTCATTGATTTACCTAATCAATAAATCTATAATTTTTCCTTAAATAGGTATGCAGCCTTTTTTTCCCATTAAGTTTCTTTTTATTTGAATGTCTACTGATCATGGAAGACACATGGTATATTTGCAGCTTCTTTTGCATTTGTATGACTATGATATTGATGTTGACTTGAACTGTCATTTTAAAGACAAGGGGCTATCATTTTTTGTCACTTCTGATCCCTGTTTATTTCTAGAAGTTGTCTCATTTAGTGATTAACCATGTGTGAATTTTAGAGTTGGCTTTGCATAACGTCTGGAAGGTTTTTAGTTAGAAACCATATTTTTCTTGTAGCCTCTTGCTGCTGTATCTATGACCATGATTGTCGTGGATGGGCCTTTGGCTCAATGGCCACATGGGGGAGATTTGTAGTCTGAGATCTTGTGCTAAAGTCTCACCAGGGCATGGGGTTCAACACTCAGAACAAGAAAAAGGTCATGATTCTTGCTGAGTTACCCTATGTGAATGACACATCATATGAAAGGATTTGGCATTTTCTATGTTTTCTTAATTCAGACTGCTTATTATCCTCTGGAGTTGTTCTTTATTCTATTGTTCTTTCATTCTTTTCTAATTTGCAGGTTAAAACCATTAGAAGCAACGGAAAATATAACACCTCCTCACGTCAATATCACTTGAAAGAGTGTGCTGTTCAGCTTTGTTATAATAGCTTGCTACCATGGTACCGGATGCGTTTTAAAGTGAAGTTGCAAGGTTCATATTTTGCTAGTACACAAGCTTTTACAAGATCAACTTTACTGGGGGTAGCGAACTCTACAAACGATTGTCTGCAGATCTACTTCGGGAAAAATAGATATGTTTCCTGGATTACTTGTGTTGGCCTACACTAAGATGCTTAAACATGGAAGGTGTAGATGTCCGGATGGATGATTTGTTGTGGGGTTTTTTAAATCCTCATAACATATGAATCAATCTTTGTTCTTTTTGTTATAATCTTCTGTTGTAGTCTTTGTAATTTCTGTCAGAACTCCAGTCATAAGCCTGTATTGAAGTATTATTTAGTAACTGCATGTTAGAAACACATGGATGTGGGGACTTCTGGTGACTTCCATATGTCAACTTCAGTACCCCGATTTTTCCCCGCTCTGGGCCCTACACTACTTATATGTACGGGGTATATTGATTTAGGGAAGTGGGCCACAGCTGTTGATGGGGGTTCTCGTTTTGGTTCTGATCTTGTATTTTTGGTGTTGGCTTGTAATTGTGCTGCTATTTTATGCCAATACCTTTCAGCTTGTGTTGGTGTTGTTACTGGAAAGAATCTTGCACAGGTATCTCTCTTTCTCTCTTTCTCTCTCTCTTTCTCTCTCATGTACCTGCATCCTCATAAGCTGAAGCACAAACCCATACTCAGACATGTTTGCATGCATTTACATTTATGTGATTTAATATGTTCAGCCAATCATTTTTTCCCCTGGTGATTAATAGATTTGCAGTGAGGAATACAGCAGATCCATATGCCTCTTCTTGGGAGTTCAAGCAGAGTTGTCAGTGTTGGCTTCAGACATAACTATGGTATGTATTTGCATATCTAATTTTTGGCTGTTCTTCCTTTTTTTTTATGATATTGAATGATGAAATGAGGCAAAACCTACTTATAAAGGAAAAACATAGAAAAGGGAACTTGGGCAGTAGCTCAGTGGTCCTATGGGAGTTATTGCTATGGGAGGTCTTGGGTTCGGGTCTCCACGGCAGCATTAGATTTTACTGAAGTTTGTATATTGGAGTTTGTATTTGCTGTTTCAAAAAAAAAGAAAAAAAAGAAAAAAAAGAAAGGAAAAGTATAGAGAAAGTCTGACTTATATTTTTTTTTTTCAAAAGGATGTTTCGTATGAAGCTGTTGGATACTGCTGTTTTTGATTTATTGTGCTTTTATAATTTCTTTGCCAGATTCTAGGTGTTGCTCAGAGCCTCAATCTACTTTTTGGGCTTGACCTGGTGACTTGCATTTTCCTGACCATGGTCGATGTTTTTCTATTTCCACCTTTTGTTACTCTCATGGTGAGACTTTCCTTTTCATGTTTTATCTACCTCTCTATGATTGTTCTTCTACTTTATCACATCTTTATACTCTGAAATTATGGACTTCAGGATAGATGCAAAGCAGGACTGTTGCTTATGGGCATGGCAGGTTTCAGTTTAGTTCTTTATTTGCTTGGAATACTCACCAGTCAACCAGAAATCCCACTTGCTATGAGTGGAATTTTTCCAAGGTTGCGAGGTGAAAGTGCATACAATGTTATGAGTCTGCTTGGTGCAAGTATTATGCCTCAGAATTTGTATCTGCACTCTTCCATTGTACAGGTGCCTGTTCTTTCTGTCAATTTTTAGCATTATTTGGTATTCTGTCATTTGGAACCTTTTAAGGTTGGATAACTTGAATTATCCTTTTTTTAGTGAATAACTTGAATTATTCTCTCTCTTTCTCTCTCTCTCTCTCTCTCCCTCTCTCTCTCTCTCCCTCTCTCTTCTTTCTCTCTCTCTCTCTCTCTCTCTCTCTCTTCTCTCTCTCTCTCTCTCTTCTCTCTCTCTCTCTCTCTTCTCTCTCTCTCCCTCCCTCCTCTCTCTCTCTCTCTCTCCTTCCCTCTCTTCTCTCTCTCTCTCTCCTTCCCTTCTCTCTCTCTCTCTCCCTCCTGTCTCTCTCTCCTTCCTATATCCTCTCTATATATCTCTCTCCTTCCCTCTCCTTCCCTCTCCCTTCCTCCCTCCCTCCCTCTGACTCCTCCCTCTCCCTCTCTCTCTCTCTCTCTCTCTCTCTCTTCTCTTTCTTCTACTTTCATTTAATATTACTTTTATTTCTGCTGCTCCAACTGTTCTACTATATTTACTCATTTAGCGAATAATTGCTGCTTTCTGACAATTTTTTTTTTTCATGGTATCACATTACAGAGGGTGCCTAATGTCTCGATCAGTGCTTTATGCCATGACCATTTTTTTGCTATCCTTTTTACCTTCAGTGGAATTTTTCTGGTGAACTATGTGGTGATGCTCTCAGCAGCGAATGTCTTCCAAAGTGGCCTTGCTGTGCTGACTATCCAGGATTCACTTTTGCTTATGGAACAGGTATGAAAATACTGTTAAGTTTATATGGTTGGTGTATGAAGTCTCACAATTATGTTCATCTCATCGTGCTTGCAATTTAATCTTGCTATGAGCTATAGAGTGGTCAAAACATTATATGATATTTTTATTTAATATTGTTTTGTGTTTGCATATGGACAATCTACCCATTGTTGTTGGGAGGGGGAGGGCCAGCTGGCTACAAAATTCGATCTGTTACCCTTTACACGCTAAAGGCTCCCAATCAAATGCATAGCATACCTCTGTAATATGTCCATTTACTGTAGATGAGATGCTTTGTCAACTAATGCTTTGGCATCCCTGTAAAAAAATGAAATGAAACTTTGACCACTTTTTCAACTGAGAACCTGACCACAATATGAACATATGTAGCTTCTGGAAATTTAAATACGAGAAAAATGGCCTGGTTGACTGACCAGGCCCTGTACTACCCGTTTTTAAGGGTGTGGGATAAAATGGTAAAATGTTTTTTATGGTTTTACTCCACCCCCTTAAAAAAAGGGTGGCTCAAGGTCTGGTCAGACCCGGCCCATATGCCTCTTTAAATATTACTGATGAGCTTTGTTTCTATAGTTGTGGTTTGAAGTGCATTGCATATAATAATATTCACTGTAAACCATATTTTGCCCTTTTTTTATACATAAAAAGTTAATTATTTTAGTTTTTTGAACTAAGAGCATGAACGAGTTACTCTTTGGACTTAATTTGGTTATGAAGCACTTTGCTCATGAGCTAAAAAGTGATTTATGTATGTTTGCTTCTTTGGTGCAGATATTTCGGAGTCCTATAGCACCATTTCTGTTTTTTCTGGTACTCTTCTTTTCCAGCCAGGTCACAGCACTAACTTGGAATCTTGGTGGTCAAGCAATCTTACATCATCTCGTAGGCATCAATCCTCCTGTTTGGATTCATCGAATAACCATCAAAGGAATTGCAACTATTCTGGCTTTCTTTTGTGCATGGACTTCAGGGGCTGAGGGAGTATATCAAATGCTTATTTACACTCAAGTTATTATGGCTTTGCTGCTCCCTTCTTCTGTGATCCCCCTTTTTCGTGTTGCTTCTTCAAGATTGATAATGGGTGCCTTCAAAATCTCAGGTTTAATGGAAATCTTGTGTTTGAGTGCTTTTCTTGGGATGGTTGCTTCAAGCCTTATTTTTGTTGTAGATATTTTGTTTGGTGATAGTGATTTTATGAGTGGTATGAGGTGGAATATGGGGAGCAGTGTGACCTTTCCTTACATTATTCTTGTAATGATAGCTAGTGCATCACTTCTGTTGATGCTTTGGTTGGCTGCGACCCCATTGCAGTCTGCTAGTGCAGATAGGAACTTCAATCTACAGAATGTTGTGTCAGAGCCACCTGCAGCTAGAGAGGAGAATGAGACTGGATATGTTGAAGGAGATAAGGAGCATGAAGATATAAAAGCAGGTGTAGAAAAAAAATATATAGTGAATCAATTGGACTTAGAAGTTGATCTGCCTGAATCAATTACAGATTTTGATCACCATGAACCTACTGAGGACAACTCTACCATATGCACTACTCCACGTTCTCAGCCTGAAGAACAAGGTTTGTTACCTTGTGAAGTAAAAAAATTCTCTTTTGTTGAGGAATCCGATGGCTCTCGTGATGAAGAACTGAAATACTCACATGCTGAAGAACCAAAATTTTCCCATCATGAAGTACTGGCATCGTCTGTTGAGCTGGCTCCTGTTGTTGAAAATGAGGTTTTTTCAGCTGAGTCACAGGATGATCAGGGAGCAGAACACAAGGTCCTTGTTCATAAGACTGTCGAAGTAGAAGGAGACGAGCATGTCAGTAAGGATGACTTTGAAAATGATGTGTGGGAGCAAGAAGAGTTGTTGGCCGGTGGCTCTGGGGGTGTGCCTACTCCTATTTCTGATGGGCCTGGTTCCTTAAGGAGTTTTACTGGGAGAGGTGATGATGCTGGTAATGGCAGTGGAAGCTTTTCAAGATTGTCCGGTTTGGGTCGTGCTGCACGACGCAATCTCGCTGCAATTCTTGATGAGTTTTGGGGAAAACTATTTGACTTCCATGGTCAAGTAACTCAGGAAGCAAAAGGGAAGAGATTTGACATGTTATTGGGGCTGGATCAGAAGCCTGTCTCCTCTGTAAAACCGGATACGATGGGGCCTGAATATGTACCAAAATTTTATTCTGAAGCAGATAAGGCATCAGTTTTTCTTGCCAATTCTAGAGAGTATGACTCTCCCAAGCTACAGAGGATGCTAAGCAGTGTGGACTCTTCATATGGGGCCCAAATGGGGCCCTCATCTTGGTCATCTTACGTGCAATCATTGGATGCGTATGTTCAAAGTGCCTGTGGTAATTCACTTGATGCAAATGAAAGACGCTACTCCAGTCTTCGACTCCCGACCTACTCAGAACAAAGAGATTATCAGCCAGCAACAATACATGGTTATCAGATGCCATCATATGGGAGTAGAGTTGCTCAGGACAGAACCTTGGATCCCTTGGGCATGGCATTAGACACTTCAACTGCTTGCAAATCTTCTTCTCTCACCTCCAACTACAAAGATCAGCTTAGTTACAGTTTGGGGCTCAGTTCTTTAAACAGTTCAACTTTGCCAAGTGTTGCTTCATCTCTTTTAAACAGGTTGCAGAGCGAAAGATCTTATTATGATAACCCTTCGTTGGTTGGAAGTGCTGGTGCTGTTGGGTCTTCCACATATCCTAAAAAGTATCATAGCTTGCCAGACATATCTGGGCTTGCATTGCCTCATAGGAATTCTTCCCCGGCTGATAGAAATATGCAATGGAGTAGCCCAATTGGACCTGTGTCATCTACCGTTAGGAGCATTTCAGGTCACCCATCATTTTATGCAAATGCTCAGTCCAGGGCAGGTGGTGGTCCTCTTGCTTTTGATGAGCTTTCCCCATCCAAGCTCTACAGAGATGTTTTCTCTCCACCATCTAGTACAAATGTTCAAACAAAGTCTCTGTGGTCCCGACAACCGCCTGAGCAACTGTTTGGGATTCCTGGGAGAAGTCGGGTGGTTGGATCCAATAACATGCAGGAAACGGTTTCTCGTGATTCAGAGGCTGAGTTACTCCAGTCTCTCCGATATTGTATAGCGAGACTTTTGAGATTAGAAGGGTCCGAATGGTTGTTTCAACAGAATGGTGGGTTTGATGAAGAACTAATCGATCGTGTGGCTGCAAGGGAGAAGTACATTTTGGAAGCTGAACTGAGAGATGCTAACCGGCTAAAGATGGGTGAATTACCTTCCGTATCATCCGATAGGAAATATGGCTCAGGCTCAACAAGAGATGAAACGTCACTTGCAAAGTTACTAGCCTCCCCTGTGCCCTGCTGCGGAGAAGGTTGTATATGGAAAATGGATGTGGTAGTCTGTTTTGGTGTGTGGTGCATCCATCGGATATTGGAGATGTCCCTTATGGAGAGTCGTCCTGAACTCTGGGGCAAATATACTTATGTTTTGAATCGCTTGCAGGTACTCTGTTTGCTTCTCTGTTTGGTAAAATTGTTGTTATGATGGCAAATTTACTGTACTAATCGTGTAGTCTACAGGGGATTCTCGATTTGGCGTTCACGAAAGCTCGACCTGTGTTATCTCCCTGCTTCTGCCTCCAGATTCCGTCAATGCAAGGGAAAAGATTGAGCCCTCCGGTCCCAAATGGGCTACCACCTGCTGGAGGGAAATCAGGTTCAGGGCAGTGCACAAGTGCAGGTGTGCTCCTTGAACTCATCAAGGATGTGGAAAATTCCGTCTCTAGCCGCAAGGGCAGGACAGGTACTGCTGCTGGAGATGTCGCATTTCCTAAAGGAAAAGAAAACTTGGCATCTGTTCTCAAGAGGTACAAGAGACGGCTTTCGAACAAATCTGTTGGCGTTCCGGAGAGTCGGCCGGGGTCTCGCAAAGCTCCTATACCACCTGTTGTATCTTTTACTTGAATAGATTTCTGGTCTTGGGGCCATGGGTTCTAGGAGTAGTTTGGGTTCCTAACAATTTCAGAAGGCAAATCTAGTCTTAGGCCCCGTTTCTCTTTTTTTTTTTTTTCTCTCTCTCTCTCTCTCTCTCTCATCAGCCGTATATAGATCCGTCTCGCAGGTCTAATTTTCTATGTATATTGTGTTATAATTTACATCTATCGGGTTACTCAAAATGAGGGAAAAGGATAGTTCAAGCAAACAGAGTATGTCTGAGGTACGAACCTGGTCTCCTTTTTTTGAAGGGTGGTCCATGGAGTTAGGAAGAAATTGAAATTGTTTGATACTAAATCATGGGTAAGCGAATTTCTAAGACTTTATAATTTTTTATTTTTTTTTTAAATTTGAAGGAAGTCTAACATTTTAAAATTTAGTAATAAAGTAACATGGGAAGATGGTTTTCCTAAGACGTCACGACTGTCTGATCTTTTATTTTTTTGTAACTGTTTTAATTAGATTTAGTAAAACAAAGGATTAGGAGAGAAAATAAGGCAGGCAAAGTCTTCGGACTCTTTTGAAAATTCTCATGCATTCATCCTAAAATTAGAAACGACTAAAAAGTAAAAAATTAAACAAAAAATAATGAAAAATAGTGGTTGGTTTCAAACTAGGGTGGATTGACACGTGGTGAGTCGTGAGTCATGGACTCATGGCATTAAGAAATTCTAGAGCCCCTCTCTGCTTCTACTGGCTTACTCTGTTACTTCTGTTTTCTCTGCTACTCTACAAACTCTGGGAAGCTGCTTTTGCCTCCAAGAGTCCACATCTCCGAACTCAGGTACGCGAAAAGCTGCTTTTGCCTGGCCAGCATTCAATTCAGTTAAAGACTTAAATAAAGAGTATGCAGCGCGACTAACTATGGAATCTCCTCCTTTAGTATCTTTTTGGGACACTTCGTGGCTCTGACCTCTATCCTTGAAATCCTCTCCTTTCCTCTGTGAAGTCAGACGTGAGAATTTCAGGTACTATCCATAAATTCTTCCATTCTTTTATCTTTTTGGAAGTTTCCTGTCAACTAGGATATTAGAAAGAAAAAAAAAGAAAAGATTTTCCTCTCAACTTTAGCGAGACGACGATCTTTCGGAAAATTTTGCCCTAACTGGCCGTTGAATTGATATAACACAGACCTTTCAGTTCCTGAAGTAAACGCTTTTCAATTCCTTCTTCTTCTTCTTTTTTTCTTTTTTTTTTTTTTTTCCCTTGTAAAAAAGGAGTAGAAGAGAATGACGAGAAGCGCGACTTGGAGACGCGGATGAGGATCGGCCGTCCACCTCCAAAGACGGAGGCGCCACGTGTGAGCTCCAAGTCAAGAATTCCGAATTCTGTTGGACCAGCGAAACCATAAGTAGCCTCATCGCGGCCCTAGTGCCCCTTCCCGACTCTTCATTTTAGTCGGAACAGCCAAAGCTTCCCACTCGGCAGTCAGTAGTTTAATTCACGAGTTCCGAATAATTAAGTTTTTTTCTTCTGAATTCCTTTTCGGCGGGATCTCTGATTTTTTGGCGCAGAAGGATCAGGAGGCAGCGAGTTTGCAATGGCGTACGTTGTGGTGGTGTCCCTGCCTGTGATCTTGTTCATCTTGATCGTCGCCATCACCTGTTACCTGCTGGGCAAGGCCAAGGGTCGAAGGGATACGCACGTGTACCAGCCCTATGGACCGCCTGCACCACCGCCAGCACCGCCTGCTCAGATCCCCCAAGAGCCACAAAATAAATCTCCCCAAGTTTGATCTACCTATCCAACTCCTCTTTCATTACATTAGTACACATCCTTCTAATCTAATTTTTCTTTCTTGTTCCGTGTATATAAATTGTGTGCATCTATTTATTTGGGCTGAGTGGTTTGAAGTATGAACACTAAATCTATCAATGGAAAAGATCACAATAAAGAGGAGGATATATATGAGGCCACCACCACCACTGGACAATTTGGAGATAAGTACTTTTGCTCCAAACCCTTCCTCCATGAAAGAATGGGCACAAGAATAACAGGTGAACTTGCTTTCTTCTAATTCGTTCTTCATGTTTTTTTCTTTTGTCTCCCCTTTGAGGTCGGCCTGAATCATGCATGCATGCTCTAAATGCACCACTATAATACCCAAATCATAGTTAAAAATAGGTTGAAAACACACTAAAATAACATGCACCACCATAAATTAATCTAAAAATATTTATCTCCTATGAATTAAAATCATAATTAATTTTATGATTAAACCATTGGTGTACCCTTAGATCAATGTAACGCATGTGATTCTCATGTGTTCATTAACGTCAAGTTCAACGACACTAATGTCGTATTTGTTTCTCAATTGATTGTACCTCAGTGCACGCTCTAGATCCAAATTAAAAAATTATGACTACCATTATACATAAATTTTATGTTCTATTATTTATGTGTTTCTTTATACATATAATTATTCTTGAAGGTGGACATGAAGATGGGCATGACTAATGTCGCTTGCTTGAATGTAAACTATTATCAACCAACTAGTTTAGACAAACGAAAAATAAAAAATGGCAAAAGAAGTTGGAAAGGTGAGGTACTTCTTAATAAGTATAGGGTGGTCCTCTCCTTTCATATACGTACCAACCTTAGTTTCAAATGTATATGAAGTTATTTCATATATTTATTTTATTTACATTAGCATATTGTATGCACCAAAATGTGAACGGCCCAAATTCGACGAGCCCAAACGCCCATCGATCCAGCAATCGATCGTCATGGGTAGGCTCAGTCGATCCTTAAAAGTCATTCGTCGCAGCCCATCGTTAAATCCATTTGCATCGTCGCGTCATCGATACAGCCACGTCAAGAAGCCTCCCAACTCATCAGATAAACGACCAAGTCTGGTCGTTAACCGAAGGAGCCAAAAAGAGACACAGTGATCCTCATTCAAGGGGGATCCAAAAGTGGGAGCTCCCAGTCTTCCTCCCCCCTCAAAAAAGCAGCAGAAAAAGGATCGTGATCCCCTTTCCTAGGAAAAATCTACAACAACTGCACAGAACATGCTACAAATAGCCAGAAAGTTTCTGTCGCAGGAGTTCGAAAAATCCTTCATCCAGAAACTCTCACGCACAGAGATTCTTTCGAGTCGAAGAAGTCCAGCAACTTGCAGTTCGTCGAGATTCAACAGTTCAATCGGAGCAGCTCTACACGATCACCGACAACGTCAACAAGTCGATACACGCAGAACACAAAGACTTTCGTCCGACCGACCAAAGCCGTCATCGTTCGTTCCAGAATTCGGATTTCATCGTCCTCGCCAGAAGCCTAGGAAATTGTACTCGCATTATTTGACATTCAAACAAAATTGTAACACAAAATTATTTTGCTATAATTGAATTACTCTCTCGGTCACGCCTCTTCGCGGACCATGCCCATTTTTCTCTTGTATCTTAAATGCAAATATTTTTGCTCAGATTCTCTTGATCATTGCTTTAATTGATGTTGGTGATGGGTGAAGAAAGGACTGTTGAATGGGTTAATGTTATGTCAATTAAAAGTCTCTGGTCCATTTTAATTTTTTTTTTTTTAAAAAAAACTATGTGCTTCTTTTCGGCACTTGTTCTTTTGAGAATTTCCATACTTCATGCTTTATTTGACCATTTTAATATTTTTTTTTAGTTTTTTTAAAAAAACTACTCTAGCAAATATAAAGAAACTATCTATGATCTATTAAAAATGTAACATGCATAAATAAATAAAAATTTTATAAAAATTAATTAACACAGAATTAATTTCTCTGCGTGTACTCCAGGAACTTCCTTTTTGTGCATTAGAGTTGGGGGGGGGCTCGTCATTACGATCACTTCACTCGGTTAGCCTTTCCCTTTTAAGCCATCCCCACCACCCAGATCTTTCTCCCGACAAACATTAAACGCTGGCATTGATCTGGTTTTCAGGGACCGTCCTTTGGAGGACGATTTGGTTTCGGTCGATCGACAACCACGAGCGCTCGGGAATCTTTTCGAGTTAGAGACCAACAACCCCAGAAGGACCAGATTTTGAATAATGGAATGGAATGCGTACAGTCCCGGTGAAGTTCTCCGATCCGTTTTCCTGTACTTGAATCTATAAAATTCGGTTTCGTGAATTGCCCCGAGCTATTCAACTTCTCTTCCATTATTTCTATGTTTGTGTCTCTGTTTGTTTTCTCTAATTCAACTGCTCTGATCAGCCTCTGACTAAATCTTCGTTTTAGTTATAGATGTAATGGAACAAGTTGGTGCATATATGTAATGCAAGCTACAGGGAGCTGGCAAGACTAGTCTAATTAACGAGAAGTAGGTATGAAGTGCGAATTAAAGAGTCTAGTACCCCACCCCAAATCATGTATTAGAAAACATATTGTGTTATTCTATAGCTTCTTCGGTTTGGTCTTATCAATGGCCGTCTGCTAGCTAGCTACAGGGACAGTGGGTCGACATATATCTGAAACGAAAGCGACCGAGAAGAAGGCCGGGTCCATGTCTGAGGCTAGCTCCATTTACGAATTCTAGTTTCTGAAAATCGACCACTCGTTCAAACAAACACGTTCGGGGAGACCCGGGTGGGTAGCACAGGGGGTGTTCGATACAATGTGCAGCAGACGTTCCTGGGTCTATTTGCTGGTGGGTTTGGATGATTGGGTAGCCCCAGTAAAAGTAAAGAAACCGAGTTGACACTCGACACTGGCCACCACTAGGCACCACCTTAAAAATCGAAGTACATCATCATTTCAATGGGGGAAGTAATTGAAGAAGAAGAAGAAGAAGAAGAAGAAGTTGGTGCAGAGGAGCTGTTTGGAGAAATATATTGGCCATTCCCATGCCCCAACCACCCTTCTTTTGAAGGTGTCTTGAAGCCCCAGAAGGAGCGATCGAGTTGGTGTGCTTAATTCTCTACTGCTACTAGTCTACTACTACTACTACTCCTCTTTCGAAAAAAAAAAAAAAAAAAAAAAAAAAAATCCTATTTCACGTCCCCCCCATCTCCTCTTCTCGGTTGAGGAGATCATCGATGAGATATACGAACATTCCTTTAATTATGTATCTCTACCTTCTACATCTGTACAATATTTACCTTACTACATAGATATCTCTACATTAATCGGGGACAGGTAGGAGAAGGGGATAGAGATTATAATTAAATAAACCCATCTAACTCCTTTGAATTGATTATACTTATATTTGAGTCTTCCTAATTGCTGCGAATTCTCGTGGGGAGGGAGGGAAGGGGAGGGGGGTTTCATCGATTCAGCTAATTTATCACCAACCTTTCATGGGTGGGAGTTGGTGGAGACCGTGACTTGTGTTAGATGAGCAGCACTTGGACTTTTAGTTTTATAATTTTCTTTGACATTTTCTTATTGATTGATGAGAGGGACCTTGTTTTGGGTTATCATCCCCCACCAACTTCATACTACCTAGCTTTAGTAAATTTTTTTTTTTTCTGTCTTTATTCTTTCTTTTTTTCTTTGTATTTTTCAATCCCATACATTTTAATACAATTCCAGCCGGCCTCCAACCGTCTCTGGCCGGCCAGGCCTCCGGTCATCGTCTCCGACTGCTGCCGGGCCTCCGGTCATCGTCTTCTCCTCCGGTACGTAGCTAGCTTCTTCTATTGCTGGATGAGTCATGGAAGCACAACTAGTGTAGTGTCCGGTAATAATAGGATTAAAGAAAAGGAAAAGATAATCAATCATGACGCCAGGAGAAAGTCATACTATACCTTTGTGCACGCGAATGGCTTAAATATTTTTGCACCCATTTCACTACCAAAACCACCAAAAAAAATGATTCCATGCAACCATTCCTCCACCAACACGAGCACAGAGATTGAAAATCAAAACTCTCTCCTCGAGCCATTTCACCATCCAGTTCCAGCCCAGTTCAGCAGACCTACTAGACCCAATTAAGAACGCCAAACGAACCCGATCAAGTATTGTACACGAACGTGCAGCATGCACCTCACGACGTCCCTCCCATTCCTTCTCCTCCTTCTATATATTAATGGCTCTTCAATATTCCCATATTAATTTCGTAATTAGGTATGTCTATATTACGTGAAGGGAGCGAGGGAGAAGAAGGAAGAAAGAAGAAAGAAGAATGAAGAAGACTTTTCTGTAGCATTTTCATGATTCCGAATTAGTGTAGAAAAAAAATGTTGGGTTGGTGGACCTTAAAAGAGGTGCCGTCGCGAATTAAAATTAATTAAATGCGTTTTAAATAATTCTCTGTTCCGCTCTCGTTTTACATTTCGCTCGGGTCTGAAGACGTACTCTGTAACTCCAAAGGTTGAGGTAGGAGGGAGGGAGACGACTACGTCAGGATGACGTGCCGCCCACAAATTGCATCGGCGTTTCAGGGTGGGGTCCCGATCGGGGCAGTCGTTGCTGGTATCACCGATGGACGAGAGGCCACGTGTCAATATCAAGACCGTGGGATGACATGAAAATCAGACGGTCGTGGGAGCTTTTCAACTAACCCTTTGCTCAAACTTTAAGCGACGCACCTATAAAAACCAGCCCCGGAGGAGTTACCCGACTCAGGAATTCAATCATACACTTTAAGCTTGAATTCCATCAATCTCTCTTCTCTCTCTTCTCTCTCTTCTCTCTCTTCTCTCTCTTCTCCTCTTCACTCGCAACGAGCCCTTCCTACCGTAGCTCCTCCGCCCCAGGTTCCTCTCTTCTCCGATCCCCATTACAAACCTTCATTAGCTATATATGTTGCATTTTTTTGGGTGTTTAAGAATTTGATTGATTTGCAGAAGAAGATCAGAAGAAATGGAGGGCGGCGTCGAGTACAGCATTACCAATGGGAGCAACGCCACCACGGGGGGGTTCTCCCCCAAGGACCCACTGAACTGGGGAGTGGCGGCGGAGGCGCTCAAGGGGTCCCACTACGAGGAGGTGAAGCGAATGGTGATGGAGTTTCGTAATCCGTCGGTGAAGCTGGGCGGCGCCACCCTGACTGTGTCCCAGGTGGCGGCGGTCGCTCACAACAAGGCGGCCAGGGTGGAGCTCTGGGACGACACCAGAAGCCGCATTAAGGCCAGCAGCGACTGGGTCTGCGAGAGCATCGGAAAGGGCATCGACAGCTACGGCATCACCACCGGCTTCGGCGGCACTTCTCACCGGAGAACCAAGCAAGGCGGAGCCCTCCAGAAGGAGCTCTTGAGGTACGAGTACACCCATTTTTTTATTTTTATTAATTATAGTTCGGTAGGTATATATATATATATATATATATATATATATATATATATATATATATATATATATATTTTATTTATTTATTTTCCGTGACAAGCACAGCAAACTCGTGCTACCAATTCAATGTTTGAGTGCATTTTAAGACTTGTGTTATTATATATATCTCCAAGCAATAATTTTTAAGAAGCTTCAAAAAGGTTTTTCAAAAGCGAAAAAAACATAAAAACATAAAAAAGAAGTTTCTAAAGGTGACGGGTAAGATTCTTTGATGTAATATCATCAGATCAATCTAACACAGTATATGTCGAGAATGTATTTAATCCCGGGACCCACTTTTTTTATTTTTTATTTTTTATTTTTATTTTTATTTTTTATGCGTCTTGTAAGAAAAAGCTTACTTAACGTAAGCCAGAAAGAAAATTAGGTAAACAAGAAGCAGTGATGTAAGAATCTGCTTCTCCAATCATCTCTCTCTCTCTCTCTCTCTCTCTCTCTCTCTCTCTCTCTCTCTCTCTCTCATCAGCCATATTCATTCTTTCGTGTGGCAGGCACTTGAACGCCGGAATATTCGGTAAAGGGCCGGAGAGCGCGCAGACGCTGCCGTCGTACGCGACCCGGGCGGGGATGGTGGTCCGAATCAACTCCCTGTTGCAGGGCTTCTCCGGCATCCGAATCGACCTCATGGAAGCCATGGCCGCCCTCCTCAACCACAACGTCACCCCCTGCCTCCCCCTCCGCGGCTCCATCACCGCCTCCGGCGACCTCATGCCCCTCTCCTACATCGCCGGCCTCTTGACCGGTCGACCCAACGCCAAAGCCGTCACCGGCGACGGCAAGGTCGTCGACGCCGCCGAGGCCTTCCGGCTCGCCGGTCTCAACAACGGCTTCTTCGAGCTGCAGCCCAAGGAGGGTCTGGCGATCGTGAACGGCACCTCGGTGGGGTCCGGCCTCGCCTCCCTCGTCCTCTTCGAGGCCAACGTCCTGGCCCTCCTCTCCGAGGTCTTTTCCGCCATCTTCTGCGAGGTGATGATCGGGAAGCCCGAGTTCGCGGACCACCTGACTCACAAGCTGAAGCACCACCCGGGTCAGATCGAGGCGGCGGCGATCATGGAACACATCCTCGACGGGAGCTCGTACATGAAGATGGCCCAGAAGGTCCACGAGCAGGACCCGCTCCAGAAGCCGAAACAGGACCGGTACGCGCTCCGGACTTCGCCCCAGTGGTTGGGCCCACTGATCGAGGTCATCCGCGCGTCCACGAAGTCGATCGAGCGGGAGATCAACTCCGTCAACGACAACCCCATCATCGACGTGTCGCGTAACAAGGCGTTACACGGCGGCAACTTCCAGGGGACCCCCGTGGGCAACTCCATGGACAACGCCAGGCTGGCGATCGCCTCCATCGGGAAGCTCATGTTCGCGCAGTTCACGGAGCTGGTCAACGATTTCTACAACAACGGGTTGACCGCGAATCTCGCCGGGAGCCGGAACCCGAGCCTGGACTACGGGTTCAAGGGGGCGGAGATCGCGATGGCGGCGTACTGCTCCGAGCTCCAGTTTTTGGGGAACCCGGTGACGAACCACGTGCAGAGCGCGGAGCAGCACAACCAGGACGTGAACTCTCTGGGCTTGGTATCGGCCCGGAAGACGGCGGAGGCGGTGGAGATACTGAAGCTGATGTCGACGACGTACTTGGTGGCGCTCTGCCAGGCGATCGATTTGCGGCACCTGGAGGAGAACCTCCGTGCGGCGGTTAAGAACACGGTGAGCCAGGTGGCAAAGAAGGTGCTGACGACGGGGGTGAACGGGGAGCTGCACCCGTCGCGGTTCTCGGAGAAGGACCTGCTGAAGGTGGTGGATCGGGAGCACGTGTTCGCGTACGCGGACGACGCGTGCAGCGCGGCGTACCCGCTGATGCAGAAGCTGAGGAACTGCCTGGTGGAGCACGCGCTGGGGAACGGGGAGATGGAGAGGGACGCGAACACGTCCATCTTCCTCAAGATCGGGGCTTTCGAGGAGGAGCTGAAGGCGCAGCTGCCCAAGGAGGTGGAGGGGGCGAGGGCGGAGTTCGAGACGGGCCGGTCCGGTATACCGAACCGGATCAAGGAGTGCAGGTCGTACCCGATGTACAGGTTCGTGAGGGGTGAGCTGAAGGCTGCGTTTCTGACCGGGGAGAAGGTGAGGTCGCCGGGGGAGGAGTTCGACAAGGTCTTCGTCGCCATCGACGAGATGAAAGTGATCGAACCCATACTCGAATGCTTAAAGGGATGGAACGGCACTCCGCTACCCATCTGTTAATGAATCGCCATCGACGCCCATGCATGCAATTGGAATCAAAGAAAACGAGACGGGTACTATTACGGAGTTACTTACTACTGGCGTTAAATATTCCTCTTTTTAAGATGTTTCTTTTTTCTTTATCTTTTGATCCGTTACGAGATTCGTGTTCATGATCATGATCATCATCATCATCAATGTTCTTAATTTCCACCCCCTTCCCCTCCAGCTGAAATCCGGCCGCGGTGATCAATGCCTGGCCAAATTTGGATTTCGGGATTTATATCATATCGATCTGTATTTTTTTTTTTTTTTTCCTCCTTTTGGTTTGATTGTCTGAAGTAAAACAAGTGATGAAGAATAATATCTATATTCTACACCATTCACCTACCCCCATGTCTCTCTCTTCTCCTTCTTCCTCTTTTATTTATTTATTTGTTTTTATTTAATGATTATCTGACATCTCTCTCTCTCTCTCTCTCTCTCTCTCTCTCTCTCTCTCTCTCTCTCTCTCTCTCTCTCTCTCTCTCTCTCCTTCTCTTTGAACTGATTAAATATTGAAGTTGGTCGTCGATCAGATTTTTTTTTTTTTTTTTTTTTTTCCTGATATTCCTGAAGCAAGCTCATATATATATATATATATATATATATATATATATATTCATAAGAAGCAAGGTGACACCAATATATGATCAGGTCACCTTCATTGAAGTATTTTTATAAGAAGATATGGATCTGGCGAGTGGCGACTGAGATGGCCATGAACATGTGGTTAACGAACATGTGGTACTGCAGGGGTAACCAATCGTTTCACTTTTCAGTTTTCGCTGTTAGTTGCTCCCCGGCGAAGCGACACTTGTCACGTGGACAACATTCCCTGGTCCTGCAGAAAGACGGCCTTCTCAATGCTGCTGCCAGGTGGGCCTCCAAAACTCCCAACTGTGAAAACTCCCAGCATTAAAGGATTCACACATATTATCCGTTTGGAAATCTTAATCTATAAAATACATTTTAAATTTTAATTAATATAAAGTATATGTTAAATAAATCTGAAAAAATATGTAAATACTCAATAGGAAATCGGTTTCATACTAATTGTACACAATTATTCGGATAATTTACCCGATTACTCATTTATACCTTCGGATTATTAATGGGCCCTAATGGTATATCGAGTAATCGGGTAAAATTGACACCCTTAAATACTAGTTGGATCGTACGGAAGCGAGCTGGGTAAAATTGACCCACCCTAACGATAACTCTACCCACTCATTTATGCACTAGTTCTTTATTTCTTTATTTTTATTTTATTTTTATTGTTATGTTAAACACGCATGTATAAGCTTATATTATATGAAACTCTCTCTGATTTTTCTCTATATATATTTTCCTCTCTATTACTAGCTAGATCTCTACTATGTCTTTCTCTATTTTCTCTCTCTAGCTAATTCAAATGGGGTAGGGTTTTCTGCTTCCAGCATGTGCATGGCGGGAGCTTTTTGCTAGTTAATGTAGATCGGGTTTGGGTTTGTGTAGTGTTCGAGTTTAGCAACGATCCAGCCATCTTACAACTATTAAGACTTTATTAAAATCCGTAATTAATTGTTTTGCCGTGACCAATCAATGTTTTAAAAATCGAACCGGCCGCCATCAAACCGGCCGGCAGTATGTCCGATTTTGGTCAAAACCGGTTAGACCAGGTTAGACCAATGGTTCAACCGTTGAATATTATACTCTATATTTCATATATATATATATATATATATATGCATGGGCCATAAGATGAATAGGTAGAATTCTCATAAATTAAAGTGCATGTAGTGAATGTCAGCTGTTTGACTCCAAATTAATGTTAATCTGCCTAGTGATAGTGATCAGATAATGGGCTATTAAACTAAGTTTTGTTTGTTTGTGCTACAAATTAACCTTTTCATCAAGCGAATAAATTAAGCTTAATTTTACGTACTTAACGATTTGGGATGGAAACAGTTGATGATCACGAATATATAGGTATCAGATAGGCTTGGTGGACCGGATTTGGTTGGGTATTCCTAGCTAGTTCCAATTAGTTCCATACAAATTGCAGGCGTTCTTCTTTTTAGTTAGAAAATTGGGTCAGTAGTCAGTAGAAGCCTTGTCATGAGCGACATCCACATAACTCCAAACCCCACTTTAACTTCTCACAATCCATTTGCAATATATATTCAGATGATCATATCTCATCTTTTGCTTTTCATAAGTGCTAAAGCCAAACAAGTTAGAGGCAGCAGAGTTGTCTTATATATGTCTTAATTGGTCCCTCTCATCTCCCTTAATTTTCATCTACTACATATATATAAATATATACATGTCTTTAATTTGCATCTTAGTTGAGAATTACCAGAAGTGAGGAGAAGGACACAGGCTTCTCTCCTACTGTTATGTTTGCTTCCTGGGCTGGCGATATAGCTAGGCCAGGGAAGTAGTCTAGCTAGAAGATCGATGAAGACCAAACATTTAGTACTGTTGATCGGTATATATATATATATATATATATGTATGTATCCATCCGGAGAAGACAACATTGAAAGGTAGCTCTTAGTGGCTAGCTTATACTGCCACTTGGACGCATTATGCAATTGCACTTAAACTTTTATTTTCCATCTCGGATATTCTGGCAACCTGCAGCAGTCCGAATATTTGTGAACGTATGACATATATTAGAGCAATAGTTTTGCATCAAAACTAGCTAATTAAGGAAAAAATAAGACATGGAAAACTTTCCAGAGTGGAGATATATATATATATATAGATTAATTAGGTCAGGAGCTTATCAATATATATATTAGGTCCCTTTCAAGATATTATCTTACATTTTGCTTGACGTTTCCAGTGCTCGATCGACCCAAAACGAACGGCAAACTTAACATTAAATATTATTGGCTGCTAGCTAGATTGGGAGGAAAGTTAATTTACAGATATTATAAATACATCATATTCATGCATGCATAAATGAACACCTTTTAGTACAGTTAGAAGAAAAGGAGGTTCGATTAATTTGAGTCCATCCATCAATATTCTTAAGAAGACCCACTATTGAGTTTTTTTTTTTATTTTTTTTATTATTTTTTTTTATTTTTTTAAAAAATTCACCACTGGGAAAAATTAATCAACATCAAGTATTCAATTCAGATTTAACGGAGAAATTAAAAATTGAGTGAATTTATGGTATAAAATAGAAAGAAATAATAAAATGCTTATAATTACATTGTGAACTACTGTTAATTAAGATTTTAACCTTGCTACCTACAATATATATGTTCTTATATAATGACATAGTACAAAAAAAAAAAGGAAAGGTGGAAATGATGTGACAAGGTTTCTTCTTCTTCTTCTTCTTCTTCTTCTTTTTCCTTGTTTTAATCTGGCAAGATTTGCCTTTATATATATATACAAGTGCCATTCATGATGCAGGTTTTGCCACCAATGCTAGCTTCTGTTTGCTTCTTCTTTTTGTTTGTTTTGTTGGGAATTAATGGTGGATCTGCATCGAGCTAGCCACCTAGAGGGACTCAAGAATTCCCTTCTGACCCAGTACTACTACTTCTGGGTATCAAAACCCCAAAAAACTGGGGGATATATATATATATATATACGCTTTATGCATATGTAATTGGCTGAGAGATGCCCACATCGTCTCCCTGCCATGAAATTAATAGACATGAGCAGGGCACAGTACTGTTGAGGGGTCCTGCAAGCACTAGCTGCAGCGAAAGATTGCAGAGAAATAATAAATGAGTGACATAACTCATAAGAGTGATCAATGGTGGCAGCCCACTCCTCACATGGGTCATGGTTGGATAGGGCTCTGATGATTTACACCATCTGCAGGGAGTTAATACAATCGACTCGATCTTCTTCGCCGGATTCAAAAAGTACCCATCAATCTGCCGCCGAGAAGGACGACAGATTAATACCTCTTTTAATTACTACTTGTTCCGTTCCTAAACTAGCTATGGTAGGTTTAGTTAATTAATAGTAGTAGAAGTAGGGACAAGTCCGTTTTCTTATAGCTATTAATTGCTGATTTCCAAGTCGGCAGATCGTGAAAGCTAGACATGCTTGAAATTCGTTAGTTGCAGCACCTTCATGAACAAGAGTACTGCTTTCCTTTCTGGCCTTCTCCGGACCCTCTTGAAGATCTTTTCAAGATCAAAGTGGGTGTTCTGATCATAAAGACCACGGAAACGCGTAGGAATTCTGGTAACTCAGAAATTGAGTACTTATATATTCCTGTTCATATATATATATATATCTATATGGGTCCATGCATGCATCCATCATAACCATTTGATCGAAAAAGAACCTTTTGTGTACAGTACATGATTCACTGTATTCCTCTGGAGAATTTGGACCAAGACTAGACGGAGAAGAAAACACGTCTTCTTCCACCTAAACCCAGGTTGGTGGAAGAAGAGGAGGCAGCAGAAAATACAATTACATTATAAGTTTTTCACTTGAGTGGGTCATGTACGTTCATGCATTCCTGCATATATATGCAGGTGGGTTGGTGCACAGAAACTGTTAAGCAGCTGCCGCCCACCACACCCTCCCCTTCTTTTCCAGTCGCCTTCATCGATCGATCAGCATAACCTCATCACAAAGGAAAAAAACAGGGATTCAGAAAGAAGACCCTCTTGAGGCATATTTCATCGTATAAGTCTTCAGAATCGTGGGGTTTGGTGGAGAGAGAGAGAGAGAGAGAGAGAGAGAGAGAGAGAGAGAGAGAGAGAGAGAGAGAGAGAGAGAGAGAGAGAGAGATTCAAGACAAGTTTATCGATCAGTACTCCCTCGCCCCACGACGTTTTTAAATTGCATTCCTATTGACCTCATAAACAAAGACCTTTTCGGATTTCTTTGTCCTCCACCAACCTCAACAATGCGCAGTCAAAGACAAAGAAAGAGAGATTTTAATACTGTGAATTCGTCTTGTAGTTTAAGGCTAGCTAGCTAACTTTGGTTTAATAATCAATATCAATGGAGATTTTATGCTTCAAGTTGCATGAACATGAAATATATGGATGAATGAATGCAACCAAGAACTAATAAGATACATATACCTGCTTAAGAAATACTTTATTAATTGAACCCGGGTTTATTAACCACTAATAATGTGTTCCTATATATATATATATATATAAATTAGTACCCTTCCAATTAATTATAATTCTCTAATTATTCTAATATATTAACAGATAATGATGGGTAAGAACCTTGTCGGATGGAGCTATATAAATTGGGTCTCAGTTTGGTTCGGGTTGGGAGGTTTAATTAAAAAACCGGTCGAACCCAATTAGACCGGATTGGACCATTAATGGTTCAACCATTGAAATTTGAATGCTGCTAACCTTATAATTTGTATTAATTAATATTTTATTAAGTAATAAGGTAAAAGAAGTACTTTAGTTGTGCTGATTTATAGTGAAGAGGGCGGGGTCAATAAGAATCGGACCGGTGGCCAGTCCGGTCCGATTTTTAAACACTGGGTTAGTTGTATTAAGAAAATATATATTTCTACTATTATAAAAAAATAATTAAAGAACGAAAATAACCCCACCTTATATACATGCACGCGGGGAATATAGCGACGCAGAGTTTCAGTCTGACGAGGAAGAGAGAGAGAGAGAGAGAGAGAGAGAAAATTGGAGTCAGAAAGTGACGACTGAACCGAGTCCATTTTTTCAACGCCCCCACCCCGGCCCTTCGTGGGGTTGGTGGGGAATTTCCGGTCCCGATCACTTTCACACTTGCGGCCATACGAACACCAGATTTATATATATATATATATGTAAATAATTAAAAAAAAAAAAAAAAACTTCGTTTTGCTCCATGCAGTAGACGAAATGGGGAGACGGGAAGGAGCCACGTTAAATATTAAAATTTTTATTTTTTTAAGATTGATGCATTTCTTTTATTAAAAAGACACAAATGGCCTGGATTTATTGGTGGTTTTTACATCCACGTAGACCACGTCCGAGTAGCATTCATTGCAGGGGCGTGTCTTTTCGCCCGGCTCCGATCTTCTCGGACTTTTCCTCATTTGCCTTTCCCGTTTTTCCTGAATTAAAGTATTAAGAATTTAAGATCGGATTAATTTCACGTAAACTTTTTTTTTTTTTTGGTAAATAAATTACTAAATTTCACGTAATTTTATTTTACGAGCAGAAAAAAGTAACCCGGGAGACTGACGTGGCCGCCCACCTCCACCAACTCTCCCCCCGTCTTTTGACGAGTAAAAACGCCGCGTCAGGACCTCACGCGTCCGTCGTGTCTCAAGATCGCGCCACGTGTTCGCACGATCCGCCGTTCGATAGCGGGGTGGATCAGACGGCGGGATGCGGCTTTCAACTAACCCACCCCGTTGCGCAAAGGGAGTAGGTGAGGCTTCCTATTTATAGAGCCCGAAGAAGCGACGATGGAAATTCAGAAAATATTCAGTCATTACTTGTTCAGACCTCATTTCCTCTCTTCGACCTCCCTCTTTTACACTCCCCTTCTTCTTCTTCTTCTTCAACCTCTCGCTACTTCTATTTCCCTCTCTCTCTCGGAAAAGTCGTACGTCGGAAATGGAAGCCGTGAAAGCAGTACTGAACCACGTCCACGAGAACGGCAACGGGAAGATGGAGAACGGAAATGGGAAGAAGATGGAGAGTTTCTGCGTGAAATCTGAGGTGGACCCTTTGAACTGGGGAGCGGCGGCGGAGTCTCTGAAAGGGAGCCACCTCGACCAGGTGAAGCGCATGGTGGAGGAGTTTCGGAACCCGCTCGTGAAGCTCGGGGGTTCGACCCTGACCATCTCGCAGGTGGCGGCGGTGGCGCACGACGCCGCCGTCAGGGTCGAGCTCGCCGACTCGGCCAGGGACCGCGTCAAGGCCAGCAGCGACTGGGTTATGGACAGCATGAACAGGGGCACGGATAGCTACGGCGTCACCACCGGCTTCGGCGCTACGTCCCACCGGAGAACCAAACAAGGCGGAGCACTACAGAAGGAGCTCATTCGGTAATTAATACTCAAAATCTTTTAATCCTCTCATTAACTAGTGAGTAAAACAAAAGTACTACTAATTTTCATTAATCAACTCTTGTTTGGTAATTTGTTGTTGAAGGCCTACCCACCCGTATTAATTTACTCCTACCAACGTACGAGATGAAGCAGAGATCATCTAGTAGCCACAATAAAATTTAAAAAAAAAAGAAAAAAAAAAAGGTGTAATCATAATTTTCCTGTCTTAATTGCCTTGTTTAAGACTTTACGTAATTAGTAGAGCAACTGCCCCACCAACTTCAACCTTAGTCCTTACGTGCGCCCGCTCTCCTTATACGTTGGTAAAAGGCCGAGTTGATGATTGATTAGTGGGGAGTGATTAGTGATAATCCATGCAAAACTCAGGGATTTATTGTCGTGAAGAAAAATTTAAAAGCCTTCGTGCAAGAAAACTCTTTTCCTGGTTTATGGTCGTTGCCTTGTTAGTTGGGGCTTACGTGTTTTTCTCTTAATCGATTGATTTAAGCGGGAGGGTCAAACAATAGTCAACTTTGGAGTCAAATGGCGGCTGGAAAGGATTACTTTGGTCAAAAATATTGTAACGAGTCTAAGACAAAATCATTTACTATTAATGGTCCCCAATCAGAACTCGATTTAATTAAATAAGGGAATTGATTTGACACTGATCCGGGTAGGGAAATTAATTAATGATGGGTTTCGTTTCGTTGCAGATTTCTTAACGCCGGATTATTTGGTCCGACGCCGGAATCCGGCCTCACGTTGCCGTCGACGGCCACAAGGGCGGCGATGCTCGTCCGGATCAACACCCTGCTCCAGGGCTACTCCGGCATCCGGTTCGAGATCATGGAAGCCATCGCGACCCTCCTCAACCATCAGATCACTCCGTGCCTGCCGCTCAGGGGAACGATCACCGCCTCCGGCGACCTGGTCCCCCTCTCCTACATCGCCGGTCTCCTCACGGGAAGGCCCAACGCCAAAGCCGTGACCGGCGACGGGAACCGGGTCGACGCCGGGGAGGCCTTCCGGCTCGCGGGACTCCAGACCGGGTTCTTCGAGCTGCAGCCGAAGGAGGGCCTCGCGCTCGTGAACGGCACCGCCGTCGGCTCCGGCCTCGCGTCCATGGTCCTCTTCGAGGCGAACGTCCTCGCCGTCCTCGCCGAGGTCTTTTCCGCCATCTTCTGCGAGGTGATGATCGGGAAGCCCGAGTTCGCGGACCACCTGACTCACAAATTGAAGCACCACCCGGGTCAGATCGAGGCGGCGGCGATCATGGAACACATCCTCGACGGGAGCTCGTACATGAAAATGGCTGAGAAGGTCCACGAGATGGACCCGCTCCAGAAACCGAAACAGGATCGCTACGCGCTCCGCACTTCCCCTCAGTGGCTGGGTCCCCTGATCGAGGTCATTCGGACCTCGACCAAATCGATCGAGAGGGAGATCAATTCCGTGAACGATAACCCCTTAATCGACGTTTCCCGGAACAAGGCCCTCCACGGCGGCAATTTCCAGGGAACCCCAATTGGGGTTTCCATGGATAACACCCGATTGGCCATCGGTTCGATCGGGAAGCTCATGTTCGCCCAATTCTCGGAGCTCGTCAACGATTTCTACAACAACGGGTTGCCCTCGAATCTCTCCGGGGGACGGAACCCGAGCCTCGATTACGGGTTCAAGGGAGCGGAGATCGCCATGGCTTCCTACTGCTCGGAGCTCCAGTTTCTGGCGAATCCGGTGACGAACCACGTGCAGAGCGCGGAGCAGCACAACCAGGACGTGAATTCGCTGGGTCTGATATCGGCCCGGAAGACGGCGGAGGCGGTGGAGATACTGAAGATCATGTCGGCGACTTACCTGGTCGCGCTCTGCCAGGCCATCGATTTGAGGCATTTGGAAGAGAACATGAAGGCGGCGGTGAGGAACACGGTGAGCCAGGCGGCGAGGAGGGTTCTCACCGTGGGCGTGAACGGGGAGCTCCACCCCTCGAGATTCTCGGAGAAGGATCTGATGAAGGTGGTGGAGCGGGAGCACGTCTTCGCCTACATCGACGACCCCTGCAGCAGCGCTTACCCCCTGATGCAGAAACTGAGGGGCGTCCTCGTGGAGCACGCTCTGAAGAACGGGGAGAAGGAGAAGGAAGCGAACACTTCCATCTTCCAGAAGATTAACGCGTTCGAGGAGGAGGTCGCGACCCAGTTGCCGAAGGAGGTGGAGAACGCGAGGGTAGAATTCGAGAACGGAAACTCGGCGATCGGGAACAGGATCGAGGAGTGCAGGTCGTACCCGTTGTATAGGTTCGTGAGGGAAGAGCTGAAGACCGGGTTCTTGACCGGGGAGAAGGTCCGGTCGCCGGGAGAGGAGTTTGATAAGGTGTTCGCGGCCATGACCCAGATGAAGATCATCGACCCTCTACTGGAATGTCTCGAGGGCTGGAACGGAGCGCCACTTCCAATCTGTTAGGATTTGTCCGGAGTTCGGAGTTCGGAGTTCCGAGTTCGGAGTTCGGAGTTCCTCATCAAACTTATTTTTTGTCTCTGTTTCGTGTTATCCAATTTCTGGCTAAAAAAAAAGAATCGGATTTTGTCGAAGATTGAATAAGTGAAATTCGTTTTTTTTTTTGCTTTTTTTTTCTCCATCTGTTCTGATATGTAATTGCTAGGAGAAGTTCAACCTGTATATATATATGAACTTTTTCAATGTCTCTATGAAATTTTTATCCATCAAGAGCTGCTGATCCAATTTCTCCACAACAACTCCAACCACTGCTAATTAATAGGCTTTTGGGTCAATATGGTAACGTAGAAAAATCCTGCAGGCTTAAGGTCTTGCATAATCTCCAAACCAAAGTTTTTAAGGGCATCGAACCGGCACTATGTTCGGTTAGGTTTTTAAACCACTGCTCCATACACATGATTTAATGAATTTACTCTTGGAACCGTTTAACTCAGACCCATTTCATATTCATAAGAACATTAAAATTGCAAATCAACATAAAAATTCAACAAGCCACAAAACAAGAGAGAATTGAACTATGATGATCTATCGATCAATTTCCTTTTTATACATTCATCTCATTCATTTCCATGAACCCATTCCAGCTAAAGACCCGCAGATTAAAAATCATGGGTGCCCCACCCAATAATCAAGAGGATTTTTTTTTTTTTTTTTTTTAAACAGCGAAAACTCTTTTTTTCTAATGCTCCTTTCCAGGGTCCACCTCCCACAAATAACATATCTGCAAATCCCATCTATCACAATTTCTTTCATTTTTTGGATTGTGAAGATCCCCGTCACGGTGCACAAAAGGGGGATTTGTAGTTCGCTGTACAAGTAGCATGTCGGGAGTACATTTTCTAACAAAGGCATGCTTTTACCAACGGCCACGGCCATGTCCTTCAGCACCTAGAGTAAGTAGCCGGGCCTGAAAATAAGAAACAAAATGTAGGGCCAGAGAAAGTGTATCCATATGTTACATTTTTTACAGCCATTCTTGATCAGATCACTCGTCGTCATCCGATAAGCAGATGACGTCGTCTGGTGCAGCAGCAGCATCATTTGCATCAGCTGCTGGAGGACGGGGCCTTCGAACTTGTGAGAACTCAGACATGAGTAGCGCATCCAAAGTTGCACCAGTATTTACTGCAAGCGGTGGTTGGACACGGTTCAATCTGGCGCGGCTGTCAATATCCTTGAGAAGCTCAAGAGCGGAGCTTCTGTTAGGAAGGAATATCCCTGGGTGGTCAATTACATTGGTCCCAATTGGTCCTGACGATGGATAGGAGGGATGTAATTGAGCAGAAGAGGATAACATATGTTGACTAGCTGAGGAACTCGACATAGGCAAGTGACCCTGGCCTGGTGAAGGAAAGGTGGGGGGCCTGTGGGAAAGTAGATGTGGGGGCGGAGCCCGTACTTCTGCACCACCTTGGGGGAAAGCACGAGGGACTCCGGGAGAGTAGTGAGATGAACCTAGATTGCCTGAGAAAAGAGCTGATGTGTTATGAACTTGGAGCGGCGCGGGTGCTGGTGTTCTAGGGGGTGGCTGAGCAGTTTGAGAAACAGGAGGTTGCGGAAATGGCCGCGGGAACTGCTGCGTTGAAGTTGAAGATGGCGTTCCTGTAACAGAGATCCACAAACATATGAATAAGATACCCAACACTCATCGGCAAAAGGTCAATGTACATCCACAATCATACAATTACGGCAATTTAATCAACACGGTACAATAGAAGAGTGACATGTTTTAGAAAAAGAAAAATTAAATAGTTTGAATAAGGACCACAAATATGACTGAAAAAAAAACAGCTCCATACCAGAATACCTATCTTGCAAAGAAAACTAGGTCATAATTAGCTCTTCATGGAAATTCAATTTAAAATCTAAAACAAGAAATTACCACCAAACACAGAAAAAGGAGGAGAAGAAGCAGAAGAAAACCCTAGTAAGGAGAGCTGAGATTTCGCCAATGGACCTGCGGAAACTAACTTGAAATTCTTTCAATGTTCAAAAACAGGGAATCACAACTCAATGGACCATGATTTCATGTGAAGCTGTTCTCCATAATCTGACAATAAAACTAATCCACCAACAACAGAGTCCAACAATAACGAAACAGTAATTGAGTCCACGCATGAGTTCCAATTCACACAAGTCATATTCAGATCTATGTGACAGAAGTCCAACTAGTCCTACTTCGACAACAAACCGATAGAAGGAGATGTTAGCTACACCCCTGAACTTTCAGGCTGTCAAGAGAATGAAGAAGACCTTAACAAACTGTTACACCAAGGACTCCTGCTCTTATACCATGTAAAATTAGGAGAGAAAAGGAAGGAATAAATGTGTATGAGAGAGAACAGTAGAGAAGAAAAGCACGGACTTGAAAAGAGTATGGATAGATAGTCCGGATAATCTCTACCATTATTTATACATAATAAGGATAAAGTTTTACTATCCCGAGAGACATTTTCTTAATCCAATTGTTAGAGTTGTATACATTATATTATTGTACATTGTAGTCGCACTGTGTTATTAATGTATGGCACCACTTATAAGTGGCATGATTGTAAATTATCTAAATTTTTTAATATAAGGAAAAGTGTTCTTCAGTTGAGGATACACACAAGCTGCGGAGACTCTCCTCCTAGCACTGTGATTATAATGTGTTCCTCTTTTCCTTTTCCTTCGACCACTCGAACTGTGCATGTTCCCACCAATTTCTACAAGAAATGAGGATGGGAAGAAAGAGCTCAAGTTGAAAGTCTGTCGCATGAGGAAAACTCATGGTGTTTCTCCAAAACAAGCCTAAAACTCATATTTTTTTCCCCTAAACTCCTCCTAGAGGCACAGAAAGAGACTAAAGACCAAAAAGGGAGAAAAAAAAAGGAGTCAGATTCACCTTATTTATCCACCGTATAGGAAATTAAGTATATGAGAAACCATTTTTATTGAAAAATCTAAACATTCAGAACCCTGTCTTATTGTAAAGAAGAAAACTCAACAGAAATCTAGAACGCTACGACTACATCTACTACAGCTATGGAGAGAAGGAAAAAAAAATGAGGACCAGCACTCACTGATTGTAATGTGTCTACATACCTTGTCTTGAATGCACAGGGCGCTTGGGATCAAATTTGAACTTGCAAACCCCCGCTAATATTCTGTTCATATGGACCTTGTTGTACTGTGAATCAAGTACCAGCAGTCTTTGGTTAAGTCTCATTTCCACTTCCTGAACTAACCCATTATATTTCCTACGGATCTCTTCAACTTCCTTCTCACACTGTAACCTGAGCTGGCTTTTCTGATAAAATGGGAGAAAAGGGATTAAAAGCTAGGTGGAGGTACATATAAAACACGAAAAAGTAACAAAATCCACCAAGAGAACACAAAGACAAACCTCCTCCTCATGCATCCTGGTAGCAAGATCCTTTTGACTACCTATCTTTGCCAGTTCATTCTGAAGTGGGTCTGGGTGGAGTAGAAGAGGCCGACCAGATGCTGAAGGGTGAATCAGGGGGGAACGAGTACTAGGTCCAGGAAGAATAGTTGGATCAGGCAAAGAGCCTATTCTCCTAGAACCTCCAGCTATTGCTTGTCTTTCTGAATGATTTAATTGCTCATCAGGTGAAGGTGAACAAGTATTTGGCCGTTGTCTCTGAGCTGTAATTTGCTCAGAAGAACAGGATGCCTCATAGTTCTGCTGAAGTTCATTGATCATCACCAGAGAATCATTCACTTGAAAAGCTTCAATCCGCTGAGGGATTGAAGTACTAGAGCTACACATTTGAGATGATGTCACCTCGGGAATATGAACCACCGCATTCTCCACTACTGCTGCTGATGTGGGTGGTTGATTTGGTTCTCCAGAAGGTACCTGATAAAGCAGCACAAAATTTGTTACATTTTCCTTTTGGTGGTATATTTGTCTCCAGAAAATGTTCTAAAAGGAATGATACATATTCATAGACATACACCATTCTTATTATGCAGAAAATAGTCTAAATGTTGAGACATTGAGCCGTCTATGTAAGCAGAGCCTCCTTTCCTTGCACTTAAGTTCTTTTTTTTTCTTCCTTTTGAAAAAAGATGACAATACAATGAAATTCTTATTCTCATGCAACACTCGTACCTAGTATGGTGTTAGTGGAGAGAAAAATTGAAGTTCAGAGAGAATTACATTATCTGACAATGAAGTCATATGCGTTTCTGCCATTAGAAGAGTTTAAGATAATTGAAAAATTCAATCTACATACAAGAGAATCAATTCACATTCAAATCTTCAAACTACATGAAATTGGAACTCCTGCATTTAAGGAGAATCTATTGTCTTACCAACCAACTTAGAATAATACTAAAGTAGAAAAGCAAATTTACAAGACACTCACACCCTTGAATCAATATCACAAAGAACTAACCCCATAAAAGAATCTATCAGGTGTTTTTACTTTTAACTACGTGATTTGGTTGAACCAAAAACCCTAGACATAAAAAATTTGCCATAACAAGAAAGCACTTGCAATAGAAGAATCGTCAAAAACATTAACCAACAGGTCACAAGCAGCAAATTTCCTTTTATAATGAGAAAAACAGGTGAACTTGATGAACAAAATGGCAAAAAAAAAGGACATTATATCTGAATAAGGGCTGATCTTTGTCTCACTGACCACAGAGGTAAATAGAAAAAAAAATTAAAACACCATTGCGGGCAATGGGAGAACCAGGCTTTGCAGCTGATCCAAACGCAATTTCCATCCCCAACTGATTCTCATACCAACCAAAAGCATGAGAGCAGCAATGGCATATTACTTATGAAATTAGAAATTCAAAGATCTAAGATATGTAACGGTTATTCAATTTTATAAAAGACATGATAAAAACACCAGGGAAGGGCGGCAAGGGCAGTAGGGGCAGGCAACGAGAGCACCAGATATAGAAAATAAAGAGTAAATTTCTGAAAATATAATTAATGGCTAAACAATGTTAAGACAATCACTTAAAATGCCGTCCTCTGGAACTTCAGTTTGACAAGACATGGAGAACGAGTAATCCACAAACAAAAATATTGGCGGCATAATAGGTACTGTTTTAAAACCTGATACACTTATGACTTGCCCCTCAACATAAATGATTTTTTTTATGGTTAAAAGGTGCTTTATATTAGTGCAAGTCAAAGCAATAGAAACCCAAGCCAAGCGGAGCCCCTTACAACAAGGGATTGCAGGTGGATACCCTCTTTAGCAAGTTGGTCAACCAACGAGTTAAATGACGGAGGAAAACAGCCAGAAACATTTCTGAAAGTTATTAGAATCTCATCTGGTGAAAATAGCCATTGAGAACAAGAAACAAGACCAAGAGTCCGTACCTCATGAGATAAAACAGGATCATTGGGGCAAGAACCGTTTGAAGGCTCAACCAGAGAAGGATAAATATTTTCCACCTGAGAGGAAGGAGGGATGTTATCCACCTGGGAGGGAGGGCTATTCTCCACCTGAGAGGAAGAAGGGATGTTCTCCACCCGAGAGGAAGGAGGGAGATTGTCCACCTCAGAGGAAGGAAGGACACTGTCCACCTCAGAGGAAGGAAGGACACTGTCCACCTCAGAGGAAGGAAGGACACTGTCCACCTCAGAGGAGGGAAGAATACGGCCCACCTGAGAGGGAGGAATGTCATCCACCAGAGAGGAAGCTTGCAGACTTGCACCATCCACATTTTCTTGATTATGACGGCCTACCGCAGTTGCAGTAACGCTTTCAGACTGCGTCGTAATCATTTCATCATTATCATTCTCAGGTGCTGCAGAAGTTGATGGCAATGCAGCAGGCACTGGAAGTTCTGCAGTTCCAGAATCAACTTTATCAACATCCTGTGATTGTGCAACAGGGATTCGCCGCATTCTATCCAAATTATGGACTTCACTTTGTTCCATAATTCCCATGCACTTGATATCAAACCCAGTTTTTGACAGAGGAATTCTGTCTAATGACACACTTCCACAATTTGCCTTAACCAAGCAAAGTGCCTTCAAGCTCTCCTCCTTCTGCCTTGCTTTGTACTGCTTAAGCACAAGTTCTCTGAAGCAACTATCAATGTGTTTATCAAGTTCCTTCATCTTCTTCGCAAAATTTTCATCCAGCAACTTTAGTTTAACTAACCGTAGAGAATAGTCTGCATAAGTACACTTAATATAAATTGCCTCCAACTCATGATCCTTCTTCATTTTCTCTTTTAGCCCATCTTTATACTTCTTAAATTCCAGAATTTCCTTCTTCTGTGTTTCAAGAATCTCTTCTTTTCTGCGGCTAAAGGTTTCCTCAACTTGGTTGCTCAATTGTACAATTATGTCCTTATTTGTCACAACCTTCCTAAGATTGCATCCATCCTTATCAAGATCAGGTTTAGATGTTTGAAGAGGAGGAATGCTCTCCTGCTCCAAAGGGATACTGTCAACAGAGTGGCTATTGCTTAATGGGCTTCCCCTGGCATTCCCAGCGAGACACTGCTGATCAGATGCAACCAGCTCCAACTTAATTGCCTGTGAGGCATTTGGTGGAGATGCTTGATTCTCCAGAGATTTCAACTTAGTATCATTTCTCAAATTCATCTGATGAGAGAACCGTTTCTTCAGCTGTCGCAACTTCTCGTAAACCGATTCTGCTTCTTCCTCTTTGCACTCAAATTCCATGTCTTGTTTAGCTCGAAGTAATGATTCCTTGTGATTCACTTTGTATTTCAGTAAAGATGCTGCTCTCCAACACTGAAAAGTAGCATAACATCAGAATAATAAACACAGAGGGGCAATAGAACATTAAATGCAACAATGCACAAAGAGAAGCATTTGAATCTGTGGATTTCTCAATTAGGAAATGCACCCTGTATACATCAAGAAGACAGCTCATAGTTTTGAGAGGAATACAGAACAAAGGGTGGAGAGAACAAAGTATAACATGAACAGATATTCCACAAAATTTGACGTTATCATACAAATGAGCAGCTCTTGCAGTCCCAAGGATTCTTGTTCAACAATATAAGAGTATACCGATGCATTCTTGTCCAATATAAGAGTATACCTATGCATGCAAATTGTAAAATACATAGCAGTAGCATTCTTAGAGCAGGGCCTATGCTTGCTCCGAATATGTATCTTCCTGAAAACACAGTCATCCGGAGCAGCACCATGGAACGAAGTAAAAGCTGACCAAGAAATAATTATCTGGAGCACTACCGAGGCCACAATGTATCATTTTCATGAGTCAGATAATTCATCTTTGATATTCACATCTCGATTCAATCTTCAACATTTGCCAGGATGAACAATTACATATGCTTCCTCAAATTAATCAAGAAAATTGCTGAAGAAACTGTTAGTGTAATAGACTAACAGCATTCAATGTTAAAAACCCGAAAAACAATAAATACAAAGAAGCATACTGATGCCCAAGGATGGGTACAAACCAGAGCAATCATAAAAGCCTGCAGTATACTCTTTGGCTCTCTATTGACATGATGGTTGTTCATTATGTATTCAAGAAACTTTGTTGCCATCTCCATGACTTCCTCCTGCAATTACACATACAAACAAGTCAGCCATCTCTCTTCAACAAGCAGGAACTAAATGTAACATCATCATGGTTCAAGATTTCAATGATAGTGTTGAAGAACATTGGTTGTCTGGTCATTTCACCCCAATGCAGGGCTGATTATAAGTAGGACATGCCGCAGTTCACCCATGCTATCTAGGCTATCTAGATTACAGTGTGTTGAAAGTTTTCTTTCTTTGGTACCTTTGTAGCCCCTTTTTTTCGTATTTTGGAATCACAGAGAACTTTTATTGATTTTAGAAGCAAATTACATCACTACTAATTTCCAAAAAGAAATTACATCCCTAGTGTTTTAGCCACTTTAATTATAGTCTATTTTTTAGGGACATAAATGCAATTTCCTTAATAATTATTGCACTGAATATAAGAAGGATTACGGGTCAAACTGTCTCCGTACCCAAACTGCTGGTTAGTACACAACCTCGCTAACCTCTCTTCCACTCTTCTTGCACTTCCTCCTCTTCTTTATTTTCTCACATACAGATTCATTTTTGAAGGGCTTGACTTTTTTGAAGATTTTGAAACCTGCCCTGGCTGCTGGTTGAACCTAAAGGAATTTCTCCATCCTATTCCATTACCTTCAGATGGTTTCCACTAAATATAACCACTGGTTCTCCAAATCCAGAGTTGAAGAACTGGACGGCACGGTAATAAACATACTTGGTACTGTTTTCGTGAGTTTTTTTGGTTCAATTTGTTGGCATGTATAAAAATTATTACTGCTGTCTTCAGAGTTCTAGAAGAAACTTTATTGTGTGAACTTGAGCAACAGCTCAGTGGTCACGCGTGGGAGTTACACAGGGAGGTCTTGAGTTCAAGTTTCCTTGGGGCATATTGGTTTCAAATAATGTAGTTATATATATGCGCTTTCCTCAAGAAGGGGGAAAAAAAAGGAAAAAAAGAAACTTTATCATTCTTAGAAGAGAAGTTTTAGCCCTTTTCTGCTGGCAAGACAATGCCGAGGTGATCTTGGTATGCTGATAACATCATCCAAATTTGCTGAACCTAGTTATGTTGCATTTTTTTGCCTGGTAGATGATATTGCAATCTTAACAAAGACCTGATGTTGCTATCCTAAATGGAATTTGTTAATGTCAGACCCACTTACTGGTCCTAATTTTGACCTAGACAACGCACACTATAAAAGGAAGGCTAACCTACACTTGTAGGAAAAAGTTTCATACACTGAAAATATGGATGGGCATTTTTGTAACTGTGAGTTGGAACTTTATTCACATTAACAAAAAATACCGCTCACATTTACAAAAATGCCTCTCATTTCTTCTTTAAATTTTGAGAGTAGGAAACGTTTTCCTACACTTAAGTGTAGGTGATCTTTTCCATATGAGAAGTAAACCTAGAAAAATAGAATAATATAAAGAAAGAGATAAGAGGTCATACACTCGTTTATTTCAACAAGATCTTGCTTTTAATAAGAGTAAAATCATTATCACAAAAGACAACAAGTTAAGAAATCCATACAGGGAGTTGCAGGGTTTCACATAGTTTAGATATCTCTGGCTTCAACAAAGTATGAAGGCTTTTTTGTGCATCGCGCAACTTTCTGCAACTCTCAGACTCGACCATAGGAATTTCACCTACTTCTGAAGTGTTACGTGTTGAGTCCGTTGAGCAATTCAATGTTTTTGGCAAGAGATGTTCTTCATTTTCTTTTAAACCATGATGTTCATTTTCTTTTAAACCATGATGTTCATTTTCTTTTAAACCATGATGTTCTTCAATGTCGGTGCTAGTTCCCAGTTTTCCTGTCATGATAGAAGAAAACATAACTCACAAAATGTTTTGAAGAGAAAAAAATGTAAAGGACAACATAAAGCAAAACCAACACAAAATAAATATAAAGATTATAACCAAAAATAAAAAACTTCAGAAGGCCTATTATGCATCTTATCTTCCTTCTAAGTCAATAATAGCAGCTCACTGAAATGATCAGCTCATCATTATTTTGGAAATTTCATTGATTAACATATAATGAAACAGAAAGAAACTCGTAAAGAAAAGCTGACTCATTTCATTAGATACCATTATGTGGTTGCCTTTCAGGTGAGCAGGAATCAAGCAGAGGTTCTGTAAGTGAAGCAGCACCAGCAGCAGCAGCAATTTTAGAGTCCTTGACACCAGAAACTGCTTTACGTTTTTGTTCTTCTATCCAGGGTTGGAGACTGATTGGATCCACAGTGGTGCTGTTAGCTACCTTATGGCGCTTCCTTTTAAGTTCATCATTATCCGCATCTGTTTCCTCCAATGTATTATCTACATATTTTGCCTTTTTCCGAGGCCTCTGAGATGTCTCAGGCAAATATTTCCAGAAGTGAAACCTCTTATCTAATAGTTTAGTCCAAAATACTGATGGTGGTCCTTCATCACTAACTAGCATTTTCCGTTCACCAAGTACTGAATTTGTAGGAGTATACACTGCTCCAGTCTGATGAACTTTTGACATGAAAGAGCAGACATTTAATGACTTGTCAGATTGGCCATCATTTTGAAGTGCAGCAACAATGTCTTGGACCATATCATCATAAGAAAACTCATTGGAGTCTACACTGGGGCTTTTGTTACCGTGGAATTCATCGAGCTTATCAAACAGATAAGATGCGCCCCACATAAGCAGCAAGTGACTTGTAGTGTGGGATATATTCTGTACATTGCTCTCAAGACCCGTGTCCTTGTTTGCAAGTATTAGAGTTTTTTCTTCCACTGTAAAAGGTGAATACAATCGGAGAACTTTCAGCTGATCAGTCTGTGGGTCAATGTGGATCTTCTGCAATGCCCTAAAGTCATTCACTGGATTCCAGTCACTATTGAAAATGATAACAGCATCAACAGATGAGAGTTTGATGGTGGAACGGCATGCACGACTCTCTAGTAAAAACACGAACCTCCCTGTCTCCAGGTTGTTGAAAATGTTCAAAGCATGTTGCCTTTTTGATGGGACCAACCCACTATCAATACGTTCATAAGAATCTTGACCAAATCTTTGTCGGACATAATCATCTAAGATATCCCCAATGCCTCCAGATCCACATATTGTCTGCATGCAACAAATTCAGTAAGTGTACCAATCAAACTTTCTTTAAAGGCCACAATAAAACTTATAATTTCCAAACTGCAAACCAGCAAAACAAGAAACAAGATATGGTGACCAAACTTGCCTGAAACAGAATCACTACTCTCAACTTTTTCTTTTTTGCCTCAGAAAGGATCTTGTCAAGAAGTTGAAGCTTGCCACTCGCATTTATCCCAACATCCAAAAGTATCTCCGGTACACCTTTGGCAAGAGTGGTTTGCAGTGAGGGTTCAACAAGATAGGGATGATCACAGCACTGCAAGAATTATTTAATTAAGCTGACAACAACGGCTATGAACTAGACCAGCCAATGTGAAAGAAAGCACTTTGCAGAAGGTAAAATTGAGAAATATGAAAAGGCATAGCAATAGAAAATGAATATAAAGATTCAAACAACCAAGACACAAAAGAATGCAGATTCGGAAATAGAGCCAACCTTCCTAAGGGAAATTAGCATGTCTCTAATAGCTCCAACAGAGTCATTCTTAGAGCATGATCGAAGGGACATGGTATTGTCAACAAGTGTACGACAGTATTGCTCCAATTGGACATCTGAAAGCAGAACAGGCACCCAGTATTCCACAAACTTTGAGCTATCTGACTTCTGCTCTGACACAACATATCGAGCAACTTTCTCTTTTAGCATGGAAAGATTAGCAGCACTGCTATCAATAGACTTGATATTCAACTCACTGCCATCTGGCTCAAGGTGTGAGAGAAGGTTAAGGTATTCAGATGTATTATCCTAGACAATCCAAAAGAAAAAATACTTAGTTAGCCATAAATGACAAGAGAACCATGTAAAAGTATATGAAGAAAGAAATAACCTTCATTTGCGAGGAAGCAAGGAAAAGCTTAAAACCAGCGGTCAGCAATCTGAGGCTTAACTGTTTTAACAACCTCGATCGATGGCATTCATCAACAATTATCGCTTCCCATCCCAAGCACTCAAATGTATTTATGTCCTGCATAACACCACGGTATGATAAAATTTTATCTGGTTCTATCAGTAATGAATATAAGATTTAACCATTTTTAGTTGTAGTTCTCTTGAATACATAAGACAACTATCATGCAATGGATATGGCAAGGTTCAAGTGTGCAACAAATAGAACACATAAGCTACCTCAATAATAGCATCAGGGATAGTTAGAAGTACTTCAAACAGTACCAGACCACTCTCATCATAAAACTCTAGAGCTTGTATATTCTTCCTTATGCTTTTATCCCCATTATAAACAACAACATTGAGAGAAGGCGCCAAATGCATGAATTCAGATTCCCAATGAGGGAGGGTAGACATGGTTGAGATAACAAGAAATGGACGAGATACATGACATTGTAATGCCAAGATGAACAAAATTGCTTTGGTAATTCGTTCCTGCAAAAATGAAAGCCATCGATCAAGTACTGAAGAGTATGATAATTAATCTTCAAATTGAGTGCGCCAGCACAAAGTACGAGTTAAGAACTGAATACACACAAGTTACAAAGAAAATGTGAAGAAAGGAACACATTAGGAGATAAAACAATAAAAAATAGAGATCACATCAAATCTAAGTTAAAAAATCAACACACTCAAGTTAGAAATGTAAAGAAACAAACATAACAAGTACATGTTTCCCAACTCCACTCCTCAAAGAGAGAAAAAGAGAGAAGATAAAACCTGCTAAACAAATAGATAATAGTTTGAATTTCAGAATTATACTTCAATTTGAACCTATAATTGTACTAAACCTCTCAAGATGCTTTGGTCATACCATTCAAACATGCCCATTTCTAATTATCACAAAACAGAGCAGATACCATTTTGATTCCTACAGAATCTAAATTCAGATCTGAACCTGTAGAAGCACTTCCCTTTCTGTAGTTCAAAAGAGCCTTGCTTATGTAGTCTCATAACTCTACATAAGTTAAAGTGTGACATCACTGGGTCTTCTCAGGCTCCCTCTGTGAACCCTCTCCCGCCCAGAGTCGTTCGCTGTCAGGTCGCTTCCGCTCACCATGGGAGGTAGGTGTGCTTGGGATTGTTAGTGCTATTAACTTAGTCAGTGGATGGCCTTGCATTTTGTTAATGAGTCATAGTTGTGCCTTATCATTTTCTGATAATAAGTCCACATGTTTACTTTTTTCTTTTTGAGGAAAGTGCTTTGAATTTTATTGCAAAATGAGATTTAGTTTACAAGTTAATGGTCTACTTTCACATCAAGTGAAGAGAGCTGGACCCTTTCTCTAGCTAAGCTATTTGCCAACGAATTGACAGATCTAGGGATACATTGTCACTCATAAACCAATGTAGAAGCAAGGAAAAAAAACTCTCTAAAGTGATATAAAAACCTCCATGGGAGAGCCAAGTTCTGTCTACACCATCCGATTACATTACTTGAGTCTCCTTCCACCATCAAGGCTTCCGTAAAATGAGAATGGAAGCATCTGAGGGCATGGAGCACTCTATGAACTTCAGCAGCTATTGAATCTTCAATTCCCAAAGGTCCAGCAAATGATAACAAAATTTGTCCCTCCGAGTCCCTAAACACCCCTCCAAATCCTGCTGGACCTGGGTTGCCAAGGGATGACCCGTCAAAATTGACTTTGATCATCCCATTTGGCGGAGGAACCCAGGATACCGGTAGGGATGATGATGAGGAGATAGGAGTAGAAACAACCACAAGCCATGCTGCAATATCTGTGTCACTCATCTTGCCCTGCACTGCCAGCCACTGGATAACCCAATTCTGAATTATAGAAGCCACCGTGTCCCATTGGGTGCATTTCTCTTGAAAAATCCTCTTGTTTCTTTCTTTCCAAATTGACCATGGGAGATATGCTACAAAGGCTTTCCACATCTTCCTGCCAGTTGAGTTTAGGTGGTTCGGGGAGAAGCCCAAAAGGACTTCTAAGGACCCCGGAATCACCCATGAACACCCAAACCTGCTAATGAACCAACTCCACACTCTCCAGGTATACTCACAATGAAGAAGTAGATGGGCTGTGGTTTCCAAGTGACCATTGCATAAGGGCCATTCAAGTGAGGGAATGGACTGCCCTCTCCTTGACAAGACATCTCGGGTAAGAATCCTGCCATGTAAGGCACCCCAAATGTAGAATTGTACCTTCGGGGGGGCTAGAAGAGACCACGCTAGCCAGCTGTGGTGTCGATCATGAAGGTGGGGAATTAAAGCACTGTAGGAGGATGCCACTGAAAACTCCCCATCGTGGAAAGTGCCCAAATATGGCTATCCGGTTTACCAACATCCCTAAACCAACTTCCAAGCAATAAATTCAAGGAGCTAAGTGATTCAGTTTCGTCATCCCTCAATTCCCTCCTAAATACCATACTCCAATCCATGTGCCGGGGTGCATTGTCTCCTATAATGACATTGATTGAGGCTTCTTGATCTCTTGCCACATTGTACAGCAAGGGGTGACTGAATTTGAGTGCTACTGATCCTAGCCATGGGTCCCCCAAAAAAAGAGGTGTGCTGCCCACCTCCAACAGCCCACCTAACGCGCAATCTGAACTCATCAAAGCATTTGAATATGTATCTCCAAATAACATAAAGTTTCCTTGGAGAGTCCCAACCCATTAGCCATGAGTTGTCATCTACCCAGAAGTTCATGCGAACTAACTTTGCCATGGAGTGAGCTTGTCTCTATTCAACCTCCAACACCATTTCAACATAAATGACTTGTCCACATGCTTACTTTTACTACTTCAAACTTTTCCAACACAAGCTTTTGTGACTAGAAATTCCTATATCAACATATTGTAAATGCATATGAATGTTCTGGAATAACATGGTTATATTTAATGCAAGAAATTGTGGCTATAATTGCCCATGTTTAAGTCCTATTTTCTGTAGAAAATAACCATCATAATCATAGATCTTTCAATGACCATTAAAAAAGAGTAAATCTTTGCCCTTTATTGTTGCAAAAAACAGCATTTTTAAACCTCTTGCATGCTCATAAACCACCAAAAAAAAAAGGTGACCTGGAGATTAAGTAGGAGAGCCTTTTTCCGGTAATAAAAACAATAAATTAGAGGCAATCCCCTTGAAGGGAAGAAGTCTTAACTGAGAGCAACTAATGAACCTGATTCCGTTCATCTGAACCTCTTCCATCATTATCTCACTAATTATTGTAATCAGAAAAGGATATTTTTTTAAGGGCATGAAGAAAATCATGTTATGGAAAAGGAAAACCCAGGAACTGATAGACAGTTTAAAGGGAACCATAAGTGCATCTAGAATATTAATTTAGAGAAAAAACATCTTATATTAAGTTGCATTGGCCAAGCAGAACCAAACCAGAACCCTAAACCCAGCCATACAATCTGGTTAAGGCCCACCACTTCTTACGAAGCCCTGACAGGTCTTCTAATGCAACCATCTTGGTTAAGCAACATAAAAGATAAAAAAAAACTGTCAAAAATCAAATGATGAGAAGTAACATCTACCTGTTCATCAATGAGCAAAGCATTTTGGCTATTTTGCCAATTTTCAAGAAGTTTGTTTATGGAACTCAAATGATGATCAAGACCCGATAACCCAACAACAGGCAACTTTGATAGCTTAGTCAAGGAAGCATCTTTAACCTGCATTAAGTACAATGTTTTCACAACAAAATGAGAAAGTCAAATCAAATTTACACAGTAGATTTCCAATTTGACTAAGTTGCATCTATAAATGAAATAAATAAAAAATCAAATAACTATACTTTTCCATCTATTGTATCTATACGGTCAAACACCTTTAGTGACTTAACATAGCATCTCAACACAAAAACAAGTGCCTAGGTAGAAGAAAAACACTGAAAGTACAAGAGGAAAATAAACCAACTGATATAGGTTATCAACTAAACGCAGACAATGTTTTACTTTTCTAGTTTGATTACAACCCTTTCCTTTTATGGATGCATCAACAGTGTGTTCTCCAATTTCATGCTCCAAAAATATGGAAGTGGGGCAAGGAGTCCTCTTCTCCCATGTTCAGATTCAACTCCATGGTTAGCCATTAGAGCTCTCGTCGATTGCCAATTTGTGCCCCACAAATGGTTGATTATGGAGGGGAGCAGGGCTTCTGAAATTTCGTGTAAGAAGCTCTATAGCTACACCATTGGCAGGAATTGAAGTTCAGACATTGCTAGAGAAGACAAATTCTGCACATAGTGGGCTTCCAAATGTATGGATGGGAAAATCGTCCCTGCCCTGCAAGGCAAAACAGAACTTTATCCAAAACAAAAACTCCCTCTAGGTTTTAGATCACATATGGGGCCTTTCATAGGGTATACAAGTTAATAAAATAAGCAACTCCTATCTATCACTTTTAGGACTTCTCTACTCCAGATAAATGTTGATTTATTAATGCAAGTAAGAGCAATAGAAAAGCTTGCAAATAGCAAAATATTTAAGAAGGGAAATGAGGAATATAAAGCCTCCAATGGCAAAGCGAGGACTACAAAGACAGGGCCATGAGGGAGATGAGTAATTCCATAGGAGGAAGTTCGACACTTTTTTCCCCAAAGACAATCATCTGTTCCCAATTCAGTCTCTCACGATGAAACTTCTTCCACCACAATCAGGCATTTTGCAAGTCTGAGCAATAGCTATTCTTAAATACCACATAACCAAAGTTGAATTTGTTCGTCAATGTTGTCTTTTATTGTCTATACTATAAAGTATTTCATATCAACCACGAGGCTTTATTCTATTGCTTCCTATCTAAAGATTAAGCCCGCTAAAAGAAAAAAAAGACTGGCCATTAAGCATGCTTCATCCTGAACCTTATAGTTTAATAACATTTTTTAAGTCATTTATATAGAACATGGCCCATGAATAAAACTCGCTATAATACCATGTAAAGTAAAGCTATGTCATCCCCACCTAAACACTATCCGACATGGTATATGTTTCTCTGTCATTGTCATCATTATTGTGGTCCTCTTTAACCCATTATAAAAGAGTAGACACAAAAAAGGTGTTGCCAATGCACATTAACTCGAACTCGAGCCCCTCTAGTTTTGTCCAGTTTTGTCCATGACACCTATCATTTTTTTTTTGAAAATGGAGAAATCTTTTCTTGATATATAAAATTAAGGTACTTAATAGTGTTAAATAGCATTAGAAGTGTTGTTGGAGCATAGTGTGGGCTCAGAAGTGCCAGCTTTTGCCAAGTTTGTCAGCCTCATAATTGGCTGACCTGCGAATTTTTTTACCAGGATATTACTTTTCCAGCTGTTAAGCCCATCATGTAATCACCCTCGAGCTACTCATAACAACACCTCCGCCATGGCAACTCAAAGGCATCTTTGATGAGATTTCAATATAACCATGAACTGGATTTTTTTTGTTTTGGAAATGATCCATGGACTGGATATTAACTGGACTAAAACACAGTCTGCAGATTCTCAAGCCGACAAGCTTGCCAAAGAAGGGGTCAGCAAAACTGATTTGAAAATGGATGGGACCTGATGCAACTTGAATGAATTAATGTACCTATGAAGTAGGCTATAAATTCAATAAAATTTTTAACTTCCTCTAAAACCAAAACCAAAAAAAAAAAAAAAAGGATGGGACCTAATTTGTAATTTGGCTGGTTTCCAGCAACCTTGTAAAGTGATTGTGCATGCTTGCAGCACAATCTCATTGATATTGTAATATGATTTTCAAAATAACCCGAGCTCAGCTCGGCTAGTCTCCACCATTGCCATGAGTGCAGCTAACTTCTGCAGTATCCTAGATAGCTACATCTAGTTATCATTGATCAAATTTTGAAGAAAAATGCTCCTAATAAAGGAGTTTTGCATGAGCCATATAAGCATCTACAAATGCAAATAATGCAAAATCTTAGGTAGGTCATTTCTCAACCACCCTAAGGGACAGGACTCAAGACAAGTGGCCAGACCCAGCATGTAAATTATTTCAGAAATAAAATTTTGCAAGTTCAAAAAAAAAAAAAAGTTAAAGTTGCCAAAAAATCACCTAAATAAAGGGATTGCTGATTGGACCCAAAATATTTGACAATATCTATTGAAGATTAAGGCACACCTCATTTACTGCTGAAAGATCTGATTGTTTTCTTGCCCTTCCACGCCAAATTTCATAATTTTCCATCAGCTTCCTAGCATCAGCATTACTTAGAAAGGCCTCATTCTCTAACTCCCATGTAGCTTCATCATAACCAAGACCTTTCCACTTCACAAGCCACTCATGAAGATAGCTTGATGAGTCACTCTTTTCTGTATCAGAGCCCATATTCCCATCCTTCTGGGAAATGACTAATCTTTTCCTCAAGAGCCTTTGTGGCTCAGTCCACTCCTTTTTCCACATGAGCTGCTAAGACAAACTTAAATCATCAGAGACAAAAACGGAAAAGAATAAGCACCATCAGTATAATGTACACTAATATGCCGAGCTGCAAAGACCTTCTCTTTAGACCGCTTCTTCAAAAGCATCGGAGCTTCTTGCATAAGTTGGCTTTCTGTTATCCAACAGTTATGAACATGGGAAAGGCCACGGTACTTCACAAAATATTTCTTTTCATTCTGCATACCTGAAGTCACCAGATTACCCAAGCCATCACTAGCCCATTCAGTTCTAATAAAGAGAACAAAGAAAATATTGCTGATATACATTACTATTGAAAGACTTAAAAAAAAGAAAAAATCATAGAAACATATAAAGAAAAATATTGAAGAGAAAAGATGACCGATAAAGAAAGAAAATTAGGGAAATGTACATTGTGGACAACCTCGGTGGACACCAGTAAAATGGTAAAAAATCTGCCTCTCACTCAGATAGGTATGTGAGACTCACATAAAAAGGAACAACTGCAAAAAAAAAAAAAAACCAGTTGCGCAGTCCAATTCAAGCTGCAGCATAAATGTCAGTTATCACAATTGATTGCATAGAAACTGCATCAGCACCCTAGAACAGCTCCAGTAAATGTATAACCTACGTCCTCCTCAGTCCTCGGAACAAACACCAGCATTCTCACTTTTGACACAGCATCTCAAACTATGATGCAATCAGTTATATATAACCTCTGCTTATGAAGCACTGATGACTACAAATCTAAGAAGCCGTTTGAGGTCAGAGTAAACTCTGCAGTGTTGTTAGTGTGAAAACAACTTATATATTGCATCAATCATGACTCTTCCCTTGCTCTGCACTGGAATGAGTAAGCTGCCAACAGCTGATTTTCTACCAAATTACTTTCAATAAAGGTGCAAAATCCAATAGTCCCCACCTATTTGATCCACATTGCCTCAAACAGCTTTTTTTGGAAAGTGTGAGATTTTATTGAAAGGCCAGAATGGCCAGAAATATTTTAAGAAAAAGCGTCTCTCTCACCATCAGTACACCGCTTGCTCTTGCATAATTCCATCTCACGGCAGGTCTCATGTAAGTTATTTGTGACGATCAAGCTCTCCACACATGCCTAGCCCTCGGTCCTTCTCAAGAGTCCTTTGCCTCATTTTCATCAGCCATGGGGCGCAATGATGTTTGGCTTTTGTCTAAAGTTTACTCCTCAGGCCCAATGGGAGGAGAGAAACAACAAGGTAATTCCAGGGAAACAGTGTCAGTGAAGCATGCTTTCAACGGAAGTTAAGGAGAAGATCATTGGTTGGTTGAGCTCTCCAGAGAATCTTGGTGGCTTCGGAGGGTCTGAGATTTGTGCTCTTTTCAAGTATTGATTGCAAAATTGCAGGTGACACCTTCCTCTGATGACCAGCTGGTCTTCCTCACTAATTGGCCTTGTAAAGCTCAACTTTGATGGCTACGCCTATAATAATCCCAATCCTGATAGCTTTGGAGGGCAGATTCGTGATTTAACATGGGCTATTCTCTTTTCTTGAAGTTTACTCGCCTTAGAGGCACTTGTACCCCTTCATGGACATTTTGGGTTTAGTTGTAGTTTCAGACTGGTGCTTCCATAGGGGAAACATCAAGAAGATAGTGCATATTTGCTATTATGGGAAGCAAGCACCAAAAAAATTCCACCTTTCCCAAGTGTTATCATCTATAAGCACTGGGGTGTTATGGAGGCATTGACACCCCCACCCCCGAAGGTTAGGTGAAACTCAACTTTGATGGCTCCTCGCAAGGGAACCCTAGCATGGCTGGCATTAGAGGAGCAATTAGAGACTCAAATGATGTATTTCAAATGAGGCAAAGGCTAAAGCATTGTTAAGAAGGATCAAGGTGTATTCGCAGTATGTGAACAAGCCCTTGCAAATAGAGGGGATGCAGCCCTTGTCAGAGTCTGGGCTAATAAAGTCTCTCCACTCGCATGGAGACTAAGGCACTTGTTTGACGAATTATTTGATCTCATATGTAACAGGTGTATTGCATGGTTGAAGGTGCCAAGATCAACCAATTCTTTGGCTGATATGCTTGCCAAGGAATGGGTGCTAAGACTAGGCCTTGATATGGGCCAGCTACAATTATCTCCTAGTTTGTACTCTTTGTACACTCATTCTTTGAAAATGTGAAATTAAATCTTCCTATTTAAAAAAAAAAAAAAAAAAAAAAAAAAAAAAAAAAAGAGATGAACTGAAGATCAAAAGAATTCTGGGCTGTTCCCTCCACAATAACCTCTCTCTTTCTTTTTTCTTTTAAACCGAATAACCTCTCTCTTATTAAGTACCAAAAGATATATGAGCGACGCATAAGACGTAACACTTACAGAAATAAGATGTATGCATCTTACCTTCATCGTTAATGATGCAAATGGACTCCACTCCATCAGAAATTGAATGAACCCCAAACTTCATCTTCTTTTCAATGCAAGAGAGACAGTACCAAGCACCAAAAGGGACATCGTTCATAGAGGGATCAAGACAAGAAAGGTGATACCTCCTCCCACAGCCTTTTCTATCACAGCACCTACATAAATAGCAGGGATTTACCAAATCAAACCCACACAGATATTTAGAAGCTCCCCAAAGGCTTTACACAATAAGCAAAATTCTTGCATATTGAGTAAGCAAACATTGAAAATAACAACAGCCTTTATTCAGTTACGACCTTATAACCAAAATCTTTTGTATCCCCTTTTGAAAGGTAGGAGACTCAATCACACTTGAGCTGAAAACACTGAATGTAACTTTTACCAACCTATACTTAAGTAAAGTCAGACCAAACTAAAACAAAAAAGAGCAAATGTGGAAACTTAATTTTACTAGTTTATATTTTTTCTCAAAAAATAAAAATCTATAGCAATGGATAAAAAAGAAATAGGTTAATTCTGATAAAAGTTTTTAAACAGAACAAGATTCGAAATTTAAGTGGTAGTGTGGATTTTGTTGAACAAATCAGAAGAAACCTAGAAATTTTAGCTTTATGTTCAGTAAACTGTTTTACACCCTGTTAGACCTTGATTCAAATGAAGAAAAGAATATTTTGGTATAACTAACCTAAATCAAGAGCTAAGGGTATATTCTCCACCAATAAAGGTTTAACCACCTTAACTCAAGAGCTAAGCCTCGGGGCCATGCAAATGAGAATAAGCTTAGGGTGCATTTTTGTTATTTGACTAAATAATTTTTATATTAAATTTTTTTAAAAAAAATTACAATATTTAGAGAGTAAAGCGGTTGAGTTGGCCTAAGAGGATATCCAAGGGCACAAGGGGTGGGTTCCCATGGGGGCAGACCAAGCGGGTGGCAAGGCACGGGGAGGCACCCATGGTGGCAAGGCAGAGGCAGAGCACCCATCAGGCGGGGCAAGGGTGGGCACCCATCAGGCGGGGCAAGGGTGGGCACCCATCAGGCGGGGCAAGGGTGGGCACCCATCAGGCGGGGCAAGGGTGGGCACCCATCAGGCGGGGCAAGGGTGGGCACCCATCAGGGCAGGGCAAGGGTGGACACCCATTAGGGCAGGGCAAGGGTGACCACCCATCGGGCCAGGGCAAGGGTGACCACCCATCGGGCCAGGGCAAGGGTGACCACCCATCGGGCCAGGGCAAAAGTTGCTACCCATGGGGAAGGGCAAGGGTCACCAAGGGCAAGTGTCACCACCCATGGGGCAGGGCAAGTGTCACCACCCATGGGGCAGGGCAAGTGTCACCACCCATGGGGCAGGGCAAGTGTCACCACCCATGGGGCAGGGCAAGTGTCACCACCCATGGGGCAGGGCAAGTGTCACCACCCATGGGGCAGGGCAAGTGTCACCACCCATGGGGCAGGGCAAGAGTCGCCACACATGGGGCAAAGCAAGTACCAGGGGAACGGAGCCAGAAGTAGGACAGAGATGAAACCAACAGGGTGGGGATGAAACTGATGGGGTGATTATGATATCTTCAAGGGGGATGGAATTGAACATTCAACCTTGTTCTGAGTTTTTCATAGGGATGGGGTTGCGAGTCAAGTCACAAGGTGTGGTTGGGCCTTTCATAACCCCTACACATACAGATAACTGGTTGATCAGTTAATATACTCTACATGTCGTCAGTTGGGCATATCTTTGTAATTGGAGTGGTTAGTCAATTCATGGAAAATTCTTGGCAAGTACATCTTGAGGCAGCTCAAAGAAGTTTTATATATTTTAAATAGGACACCTAGGAAAGGATTACAGTTTGAACCTTGCGGTCATTAAGATGTTATGGACTATGTGGATGCAAACCATGTTGATTCTCGGATTGACAGGGAGTCTACCATAGCACATTGTATTTCTATGAGAAGAAATATTTTTGAGAGGAAGAGCATTAAACCAAAAGTAGTTGTTAGGTATATAGCATAGAACCCAAGATCCGACCATCATGCTTTCCATTGTCGGTGAAAACAGTGTTGAAGGAATTGGTGTTTTAGAGTGATTAGTCCGTGGACTTAAATGTGACAATCAGGTTGCAACATTCATCACCAATAGCCTGATTTTCCATGGAAAGACCAAATGCATTAGGTTGAGTGTCAGCTGAATTGTTTGTCAACTCATTTGTAACCTAATTCAATCTCTTTTTCCAACTTTAGAACTTGAAGTCTTGCTTGTCCTACATCATATTCTCTAATGATCAAGCAAGCAATAATCAAGCTAATCATGGGATGTCTTAAAAGTATCATATCTAATCAAGCAAAACAAATGAAGCAAAAGGACCTACAAAAGTTTTCCACCAAGTTTACATTTAACGCAAGCATTATTGCCACCATCTGCTGGTTCCTGTTGAATAGTATCACCAACTTGTCTAACAATTCCTGCAGCATCGTGGACGCCATGGCCTTTTCCATCCTAATGTAGAACAGTGCAGAATGTGTTTCAGAATCAATTTTAAATTTAAAATGTTCTGTGATGTAAAAAGAAACAGACTACCGAGATATGATCTGACATGAACATCAAATATAAGCAAACTACTGCATATAGAAAGACTTGTAACAGACATGTAAGAGATTATTCTTGTATTGTAACATTATATTCTTTTTTTAATAAAGCATCACCATTTCAAAAAAAACAAAATATAAGCAAACTACTAAAATGACTACCTCTTTTAGCTGATGTGGTGTGTCTTCTGCAGCACCCAGAGATAATATGGCATGCTCGGGACCACTGGAAAAAGCCCATAAAAAGAAAAGACTACTGAATAAAGAGAATAAAAGTGGGGAAGAAATTAATTATCTCTAAATGAAGATTCAGGGACGTGCAAGGACAGAGCTCAACTTTTCTGCATCAGCTGATTTTTCCCAAGCACCAAGGCCTTCCCCATCCTCAGGAGATAGTCGACTCATATGCTTATCTTTTTGGAAAGATATTGTCACCACATTGCCCTGTTCAGCTTCCTATATAGAAAGTCAAGAAGAAGTAAACCACAATCTTAGAAAACTCATTTAGCTTTCTGCAAGGCTATCCAAAAGCAAAAGGCAAAAACAAGCAGAAAGAGATAAAGAACAGGACACCGAAGAATACACCATTAAGAGAAAAAGCCATGAGTAAGTTGTAAAGATTGTTAGAAGTTGACCTAATTCTTTAATAAGCTCTCCCTCTATTTGACTTCTCTTTATTCATTTCTTTCATTGTTTCATAACACAGATTGGTGTTCTAAGGTTTGTACAGAAATTTTTTTGCTTCCTCACGTCCTGAGAATTCTTCTTCACTCATGTTGATTGAACCATGAAGAATCTTTTTTTTTTTTAATACTACTACCATTACCTTTGGATATTAGCTCCTACTCTATCTGCTGATTTTGGAATCCAAACTGTTCTCGAGAGGGTTCACAATGAATAAAGCCTGCACATAACACTGGTTTACCATCTATATGATCAGATTACTAACATTGTTGCAATTGAGTGCCTTTTAAGTTCTTCAGGCTCTCTCACAGGTTCAAGGCTATGTTATTTTTGTTACTTCACCCTCTAATGTCCGTGTTGATTATCTGTTTATTAGCCTTGATGGTTGAAATTAGTGAAATAATTAAAAGAATTATCTTAATTTGGTCCATGTCACTGGATAAATATTTGGGCGCCAAGATGAAATGAACGAATAATACCTCACAAAAGTGCAACCATCAAATCCTTCCAAGAAGTTTTGTGCAAAAAATAAAATTGATAAAAATTAATTAATTAATTAATTAATTAATTAATTAAAAAGAATCATAGTACAACGGGTAGTGCAAACTGAACAAAGAGATGAGCGAGAGACGCGAATGGTGTTCAAAGTTACCCATGCTCCATCCAAGTTGCCTGAGGACAAAGCATGGGCACATGAGGTGTTGCTTCCACTAGAAACCCAGATGATGAGATCGAGGAGGGGGAGAGTATTTCACACTTTGCCAAACTAAACCTAAGAGCCACAAGCTTGAAGCATCCGAGAAGCAGAACAGTCATGGCTTTAAAGAAGTAGGAGCACAATTGAGAGCCAATGGAGAGACAGATGGGACTTGGAGTTCCAGTTTATGGTAGTTTAAGGAGCATATATCTAGACAATCATTTGTGGATTAAGAGCTTCACGAATGATAGGAGAAGTATGATAGAACATGGAATTCACTGATGGTGATGCCCACAAGACTCAGCACGATTGCAGATGAAGTCTTAGCGAAAGAAGCTGTCAAAGCAAGAGGCCAAGAGGGAACTTGAGCAATAGCTCAGTGGTCCCATGGAATTTATTGCTACGAAAGGTCTTGGGTTAGGGTCTCCGCGGTAACATTGGAATTTATTGGAATTTGTAATCGCCGTTTCAAAAATAAAAAATAAAAAATAAAAAAAAGGCACCAAGAAGAACAAGAGAGTGTACAAGAAGAAAGAGAAGAATTGATTGTTCTCACATGCCACATGAGAGGAATTAGCGGTGTAGATAAAAGGGCAGTCATAAGGAACCTACTTCAAAAGCAAAATTCCCAAATTACTATTCCAAGAAACTATAGTTAGTATATTGATGATATAGCTACAGAATTGATCAAGTTAAGGAACCCAAGAGCACAGCGCCGATGGCAGTGACGGTGGTGGTACTGGTGGCGGTGTTGATGGTGGAGGTGGCTCATTGCTCCGAGCTTGAGTCTACTCAAGACTCAAGATCAAACTTGAATTCGGGTTTTTTGGTTTGAGCCAAGCTTGAATCTGAGGGGATCAGTAATGGAAGAAGTTAAATTTTATAAGCAGTGGGCTCATATTCCTGTCATAATAGAGGGAAACCCAAAACTAATCCTAAACTGGGCTGCTGGTAAAACTACTCCTCGTGGAACCTAAAGCCTATTTTTGAGGAATTACAGGATATCATTACTGCCAGCCACATTGCCTGGTCAAGTGTCCCTATATCTGCCAATGCTGAGGCAGATTCTTTGGCCAGAAATGGTGTTAACAGAAGTACACTAGTATCAAGAGTATCAATTCAGCTAAGTTGATGAACCATTGAATTTGAGGTAAGGGCTCCGCTCAATTTGAGCTAATAACTAACGCCTTTTTGTTCCAAAGAAGGTGATTTTATTAGCCAAGCGTGAAATACAAATAGAACTACAAAAGATTACATGAGGGTTTCCCTTGCAACAAGAGATATCCACATGCGTTGTTTGGTTAGCATACGTGGGAAATTTAATTATTTGAGAGCTGTGTTGTCAAACATGAGCAGTTTATATCAGACCTGTGCGCATGGCTGTCAATTAAACGTGGGCAATTTGGTCATCACACATCGCCCATTTAGGAGAGGTATCCAAGACGGTAAAAAAGGGACAGACTGAACACATGCAAATTTATATCCCATGTTATGCTCTATGTCCATCACTGAAATTTGAATGACATCTTCCTCCAACACATAAAGGATAGCTTAAAGATTGTAACTTGAGCAACAGTGTCAGGCCAGGTCCCTAAGGTGTTAATACATGAGTCACGATTCTATGACTTGGCAAAAACCCATCCAAGCTACTACATTAACTCAGATATGTGGAAAACTAAAACAAGGGACACTGATCATGGTCAAACTCTAAAAGTAAGGCTGCCAACTTCACATGTTTACACATATACCTACTTCCAGTTTTATCAAAGTCGGATCTACATCCACTTTAAAAACCTACGGAAAGTTAAGAGGCATTCTCCCATGAAATAACAACAGGTCTTTTCCTGATATTAATCCATGTGATATCATCATCATCATCATCATCATCATCATCATCATCATCATCTCATCATTATTGTTAGCATGGTTATTATTACTATTAGCATTCCCTTCCACATCCAAGTACACTCAAATCGAAAACAGCCCTACAAATGAACTATACAAAAGAGAATCGATAAGGGCAAAGAATATTCTAGATCCAATTCCACACTAATCCAGGCTCAATCTCATGTCTCAATGAGTAATGACCTTGCAAACTGTTTTAATTCATTGGATGATGCAATAAAGGGATGAGAAAATCAATCATGCCTTCAACATACATAATTTGGGTAGTCATTAAACTGGATTCTTGCGTGATGCCTTAATTTCAAACTTTAGCCAACATATTCAAGATTAACAGAATAGACTAGATATTAAGCAGAATCGAAACAAAAGCAGATCTAGATAACAAAGAAGTATAACATTCAAGTCTTGTCAAAAACCTGATGTGCTTCAGAATTTCTCTTTGTATTGCATGCGCTGACCTCCTGAACTTGTGAACCATTAACTATCCTGCCAATATCAAGCACAATTGAAAGAATTTCCATTAAAAAAGAAAAAAAAAATCTAAAAGCATATAAGCCAGTTCAACAGATATCTTGTTATTCGAAGACCAAATAGTCATAATTAACTAAGTGCAGGGGAAAGTGAAAAATTCAGTAGCAAAGGAAATATACCCTTCAGGTTTTTTGCATGCTAAACACACATCTGACAATCTATCCTGATTTCTGCAAGAAGTGGACAAGGAGACACCATCAAGGGAATTCTTGCTGTTCCAAGCTGCTGAACTCTCTACTATATCAGAACTCTCTGAATCAAAATTTAAAGAAGACCTCTTTTTTGACTGTCCATCTGTGAGACCTTCTTCCACTTCATATTCGGCAGTCAGGGACTTCCCTTCAGAAGAGGTACTTGAGATCACGTGAAAATTTGCTGGGCTTTCCTGCATGGGGCAGACCGTTTTGGCTCTTTTCACACCATCTACAGCCGTTTCCAGTTCCTCCTTTTCTGTCACCACATATTCAGCTGAAGCCACTTGCAGTATCCTATCAGTATCTTCAGATTGGCTGTCACTGAAGTCGGACCCACGAACTTCTTCAGAACATAATTTACGTTTTCTCGTAAAAGTAGAGACCTCTGTTCTATCACCATCATTTGTTGAGTTCCCAGCAGCAAGTTTTCTTGGAGTACTACTAGATGCTTCTATTGTTTCTTCACCATGTTCAGCCAAATGCTTCTCTTTCAACAGCTCATCCTTTCTACTACTGCAGTCATCTACACCTTCCTCAGCTTCTTTTAAACCACTGGAACCTAAATCTCCAATATCTCTTTTTAACACATTACCATTTTCTCTTGAACTTTCATCAGGAGCTACAAGACAATAAAGACATGAAAGCAAATTAGACAACTTGAGAAAGAAACTAAGGATCTGATAAACCGGAAGTTACAGGGAACTAATTTGCCACGTTATACACCGCTGGACAAGATCATGCCCATGAGAAGCCTAAAGTTTAAGCAATTTTTTTAAGGAAAGTTGTTTAAGCAAAATAATAAGACCAATAGATTGAGTTTTATTTTGATGTTGCATAAACACAATAACACACTGCACACAACATCTTGGTAAGATGCCATTTTTTAACTCATACTAACCCCTCCCCCGCCAATATGTTCATTGAGCGAAAGGTTTATAATTGTCATGATTTTTCCAATACCCAAACATCACAAAAAGTTCACATTTCATTCCATGAGTATAGAAAGAACAAAAAACCCAATGATAAAAGAATACAAGTGACACACCTGATTGCTTAACCTTCTTTCGTTTAGAGCCCAACGAAGCCCTGTAAGCACGTGCATTCATTCTCTTCTTTTTCAAAGGTGTACTAGCATCCCCACCGCCCACTTCCTCACTTTTACCCCTACCATTGCCAGTAGTTGCTCCATCTGCACAACAATCAATTCTCTTCTTTGACTTTTTCACAGCAGAAGCACTATAACTCTTTTGAGATTTTTTGGTACTGGAGGAACTTGAGCTTTTGTCAGACTTTCTTGAAGATGAAGAACATGAACACCTGTCAGAGTTCCGTGAACCAGACCCCTTTAGTACCTGACGCTTCTCCCATCTCTCATATCTTCCTGAAGGACTTGGAGTACTTTGTGTCCCAAGATGCACTGATTTATTTTTAGAAAGAGGAGTAGATGGAGCTCGATGCTCCACTTTGTCTGTCTTTTTACTATTTGATGAGAGGCTCAACAACTGCTGTTTCTTGGAAGATGTTTCTCTTGCAGATCTTCTTAATGTTGAAGAGTCGGTTGGCGCAGAACCAGAGGCAGTTGAAGTTTTTGAGTCTTTCACCCTTCCAGAGCTATTGGCAGACTTAGAGCTTCCATTTGCTTCATTCTTCACTCTTTGAGCAGATCGAGTGACACTCGTCATTGAACCCGAAAAGCGTAAATCAACATCAGGAGCTCTTTGCAAAATACATAGGTAATTTTTCAAGCGAGGCAGGAAATCTTCTCAAACAGCCATAGTTCTCAGAACTGCAGGTATAGAAAATAAAAGAGTGATTTCAACATCTGGGCAGGCATTAAACCAGCAGTAAGCATCATGGAAGCATCACAAAGAACAAAACTGGAAGGTTAACAATAAGAAATCAGTGCTTTGAAAGAGCTCCAACACGAAGCTTTTCCAAAGAGTACTCTTTGAAGGAGTTATCTCAAGCCAAATGCTACCAAAGGGTGTGTTTGAGTAAGCTTTTTGAACAAGCTCCTCTTTGGAAAAAAGACCGGCTCCATGGATAAAACACTGTTTGAATAAAACTCCTTTTAGATTAATCTCTCTTTCCGAGAGGATAAGTTAGTGGTTTAAAAGAGCTCCAAGATGAACCCTTTCCAAAAAAGACTCTTCCAAAGAGTTACCCAAAAAGTCATCTTTCAAAAAGCATAGCCAAATTGATGCACGGTACTTTTTTACAGACGGAAATAAGTATAACTATGACGAATAGAATAACACGCTTCATCATATCAGATAGAAACAACACACAATCTTTCTGATGAAAAGCATCTAAACAACTTGTATATCAACTTAATCCTCTTCTTTCCTCAATTTACTTGCAGCTTTCTTTGATTTTTATCAGTTTTTATTGGAATCTTAAACAATCTAATGTTGTACAAGCTCCAAAAATAATTTTTATTGAATCCTATTTACTTAATGAACCCACCAGGATATGTACTTAAATCAATTAAATTTTTATTTTCACCTTTTATGAATTCTTAGGTTGCGGTATTCCATTTAATTTCACAAATTTGTTCTTATTAAATCAGGTGGACTCGTGGAGTCCCTCAGGATAACATAAATTCTTATAATTTCAAATGATTTTAGCAATATGTGCATTAAATTGTTAGCTAAGATGATTTTTATTTTATTTCAAATTAAAATTTTATGCAGAACTCATCAGTCAGAAGGTCCAGACACAAAAAGTAGTAAACAAATAATAATAAGACGGTCAGTTGAAATGTCGGTCTTAGACCATGGAAATACAAGTACTTCACATTTGCAATATTTTTTAGAGGAAGAAAGAACGGGAAGCAGACCAATGGGTGCATCGAAATTATTTAAACAAGGTTCACCGCCTCATGAGTACAGTCATAGTTAAGGGATTTAAAAAAGTACGTGAAACACAACATGGAACGATAGGGAGTATGGGAATCTCAAAATCGTGGATCATGTGAAACACAAGTCCTCAGACCGCCTGTTGATCAGAATTGCTTTTGATCAATATATCCTTCCTCATTCCTCACGCGGGAGACTAAAAAATCAGAAAAACATATGCAAAACCATGGACATAATGATTTCTCAGCCAAATTGCGGATTACTAGACAACAAGAGTAACAGCGACAGCCTTGCCTACCCTGCATGCAAACCAAGCAGAAAAAAATTGTTCACCCGTAACGACTTTCACCATCCAGATAAAAATAAATCAACAAATTTTGCATTAAAACGTGAAAAAAGATACGTGGGAAGAACAAAATCATATAGTGATATTAGAATTAAAAACTCTGGGAATGGCACATAATTACGCAAAAGAGAATAGGGAACTAAAGCCCTAGATCCCCGGAACAATGCATCCGACTCCATCGCTCAAAAGCATGATTGCATGAAACCGTTGATGAGTAAGAAACGCGGTAGTCGGCCGACAAAGGAAATTATCAAAAGTTGAGTTAACGACAGAACAGCAAAATTTTTGAGTAACAGAAACACCTTACTTCGAGATCAACTTAGTCAATCGGCGAAGCTCCGACAAGTAACCGCCGTTACCTTCTCGAGCTCTCCCTCCCCCAATAGCCGAGTCCCTCCCCGTCTACCTCCTTCCACCGAGAAGGGGTGGTTCTCAGTATAAAAATTTGCATACATTAAATAACAACTGTCGTTCCCATAATGGCTTATATTGCTTGGCGCCAGTACTCGCCACTCGTATGGCCCTCTTCTCACAAAGACGCGACTGGTCAAGTGATACAATTTGTAAGTGGCTCTACAGCTTCTCGAATTATTTTATCTACTAATCTGTTATTCAATGGAATGAATTTTCATTACCATTAAGCAGAAAATTATTTGCAACCCAATTATCCAATTACTAAGTAGATTATAGTAATTTCTTATGATATCTTACAATGTTAAACTTTTAATTATACAAAAAATATAATTAATTAGCTAACTATCCCAATGTTTTAAAAACTGAACCGGCCATCCAACCAGCACTATGTTCGATTTTGGTTGAACCCAATTAGACCGAGTTGGACTGGTTCAGTTGGTGTGGAGGCCCGAACCCAAGACCTTAGGGAGCACTAACTCCCATGGGACCACTGAATTAATGTCCAAGACCCGGTTCAGTTTTTTAAATACTAGACTATCTATTATATTGTCTCATAAATAAATAAATTAAAATATATATAAAATAACTTATTTAATACAATGGTTTGTAGAAGTGCTTTATCCTGTATACTATTTAGAGCTCCACTAGTATGTCCACGACACATGAAATAAGATAAAAAATAATTAGTAGATAAGTACACATAATAGAAGGAATATTATTTGGATCAATATTTTAAAAACCGAATCGATCATTAAACTGGCAGTATGTTCGGTTTTGATCGAACTTGGTTAGTCCAATGGTTCAACCATTGAATATTATCTACTATACTTTATAAATATGTTATGTTTCTATAGGTAAAAAGACAAAATTAATGTTGATTATAGTGACTTGCGCCGAGTTAATCAGGTGGTAATAAGGGTTGCTAAATTCTATAGCTTAGCTAATAAATGTTGCTTATCCACCAATTTTATACCGACTTCACGTTTTTTTAAGTCATCACAAGCTTGCATTATGTATGCGAATAGGTACGCACAACCAAAACCATTTGTAATAAGGTCGCTAAATCCTATAGCTTAGCTAATAAATGTTGCTTACCCACCAGTTTTATACTTGGATTCACGTTTTTCTAAGTCGTCGCACGTTTGCATTATGTGCAGGTGTGCCCTATCGGCTTTGTGCATAATTAGGGGCCGGGATCTACTACGAACGAACGGGGGCTGTGCAATAGAAATAGGTAGTAAGCATTGCTAAAATAGATACTAAATAACATAAAGTCTGCATTTCGGCTTATTCACAAGCGTGATCATAAATGCACTAACTTCTCGTATAATATCTCCACAAGGGATAAAATGCAGATCGCTCTGCAATTATTATAACTCAGTGCTTACATTACGTGGCTGATTAAATTAATAAAAGTCATGAACAACGGCGCGGGAAATACGTCGCCGTAGAAAATAGAAATAATCCCACGCGATTCGCACGTGGGAGGAGACGGGGACAGGGGACCTACCCCACTGCCTCAGAATATTTTGTTTATTTGCCTATTTTGGAAAAACGCAGAGAAAAGAAAAACTTTCGTACGAATCACCGAGTCACCCACGGAAAACCCAATCCTGCCCAGCGACCTGACTCAGCCAACGATTCGATGACCCAGAATCAATGACTCGGATTCCATTCGTTTCGGGTTCCGGCGTTGAGGTTCACCGAGATTCATTATTTACTTTCGCTTCTTTCTTTGTTTTGCGACTTTTGTCCCGAGTCCATTCAGTCACATTTGAAGCCGATCCCAGAATCACGGGACTCGTGGAATCAGAACCTGGGATATTTTCGGCCATTTGAGAGTGGGGCATTTCCGTAATAAAAAGTAACTCGTTAAATACTAAAGCGCAATCAATCCTGGAAAATACATTGGTCCACCCGATTTTTCCCGGGCAGTGGGAGTTGGTGAGGGACGTGACCGGACCGACACCCTAAATCGCCAGCCTATAAATTGCAGCCGGTTTCATTTGTTTCTCGTATCAATTTTTCTTTTTTTTTTTTCTCACAACCAGTGGCTGCTACCGAGTTCCGAGAACACTGATTCAATGGCTTCCGAAGGTATTCTTCTCGGAATGGGAAATCCTCTATTGGACATTTCTGCAGTCGTCGACGATGAATTTCTCAACAAGTAAGCGTATCTACTTTGGCTCTTGATTCCTTCTTATTCCCCAGATCTGAGCTGGTAGATGCACACGTCTTACTTTTGAATCATTGTTATGATTATCAATCTGGATTCGTGTCCTTCAGCTTCCTGCTTTTCCATAAGAGTTGGATTCGTTGCTTTGTACTTGTTCTACATTATATTGCCTAAACACGTTATCGGCTTACGTGATCACGACTTGTCGTTTGTACTATTCTTTGTTCATGATCTTTAGATTCAGGTCCACTCTCACACATTGTCTCTCTATTTTCTATGCTCTGCCGATTATTTCATTCATTTATTGCTGCTCATTGGATTTCTACGAGTCGATCGATCCTTCAAAAAACTAGATCTAGACATTTTATCCCTTCATTGTTCGTCCAGGAGCATCAGCTGTCAGGTGTTTCTTTTATCTGTAACGCGTTTATTAGAAGTAGGTAGAAGCTATTGGTAGTTTCTCAGTATTGTTGCTAATAGGGACAACGAGTAGTGGGCAGTGAAAGATGGTAGTGGCCATAGATCTGATTTACTGTCTCTGTATTTATATGGCCTGCTTTGACGTCATTAGTCATATCTCTACTATCTGAATTTGTTTGCTATGTGAACCTCTCTCCGGTATAGAAATATTGCCAATTGTCTCCTTTAAGCCGTACGTGGATAGTTGTTTGTGGAATCGCTTTATCTCATTGACAAACAGAAGTTGGTATCTTCTGCATGCTATAAATGCATGGTTATTGTTGCTTTTGGGCCATCCATATACTTTTTTCATTTATGCTTTTTGTTCAGTGTTTGATGTTATATTTTGTCTCTTTCTATTCATATTTGTAGGTATCCTAAGTTTATTTTTGGCACTAGAACTTTAACCACTTATCAATTCTCAACCAATCATGCCCATTTAGATTTTTTATAGTTCTCAATGTTGTTGTTTAGTAGAGTTTATAAGTGTTTATGATTTGGGATGGATTTCTGGCAGTCATTCATTATTGTTTCAGATGGTAACTTGAGTTCTTGTTACATTGCAGATTTGACATCAAGTTGAACAATGCTATTCTTGCAGAAGAAAAGCATCTGCCAATGTGAGTTATATTTCTGTTTTTGAAGATTCCGTTTCATTAAGCAAGTTTTTTCATCATACTAGATACATCGTCCTTTTCTATTTGGAAGTCTTCTGTTATTTTCACAGGTGCGGATGTTGGTCGGTAACTGAGTCATTGAATAAACTTTTGCGATATATGATATAACATATGTCTTTCTAGGAAAATTAATCTGAACCATTATAAATTGTGAGGACTTGTGTCCTAGTTGACTTTATTTCATTCTTTCCTAGGTATGACGATATGGCATCAAAGTTCTCTGTAGAGTATATTGCTGGAGGTAACAACTAATGTTTCTGCTCGCTATTACAGGGTTATTGTTTTTCTTCTACTTCATTGCTTGTGGGCCAAGTATGCATAAATTGATTGAATTACTGTTTCCTTTCAGGGGCAACTCAAAATTCCATTAGGGTTGCCCAGGTACCCTTTCTTGCCACCATCTTTTATATTTATATTTTGGACTTCTCTGTCTAATGTCATTTGATCTCTTCTTTGTAACTGCAGTGGATGCTTCAAGCACCTGGTGCAACCAGTTACATGGGTTGCATTGGAAAAGATAAATTTGGGGAGGAGATGAAGAAGAATGCCTCAGATGCTGGTGTTAATGTAAAATTTCTTTGTGCATTTAGCTCTTATGGCCATCTGCAGTATTTTTAGGTATAAAATAAGTTCAAACGTCAGTTTTTCTTTGTCCAGGTTCATTACTATGAGGATGAATCTGCTCCAACTGGTACTTGTGCTGTTTGTGTTGTTGGAGGCGAGAGGTCAGTATAACAGTTCTGCTTTCTCTTTACGTGCACTTGGTTTTTTGTTCTTTTTGTTGCAAGACATTCTCATTGTGGTTTGAGACTTGAATCAGAACTGACTTGGTTACCTGGAATTCTGAGTGGAACTGGTTTGAGTAAGATCAGCTTTACCTGAGTTTATGGCATAACTTGGGAACAAACTGTAGAAACCACCCAAAGCAGGAGTGGTTCCACCTCTCACCTGACTTGGCAGACTTGCAAGGTGTTCATCTTGTTGAGTCGGGAACTATGATTTTGACATGCATAGACATGTGGATTAGCCAGATTGTTGTATGGTGTACCCATCTAGTTTGTTAGTTGGTTCCAATTATCTTTAAGAAAACACTGGATGGATGAATCTGGTTGCCTTGGCCTCCAAAGCAATTATTTAAGTTGTCAAATCAAGTTAAGAGTCTGATAATGTTTATCAGGCTTAGGATACCATCCTATAAACAGTGTGGGACACCTACGATGGTGGTTTTCCAATGTCATACTTTGTGTAGCACTTAGCGTAGCACCTATGCTTCTCCCATTTGAAGCCGCGTAGCACCTATGCTTCTCCCATTTGAAGCCTCCCCCTAGTAGATGATGTTTAGTGAAATTGATCTCATTTTCAATAAAAAGTTAAATTAACTTAATAGAGCTAATTTTGTTATTGTCTTGGAAAATGAAGAATTTAACAGTTTTGTTGCTTTATCTTGTACTAAATTGAACTGTAAACAGATCCTTGGTTGCCAACTTATCTGCTGCAAACTGCTACAAGTCCGAACATCTGAAGAGACCAGAAAACTGGGAGCTTGGTACTTGTTTCTTTCTACTGTTCATTTAGTGAAATTTCAATGTAAAATACATTTCAACTAGGTTCATATCTTTATGAACTTTTGACTCCCTAGGAATGTAGTTTGTTCCACTGACTACGTTTGCACATTTTCTGTTAACAGTTGAAAAGGCCAAATATTTCTACATAGCAGGATTTTTCCTTACAGTGTCTCCTGATTCCATTCTTGTTGTAGCAGAGCATGCTGCTGCTAAAAATAAGGTAGTATTTCATGCTTTTGTATTTCTATATTTGTGCTCAATAAACTTGAGGAGTTACATTAGTTTCTGTCTTTCTAGGTTTTTATGATGAATCTTTCTGCACCTTTCATTTGTGAATTCTTCAAAGAAGCACAGGAGAAAGTGCTGCCGTAAGTTTGCTTTCCTCTTCTTCTGTCACATATCTTACTCTCATTTGCTGTTAGTGAAACTCTTTTCTTGGGAACTAGGGCAGTAGCTCAGTGGTCCCATAAGGAGTTATACTGTGGGAGGTCTTGAGTTTGGATCCTCACAGCTCCTATTCTCCATTTTAAAAAAAAACACTTTTCTTAAATTCAGGTACATGGATTACGTCTTTGGCAATGAGACTGAAGCCAGAACCTTTTCAAGAGTGCATGGTTGGGAGGTAACCTTCTCCTCTTGTAGTACTTTTGACTTCTAGTGCCTTTGTTTGCTTCAGTAATTCCTGCATATACTGTTAGAATGCTATGATTCTGATTCTTGATTTTATTTATTTAGACTGATAATGTCGAGGAGATAGCGTTAAAGATTTCTCAATTGCCTAAGGCATCGGGAGCTCACAAGCGGATCACAGTCATCACTCAAGGTGCTGACCCAGTGGTGGTTGCTGAGGATGGAAAGGTTAGTTGATCATTTTTTTTCCTTTAAATATCAATTATTTCAGTGCGTGTTTAAATCAATTTTCTTATTTATGTCTACAATACTGATACCAGGTAAAGTTATTCCCTGTCATCCTGTTACCGAAGGAGAAGCTTGTTGATACAAATGGTGCTGGTAAGTGTGTCTTACTCCTCAGGAGTCTGTTAAGTGTTCATCTTACTCTCGAGGAGCCTGTATAAGTGTTCATCTTACTCCTGAGGAGTCTGTTTTGATTAGCATTTCTGGGTTGGTAATGCCATCCCACCGAAAAAGGGTCTCTTACTGATTCTTCTGTTGCTGCTATTGATACTTTGCAGGAGATGCATTTGTGGGTGGATTTTTATCTCAGTTGGTTCTGGAGAAGCCTATAGAAGAGTGCGTTAGAGCAGGGTGTTATGCAGCAAACGTGATCATCCAGAGGTCTGGGTGCACTTACCCGGAGAAGCCTGATTTTAGTTAAGAGGTCTGGCGTTTGTATCTTGAGTGGCTTAAAATTTATAGCCGGTAATTTTTGTTCCGGACGATTTCTTTCTACCTATTCGAACTCTGAGCCTTCCTCCCCAAACATTTGAGTTCTGTTTTAAAATTCAATCGTCTCCTTTTGTTTGAAGCTCTGCTGCTTTAATCCCCCATTTCAGAGATAAAAGCTTCGGTGTCTAAATTATCACGGCTACTAATTCTGGGGCAAGCTAATAAATAGTCTTATTAGGTTGTTCATTGCTACTTTTTGTGCTCTCTGCCCGATGTTTGCGTGAAACCGTGAATTCAATTCCTCTTGGACTTTCGAGATTATCGCGCCTCCTTTGATCCCTCATTCCTACCATTGGACCGACTTCAGTTGCGTTGGAGATTTTGGATGTCGGCATTCAGTTTTCGGTACGGGACTGAGGCTTAGGTGTTTTCAGTATTCGCTTGAAAGGAAATATTAATAGTGGCAGTGTCTCTGGCAGTCTGCAGTGCATTCTGCCAATACCTCGATGTGCACAAAAACGTAAGAAATTTTAGTAGATTGTACGTCGGTTTGGACTTAGGGTGGGTTGGAGAGTGGGTCCAGGTAAATAAGATTCATCATAGTGGCCCAAAGCACCAAGGCCGATCTCTTTGGTTTAGGGTTTTCGGAAACCAGTTCCGATCCAAACTATCACATTTAAGTAAGCACGCGATTTCAAGCTCCAACCCTTCAATTATTTAATTGTAATGTGAAAATGAGCCGGCTCTTTCAGCCTTGTTTCAAACTGCTTAAAAGCCTTAAGAGTTTAGCTTGAACAACCACCTGAGCTTGAAGTAAAAGTTCAAACTCGATTTGAATCTGAAATAATTCGAAGCGTATCCAGACTGAAACATTGACCAGTTGGCGTGACTGAAACTGAAATATCTGTTCCACCTGACTTGTCTTTCTCCGTCATTGTAATGGAATCAAGCCCCTTTTACAGGGGTCACAGGTACAAGATGATCGCTTCCCCTTTACTTCGTTTGCCTGCCTGCGGAGGCAATATATACCAGATTTTCGCTTCCAGGTAGCCTTGTTTAGAAATTGGGGATATTCCAATTCCACGTGTCGGGCTCGGAGAGGACAATTGTTTGGCACGCGGCCGCTGCCGTACGTGGAAAACTCGAAACTATGGAAACTTACACGGACGAGTTCCGAGTTCGTTTAAAATGGTGATGACGGGGTTACGACTTGCAAGTGGTAAACCTCGCGCGAATAAATGCCCCCTGATTCCGTCCGAATTACTCCCCGATAGTTGGAGTTCAATGCCAGTCCAACGCCCTAACCAAAGGGCAACGAGGGGCCAAACCGAAGAGAGAGAGAGAGAGAGAGAGAGAGAGAGAGAGAGAGAGAGAGAGAGAGAGAGAGAGAGAGAGAGAGAGAGAGAGAGAGAGAGAGAGAGAGAGAGAGAGAGAGAGAGAGAGAGAGAGAGAGAGAGAGAGAGAGGCTCCGCTCGCTAAAAGGTGTCTCTTCTCCGTTCCTCGCCCTCCCCCGCTCACCGGAATTTTTGTCGATCGTCGTCATCATTGCAGGCAGACAGAGCAGACGGATATAAGAATCCCGGAAAGAAATCTCACTCGACGGAGTTAGTCGCTTCTCGAATCTCGCCCCTCCATGGAATCACCTCCGCCGGCTCTTAATCTACGGACGACGAGGCAGGTTATCGCGCAATCTTCCCTCTCCTTCCTTTCGAACGTCCACGTCTTCCTCTTCCTTTCCTTTCTCCTTTTCTCTTTCCGCAACGCCGTCGACAGCGGAACCCTTTTCCTGACTTCCTTCATCGAGAGAGATCCCTCCGTTCAATCCCTCATATCTCGCCTCTCCGCCGATCCCCCGCGTCAGCTCCTCCCCGCGAAAGCGTCCGCCCTTCCGGATTCCGTCAGATCCGCCGCCGCTTGGAACCATCACCGCCACCACAGGAGACGTAGACCCTTCCTGCACCTAAGCCGAGTCGGGACGTTGGACGACGATTTCTTTTCAGATGACATCGACGACGACCGGAGCCTCTTTGCTTTCTCCCACCAGAGCAGGTCCAAGTCCAACGGCAGTTTCGTTAGGTTTGCCCCTTTCATGCCACCGGGAAAGGTCGACGGATTTAGGGTTTTGGAAATCGGTGGCCCTGGGTTTGTGCTCTTTGCCGATGATGACGTAGCCGAAAGCAACAATGCGGACGATGAAGATCGACGCTTGGACTTGCGATTATTTGGCCGTGGATTCAATTTCGATCGTCATGAAGCTGCCACGCTTCTTTATTTAGTGAGTCTAATCTCTGGTGCTTACGGCTGGATAGTTCTAGGGTTTTTGTTCACCTACTGCTTTGTCCTCGGGACTGTCTTCTTGACAGTAGTGAATTCCATCTTACAAAGGTATCCTTCTGCAATACGCACCATTCGTGATGGCTGCCGACTCGGTCTTCGTAGGCTTTTGGGCTTCGTTATCCTGCGGTGGGCTGTGCGTGACGCCCTGACTCAGTTTCTGGGCATTTGGTTCTTCTCCGACGTTCATGATCAGTACTCACTATTTAAGTTATTCATTCGATTAAAATTGATGCCTTTCTCCGTAGCATCTTCTTCACCTTGGACCAGTCCATCCGGTTTCAACATGGACATCTCGGGGTTCCTTTTTACTTGGGTGGTATCAGATATGTTCATCTCTTTGGTCTTTGCGGTTAATTGTTGGGTAGCAATTATGGATATGCGGAGGGGTGGCCAGGACATTCTCAGGGAAGGATGTTATTTGATCTCCATAATGGCGAAGCATGCAATCAGAATCAAATGGTTAGAATCAATCTTTTGTGGTTCTTTGGTGAGGATGGGTCTCTCGCTGATTGGTGGGAATCTATTTGCCATGTTTTTCCAGTCTGTAGCCGAAGTATACTTTATGATCGTTTGGTTGGTTTTCTACTTCTCTGCAAGGACAAAAGAGGCAGAGTTAGATGGAAGGAGGTTTGGGAGGAGAGAGCTGGAGGATAGTGTCAGTAGCATCAGATAAAGAAACTGCTGCAGTTCAACCGTACTGTATCATTATGTTTTGAAACAAAACCCACTTTTGCATTTTTTGTTGCGATTGACCTGAATTGGCAGTTTTTGGAAATCCTATGATTGTAAGTAGTTTTCATGTTGAAAAAAACCAGCTTCATGTATAGTTTAATCATGCTCTGTACTGTTTAATTGTTTTGCAAATGAATGCAGAATCATACTCAGTGTGATGATGATTTCTGGTTCGAGGTCAATTGCTTGTCATTTGGGATGCTGCTGCAGTAGTTTTTTTTTTTTTTTTTAACTTGGTTATGCTGCACTTTCAGGAGTAGGGTCTTCAGGCATTGCGTGCAATTTGATATGCTTGTATATGTCTTACGTTCTTTGAAATTCTGAAGTCCTTAAATTGGAATGGCATGCAATTCTGATTAGTAAAAGATTAAAAGTATGAGCCAGAATTGATTTAGTCTGCCATTTAATATATGAGATGTCATTTTAAAAAACTTCTTTGTCCTTGTTCTCTTCCATTATACTTCAGTGGGAAATCTTCAAATAAACTGGCTTATAAGAAGTCCTGTTTTTTTTTTTTAATAATAATAATAATTATTATTATCTCTATCTTCTGTAGTGAAGTCCTGCTTTTCTGTTCTTTATTTAAGCCTTATTTCTGTTGAGATTTGCAGACGGTGTCCATGTCACATGGTGGGTGTTTTTCTTTAGCTCTCTGTTGAATCTTGTTTATTATGCATTAATCTTCTTGTTTAAACTTGTATTTATTTATTTATTTTATCAATTTTGGGAACTCGGTAAGTGCTTTTTATTCTTGAGTCTCAGATGCACTTGTACATTTACAGAGAAGTGAAGTGTTTGTTTTGAATGTTGGATAAGTACGCCCATGCATGGAAGGAAGTGGTTTAATGTTCTGCCAAGAAATTTAGCAAGTTTGGGTTAATTGTACCTTTTACTTGTTTCTGTATTTCAAATCTTAGTCCCGTACAAAGATTGGCCAATATCAAGGTTGATTCTTTAGCTAAAGGAAGGTGAGCCCCTTAAATATCTCATTGTAAAGGCCCCCAGTAAAACGTTGTTCTCTGTATCTCTCTAAATATGTAAATCTCATCCTTATCAGGAAAAGAAAAAGGTACATGTTTGGTTTTCGAGGGACCAGGACATTGATATGCCAGGTCCTATCCAGTTTTTCGTTTGAACTTCTGCTTCTACTTCATTGAGTGCATTTAAAAGAATTTCATGATAGGTAGTTGTTCTGTAACAGTTGTGTAGGGTTTTCTTGATTCTTAAGTTCTTCCTAAGGTACTTCTGGGGGTTGGCATAGTTATTCAATCTGATGCATCCATCTTAGAGTCAACTCATTTGATTCTAGAATTGCCTATTTTCTTTCCATTGTATTTTGACTTGTTTGAATTTGGGTTAAGACCAGGAAAGGTGAATTATTTTAAATTCTTGAGAAGGTTGATGGTGGGAAAGTGATCCCTTGATGACCAGAGTCAGTTTACTTTTTCATGTTATTGGAGTGACCTTTTTGTTCATGATTCCTGAACATATATATATGAAGTGAATTGATTCTTCTTTAGGTCAGAGTTGCTTCAGATTCGAACATGGTGGTGATTACAGGAAGAATATCTTACTCTGGAAAGCATGGAAGTTACACATTTTAATTTTATCTTAGGAAGTGATGTAGTCGGGGGCTACTTGAGCAGATCCGTCAATGTCGTCGTTGGTGCCCCTTGGAGAAATGCCAACGATGCGACTGGAAATTGATCGAGCATATATACAAAATGCTGTTTCTTAGGAAGTGATGAATATGTGTTTTCTGTTTCCCCTCCTTTTAGGAGAGATGGATAAGCAGGATTTACCTGAATAGTAGTTTCATATAAGAAGGTTTTAATTAAAAATTACGAGACAAAAAAAAAGGAACCATAGAATGTCTACAGTGTTGGTGTGAACCCATACAGGAGGAAAATGGAAAGATTGAGAGTACGTGCCTTGATAGTGTGGTCGAAAGCTTCCATCCTCCGAGTCATAAACTCCTTGATCGATCATGGCCTCCTGCAACCACAATTCCATACGGATCGAGTAAAAAAAATTATTAAAGGTTGCGTCAGATTATCAGCCTTCATTTTTGTTAACCTCCCAAATTAGTTTCAGCTGCTGAGTAAATTAATGACGATTATTTATGTATTATGAGTTCAAAATTACGTCGTCAAAGTATGTTTTATATTTTCTAATAAGAGCTACATATATATATATATATATCTGTAAATAGTAAATATTCTCTTTGTATTTATCGATTCTTGTTACCTAGTAACGTGGTATAATTTACCATATATAATATATTGAGAAGGTATAATATAGGAAACAATTAACGTGGCATGAGAGCATCAAAATGGGCTTCAAATATAGAGCGGAAGTACAGTCGACAGTGATGTATAATACTCGGAAAATGAAGATGGCAGCCAACAGAGGCAAACGAGGACGTGCCACTCAGCCGGGTCTGACGTGACTCGGCCGAGTCGGAACTGATTTTGATTTTGACGAGTGACGATCTGTTCTGGACGTCCATCGACTCGACCAAACGTTTCTTAATTTCCAGGTTCATTTGTTGAAGTACGTACCGGCGATCTTACATTTTTAATATCATTTCAATATTTTATGAATGAGTCACCAAAAAATATTGACTAGACTTTTGTTAAAATTTTCATTCTTCCAATCAATTAATGCATAATCTTATTATATATCCTAGTATTAATCTGAAATATAGATTAATTATTACTTGTAATTTCACAATTAGTTCATATAATTATAATTTTTTATAATTAATGGGTCTGCTCCATACTAATCTACAGTTCTCCTATCTATTTATCTATCTATCTATCTCTCTATCTATATATATATATACTTAGTTTTATAAGATACATATGGATATATATATATATATATATATATATATATGAAAAGTCTTCTATCTCATGCATGACCACATAATATTGCATGCACAAGGAAATATCTCAGAGCAGGAAGGTTGATGGGGCCGCCGGCGGGTACTGGTTAGCAATATTGATCGAAGGCAGGGGAGGAGCGGGCAAGAGGGTATGTGAGGAAGCATGGGAGCGCATTGAACCCCAAGTTCTAAACAGAAAGAGCTCACGGGTGGTTGGAGTCCGGTTTAATGCGCCAGCTACGTCCACGTGCAATCATTTGCTGCCAGCAACCTTCTTTCTTCCTCACCCGGGCCACCAAAAAGTACGTAAGACAAAACTACCACAGTTCATTTCTTCTTCTTCTTCTTCGTCTGTCTTCTTTGATCTTCTTCTTTCACAGTGCATGCATATATGTTAATGTATTCTTCAGTTATATTATATACGCATATCAGTAGATACATAGATTAGTTACGTTGAAAATTGAAAGTACTCTAGATGCATGATCAAGCTCTCCGTTGATTGCTAGCTGCTGCTGTTCTTCAGCTTCATATTGTTTAAATTATTAAGCATCTGTTATTAATTAATTGTTTCACGAGAGATTTTGCCTACAGCTAGATTATATATATATATATATGGTGCAGATTCATGCATGTTTTTTTGACTTGTTGTGTGTCAATCTCCCTCCCCAGCCCACGGTCTCTATATAATTAAGCTGATCTGAAAAAGTTTCCAGGGCGCTTTGGTCGGTTGATATCCGACGGAAAAGGAGCAGAACGCAAATATATATATATATTCCAATTTGAGCACATGATTGGATAACAAGGTCAGAATTATATTCCAATTTGAAGACATGATTGGAGAATCGAATTGTAGCCCACAGATTAGTAGTTTTGCTTATAATTAGATTCTTCTCTTCCTGCCTTGGAAACTATGCAAGAAGATTGTTTTTTGTGCACGTACATATATATATTGTATCTTTCTCTACCAGTTCCCAGATAGATTAATACCTGTGCTTCTACGGTTCTACCCAGTTCGTGATCGTACTCTACATATATTGTGAACAAAAGTGTGAATCCAGAAGGTTGATATATGTTCACTTACTGCTGGGTCCTCAACCTGACTGAAATAAATAACAAGTACTTCTCAGCTTTTAAGCTTTAAGTCTCTGAAGACATCAGCTGGCAAAGCCACTGCATGCAGAGTCTGAGACTATGCATGCATCTCCATCTTCGCCAGAGTACAAACTGCTTTCAATTCAGCCACTAGTACTACTCCTTTCGGTACTTCATGCAGTATATATATATATATCTCCATGATGGAAAGAACTTATAAAGAGAATCAAATTAACCTGCACGTAACTCGATCATGGAAGAGGGAAGAGCAATAACGTACTCACAAACCTGCTTGCTATCAAATATTCCACGTCTCAAAGATAACTAGTACTCGAAGGAGCTCGTACTGGATTATACATGCATGCAGCTAGCTAGTTATAGTCCGTGCAGAACCCTTTACTATTTTACTAGATAGATATATCAAACTTCACACATTCAGATGAAACTTACACTGTTGGTGCACGCTGCAGCAATTCATGTATAAATTATTGAAAGCCCTGCACTGTCTTCAAGGACCCATATCCATCCCCCTCCCTCATTTTCATATCTTATCTTCCTCCCTCTCTCCGCGTGGGACCTGATCCATCTCCACCACAGGGTTGACAACTTCGAAACTGCAGTAGCACTGCCCACTCTCACATGGAAGAGAGAGAGAGAGAGAGAGAGAGAGAGAGAGAGAGAGAGAGAGAGAGAGAGAGAGAGAGAGAGAGAGAGAGAGAGAATTAGAGAGCGCCATGATCAGAGCTGCAGCCAGGCACCACGTTTTGTTGCCCCTGGCTATCTATCTCTCTTCCCTCCACTATATATATTAATGGCAGTACAGGTAACTCTCAAGTCGTACAAGCTGGTGCACGGCCTCAAGAGAGAAGGAAAAGAGATCGAAGCCATTACAGCTAGCTATACCATATTACATATCAATATTGCACCACCAAAAATCATTGCTACTACTAGTATAAAAAGCTCTCCTTTCGCTTTCTTTCCATATTCCATCTCTTTCGATCAGTAGTATTAGCTAGCTAGTTACAAAAAGTACTCGTTTCATCTTTGAAGATGAAGGTGACGACCAAGGGAAGGTTCGCGAGGGCATTCCTGTGCAAGCTGAAGAAAGTGGGTGCGTTGGGTCGGTACTGCTGGTGGGCGCCGTACTGCTTCGAAGCGGAGGAGTCTTCGTCGTCGTCGTCGTCGTCGTCGTCGTCGTCTTCGTCTTCGTTGGGTCGGATCCCGAGAGACGTGCCCAAGGGTCACTTGGTCGTGTACGTGGGGGAGCAGCAGAGGCGGTTCGTGATCAGGGTCGCCTTCCTCGACCACCCGCTCTTCAAAGCGCTGCTCGATCGAGCTCGGGAGGAGTACAACTTCTGCTCCCGCGATTCCAGGCTCTGCATCCCCTGCGACGAAACTATATTTCTCAACGTCCTTCGCTGTGTAGATTACAGACAGCGCCAGGGAAGGATTAATTGGCTGCCGCTAGCTTAATCAATTAGTTAATCAGGGATTTGGAAAGTGGAAGATCCTTCTAATTAATTTATGTTGCTGCATGCATGCCCCCATATTGATCTAACTAGTTACTTAGAATTTAGGCATCATCCCCCTCTCTCCATAAACAAATTAATTAAGCAGTTGATCCACTGCTAGTTAATTTGAGTGCTCCTGTACTATATATATATAGTGGGTTCGGCCAATCAGATTCCTACGTGTCACATGCTCACTTTAATGTGGTATTTAAGACCAGAATTTGGTATGTCTGAGAGTGACCATTATTCTCTATTTACATTTTATCTTGTTTCTCTCAGAAGATTTGAGTTATCTAGTAGGAATAACATATGTATTCTGTATAAATACATGGGTTCGAGGTACTGAACATATTTCTCTCCAGGCTCCCTCTATGCAAAGCTATTTCTACAGAAACAAAAGACACTTTTGATAATAGGCTAATAGAACACATACAAAAGATCGTGTTATCAGGGACCACCTTCCTAATATAAGCAGTCTGAAATAAATGTTTCGTTAGTAGGTCTGACGAGTAGATGATTTAAATAATCCTGGGTTGTTTCCCAGACCAAAAGCGAGCACCAGGTCGTGGCATAGGCACCAATACTGGTTGTAGGGCATGTGAATCCAAGGCATAGGCGAGGGAAGACGAGAATTCAAAGCAGAAGGTACACTGCAGAACAAAAGCAGCATTTTAGTTTCATAACTATAAAACACTAGGACACTCCACACCAAACACAAAGTAATTCACCTTTTCCCACTAAATATATCATATGCCCATGAAGCACTGGAAGAAAGAGAAACTCCATAGAAGACTTTCCTGTAGTGCGGTAGAATGATTTGCTCTGCAGAATGTCCATATGGGTGCAGTTAGAGATTTTGGTGAATCAGATGCATAGACAATCATGATTACAGAATCAGTAAATTGCAAAAACTAGTCCGGCAGCCAAAATGGTAGTGTTTACCCACAAAGCAGAACAAAAATAATTATTCCAGTTGTGTTTACCCCCACTAATGCACAGAATTATGACAAGAATGGTAGGGTCAATTTACCGATACATGCAATGTTGCTATGAAGAAAAGAAATAACCATCTCAGGAACTTCAATGCTTTGTTGTGCTGGCATCGCCGAATTGGCAAGTGAAAGCCCATCGCCAACAAACACATGAGCAGGAGAAGTGTCCCGCTTCATACTTTGAACAGATAATATTTCAAACCACACACCAGATGGAAATCTTTGAGGCTTCATCATCCGTAGGAAGATTTCTGCATAAGGTGTAGCATGATGTACAGAAATGGTAACCTCAACCAGCATGCAGATGCAACTCATTGTGGTTTTCATGATGGTGAAGAAAATATAAAAAACTGAAGTTGTTGGTAGCAGAAGTAGAACAGGTGTGAAGAGGAGTGACCCAACAACATGCTGTTCCACAGTGTAATCATAACTATCAAGCCTCTGACGAAGGGGGTTCCACTTCCGACCTCTGTCATCCAGTCAATAAGAATGTCAGCTCAAGGAATTGATTAAGACACTAAAATATCAAGGCCTTTCTTATTTCAAAGCTGAGTGATTCTTGTCCTATTCTCTAGTTGTTAAATTTTAATTTAAGCTGCAAGATAGCTAAGTTCATCATCATTCATGTCCATGTATTGGTAAAATGTTTTACTCATTATCTCAGAACACAAATGAGAGGAAACAGTTGAAATAAGTTAGCTGAAAACTTTAAAAAGAAACAAGACAAGATCAAAGAGACGTTGACACATTATCTTCAATAACAGATTTCATATATGCAATAGAGGGAAAGGCGCTGAACTCAAGTCTAGCCAAGGTTGGCTTCACACAACTTTTCCTTTCTTCAAAAAGTTAGTTCATTTTAAAAAATGCATAAGTGCACTATATCACAAGTTACAACAATGCCATTATCTCAAAATTTGATAAAAAGAAGAAAAATTAAATAACATTTTAGATGAATACATATAATAATAAACAATTCAACATATTTTAAGCTATTCAACTCAATTTTGATGATAAAAATGAGAAATGAGTGTAGCCAACCTTGGCTACACTTAGGTCCATACTCCCTTTTCTCTTTGTACTATGAGCTCAAGATTCTAAATTCCTACTGCTATTCTAAGCTCTGATCTAGAAGAATTGGAATTTAGGTTTAGATCTGAGATAAGATAAATGGATGACCTGAATAAGCGCCACAGAGATGCCAACGCTTGGATCTGAAGAGAATACAGAAGAGAGATAAACCAGTGAAGAGCTGAAAGATGCAAAGTTACTAATTTAAGCACATCAATTAAAAAAGCGGCAGGCACAGTGACCCCAAACATGATTCCAGAAATGGCGACCCCTTTAATGAAATAAGGCAGGAAGAAACTCATAAAGAACCAAATTGTTGACCAGATCTGAGTTGCATTTAGTGATATCATCCCAAGGACCGTGGCAAATTCATTGTTGAGCTTAAAACCAGCAGGGACCCCCATCAGCCACACACAGCCCGAACGCAATATACTGTTAGTAATTTCACTGGCTAGATACAAGATACAGTTGTATATAGCTTCTGCATATATATACATAAACACACCAACAACATTCCCCAACAGAATGTCAACAGCAATACTCGACCACATGGCATGCTTACGTATAGCAGCATGGTGTGCATACTCCACGCTCGATTCAGACCTACAAGTCAGAAACATGTCAAAGACCCTAACAAAAAATTTAACTGATAAGCGGCACAGACAAATAAAGCTCAAAAGTCGGTTAATTCATAGTGACTGATCATTCTTTCATTATGAAGTCATTATGAAGTCACTGCCCTGCCGTACCACCACATACCATGGCCGGGGGCTTAAACTCTAAGAGCTATAGTAATCCGTAGCATCAGCAAACAACGACAAACATATTCTGATGACAATACAATGCAACTTTTAAAATTTTTAAATTTTTTTTTAAGAAAGTGCTTTTGTACAACGCAACTATTTCATAAATGAAAAGGAGGTCATTGTTACTAGAAATTATGATAATCCCCCATCCAGTGGACGAATTACGACTTGCAATTCGAGCTCGCTCAGGCTCTTTTTCTTACTCACATGGGAAGTGTTGAGCCTAATCACATAAAAGAATCAGATATTGATGAAAGGACCATGCGGCAAAAGCTTTCCCTTATTGTCATGACTTTCATTGCAAGATCAAAAGACTCGGAGAAGACCACCAGAAATTAGCACTTGAGAACATATTAAACTATCACACTTGAATTACCTGGAAGAGCTGCCTTGGAGGAATATTGGCCAATATAATAGTTGACAACAACGGATATGCACATTTTTCCATGTGTGGCAAAGCACCGCTGCTAATGTTTTGTATAACTTGCGTGATCCACAGTTCAGATATTTTTGACACAATTGAAGTATGAAGTAAAGCAGAGTGGAAATTGAAGCAAAAAAGATGGCAACACAACTCCATATTAACCTGTGCAATCAGAACAAACCGTCACAGTCATCCATTAAAATCCAGTCTATCAAAGTCAACAACTGTCAAATAAAGACCTACTACTGAACTGTTTATATATAGATGGCGAGACTTGGTAACCGTCGAAGACCATCTTTGCAGCATCTGCACTATTGAGAACTAAAAGCACTATATCCTGCAGCAGAGATGATTTTTTTATGTTATTTTAAAAAAGCTTAAAATAGTAATCTAATATAAAAAGACAGATATTTGATTTACTACATTACCAAGTCAGAGAGTTGCTGCCTTCTTTCTAGCTCAGTAACCCACTTGGGCCTCTTCAAATGGTTTTGCTGTCGCTCGAAATAATTCCAGGCTATTGAGGAAAAATGATGAGCGCCAAAATTTGGTTGGTCATACATTATCACCTGAGAAAACCACCCAGAAAAGTTCAAAAGAGGTCCCTGACAGGGCATGGAGAAAGAAGAGTATGGTATTATTGACTTACATACGTGAACATGGCAGCAAGAAAAAATCTTCCCTTCAAAATGGATGTGATGCAACCTAGGTATCCAACTGACCTCTTTAGAGATTTTTATGTGACTAAAACTAAACTGGATCCAGTTACCAGTTGTACTACAAGATTCTTTGAATGATTTTGGAACTCCATCAAGCTTTTGGCACCCACACTGCCATGCTTCATGATGTTTTCCACAATTTGCATCTTCAGGAATTTTCTGGCTGTCCAGTTGTGAAGCAAAGGTACAGTTAGTTGCATTTGCAGCAGCAACTTCCTCCGTTTGAATATCTGCTAACCTCCCATCAAGCATTTCATAGTCATTGCTGATTCTACAATAGCCCAGAACAGTATAAGTTGCATGGTTCTGTAGTAGCATCGACATTTCTCCATTTACAGCACAAAGGGACCTCTGAACACATAAAAAGAGGAAAATACATGTCAATTAAAAGAACTTTCTTTCTGAAGCAAAACCTTTTTAATTTGTATTATCTGGCCCACGACAAGCCATAGTAACTGCACCACTCTTCTCTATATATCATTTTAGGCAGGCCATATTCACCAAAAATATATTAACGAAAGGTCTATAATTGTGATGAGAAGTGCATGAGCATCCTAATTTTGACATACAAATCGACTCCAAACTTGGCATCTTGAGCTCGTCCTACTACCAAATCATAAATAACCACAAAGAAACAGGGAAAAAAACAAATCTTACCTGGAGGTCAGATACAGAGAGAGAACCTAAGGCAGGTCTTACAGGAGTAGCATTTGCTACAACAACATCGAGGGATGCAAAAGAAGAGTGGACAAACCAACCAAAGAGAATGAGGGACAAGTCAGGTTCAGAAGATAAGAGTGGTCTTGGCCACCATACCCTACATTTCAATTTCATTGTCCTAATGTCTTGACCATTTTGTGTTTCTTTTCCCCGTAAAAAATGCTCCAATGCCAACTCAATCTGCAAGAAGACATCAACAAGGGCGCATGTAACATTCGCAGCGAGCAAAAAGAATTAAAGGGTGCATAAAATACGAGAATACTAAAATTATTGAAGACGTTGCGTTCACATGTTCTCATGCATATTTTCCCCTTCGGATACCATTAAAAAACAGATTTTGAAAGCGTGCGCAAAGAAACCGCTCATCATGTGGGAGTATGACAAGCAGTTAAATGCAAAGCAAGTGAGAGAAATGGAGTGAGACGGAAGCGAAATGCAGCAACATTCCAAAGCGAAGCTCTTCAGCTAACACTCGAAATTCAGAAACGGGATTTCATTGCAAAGTGGGTGAGGGAAAAGGAGAGACTCAAACGAGATTCATACATGGAGGAGGACGGAAAAGCGAAGCGCGGCAACATTCCAACGAGAACCTCTCTATAGCGGACATTCAAATTCGCGGACATTTGATGCGTTCTCCCCTGAACCAGCAGACAACTGAAAAGATTTCAATATGAAATCCAAGTTCAGAGCTTACCTTGACGAAAAAGAGAAGACAGCGGCTTCCAAGTTCAACTCCGACGGAAATTTTGCAGAGAGTAAAGAAAGGCCATAGCAATCGAAGGAATCCTTTTTGGACTTCTATCCATGTACTCAAATGGATATCTATCTATTGGGTACCATGGGTTTGACTTCCTCTTTTTTAACACTTCCGACCCATTAGGAATGATATCCACAAAGTCCCTTAATGGATCGGGTACTAATTCATTAGGCAGCCCTAACATAGCTTGAGCTAGGGAATGTCTAAAACCTTGATTTTTTTTTTCTTCTTCTTTATACATATATACCAGCGAATACAAACTTCAATAAATTCCAATGCTGTTGGCAATAACTCCCATGAGACTACTGAACTACTACCCAAGTTCCCTGAAAAGCAATTCTATTGAGTCCCTATACTCCATTAATACCATATGCCCAAACGACCTTGAAAATCAGCCTCACTTATCAAAATCACATAAATGGACCAGTGGTGACATGCCTCTCCCTCTCCCTCTCCCTCTCCCCCTCTCTCTCTCTCCAGTCTCCACGGAGTCCCTACCCAGTCTCCTGGAGAAAGAAAAATGACAGAAAACGATATATGAACAGTTCACAGGTAGAGTGGGGGTAACGGAAGCTAGGGAAAGGAATGGCGGATATGATCATTTGCAAGGAATAAACAGAGACATGGATATAATATCAAAGAACAATGGGGACATTTGTGCTCCCTCCTCCAACGGATAACTCTAATGTGGTTATCAACCAACCCTTACAATTATGAGATTTGGTTGGCATTTACTCCTTGGTCTTAATTGGATATGCCGTCCGAGAATAAGAATCAAGATAAAAGGCACCAAGGCAGAGAGAGAGAGAGAGAGGTATATGATTATGATATGTGTAGTTAGTGGAGAATAAACGCGGACCTACTTTCATTAAAAAAATCTCCCTTAATATTAAAAGAATGAGGTATTGCAATAATGGGTGTTTCGATTAGGATTTGGGTCCCTACTTCTCACTCCCCTTGTTGCATGTGGTTTGTCGGATCAATCAGTATATCAAACAGAGACTTTCACTTCCCACTCCTATATATACACATATCCCCCTCCTTTCTCTTTATCGATAGTTATATAATAGTGAGTGACAACTGATGAGGAGGTCACCACTATTTAGTTTTTTTTTATCTAAGGGAGACTCATCACTTGAAATATTGTATGAACACAGTAGCATTGGGAGAAAAACTTGTAATTGGGAGTAAATTGTATTTACCTTCCTCAAAAAAAAAAAAAAACTGTATGAACCAATGTTTTAAAAACCGGACTGGATATCGGATCGGTTCGGTTCGACCCGTATCGGAATCCAAAGGTATTCAGGTTTGATCTTGAAATTTCTGATTTTTGTCTGAGGCAACTGAAATGGACATTAATGCAAAATACACTAAAGAAACAAAATGTGTTTCCTCAAAGATATGTGAAGAGGAAGTGGTCCAGTAGAATTTGGCATTACCTTCTGCCTCCTCTTTGGAAATCACCAAAAGCCAAGCCAAAGTGATTCATTTCGTGGTTGCTTTTTAAAGCTACAAACGAAAGGAAAAGCTTTTTGGGTTCCATACATACCTCAATTTCTTTTTTGTCTCCTCTGGGGTTTAGAACAGATGGCGTAAATGGACCAACCGTACGAGCATAATATCATCATCCCCTTCTCTCACCTGCCTTTGAAATTGAAAGGCCCTCTCTTCAGCCATGAAAGCACGAGCATTCAATTCAACTGCAATGCCACGAAATCTATTTATGTTTATTGAAAGGCACAGAGGAAAAAATTATCAAGGTCACTCCAAACTCCATTTGAGCCTAATCCGAATTAAAGGTGGAGTGGAAAACACAGAAGATAAAAGACAGTACCTTATCTTTTCTTTTCCGTAACATCTACGGCAGTGATTCGACCTAGAATTCCGAATCGGAATCCAAAGTTGGTTGCGAAATATTTAAAACGGGACGGAAGACTGAGAGCGATAAGAGCAGTGTTTGTCTCGACTCTCGACTCCGGAATCTGGATTGCCCGCCTGCCCGCCATTGTCGTTTCAAGAATTAAAGAAAACAGAAAGAAGACCCCACTCCCGACTCTCGACCCCTCCGCTTATCGCATCGTAGATAGGGCGCAAAAAGAGGTTTCATTCAGATAATAAACATTATAAAGTATAAACTATGAACGAGAAAGACTCAAAGACATAATACTTTACTGGCTCTCTTTTAAGATTCCACCACCTCTCTCTGCTGCAATTTTTTTTTTTTTTTTTTTTTTTTCTGGGTTTATGATTCCTAAGATTATTTATTAATTATTTTCAAAATACAGATTATTGTATTAGGTGTTCTTAATTTGCTTGTCTGACAAATTAGGGTAACATTTAAGTATTATTATTGTTATCCATCATAACAATATATGTTAATTTGCCAACAATGACTAACTTAATTTGGTTAATTTGATGGTTAATTTTGTGGTGGATTTGAGGGTGAAACATTCTAACAAATAAAAAACCTGGATGAAATGGAATGAAATTAGTGGTGTCATTCATTTTAGTTTGGCGAGACTAAATAATATATTTCATCTAGTGCGGTTTACCAGATTATAATGCGTGATCGGTCGGGCTAGTTATGTATTATTAATTATATTTTATTTTTTAAATTAAAGTTTTTTTTATGTTTATTATAAAAATTATTATTATAATAAAAAATAAAATTAAAACACAAATCGTTGTGAGGGACAACGTGTTTTTAGTTTTTATATTATTTTTGTCAAAAAAATGTATAAGACTATATGGTGGTCCACGGGCAAGGGAAGGTACAAGAGGATGTGTACCAGAGATGCGGACTGGAGAGTACTTTAGAGTGGAGAGAGAGAGAGAGAGAGAGAGAGGCAAGCCCATGTGGAAAGTTGGCCGGCTTCTTTCACTGCTTTTCAGCCGGCAGCAGCAGACCGAGACGGTTTTTTATGTTTGACACGTAAGAAACAGGAAGGGAGACTCGAGAAGTATCCGGATTCCCTCGCCCTAAAATAACCTAATTATCATTCATAATTTCTCTCTAGTCTTATAAGTTATTACTTATTTGTATTTCAAAAAAAAAATAAAAAAATCTGTGCATCTGACGAGGACGGAGGATCTTCGGAACCAATTTGATACGGTACCATCTTGATTTATTACGAATGTACGGGACGAGAACAGAGGCAGGTACTGCTGACTGTCTGTCCCACATGTTTCATTCACTTCACTTCTCCCTAGAGTGGACTGGAGTGACAGACCCGAGTAGCAGCAGCACATGGCTAAGCAGCCATCGCGCTCCCTCTCAGAGTCAGTCTCTCAGACACTGCCGTCTCCGACTTTGCTTCTGCTTTCTTCCTCCTCGAAAGTCGAACCCAACAAAGACCAGGCCCGGAATCGTGCCATCACTGCCATGTGTGAGGAACCGACGTATAAGCAATTTTCCTTGAAAACGCTAACCGCTTATCAAGCTTTTTCCTTATTATAATACAAAACTCTCAAACTCTCAACACTTGGACGATTCCACTTTGGCAACTCTGCCGTAAGGAAAATTTGAGAATATATTTATATAAAACTGAACAGAAACTCTCGACGAATATTCTGCGGATCCGGAACACCACTTCCCGATTCTCATCTCCGGCTCCGGTCACAGTTTCAAGGATGTCTTCTGGTTTCTTCTGTACATTCAACTTCTCGGTTGAGCTGAGCAGCAGATGATAAATAAGATAGATAAGAGGAGCATCTTCGACAAAGGCAGAAAAGAAGCCACATATATAGAAAAAAGATGCTATAGTAAAAGAGCATAAACCGGAGGATATTCTTTCTTCTTGAGAGGAATACAGGGGGCGAGAAGGGGTTCCATTCCACTTCCAATCACACCACGCGATTCTTCTTCGTATCAGAGAGAAAAAGACGACCGCTTTTACCGCGGATTTCGTTTCAGCACATTCTTCTACGAAACTTCCCACAAAGACGGGACTCTGTGAAAGTCCAGATCGCCAGTTTGTTGTTTACACACGCAAAGAAGAGGATTCCCTCAATTAAATTCCTTTAAAGATTACGCGATTCTACTCCCAAACGAGTCAAAGAGAAAATCTGTAAAGCTATTTAAGCTCCTCGTGTAAAGTGTAGTGTATATTGCCGCATAAAAAAGCCGGCTAAGTACGGGTCGACTACATACAATCTCCGATACTCTCTCACCTCCTCTCTCTCAGAAAGGCACAAAAAAGAAAACAAAGACGACAAGACAAAAAAAAAACGCCCAAAAAAGACGACGATAGTAGTTAGATGTGTATCCTATCCTTGCGCTCCTAGTACTGCACTACACCAGTGACCCTCCGTAGAAAACTGGGGCTGGAACTCTCTTTACGGACTACAATCTCCCAGGGAAGATAGACCGGATTCGCAGGGTATGAGCGCGCATATATACATAACTCCATCTTTGTACAGTATACTCCTCAGTCTGTGGACTTCCGCTTCTCAGGGCAGATCGATGGGTGACTCGACTGTGCCTCCGCTGGTTATCCACGGGTGTCCTGAAAATACAAAGCACGAGAGAGAATTAGGTTAAGGACTATTGCTCGTCAAAAGTTGAGAACTCTAAATCCTTCCAAATTCAGAGATCCTCAAAGAGGGTTAGAAATCGAACGACGAGCGCAAAAACAGCTAGAAATTAAGGGGACTCTGAGAGTTACTTAAAATTGAACCGAAGAAACTAGAAAATCGGGAGAAACATCAAGGCCTAATAAGAAACCAAAGTAACACTAAGGAAACAGGCATTGTCGCCACAAAAAGTTCTTTCAACTGGTTGGAGAAAACGAAAGAGTTCAATGAAAATCCAAAGATGGATTTTTTTTTTGTTTCTCGAGCCAAAAAAAAAAAAAAAATGGAAAAGCAGGGGAAGAGAAGAGAAAGAAAGAAGAAGAGGCTATTAGACGAGAGAAACACTTACTGAGGACTTGCTCGGCGGAGAATCTCCTCGAAACATCTTTACACAACATCCTACGAATCAAGTCCTTGGCCGTGGGCGAGATCGAGTGAAAGAGGCGGGTCGGGAAACGTAGATTCCCGCGCAACACCGCTTCAAAGATCTCTGCGGCCGAATCTCCATAAAAAGGCGGTATTCCAGCCAACATTATGTACAAGATAACCCCGGCGCTCCAAACGTCGACCTTCTCATTGTAATCCCTCCCGGCGATAACCTCCGGCGCCACATAGTACGGCGTCCCAACGATCCCCCTCAAGGGCCGGCCGTCACCGAAGAAGTCCGCGGATCCGAAATCGGCGAGCTTAAGCCGGTTCCGGTCATCGAAAAGGACGTTATCCGGCTTAATATCCCTGTGAGCCACACCGCGTCGGTGGCAATGAGCCACCGCCTCCATCAACGCCGACATCACGGCCGCCGCCTCCGTCTCCGAAAAAACCCTCTTAGAAATGCGATCGAAAAGGTCGGGAGAGGAACAGAGCTCAAGAACCATGTGAAGAGAGTCCTCGTCCTCGTAGACCTCGTAGATTTGAAGAACGTTGGGGTTTCCGCTCACCGCCTGCATCAGCTTCGCCTCCTTCTCCAGACATTCACGATCAATGGCGTCGGACAGGAGGCGTTTGTCGATCGACTTGCAGGCGTAAAAATCCCCGGAAGACGGCGAGAAGCACCGGAAAACGGTCCCGAACCTCCCCCGGCCGATCTCTTCGCAGATCTGGTAATCCCCCTTCAAAGCCTCGCTCATGTTATTCTTCTTCGCCCTTCTTTTTCTTTCTTACCTTACAAGGCAGGACCCGAGGCGGTTCTTATAAGCGCGGCCTGCGGAATTTCGGTGACGAATATTCGCTCCGGAGCGCCTCCCAATGGGAAGGATCCACGTGTCCAATCTCGGCTCTACGAATTTACGACACCACCCCTATCAAACAGTTTTTTAGTAAAACTAAAACAGCAAAGAAGCAGGCGTTGCACATGGAAACACGTGTGGAGCCCCCGGAGAGGGGGGCCCCGCCAGGTAACGGAACGGAGGCCGGAGGGTGGAGCCGTACGGCAACGAGGGAAAAAACGGCTTTTTTGGTGGGCCGTTTCGGAGGGTGGCGGCAAAGCAGCGAAGTACACGGAAAAGGACGACTCGGACCGGTAGCAGTCACGTGATCAGGTTGCGGGCTCGCCACCTTTCTCGCCAATGGAATCTCCACGCGCACGACACGGCGAGACACGTGGCTTACCTAACAACGAATTAACGCCTTTTTTTTTTTTTTTCTCTGCCTTTTCTTTCCTTGTCTTTTTTGAGTTTTTCACTTATTTTATTTAGCGGAGATTTTTTTTTTTTTTTTTTTTAATTTCCAACCGCTTATTATAAGCCAGCGACGGTGCTGATAGAGAGGCCTGATAAGCTATCTGCGACGAGTTCACGTTGTTAGTTGTAATAACTAAGAACCCTTACCACTGTTTCAAATTACTGAAATACCATATCCCTCTCTCTTTCTCTGGTTTCCTCTTCTTCTTCGATCTCTCTAATCCCTAAACCCTAATCCCTAATCCGTCTTGTCTTCTGTCTCCTCTTCGCGGTTCATTTCTGAATTGTGATTAAATAGAAAAATAAAAATTTCAAACCTTGCATGATCGAGATGAGGTTAGCCAAGAGATGTGCATAGCAGGAGAAGAACGAAGCGATGGCGGCCCAATCAGAAATCCGTATCTTTCAGGTCGGCGGCAAATGCGTGCATTTGATGACGGAGGAGCGGGGAGTTTTGTCTTCGACGAGGTAAAGACTTATAAAATTTTTCTTACGCAATGGTTTCGATATAAAATTATAGGTCGCGCTTCCGTCTGCTTGATTCATCGCTTGAATATCTGTTGTCTTCCCTCCTCTGTTCTTCGATTATAATACGCCTACGACAAAGGCTTGAGTGGTGCAAGTCGTGAGGGACGCCACTGACTAACTGCGGAGATTGAGGCGATGGCGTGCTCGGTGGAGCCGGGCACCGGCGCAGTGCTCATTCATTCCCCTGTCCTAGGTTTTATTTGATATTGAATATGTTGGATTCTTTAACCAAAGCTGCTTGAGGCGTGCTGGTTGGCAACATGCCCTTGTCCACTGCTACAGGAATAGGAATAATGAATTGATTTATCATTTATCTATCCAAAACAGTGGGCAAGATGAAGACTTTAACAGAGTTTTGTATCCGCATTATGAAGGTCTGGGGGGTTGTTTAATGCTGTGGTTTATGACTCCATCCTGTCACTCTTCTGTTCTTAAACTGAAAACTACTCTTCCGTGTCCGTTGCTTCGTTTTGCTGGTGTACGAGCAACGGCGGAGTCTCGTATTGAACTGCTTTTCTGCTCGACTGGGAAATATCTACGAGGAGGGTGGACCATTCAGTCGTGGCTGGTATACCGTACCCGTCTCAACCCATCTCAACCAAACAATTTGTCTTTCATTTTGGGCGTAATCTGGTGCAAGCAGTGGGTACAGTATCTTGACCCTTCCTAGTTCCGAAACCTCATCATCATGGACCAGAATAATTCTTGCTTTCTTTCTAGCATCGATTGAATGTCCTCTGCTAATTTTTAAGAGACAACTCTTTAGCTGTATTCATTTGTCGTGGGCTGGGCAGCGGACTCAACATCACCCAACTTTTGATAAGGAGGTTTTTTTTTTGTTCTGAGAATGGAGGTTAATTGCAGGTATAATAAAGTGAGGGCATCTTGTGGAGTAAACACGAATCAAAATCACATCACGTCTGGCTGCCCGAGGGTTGATGGACATTGCTGGGATTCATGTTAGTCAGCGGTCGAAGATGTTGAATACCACAGATAGAATTGTACCCAATTTCTTGATCCTGTACAATTTACATGCCTCAAAATAGTAAATATGTACTCAAAACGATACTCTTTGTGTTTTCCTTTTCATCTTCCCAGAAGCACAACATTTATACAGAAAAAAAACTGGAAGATTTTACCAATTAAAGATACATGGAAAAAGAGCAGGATTGCCTATTGCTTTGAATTTCCCTGGAGGATTCAGACGGCGGCTAGTCTTCACGACATTTCAGACGGAGATTGAGATCAACGTTTGTCTGTCCTGCACAATAAGCCACCAGAGATGAGCAGAAGTGAGCTTGTCGATACAGCCCACTCTGTAATGTCCTCTCATACGCTTGCTTCATCATTCTTGAGCTTATTAACATAAAAATTACTACTCCCTAAGTTGAGCATCTCGGGAGCCATATCATCAATATGAGATGCAAATTAGGGTTGAAGAAAAAAACACACACAGCAGTAATTTGAGAAAAATGTGCACAGCCAAAGTGGCCTAATGGAATCATCAAAAAAGTTTAAAACAACCTTCTGTATTTGAGCATAAATAAATCCCTCAATCATTAGAAAAAAAAACTTAAATGAAAATTTGAAATCTTTTGTAAAGGAAAAAAACTAGGAAGTTACCTCATATTTAGCTTCATTTTGTTATCTTTCCACACTTCAGAAATATTTATAAAATTTCAACGGCATTTGTAGGTAAGCTCGAGTACGCAGCAGAGAACCACTACATGATATTCACATAAGAAAGTCCTAACCAGTCAAAGGATAGAGAAAAAGACAACAGAAAGAGAGTCGGGCTGTATGGTTTCACAAAAGACAACCTTTACAAATAGAAAACATTTCAGCTAAGGCCCAAGACTATATGGGTGTCGTTGTAAAAGCAAGTCATAACAACAACAACAACTCACACGTTGAGAGCAAATAATGTTCGGTCAAATTAATTTCCACTTAAGGACCTCATTTTAATTCTTTCTTTTGTTCATAACTAGCTCAAAAATGATTTTTAACTTTCCTATTAAGCACATCCAAGTCTTACAACTGAATGGTTCCACAACATTCAGTGGTTTTAAGTAGTTGCCGCCTAATCAGAGCAAAACATGCCATAAATGTTGTAAATGCAAAGAAAAAGGCAGAGCAAACTCACTTGTTTGTACCACTTCCTTTTGTAGCTGTTCCTGCCTTGTTTTATTTGAAGCAACTTCAACCAAGCTGGGAGCTTCATGCCGGTCCATACATTTACCATCAGATGACGATGAAAATAAAGGGGCAACACCGTAGTTACTATTACTAACTCTCTGATTCCTAGGTGGAGAAGATTCTGCCGTTGAGCATAAGTCATCATCCACAACAGATGTTTCACCTTTGCATAAGTTGTCTTGTGAGTGACCCCTGTTCAATCTTTCACCGCCCAATCCTTTTGAGATTTTGCGTTCATAAAATTGACCATTTGGAACGGACGGCACTTTTTGATCATGAGATGAACTGGCACATGTCACTCTCTTTTTTACTGGGACCCTTGGAATATCCAGATGTTCCATAACAGTTGAGTTATCTGCCACAACTTCAGTTGTCCCATTGATGTCTTGGGCTCTTATTGTTGCATTGGTTTCCCACATGACAGATAGCGCATCAGCCAAGCATTCCCTTGCCATATTGATTTCAACAATGGGTTTTGGATAGTTCGAACCAAGCTCCACTCCTGCAGCTTTAAGCACAGAAAACGGAGCATCCCATGGGTGATGGATCCATTCAGTGGGCATTCTAGCAAGCTCTGGAATCCAATGTCTTACATATTCACCCTCTGGATCAAATTTGCAGCCCTGAACCTAAAACAAGAAAAGACGACTTAGAATCTTGCAAATTCATGCCTGAATGAATCCTTATCCCCAATTGAGAAAATTTGTCTAAGAATCGGATCAGATCATTCTCAAATTTGTATTAGTCTTGTATTAAGCCCACTAGAACCATCAACTCACACTACGGAGCCTATTACAATTTGTCTTGATCTTAATTGTCTCCTGTGAAACAACAAAACAATTTGGGAGTTGCAGGTTCAACCTTAGCATATACTACGAGCAGATAGTGATAACTACAGCAAAATCTATCCAATGAAATGATACAAAAGTTTTTAAACGTGAGTATAGGTATTTTGGTGGTTCATGTGTGATGGTGACATTTTATAACATGACTATACACAGGTGGCAAATGGTAACTGTTGGCAAGTTTATGCAATTAGTGCATTGGGCACATTGTGATACCAACTATAGCGGGAACAGGAATATTTTGAACTTTAACCCCTTTTTTTTTCTTTTTTTTGGAGGAAAGTGCATATATATACAACTACAGTTTAAACCCAATACCCCAAATGCCCCCAAGGAGACTTGACTCAAGAGCTCCTATTATAACTCCCACATGTGACCACTGATCTATTGCTCAAGTTCACACTTTAACCAGTTTCATAACCATGGTGAGTTGCATGTATATGGATCTCAAGCCACAATTTTTAACTTCATTGTAACCACATTGCACCCCCTGACAATTCTAATCTAGACTCCGCCATTTGACCCTCTAAAAAAGATCCACTCAAATGGCCCAATTCTATTACCCATAAATTTCTAAGTGCTCTCTTTGTTTTGGCCTCCTATTAGGGTTCTGAGTCCTCTTCTATGCTATGTTGTCCGATTGGAGATCTTGAGGTAGTGAGCTACTCAGGAGAAAATTATGCTTAATTGAAGGATTAATAGCTATTGGAAGCAGCTTCAAGGAGAAATAGAAGAACATTGGAAGGTCAAGTGCGATTGTCCAATCACTGATTTCGGTAGATGCAATATTATGCTTTCCCAAGCACCCAACTGTTCCAGTCCATGATCCACCACACAAGCCCCTTGATAATTCTAATCTAGACTCCACCATTTGAGCCTCTAAGTGATCCAATCCTCGTCCAGCTGATCAAAATTCTAGTAAAGTCAATCAATCCACAACAGTCAGTCAGTCCCCCGAAATTGGTTTTGTGAGTCAATCAACCTTTTTTTTTTTTTTTTTTTTTTTTTTTTTTTGAAGTAGATGATTTTATTACTCCAAACTTCAACGTACATATTATGGGTTACCTAACAACAAGACATCGTAGTTTTACCCCACTTTTAGCTAGTACATCAGCACATGAGTTTGCTTCTCTTATCATAATTGGACCACCTTCATGATACAGTCATTCCACACATTGCCACATTGTGAAGGATGCATAAAGAATGATTCAACCCTGACTATCAATTTTGACCTCCCTACCCAAGCTTCTAGATATCTCACAGTCTAAGGGGCAGTCGACACTGCACACCATGCATCCACAAATCAAGCAGTTGAGTGACAACACTCTTCTATAGCACCTTGGGCTACTTTCACCGCTTAGAAAATTGCAGCAGAACAAGCTCTCACCTCCTATAGCCTATTTAGCAGCTTGAGTCTACATCTTGCCATTAAATCTTCAGCCGATCAAGACTCTACCACTTCTAGATTTTGTGAAGCCACTCAAGCCGCCAACACCACCACCATCTGCCCCTCAAGTAGCAAACAGTTCCTCACCCCTTCTCTACCCACTTTAGGCCCAATGGAGGAGATACATTTGACTTGAGAAGCATACAGACAAATACCAAAATAGAGATGATTGATGGGGTTGATACCCAGTCATCATCTTCTCAATTAGAGTAAATTCCTGGATTTCAAACTTTCTGGATCTTCTTCCTCAAGTGGGTCATGTACTAATCAAAATTACACAAATATCACCCATAACTTCCAAGCTACCTGTTTTAAGTTGCTATCTCACATCGCTGAAATAAAGCAACATGGTTCATCTTGTTCATACTGATCCTTGCTCTTTGGCCACCTCTACTCTGCTCCCTAGCTTTCCCCTAAATTCTGATAGTCATCTTCAGTAGATCGACAAGGATGTCCCATGGATGGTTGTTTGGGGAATTCTTTACTTTTCAGTTTTGCACTTGAAGGGATGGAATACTAATAAAGTATATTAGAGCTAATGGGGCTGTAGTGGGCTTTATAATGGTTTTTTTTTTGAAAATGGGTTTTATAATGGTTTTAGCAGCCTTTAGGGCTTATTTGGTATTTAGGATTCTTTTCGGATTGACTTATACAACCTCAAATAGGACGGACTACTATATAATGCAACTTTGGATTACTATAAATAAAAAGTAGACAGAAGGACAAGAACTGAACCCTAATCCTAACCTCTCCCCTCTTTCCTCTCTTCTTCTCTCTCCCTCATGTTCCTTCTTTCTCCCCTTTCTATTTCTCTCACTACCTCACAATATTCTCCAGCCTGCTCTCAATTTCACCATCTCCTATACCTTCAAACATAACGAATGACCATTCATGTAGATGTCAGAGCCACATCAACAACAAGCAGCTTTAGTTGAAGATTGACTGTATTTGTTTTCTTTTCTCATGCTTAAAATGGCATTGTTAAACTTATTGTGTGACAAGCTGAAGTAATGTGCTCTACCTTGAGGGGAAGTGGTAAAAGTTTCAGTTTTGAGTTTATGTAGTTTCGTTTGCTTTGCAAGAAAGTGTTTTCCAGTAGAAACTGGAAACGGACATAAAGAGAGCAGACACGGTGTAGTAGTTTCTTTTACTATTAGTCACTTTTAAATAGTGAGAATGGGTTTTTAAAGCCTAATCTCTCCCATATTTCTCCACAAAGATCACAATCTTCATGAAAGACATGATTAGCCAAAAATAGGTTTGTTCATGGTTGTTTGGCATTGGATAGGTCCAATCTGCTCAATTTACAGTCTGACAGCCTACACTTAAATAGCTAAAATACTCACATATATAGCCCAATTGCCCTATCAGCAACCCATCGGTCCCCCAAACCAGTTCAGGTGGACGGTCATGTTGCCCCATGGCCCATCCAAGCAAGGTTCCAGTTTAAGCACTTTGTCATTCATATGTACTGAAAATTGCTGTACTTCTTTAACTCTAATAAATGACAAAAACTTGAAACTTACCTCAGGATCATCAAGTCGATCAAGCTCATGGCCATCAGGTAAACTACCGGAAATGTATTGCCAACCAAGAATATCACATTCCAGATCAGCATCCAATAAGGTGTCCCAGAAGTATTTCATCCCCCAAGTCCAAGGTAACAGTAAGAACTTCACAGCAAAGCTTGAAACGATCACTCTAGTTCTATTATGAAGCCATCCTGTTGCCCAAAGTTCTCTCATAGCTGCATCTACCAAAGGATATCCAGTTCGTCCTTGTCTCCATGCCTTGAAGTTAGCCTGGTCAGTTCTCCAAGGGAAGTGTTTTAAGTGACCCATCAATGACCTTTCATGCGTGAAAGGGAAATTGAAACAAAGATATCGTGAATATTCTCTCAAACCAACTGCTCTCAGGAAGAGATTTACACTCTCTTCCGCCATGAAGTTCTCTTCTCTTGCCCATAGAATTTGTTTCATGCGAACGCAGTGGAAGACCTTTCGAACACTTAGCTCCCCAAAATGGAGATATGGAGATAAAAGGGATGTTGTGGGACCTGATAATCTCATCCTGTTCTTTGAATAATCAATAAGATGCTCAGCAGTGAACTCTGATAACGCTTTGTCTGCATTGCTCCAACCAGGGGACCAGCATCTCCCAAGCAATGCATTGCTAGACTTTTCCATTTCATTTTCAAGGCCCAGATCCTCAATAGAACAACTTTCAACACTTCCTGTCATTAATGTCTAAAGTTAAACATCAAGCATCTTCATACATCACAATATTAAGAGTATAATTTATGAATATAAAACTGCCACCAACTCCCACACATGCTTCAACCCAAATGTAATAAAATTTTCTTTAGTGACCAAATAAAGTCACCAAGTGCAGTTAATTAAGACGTGCAATCAAGTTTTTCCAGGATTCAGTTTTTAAATACAGAACCTCCTAAACAAAAAATTACGTTGAACTGAATGTCAGTGGTCACCTGCTGACTGAACCAGTCTCTTTGGAGGAAGAAGACAAGTTAGTTCCATGTTCAGACTCATGCACTTATTCCAGTATGCATCAAAATTTGTAAAGGCCTGGCCATTGTCATCATAGACTTCCCAAGGTTCAAACAAAAGATCTCCATTAAAGCTGCTTACAGAAATTCCATGCTCCACTAGGTGCTGGTTGATGTTATGATCACGTACAAGAGATGGAGAGTCTGAAAGGAGTTAAGGCATAGCTAAAATTAGAAAAAAAAAAAAAAAAAAAAAAAAAAAAAAAAAAAGAGAAAAAAAATCCCATTTTCTGCTGACTGTCCTTCCTTTATAACGTAGGTAATCTGCACGAATTCCAGGTCTAATTTGTAACACAAATCAATCCATAATTTTGTTTCAATTATTTAAGAACTACATTTATACTGCTTAGGAGGCCTTATTCACATCAGGACACATCCAAATCAGACCACACCCACATCAGGACACACCCACTTCAAGCCACACCCACATCAAGCCACACCCACATCAGGCCACATCCACAACAATCGACACCAAGAGGGTTTGTCAGAACTTTCATGTCATGTGTATTTCCTTGTGTACGACATTCAGAGTGCACAGATAATGAAGCGTCAAAACCTGATAATCCTATGAAGCTCACACTATTGCACTGCAACTTATAAATATTTGTTAAGTTAAAATAACAATACAGAAAAGAAATTTCATGAAATGGGAGATTTTATTCATTCAGTTTAAGAGATGTTTGCCAATCTTTGACATAAAAATTTGAAGAGAAGGAAAGAACACAATTCTATTTCTTGTCTAAAATATTTTCACCATGCTTTGACTTGATAATTGGAGAAAAGAACAGGGAAAAAACATAAAAGAGACCAGAAGATAAATCAGAACAATTTACACTACTTTTTTTTTTTAGATGAAAGAGTAAGAGCTTTCATGTGTTACAGTAATGAAATTTCCATTTACACAATGCTAAAATTGTATCAAAGACCTCAAAATGCCTACCTGAAGTTACAAGGCATTTCTGTAACTAATAATGACAGGAATTTTCTGAACTTCAACTTAATCTCTTTACCATTAACAGTCTCCCTTACATCTAAACGCACCCGAACAAACAATAGGCCAGAGATGTAGACAACATAAGTGGCCAGAAATTAGGTCAACTAAAGACATAGACAAACTGCTCTTGTGCCAAGTTACATTTAGGTTTAGGTCTGGCTCAAAACTTCTCGCCAAATTCCAGAGGCTTTGTCCCTTCTGATATCCGGATCTCCATAGAATTTTCAATCTAGTGATGATTACATTCTCCAACACACATGACCAAAAGCATTTTAGAAACACATACCAGAAAAAAGGTCAGTGGCAGCCTATTAAACATAGCTTGGCTTGATAGCTGAATTTATTCAACTAATTTTGCAGAGTGAACAATTCCGGTGCTATTTTTGCTACTGACTTTGTGCTGAATCAGTAGTAAATTCAACATTCAAGAATTACACCTCAGCGTAATTATTGCACTAAAATAGAAATTCTGGTTGGTCATGGGTATCACAATACAAAGTAATTATTTTCACCTCCATGTGAGTGTGTGTGTGTGTGTGTGTGTGTGTGTAGAGAGAGAGAGAGAGTACCATAAAGATGGTTATACACAACTCTGGATGCACCAGTAGCAGCGATGCACTTCAAGAGCGCACTGAGAGAGCTTTCAGCTTTGATTAACACAAGGTCAACCCCTAGAGATCTCAAGGATTTATGCAGGTGAATAAGAGATTGCTTAAGCCACCATCTCGAGACTCGCCCAGGGTAGAATTGTGCTTCTTCTACAGGGCACCAGATGTAAACTGGAAGCACACATCCAGCCTTTGCAGCCGAAGCTAATGCCAGATTGTCCTCAATTCTTAGGTCCCTCCTAAACCAAACAATTGTTGTAGACGGGATAGCCATCTCCAAGGTCCTCACGCTATATAGAAATCTTCCCACAAGCAAGATCCCAAATCAAAATTGTAGAAAATAACCATCATGTTCCTCAGAATCAGATGCATCAATTTCTTCTCTAAACCAAATAGCCCAAAATGAACGGTCTTTTAATATCCGAAAAGACCCTTGCCCTTACCCTTCAAGCACGTACCTACCACATATTAAATCAGAATATGGTCAGACCACTCCTAAAATCAGGTATGTAAGAAGGCCAAAACAGCCAAAACTGAAGCTGTAGTAGAAACAAAAATTGTGTTCTCTGCGAAGACTATAAACTGAAAGCAAACGACCAGAAAACCCAAAATATCAGAAATTGTCAAATTACCAAATGGAGTTGGTTAAAAATTCCCAAGCTTAAAAACTGATGAGCTCAACGAGTTCGGAGGTAAATGAAATTTTCAACGCTGAGCATCTGATCACGGTTGTCTTCTCACTTTAAAGAAACCAATCGGATTCAGAAACAGTGGAGCTCCGACAGAAAAGCTAGCATTCGAAGGTGCGCAAGAAGACGATAACACTTAAAAATAACTCACTTACGGGAACACCTCAATTAGACTGAAACCATACGAGTTCCTGAGGAACCCGAAGTTTGCGTATTTGTAAAGCCTGTCTGCAAGAGTAACCTCCTTGAAAGTTGAACTAGCTCGAAGGTAAGGCAGGTAACACCATAAATGAAACAAAGTTTCCTCAACTCTGAAACCCCTCAACCTCAAGTCTCTAAGCAATTGCCGAAAACCCCCCTGGAAGATCAGTCCTAATTCTAACAAATCTCTAAGTCAAAAGGCGAAAGAATCCCGTAAGAGATAGACTCACTGCCAAACTTTCAAGCGGTCTATCCCTTTACAAAATTTCGGATAGCTTTCAATTCCTCATTATTATTTGGCATACCCGATTCGAGATTTACTCCTGTGCGGTGAACTTATCAATTTGCAGATATCATGTGTCCCGGAGTAGCACCAGGAAGACAACGAGATGCACCAGATACATTAAAAAATATTATCTGGAAGAAGTCAAGGACTTGCAGAGTAACTAAGCAACAGTAAAAAAGACTCCAGGCTAATTAAATTAATAGACCTGCTGTTCCAACTTCCGAGGTGTTTCTGTGTTCTGCCACAGCGGTACAGTTCATGGGATCTGATCTTTGCTTTTTCAGAAACGTACTTAACAGAAAAATACATACATCCACCACCTCTAAGCGACAGTAAAACCCACCGATCGGAGAACTGGAGAAGTTGACTGTGTATGCCCCGTCACGAGCTAGAAGAAGAGACAGAGACGGATCACGAAAGAAAGGAAATTTATTACTGGGGTCCGCACCAATCGTCTCGCATCTTTACTGGGTCTCCTTTTCCCGGCGCCCCAGTCCCAGGGAACTCTTCATCTGGACATTTTTCCGATATTGATTATCCTTTGGGAAAGACCGGAGGAGGAAGCAGTATGCTGGCGTTGTCCATTTATTTCTCGGAGGTGCAATCAGAACATGGAATGCCATCGCATGGGATTATAACAAACATCGTCGTGTTTTGACTTTCTGGATCGAACTCCGCCTTTGATGAGGTAATTTTAGACTCAATTTTAGTCTGGTTCACATCCACTGAACCTATGTTTAAAGCGGGCAGATCATTTAGTTCCAGCGGGAATGAATTATTTAGATTCTAAAAATTTTCGACTGTTCTCTGGAAGTAATATTTTAATAATATATTTTGATTAAAATAGTAACAACATAATACAGGTTCATGACATTTTGTAAAAGAAGAACGATTTAAGCATCACTCGTATGGATCTCGTTCGAATGAATGAGGAAAAGCCACAAAGAAGAAAAAAGGACAAAAGGAGTAGAAGAAGAAATCTGAAAACGCATTACCCGTCGCTGTTGTAGGTATCAAGGAATAAGGGCCCTGCAAGACCACCGTACGTTGGCTGAAGCTCAAGGAATATCTTCGCGAAACTTCTCGGGTATGTATAACATATTTAGGGTAACAGAGGGAGAGTACAAGATGACCGAAACCATCGATAGCAGAGACGCAGGCGTGTTACAGATTAAATATGCATTGATCTTATATCTATAAAAAGATGGAGAAATAAAATGGAGAACAATAGTCCATCACCACCCATGAAAATACACCGAGATAGAAAGGAAAACGTTCATAACATATGATTCACCAGTTGCTAAGTACACCTCCCTGATTCAGTAACATAATTCAATCCTTTTTCAAGTACCCAAACCCACCAACATATGAGAAGCATCATAGTATGAAGAAGCGCCATCAACTAAGGCTTACCAAATCAGCTTTCTCAGTTGTTGATTTATTTACTTCTTAAGCTATATGTTCCTCCGAAGCAATTACTGCACACAATTAAGCCACTACATTGAAGAAAAGGTTCTCCTAGTGGTCTGCCTGTCCGGCTTTTGGTGACAGAAAATGTTCCAGCATGCTAGTATGCACGATCCCTCAGCACGTCCAGGTCCATCTCAGTGGGATCAGTTGCCTGTATTTCCTTATGGATGCCATCAAGTTCCTGCCTGAACCGATCCTTGGATGTGGCATATAACATCTTTGCTCGGATTCGGGCAGCAGAAGGAGACCTACTCACACACAAACACCGAAACCACAAAATGAAAAACAAGAACAAAATTTTGTTGAGAGAGTAAAGAACAAAATTTTGTTGAGAGAGTAAAGAACAAACTTTTGCTGAGAGAGTAAAGAACAAAATTTTGTTGAGAGAGTAAAGAACAAACTTTTGCTGAGAGAGTAAAGAACAAAATTTTGTTGAGAGTAAAGTACAAAATTTTGCTGAGAAAGTAAATCAAAATACAGCTATATGAATCTGCCCAGTGAGATATGGACAGCCCTGGCAGGTTGACAAACATGAGGATCTTCTTGTGCTGGCAGAGCACAAAGACAACGAAAAGGGAACCAATTGGCACAGAGGAGAAGGCAGAGGGAACCATCCTCACCAGTTTCAATCAGCAGGTGAAGGGTCCTTCCCTTCCCTCAGATCTGTGGATTTTCCTCCCCTGATTTTTCTTTTTTTCACATCATAATGACATTAGCCCAAAGTCAACTGGTGCATAAAACAGTTGAACTAGACCTGATTACCTCACCAGGTCGGAGACTGGTGAATTTTATATGACGTTTAGGAATCAAGGCAGCACTTAAATGAGAAAATAACCATAATAATACATAGATGCAATCAATCCTATCAACCAAGACTGTTAGAACAAGTAAAAGAAGTGGGAAAAGACGTGCTAAACAACTAAACTGCAAGAAAATGACACAGGTATAATCATTATCGCACAGAACAGCCACAATAGGTGTCTCCAACAATACCGATTAACATTTGAGAGAAAGCACTTTTAAATTTTAGTTAACATAATTGTTAGGACCAGTTGTACTCGCAGCAATCCTGCTCAAAAAACTCTTTAGAAAATCTATTGCAGCTAGAAGAATGATGGTAAAGGCAACGGGAATATAATGCATAACACAGTTAAAAAAGTCATGACAATAAGATAAACTTAGCATTAAAGAGCAGAAGAGCATGGCCTTCAAAATCCTGTGTGTGTATGTGTGCATTGGATGGTATCCAATACAGGGCACCCAGTCCACCAATACTGGTCCTGCATCAGCCAGAACTAAAATTCCGGGCAGCATTTCCATGAAAAGGGGAACAGCTCACTCTTGTAGCAGTTCCTCATGATTGCCAAATGGTTAATAAGGATTTGAAAAGACTAACCATGCAATGAAGAAGATCTTGCTCTTCTGGCAGTTTTCCTCAGTCACGAAGTCAAAATCATAGACTGCATAACGGCAATCATTCTCTGGCAAAGATGATGCAAAGTCATCATAACTTTCTGCTGGTCCACCAGTCTTCTCAACCACTACCTCCTTTTTCTTTTCGTCAATCTTGAAGACAATGTAACGGTGCACTCGTTTTCGTTTCAGATCAAGGAAGGTGTGTACACTGTGGTCAGCCACTCCCATGCCTGAGGAGGCATTTGACTGCGAATCAAAATAATGTTCATTAGCTCAGGTCAGTCAAACAATTAATCACTAGTGCATGCTCAACTATAAGAACGATAAGGACTGCGACGCAGCAAAATGATGATTCTGATCCTTCCATGCAAATGCAAAGGCAATAACATACATGAACTTAGAATTCACAGAAACTAACTACGCACATCCAAGAGGCCAGCTCCATTTCATTGGAACTGGCGTATTATTTTAGTAGTTATCGAAACTTCATTCATGATGTTCCTGAAAAGGGACATCAGATCAAGTAACCTTTTCCACCAAAACTCTGTCAACATAGAACCTACATTAAGAATGGTGGAGAGTAAAGCTGATATTCAACTTAGTTAATACCGTCAACACCTAGTAAATTGGGTAGAAGACAAAGGCATACCTTAGACCACTCTCACTGCGTTTGCTTTATTTAGAGAATAACAAATTTGTCGATAATCAAATAATTTATTTTTTAAAAAGGACGGTATTCCTGAAAGGATTCTACATTCTAAAAATAAACAACATTTCTATCAGATCGACTCAAATAAAATTAAAAATCCAAAACAAACAGTTGAGGACCGAACAATATACTACACGATTTCCTCGAACACATATCTTACACCGAAAACAACTGAATCGAAACAAAAGACATCAACGGACTTGGATCACACACGATTTCATTTGGTGAACACTTCACTAAATTACAACAAATTCGCCCAAAGAGCAAAATCCGAATCCGAGAGCATTTATACACAAATCTCTTCCATAATAGCCCTACCTCAAACACAGTTCAATCTCGTTACCTAGAACCGAACGCCTAAGCTGTTAATCCATAAACAATAAGACAGAGAAAAAATCAAATGGAAAAACAACAAAGCTATAACCAGATCGATCTCTTACCGATCGGAACGACATGACCGGCAAGCGCGAAGGACAGGAGCAGAGGAAGAGGAAGACGGATCTGAAGGAAGAAGAGGCAAACCAGCGGAGATAAGACGCTGGTTTGGTCGGAAAGGTAGGAAAAAAGAAAGGAAGGCGGAAAGGGCAGCGGAGAATAAATGGAAAAGAGGGAAAAGAAAGGGATTCCGATTTCCGTCCACAGAAAGGAAAAAAAAATAATTTGAATAAGATGCTTGTCCTCACGCCCTAAGCCTCCAACGCGCCTCGAGTTCGCGGCGCGGCGCGTCCGTCTTTCTGACACCGACTGCAGGACTGAAGAGAGATTCGTCACGGAAAGTCTCCGTATCACATACACGGAACTCGTTCCGTGTACTAATTTACCGGCGCTAGGTTTTTTCTTACGTAATACCCGTCGTCACTTTCTGAAGAAGATAACCCGTCCCGAAATTGAACCAACGTAGGGTTAGGGTTGGGTTTTACTCAAAAACTTCATCCAACCCGATCTGATCCAAAACCTATAAGAATAATTATTTTCCGTGAGGCCCATGCACGTTAGCATAATGGATGTAAAATAAAATGTCTGATTTTCAATTCAAGTAGGGGTATGCATTGGTTGGGGTTTCAAGGAAACCTGACCCAATTTAGACCAAGAAAAATTGGGGTTCAATTGGGTTTCAATGCGGTTCGGGTTTTGCCAAACCCTTCATAAAGAAAATATCACTGTTTTTTTTTTGGAGAGTTTTGACTAATAGTGTATAACTTGTTCGGGTTGGTCTAGATATCAATTGGTCTGGCTCGAGAATGGGGCGATGGGGTGGGTCAGGTTTTGAAACCAATTCGAGTGGAGTTACTAAGTAGAATTAGTTGAGACCAGTGCTTTTTAAATCAGACCAGACTGACTGCTCCGACCCGGTTAAACAAAAACCAGAGATGAGTCCGATTTTATTGACGCGGTCCGGTTCACTATAATATGTGATACACTATTCTAAGGTGTAAAATCGAGTCGGAATCTTTTCTCGTTTTATCCTCCACCGGCTGTGACCGACATTAGGGGCCCCGCGAATCTAGCTAGCTGCTACCGCGAGCAAGGTTCGCAGCAGCTCGGGAGCAGGACACGTACTCGGGAATTGCTAATAAGGGGAAGGGTATTTTGGATATACCAAGTTAAAGCCGTGTTCTTACTTCTTAGGTGGCGTGACGTCAAATGCAGGGTATCTGTTGACCACATTTATTGGCGGGGCCGCCTGCGAATCTGTTCGGCCGCTCCTTTCGAAATTCAGACCCCGGCGGGTCCGCCCGCGCTCCTCCACTGCGCCAGACACTGGAACGACTCATCAAAATTAAAAGGGACTTCCCTTACTCAAAATCAAATCAATGAGCATTAAGTAATAAACACAGGTGACAGACCTCCCTTGGGCCCACTGTTACGGATAGTGTACTGTGGGTACCCACCTCGGATATTGAAGTATCCCAATCACTTCTCGAGTCTTGTGTCACAAGAGCTTGGTTTGGATAATATATAGTACGTGTTGTGTTGACGTGCTGTAATAATTCGTTGTCACGTAGAAAGTAGTTACTGTATCTATGTGTATATGTGATATTTTATTGCAAAGATAGGTCTGCAAATGTCACGCACTTACCTATAGAAATTTTATGGGCCTAAGTATCCAATCTGGTTAATAGAGTCATGCTGTGATGGGATGCATGGACAAAGCACATAGCCGATCAAGTACTTAAACAGCCAAAGGTCAAGTGGGCAAGTGCACATGCAATTCGTTGGGATTCACACATGGACATGTCGAGTGCAAGAGATGAGCCGCTCGCACAGTCAAACGCATGGGTCGCACACAAGGCATGGGTCATGGACGAAGTCATAACTTAGACGCATGATACACATATCATGATAAACATATCATAATATTTATAATTAAGGTTTTTATCTTATGGACAACCTAAGAAATTACATTTGTAGGTGGATTTTAAAAGACAGTTAACGAGATAGATTTGATTTTTTAAAGTTTTATTACACAACTGACATTGCACAAATCGCCTACAAGTATTTATTGAGAGTTGTTATTGAAATATTTTTTATTTATAATATATTCTAAAATTTTATCACTGACTTATAGTTTTTTTTTTCCACATTATTAAAGAATCCATGGCAATAGTTCGGGCCATGTCTAATTACTAAGTATTTTGATTATTATTTTTAGTATAAAATACTATGTGATATTTTTTGTTTGATTATTAAATGTTAATTTTAATTAGTGTTTTAAGTTTTAAAGTCCTAAACTCAAGTAATCTCATATAGATAGGAGTCACATGACAGGGAGCCAACACATAATGTTATTTTTTAAAAATTAGTGTTTTAAAAGTTGGACCGAACACGCCGGTCTAACCTAGTTGAACCATAACTGGAGGTCAACTTAACCGGTTCTTATTAACTCTGGTTCACGCACACAACTAAAATATTTTTTTATCTTATTACACATAGAAATATTAAATATATAAAAAATATAAAATATAATATTCAACGATTGTACCATTGTCCAACCTAGTGCAACAGGGTTCGACCAGTTTTTAAACACACTTTAGCAATATAAAAAAACTTTTATTTTTATTTATAATGTATGTTTCACTGTCTCAATTAGTAGATATAAACCTTAACAAGGCAACAAATTGAGCTTAACTTAACTAGAAGGTAAACCAAAATATCTTAGAATTTTAAGTCTTATTCATTATAAATATATTGTGATTTAACCTATCGTACACAGTTTTTTGGGGCCTTATCCATTAAAGGGTTAATTCAAATTTGTTATTATTTATTATTTTATTTTATTTTATTTTATTTGTGTTTGAAATGAGGTTAATTCGTATAAGAATCAGTGTTTTAAAAATCAGGTTGAACCGACCGGTTTAACCCAATTGAACCAGAATCGGAGGCCAATCCGGTCCTTATTGACTCGGGTCGGTTCACTATAATCATGATTATTTTTGTCTTTTTTTATATAGAAATATTTAGAAAATATAAAGTATAGGGCATAATATTCAATGGTTGAACCATTGTTCCAACCCGGTCAAACCAGGTTCGACCAAAACCATACATACTGCCGGTTTAATGGCCGGTTCGGTTTTTAAAACACCGATAAGAATCATCAAATGTTACATTAGAACCTGGTCTAATTAGTACTCATAAATCAGGATTGGGTATAAATGATTTGATAACGGTGGGGTCAAAATTTAACGGCCCTGGCCCCTGGCCTCCCTGTTCCAACTCCAAGGCATTTCGGTAACAGATTCTGAAACTCCGAACTTTGTTATCGTCACTTCGTCAGGCCCGGGGGTCCTGTTTCCTCAACAGCACTCCCTCGGGTGCTTCATGGATTTGCTGGTAAAGCGGAAGATGAAACAAGGAAGTAGACTTATCTTCAATATTATTCAACATCTGATTCGATCTCATTTCCCGCATATAGGGCAAATTAAAGCTTCGGCAGAAAGAACCGGACAAGCCGCCGCCGCGCCATGTTTCCTGGATTGAGACGTCCGGTTCCGTCTCTAATCAGTTTAGTTTTGACGCTGACGGTCGCCTTTGCGTAAGTTTCTTCTCTCGTTGTTACTAATGCTCTATTTTCACTGTTTCCAAGTTTCCATGCAAGAGCTTCTCTATCGTCTTCTCGTCCCAGTTCTTTAATATTACTGGTTTAACTCTTTGTGACACGGTGTCTGTCTCCTTTACCCTGTTACGGTAACATCTTGTGAAGGTTTTAGTTTGTGTAAGTTCATCATGTAAGTGCACTGAGATTAGACTTGTTTCATTTTGCCATTCACAAATTCGAGAGTAAACTCTATTCAGCATACAGCTGATGAAATCAATACAAGCTTGGTTTAAGTTTCATGGAATTAGCCATTGATCGTCTAGCCTTGCACTTGACACTGCATAATCTGATAAAATTTGGAGATTATCTCTTCCTGATATCGTCTGTAATGGCTAGACTATACAAGTACGTTGGTACTTCATTCTGACATGTAAATTTTCAAGTAAAATCTCTTTACATTTAGTCATGCAAAAGACTTAGGACGGGTTTAGGAATATAATTTCACCTTGCATAAAAAGAAAAGTCAATGTACTCAGGTAAACCAGACCTTCTGCCTTTTTCTTCTCATTCCTTCCATTCCTCTGGCTCCCTCCACATCAAGGGAAAAATATCATTTAGAATCTGGTTTCTTTGCAGAAACAAAAGGTTGATTGTCACGTTTAAACTTTCCACACTGCCTAACTCATCTGCTATCAATAATGGTAGCTGCTGCTGTACCCTGTATCTACCTCAACCTCAGCCTCTATCCTCATTGTCTATTTTGTATATCCATTAACTTTTGTTGTCTTAGAGTTTAGATTCTTTTATAGGGTTAATTTTTTTTGCATCATGACACATCCTTATCTTTTGGTTTCTTTATAACTTGCTTCCTTCTTCCTCCTAGAAATACTAGGTTTTAGTCCCAGTCAAAGCTAGTCCGTTTTCATTTGGAAGTTAGTTTGTAGCACAGCACATTACATTCACACAATTTGATTCCTTTACGACTCATTTCTTCCTCCTAGAATATTTGTTTTTCATTCACACCTCAACCTCACATATCCTCATTTCGAGTTCCTTATTCAATTCTAGGTCCAAGTAACTGGCCTTTGATGGGGCTTGTCGTACTTCGAGCAGAGAAAGTTATCATCATCAACTGTCTTTATCACCTTAAATTGACATAGTTGAAGTCTACCATTTGGTATGCGACATTTTTTTTATGCTTCACATGTATAGAGCCAATCGAATAAGAGCATCAAATGATACTGAAGTTAGAAATTGGTTTCACAGATTCATCACTTGTTATTTGCGAGTTTTTTTCAGCTAATGCTACATTAAGGACCATATAAATATTTAGTCTTTGCAGGTCTGTACTCTTTGTTGTAGCAATATGTTCTACTCCATCCTTCTCTCTCTCTCTCTCTCTCTCTCTCTCTAGCTTTCAATGAAAGTCAAGACCTTTTTTTTTTTAAATATACTACTTTTATGTGGAAAGTATGCAGATTAAACCAAATTATTCTTCTCATGATGTTGTAATGAGTGAAACAATGCCTTATTTTATAGGTAAAATCTCTTGGTGATTCAAGACATGTCGCTCAAAGGATTATTGAATCTTTTCTCAATAAGTTTTTCCCATCTGGGTATCCTTACAGGTGAATAACTATCTACAAGATTGAATGGAAGTATTGTTACTTATCAGGTGGAACTTTGATATTTTTTATAAGGTTTTTTGGGCTTTTGTAGTGTCAATGAAGGATACCTCAGGTACACTCAGTTCCGAGCTCTGCAGCATTTTTCGAGTGCAGCACTATCGGTTTTGTCAACTCAGGTATTCGTATTCCTGCACCTCAACATTACAGTGATTGAGTACTCTTGTTAAACCTGTAACAAATCCCTATATTCAAATACTTTACCAATATTCAGATTCTTGTTATTTGTTTGCTGCAAGTCTGGATTCTTGTATAGTTCCATACATTGGATATTTCTTTTGTTTGTGCACAGATGGCAAGAATTGCCTACAAAAGCTGATAATGGCAAAATGTAGGCTTCATAGTTGATTTAAAATACTAGAAAAAAAGTTTTTATGACCTCAAGGTTTTTTACCTGTCTTATGTGCGAACAATAACTCAATGTTCTTAACCTTGTGCAGTCACTTCTATTTGCTGCAGGATTGCGACCTACTCCAGTCCAAACAACTGTCGCAAGTTGGGTAAGCTCAAGTATTATTGGATCATAAACTTGTTACATTACATTTGTTGATACTTTTTCTTCCTTAAAAGCTGTGAATTTGATTGAATTATGTGGGAATTAGAGTAAGAGAAGTTGAGAGAGAAAGAGGAGGTTGAGAGAGGAAGAGGAAGTTGAGAAAGGAAGAGAGGGAGAGAAAATTTTACCTCTCTTTCTTAATTACTCACTTAGTTTTTATTAAATGTACAAACATTCTCAAAAAAAAAAAAAAAAAAAAAAAAAAAGTACAAAGACAACTGTGCCTCTCTTTATTAAATGCACTTGTAGACTTGAAGTTGAAGGGTTGAAGTCGAGACTGAAGGAACGAAGACAGAGGTCCGAGCAAGGGAAATTCCGGGCTCACTTGGGAACTAAAACTTAAAGGGTTAAAGGCTGCATACCATTTAATGTCCATGTATGAACTTGCAGCTCTTTTGTTTCCAAGTCTTTGACATTTACTTAGGGATCATCCTGAAAATACTTCAGCATCCTTTGGGAATAAGGATTTTCTTCATTGCTTTAGACCGATTTAAATAATTTGGTCCACTCAGCTTTACTGAAGCAGTTTGCTAGTAATCCTTGTTTCAGTAACACAACAACCTTTAAACTTGCTTCTAAACTCACAACACTTTCACCATGTGAAAGATTCACTAAAAACCACACACCATTTGCTAGATGCAAATTCCTCATATGATCAGATTGTGTGGGTCCTTCAGTTACACAAACAATTTTCCACTAAGGCAGACACAAATCTCACACAACCTTTTCAAGTATCATTATTCACTACAGTTTGACAGCCTCTTCAAGCACTAGTTCTGATGACGTTATCATGCAAAGGTAAAAGCTCTTTCCATACGCATGAAAAACACTAATTAAGTCTTCTGAAAATTCTGACCTTTAGCTTCTTCATAGAAAACCCGATATTTGGATTCTCCTGGAAGATGATGCAAGTTTCAATGGAGTAAAATTCCATTGGAAGGCTTGTTTCTGTTGATCCACTCTTATACTACCAGAACTGAAATTTGATGTTATTTGGGGGAATTTAAAGGGAGTGAGGGAGAAGAGGCGGTTAATGGAGCCTTTGGGAAGAGGAAAGATGGCTACCCTTTTTTGAATTACTCACATAGTTGAAATCATATATAGAAAGCCAAAAATGCCCTTCACTACTAATACACTAAAACAGACTAAACCCGCTCATTTCTCAGTACCTAATAACACATGTTAGCACAATAAATGGCCCAAGTACCTGTTTTATGATTTACTGTTCTCTCAATTGTGCAGATACTAAAAGATGGAACACAACATTTAGGCAAACTAATATGTAGCAATATGGGTGCCAGAATGGACTCAGAACCAAAGCGTTGGAGGATATTCGGTACTCTGTCTTTTAGTTTAATTTATTGTTGCTTACTCCCTTCGTTATGTGCATGTTTGTTTTGCTGTTTTCTTAATGTAGACATGGATCCTAATGTGATCAAGTTTAATGTCTTTTATAGAAACAAAAACTCTTTATCTATTTCTGTTTTACCTTTGAATTTTATAAAAGTGCCTTTGGGTTGCAGCGGATGTACTTTATGACTTTGGCACTGGCCTAGAAGTTCTATCTCCATTGTGGCCACATTTATTCCTTGAAATGGCTGGAATAGGCAACTTTGCGAAGGTGCGAAATCTTAGTTTTGATGTGTTGTAGTTCTAATTTGTTGTAATTCTCCGTCATGTCATCTTAACTTGTCTTTTGATTTGGAGTTGTGGAATAATGGGTTTCCCTCTGATGAATAACATTCAGACACCTATAATAATGTTGTTATTAGATATATTGCTGTGGCATCCCTGTTATCATCTGTTTTGTCTTACATGTAATATACCTTTTTGGTCTTATACTCTGTCCTTTGGATTGATAGGGAATGGCAGTTGTTGCAGCAAGAGCAACTCGGCTGCCTATTTATTCCTCTTTTGCCAAAGAGGGAAATCTTAGTGACTTATTTGCGAAAGGGGAGGCCATCTCAACTCTTTTTAATGTTGGGGGAATAGGTGCAGGCATTCAATTAGCCTCAACTGTTTGTTCATCAATGCAAGGAAAGGTATATATGGAAAGCCTTTTTTATATGTTAAAAAATGTGTTTGATCATCTCTCCTTTGAAGTGCTTCGACGCAATTTTTTATATGTCAAATTCTTTGTGATATTTATGCTTCTGCCTTTGAAAGTATCTGTATATTTTCAGTGGTTTCTTGACGTTTTCTCTGCTATGCTGTTGAAAGTCCAACCTGTTGTACTTTCGAAAAAAAAAATTTCCAACCTGTTGTCATCATTATGAACCCACATAACTTTGTGAGTACCTAACATGTAAAATTGGATGTGTGAAGGCTTTAGTGTTTTGCTTGAGGGGTCTCAGCCAATAACCTCTCCTGTATCTCATAATCAATTGGCACTCATTTCTGTTGCCTTTGTTGTAAATTGTTTACTTAAGTGGACTTTTGATTCACTAGCATGGATTCATTGCCGTGTTGATTTTGATGGATCTCTGATGCATAGCTCCACTTTGCATTTGAGGAGATACAGCCATTGTTGAAGACCATGATATCTCTTGGTCTAATGATCCAAGCTCAACCACCATTGATTCTGAAAACCTTGCCAAGGCAGGTGTGACCTATAAGATCACTTGGCGAAGGTTTCATCTTATATTAGGATTGATTAATTCTATCTTGACTTTTTGATTACTTTGTAGCTGTTACATTTGCCTTGATAAAGCCGTCATCTACAAAAAAGAAACAAAAAAGAAGAATTTAACATAAGAAAAGCTGCAAGTTTGAACCAGGGTGGTCTAAGCAGTGTTTGAGCAGAGAATCCTACCCTTCCTCTTCTCTCGCTGTGGATTGCATTTTGCCAACTCCAACACCTGAGGCCTTGTGCTTTTCTCTGTCTACTAATACAATGGCATAGGTTTAAATGTCAAAAGTTTGGACAGGTGTAAACTACTTTTTGTTAAGTTACTGTGAACAGAAAGAAAAATTCTAGCTGACAAAAAAAACTACTTGCCATATTTTCTGTCTCGCTAAAGATGCCATTTTACTTGTGAAGAAAAGAAATGGAACTCTTTTAATGAAAAATACCATTCTATGAATTTCCAGGTGGGTATGAGATGAGGATTTGTGGAGTGAGGCGACACTTATCATTGTCATGGAGGGGGTTGGGGTGAGTTCTGGGGTTTAGGGTGGTGGGGCAGGGTTGGGTTGCCTGAAGACCAACACAATCTCATCCTTTGTGCAAGTTTTATTTAACATTTGCAGAGAGAGAGGGAGGGGGAGGGTGAGGGTGTGGGTGGAGAAAGCTTTTAATAATTGTTACCTAGTCCAGTAATCATCTTTATTATCAGAATATTTTGGATGGAATGATTAGCTGTAATGCATATACTAGTTGCCTTGGAAGCTTCAGTTAAGACAACTGCGGAGTTTACTTTTGCAGATGATTGTGGCTCCTCTACTTTCAGCCATACACATATACAGCGTAGTTGAGGAAATGCGAGCAGCACCTGTTAACACGTTGAATCCGCAGCGAACAGCGATGATTGTGGCAAACTATATCAAGGTCCATGAGTTCTAAATTATTTCTGGAAAATGCTACTTTGTTATCTGATTTCTGATGCCTTCAGCACCACTTAAATCTAAATGCAGACTGAAAAGATATCAAGCCCAGCTGACCTCAGATATGAAGAAGATCTCCTTTTCCCTGGGCGATTAATTGAAGAAGCTGGAAGAGTGAAGGTGGGCAGGCCACTGCGTAGCGTCGTCAAGAAGCCATCAAGGCTTAAAGAGCTGAGAGAAAGCTTTCCGGAGGAGAAATTTCTGATAAATTGTGAAAACAGTTGGACTGACATGTTGTTGGATTATAATGCAGCAGGGGAGGATGCCCTCAGGGGCTGGTTGGTTGCAGCCTATGCTGCTAACCTGGAACAATCAGGGAATGCGCCTCGCAGTAGTCTCCTAAGTGAGGCTTATGAGAAAATGAATGCAATGTTTCCATCCTTTCTGTCAGAATTGCAGAAAAAAGGGTGGCATACTGATCTCTTTCTTGATGGGACAGGAAGCAGGTTTACATGGCAACCAAATCCTCCATCCCAGTTTTGACATCAACCCAGAAGTGGGTACTGTAACAACAAAAGAGCAAACAAAAGAGAACTAATCACTCTAGGTTGTTTTGGATAGCTACTAGATGCTGTAAACTTTATTCACCAAGTAGACACTAGAGAGTTAAGATGTATCCCTGTACAGCTTGTATTCATCAAGTTTTGAATCCTGAACCCTACCGGTTCAAGTTTGTCTCTTTTAACCAGTTACTTGAAGACTGTCTGATTCGGTTAAACCATTTTTGGAGCCATGATTTTTAAACCGTCAGTGATTACCATTTACCACAACTCAAGTCCGCAATGAAAATGCATCACAAAAATAATATATGTTCATCACCCACCATGTCCCAATGGATAACTAGCTTGAATCCAAACTTGTTCCTAACAATCATAACTGAATTAATCACCAGAGGTGATTAATACGTTAATTGCATAAAATGCGGGTGCAAATCACAGTAGTGAACGAAGGATGAGTCTAATTTTGTAGTTTCTTTCCTCCGTTCAGAAGTTTTTCATTCAAAGAGTTGCTTTTAGACTCCAAAAGCTGCGCCAAATCCCACCTAATTAGTCTCAAATAACTCATAGATGTGAAAGAAAAAGTCTTGAGTACACCATCCATCATTTCCACTTGCACACCCTCTTTGTCATTTATATTTTATTTGAAGTCGATCGACAGCAATACACCATCAATGACTTCAGCAACTCAAGTCGGCATGCAAAAGCATCATAAAAATAATATTGATCACTCACCATTTCCTAATGGCTAATTATAAGCTAATTTTTCAACATTTTTTATTAAATAAAAGGCTTAAAAAACCCATAACACTTTGGCGGCTGTAGCTCATGTAAAAAGTATAGGAGAAAATCGACCTGAGGAAGACGACAGAGAGAAGAAAAGGATACAAATTAAGCAGTCCGATTAGAGTCTTCGATGTGTACTTTTAATCACCAAACAGGTCATTAATATGTTAAATAACATCAAATTGGGGTCCAAACCACATTAGCAAACGAAGGATGAGTCAAAGTAAATCGGTGGATTAATACCAAAAAAAAGCTGAACTCAGGTTCATGAATTTTCAAACATTAGCACCCAAACATATCAATATACATATATAACTTGTCGTCACTCAAATATTCTCCATTTACATCACCATTTAATTAATCATTCTAGCCATTTGAATGCAGATTCATAACTTTCTACTCGCAATTCCTTAATCGGAAAATTCCGGCCTTCCGATTTCCATTAATTATACAACCAAAGTGCTTAGATTTGTCTTAATCTTACTTAGAGAATGTGAGAAACCATTTGTTTAATTAATTAACTCCATATTTGCATTGACGTGCCTTATAAGTACCACAAAAGACAGAATTATTTAATGAAATCCGACCTAAATGAAGATTGTTAATATTCTCCTAGTTGTGCTCAACTTTTATACCAATGAGAAGATGATCAGAGGATAGCTAATAATTTTATAAAATGTAGGGGGTGTCGATCTTCGGTGTCACTTGCGTCGCCCCCATAATCGTTTTTTACGACTTTTAAATCACGTTTATTATTAATCAAACTCGAATAATCTAGGCAGATTGACTACTTCCTGAAGTTACTTTTCGAAAAGATAGCCAGCTTTGCCTTAATTTTCTCCTTTAATCTTTACGTGCTTAATTAACTAAGTGCACTTCATAATTGTGAAAGTGTATGTAGTAAGGGAGATGATCTTTTGAAAGTCTTAACTTTTGAAAAGTCAGGTCTAAACAAATCATGAAATGTTTCATAATGGTTTCCTTCATAATTTATATTAGGAGTACTGTTCATCTAATGTAAGTTAACCTCCAACCCAGTGATTGGGGGGGATATGGCAACGTATATGTTAGGCCTCGCATGTATGCAACTACATATGAATCCATCTCATGAAGTGATCTACTAATTATATATGACTCCATTAATTTATGCAACGTACTATGAACTTAACTTGGAAGCAAAGGCCATGGCCTACTCGATTTGATTGTCAGACAGTGCAGCGGATGTTTAGGAAACGTGAAAATTCCCAAGAACGTACGAGAGCATTTGATAAAATGATCAGGACAGTGCAGCAGATCATTCTGTTTCTTCCTTTATTGATCAAGAAGGAAAGGGAAAAGGGTATAGCTTGGCAGCAAGCGTCGGTGGATGCGTTTAGAAAGACGAGACACCGACGGAGAATACTTGCAATAAGTAAGGTAGAAGTGATCAAAACAAACATGAGAAGAAGAAAAAAGGTGCAGGCAGCAAAAGGCAGACAATATTGGACCCAAACAACTCGCTTTGGGGACCGGCCATCAAACCGGTAGTGTGTTCGGTTTTCATTAAACCCAATTATACTGGATTAGACCAATAGTTTAATAAAAAAATATTAATTATACCCTATATTTTTTATATATTTAATATTTTTTATAGTTATAAGTGATTTAATTATGAGTATTATAGTGAACCGGACTGAGTCAATAAGTAGTCAAAACCGGCTTCTGTTTTTAAAACACTGGTATTTTCTAAATTTTAAAAAATTAAGATAAATATATTTAAAAATAAATTAATGTACAAATAAATATTTTAATAACATTTAAACCAATATCGATGGAAAAATATTTTAATAACATTTACTTTCATGAGAAAAGGTATTTTTATTAATTTATAGAAAAATGATAAAATGTATTTTTGTAACGTTAACAATGTTTTATAAACCGATCTAGTGGTACTCTCTCAGGTTTTGGTTGAACCCAGTTAGTCCGAGTTAATCCGAGTTGGACTGTTGAATATTATAAGCTATATGTTATATATATTTAATATTTTTATAAGAAAAAAGGTAAAAATAATGCGGGTTATATAAGAATCGGACTGGCCTCTGATTCTGGTTCGATCGGATAAACCCTAAACCCTAAACCCCCTAAACCCGGTTAGTTCGGTTCGGTTTTTAAAACACTGAATGTTAGTTTATTACTTTCATTAATAGTAAGCATTTTTATTTGTTATTCTTAAATTAGAGTTGAAATGCTTAGGGAGTACGTTCATAGATCGTTAATTGGGGTACAAAATAAAAAACAATTATAAAAAATGACGCGCTTAGCTTTAGCTTTGGTGGTTAATTAATTAATTAAACATAATTATATTTTGGTTTCATCTTTCAAGATTAATGTGGGGACGGTAACGGGTCGCCACTGTGCTTTAGTTTAGTCAACACATAAACATGTTTCCACGTTTAATTATTTTTAATTTGACTAATTTAATATAGATACAAGAAGAGAGTGGAAGACTTAGAAAAGTAGTAGTAATTAATTAAGTCCATGGATTAATATTAGCATTCTTCATCTTCTTTCTTCTGCAACTTCTCAAAACTTAATTACTTTTCAAAGCATGGAAAGGGGATTAATATTCATCAAAGTGGGTGGATTAGTTTCTTCTTAATTAAACACCCTTTTTTATTGTCAATGGAGGAGTACTAAAAGCCTCCTTAACAGTATTAATTATTTCTGATCAGTCCCAAGTAGATACGCACGTTTGGTTGCTTTACTGGGAAGGGGGACTGAATTTTGTACCTCTAATTAACCTGTTGAACTAGCTAGCTCTCAAGATCTTCTAAAGCTTGAGTGGAAAGATATAAGACAAAATTAATCTGATGCCGCGTTTAAATTAATCTTTAATTAAAGTAATTAAGTCTTTAACTTTACCATATTGTCTAAGGGTACTGTGTTTGGCAAAGGACTCTTTTAAGATATCTTTTTGAAATAGTCTAGTCCTTTTAAAATGCATACTCTCGTCTAAGATGTACCATGCATTAATCCTTGTAATTCTTTCCTCTTAATTGCAGGATTTGATTTACTTAAGTAAAAGAAAGAAGAATGAACCCGGGTCCGCTTTATCTTCTTAAATTAAATTAATCATCTTCTTATTTAATCCCCCATACGTCAATCAAGTCGTTGAGGTCCAACCCAGAGAAAAGCTATGGGAACTTTCTCTAAACTTCCGCAAGCAGTTTTTAAGGGGAGTGGAATTATAGACATGTTAGATACACAAGTGGGTTGACAAGACTAGAGCAGTAGTTCGTTGTTATATATATTTCTGAAAGGATAATATATCAGGCAGGTGGTGAAGAAAGAAGCAGGTGAATGGTAATGGTTGAATTTCAGCTGGAAGTGAAACATATGAAGAAGATGGATAATCTAGTACACTCAACTTGATGCTTTCTTAAATGTTCTTAATCTGCAGTGATATTTATATGAACTGGAAGGATGATGGATGGAAGGCCACCTTTCTCTCTCTCTCTCTCTCTCTCTCTCTCTCTCTCTCTCTCTCTCTCTCTCTCTCTCTCTCTCTTAGCTGTGACCCAATTCAAAGAAGACATTTGTCCGTCAACCCAAGTGCTGGCTACGCGTACGTAACACTTTGGCCTGTCCTGCAAGTGGTACGTGAATGGCCAAGGCCTTGTATTGACACGACCAAAGGTTGACTGCAACCCAAAGATGAATATGTCAAGGGCACGAATTGAATCAAAAGTGTTCTTCTGAAATCTCAAATGTATGGTCGCGTACATGGCCAGGAAGACGAAGGAGGGGGACTATGAATAACAATAATAGCAGTAAAGCGAGGGGAGAAAAATTAAGCAATAATCATTTGTCAAAGGCAGGCGGCCGGGGTAATGAACTAACGTTGCTTGTACAGCCTCTTTCTTTGACCCATTTTCACAAACACATCCAACACCCCAAAAAACTCAAAAGATGGAGCCAGGGAGGGAGGGAGTACTGAGCTGTGAGACAAGGAACATGGGAGCTAGGTGTGAACGCCCTGTATTTTCTGAAAATTCCCTTCTCTCTCTTTCTTTCTCTCGGTACTTCACAGCTAAAGCTTTGTCTGACCCTTTGACCATGATGACGCTCACACCCACGAAGTGAAGATCAGAGAGTGCAGAGAGAGCAAACATGTGAGAAGATTTCAACTGGGGATTATGTCATTTGGTTGGGGATTCTTTAATGGAGGAAGAGAGAGAGAGAGAGAGAGAGAGAGAGAGAGAGAACCCGCTTTTTCATTTTTATTTTTTAATACATTGGGGAAGAAGACGACAGTTTGTGAAATCTACAGAAGACCCATTTGTTTTTTTTGTTAATTCGGCGGTGACATAGAGATGGAAAGAGAAATCTACAGTGGAGGGCGCCTCCTTCCCAGAAATTTCTGCCCTCGCTTTTGAAAATTTTGATGCTGTCTTTGGACTATTCTGATAACTGCACGTTTTGAAAATAATGGGTCCGAGGAGGATAAATAGCCAGCCTTTCCCCGTACCCTTGTCCATTCCAGCTTCGACGAATTCCGGGTTTCCTTCTGATTCGACAAGGGGGCAGAGAGGGATCGAGGAGGTGACTGATCAAGAGAAGGAAGGAACACACAAGGGTACGTTTCTGATTCAAACGAAAATGGTGAGGGCTCCTTGTTGTGAGAAGATGGGGTTGAAGAAGGGGCCCTGGACTCCCGAAGAGGATCAGATTTTGGTAACTTATATTCAGAGATACGGCCACGGAAACTGGCGAGCACTTCCCAAACAAGCTGGTAAGTACAGATCGATCATCATCCTCAACTGGGTTTCTTCTCTCTACGTCATTGAAGCCTGGAGTTGTGAGAAAAAAAAAACAGAAAAAAAGAAAGAAAGAAAAGAATCAGAGACCCTCCAGCAAATGTTTTACCGAGAGACTGCATTTTCCTTTTGTTTGATTTCACGGCGGACGAACGAATTCCAAAAACTGTTCTTTTTTCTCCATTAATGTCTTCTGAAGTTAAGAATTGCTAAGCGTTAATTTCCTCTCTGTTTCAGGGCTTTTGAGATGCGGGAAGAGTTGCAGACTCCGATGGACAAACTACTTGCGCCCGGATATCAAGAGAGGCAACTTCAGCAGAGAAGAAGAAGAAACCATCATCAATTTGCATGAATTGCTCGGGAACCGGTAAGGATCAATACCCTTCTTCGTCCCCAGTACAGAAAGAATCAACAAAAACAGAGAGAAAAATGACATAGTCCCATCAATATGAATCCATCAGAGATGACAAACATTCGAGAGTCGAGATCATGAGAAGTACTGTACATGAAGATAATAGTAAAAAAAAGCTTCTGGGTCTCGCGTGTTCTGAAGAATTGGCATTACCCATGCCCGGTTCTCGAAAGATTCTCTCTGATATATGCCTGTAAACGCCATTAAAAAAACTTGAGATCGGGGACATGTATATATATATATATATATATATATATATAAATCCCCTGTTACAGTTCATGCACGTGATAGTTCGGTTTACACTATTGTGTTCTACTGTTGATCTGAGAGTCTGATGCATATAATTGTTCCGATTTTGATCAGATGGTCTGCGATCGCGGCGAGATTACCAGGGCGAACAGACAACGAGATTAAAAATGTGTGGCACACCCATCTCAAGAAACGCCTGAAACAGATCCCCGCCGCCGCCTCGGAAGCCAAAGCTCCTCGCCGGACGGAGATCGGAGTGGAATTCTGCGAGGTCCGGAGGGAGACGTCGGCGGATTTTCCGACGACCCACCGGAGCTCCGATAACAGCCGGGATCAGTACTACGGCGCGGTGTCGCCGCAGCAGTCTTTCAGCGACGCCTCCTTCTCCGGCACCGACTCGGCCTCCACCGTCACGGCGGAGAACTCGTGTTCAGTGCTCGCCGAGAACATTGCGGCGGAACTCGACGAGAGTCTGTGGTCGGAAGCGCTCTCCGCGGGAGAGGACAAAACGCAGGCGCCGTCGACGTCGTCGGAGCTGCCGGAATACGATCATCAGTTCCCCGCGTACTCGGCCGGGTCGCTCCAAGTCCAAGGGCCTTCCTACGAGCACGACCTTTACAGCGACGAGAACATGGATTTCTGGTACAATCTCTTGGTTCAATCCAGTGAGTTAATGGAGTTGCCGGAATTTTGACCGGAGATTCAATCTCTTCGCCTCCTTGCCTTCAAATTGGCCGGAACATATCCAACCCATCATCGATACGTAGTGTTCGGATCAATTGCCGGAGAAACAGGAACTTGGGTTCGATTCACTGATTCGGAAGCCGATCGATTAGCCATTATCGAGCTCGAAAGCAAAAACCAAATTGGGTTTTTTCTTTTCTTTATTGTTGTTGAGATCGTGATGTATAATATTCCACTGATTGAGTGGGACGGTGTGACAAATACTAACACTGATTGAGGCCATTTTGTTATGCTATATTTTAACCTCTATCCAATCTCTCTTTCTCTCTCTCTCCCTCTCACCTTAATTTCTGTATCATCTTCTCTGATCATCAGCTTTCGTTAGTTTCTTAATGAAGATGACGATTTCATGAACGCGTTTGCGTTTTGACGTCAGAGTACTAGGCCTTAACAGCCCCACAGTGATATATATATATATATATATATATATATATATATATATATATATATATATATATATATTTTAGTATTTGGAATATGATGATGATGATGATGATGATGATGATGATGAAAATGGAAATTAAGGAGTTTAATTAAATGTTTATGAGATGTAAAAATTTAGAATCAAGAGTAATTAATTTTGATTAGGATAATTAACAATATTACGTAATCCTAATTAATATCATTTGATCACTAATATTTCTAGCTAGCATAATATATATTAAAGATTTAGATTTTGGGAAACTTCAAATGTTATTTGGTAGGAGGATACGTTACAATGATAAGTTTACAAAAGGTATTTATTTGGACACATTCATGGTATATATTATATATATTCTGCAACTTGCCAAATTGACCCAAAGTTAGGCCACTTCACAGGAGCCAAAGTCAAAAGTAAAGGGCTCTAATTAATTTCATTTGGTGTACAACAGTGAGCAAATTAAACACAGGCAAACTAATTAAAGGGTTGGTTTTATTCGGAATATTCAAATAGAATTCTATACCTAAATACATTTAATTACCTGATCATAAATCTATCTTCCTCTAAAAATTAACTCAAGGGATGAGCAAATTACCCATGTGATAATTTTTGCATGGACAAGTTAATTAATTGTAGGATTATATGTAAGAGGTACGTAATTGGAATGGAATAGGGTTATTCAGTATAGATCGATATGATCATCCAATTAATTAGTACGTGTTCCATGTATTCCATGTACTGTTCAGTTTACTATTCAGTAGATGGATTACTAATCTGCTCAGGTAAGATTGACATCGATCCCTAGCTAAATGGTGGAAATTAAACGTTCTTCTTTCTTTCACTCTCTCTCTCTTTTTTCCTTCTATTCTTCTTCTTCTCTCTTTCTACAAGATTTATCTACATAAATAGACTAATCTCTAACAGTCACGTGTGGGCTTGACTGCAACAATATCGGGTATATATATATATATTCGAGGTAGGTATTCAAAAATTATCTACGTGCCCTACATATAAGAGCCCCTCACTCACAGACGCACATACACATACACGTCCTGCAATTAAATTAGATATTTTCTAGGGCTAATTATAGTCAATGGATTTGGCCTTTTCCAAGTTATTTTCTCCTTGCCCTATGTCCCTAACTACACTGGAACATTTTTCTACATCGGCCGCCTCAAAAATCAGACCTTAGGGATTGAGCCCGATATGATATCATATCGGACTAGAAGCTTTTTTTTCTTTGTACCCTCATCAATGAACAAAGAAGAAGAAGAAGAAGAAGATATTGGATAAGCTAGGCACCCGTACTAATATAATATAAGCTCCTGCGAATGCGCGCCCTTCAGATACGATCTCACTTTCGTCCCTCCAAACAATTTTAATGGAAGGAGAAATTAAGCAGACGGGTCGTCGTGGGCGCCTACCCTTTTCATCTCCTTTCACACCCCCGGAAGCAGCAGCCGATCGAACGACCAACGCAAGTCTTCTTATTCAGGACCAATGCTTGCATTGCACCCGTCCTCGGTCAATCAGGAAGACGTCCTACCTAGTACTCCAACAGATCGAACGTCGGCGTTTCCCTCTTTATAATCATGTATATGTTAATTTGAAACTGATCGCTTTTCTCATTCTAAGCTCAGGAGTACTTAATCATGGCGTCAACGTCAACGTCTGCAACTTTATTGAGCTTCCAGAGCAGCTGGTAATTTCGGACCAGATTCATTTCTAGTACCCCCTTTTAATTACATGTACAACGAACTTCCATGTCTAGTAGCTTTACGATATATAACTGAAAGAAATGGAGGCAGGCGGTGCCCCCCACTACCCAGTGCGCTCCCTGGACCGAGTGCATGCTCTGAATTTTTGCAGTCACATCTTTGAAGTCCGATCGACGTCGTCGTCTTGCATTGGAGTTGGAGGACTTCCCGGCAGACGTCCCCGAAAGCTAATAAGATATATACATATATATCTCTCTCAGCTGCTGGGTAGATTAATTAAACCCGTTTTTCAAAAGATTGATTAAAAAAGCCCCGCAGCTCCTGTAATTAAAATATGGGATGAAAAATCGGGGTTAGTGGGGTTTTAGTACGTTATCTTTTTTATCTAGTCTCGGGATTGGATTGAAATAATGGGCTTCTTCCCTGTTGCCATGATTGCGATTCGTGTTCAAAGGCTTCTTGACTGATCGTAACAGATAACAGCAAATCTTTTCCCGTACTGGAAGAGGATGAATGGAGAGGAAACATATCAAACGCAGATAGCTAGCCTTTTAATTAGTCAAAGAAGCATGGGACTTGATCTGCAACGAGTTCCGAATTCAGAACGTTGTAAATTGGGGCATCAAAGCTTTCACACGGGAGGCCGGGTTTAGTAGTTTTTTTATGGATATTGTAGTGGAGGTTGGGGCGACCGCACTTCATAATTAGCTAGCCATGGGTGATCCAGTTAATTCTCTGGTCAGTACTTGTTCTCGCGGTGACGACGACCAGACGTACGCATGGATACCGTACGTAACTGGTTTAATCAAGTGATTTTTTTTTATTTTTTTATTTTTCCTTCTAAACTCAATGGGCCAAAGTGTACAAAGGATAGCTAGCAATTAATATCTACAAGATTAAAATTAAGTTGCTCTTTAAAATTTTGAGTAATCAGAAGTAGTAAAAGTAGTGAGGAACTAATTAAATTTAGAAATTGAAGATACATGCATCAAATAAACGCGTAGTTCAAAAGGGTTTAGGGTTTCCCCATTCTGAGGGTAAATTTCAATGTTAACAAACTATTAACTAATTTGGACGTTGGTGTTTTTTGTTCAATGTTATTATACATTAATTATACTAGTTTTGCGCTTTAGGGCTACATATCCACTAATTATATTATCGTGCAATCTTGATATACAACTTGACCCGTGGCTTGTTATAGGTTGCTATATAACGGGCATAAGAGCCCAACAAATATACATTACACAACCAGTAGGGGAGAGTAACTAAGGGTGCCTTTCCAAAAACCGGCACTACAAGCAATATACACTCATGCCTCTGATACTTAAAAAAGCAACATTTTAGCTGCATAATATCTAAATGTCATCTAAATATATATATATATATATATATATTGTAACATTTTGAAGTGCAGAAGTTTTTCGTCAGCTTAACTCGTATGTTAGACGGTTAGAGTGAGCCACGCAAACACAAACTGTAACTAGGTTTGAGTGTTTAATGAGGTGCATGTATGGACGAGTTGCAGTCTAACATGTGCTCCTCATGCTGCATCAACTCATACCACAGGCTTTTGAAGAAAATTACCCTTCATCATTTGCTTACCAGTTTGAGTTCAAAAGGTTTTGTCCAATATGCTGCTTAACTAGCTTCAAAATTAGTTTCTTGCAAATCGTAAAACACCCAAACCGAATGGCGGAGACGGGGAGGGGGGAGGGCGTGGAGGGGGGAAGGAGGGGCCATGCCCCCCTAATATTTACTAAACCCTTATATAGGGTTAGGCAATAAGGCCCCCTCCCCACTTTAAAATATAATATTATATATATAGAAGGAAAGAGAGAATGAAAGAAAAGGAAAGAGAGAAGGAAAGAGAGAAGGAAAGAGAGAAGGAAACAAAGAAGGAAACAGAGAAGGAAACAGAGAAGGAAACAGAGAAGGAAAAAAGAATGAAAGAAGGAAACAAAGAAGGAAAGAAAAGGAAAGAGAGAAGGAAAGAGAGAATGAAAGAGAGAATGATGAAAAAGAGAAGGAAAACAGAGAAGGAAACAGAGAAGGATGAAGAAAAAGAGAGAATTTAAACCAGAGAATAAGGAGAAGGAAATATAGAGAAGGAAAGAGAAATATAAATATATAAAGGATATATATATTAAATATATATAAACCAATATATATATTATATTATTTATATATTTAATAGAAGGATATTTTTATATATAAACCAAATATTTAGAATATATAGGATATTATTTTATATAAACCAAATATATATATATGGTTTATATATTAAACCAAATATATAGGATATAAAACCAATCATATATAAACCAAACCAAATCTTATATATATATATATACAAAACCAATATAAAACCAAACATATTTATATATTTATATATGGAACCACATATATATATATAATTATATATATAAACCAACCATATATATTTATATAGAAACCAAATATATATATGCATATATAAACCAAATTATTTATATATATATCTATATATAAACCAAATTTATATATATAGATATAAACCAAATTATATTTTATATAATATTTACATATATATTTAAACCAAATATTATATATTATTATATATAAAATACCCAAATATATTTATATATATAGAATAATATATATATATATATATATATATTAAACCAAATTTATATATATATTATATATAAACCAAATCCCATATTGAGTATATAAACCAATTTATATATATATATATAAAACCAAATTTATATATATATATATATATAAACCAAATATATATATAATATATATATAAACCAAATCTATATTATTAAAAAATATATATTATATTTATATATATTTATATATATACGCCGATTATATATATATATATATAACCAACCCATATATACAATATATATATTACCAAATCTAAGTTATATTATATTATACTTGTTTATTATATTATATTAAACCCAAGTATATTATATTAAACATATTATTATTAAGTTGGGTTATTTTATAATTTATATATATTATAATGTTACATATTTATATATTATTAAAACCCATATTTTTATTAAGCCATTATAATATTATTTAACCATATATTATTCTATTAAACATATTTATAAATTTTTTATACCATTATTTACGTATTTATATACCTATTATTGGCTCTATTACATATTTATTTATATTTATTTATTTACATATTTATTTATTATACATATTATTATTTTATATATTTATATATTAAACTTATATATTTAATATTATTATTTATATTAACCCATACATATATATATTTACATATTTTATATATATTTATATAATATATATATATATTTTATTAAGGCTATTTATTATATATTATTTACATATTATTTACATAAGGTTTATTTAAACCCAATTAGTCATATATATTTTAATATTTATATTATTTATATATTTATATTGGTTATTAAACCACCATATATATATTATTATAAAACCATATATATATATATATATTTATATATATATATATATATATATATATATAGAATAAACCATATATATATATTTATATATTTATATATATATATATATATTTATATATATATATATTATGTCCAAATCTATTATATATATTTATTATTATTTATATATATGTTATATATATATATATTTGAGAAAGAGAGAAAAGATTTATAGAGAAATAGAAATTTAGAAAGAGAAGAGAGAGAGAGAAAAGAGAGATCCAGAGATGGAGAAAGAGAGAGAAGAGATCCAGAGATGGAGAGAGAGAGAGAGGAAAGAGAGGAAGAGGGAAGAGAGGAGGGGAGGGAGAAATAAATAAAGAGAGAGAATATATATAATATATAATAATATATTATATATTATATTATATTATATTATATTATATGTTTTTATATTTTATTTTTTGCCCCAAGAAATTTTTCTTGTCTCCGCCACTGCCCAACCAAAACCTCTTTTATATTATGAACTAGAGCCTGCGCATATATAGTACGTATCTTGTTCCAGAACTCATTCTGCTTGCATGGTAAAGAAAATGACACAACAAAGGTCAACTCTTTAAAAGTTTTCCGCTACAAAGGCAAACTGGTCCGTTATTGATAACATTCTCTCCGACTTCTGAGAGCACAAAGAACCCTCGTCATACAAGGAAGCCAATCAAGCTGAGAGGCACGAGTAGGCCAAAGCCTTCTCCTCGCTAAGTTCAGCCGCAGTTGCATCTAGCTTCTTCCTCGAGAATTCATCTATTGAGAGCCCTGCAACATTAAAATAAAACACCAAGGGAACATCACTAACTAGTTCAGAAAAACAGGAAATTTACTTCAACATGCTTTGCATTCTATGTCAATGAGCACCTGGTTAGACCTAGGTAAAGCAAATACAACAATTGTGCATAAGGAACTGACTCCTTGCCCATGCAAGTAATGCATATTAAGTGTGTAAAGCAGTACACTCCACAAATATGATGCTTATTTGTCACATAGATACCGTGAAAATCATTGTCCAGAGAAGTTGCTGTAAACTATGTATATGAGTCAGAACACTGGAGACTTGAGTCAGACACGCCGGACATATCTGAGGGAGTCAGATGCCGGCTATATTAATCGTGTGGTATTCCCACTTAGAGCCAATATTAGGAGGTTCAAGGAACATTTTCCCTCGGTGACTCCTCAGATACTATAGTCACCTTCAAGCACTAGCCCAGCTCATGACCATCTATTCAAATTGGCTGTAGACCAGTTTGCCTTGATCACATTGGTTACTTCTTACAAGCTCAATTCTCACAAAATCTACACGACTATTAGCCATAAAATGTTAACATTAGTAATTTTGTCTAAGATTTCTTATCCTTAACTCATGACCCCCTCAATCGCAACAACATGACAGAATTCATCACAAAAAACTAAAACATCATGCTATTCAATATTAAATTGCTTTAGTCCAACCACATATAGGATTCAGCTTATGTGGAACCCCCCAAGTACCTATTAGGCCTCCAAATAAACAAAGTTAACCTTTTAAGGTTCTTTTTTCAAATTAACTTACACCAGATTAAATAGATAGATGCACCCTAAGCCTCAAGAGAACAATACCTTGCACAATTTTCCATTCTCCATTTGCACAAGTAATTGGGAAAGAGTAGATAAGCCCAGCAGGTACGTTGTATGACCCATCAGAGTAAACACCCATTGAAACCCAAGTGCCCTACAGAGAGAAATAGAAAGTTTCAACATATTACTGCATTTTAAATTACTAAAACAAATGAGAGCAGATTCACAAGCAATCATATAATAACAGTAACCTCTGGAGTTCCAAGCACCCAGTCACGAATGTGATCACATGCAGAACTAGCAGCTGACAAAGCACTTGACAGCTTTCGGGCTTTGATGATTGCTGCACCACGTTGTTGGACAGTGGTGATAAATTCACTATTCAACCTGTTTAGTCATTTTTTTCTAATTTAAGTCAGAAATAATATTAGTAATGTTTTGGAAAAACAAGTAGTATAAGTGCATCCATGCATAGTTATAAATATAGACAGATTGATGTAAAGAATGAAATATAAGTATATGAAATAAGCAGATCTAACTTTTGCTCTTACCAGGAATCATCAGCAACCAGCTCCCTAACAGGCTTCTCTCCAGCTGAAGCTTTAACCGTTGCATGGTTGACATCAGGGTATTGACTGGAAGAATGGTTTCCCCATATAATAACATTCTTAACATCACTAACTTGGACATTCAACCTCTCTGAAATCTGACCTAATGCCCTGTTGTGATCAAGCCTGGTTAAGCAAGTGATGTTTTTCTCAGGGATGGATGGGGCAAACTCCTTCAGGATCAAGGCATTGGTGTTTGCAGGGTTAGCCACAACAAGGACCTGCAAAAATGACAAAAGAAGATCGTCTGTCTAAGTTTTGCAGTGCACAGCAACTGGAGATTGCATAATCACATTTGAAACAGCTACAGAGCACACAACTCAGCAATAAAAATTGATTAAATTTTCTAGGTAACCGGGGCAGAAATTTAAAAAGTGGAAAATGTCATTTGACCTTGCAGTTTGGGGCTGCATGCTTTTCTAATGCAGAAGCCTGAGCTTTGTAGATCGAGACATTTTTTGACATAACATCTTTCCTTTCCATTCCCTCTTTCCTGGGGAATCCACCAACCATAACAGCTACATTGACTCCAGTGCAAGCCTCAACAGCATCGGTTGTGGCAACAACACCTGAAATATGAGAACACACAACAGGTTCATCATTTATTTAAGAGAATAACTGGTAGCTTTAGACCAAGAGTGTAGGATGCACTCTAATTCTCTTGTTTAAGCAAATACATAGAGCTACCATTGAATTATTCATGGAATCAGGGATATCCCAAACCAATACAAACTCAAATACACTGCTCAGATGAAATGTAGTGAAAGCCCAGATGACTCAGTAATTGACAACATTGCAAGTTGAATGATGTAAGGAGAGTTTAATGTGCACATTAAGCTTGAAATTTTCGGAATTGTGTTACATTATCTACAGAAGGGGGGGGTTTATGTACCCTTCAGAAGTGGAAAGGCAGCATCAACAAGCTCCATCTTGACCCCATTTAGGGCCTCTGCAGCTGGCGGAATGTCAAGCATGTGCAGAATTACTGGTTGATCAGGTCCCAACATCACTCCTCTAGCAATCATTGGAACAAGAGCATAACCAATTTGGCCTGCAAACAGAAAAAGCTCTTGTCAAATTTGACAGGGGAAAAGAGAAGAAATCGGGTGAAAAATTTTTTAGTTCCAGAGGCAAGCCAAATATTTCCACTCAATGATGACTATCAGAAACCTCAAACAACACCAAAACTGCTTGCACGTAGATTGCATAAACTGAATTCAAGAATGAAAATTTTTATTCAAAATGATCCAACACATTCATATCACTGGACATTTCACATTTGGATAGAGATGACCAGGATTTAACTCCAATATACCCATGGTATGTACACCATAAAAATGAAAGTGAACTTGAGCAGTAGCTCAGAAGTCACATGGAGGAGTTTATATACATACTCAAGCACAGACACTAGAAACAATCTAACAGTTTGTGCCTGTCTGTTCTACACATAATATCAATTAAGCAGTTTGGCTATAGCTCCTTGCTATAGAAGCAAAGTGGATGGAACACCGTGCAGTTGTAGATAATAGAGTGACGGGAAAAGATACATGGTGAAGAACACATGTGCTCACCAAGCAGAAGCTGATGGAAAAGAACATACCAACCATGCTGACCCTTATTTCTAGTACTAAAATAAGAAAACATATATTAACAGGGTGCAGGTAAGAGACATGTAAGGGACGGCAAACAAGGTGCAGGTAAGAATATTTTGAACAATGGACAGTAAATTACAAATGCTTTGAGGGGATTGAAATCAGACACCCCAGAAAGGTTCTTAAAAATTTTTTGCGCCTTCGAAGATGATCAAACACCAACGGCAAATGAACAAAATAACTCCAAAGTTATGAACTTCATACTGACAATTCCACGGAGATTTTACTTGACGAACAAAAAGTGAAAAAAACAATGATAAAAGCTACATCTATGGAAAAAGAACTATAACTAACAACACGATCAAGCATAAAACAAGATAATGCAGCAGTGGGAACATAACTCCTAATCAACAAACAGGCCATAGCAATTTTGAATCTTCCCACAATCGTAGCCAGAAAGATAACAACTCAAATAACAACTCGTAACGAGCATCTAAACAAACTGTAAAGATAAACATAGCTCTCAACTCCTCCTTGCAGCAACTAGGAGTAGATCTATTTAATAACTGCACATGATCTATACATTGTTGCAGATTTTAAGTATAAGGTCACATTCCTCAAAGGAAAAAACGATAAGATTTCCTCAGAAAAAAAAAACAGAGAAATAAAAGCCAGAAGAAATGCCAGCTCAAATGAAACTAAAACCACAGTGCGAGCACTTCAGTACATAGTTATAATCAGATCCTATATCCGTGTTAATCAAGTTTATAGTTATAATTAGATCCTACATCCGTGTTAATCAAGTTTCAATTGGTCAAAATAGTACAAAAAAATGAGAAGTAACGACCATAAATGTATGGAGTAGTTCACTTGACAGATCAGCCCAAATGCACGGTCATATTGAAGGAGATCTAGACAAGAATAGTGCAGACATTCACAAAATCGCGTTAGCAACTGAACCTATCACGCTGAAGGAAAGACTGAGAGCTACTGAGACATGGACAAGGATCATGACACAGTTAACACAAAGGAACAACATCGAAGCTCCTATTTCTCCAATTAGTAAAACACAAAATATAAAAACTACAACCGCTAAAAAAACCTCAAATCCTTATCCATCCTTTCGAAAATAACCATTCAGAACCGCCTCATTGATCTGAAACTTTTGGAATCGGCATGAGATAAAACGCACATCCGCGCCAATAGAAGTTCCACTCAAACGCATATAAACCAGATCTCGAAGACAAACAATAAAACTAGATAACAGCAAACAATAAAGATCTGTTTTCACTATCATCCAGCCGCGAGCGCATCCAAAACAAAATCGGATCAAAGCCAAGTAAAACGAGCGAGACTAGCGAGACCAGTAAGACAAGCAAAAGGAGCATCGTCACGTACCTGCAGCTCCGGTAACGAGAACTCTAACAGGTTCTTTCGCCATTGTTTGAGCAGAGTAGGGAAAGCTACAGACGATCGTCGACAAACAAAGGGAAATGAGGGAGACGAGAAGTCGATGTAAACGAAGGGGATTTAAAGAGAGCCGGGCGCTTTGGTCACAGCAGAGTTCTAAATTGCGCCGAATGGCGTACATACGCATGATATGTTCTGATACTTCCACGTCAGCATCAAAATTACAGCCAGAAAAAACAAATAAATTGATTGACAATAAACAAATCCTTTAATTTCCGTTGAGTCCGCCCTTACCACAAGTGAACGGTCGCCTCGTCGTGGCCCGTGACAATGGATCCATTTAGGCATTTACGTGATGCGTGAGACAGGCCTGTTCAAGGCTTCAAGCGCTAATCGAACATTTGACTTTTGAGAGTAAAATGGTCGGACCGGAGGATAAAAATTAAAATAAACAAGTCTCTACGTAGTGTTTTATAATGTGGATTATTTTAGTTTTTTGAGTTTTAACTTTCAGAAAAATTTCCTCCTTTGTTTAAATTGTTCACAATTTCTTGGACTTAAACATTAGAATTCCGGATATTCACCAATAAAACTACAATTAATATTGCATAGATAAATAAAAGTTTTCATTAACGAAGACAAAGTTCTTTTTTGTTTGATAGAAAGTTAGCTTCCCCGTGATTTGAGGTTTCAAAGTTGTTCGAATTCACTTACTTCATTTAAGGAGAGGAGAGAAAAGGCAATTTTATAGCGGCAACAACAGTTTCATCTTTGAGGGTTTAAATTGCTCGATGCTTAGGCATGAGTTTTTAAAAAATCGTAGTTAAGCGAGTTATAATATTTTGTTACAATCTGATTAACCTCGCTAAAATTATTCATAGGAATTCAAATTAATTATTTATAAAATTGTTCATAAGAATTTAAATTAGTCATGGTAAACACCAAAATGTGGTTGACCCAAATATGGCGAGCCTAAATGCCCATAATCCATCAATGGTCCATTCGTTGCACTACGTCATCGTTATAATTGTCATCCCTGTCAGCACAATTTGCTGCATCAACGCCGCTTAGCTACCAGTCACATTGCAGACCACTTTAGCATTCAACCGACCATATCTGGTTACAAGCGGAATAAACCAAAAAACTTACAACTAATCCTCATTCGATGGGAGGATCAACAGAGGAAAAGGAGAAACGCCAAAGTTTTCCCCTCATCTCAATAGAAGCAGCACAAGAAGGGTCAAGATTCTCATTTTAATGATCGATCGTCAACAACTGGATAGAACCGGCTACAAATAGTTAGCTGGTCCAAGAGGTTCAAAATTCTTTTGTCGAAGAGTACTTTCATACACAAAAAATCTCTCAAACCAAAGGAGTTCAAACAACTTACTGTTTATCGAAATTCACCGGTCCAAGCCAAAACTTCATTAATTCACACAGATATCGAATCAAAAAAAGAATAATTCTCTAACTTTCAAACATAATTTGTAACACAAATTTCTCTGTTTTAAATCAATTTATTCACTTGTCGTGCCTTTTCACGGGCCCGACGAATTTTTGGCGAAACAATCATTTATAAAATTGTTCATAGGAATTGAAGTATAATATATTTAAAATCATAAATATATAAAAAAATACCTGTAATTTTTATTCTTTCCTGTCACTGTATCTCGTAACATGGTCTAACCGGTCGATCTGGTCCGGTGAACACTACATAAATTAAACAAAGGCTGCGGATGTGTAAATTTTACCGAATCCGCATGCTACTCTTGTTCAAATTGTGCAACTCGGGTTCTCAATCTGACTCAGTTCGGAAGAAAGAAGTGATCGACCAAAAGAAAAATATTTTTTAAAAAAACTTATACAATTTGGTATACGATATACGATATCCAATTTGCCACGTGTTTAAACGTGATTTATTGAAGAGGCAAAGTGGTACGTCTGGCGACGTAGCTGATTCGAACCCATTAAATAGCCCCTGGTCTGTTCTCGGGCTTCAGAAAGCCCTTACCGCGGACCTCTCTCGATTCTTCCTCGTGCTTTAGGCGATTCTCGCAGATTTGAGGTATACGATCGACAATGGCGACAGCTTCAAGTAAGTCACTTCTAACCAGGGATATTATCCTTTGATTCATTTTTATGGGTTTTTGTTTTTTGTTTTGTTTTTACTTGAAAACTCTCATCAGCTTAGAAAATCTGCGTTGGAAATTTTGGGAGAAAATCTGATTTAAGTTCAACTTGTTATTCCTCTATTATTTAGTTCTTGCGTTTTCCTTTCTGTGTTGATTAATTAACCATGGGCGTTGTTGCAGTGGCATTTAAATCACGAGAGGACCATCGGAAACAGTTGGAATTGGAAGAAGCACGTAAAGCTGGTCTTGCACCAGCAGAAGTAGACGAAGATGGAAAAGAAATTAATCCTCATATCCCTCAGTATATGTCGTCTGCTCCTTGGTATCTCAATGCGGAGAGACCGGTAAGTGCTGTTGCTGCTTATATCTTTATCTTTTGTACGTAAACTTGAAGTGTTCATGTGCTAATCATGGTATTTGCTTTGTTTTTCCCTTAAAGAGTTTGAAACATCAAAGGAAATGGAAATCGGATCCTAATTACACGAAGGCATGGTATGATCGGGGTGCAAAAATTTACCAGGCTGATAAATACCGGAAGGGCGCTTGTGAAAAGTAAGTATATATGATAATTGTGAGATATTTTGTAGCAATAAGCATTATAATCTCTTTTTCAAAAAAATAAGTATTGTAATCTGAAATTTTAAAATGTTCGGTGAACCCCTTTTCTGATTTATACAGCATTTAGATCTACTGGCTTAGATTTTATCTATTTTCCTTGTCTACTTGCTTGGATCTTTTTATTGCTTTTCCTAGACTTTATTAATGAGAATAGGAAATTTGAAACCTTTCTTGGTTGTGTTTGTCACTTTGTACGGAGCTCTAAGACTCAATGAAAATCTTTGTGTCTTTGAAGGCCAGTAAGTGTTACCGGTTGTTGCTTCCCTTCGTTTATTGACCGAAACTGTTAAATGCACTTGCTGTTATCTTCATTTGACTCTTGATGGTTTATTCTGGTAAAATTTTGGGCTTTGGCTTAATAGTCGCATGTGGAGTTTCTAGTGTAAGTTATCAGGTTAATGTCTCAGTTAGAGAAAGGGGCGGAGAGTGTTCGCCTGTCTAATTAGCATTCAAGAAAAATCTGGGATATGCATGAGGCTTTCACAGAGCATGAGGTTGATTGTTATTGCTCCTGTAACTAGAAAAGTGCTCGTTGATTAGCTGTATTGACTTTCTTTTTCTATTTTTTTGTGGCTCAATACTTCTATGTATGTCAAACATTTATCTTTTCCCTAATGGTCTGCATTGGTGGATGTTGACTGTATTTAAAGTCTCTTTGATGCATTGCTTTTTTATTCATGTTGGCGCTTTGTCGTATATTTTTTTATTGAATTTGTCTTGTTGTTTTGTTTGCAACCCGTTTTTCTTAACATGAGTTATTTGCTACCAACAGCTGTGGGGCGATGACACATGATTCTAAGTCATGTATGGATAGGCCACGCAAACTAGGAGCCAAGTGGACCAATATGCACATAGCACCTGATGAAAAAATAGAAACCTTTGAGTTGGATTATGATGGGAAACGTGATCGCTGGAATGGTTATGATTCTGCTGCTTATGCTCGTGTGATTGAGAGATATGAAGCAAGAGATGGCGCCAGAAGAAAGTACCTGAAAGAACAACAACTGAAAAAATTGGAGGAAAAAAACAATAACCAAAATGGGGAAGAAGAAGAAGTTAGTGATGAGGAGGATGACGATGATGCATTGAAGGTAGATGAAGCTAAGGTTGACGAGAGTAAACAAATGGACTTTGCAAAAGTGGAGAAACGTGTGCGTACAACTGGCGGTGGAAGCACTGGCACTGTCAGGTAATTTGCAAGTGTTTCAGTCTCATGAAGCTTATTCTCGTATGAAGTTCTCTCATCTTATGTAAAATACTTTGTCAGCTTGCTTTATAACTATAATATTTTTATTTTCTCCAGAAACTTGCGTATTCGAGAAGACACAGCAAAATATTTGCTTAATCTTGATGTGAATTCTGCACATTATGATCCAAAGACCAGGTCTATGCGTGAAGATCCTCTTCCAGATATGGATCCAAATGAGAAATTTTATGATGTAAGTTACATTGAGAGGGCCTTTTGTCATTTAATGATTCTATGCCTTTTTAATTTCTCATGTTTATTACATATTTATCTTCAGGATTATTATTTATATTTAATTTTTTAAAAATTTGATTCCAACTGTTGAATACCTCAATGTGAGATTATTTCTCTCGTCAAACTTTTTTTTACCATTGGAACATTTTAAATTGTATTCTGTCACTCATCACATCTTTTTTTTCAGGGTGATAACCGCTACAGAGTGAGTGGGCAAGCTTTGGAATTTAAGCAACTTAATATTCATGCTTGGGAAGCATTTGAGAAAGGGCAAGATATTCATATGCAAGCAGCTCCTTCTCAAGCTGAACTACTGTACAAGAATTATAAAGTTAACAAGGAAAAATTGAAGTCCAAAAATAAAGATACAATCATGGAAAAGTATGGAAATGCAGCTTCTGATGAACAACTTCCTAGAGAACTACTTCTTGGGCAAAGTGAGAGAGAGGTCGAATATGATCGTGCAGGGAGAATCATAAAGGGCCAGGTAACTGTCAATGGTCTTTGGTCATCCATTATTTGTTTTCACTGGCCTTACTCTTTTAAATGAAATTGTTCTTTTTAGTATTATTCGATGTTAAAATAGTAACTTCTTTTGAATACATTTAAGCAGGAGACTGATTGTCTTAAAAAGTATGCATGGACATGTCTCCATGTGTAGCTCTCCTTTGTAATTTTCATATTGAGAGGCAGTACTCTTAGGATTCTGCTTGGTCAATGACTCGTCAAAGTTTAAAACAAAATTTTTAGGTCTTGTTTTCCAGTAGCCTTTGGAGTTCTCTTTTTCCTTGGTGTAATTTGTGCTCGGCGGATGGAGTTTTTTTATCTCTTCATACTGGATTTACTCTTTTTGGAGAAAGGAAAAAAGAAAAAGAGATTGTTGGGATTATTCAGGAAATAGGTGGATTCCAACCTTCTCAGTTCTGGTGCCCCTTTTTTTTCCAATGCAGAAGGGTGTTTAGGTAGAACTGGAGTGACTGTCAACACCTTGTTTGTGCCCTCTGGCTCCATTGTTCTTTGTTTGTATAGTTGTTATGTGGCTCTTTTGAGCTGTTGTCCATTATTTGTTATGCACTTATCCTCATTTTGGAGCTTCATCTTGACAAGATTTTTTTTTCTACCCATCTTGAACAATGGCGCCAGAGGCGAAATGATATGGATTATGCTTTAATATGTTATACTTTCTTGTTCTTTGTACATATCTAAAATTACTGAATCTTTGTTATTCATGATTTAATTTGTTCTTACATTTGCAGGAGACTGCTCTTCCAAGGAGCAAGTACGAAGAAGATGTTTATATTAATAATCATACAAGTGTTTGGGGGTCTTGGTGGAAGGATCACCAATGGGGATACAAGTGCTGTAGACAAATGATACGTAACAGTTACTGTACTGGCTCTGCTGGCATTGAGGCTGCTGAAGCTGCCACAGATTTGATGAAATCAAATTTGGCCCGCAAAGAAGCCATAGAAGGTAATGCAATGTCTCTTTAAAAATAGGTTTATGGAACTGTTACTATCTTAAGAAAGATTCTTTGATTTAATTTTATGTTTATTGACACATATTCCATACAGAAATTCCTGCTCCATCAGAAGAGAAAAGGCTTGCAACTTGGGGAACTGATGTGCCTGAAGACTTGGTTCTGGACAATAATTTACTTGCAGAAGCCCTCAAGAAGGTAAATATTTTCTTCTCTGTTAAGCCATGCTTTCATTGCCGAACCTAGCATTGGGTAATTTTCGGTAATTTGACAAGCTCAAACTTTCCAGTACTGGTTTTCTTGGTTGGATTTACCTGTAATGCAAAATCCTTTGGAATGTGCAGGAGGACGAGAGAAAGAGGGAAGTGAAAGATGAAAGGAAGCGAAAGTACAACGTTAAATGGGACGATGAGGTACAGTTCTATTCATAAATAGTAGCGGAAGTAGTGTATTATTAGACTTCAGCTTGTATGAAATTTATGGGTTACGATGGCTTGTTGATTTCTCAAGATGTCTGACTGCTTGTGTTTGTGTAGGTCACTGCTGAGGATATGGAGGCTTTCAGAATGAAGAGAGTCCATCACGATGACCCAATGAAAGACTTTCTTCATTGAATACTGTTTATGTAGCCGGCTGCAATCCAGGGGTTCTCTTCGATTGGCATGTTTGAGGATGTTTTATAGGCTGAGAACTTATGCTTCCCATTTGTGTACATACTTGCCTCTGTTACCCCTTCCTCTCCCCTAGATATCCCTTGTAGTTCTAGTCTTGTATACGTAATCAACAACAGTTAATGAATGTAACAATTGCTACCGAATATTGATGTGTTTCATGTTTTTCTTTTTGTAATTAGTAAAGAGTTGTTGAAGATTCAGAGGCGAATGGACTGAGGCAGAGAATGGATGAGCAATTACTGATTCGTCAAAATACAAATCAGCTCTTATATGTCAGTATCTCGTTTCAAACACACAACTACACAATGAAACAAACATCTCAAAATAAAGTATCAATGTCCTGATCAAATACAAGCAATCTTATTTAAACCAGAGTAAATAGAATGTAAAAATGAATACAGAACTTTACACTGTTTCATTTCATACAATGTAATAGAACCCATTCCACGATTAATAAAGCCACCCGACAATTCAAATCAGGAAATTAAAAAAACAAAAACAAAAACTGCTTTGATGTTTGAAGTTTGAACCCAAGAAAAAAGAAAAAATCTCAAAGAAGAAAACCTCATGAAAGAAAGAAAGTGAAAAAAAATAATGGTATATCGTATATAATTATGCAGAGGAGACCATCAATTTAAGCACTGCGAGCGAGCCTCTCCTGAAAATCATCAAGAGATCTCTTTCTCTGAAGGCTCATTTCCCTGCGGAACTTCGTAATGAATTTCTCCGCCCGTTCGTCCACCTCCCACGGCATGGCCGGCTTTGAAGACGACGACCCCGATCCGCCTTGGTCCTTTCGCGCCTCCTCTCCCTTGATCGACAGCGTGACATTAGTACTACTACTCGCGAAGAGCTGATCGACGTACACGGGCTCGAAGCCGCGATTGAAGACGCCATAGGCGCTGTGGGTTCCTCCAATTACCATGGACAACTTTCCGGTTCGTCCTCCCCTTTTCTTCTTTCTCCGCTTAGGCTGCAGAGATTTGGTCGAGCGCGCGAGGATGATGTCGAACCGTTTCTTGGTGCGTTTGATGGGTTTGGAGTTTGAGATCAGTTTGCGGAGGTTGGTCTGCAGAGAGGAGGCGAGGCCCTTCCACGCCTTCCCAGCGGGTGAAAGCTTCTTCCCCAGGTTCAGGAAAGACATCAACAGCTGCGGCGGCGACAGAGATGTGGAGAGAGAGAGAGAGAGAGAGAGAGAGAGAGAGAGAGAGAGAGAGAGAGAGAGAGACGTACTCGCTTTGCACCCGCAGAGGAGAACTGGGTTGCTCTTAAATTCTCTCCAGATACTGTTTACTGCTTGGAGCGATTGCTTACCAGACTCAGAAGCAAGCGAGTTTACTGTACACTTTTCGTCTCCTAGGAGTCCTTTGTTTTTTTTGTGTGTGGAAGAGGAAAATAAATCTTCAATACAAGGCTTGCACAAAGCAGCTGAAATCTGAAATAACATGAATGGGCGGGGCCAACCCCGGAAAAAATGGTGCAAATTAAGAATTTGAATATTCAGAAGAAAGAAGGAGACAATGAGATAGTGGCGATGACACAGCTAAGTATGTGTAATATGGTAACCGTACTGGGCTTTTTGTGGTTCACCGGAGTGTCCTTTTCCTTCTGCCTTTCGGCTGCAGTCGACCCACGCTAAGTGCTTTTTGACCAAAAGGCGTGAAGCTTAATCCTCAAGCTATTTATCAAGTTGTAGTGCTTCTTTCTGTACTTTCTCTTTCGTCTTCCTTTTGTGCTCTCTGTGGGCGGCAATAATGCCTCTCTTTTACAGCAAGTTGCGAATCTGAGATATTCCGGCCGGGATATCGCTTCAAAGGCAGGAGAGCACAACTAAGGGTTTGACATCCTTTCTTCTTTCCAGTTCGGAGAAGTGTGCTTGTACGATATATTTACAGGATCTCTCAGCATGCAGATCACAAATCTTGTTTCATATATATATGGACAAGAACTTCCAATAAAATTACCTAAACTATTCCAATAAAATTAATGATATTAATTACTTAAACTATATATTTTGACGTAATTGCTTTCATTAATGACATTACGTTAATCTATTCCAATCAAATTAATCAAAATGGTTCGAAAGCGGCGCTTTTTAGCAACGCTTTGGAGTTTGGAGTTCGTTTGCTCCAAATGCTAACTTTTCTTGCTCGAGTGATGAATTCTTAGTGTCTATGTATTATTCAAAGTGTTCTTGGGTGAGTGATGACTTTGGTATGACTCGGCCGAGTTAAACAATCGTGTGAACTCAATTGAACATGATATTCGATCAGCAGGGTATATATTCAATAGACGAGAAATATTATTATTACCCTAGTATATATTAATGTGTAATAAGTAGCATGAGTAGTTACTGATATGAGAGAAATTAAAAGTGAATGTGTCTTTATTCATCTCGTAGCTCGGTTACATGCCTCACTCGTACATTCTCTTATTCACGGACACTTATTTCTAGAAAATGCGCGGAATTATATAGGCAACTAAACCTATCAAGCCGCGCCATTACGTGCAAGCTGCTGTTTGTACCAAAACTTGGATGTTCATGATCGCTCAGGCGGAGGCGGTGGCGACGTACTGCTGCTGCTGGCCGGAACCGGGGACGAAGTACGGGTGCCTCTCCCTGTTGTACTTCACGTCCTGGGCCTGTCTGTTTGAGATGCGGTAGGAGTTGACGAGGACGGGGATGGGCATTCCCTTGAGGGCGGAGCGCGCTCCGGCGAGCGGGCTCTTCATGGGCAGGGCGGAGGTCTTGAACGAGATCCACTCGAAGCCGTTCTGTGAAGCCCGGACAATGGAAGCGAAGTACTGAGGAACCACCACCAACTGCCCTCTTCTCACCTCCTCGTCCAGGACCGTCTTCCCGTTGCTACCCACCACCTGAATCCTGGCACTGCCCCTCGTCACGTACACGATCGAGTGGGAGTTCATCTCCCAGTGTGGCAAGTATACCGAGTTCTGTAAATCAATTATAAGATATTAGTGTGGGCAAAAGAGATCAGTTCTTCCACGTAAATAAACGAGTAAAAGGAATCCTGATAGGTCCATGCATGCACGTATATGTATTTAATTACCTCGTATAGATTTCCCTTCTCTGCGCTCATGTCGAGGTAAGAAAGAATTGGGAGCTTGTGCATGTTGACGGAGTTGATCCTACCGGCCTGCCTCGAGTAGACATCTGCGTCTCTGGGGTTGTCGATGTTTTGGTTGACCTTCATGTTGCAGTAGGCCTCTTCGAGCCCGTTAGAGACGCCTTCGTTATTGTCCCCTCTTGATGATCCCCTCCTGTACCTCTCTTCCTCCTCTTCTTCCTCCTCGGGCCTGATCATTCTCATCTCCTCTTGTTTCGCGAGGACGATGAAACCCCTCTCGTCGTTCTCCTGCATCCTTCTCACCGTCTGCTCCGAGACACCGAGCGCATCCGCCATCAATCTCGCATCGAACGGTCGGATGACGTTCTCCGCATCGAATTCTTCTTCACTTCCGGCGCCGCCCGCCTGCCTGGGTCTTCCGCCAGCCAAATAGAAGGACTGCGCACATGCATCCGTACATATATACATAAATAATCAATGTAACGTACATAATATATGATTAGATATTGCATGCATGAAGCTCACTCAATGAATGAAAATTTTAGTACCCTTGGCCTCTGGTCAAGCTGGTTGGCGCCGTTGTTGACGTCGGTGACGGAGACGGCTACGAGATCTTCGTTGCCGTCGTTGTACAACCAGTGGGCGGCGCCGGCGGGCAGTGCGACGATCTGACCCTGTACGATACGGTGGACCTTTTGGTGTTGGTCTTCCTCCCCGGTCTGCTGCTGCTGTTCGCCTCGGCTGCCCTCTCTCGTCTGTCCTCTTACCGAGTGATACGACTCTTGGCACCCAGGGAAAGTTATACCCAACACTCCCCTCCCTGCATAGGTCGGCATTGTGAGTACAAAGAACTGTGGATTATAATTAAGTACGTACGAGGCTTCTTAACTTCGGCTAGTGATATAGACATTAGAGCAACTTCGCACGTATATTACATATATTCGATTACTAATTTAAATACTGTAATGAGAAATAAGAGAGAGGGAGATGGATGGGTTGAAATTATAATGAATTTAAGATGGATATATCACCTCGTTCGATGTAGACTAGGCGGGGTGAAGGGGAATAGTTGGGCAAGGAGAGGCCGTTGGGCTGGATGGTGTTCTTCATGGCGGCGACGCCGGCGCATTGGAACTGGTCCTCGTTGTAGTCCCACAGCTCGGTGACTCCACCTTCGGACCGGATCCGCCGAGAGGGCGTGCTTGCCGACAGACGTTGGATGCGGCACTGTTGTGCGTCGCTCAGGCGCCGCCTGGACTTGCCCGTATCGTACTGGGCGTACGCGGAGAGGACGCAGAGGGAGAGCGCAAGCGCGAGCAATAGAAGAACCGATCTCGCCATCGTGATAGCCAGAAAGAAACGTACGCTTTGAGAGGAGGGCCAAAAGAGTGTTTTCTGATGGATGGATGAATGAAACGGGGAAACTCCGGCAGCTTTTATAGCCGGACGAAGGCAACGCAGCGCCGTGCAAATGTCGACGCCCGTTTCTGTATTGACATGCATGGCTCTGTCTCCATGTTAACCGACGCCTGCCACCTGCTCCTCGCCGGACATTTGATCAGCCACCCGACTCACCCGTTCCTTACTTGAGGACACGTTTTTACGATTATTTTATTAAAATTAAATACTTAAAATTTCTTGAGGACAGTCTGATGCACACGGGCTAAGAAAACCAATCTGGGCCGGTGGGGTTTCAAAACAGGAAGGCCCAAAGAGTTTCCCTTAGCGGGCTGAGCTGGGGCAAGACCTCCTGGGCTTATTTATTAAACATGGTACAAAAACCGGCTGGGCCTCTGGGCAATTTTTCTTTTGGGCCATCTCTCTTACTCTCTTGTATAGTTTGTTGTTTTCTCATGGGCCTTTTGGGCCTTTTCTTATTTCTTTGTACTCTTGGTTTCAGTAGCTTTTTTTTTGCATTTCCCCGTTTGAGTCTCTTCATGAGTCTCTTCGTGTAAGTTGTAACTCTGTAGTTTTGCGAGACGTACGTGTCTCGAAACATGGAGACGGGTGAGTCGGGTGGCTGATCAAATGTCCGGCGATTAGCAGGTGGCAGGCGTCGGTTAACATGGAGACAGAGCCAACAGAGCCATGCATGTAAATACAGAAACGGGCGTCGACACTTGCACGGCGCTGCGATGCCTTCGTCCGGCTATAAAAGCCACCGGAGCTGCCCCCGTTTCATTCATCCATCCATCGGAAAATACTATTTCAGTCCTTCTCTCAAAGCGTACGTTTCTTTCTAGCTAGCTATCAGGATGGCGAGATCGGTTCTTTTACTGCTCGCGCTTGCGCTCTCCCTCTGCGTCCTCTCCGCGCACGCCCAGTACGATGCGGGCAAGTCCAGGCGGCGCCTGAGCGACGCGCAACAGTGCCGCATCCAACGTCTGTCGGCGAGCACTCCCTCTCGCCGGATCCGGTCCGAAGGTGGAGTCACGGAGCTGTGGAACAACAACGAGGACCAGTTCCAATGCGCCGGCGTCGCCGCCATGAAGAACACCATCCAGCCCAACGGCCTTTCCTTGCCCAACTATTCCCCTACACCTCGCCTAGTCTACATCGAACGAGGTGATCTTAATTTCAAAATTATTTCGATCATCTCCCTCTTTTCTCTCCTATTTTTAGAGATTAGTCTCAATAAACGTACGTATAGTGATCTATGTAATATGTAATATATGCATGCAGGTAGGGGATTGTTGGGGATATCTGTTCCCGGGTGCCAAGAATCGTATCACTCAATTAGAGGACAGACAAGGGAGGGCGGCCGAGGAGGCGAGCAGCAGCAGCAGCAGACCCGCGAGGATCAACACCAAAAGGTCCACCGCATCGTACAGGGTCAGATCGTGGCCTTACCCGCCGGCGCCGCCCACTGGTGCTACAACGACGGCAACGAGGATCTCGTGGCCGTTTCCGTCACCGACGTCAACAACGTCGTCAACCAGCTTGACCAAACGCCAACGGTAAATATTTCATTCATTAAGTGCACTTCATGCATGCGCAATATCTATCTAGCTCTTTAATTATGGATATATATACGCAGTCCTTCTATTTGGCTGGTGGAAGAGCCAGGCAAGAGGGCGGCGCCGCCGGAGGGGAAGAAGAATACAACGCGGAGAACATCATCCGACCGTTCGACGCGAGATTGATGGCCGATGCGCTAGGCGTGTCGGAGGAGACGGTGAGAAGGATGCAGGAGAACGACGAGAGGGGTTTCATCGTCCTCGCGAAGCAAGAAGAGATGAGAATGATCAAGCCCGAGGAGGAAGAGAGGTACAGGAGGGGCTCATCAAGAGGGGACAATAACGAAGGCGTCTCTAACGGGCTCGAAGAGGCTTTCTGCACCATGAACGTCAACCATAACATCGACAACCCCAGAGACGCAGATGTCTACTCGAGGCAGGCCGGTAGGATCAACTCCGTCAACATGCACAAGCTCCCAATTCTTTCATACCTCGAAATGAGCGCAGAGAAAGGACATCTATACCAGGTAATTAATTAACTAAATACTATATATATATATATACATGCATGCATGGCTTCTTTTTACTGGTTCATCTACGTGCCTATTTCTCTAAAAATGATATTGCCCCTAACTAATTAATAACTCATGATTAATTTACAGAACTCGGTATACTTGCCACACTGGGAGATGAACTCCCACTCGATCGTGTACGTGACGAGGGGCAGTGCCAGGATTCAGGTGGTGGGAAGCAACGGGAAGACGGTCCTGGACGAGGAGGTGAGAAGAGGGCAGATAGTGGTGGTTCCCCAGTACTTCGCTTCCATGGTCCGGGCTTCACAGAACGGCTTCGAGTGGATCTCGTTCAAGACCTCCGCCCTGCCCATGAAGAGCCCAATCGCCGGAGCTCGCTCCGCCCTCAAGGGAATGCCCATCCCCGTCCTCGTCAACTCCTACCGCATCTCAAACAGACAGGCCCAGGACGTGAAGTACAACAGGGAGAAGCACCCGTACTTCGTCCCCGGTTCCGGCCAGCAGCAGCAGTCCGCCGCCACCGCCTCCGCCTGAGCTAGCCATGCTTTAGTAGTATTATCCAAGTTTTGGTTATGTATAATTAAAAGTTGCGGCTACGTAGGTTTAGTTGCCTCCGGCCGCGCTTGTTCTATGAATAAATAAAGAGTACGTCGTATGAATAAGAGTGTACGAGTGAAGTGTTTTGACGAGAGGCACGAGACCATAATAAAGAAGTCAGTTTTTCGTCCCCTTATGATATGAATTACCTTCTCTTCTATGCACAAACAACCTGAAGTTTTAATATTTTCATGCGTTTCCATGTTAGAGATTAGTACCACATATATAAATCAGTAAGTAATTCTGACTTCACGTACGCTTCTAATCTATTTCATCATTTTTTTGTCTGACTTTCTATAGGATAAAGGATCGGAAAGAAAATTTACCCACCTCACTATGACCACCACAAATACGAGAGGATTTTGTAAAAAATTCCTATGTTGAAATTATAAACACTCAAAGAGGAGATTTCATGTTTTTCCAATGTACAAAACAATGAAGAAAAATTTGTTCTCCAATAAAAATTTTAACAAAGTGATTTTTACCATACCTTTGTGTATAAGAGAAGAGGGCTAAAGATGCATTTCATGATCCATCGGAAAGAAATACGAATTCCTCAATAATCTTGAACAATATATCACTTTATTCCCTAGAAAACAAAATTGGAAATAGATTCTGGTACTCGGAAGATCGCAACACTTTCTCAACATGAGTAGAGAGCAACTAAATGAGGGCCCTCACTCCTAGCTGCTGCATTTCTCTAAGCCTCCAGATCGGGTAGTACGCCCCTTCTCCGAGCTCTTCCGGATCAACCTGCTGCATAGCCCAAGCATAATATACGGTCTGTATTGTGTCCTGACCAAAATTGCCACAATGCTTTCTTAGCTGCTGCTGCTGCTCGTACCGAGCATATTAGCCTAAAACCAGTATGAATAGATGCAGAATAGTCATAAACATTTTTACCTCTCCACCTTCCCTCACTAAACCCTCTCTGTCGCGCACACAGTAGATCTGCTGTGTTTGGAACTGCCAGCAATTTGAAAGATGGGTCATGTCAAGATTGCCTGCCAGAGTTTCTTAGTTAAGAATAAAAACATGCACAAATAAATACTTACAGCCACAATTATGATCGGACTGTCACCCATTAGTTTTGTTTCTCTTACTTCAACGTCTGATATATGTAAAATCTGTGTCACAAAAATAATTGCAGCAGATTAGAAACAGAAATTTGTCATAAGCAACAGACTATGAAATTGTCGTTTCAGCCCAAAAACTGATTACTCGCATTCATGAAATCAGTATAATATTTTAACAATCCCCAGCATATGCATAAAATCGAAAATGCACCTTTCAACAGTGTGCACTAGTCAACAAAGGCACATGATTTAGTTTGCTTGAAACACTAGGACAAAATGTCTAATCATATGGCTGGCCTCTACAACCATCTCACTTGTAGAAAACTACACATGCACAACAATTAACCTTCCTCATAATATGGGCCTTCCCTTGTTTCTACAACTAGATACAAGCTGAAGCAAATAGCAAACTGTTGGTCACAGCATTTGCAGATATTAGAATTATTCTCTCTCGTTGGCATGAGTATCTTTTTCATTCACAAAGGTAACCCTGGCTCGCAAGAGAATGTTTTTCATTTTTAGCAATATAACACTCCTGGTACCCATTTCTGTCTAAAGAAATACCTTGTTGTCAAAGAAGATATTGTTGCTTTCATAAGCTTTGTGTTCTGCTGCACATCTCTCAATAACTTCACGACAACAGTTTTTCTTCAGTGCCTCAACATCACCCTGCAATCGTTCAAATATTATCTGAAATGTCTCATAGGAATCCCCAATGAAATAAAAATTTCCAAGAAAAAGAATAGGAGAACTATTAAAATTTCACCCTTCAAAGTTGATAATTACCTTCAAATAAGCAGTGAGTGTAGGCTTAATCATTTCCTGCACCTCAGCAACAAATTCGGGTAATGAAAAAGACCTGTCACTCAAAGCTTCATCAAATTAGAAAAGTTAAACCAAGTTTAAGTATGCAGGACAAAAATCTTGCCATCAGCTTACGGATCTCGGCGACGTATTTCCTTGAAAGACAATGCAGCTGCTGTTTCTCCAAAAACAGTTTCATTCAAGCTGCCAAAAGTAAGTCATACAAATTAGTATATACTGCAACAAGATAATCAATAAGAAGAAGAAGAACAAACCCTACTCTTGAATTTTGTGAACAACTGGATTATCACTTGTCTCCCATCTCTCTCGCATATCCTCAGCTAACTGTCAATCAAAGAACAAGATCAACATCCTAATTATCAAAATCACATTCATAATCAGCTTGAATATGCCAAAGGAAAAAAATTACCTCCTGGCCCTTCGACACAACTGGTTCACTTATACCACTTACACGCTTATAAACAGGGTGACCTTGCATCTGTGAAAAAAAACGTAAAATATAAATTGAAGTAAAGCAGAAACAAAATACAAAGATCAACATTGTTCTTTTGTGCAAATAGTGAAACACAATTGGGATGCCCTCACCTTCTCTTTGAGTGCTTCCCATTTCTTTCTCCAGGGTGACTCATTTTTAGGGACAACCACAATATCAGTTTTGGTGCTCAGGCCTTCTTTGGATGTGGAAGGAGAATGACCAGCATATGGTCTTCTCTTACTTGGTTTACCACTCAGCTCATCTTTCACTATGTCATAACCCATCTTTGCCAACTCAACAACTTTAACATCCTTCACTTTTTGAAATGCTGACAAAACACTTGGAGAAACAGAGGAAAATTTTGACTTAAATTTGTCGTATAGTGTTTTTGAAGTTCCTGCCGAATCCTTATTGCTGCTGGAAGTCTCTGAATTCTGAGAATTTCCTGTTTCAGTGGTAGAATGTCTTCCATCCCTTGCTTCTGAATCACTACTCATGTCAGGAGAATCTGAGCTGTCTCGCTTGCCAAATCCAAAAGTCTCTTTGACCTAAATTTTGGTTAAGAAAGTTAAGAGAAAAAAAAAACTGAAGACAAAATGTTCCTGAGAAGTGAAAGTCATAAACATATACAAAAATATTTATGCTCACTTCTGCAGCACTGACTGATATTTTCTCTTTCACATTGGCAGAAACCTGAGGAACAAAATGAAGCCACTTGAACATAAGAAAAAGTGGGTGCAAAACTTTGGCATGCAATACCAGCTTATATGAAATTCTCAAGCACACATTTCAGTGATGAAACACACTAACCGACAAACACCTCAACCAATTTAATACTTTAAGAAACATGTTTCACTTATGACAGAAAAGTTAATGTGGCTTAACCAATCTGGCCAACATTTTTTTTTTGTTTTTTTTTTTTGAAGAAAGCGGTGACCAACAAAAAATTTCAATCACATGTATCCACACACTTTCAATCAGTAAGAAACAATTGCAGAGCTTTCAATTAGTAAGAAAGGCTTGCAGAGGTTTTTTTTTTTTTTTTGAAATGGCGAATAGGAGCTGTGAGGATCCGAACCCAAGACCTCCCACAGTATAACTCCTTATGGGACCACTGAGCTACTGCCCAAGTTCCCAAGGCTTGCAGAGCTTTCAATCAGTAAGGAGGCTTGCAGAGCTTTCAATCAGTAAGGAGGCTTGCAGAGCTTTCAATCAGTAAGGAGGCTTGCAGAGCTTTCAATCAATAAGAAAGGCTTGCAAAGTGTTTGATCAGTAAGGACTGTGAAGTTTTCAATCATTAAGCATGGATTGCAACTAAAGAGCGCGACAATGGTGAAGGAGTACGCTCAGGACCCCTTTATGGGCCCAGGTAGCATATATCATCCACACTTTCAATCAGTAAGAAGGATTGCAAAGGTTTTAATCAGTAACAAAGGACTGGAAAGCTTGCAATCAGTAAGAAAGGCTGGCAAGCTTTCAATCAGTAAAGACAATAAAGTTTTTAATCAGTAAGCATGGACGCAACTAAAAAATGTAATACTGGTGAAGGAGTCAGCTCAGGATCACTTTTATGGACCCAGACAACATTTACCATCCCCCAAAGGATTGTAACACATCAGTAGCATATGCCCACAATGGCAACATCAAACCCAAACAAGAAGAATAGAAGAAACTTTCAGACATGAGAGCCTTACTTTCTTTGCCGTCTCTTCAGCTTCAGTCCAAACACCATCAACACGCTTGTACAGCTGCTCGGTTGTCTGCTTCGTTCTGCATATTCGCCAGGTCACCATCTCTCCAAAATCAGGGCCTCCTGCCTTGACATACAGCAGTATGTCTCAACCTACTCCTAGGAAAGAAAAAACGGCAACCTTAAAATGGATTACATCCATTGTACCTATTTTTGAGATCTTCTTTGACACTTTTTAGTTCTTCAGTCTTCTCCTTTAACACCTTCATAGACTGCTGGAACTCCTGATTACTGTAGCAAAAAAAATCAGACACTTTAAGTTCAAACAAAGATATACAAAAAATATTCAAGCAAGAATGTTACGAAACCAAATGTAAAGAAACTGTTATATTGCTTCTTTAGCCTGTAAAATCTCGGGCCCAAGACAATCCAACATCAACAAGTGCAGGTTAAACAGAGATAGGGAAGAGAAATAGCAACAGAAGCAAACAGTTTATGTAAAATGCTCAATTAACATTCCAACATCAACAAGTGCAGGTTACACAGAGATCGAGAAGAGAAATAGGGACGGATGCAAAATTTTTATGCAAATGCTCAATTAGCAACAAAAACATGCACAAAGCATCGATCAATGCAAGGGTGGATAAAGCTAATGCAATAAGGGAACTAGAATTTCAAAGCCCAAAACTTATGCATGTGGAAACGATGAGAACACATTTTAAATAAAAAGCTGAGAATAGACATATTTAGTCACTTACTATAGCAACAGAAATAAAAATGAAAGCACTACTTCAGCCCAGAAGAATCAACCATAACCAAAGAACAAAATGCATACAAATAATCAATTTGAGCAAACATACCAACCAGAAGTAGATTAAATCAACGTTTTCAAGTAACGCCAGAAAAATAGCTCTTTCACAAGTTAATGCTTCGCAAAACAAAAAAGAACAAGTTCTCTTCTTATAAAGCCGTGCAATTGCAGCTGTCTCGTACCTTTTAACTTCCCCTTTCAGTTTCTGAGAGAAGTCATTGAAAACGCTGAAGCTGCGAGAAACTGTGGACCAGTTCTGTCCAACTACAGGCCTCCGCATCCCCACGGCCTACAATTACACGCAAACACCAGAGTGAAATAAAATGATTTTCTACTCATTGAGCGATTTTTAAGATATTTAAATGAAAAGCATTCATAGATATGAAAAGTCCAAGGAACTTGAATTTGAAGTCCTACCTGTTGAGAAGGAAGACGAAGTAAACTGATTTGCTTCGACATAAAAACATCTCGAATTAGCTTTCTACTACCCATGAGAGAGTCAACTTTGACGTGAATATATTTCCACCTGAAATGTTTTGAAGTTTCTGTAATGCTAGTGCGAAAAAAACATCCGTTTCTGCAAGTAGAATAATTTGCAAAATAGTTAGGGCGTTTGTAATAGCTAGCCTCCAAAACAAACAAATAAATAAATGCAGCCGAAATTCTGATACCCTTCTGACGGATAATGTCTGGATTCCGATAGTTACTACCCCGAAACAAAATGATATACAAGAAATAACAACCGAAGATGAGGAGAGCTGGGGGGCACAGAGAGAAATACTGGAAAAAAAATTGACAGAACGCGATGGGTCGAGATAGAGGGGCTGACAAGGGGAAGGGCAGATTGAGATAGAGAGACAGAGAGAGATAGAGATAGAAGCTGCCAAAGAGAGGGTGTAACAGCTGGAACCGAGAGAAAAAGGAAATGTAAGAGAAGGGACCCGAGAGAATAAAGGGCGTACCTCAAGAAAGAAGACGGAAAACGGAAGACCAAATTCGGAAGTCGGAAGTGGGAAGTGGGAAGTCGCAGGTATGAGGAGGTACGGGGATAGCTGTAGAGCTGTCCACGCAAGAGGAGAGCGGAGCCAGCGAGTAGAGGGTTTAGAGAAACCCACTTCTTCACTGGTTAGGGTTTAGTATGGACCAAGGCATGTCTCCAATTGGAGAAGACAGATAACTGAATTCAAGTACCTCGAATTCAAGTCTTCTTGTCCAAGTTACAAAAGTCGGCCCGGCCCAATTTGGAAGGACTGGGTTGCCTCGATCCTGAACTCTGTCAAGAGTTCGGCCCGGTCCAATTGGTTTATGCGGCAACTCGCTTGTCTTCTCCTCTGAACCAGGCCATCAAAACCACCGACGAAATCATTACAGGCATCACCAAGTGCTGCCTATACAGAGCAGGAAACCATGCAGAGCGAAAAATGTCTCCACCGTCTATTACCAAACATCTCCTTATGCGTCCTTCCCGCATCAGTCTCTGCACCTTATAAATACTCGATCGACCCTGCATCCCAATTCGTATATCAGACAGTACTGTTCTACACATTCTTCACCGATCCATCACCTGACGCATCTATACATCAATGGCGGCAGGAGCAATCTTCCCTGTTCTTTTCGTCCTTCTCTTCTGCGGGGTGTCCATAGCGCAGTTCGAGCAGCTGCAGCCTTTGACGCATAGCGCTCCTCAAGGCAGGTTCCGGGTACAGACCCAATGCAAGGTGGAGAATCTGAGGGCCATAGAGCCTACTCAAAGAATCGAAGCCGAGGCGGGTATGATCGAGTACTTCGCCCAGGACGAAGAGCAGCTTCAGTGTGCTGGTGCGGCCGTTCTTCGCACCACGATCGCGTCCCGAGGGCTTCGGCTGCCGGAGTTCTCTAATGCCCCCAAACTCGTCTACATCGTTCAAGGTAATTCGATCCATTTCTATACCCACCTCAATATTTCTCTTCCTCTGCAACGTTGATCCTTTTTGTGAAGTATGTATTACTGGGGATCTGCTTCTTTCTCGCAGGTAGGGGCTACATGGGTGCAGTCATCCCTGGCTGCCCTGAAACGTACCAGTCTCGTCAAAGTCAGTTTCAGAGAAGAGAAGAAAGAGGGAGCGAGAGGTACCGCGACGAGTACCGCGACGAGCATCAGAAGATCCATGAATTCCAAGCGGGAGACATCGTTATTGTGCCCGCAGGAGTCGCTAGCTGGTGTTACAACGACGGTGAAACCCCTATCGTCGCAATCGAGTTTCACGACACCACGAACAACGTCAACCAGCTTGATCAGATCCTCCGAGTAAGCAATCAAAAATGGCCGATCTCATTTTTATTCATGGACCCATTACATTGATTTCTTAATCGTCAGAGAAGGATGAGCTCGATCTACAATTCCCCATACTCTGTTTTAATCTAAATGTTATTTCTCTGCTTTACTCTGTTTCGAATTGATTTAAATGTTCTCTCTTGCATTACTCTGTTTCGGATTGATCCAAATGTTCTTTCTCTGCTTTACTCTGTTTGGAATTGCAGAGATTCCAACTTGCTGGAAACCCACGACGGCAACCCGGTTGGGCGGCAACAGAGCAGGAGGAGAACCAATCTAAGAATGTTTTCAGTGGGTTTGAGCTGAGAAGGTTGGCTCAGGCGCTGGGCGTGAGCACAGAAACGGCGAGGAGGATCCAGGGCGAGGACGATAGAAGAGGCAGTATCGTGTTCGTGGAGGAAGGACTGAGACTTGCGACCCCATCCAGTACCACAGCGCACGAAGAAGAAGAAGAGATGGAGAGAAGGCCAACGAATGGCCTCGAAGAGACCCTTTGCAACGCAAAGCTCAGATACAACATCGCCGATCCTCGACACACCGACATATACTCCCACAGGGGAGGACGCATCACGAGCATCAACAGCCAGAAGCTCCCGATTCTCAACTTCCTCCGACTGAGCGCCGAGAAAGGAGTCCTCCGCCGGAACGCCATCTTTCCGCCGCACTGGAACACGAACGCCCACAGCGTGCTGTACTGCACCGGCGGCGACGCCCGGGTCCAGATCGTGGGGAACCAAGGGAGACCCGTGTACGACGGCCGGCTGCGCCGGAACCAGCTGATCACGATCCCGCAAAACTTCGCGGTGATGGCGGAAGCAGGGGAAGGGGGATTCGAGTACGTCTCCTTCAAGACCAACGACAACGCCATGATGAGCCCGATCGTGGGGAAAGCCTCCGTCTTCGGTGCCATCCCGGAACCCGTGTTGATGAGCTCGTACCGTCTCTCGAGGGAGGAAACCCGTCAGCTCAAGAACAACAGGCGCTACGAATTGGGCGTCTTTGAACCCTCCTCACAGAACACGCAGGGAAGAGCTTCTGCTTAAAGAATAAAAACCCTCTTTCTGATGATAATCTTCTTTGAGAGAATATAAATAAGGCCTTGTTCCGTCCAGAATCGGCTGTTTTGTAATAATAAACCGGCAAGCCCAGGAGTTTGTGTTATGTATCACGCTTTAAGAGGACATGCTTTTATTTACCTTCCACGCTTCAGAGTTTCCACATGGGAAGGGAGGGCCGCCATTAAAGAACCTCGAATAATAATATTGGGAGTTTGTTTTCACATATGGGAAGGGGCAAGGGAGGGCCGCCATTAAAGAAACTCGAATAATAGTACTGGGATTAGAAGTTCACGGGGAGAGAGTGAAGAGTGAAAACTGAAAACCGTGAATATCAAAATCATAAATTATGAATAGATTGTTGATTTTTCCCGCTTTGGAAGCATCCCAGGGAAGAAATTCCAGGGGACAAGACAACGGACCAGTACCCTTCGTTTTCCACAATGTTGGGGACTTTGTATATTAAAAACCAGAGACGCTTCAGATATAGCAATAGGCAATTAAATCAAAATGGAGGTTATTCTCGTCATGAAGTTGTACTATCGAGGCGACAAAGTTTTTGAGAATCGCGGTCATAAAGACAAGGCGGAGGCTTCTGCCTGTGTGGTGTTGGGTTGGGGCTGCGGTCGAGGTTGAGAGGGGGAGATGGAGGGAGGAATGGTGTGGTAGAGAGAAGGAGATCGAGGGAGGTGAGGGGAGTGATTCTCGTTGAGGTGGGTGAGGAAAATGGCGAGGTCCCGTTTGGTCTGTGGCCTCTGTTTCATTCTTCTGTGGGTTGCTCTGGCCTTCGCCGTGACTGATGCCAGAGTTCCGGCGACTACAGAAGCGGGAGGATTCGGTTTCGTCTACACGAGGAGCAAAGGTCGCTGCACCCCTCAGTAAGATCTCTGTTCTTCCGACTCCCCCTGAGAAATTTCGTCTTTTGTTTCTTTGAAGAAGTTTGCTTCTCATATTGCATTTGAGATTTGAACTTCAAAAAGGGGAAAAAAAGAACAGTTCACAAAAAAAAAAAAAAAAAAAAAAAAAAAAAAAAAAACTGTGCTCTCCGTCCGTAGTTCTTAGTTCATACCCGTGGAAGCGTCCCGCTTCACTACCCGGTTCTTCAGTCTTTTATCGGAATTCCTGCTTGCCGGCAGCTCCATTGACGAAAGAGTACAACTTTTTGAATTTTGAGACGGTTGCGCGCAGGTTCTGGAGCAGCAGGAGGGAGGCGTGGCCGAAGATGGCGCCGCAGCGCTCCTCCGTGTCGAAGATCTTCGGTTCGCAGGTGATGGAGCGGTTCAGGGCGGAGCTGACGCTGTTGGAGGCGGCGGAGAGGAACGACGAGGCCGGCGACGCCTTCGCGCGCCTGCTCAAGCAGTCGACGGCGTCGCTCCTCAATTCCTACTCGCGCAAGGGTTTCCCTTACTCCGCATGGGAAGTGAAGACCCTCCTCATACAGGCGCTCGTCTCTGAGGAAGCGGCTGCCCTGCAGGCCGATCGTTTCGCGGCCGCTAATCACGCCTGCAATTAGTCGGAATCCGCCGGAGTAACCTGCTTCATTGCCGGGAAAAGAAAATGTAATTCTAAGTTTGTTTTGTATCTTCTCACACAGTGTAGAAGTCGGTAAAAAAACCTTGTTCTCGAGTAACAATGTTGACTATGCATGAAATTGGTAAGTTAGTCTTAATCTTCTCATTCTAAATTTTTAAGTTTTGATTATTTAAGATTTTTTATTCAAACATATAAGGAAATATGTCTATTTAGAGTTTAAGTTTATTATTAAGGCTTTTCTAATGAAAAATAACATCTAAATAAAGTAAATTATTTTTTTTTGAGTTTTTATATTCGTATCAGTACCATCTTGTATTTTGCATTACACAATCAATACGGGCCTTTGATGTATCCCAATACTCTCTGATAGGCCTATACATATCGAAAACCCGATACGCACAACCCTGCTTTAACGTTAAATTAGGCAATATTGAGAGAGGTTAGAAATTCCCTAACTAAAAGCTAGCTGTATAAATAATACGTTGGAGAACTCCAGAGCTTATGGTACGATCGACATGAAAGGGGATTGAGGCTTTCTCGTATAATTGATAATGAGTGAGATCTCAAGAGAGTATCATTCATCGGAGAGGAAAGAATATGCAAAATTATGGAACGACCCAGAAACTTTTTGGCATAAGCAAATACCAATTCAGCAAATGTGTGTCCAACGAAAAGAAACATCTTCAAACTCTCCTGAGCTAAGATATTTTTGCCGTTTGATCTACTAGCATTTACAGTAACCATAGGAAATCTCTTCAAACTCTCCAACTCCTACAAACAGAACACAGACTGAAGAGAAATGTTCTGAGAGACGGATTTGTTCCAGGAATCTACCGGCCATGAGGCTTCAATTAACTAAAAGGGCACGAGTTCCAAATAGCGAGGAGATACGCCCTAGTACCCCCCCAACATTCTGATTGTCCACATTACTAAAAGCTGGAAGGTAAAAGTAATAACAAAACTGCAATTTATTTTTACCCAACGCTTGGTCATGACCTCCACACCCCTTCCCCGGTTTCTTCTCTGCAGTCTTGAAATGCCTATGCTTTGTGATTCTTTGCCATCTCATCTACATCTAGCTCCACCGCCAGGACCGGTGAATCCTTGTACATCCCAAAACGACTGATGTATGCATCAACCAATGAAAACAGCATAATTTCAGTTTCGATGAGGAGGAAAAAACTGACAGCAGTTTCCAAAGCATATAAAGATCTATATCAAATTTAACCTGTTTTGTACAGGGCCATGATCCACAGCTGTGCGTAATGAATATATGACTCTACCAACAATGTCCCCCAGATGCAGTGGTCCAAATGTTCGACTATCTTTAGCTTCCTGCTAAAGAAAATAAGAAGAAACGATATAGTAATATGCAAAAGAATATTCACTTAGATCTCAACCAAATTTGAAATTAGACATGTTATATTTGAAATCAACTGGGAGGAAACACAGGAAAGAGGCCAAGGAAAGCACATGGCATCTGAACATAATCGACCTCATTTATACGTGGACTAGAAAAGCACATCTCAACTGGTTAAATAAATAAAACAATAACAATGTTATGTACATGCGAGCAGAACAGATACCTTTGGTTTCAAAGATTCATTATCCGACAACACCCAACATTCATCCTTCTGAAGAACAAAAGGTTCATCTTTCTCATCTTTCGATACCATTTCATATCCTTCAATAGCAGCCAACCTTCTAACAAGATAGTCATCTGGTTTCTCAGGGTCTTTCATAACAACAATGTCTCCAACAAAAACATTTCTGCACAGAACTGCAACAATAAGCCACAACCAAACAGAAAAGAGCAAGAACAAAAGTGAAAGTAAAACTTAGAGCAATGTTGACAGACTGGATTTGTAAATCTTTCATAGACCTGTAGATCATTATCTTAGAGATGACAGTTTGTCCAGCGAATCTATTTGTTTCACTTTGTTTTTTGCTTAGAGTTGAATCGTTTTGACAGAGAATTATGATCTTGCGCACATATAGTATCCTAAACGTGTTTTGCCGTGGCAAAAGAACTTCCATTATCACAAGAAGACAATTACAAGAAATGCAATATTTTCTGGGAAAAAAAAAAGAATACAGTATTGGAAGACAACCAGATGGACCATCATATTAGTTTTATATAATGAATCAATATAATTGTTAAGGAGACAATACGTTGGATCCACGTAAGGCAGTTTTCTAACAAGAAGAGTCCCGCCCTGTGCAGCAATTGTTGGTGCCATCTCTTCCCCTCTGTTCCAATGCAGGTATGTCAATTTGCCTTGAAATACATTTCTCCAAATTGTATCTCCAACTTCTCTTTCAGTAATTTGACCTATTTTATAATGCTGCAATATAAGCAAAATTCATAAAAATCAGAGTGAATTACTGAACACAATAAAATTCTGGAGCTACTAAGAGAAAAACAGTCAAACAACTCAAATAGGCTCAGTCACTTAGGAGCAATTATGTTTTAATCATTCAAATCTGAGGAGGATACTTTTCAACATCAGTAGAACCAGAACTAACAAACAGAATGAATAGTTATAGACATAGTGCTGACTGAGATGAAGTTATAGACATCTGAGGAGCTCCTCCTGTTGCAAATGTGTCAATCACCTCATAAGCAGAATGGCAGCATCAATAATTTGTCTTGCCTTAACGAAGGCACTTTGTTCCACCCCTATCACTGATGTCAGCAACCCCTTTAACCTATGGACCAACACTTGTGAGAGATTATTTTATAAGTCTTGACTAAATGGACGAAATTACACGTTTATCTGAATAAAATTTGGACTGTACATGAAGTAAGAGTACTCTGTAACTGCTTATCCTATTATCTGAGGGTAATTTTTAATTTAACATAAATTAATTAAACTCCAAACACCATTTTTATTCCCATTCCTCATATTTCTCCCCCAACATCACACCCCGCTGCCTAGCCTGCTTTCAATTCTTCACTCAGCCTCTCAACCTTTTCCATTCAGCTTCTATGCCTCCCTTTGACTCTTTTTTCTCTAATTTCAGCTTCAATCGACCTCGTTGTAACTCCTAAGCTCAATCTTTGTGGATTTGGGAGACTGTTATTGTTGATTTGTCGCAAATCTTCCGCTATTTTAAATCAGGTATATCCTAACCTCAACCTTCTCTCTCCCTCTTTTCTCTCCCCTTTGGTCTCTCTTCTAGCTCCAACAGCCTCTCTTCTTTCTCCCTCAGCCGTACTTCTCTCTCCATCGGCTTCTCTTTTCTTTCTCCCCATCATTCCAAGGTTCTAATTGAAGGTTGGCATAGATCAGGCAACAAACTATGGGAATACCTTCTCAGTATACTAAGCAGGTTTTTGATTGACTACTACTAATCTAGCTTGGTGTTTTTGAGTTAAGACTGTTGAGTATTTGAATTTTGTAACACACGAGAAAATTTATCTATGCCTTTATTAAAACATTGGACATAGCCTTCTGAATAAAATTTAACAAGTGCATTTCAAAATAAAACAAGGAATTACATGATTCATTTATTTGCCCATTTACTTGGGTAAAAAATCCGAAAACAAAAGGTCACTCTTGAAATCAGGTGAAATTACCAAAAGGATGGCAGACTGGCATTAGGGTAATGAAACGGGTAACAAAATACTCTTTACCTGTTTTGATTCATCCTCATTTATGTCCCTATCTCTAAGGCGGCTTGTTTTTCTTCTTGCATACCATTCAATCAACACCTAAGAATCACTTTCCACGAATAACAGACCTGAGAGGGAGGGGGTGAAGGCAAAAAGGCGTATTTCACAGGAAGATTTGAAACTCCACTAAAGTGAACTTAGTTGTGGCTAGGGAGTAAGAGTAGGAGAGAAGTATAATGTCCATGTGATTCCTAATTAGACCTCCACAAATTGCAGGTTGGGAGTTCCACATTCTTTCTCTTCTTCTACCTATCTTGATGAAAGTTTACATTCAATTTCGTTTTTGAACTACTTCCAACATTCTTGACTAGGGTCTAAAGCTTAAAGGTTGCTTAAAGAATTAAGGAAAACTTGGCTATTTGGCCCATTGAGCTTTGTGAGAAATGTTTAGATATAGCAATACAACTTATTTTACTACTTTGAAAAGTATGTGAATGACAAACAAAAGCTGAAAAGGCAACAAAGACACTATGCTTAGGTAAATGAATACTTAAGACACCAACAAATGAAAGTGATTACGTCACTAAAGGTGGCCCTTGCTACAGTAAGCCAATTTCATTGCACAGGAAACATAATTAAGTCACCACAGCCCCCTCCAACTCTAACACTATTCAGATCGTACAAAAGTATATTAAAATAATCCGAAAATTAGGAAATAAGAATCTGATGCTATAGGAAAAAATAATTGGATCTGAGAATCCACAACTGTGGGCTACCAGGAGGTCAGCTTTTGTTTACTTTTCTTATAATGGTGACAGTGATTAATGGGGAAAGATAATTGAAGAGAGGAGGCTGGACAGGCCTTAAGCCTCAGGAGCACAGGAATGGAGCTGCGAGAAATGAACTTTTGAAGCATAAACCTTTGTATTTACAGTTAGAACTGTTCAAAAGAGCCACATTTATCCAATAGATAATGAAAACTATGGTCAAGTATCAGGTCATTTAGGATGTAAACGTAGTTTCGTAGTTCAGAAAGCTTGTAATGTGGAGCTCCTTCACCACATGACCTCATTCAGATTTTAACTCCAATTTTAGTGCGGGAGTATAAAGCATGGCTAAGCAACTTCCCAGGATGCACTATTTTACCAGGTTGACCAAAAAATTATTTTTGGGGAGGGGAACAGGCAACTTCTCCAGTTTGCAAGGACTTCAGAAAAGCAATTGCACTAGGGATACACAATACAGTTTTGGTCAGGGCAACTCAGGTCATGAGATCAAGTCACGACATCTTGATACACACAAAATGCAAAACAATGTGACTGCATTATCTTAATTAAAAACACCCATTTATTCATCATTTCACATTACAATGCAGTCATATTAAGAACAGGACCTACATGTCCAACTCAGCCAGAAGAAACTTAGTTGGACCATATCCACATTCTTTTATTTGTTTGAAACACCAACATGATCAAATATCTTTGAAATTTAATATGTATAAAATTCCACAAAATCATAATTGTATTGGTGCAAGTGACTTGTTTCTGAGGGTGCAACAGCTAGATCCCATTGAACTGATTCGTAAAATTTCTCAATAGTATAATGAAAAGACGGAGACAGCACAAGGCCTTTTAATTTGTACATTGTTCAAAGGTTTTTCTTTTACTGGTCAATTTTATTTTATCACGAAACAAAACTCTTTATTTTCCAAGGACTCTTGAAAGCAAGTCTGGTTGTGCTCAAACAGGAGTTTCCTGGAGATTTCCAATACAATATGCCAAAAGAAAGCGTAAGAAGTTGTTAGAATCAAGAAGGAAACCGTAAAGTTCTACATATTTGACATGCGAAGTATATCTAGCAAAGAGAATTCTAAAAAAATTACTAGAAAAAAATTATGGATAAACATGAGTCAAATAAGATAAGTCGTAACAGGCAGTAATAATAGAAGACGTCAAAGACCTCATCAGGGTCGAGAGCAGCAAGCGAAAAGCAAATTAGCAATTGAAACCCACATTGCAAGCGTGCGTCCATGGATAAACAGAATGAGAAGTCAGAGCCATAATCCTGCGAATTACAGCATGGAGGCGTACTTCAAGAGATAAAAAGTAAAGCTCGGACCACGAAAAATCCTAGCAGGGGAAAAAGAAAAACAAAAAAGAACTTGGAACAAAGTCGGTAATGATCAGAGACGAAAGAAAGGTGAACAATCTCACATTTTATCTAACATAAAGGGAAAGACAAAAAGATGAGGCAGGAATCATACAGGAAAAGAAAAACAAAAAACGAAAATCTAACGACTCCGGACAAGGATCATCAAAACCCTCTGCCGAATTAGAAATGAATTTGATAAACCGCAACATGGGAGAAGCAACGGAACTAAGAAGACTCAAACTCAACAAAATAAAACAATCCTGCCTCTGAAAAACTTCACCAACCGACCGCAAATGCAAAAAAATGCAACAGAAAACCGAAATAGCAAGCAGAGAGAAAAGGGCAAATGGAGAAATAACCTTCCAGCTTAAAGTAACCGAGTACTCGAGTTTGTGAGCTATGTATCGGAACCAAGTTGGCAGCGAAACCATCTCAAGTTCACTATTGGGTCTCCAACCAGCTTCGCATTCCCCTTTCTTATATTCTCAGAGACTCGTATTAAGTCCACAGTTCACCCTTTTATTGAATCGCACCAACAATCGAAGCTGAAAAACCTCCCCAAAACCAAAAGGCCGAAACCTTGAAAGCGGTCTCAGACTTCTCAGTCCATAAATATCTTGCTGATGCCGAACATTTCACTGAACATGAAACCAATCCATAAAATCCAATCCGCAAAATACTGGATTAGACTACTGCTTGGATGCAAAATATATATTCATATTTAATATTGATCAGTATGATCTACTATGAATTAAAATCCATAAGATTCAGTCTGACCCTATATAAAAATTATAAATATATTTATTTTATTATATTAATTCCAGTGTTTTAAAAACCGACCGGTTCAACCCGATTGAACCAGAAAAAAAGGCTAGTCCGGTTCTGATCGACTCATCCCGGTTCACTCTGGTATTATTTTTGCCCTTTTTCTTAAAAAAATATTAAATATATGTAAAATTCTCTAATCGGGTTCAATCAAAACTGGACATAGTGCCGATTGGATAGCTGGTTCGGTTTTTAAAACATTGATTAATTCATATATAATATATTGATTATGACATATAAGCCAAAGTAGGATTTGGAGAGTTCTCTTTATTATTTAGAGGCTATGAGATTACATTCTGTTGTCAGTGATCTCAATTCACGGTTGCCGTATTAAATGTACTTATGTGAAAAATATATATTTATATTTCTGGTAGAAGAAAAAGTAAATTTCGTATGTACATGGACTCAAATGCGTTTTTTCTCGGTGTTGTACCAACCACATCTTGGAACCAACTCAGACATCCAAAAATCCGAGTTGGTCTGAGGCAACTAGATGAGTCACCCACGACTCGGGTCGAGCCAACCCTAGTTTGGAAAATACGGTGACTCTGAACATAATAAACTTTCAAAAAGTTCCATAAAAATCAGTTTTTAAAAAAATTATCTTTATTTGGGTATATAATAACTTTTTATATAAAAATGTATGACGATAATAGTGTATAGCAGTGCTTTAAAAACCAACCCGAACTGGCCAGGTCTCACCCGGTTGAACATGAATTGGAGGGCCCGGTTGAACTAGAATCGGAGGGCAATTCGGTTCTTATTGACTCAGCCCGGTTCACTCTAATTAACATTATTTTTGTCTTTTTTCCAAAAGAAATATTAAAAAATATCAAGTATAGAGTATATATTCAATGGTTGAACATTAGTCTAACCCAGTCCAACCAGGTTCGACCAAAACCGGACATATTGCCAGTTTGATAGCCGAATTTTTAAAACAATGGTGTATATTGTATATAAATTAAAAAAATATATTTATATGGTGATATATTCATTTTTATTAGTTTCACTATGAAGTTATTTAGAGTCATTTCCAAATTATTCTAACATATATAGTTTAAGATTTTGTGAAAGTCGTAGAATAATTAATTGGTATATGATTAATTGATTGAATATTTGATTGGTTTTTTCATCAATAACATGAATGTTTTTAAACTGAAGCGAAGAAAAAAGACTTGCTTCTTTCCCTTTGGTAAGCATAACAATATAAGGGGTCAAAGCAGCTAGCAACAAGAAAATCTTCCCATAAACTAATTAGAAACAAGAACCTGCAACAGTCTCTAATATGTTAAGTTTTGCTTGTAAATGGAGCAAGGACAAGTATTCAATACGTTTTCATTTGGGATCGTAATAGTGCTCACAGCATAAGAAAAAACAATTAGAAAATTCTATACAAAACAAGAATAGGAAGTAGATGCAACAACTGAAGTACAACAAGAAAAGAAAAATTGAGATCAAACTTGCTACCATGGTAACAAATGTTCCAACCCAAAAACCTCTCTAACAAAAATTTGTATTCTGCCACTATTTGTAACAACAATGTCTTCTCATTAGTCAAGATAAAACTCAATTCTATATTCTGCACTTTCTAGCTTCATGCCACTTCAAGAAAAAGGAGGCCTCCACGATTCATAATTCTATTTGTTACCACCCTTTAAAACATTTTACATTCTACATTGAGAAGCTTAGCTGCTCAAGAGGATCCACCTTCTTCTTCTTGAGTGGGTCCTAAAACACCTATGCCAACATTGCTCTCTCCTTCAGAACCATCTTGGCCACTACCATTTCTAGCAGATGCACTTGACCCAACATCATTCCCCACTTCGACACTACTTGAGGCAACTTCATTCCCAATTTCAGAACCACTTGGCCCAGCATCATGCCCTCCATGGTAGTACTTCTTAAACACCCTATGCTTATTTTCCTTCCACCACTCTTCTGCCTGTTGTTCACCGTATCTTCTCTTACTGCAAAGTCCATAAATTATTTAAGAATCATATGAATATAAGAGAACAACACAACAAAATATTGTAAGTTATGAAACAATTATCTCTGATTTATGAATGAGACTAATGAGAAAACTTTTATGGGTCGAACATAAAATTTTAAAGTGTTTTCTAAAGATTTTTTTGAGAGAGGAAGAGATGTTGACTCTTCTCGCAGCCAGATGCAAAGACAGATGGCCGAAAAACAACACCTGAAGCGCCAGGAGACGACGCCACAAAACCCTAGAACGGGGTTGAATACGATAAGTCACTACTGAGTTGACTCACTCGTCTTGGCCGATTCTATCCCAGTCAGACCGAATTGAGCCAATTCTTACTGAGTTCGAACGAGTATGTGCGAATCGTCACTGAGTTTGACCGAGTCACTCAATTATCTAACAAACTCGGTAATTGTAGCTCTGATACCATGTTAACTTTATAAAAAAGAGCATTATAAAAATTAATATGGATCAATATATGGATCTACTATGAATTAAAATCCATATGATTAAGTTCGACCCTATATAAAAATTATAAATAGATTTATTTTATTATAATTTATATATAATATATTGATTATTACGATAGAAAGTAGAAATAATTTTGTTTATACTTTATATATATGACATATAAACCAAAGTAGGATTTGGAGAGCTCAGTAAGAATTGGCTTACTACTGATTTTTGAAGTAATGTTGGGACAAAATATAAATTGAGGAAGTTAGGACTTTTTGGAATTGATTACAACAGCAAGGCTCCAAGGGAGGTGGTTGACATAATTGACTCTAGTGTTATTAGTTAATAGCACCAAGGGTTGAAAGGACTCTATGACACTAGTTATAGAAAGGTGTCAAAGGAGGTTAGATGCATGGAAAGGACATGCTTCTCTCTAGAGCAGGTAGAGTGACCTAGATAAAATCCACCTCGGCTGGCATAACGAATTTTTTCCTCTTGTTTATCTATTGCCTAGCCAGCATATCCAAGGAACTAGAAGCATTCAGAGGACCAAGGAGCTAGAAGCATTCAGATACGGTTCTTATGGTGTGGTACTCAAGATAAGTTCAATTACCCTTTGGTGAAATGGAAGATGGTGTGATGCAAGAAAAGCTGAATATCTTGCCATGATTCATATAGTTGGCAAGTTGTTTTGGGTGCATACCTTGTTGACCACTTTGAAGCTTACAATTCAGCTTTCCATGCTTATGAAGTGCAACAACCAAGCAACTATCTTTGTAGCTAGCGTACACAGTTTTCCATAAATAGACCATGCATGTTGAAGTCAATTGTCATTTTATTCAAGAACTGTGATGAGTGGAATAGCTAGTTGTTGCTCTATTAGTGCAATCACCTGATTAGTTAGGAGACATTTTTACCAATCCCTTGGGAAAAGATAGTATTTTGGAATTTTAGTACCAAGTTGGGGCTTTTTAATATATATACTCCAATTTGAGGCGGAGATTTAGAAATAAAGTACCAAGGTATTTTGTTAATCTACCAATAGTCATGTAGGAAGCCTATGAGTTGTTGTGTGTTGGAAGTGTAGTACTTAAGTTATGTTTTCAATTTTTAGTTTAAATTTGAGTTGAGTTAGAAAGTCATGAGAGGTCCTCTAAACAATCTATCTAGACTTTTAATCAAGTTCCTACACTTTTTTCTCTCCATCTTACCTTATTGCAATTCCTATTCCATAAAAGATGCCCTAGGCAGGGTGACACCCTATATTAAACAGTTTAATGATATATTCAAATAAAGCTTTGTAAAATTCAAATATACCTAAGATATTAATTATGATTTTTTCACAAAAATAACATCACAAATATTTGCAGAGTGTAGTTAGATGTCAACATACCTGAACCTAACTCGTTTGAAAACTCGTGTTCCATTCCGTAGTTGAACAAAAGTTACATATACTCCAGGTTCGAACGGCTCAGTTATTTCTCCTTGACTGTTGAATCTCATTGTAGAACTTTCTGGTGACAAGTTTGTTGTGGATTCTTTGGGATCAGAAACAATTTCCCTATTATGATTTTGACAGCCGTCATCAATTCTAGCCCCATCAGTAGAATCATCTATTCTTTGCTCTTGAACACTTGGGCCACCCACATTTACAAACGCATTCAATGATTCAACGATTGGAGAAGGATCTTGCAATTTATAATCTCCATTAGCTTTCAAAAAAGCTTCTATTTCTGCATGTGTTTCCTTTAGGTTGTTGGCGTCGTAAAGATCAGGCGATATCTTCTCTGTTGCATCCTTTAACTGAATACCACGACATATAAAGCAATAAATCAATTAACTAGCAATTAGTTAAATTATAAATAAAACAATAAAAAATTAGTCTTCTAACATTTCTTGATAGCACCATTAAATCTCTTCTTGAGGTGATACACTTCAATCAGACATTGTGTCATAGATAAGTATTTTCCAATAAAACCAACTAAAAATAGCTAAGATTAAATGTAATAAACAAATAAATTTTTTTCCAAAAAAGAGATGAAATTATGTGCATCTGTCAATAGAAATGAAGCTAATATGCTACATAAGGTTTTACTCAGCATGTGTTATATAATTATCAGGTGAGAGCTTCTCTATCACATCCTTCAGCTGAATAGCACACATAAAGGAACAAATAAATTAATTAGCATGGCTACTTCGCTATGATTATTTTAAGTGAAATTTTAAAAATCAATTTGTTGTAAAGAAACTTGCAATGCTGGATAGTTATTTTGGGAAAGACCTTGAACCCAATTTCATATAAATCTTTCAAAGGAAAAGAAGCTAACATGCATGAATGGTTTTGAACCATTGACAAACATATTGTCAAAATAAACTAATTGAACATGATGCTCATGTACAATTTTGTGAAGGGAAGACCATTGGCTTGTTATTTTATATGAAAATTACTTAGTTTGGGTCTTCATTAAAGATGACTAAAAAGGATTTAGAAGCAAGCTTGCTTGTATCTTCTATTTTATATCAAGACTTTGTAACGATTAAGTGTTTCATTATGTAAAATGGTATCTAATACCCTAATAAGCAAACATAAAAATATTGGAGACCGAATAGAATTTGGCAGAAATAAGAAGCTCTTAAATATTGGACACACCAAAGGTGATGCAAGAACAATTTTCCTCCATTTCTTATCAAATGTGGTCATAAACTTTTATTGAATCAGCAAGTAATACACGTGGTGAGGGGAAACTTCCCATGCTCACAAAAGGAGGGCACGCCAACTAATAGATGATTGAAGGTGAGACTTCTTTTAGCAAGAAGGTCTGAAAAGAAATACATGCTTGCATTTCAACATGTACAATTTTGATAACTTAATCATTCAAACAGGAAGAAATAGTGTGACAAAGACAAGAAATTCTTATAAATTCTACAAGCTACTAAGAGAATAATAAGCATGCATGCACAATTTTTACAAAAACTAAGTTTGAAAATGGTGAGGATTTTATTGAATAAAAAGACTACAAAAAAAAAATCGGAGAGAAAATGCATGCACAATTTTTACAAAAAACTAAGTTTGAAAATGGTGAGGATTTTATTTAAGAAAAAGACTACAACAAGAAATCAATGGAGAGGAAAAGTGAGGTACAAAACAATTTTCTGAGCATCATATGTAGCATAAAATATCAATATCTTTTTTATATTATAGCTAAAAAAAACAGGTGATACGAATAAAATTTTCACTTAGAAGTACTATGACCATGATATTTTTGCCAATTGTAGAGTGATTGAACATATATTATGGAGGTCTTAACTTAATTCCAACTACAGGTAATCCAGGCCACTTAAGAATGATTGCAGTCAGGGTGGGTGAGCACTTATTTGAAGCTATTTTATGCCCAGGATATTCAAAATTAATATTATTAGTACCAATTGAGAAGCCTGGTAAACTTAGTTGGACAGCTTAAGAGCACTTGAAGAGCTTGTACCCTCTCACACCCTTCCCTAGAAGACTTCCAATGAAGCCAATTTGATTAGATATGGGTGAATTCTTATGAGCAATGTTGCCCAATATGTGACAATGTTGAAGAATCTTTAATAAATTTTTTTCTACTTTGCTCTTTCTCCTGGAATATCTGAGTAGTTTCATTGGCTAATTTTGTCCCTCGCTTTGCATGCCAAGGACCCTAAAGGATCTCATTTCTTGGTTATTCTCCCCCTGGATCTGTGAAGCAAAATCAAGTTTAAATTTCTTCTTGCATTTATTACTTAGTGGATCTAAATGGAATTAGAGGGTTACTAGGAATCAGGGTGTTACAATCCTAATTTATGTGCCTAACCTTCCTTGTTCTATTAGCTCTTAAAATTTTAGAATATCGGCTAGGTGTATAACATTTGGTATCAGAGCAGGCACCACGTTACATGTTCAAATACCAAAGGGGGCGACCTATGGAAATAGCTACCTCTTGCTTCAGCAGCTCTGGCCAAATGGCCCCTAGGGTTGTTCAGAGCCCATTAAAAAGTTGGAGTTAAAAAATCTTGATTCATCAAACTTGGGTGGAGTGTTTGTGATTCTAAAGGTGTTGTCCTAGCATCTTATGCGGACCCCTCAATATATCTAATTACGTTTCACTAGAAAACCAAGTATTGTGTCATTGGTTTCACATCTTTAGCGTTCACTATGGTAGACAACTTCATATTAAAGGTTATTCCAGCAATGTCCCAGTCTCCTACAGCAAGAAATAACCTCCATGGAGGCCAAGGTCAGCTTTCCATGAACTCCAGGACCTTACTTCAAATAATGTTGTATTTTGGTCTTGCATCCCTACTTGACAGCAAATAGGTGGTTTCCCTTCTATTCTTGGTGGCAAAGGGACCTCCATAAACTTTTAGCTTGTGCTTCTTTTGTGTGATACAAATCGTCATTCAAAAAGAAATAAATGAGTTGGATCAGTGTTACGATCCTGATTTATGTGCCTAGCCTTCCTTCTTCTATCAACTCTTGAGCTTTTGGCGATAGGTTAGGTACGTAACATTTGGTATAAGAGCCGTCACAAGGGTAGACGTCACAAAGTTGTACTAGTTCAACAGCTTGGACTCCACAAAGTTGACTCAATGCAACAACCAGAACTATAAAAGTTTCAAACAATTGCCATGTAGGTACTTAATTTTGCTATAATGTGGCTCTGTGTAACCTTTTACAGTACTAAACATAGAAAATGAAAAACTTCTTTTTAAATGGTTTTTCTTTAAATGAATGAAAAACTAAACATAATTATCCATTAGAGACACTTACGGATATGTGATGATAGAGATATTATGAGTTAATTCATCGCACCTTAAGAAACTGAGAGATAATTAAAAAATTCACAATGGGAAAGAAAGAAATCCTCTTATGTATCAAATTTTTAAACTATTTTAATATGAACTAGAAAGATTTTGTAACGCCTATGATCTTTGTGAATCTTTTGTCACTATTTCTTGCAAGAAAAACAAATATGTTTATGTAATTATAAGCATCAACAACAATTGTATTAAGGAATGATGATTAGAGACTTAACAATAGTAGTAGCAATACCTGGACTACAATATTTCTCATGAGTTCCTTGGCAGCCATACAAGTTGTAGATTCGGCTGTAGCTAAAGAAGCAGCTTCTTGAGCTTTTCGTTCCAGTTTTTGTAACTCTGCATCTTGAAGGTCATACTTTTGTTTCAAACCTTTAACCTACATCGAAACCAAATACACATCATCGAGTAATATATTACTCAATGCTCATAGTAAACTTAAAACATACATAGCCTTGAAAATTTTGTGAAATATCACTATATTTTTCATAATTAGAACAAAAAAATTTCATAGATACCTGGGCTTGTAACTTCAGAACTTCTTGGTTTAGAAACTCATTTGTCTTCTTAAGACTGTCTATTACACTTCTAGGATATACAGGAGTGGCTGAACGAGGAGGACTCGGCCTCCTCGAGTATGGAGATGCAGGCCGAGAATTCATCATTGGTTGTGGTGTTGATGTCACAATTGGTTTCAGAGCTGTTTGAAGTGCACTCAAGGAGCTTGGAAAAGCAATGTCTTTCAACTGCATAAAAGATGGTCCTTGAGGAGCTCGTACTAGGGAAATAGATTCAGCTTTCATCCCTTGCCTGACCGACTTCACTTCCATATACTTGATTGGTTCTATGTTCGGAGATAACAAAATCCTGGAGGATTTCATCTCCCCTCGATCTAATCTATCCCTGGAATCAACAGACCTACGTGGGAGGTTGTTCTTCCTATTAGCAGGATAGGCCAACCCTGATTCTGCTGCTTTGAGCTTTGCATAACAAGAATCACAAACTCTATGGGGTTTTCCAGGAGTTGGGGCCAATGCAGCTTTCAAAGCTTTCTTTGAGCTGCAAGCATGACAATGGACCAAACCACAATTATAACAGTTATGCCTCTTTCGAGTGAATCCAAAAGCTTGGCGGCATCCCGAGCAGAGAGACTGATCAGCACCAGAAACCCACTTATGAATACATATGCTTGCAGTGAAATTTGACCCACATGATATACTCTTAACATGCCGATCTCTCAGGGCTTCAACAAGAGTTGGAGTTTTTCGATCCTCAACATCCCCATGCCCCAGTCTTCCATTTGCACCACTCCCCCATGTAAACACCTCACTTCGTGATGTCAAAACAGCAACATGAAAAGCTCCGCATGCAATCTCTTGTATTGACTCACTCACCAACTTGTCTTGCACACAACAAGGAACCTTACCATCAGATTGGGGATTGCCCAGTTGACCATGAACAGTACTTCCCATGGTGAAGACATGGCCAGTACTCGTCAAAGCCACAGTAATACAATTCCCACATGCCAGTTGCTGGATATCATGGGTAATCAGAGAAGAAACAAGCATCGGCTTCCACCGTGTTTCCTTGTCTCCATGACCCAAACGGTGTTTATCACCGTCTCCCCATGTGAACAACTTCCTTTCCACATTATCATTCGACTGTCCATTAACCTCAACTATAGCAGCAGTATGGTATACTCCACATGCAACTTTGATCGTCTTCAAGTTGTGCATTTCAACTTCTCTCGGGTATGAAACACTTTCACTATTACCATGACCCAGAGCACCAAAAGTCCCATCACCAAACGTGAACAATCTCCCTGTAGATGTTGCCAATGCCGAATGCCAGGTACCACAAGAAACCGAAAGTACCTGAAGTCCTTCTAATGGTCCACAAATCCGTTTAGGTATCCAATGGCTTATCTCAGTTCCATGACCGAGAAGCCCAGCATTGAAGGTACCATCTCCCCAAGAAAATAGATCACCTGCAACCGTTACTGCACAAGTGTGATACTCACCACATGAAATGAAATCCATGTTATGTACCGCCAAGGACTCAACAAGCTGAGGACGGCTGATATCTATATCAGCACCATGGCCGAGCCTTCCTCCAGATTCCTCACCCCAAGTGAATACCTCTCCTTGCCTTGTAACAAGAGAGGCATGTCTAACACCACAAGAGATTTGATGAACATCCAAAACAACATTCGACTCTAAGGGCTTAGGAAGCAGCACGTCAGTTCTAGAGCTGCCAGACGTCAAAGAACCATCTGGTAAAGTCAAATCGCACCAAACTGCACCCCAGACATACACATCTCCCAAGGACTCTATGTCATCTTGTCCAGAACCGTGGCTTGAACAGCTAGGTGCACTTGAGACACTCAGCCGGACATTATCTCCGTTACTTTGTCTTAGTTGCATATTTGCACGTTCCAACCCAACATCTGACCTTGCCCCACCCGAAGATGAATCACGTGCAACAAAATCAAAAAAAGTTGTCGTGCTACAACTACGAGAAATGCTTGATGTAGGTTCTAGAGCTGCAGCAAATAATCGGCCATCTGAAATGAAATCTCCTCCATCCCGCAATAAAAAAAAAAAAAATGAGTTAAATAAAAAAATAAAATAATTATATATATATATATATATATATACCATAGTCTTAAAACCAAACATGTAATCAAACTGGTAAGAAAGTCGGTTTGATTAAATTAGTTAAATTGAGAGATGCGGTGGGTTGGCTAGAGGACTGCCTTTGACATAAAAGACATTGGGTTTAAATCTTAGCTTAGTACAAAATAGTTTTTTATCTTCTATCCTCTTCTTGCTTATATATCTGTGAACTGGACATGATTCAGTTCGAAGTTTAACCAGACTAACTAGTCGGCCTGGTCCGATTTTCAAAACACTGGTATAAGCCATGTCTCATAAAATACAAATTGCCACATAAGTAATTTGTTCTAAAAAATGAAAAACTACAACTACCAAATTAATTTCTATCATTTGATTTTCCAATTCTTCTTCTCCTTATATCTTTTGCCTCTCCTATATATATTTTGATATCCTAGTTTTTCTTAACTTATCAGTTGAAATTAATGACATTTGAGCACGGTGGCACAATACTACACAGAGATATTCAAACTCACATCGAAACTATCTAGTCTTGAACGTCTACGTTGACCGGTACCAATCAAAGCTTTAAGCCCTGCAAACCAAATCTCTGTCTCTGCCTTGTCCTTGCAAATCTGCATATCATACACCATTAGACAACTACTTTGAAAGTTCTACATAACTAACATGTAATCAAAGAAAACTGTAAATGCTAATTCAACACCAACCAGATCAAGCGAGCGTTCACCATTGTTATAAACAAGTGAAAATGACAAATACTCTTTGTCTGGGCGCAAATTTCTCCTAAAGACAGCCTGCACAAAAGCAACTAACCTTGAAAAAGAATTTAAAACTAATTCAGTTGCAATTCTAATGGGATATACTTTAATGAAAATAAGATAAAAATAGACTCATAGCAATGATATAATACAAATTTCATAAGAGAACATAAAGAAACTAGACTCACAGTTCTTTGTCCTGAAATAATTTTTGAGACAATATCTAACTTTAAACTTCTTTCATGCCCGTGAGAATACCAAATCAGTGTTGTTTCATCCTGTAATAAAGTAGTATGTTAAATACAATCAACCTAACCATATAATAATAATAATAATAATAATAATAAAGTTGCTTTTAGGCATATAATGAGAGTTTGCAAAGTATTATCATTGAAGTATAGTAAGTATAGTAAGAAACGTATGTGATCCATATTAAAATCGGATCTAACATGGTTGTTCAATAGTGTCCCTAGCAAAACACACACATATAAATAAGACAATAGAGTCTTTGAGAACTGTACCTTATTGGTATTCTATATGTGAAGTTTCAAAGAGCTTAGAGGACTATTATCTAAAAAAATTTAGTAATTGCAGGAGGTAAGTTATTATTTTATTATTAATTTATTTTTTTTCAATTATTTAGTTAAATTTATTACATTTTGTATCAGAACATTGTTATGCTTTTGCCTGACCCATTTGGATAGATAAAGTGGTCATTAGCAGTCGACAAACCAAAATGCGGTCATTACAGGCAAGGCGATGGCCGAAAGTCAGGCATTTGTTGTTGGATTGACGAATATAAAGTTTTATATTATTAAAAAACATAAGGATTTGACATTAGTGAATTCATTGGTCACTTCTATGATCAAAACATAATATATGTCTATATCATCAAGCATATAAATAACCTATTATTTAAAAATAAGTAGACATACTTTGGTTAATTGGATGGTAATAGGTTTAACAAATTCCATTTCTTAATATATTTTAGAGGCATAGAGATCGATACCAACTCTAGGCTTAAACAATACCAGGATTTTGATTGTCAAGAGGTCATTATCCTGGTTTTATGTTAAATATATTAAATATATTGCACTGTATTGCACTCCATTAATACCACTTTGCTCATTTCATCAGTAACTCCACTGGTAAAATACCCAAATGATCTTTTTTACTTCAATATTCGCTATGTAATTTTAAACTTTCTATTTCACATTCTTCACTTGACTTAAAAAATCTCCTCTATGGAGTTGACAAAGACTCCTTTTATCTTGTTGAAAGTGTCTCAAGATTCTTTACTAGTTTATTAGTTGTATACCACTCTACATTCCTTGTTTTGATATGCTTGGTTTATTGTATATCCATATCAATTGTTAAATGGGATGACTCAAACCCTAAAATGAATTTGAACTGCAAAATTCATGTATTCATACCTGATTCTTCAACTTAAATCAACTCACTTAAATATTTAAAAAGTGTTTATCCTTTTCTAACTACATATTATATTCTAGATATGTCATAATTAGAGAAGATACTATTTTAGATCGTATAGCACTATAAACTTGCATGAGGGTGTATACTTATATGTGTTATTAGCTATTTAAAGGTTTATTTATTCTATTTTATATTGTTTTAAATTTTTGGGCAATTCTGTCTTGAATTTTTGATAAAGAGAGTGGAGGAAAACTTTTAATTCTTCCCAAACAGGCATGTCATCATCTTTTCCTTCCTTCTTTATTCTAAATTAATTAGTAAATTTTCTCTTCAAGTTTGGAACTTTACAATAACTATGTTGAAATCTAATTACTTTTGCACTCTTTCATGGTTTACTAGTAAAAACTACATAAGTCCTTAATAAGAGAGAAAAAATAAAAAGCAACACAAATAGAAAAACATTTTGAAAATTCTACCCAACAAAAAAAAAAGCTCTTACCACTGAAACTCTAAAAGGGCAAAATTTGGGTTTCCCTTTCCGACTATATTTGACCAATTGAGTGCCTTTCTTCAAAGCGAGAATTGCCTTTCAACAAATAAAATTGAAGAATATTAAGTAAAACTAAAAAAATAAATGACAAAATATATTACAAAAAATCATCACAAAAAAAAAATAGTCAAGATGAAGAACAAAACTCTTAACCTATCAACAACTTGTTTAATGTATTTTATGACTAATGAGATACCAATAAAAAATAGACCTCACTGAATTTTAACTCCTCTATCTTTACACATACCCTCTATTTGATAAGGAAAATCAGACACATACATGTAAAAGAGAAGATGAAAATGTTTGAAGTTAGAACCATCTTTGTATAAATTGTATGTACAAGTACACAACATTTATTAAAGATAAATGAGAGCTACCATGTGAAGATTCGTAATAGAGATCATTGTTTTATGGAAGTGTGCTATTATACAAAGTAACGGGATGAACTAATATTAGCAACAAGCATAGTTTACTAAATACATGCACATAGAATACGTTATGATAGAATATTTGTAAATGGAATCAATATAAATAAAATTAAATAAAATGAATGTAGAACAAATGTTAGCTTTTCTCAATCACCATACATTGGAAACTAAAGATTAAGTCATTGTAATTTTAATACCATGTCTCCAAACATGCATTGATGATAAAACCTTGTGTGGTACACCAAAAACTAAAAGAAGATCCTACCAAAATTGGGAGGAAAAAGTGTTTGACTCACTTGCTCGATGTCGCTCTCGGGATTGCCATAATTACTAAGATCTGCCATTCCATCTGAAACAATTCTTAGGAAATTGCCAGAGGAAGAGTCGTGTGACGACCAACTGCATCAGGTACAACGACTTCGACACCTCAGTCTTCATAGATATTACTCTTCAATATCGTGCCTATCAAGAAAATCAATTTTTTCCATGAATCCCTTAAGAGTAAATTAGAGGAAAACACAAGATGCTTGGGATAAAAATTAAAAAATAATTGCATCATACATTGTAAAATAATAACACACAAGGTACATATTTGGTTGTAATTATTCATACCTTTCACCCATTTACATTGTAAATAGAGAAAGACTTAATTTAATGTAAACCACAAGGAATCACTAAAATATTTAACAATAAATAATATCACTAAATAATTAAAAATAAAGATCGACTACATGTATAGGTACAAAATTATTTTCTAAAAGAAAAATTAAAAAAAGAAGTGGCGGTATATTTTTAAACGAGAGTTAAAGCTTTATTCACATTTACAAACATACCCTAATTTAAAAAAAAAAAATCTACTTGTTTCTTCTTTAAAATTTTGCATGTAAGAAAACCTTTTCCCACATATATACATACACACTTACATATATATATATATATTTATATATATATATATATAATCATTTGTGCACAAAAGTCAATATGTTATGCTTACTAACTCTCAACAAGCGTCATATTTTTTATTTAGGATCTAAAACTTGTGCCTATCTAAAATTTTTAAATAAAGTTTGAATTACTTGTATCTAACAAGAACTATTTTGACGTATTCTATGATAATGTCTCCACTCAATTATGTTATAATAAATTAGAAGAATCAACACAAGATACTAGTTTGTTACCCAAGAAGATTAGTACTGCTCTGAGAAATAGAAATGCATACATATCTCTGATAGTTTTGTTATTTGTGACTGTGATCATTTGAAGAGTGACACCATTACTGTGGACCTTAATAGTTGTTGCTCCATAATCCACACCTATAATGAGTAAAATTACAAATAAGTACTTCGATAAAGGGCTAAAAGCACCAAATTTTAATTCCTACATGGAGGACATTATAATGTGACACAAAAAATCATATGTAGTTATAATATACTATTGGCATTGTGCTAAAGTCTCAAAATTGAGAATAATTTGTTGAATTGAAAATTTTCTTATAAAGCATTTGAAGAATGCATATAAAACAAAACTCACACAAAACATACAGAAAGAACATATTAGGTCGATGCTTTCTAATCTCAATAACAAGCTTTTTAAAATCTTTATATCCACATTTTAACCAATTTAATTGAGCTGAAGAAACAAAGTATAGTAAAATAAGAAAAATAAAAGATAATCAAATTTTAAAAAATTATTATTCTATATAGGAGAAAAAACTCTTCTTCTTGGAAAATTAATTATCTCTAATAAATTTTAACCAATACATAAAAATTGATAAATTTCCAATAAAATAAAAACAACCATCGTGAAATATATATGTGCAAGACAACTTAATAGTGAGATAATTTTATACAATTTTTTCGTGACCTACTCTTTGGCGACTTTCACTTTGGACTAGGTAGTATTTTTCACTCGTCGCCCCCTCAAGGATTCAAACATGTGACGTGACGTCAGCTCTAATACCAAATATTGGGTACCTTCTATGAGCTAAACTTTTTTTTACTAAAGTTAGAAAAACAATTAATTATATTGCAAATGTTAGCAATTGTCATTAGGAATCAACTACAAAATAATAAAATCCAAAGTTGTCTTTGTTAGTACTGCCTAAAATATTTGAAGTTTGTTTGGATTTGAGTGATTCATCACAATATTTCTATGTATGACTCCTCTTTATTTATGAAATTTCAAGAAAATTAATGATTCCTTCCTCTAAGAGTACATTTTTTCACTTTCTTCTTCTTAATTGCCACATCATGTTCACATGTTTAAGCCTACAACTTGTACAATAACCAATTTAATTAACTCAAACAATGAGGAAATTAATTTTGCAAGTTGTTTTTAACATTAATCCAAAAAAAAAAAAAAAAATAAAGAAGTTATCAAAAAGCTTACAATAATGCAGAATATATAATCTTCTATCATGAGTAATTTGTATTCGTTATAGAAAGTAACATAAAAAGATGTTATCATTCACAATTTAGCCAAATTCCAAATCAATTGCCAAAAAAAGTCCAAAGATAAAAAAGTTGAGAGTACAAATGAAAGCAATGGTTAAGTTACGTGGGGTAGCACGGGTTTGGTGTGGGTTGGGTTTTCGAAAATCCGAACCCGACCCCATATATACTACCTAAAACTTGAACCCGTGAAAAACTTGAATGGGTATTAAAAACTCAAACCCAAACCGATATGTGCTACCTAAAACCTGAACAGGTTTTAAAAACCCAAACCCGAACCCGACCCAATCAAAACCCGATGGGTTTTCTTAAAATACAAAAATGATTAACAAAAATCACAGAAATTATTTATTAAAAATGTTTAAATAAAAATATTTAAAAACCCAAACCCAAACCGATAAGTGCTACCTAAATCCTGAACGGGTTTTAAAAGCCCAAACCCGAACCCGACCCCGATGGGTTTTCGTAAAATATAAAAATGTTTAACAAAAATAACTGAAACTCTTTATTAAAAATGTTTAAATAAAAAATAAATGTAATAATATAAACCCATGGGTCATGTTCAGGTTTTTTGGGTAAATCTGAACCCAACCCAACCCACCTTTGGTTTATATTCCCTAACCCAAAGCCTACCCACGGGTTGAATTTCGGAGTCCAAACATGTTTTTTTTTTAGTCAGGTTGGGTCGGGTTACGCGAACAACCCGACCCAATCCCCACCCCTACTACAATGTAGGAGTTGAAAGAAGAGATGAAATGACAAATACTTGAAAAAATGAATCTTTGTGTACGGTTGTAACTTTTCTCAATGAGAATCTACTACTTAGATTGAAACAATATACACTTTTCATTGAGCAAATGCAATTAATGTTTCTGGCCTTGCATATCTAAATATTAATATAAATGTGTAAGGATAAATTTTTCTTAATTTAAAATATTAGTACGAAAGGAAAAAGAGGGAGATGACAAAGCATACCAACAGAACTAAGGATGTAGTTTGCATACTAAATATAAAAAAATCTGTTTATGAGAATCAGATTTTAAACCATTTGAAGGGCATGCATCTTCCAACAGAATGAGAAGGAAAAAAAAAAAAAAAAAAAAAAAAGATCATGACAAAAAACAAAAAGTTCCAGATTGATCGGATAATGATTCATTTCCCATTTGAGATAATAAGAAAACATATAGAATAAGTAACAGCAAAGTCCATAAAAAAATTTAAAAGAAAAAAAAAAACAAAATTCGGGGTCAAAATCTACAACCTTTACCATAAAAGGCAGAAAAAGAAGAAGAAATATTAACGTATGAAGGCAATGAGGAAGAGACCTACCGAGAGCCGCCTTAAACGACGATGATAGGAAGAGATGAAGAGGAACACACCCGTCCCTGATGGAAAGAATATCGCAGGAGCTTTGGAGAGAAGATGAAAAAAAAAAAATTCCGAGAAGACCAAAAGCGGGAGATGGAAATGATGTCTCTCTCCCACCCTCCAACGTATTTACATGTCCCGATTTTTCCTCGAGTCTTCTCCTTGACATCCCCCAGTTTTCTCTCTAATGGCCGCGAAAGAGATTGATTCATTTCCCACATTTACTCTCGACCCGGTTTTCTCTCCAAGAACCTATTTTTAGGATATGGATGCTCTCGGCCGCTAAGCATGTAATTGAACTAGCATCCACATCGTATTTCTCCGTCTCCTTCTCCTTTTCGTCACGCATCCGTTCTCTTAATCCTTTCTATCTCCTTGCTCATGATTTCTTTCTCACGGCAAACTGACGCTTGACTTCTTTCCCACTCCGGCTGGACTGAAGAATTCTCGGACTGCTTTCTACTCGGAGACGCTTCCTAAACTCCCAATACATCTGCTCGATCGCAACTGATTCCATTGATTCTCTGGTACGTTTGTCTTTTCAAAGATTCATGTTTGTATTTTTTTCCCAATTGATGTTTTAAACTTTTAACGACCCGTCTTTTTTTCCTTCGCAAAATCGCAATCTATCTTCAAAGATTCCATTAATTCTCTGGTTCCATTCTGTGTTTGACATTTATATATACATCACTGATCTTTTTGTTTAATTTCTTGAATACCCATGTCAGTCAATAATGTTTGTTGTTGCTTAGACCAAGCTTCTGCTACAAAATTGAACAAGCAGGATCTTAGTCTACATATATAAAAGCTACACGTTCTTACCTCTTCAAGCTATATGTTTATGATCAGTTTTCCTACCTCGATCAAGAGTACTGATCAGTTGTTGATTACTTCTCGACACTGGACCTTGGTTTATACATGCATGGCTAGTTTCTCAGTGTTACTTAATGGCCGTGTCAAACAATTACCAAGGCACTTATTATCGCAAATCATTACACCATCTTCTTCGATCCATATTCCACACTAATCTTAAAGAAGCTACTTTCATTAGCTATGGTTATTTTATATATAAAATAAAATATAGATTTTTCAAATTTGTATTTATTCTTCAATGAAATATAATAGGAGAGTGTTTAATTTAAATCCTTTTATTTTTTTAATATTTAATTGAATTTAGTTTAGTTCTTATTCTATTTATTTTATAATTGGCATGATTAATTTATATTTTAGTTAGTTGACATTTTTTTTAAAGAGAGGAGAGGGTCCCATAGGCTTTTTTACTAGTTGGCTACATATTTAACTCTTTAATTTATTAGAATATAAATATATGCATGTAATGCATATTTATTGTTTAATTAACTACCAAACTAATAATTAGTTGATATTTAGTAACCCGATTCAATCTCTCCTTTAGGCATTCTAACACTTTATTAATTACTTGTATGATGCCAAAACCTTGCTTAATTATGTTACCCTAAAGTGTGAAGTGAGGTGGTAAATGCAAACAAGGAATGATAAAGACTATTTATTTAGGTCTCCTAGTGTTCGTCCACGATGGAGACGTAGAGATCAGCATTAGCAAGTAATTTCAGTTAGGTTTTAGAAAATTTTCTTACAATATATATCAATATAAATATGCATCTAATAGATGCCATGGAGGACTCAAGAGTCTTTAGAATGTCTCCTTCTGCAGTTGAGCTGAATGCTCATGAAATGGTGTGCATGGGGAAGAGATCAGAGGCGAAGAGTGCAGGAGTGTCCTTGGAATTCATTCAGTCAACTGTGAAAACTGAAGGGGGAGGGGAACGAGATCCATTCTACGTAATGGATACCGGTGTGGTTATCAGTCTTTGGAAGAAGTGGGCGAGTTGTCTCCCTCGAGTCCGGCCTTAATATTACGCCGTCAAATGCAACCCAAATCCGGCAATCCTGCGCACCCTCGCCGCTCTCGGTTCCGGTTTCGACTGCGAGAGCAGGGCGGAGATGGAGGCGGTACTCGACCTCGGCGTCTCGCCGGAGGACATCATCTACGCCAATCCCTGGCAAAGGCGAAACACACATCAACTACTCCGCCGCAGTCGGTATCCGCCTCACCACATTCGACTCCGCGGCGGAGATAGACAAGCTAGCTGAGGAAACACCATCCCCGGACCGCCGCCCTACTCCGCCTCAATCTCGATACCCTCGGCGACAGCGAGGCCCGGTGCCCGCTCGGACCCAAGTACGGCGCCCTCCCGGAAGAGGTGGCGCCGCTCTTGAAACACGCGCGCGATGCGGGGATCGCCGTCGGGGGGTCTCCTTCCACGTCGGCAGTGCGGCCTCGAACCCTAGGGCATTCGGCGAAGCCATCGCCCTGGCGAGGCGGGCCTTCGACGCGGCCCACGAACTCGGCCTGCCCAAATTGCAAGTGCTCGACATCGGCGGCGGGTTCATCGTGGGCCCCAATTTCGAGAACGCCGCCCGTACCATCACCGCCGCCCTTTCATCCCATTTCGCCGACTTCGAATCGGATCTGACGGTGATAGCGGAACCGGGGCGTTTCTTCTCCGAAACCGCGTTCACGCTCGCCACCAACATCATCGGCAAGCGGGTCCGGGGCGACCTGAGGGAATACTGGATCAACGACGGAATCTACGGCTCCATGAACTGCATCCTGTACGACAAAGCGACCATCAATGCCGTACCCTTGGCCTGCGCGTCCAATCCAGGAAACCATTCTTGTACCGGCATGAAGACCCACGGAGCCACAGTGTTTGGCCCTACCTGCGATGCTCTTGATACGGTGTTATCCGACTACCGGCTGCCGGAGCTGGAAGTGCATGATTGGCTGGTTTTCCCAATCATGGGGGCGTATACGGCCGCCGCCGGCTCCAATTTCAATGGCTTCTCCACTGCTGCTACAGGAACCCGAGTTGCCTTCTTTGATCCACCAACCCTACCCGCGTAAACTAATACCCCCGAATCCGCCTCGACAAGGGCTCTGCGTACCTCTTCGCACTCTTCTTCGCTGCAGATCATCTCCTTCCCAATGAGCATGGCGTTTAAAGTCGCTCGCTGCAAGTTAGAATGACTATATGGATACCATGGTTAGTTTGGAGTTTCAAATTAAAAATAAATTAACTTATCCAAATAATATATATAGTTATTTATATCGATTTTGTGCGTAATATATAATTCCAAATATATATGATGTTTGACATGAGATTGACATAGTTACTATTGTATTCATTTTTTCCCTAAAATTTATTAATATATGCCTTTATGTTGTAGTATTAAAAGATAAAAATAAATTATAGTTCAATTAATTTGATTAAGAATTTGTAATACTACACCATGGTCAAACTTAGATTTAGCATGGAATTGTAATTTGAATGTAGAATTATTGTATATTTTACTCGTATTTATATAATTAATGCCTTCTATAATTCTCATTCTTGAGTGCAAAATTTTCGTATGCTTGCAATATAGTTAAAACCAAAAGTTTAGGATGAAATTCAATATAGCTAACCTAAAGGGTGCACTGCGGTGAAATCCACAGGATTTCTTGATCTTATAAGAAAAATAAGCCATTAACTCTTACATTCGCTTCCCTCCAGTTGCACACTTGCCCCAAAAGCCTCGCACTAGTCGACTCCATTGTCCTTTTCAGTCCCGAAAATGTCACACCATTGTCCCCAAGTATGAGTCTGAAATTTGTAGCTCGAACCTTCATCTGACTGAACGTGCTCGAACACTTCTACCTCGTGCGTCAATCCTAATGCAACTTCCTGATAAGAGATTTGTGTACATCAAAAGCCTACACGGGCAACTTTTGAAAGCAAAACTGCCAGTGACTGTGATCCCATAATTGGAAATTGCTGGCAAACTACACCACTGCGAGATGACATCTTCATCTATAGTAAGAAGCTAGGACGTAAAGCATGATAGAAGTTGCCGTAGTGACTATGAGTTCCTGTTCATCCAACCAAAACTTCCATCAGAAAGCCAAGCAATGATCAAGTACAGGGGAGAGATGCAAAACCACGTTCTTACTAACTGAAGCTTCCTAAAACGACTAATATGTGGCAAGAAAATTGCACACAAAACAAATATATAGTAGTTGTAAAACAGATATCCAAAGGCAAAAGTTCTGAAGTCTCTTTCTTTTCCTAAGAAAGCAAGTACCAATTGCACAAAAGACTTTCGGCTATTGGGATAATTAGACTCCAGTCCACATACATTAGATGCAACCATCTTCTATTTAATCTTGTGACTAATAAGTAACGAGGAAGTTCTATTTCTTCCAAGTTTGCAGTTGTTATTTAACAATGCTGATGACTGAAATTCATTTCATAGCATCTATACTTTTTTTTTACTTTTTCAAAAAGCAAATCGTAGAGCTTCATTATACCAAATCCAGGCCCCTCTTTAGCCTCAAATTCAAATTCACACAAACAAGTGCAAAGTCATACCTGATTATTGTAAAGAAAAACAGGTATATATTGGCCAAGAAATTCAATCAAGTTAAGTAGCCCAGTGTATGCCTGCAAACAGATAAGCATTGATCAGATCCATCTTGAAGAAACTAAAAGAAAGGGAGAATCTTTCGACAAACAATCATGTGGCACAAGATAATTGCCTGAACATTCCATGCTTATCTCTAGACTAACCTCCATGATACTTGAATCAGAAAAACAAGAGATCAGTTGTACTACATCACAAATTGAGGATTTGATGCTTTCTTCCCCTTGAATTAGGGATAGGAATCAGCTTCACTACAACATAAGCGACCACATTGCTATATCTAGACTTCTCAGCAAATTTAAGAAGATTTGCAGAAGCAAGATGGATGGGATTGACATGCCATAATTCCCAGAGAATTCAAAAGTAGACATTATTTTGACATCATTAGCAACAAAGAGAAATGTACTAAAACGCTTCTCATTTAACGGAAACCACCAATCTCTGGCAGAAATGTTCTTCATACCAAAGATGAGAGAGCTATACAGCCAAACACAAATGTGAGAGAGCGAAGGAGACGTTTTCCCATCCGTAATGCCCGTCCTTCATCCTCAATTTCAACACCATCTTCCTGCATCCAAAAGTAAATATTAAAGAAAAATCAGAGGATCAAATAATATAGAGAAGATGGATTTAATCAAAAGTCACCAAGAACAAAAATTATTCATTGAAATTTTACAGATCACCAACTCGGAAATAATTCTGCATCAAAAAAGAAAAGCAAACTCACAGTATATATAGGAGATGCTTGAGGCTCAAATGCTTTCAACTTCTCAAATATGCGGTAAACAAATACAAATGACAAAAACTGCAAAGGTTTATATTCAGCACTGCGCTTGATAAAAATCCAGACTGTCTGCAAACAGATAAAAATGACAGATCAGACCCCAGTGGTAAAAGCAGAAGGGCTTTAATACAAGTAAAGGTTTTGCTGAACCAAATTCTATGAATGAGGCAAGTAAAAGTGAGATGCAGAGGAAACAAAGGTCGTGGGATCATTGTAGCCTCATCCAACTATGCATAGAAAATAGTTTAAGTACATTATAACATGCAACTGGAGGCTTTCAGTAATATTGCTCAGCTCTCCATCAGTCAGAAAAGAAAATAACAACAGCACCAATAACAAAAAAAAAGTAATAGTATTAGCTTTGTTAAAAAACTCATGTACCAAAGGCAGTTCAGTAATTTCAATAGCAGCCTAGGGTGTGGTATAGTTCATTGTGTTTGAAGTGTGGTTAGGTTATTGGGGTTTTTTTTGTGTGATTCTGAACTCTAGGAAATGAATGATGAGATCTTATGTGAATAATGTATTTTTTATCCATCCATGTACTTTACTCAAGAGATAACTTTTACTCCTAATCCAAAAAGCTCAAATGCACATCATACAAGAGAACCTTTCCTCTATCTATTTTACTTTTTGAGTTTTAAATGACATGAGAACAGGTTGTGTTTGTGGACCAAGGCTCAGTTGTGATCTCCAATTTGTTCGTGAACTCCATGAAGTGAAACCAGTTTGTGTACTCAGTTGGGAGTTGAGGCCCACATCTCGCCAATTTTGTGTCAGTTAAGAAGCGGAAGTATTGAGTGGGAAAGTCCACATTGAAAACAGTTAAGAAAAAGTAATAGGGTGCAGTAACAGGCCTCCTAAGTAGGTAGTCATTTTGGAATCGAACGGAGCTTTCTTGAGCCCATAAACAAGGAAAATCTGACTTATAAGTACAAGCTGCACACTTCAGACTTACAAATACTGCAGATATTGCCATATTGATTTTCATATCTTTATCGCTGGACTTTGAAAACCTGCAAATAGGTGGTGTTAACAACTTATCACAAGAATTTTGATAGTTTAGGACATTTAAATGCAGGATATGATTGCAACGATACCTTGGTCCCCAGGGTACAATTGGCTGCTTGTCAGCATATTTAATATCCTTGGAAACCTAGAAAAAGAAACAAAAGACCATGTACAAACAACTGAAGTTAGAAAATGGAATAGACAAGTCCAAAATATGCCAAAAGCTACCAAAATGTTCTGTTGACCTTATGCTCTTGTTAGGCTTATGGAAGATGACTGCAACTTTTCTTTTTTTTAATGAAAGGCTAACAGTCTGTTTTAGAAAAGGTCATTGGCATATCCACCATAGCTCCTATTAAAGGTAACAGGAACCTATGAGTGTGGTATTAATTCATTCAACATCACATCCAAACCTCTACAAGAGTGATAAATGGGTTGCAAACTTGACTTAGTCATCCCTTTTGTTTTGTGTTTATTTGCCATTCAAAAAAGACAACCATACATATATGACATCAATGTGTATCAAGCAACTCAAATACCTCCCATGCAATTAATGAGTGTGCATGTCACAGAGAGAGAGAGAGAGAGAGAGTAAGACACAAACAGAGAGAGAGAGACAGAGAGAGAAAGACACAGACAGAGACAGAGAGACAGAGAGAGACTACGAGACAGCAACAAACAGAGGAAAGTGTGAAAAAGAGAGAATCTTCAAGGATATGCTAACACCTCAAAATAAAGACTACCTATCAAAGTTGAACCGTTTAGATGCCAAGCGCAATTTTATAGACCGATTACTAATTCATTCAGATCATACCAAGTACCAAAAGAAAGGAGAGGCAAATATACAGAGCATATAGGATAATAAGTACATCATTTTTGCGGAATTTTGTAGCTTATCGGTTAATGTCCTCATCGGCCAGGATATTTTGAATTAACATAATAAAAGCAGAAAACATAAAGTACCTGAAATGAACCAAAGGTAAGCCCTTTCTTCCGATTTGTCAGCTGAGCCATCATAATTTTATCATATGCCCTTTCTAACTGGAAGAATACGCAGCATTCACAAATTTTTAACCGAAATAATCAAATGAAATAAAGCCCGGAATTTACTAACAATTGACCTACTCGCTCCAGATATACTTCATCTCCTCTTCTTTCAGCATCTTTGCGTTTTCTCGTATACGCTGCTTTAATCATGTCAAATCCTGCTATAGAGCTGACACCAAGAACCTAAAACAAATCTTCAAAAAAAGTTACTACAGGATAGTGTGGAATCCTACCCCATGATTAACCGAGTTAGCGCACGGTAGCTAGAATCAGCGGTAATTAAAATGTGCAAGCAATTACCTCGTACGGATTCTCGTTGCTTCCTGCCTCCGAACTCCCCGTAGCTGATGATGCAGAACACGAGATATGACGACAGGGGGCTCTGCTAGTAAACCTGCAGCCTCAAGCACCACTTGAAGTAAACCCCTCAACGAAACGCAAACATGACTTTCACAATGAAACAAAGAGAAGCAAGTTGATGTCGAACGCTCTTCTGGGGAGCACAACTAATCCATGACCGCAGAAAACGAAAACAGGACGCCTGGCAGACTACAAATAGTCCTGGACTATCCATTTGACGATAACAGTTAAATTCAGCCAAAAGTCGAAAAACGTTAGCATCGTCCAAAACACACCTGATAGAAGGGGAGAGGGAAACATTCGGTCTGGAACCATGGGAGAACCAAGTGCTGCGGGAGAAGTGAGGCCTAGGGCACAGTACGACGTTCGAAATTGCCATTGTCATAACAACTTCAGGTCGAGTTCGAGCAGACGGAAGCAGGTCGTTTGAAAGTTTCAATCAGAAATTCCACAACTTCTTCAATCTTCATACGGCCTTTTATCTTTGTTACAGAAAACCCGCGGCCCGCAAATCCAAAACGACATTCTGTCTCGTCTGTCTGGTAGTCCCGTCCCATTGGGTTAACCCGAATTGGGGGATTGGGTCGGGGTCACAGCAGACTCGCTCCTTTTGTCACATACTCGCTCTTCCCTCGCAGACTCGCTCTTCCCTCGCGCAGACTCGCTCTTCCCTCGCGGACTCGCTCTTCCCTCGCGGACTCGCTCTTCCCTCGCAGACTCGCACTTCCCTCGCAGACTCGCACTTCCGTCCCTGACTCGCTCTTCTCCCGCTGACTCGCTCTTCTCTCGCTGACTCGCTCTTCTCCCGCTGACTCGCTCTTCTCCCGCTGACTCGCTCTTCTCCCGCTGACTCGCTCTTCTCCCGCTGACTCGCTCTTCTCTCGCTGACTCGCTTATATGCTTAATATCTTTCATATATGCTTAATATATGAAAGATGCTTCTAATTAAGTTTTAACTACTATATTCCAATATTACTAGTAGTGGTAAATTCATATATGGAAAGACTGGATTCATGTTTTGTTGGCATTATATGATTTATTAATATCTCATGTGATATAGTTAGATTTATTAAGATGTCAAAAATTTTCAACAGTCTTCGGTTAGAACTCAGGACTTGTAATTCCGCGTACTATCAAAATTGTTTTTTTCCCGTGTAGCAGCACAGATAAAGTAATAGATCTACTTTGAAATGGCCGACTATATCAAAAGATGTCAAATGCGAGGAACTTGCAGTCCTCTTTAAAAGTGGGAGAAAACATTCTCTGTTTACCAAACCAAGGAGCTCAAAAATCATAAGCTAAAAAAACTATTTATTGCAAAAGAGAAGGACAGATGAAAGAAAGCCTGCTTGAAGGATGCATTCAGCAGGGGTAATTTATCCTCTTTAGTACTCTCTTTCTTGTCAAAAGACATTCTACGAGTGATATCATCCGGACTTTTTTCTTTTTAAACTTCACCCCAAAGTACATTACATGATAACTTCCTTGTGCACTAAAGCAAACATAACAAAATCGGAATTAGAAAAAAGGGATTTTTTTTTTCTCTTCAGTTAAAAGAGCATATGAAATGGTATTTAGCAGATTTGTGACAGTTACCCAATTGCTGGAAAGAGAATAGCTGCATCATTCAGCAATCAACTGTTCAAAGAATAGCTGGGTCCTTGTATCTCTTGAAAATATCTTCAATTCCGGCCATGACCTCTGCAGGCAAAGGTCGTGGTGTTTTCAAAAATGCATCAATGTCTTCTTTCAGTTGCTCAACAGATGTTGCACCAATTATAGAACTGGTCATGAATGGTCGGTCCCGAGTAAAACCAAGAGCAAGCTCAACGGGGCTGAGACCGTGCTTCTTGGCTAACTCAAGGTATAATTCAGTTGCTTCCTGGATTTTAATGCCGAAGTTAGCACTTTTCTCAAAGTAAACCCAGGACTAAGTTTAGAATTTGGAAAGGAATAGAGTAACAGATACCCTAGCAACAGATTTGTTGTATCTTTCCATGTATCCTGGAAAGAGGTTCAGCCTACCCTTTTTTGCTGCTTCTGAATTTATATCTAAGTACTTGCCAGTAAGAGACCCGCCACCCAACGGTGAATACGCCAGCAATCCAATGTTGCAATTGTTTGGATGGCATACTTCAACCAAATCAACTGTACAAATCTAACAATCCATGTCAGATTAACTTGGCATTGCACAAAAGCCTTCAAGAAATAATAATAACCGAGACCTTAAGTAACTTTTCTATATATACAGTACAGATCATGAACTTTTTGTTAGTTTAAAACTATTCAAATCATTATATCATAGCTTTGTGCTTTACTTGTCTTACTTCAGTTTGTTACCTTCAAATTTACATCGAGCAAGCAGACTGTAGATGTTTTGGATGCTGACAATCTTAGGTAATCCTTCAACTTTTGCTGCATGAACAAACTCCATCACCCCGAAAGAGGTTTCATTTGAAACGCCAATGTAGCGAACCTGTAGGTATGAAAAGACCATGCATAAGGATGAAGCTACCAAAAGCCACATCCAGAAGAGAAACTGCACATATATTGGTGGTTGGAGTAGTGGGGAACTTAGAAGATAACAGAGTAGTAAAATTAAATGTTCAGAGAACTATTTAATAAGATCTTCTTCCTGATATTATCTATTTCTTTATTTAAAAAAAAAATCTTACTGAGAAATATCAACAATATCTGGCATGGTTATATTGTTAAAGAACAAGGATAGTGACTGTCTGCACAAGAGTTCATTGCACACAAGAGTCAAATTTGTCCAGAATATATAATTTTTGCAATAAATTCTTCGCTATTTCTAGAAGTGAAATGTTAGTTACACGGTATTTCATTTAACCATGTGGCACATTGCGAGCGATCAGTTCCTTCAGTCCTACTGATGTGACTGCTTGTAGATATAACAAGAACCAATTCGTGTCACAAGATCTCTTGAGGGTTTGAGCCTACAATTTGATTGATTCAATTAAGGGCCTTAAGTTTTGGCCATGAATGGGGATATCAAACTGGAAAAAGTGTACAATCAGGTTGGTAGGGCAAAAGGCAAAACTCGTGGTAGTGTCTACTGTTTTGGAGTACAAGTAATTTTTCAGACAAATGTTGAGGAAAATTTAGGAAGCTAGCATGGGCATTGTTGTAGATCAAAGAATATAATTCAGGTTCTCAAGAGACAGTCGAACTGTTTGAGCTTCTTGGTCTCTTTCTCTACACCAGCAACACCCACCTAAAATCCCTCTACAATGCTGCTCTGACCGCATCAGTAAGCATGCACTCCGTTGACCCTCGCCTCACTCTTGGGGTCATCGATTCTGGTATTCTTGTTACCTGATGATTAAATCCTCGATTTTTTCCTCTATCTCATATACCTGTTTTATGCTTTTTAATTGATGTTTTGGGACTCTATTGCATTATGGATGTGTTGGAGCATTTTGATCTTTAACTTAAACTTTTAATGGAAAATTGTTAGGCTTGACATCCTAATAAGTTGCTCTCCCAGATGTCTATTCTCACTTTAACAAAAAGACTATTGGGTGTTGACTCCACATCCTAACAAATTGTTCTCCCGGGCATATTCTATTCCTCCCTCTCTGACTGTCACCTTCTCTTCTCTTTGACAAATTTTACTGTCAGTTACTTCCTTGTCCTAAGAGCTCTATAATAAGGATAGAATAGGGCAACAAACTGAAGCTGCTTAGACTAGAGAACCAAACCAAGTTTTTATCCTAGGTTGCAGATGCCTTAAATATAAGGTGGGAATATGTCCTAAATATAAGGTGGGAATGTTTGACATTGCTCCCTCTCACGTGAATGCTCTCATTGTGGCTCCAAAATGTGGATAAGTTTGGTTGGAGATCAAATTATTATAGGAGATTCGTTGAACTATAATACCAAGATGAAACACATTCAACTTGACGCATTCAAGCATAAAGAGAATAGACCTGAGACAATTTTTTGTACTAGGTTATGGATCACTCTGTATCCAATGCAGGCATAACATTACAAACACAGAATGCCTCCATCCAAGAAAGGATATTTTAGACATAATCAGTAAAACATCTTATAGGCATTTGTGTCCAAAAGAAATCTTCTGTCAAAAGGTGCATACAGTTAAAATAAATGTCCCACGAATATTCACTAATATAACTTAGCATTACCTTCCCTTCATCAATGAGATCCTGAAATGACTTGAGTTGTTCAACAAATGGTACACTAGGTCTCCACTTGGAAGGATCATATGTGAACTCACCAAATAATGATACATAACGATCTGGCCTGAAAATATACACAGTTCTTAGAAACCAGTGTCAAAGCAGTTACATGATCAAGATTATACAGTCAAACCATTTAGCATAATTTTGAATGTTTAAGTTGCCTTTGGGCAGTTTTCCATTAAGGATTATCAGCATCACAATTGAGAGGGGTTGACATTCCACTAGTTACTAAATTGAATGCCAATATATCCAAGCTACAGTTGAACATGATTTAAAGAAATATAATGTGGTGCAGTTTTAAAATACTGACCAGTGTATCTGCAATAAATCAATATAGTCAGTTGACAAGCGTTTTAGGCTTTCTTCTACACTTTCTTTGATGTTGGCTGCATCAACTTGCAAAACCTTGGCATTCTTTCTAATATAAGCTGACCTCTCTGAGTAGCCACAAACCTTTGTGGCCAAAATCACCTAACATGCATGAGATATATATTGTTTAGGCACAAAGAAACGTTCAGATTCATTTGACAACCTTGTTGCCATTGCAGTAGCAGAAAAAGGAAGTTATTCAAGTCAGACAACAATATATCATACTTTATCTCGAGAACGAGATTTTAGCCAACTGCCAACGTAAAGATCAGTTCTTCCTTGTGTCTCTTTTTTCATCGGAATGGGATACTGTCAAACAGAAGAAAATTGCAATTCATGATCAAAACAGTTGTCATCTTGAGGAAGAAACAGCATAGGCCAGACAAAAGTTGTGGTAAAATTTGATAGCATGCAAATGAGAAGATGCAGCGGAAGAAAATAGACGGGAAGCTTCTTATTAGGAACGGAGGGTCATGATAATTAAGAAACAATCAGCACTGGGAATCATATTCATTTGCAGAAGACTTTTGTTCCGCCTTTTGGAATCCCAAGTGCAGAAAACCATTTAGAGATATCTCTTATACTGATCCTAATGGTGTTGTATCTATGAAATAAGATGGTCGAACCCATCACAGAGAAGTAAAAAAGGTAGTGACCAATAAACAACCGTGAATCCATGTTGGTTACTGAAATCTGACATTTGAAAACTGAACAACAGTTGAAAGTATAGAATTTATTTCTAAGAAAAGAAAAGGATCAAATCAAATTAGAGGGAAAACGAAAGCTTTAATGAGTTGAAGATCTTACTGCTTCAGCTGTGTCTAGAATATTAATTCCGTGATCGAATGCATAGTTGAGGATTTGATGGGCCTCTTTCTCGGTATTTTGTTCCCCAAATGTCATCTGCATGCAAATAAATAAAAATAAATTTTAAATTTGATTTTTTTTTTTAAAGTGCGAGATATCCAAGCCCTGGCCAGTAATGTCGTCTTTTACCCGTTTGTGAATAACCAACGAGACACTAACCATGACTAGAATTGATGAAACAACACCACTCGCATTACATTGTTTTAACCATGTCTTTATTTGTTGGTTAGACGCTCCATGGCAACAAAACGAAAGAGCAAATTCAACTATCAAATAATGATCATACACTTCAAACCGAATGCGTGAATACCAAAAATAAGGGAAAAGGAGACGGTTCCCGTCAGCATCATGGAGCTATCTGAAGATTTTTCTTTTCCGCAGCTAATCTTATCTTCCAATGATACTGTCCTAATTATATACATGTGCATCGTTCCGTCTTTCCCATCTAAATAAGCACTCGTACCTTTGATACTTACAGTTCCCAGAGTAATCTCGCTGATATTCAGCTCGGAATCTCCGACCTTTCTGTACTGAAGTGCACTTTCCCCCTGTTTTGCTCTTACTATCCCGGCGAGATTCCTCCTATTGCACTTGTACTTTCGTTGACCCCTGAGGTGGAGACGGGAACATCTCCTACTGTCACAAAGAAAGGAAGCGAATGACGAGCTTGCCGCCACGGTCAGAGCCATTAGTGCTAGTTCTTCGAAGTTCAAACGAAGCCAAGCACATGCAGTTCGCCGGTTCCCCTCTCGTGTAGCCCTGTGGGACACTAGGACGGAGAAGTGAGAGTGTGAGACAACTGACAAGATCACAAGAAGCGACTACTTATCCTCTTGCCTTCTGCAGCGGAAAAGTGCAGGACAACTGAATGTGATCTTTATCCTTTTCCTCGACGGATTTCTGATTATCCACATAAAAATACGTTTCATATACGAAAAATATTGAATTTTATAAATTATTTTATTTTGTTATTATTAAATTAATTTTTAAAATCCAGACCAGCCATCAAACCGTACCCAATTAGACCAGAATGGACCTATGGTTCAACTATCGAAGAGTCTAAACGTAGATACCAAAATGCGATTGACCCAAGCAAGCCCAAACGCCCACCAATTCATCGATTTTCAAAGTCAAATCTCTTTATACCCGTCTAGTCATCGCCACTCAGCAGCCAATCGACCAAGCCTGGTCGCCAAGTGAATAAACCAAAAAACCACCGACGATCTTCCATCTAAGCAGAAGCAGTAGAAGAAGAAAGGGGATCACGATCCCCATTCAAAAGATCGACCCTCAACAGACAAAAACGTCTACAAATAGCCAAAAATATTCTGTTGAAGGGGTTCAAAAATTCTTTTGTCGATAAATACTCTCATGCACGTAAGCTCTCTCGAGTCGAAGAAGTTAAGCAACTAGCAGTTCGTCGAAATTCACCACTCCAATTAGAGTAGTTCTACATGTTCATTGGTAACGTCAACAAGTCAATACACGCGAAACACAAATACTTCCGTCCGACCGACGAAACAACCATCATTCGTACACACTAACTCAGAAACTCATATTTCGACGTCAACTCGCCAGAAGTCAAAACTTCATCAATTCACATAGAGATCGAATTAGAGAAAAAATAGAAGATTCTACTCGCATTATTTGACTTTCAAACACAAACTGTAACACAAATTTTATGTCGTAAATCGATTTATTCTATCGGTTGTGCGTCTTCACGGACCGACGTATTTTCGGTGAAACAATACCCTATAATTTGTATATATTTAACATTTTGTACAGGTAATAAAATTAAAAAAGGTATTTTAATTATGCTGATTTATGGTGAACCGGATTGAGCCAATAAGAACTGAACTGGCCTTTGATTCTGGTTCAACCAAGTCAGACCGACTGGTCCAATTTGGTTTATAAACATTTTTTTTAAAGTCTAAAAAATATAATAATGGCATTATTGTTAATATAATAAACTTAATGATACTTTTACAAGTAAATTAATTTTTTAAAATCCTTTCCCTCTTTCAACTTTCATGTCAATTTTCTTGACACAAAAGAAATGGAAAAAGAAAAATGAGAAAAAAAAAAGATAAGTCTTCTATCTTATAGTATTTGATGCATTAATACCTATTTAATAAAAAGTGAGAAAAAAAGATAAGTCTTCTATCCTATAGTATTTTATGCATTAATACCTAATCCTTGTAGTTAATACTATAGTTCCGTAATTATCACTTATAAAGTTTATATTTGTAGAATGATATATGAGCATAGCTTGTAAATAAAAACCTAAAACATTAATTTATTTACTGAACTAGTTATTACTATTTTATGACTACATATGGAACGATAAATGATAATATTAAATAAAAATAAATCCATACATTTAATAATCAGTAAAGATTTAGTGACATACTAAATTACTAAGGGCTTATCTCATACCACATGGAAGGAATATCAATTTGAATTCTAACCTAAGAAGAGATTTTATTTATTTATTTATTCATTTATTTATTTATTATTATTATTATTTTTTTCCGTTGCCTTGCCTACGTTGTCATATCATTCATGTGGAGTATCTTCACCAAAGTTCTCTTCATCTTGATTAGTAGCTTCGAGGGGTAACACCGTAACGGTGAATGCTTGAAAAGATTTTAAGAGTTTATTTCAATTTTCCCACGATCTTCTATCCCATTTTATTTCCACCTGGTCTTCGGCTAGCTCTCTTCCCGCCACTTTCAGGGCTTACTGCTCTAGCATGACCTCTCATCTTGCAGCTCCCTTTCGCATTCCTGAAGTTCGTCCGGAGCCGAGGTATTCGTTTCCCGGGCCTTAGGGTTGAGAGCAGTTCGGACCTCCAAAATCTCGTTCTTCCCTATTCGCGGATAAGGAAAAAGGAGTTTCTGAAAACCCTAGCTGAATTTCACCAAACGCGTTGTCGTCATGCCAGCTCTAATGACTCCGGGGAAGATCCTTCGTCTCGAGCTTGAGAACTTCAAATCGTACAAAGGCTTACAAACTATTGGTCCCTTCTATGATTTCACAGCAGTTATTGGACCCAATGGCGCCGGAAAGTCCAATCTTATGGATGCTATAAGCTTCGTACTCGGAGTTCGTTCTGGTCATTTACGTGGTGCCCAGCTCAAAGATTTGATTTATGCGTTTGACGACAAAGAGAAGGAGCAGAAGGGAAGAAAAGCTTTTGTTCGGCTTGTTTATCAGATGGGAAACGGCTCACAGCTTCAGTTTACGAGGGCAATTACGAGTTCAGGTGGAAGTGAGTACAGGATTGACGGAAAAGTAGTCACCTGGGATGAATATAACACTAAACTAAAATCGCTTGGGATACTTGTCAAGGCCCGGAATTTTCTTGTTTTTCAGGTGACTATCTATCCTATGAGTTCCTGTAATACCGTTTACTGTTTCCGCTCGATGCTTGTATAGTCTCTGTCGTTACGAGTTATTCAAGCTCATTGTCAAGAGATGTTGGCGTTGCGAGGTGTCTAGTTGTTAAAAGAATAAGTTATATGCGTTAATGTCTTCCACTTCCTCTTATTGTTTTGTAGTCTACCTGAATTGGGGTCTCTTCTTGATATAATCTAACATATATATGAAATTCCCGAATAGATCTAGCATAGTCAGTGTAACTCCAAATGTCAAGAATAACGTCTTAGAGGCAGATCCTCTTCCACTGTCTCAATTTATTCAATACCTTTCAGCGATAAATAAATCCATGAAACTTTCTGAGCCAAATATAATCTTTCAAAATTTGGGTGAATTGTTAAGTGGCTGAAAAAGAACAACAGACGCTTTGGGTGAAATGTTAAGTGTCTGAATATGAACAACAGTTATTCATCGGAACTTCTGAACTTATTTGGAAGGGGGAGATTCAAATAACTGAATGTGAGTTATCTTGGTCTGTCAATATCAGCTATCTGATGGTTGAGGAAATTGCAAGCTGCAGTCCTGAAAAATGAGTCTGCTGAAGGAACCTCTTGAATCAGGTCCGTAATTCAGTTGGATTACAGACCTACAAAAAGCGAAGGACAGTCTGTTTTTTCTGAGGAAAAAACACAGATTCGAGTACAGAAGATATTCTACCCTAAAAAAAAGCGTTGAATTTAGGGAGAAGGAAAACCACTGATCTTCCATCCTGAAAATCATTAGTTTTCCAATACGGAAAATAGCCATTTCTCAAAGTGAAAAATCGTCTTTTTTACTCATATCTATGTTCTCTTTTTAGTAGAGCAATCACATCTTATAAAAATTATTTTCCTTGAAAGGCATTGCTTTTTATGTTTTCTGGGTGGATTGTGGGCTGTGACAAGTGTGTCAGAAGATTTATGTTCGAAGTTAAATTTTCTTTTGAGAGAAGATGCTTGTCTTCTTTATTATTATTATTATTTTTTATTTTTTTGAGGGAAGTGCTTTGTTTTGTTGATTGTATGATGGTTGTTTTTATTTTGAAAAGAATTTTTTTATCGTAACAAGTTAGTAACTATAGTGGATTTAAAATTCAGAAATTGCTAGGAATGATGTATGGTCGGAGGGGAAGGGACTGTTAAAGGCTTGGGTTTCCAATCTTCTAATTCTGGGCCGCGTTGGTTGGTTGAGGTGCCGTTGATGCATGGGCATGACACAAGTCCCTCTGACCTCTCGTTTCTGGTCAAAGTGTGATGTATCCAGTTAGATTACATTTTCAAACCATTCGAAATAATAATATCCGGATCAGAGTGATACTATTTCAAGCAGATCTCTGCATCACAAAAGGACATGTGGTGTAGCCCATATTCAGCATTAGAACTTTGCATCAGAACTTTCTGCCATTGTTGCTCTGTTACTCTTCCACAGGAGCTTGAGGCGATGTAGGAAGCTCATGACTACAAATAGTAGGAGGTTACTGATGAACAAGTTTAGATCAGGAGTCCACTCATGGAATCTCCTCAAATATAACATCATTCAAGTAATATCGTTCACTTTCAACATCCAAACACAAGATAAAGTATGGAGAGTATGGGGTATGGGTCCTTAGTAATGCAGAGGGTCAGATTCTACTTCAGCCGAGGTTCATGGTGTTCTTCATGGGCTCAGATTATTCGCCATTCACTTGGTGGGAGATTTGGTAGTAGAAGGAGACTAAAAAAATGTAATAGGTTGGTGCAGGCAGACCTCGCCTCCACCATGGAGATTCACTTCATTAGAGAGATTGCTTCATTAGCCATCTCATGAGTTCATGAGTGGTCATGTATTTCTAGATCTGCCAACTTTTTGGCAGACTCTTTAGCTAAAGAGGGAGTCCATCTTACCGAACTCTGGGTAAGGTTGACTTCTCCCTTTGTAAATTGATTCTCATTTAATAAATAAAAAATAACACTTTCCTAAATAAAAAGAAAAAATGGAAAAAAAGGAAAAAAAGGGTAAAACGCTAGAGGGTGTCAATTTCTTGTTGGACATTTAAAACTTTGGATTCATTATCATTAAATCTCATTATGGCAGACTCCATATTACTGAAATTTAGATTCTATTTCCTTTCATTGGTTACTTTGATGAGCATAAGTTTTCTCTTTGAAACTTCCTATTTTTCTCTTTTTATTTATGCAGTGGCTTGTTGGCATCTAGCATTATAGTTGCATGAAGATAGAGTGAAGATGGATGTAATATTATCTAAACCTATGTTTTCTTCTCCTGCCATGCTAGAATTTTTATGTGGCAAGATTCATGCATTACAGTCCAGTGATGTCTTGGCATGATGCACTTAATTGTCTTCTTAGGATAAGTTTGCATGATGCACACATTATCGTCAAAGGATGAACACATTATCGTCGAAGGATGCACACATTATCATCGAAGGATGCACACATTATCATCGAAGGATGCACACATTGGTCCGAGAAGGAACTGGCAGAGATCACTTAGCAAATGGGCCCGATCTCCCACTAGTTTAATCAGAAGCATATTAGAGTTATGTTGGAAAGGGGTCTTGGGCAATAGCCCAGTGGTCCCATGGGAGTTATTTGCTGTGGGAGGTCTTGGGTTCGGGTCTCCTCAACAGCATAGGGAGTAAAAATTTGTAATTGCGAGGAAACCAGTAATTGAGTAAAAATGTATTCGCCGTCTCAAAAAAAAGTTATGTTGGAACGCTTTAAAGCAAAAAGCTGAATCTGTAAGAACTCATTATATTCATCGAATCATCAATAAAAGAGTCACTATTTTCAAAAAAAAAAAAAGGCAGCATAATGCATGTGAATGCATGACAGGCCTTGCTATCTTGCCCTGCAGTTTGGAAATACTTGAATTTGGAGCATAAAAAATTTGTGGTTTTCCATTTAAAAGAAGATATTTTTTGTTGTTTTGACAGCATCTACATGATGAAACGGATATCTCGGAGCTGATTCTGTATAAAATTTCATGCTGCAGGGTGATGTTGAGTCAATTGCATCAAAGAATCCCAAAGAACTTACTGCACTTCTTGAGCAGATATCGGGCTCTGATGACCTTAAAAAAGACTATGAAGATCTTGAGGATCAGAAAGGTAGGGCAGATGAAGAGTTTGCACTAATTTACCAGAAGAAGAAGACAGTTTCAGTTGAGAAAAAACAAAAGAAACAACAAAAAGAAGAAGCTGAAAAACATCTTCGGTTTCAGGAACAATTGGTATGTAGGTGGTAGTCTTTATTGAGGCATTTTGGTTCATTTTTCAATTTGCTAGTTAAATACATGTGTTTTGGTTGGATTATAGCATGTTATGCTTTCTAAAAAGAACAAGAACATGTCCACACACACACACACACACACACACACACACACACACACACACAATTACCCATAGTCAGAACCGGATTTTGTGGCCCATTACTCCATGTGAACTGCTTTGCTGTCCTTAAATCTTCTTAATTGATGTATTCATTCTTCCTACTGGAGGAGACTTCTCAGCCCACCTATTGCATTAAAGTCCCCTACCAACAACCAAGTACATCAGATCCCCCTGTGGATGTAGTTAATGGATTGGGTTTGTATTCCGTGGGCTGCAAATTCTGTTGCAGGCTCACTAACAAGGAGGAAGTCCCTCTTACTCTTTACTTGTTAGAGACTCCTGCCCATTCTTGTAAGAATTAATAAATACAAAGCACTTTTCCTTAGGCTAAGTCCTTGAGCATTAACCTGATACAAAATTTCCCTATCTCGTATTCCTACGTAGCTTTCCACTGAGGATACCCCAGAAGAGGCACCCCCCTCGAGAATCCAGTGACATCAAGAGAGATCCTCTGAGGGTGACTAAAGGGGCAATGTCTCCTACTATCTGTTCAACCATGTTCTCCATTTTTGTTTCTTTTAACATAACTAGCTGCACTTTCTTCTCAACTAGCGAACTCCTAAAGTTAGCCTTCTTATTGGGGATCCTTACTCCCAACATTCCAAGACATTATGATTAGTGGGGTTGACTACTACTTTCCCCTTCTCTCTTCTTAGCTATTTCATCCCTTCCCCTTGTGCCCACCATTTTCTCACAATCTTCTTCACTAAATTCAGATTAGGAAGTTTTTTAAAATGACTTTCTAGTGTATGGAATTTCTTGAGAAAAGTATTTCCATTTAATAAGGCAAAGTGTATGACCGCGGGTTGGAATGCTTATATTGTTGAGGATGAGATTGCCTTCTCAGGTGATAATTATATTCCATCACGATTGTGTTTCCCTCAGTTGCAAAAACAAAGAAAGAAGAAAACAATGTGATTTGTTTCTGAAACATAGATCCTGCCAAACTTTAAGTCTATGTATCAGGAAAAGATTCTGACTCCGGAATGACTATTTGGGATACATTCCGTGGAACTGGTGCGTAGGTTAGGGAGGCCATTTGGGACCTATTATTAGAAAAAAAAGGTAACTGAAACCTGCCGTTCTAGAAAAGTAGTTGAGATTGTCATTTAAAAAAAGTAATCAAGACCTTCCATTCAAACTGTAATTGAGACTTGCCATTTGAAAAAATAATTGGGACCTGCCATTTAAAAAAGCAATTCAGATCTGCCATTCAGAAGAGTAACCGAGACCTGCCATTCAGAAAAGCAATTGAGACCTGCCATTCAAAAGAGTAACTGAGACTTGCCATTCAAATAATTAATTGAGGCCATTTAAAAAAAAAAAAAAATAATTGAGGCCTGCCATTTCAAAGAGTTATTGAGTCCTGCCATCCGAATTAAGAATTGAAGAAACTTGTGACCACATCCTCATACACTGTGACTTTGCAAGGAAAGTATGGGGAGCAGATCTTGTGATGTTTGGGATCAATGTTTGCTGGCCAGACACATTCAACAAACTAGTACAGCAATGGCACACATGCCCATTACCACATATTGGCAAAGGTCCATGGAAAGCAACAATAGCTGCTGTGTCATGGCAACTGTGGACAGAAAGAAATAGCAGGACCTTTAAAAGGGATGCACATACAGTAAAAGGAGTCATAGTAAAAGTGCTAGACGACATTTTACTATGGACTCAACAACTATATAGTCTCCCTCCTTTCCCTTGGTGGTATTGAAATTCTGGAAGAAATTATGTTATTCTCGAAAAGCAAGCCAAAGGTGGTAATAGAATGGTTAAAACCTCAAAAGCCATGGATGAAGCTAAATTTTGATGGATCCTTGTTTGGCAATCCTGGACCGGCAGGAATTGGTGTAATTAGAAATCATCAAGGCATATGCTGGGTCAGCTGGACACAAGACATCAAATGAGGCAGAAGCATTGTCCTTGAGGGAAGGACTACGAATCTACAAAAGACTCACTACACCATTAATCATTGAAGGAGACTTAGAACTAGCGAAAAAATGGGGCAGTGGGAAGAGTTCAGTGCCATGGAAGTTGAAGGGGATTTTTTATGAGTGCACAAGCACTGTAAGGTTCCTCAGCCAGCAAACTCTATAGCTGACGAACTAGCTAAAGTTGGGGTTTCTAAGGAAACTTTGGAGGAAGACATGAACATACCGTTGTAAGAGAGAAATCCATGTATGCTGCTGTAAATACAATGTAACTTAGATACTACATGAATGAAAACAACACCAGTTTCAAAAAAAAAAAAAAAGAATTGAGACTTGCCTTTCAAAAAAGTAATTGAGACCTACCATCCCAAAAAGTAACTGAGATATGTCAGACAAAAAAGTATTTGAGGCACGATCTTTCTTTTACTTATTTTTTGACTGTCTTCAGATTTATGTAAATTCAGAGCTTCCAAGTTCTATTTAAAAGCCCGCAAATTCACCACTTCCTGTCACTTAAGTATGCACAATGAAATATCATTTGTATGTCTAGAAATTTGTTGCAAGATACACATTGTTAATGATTTAAGAATTAAAAAACGTTCTGTCTTTACATAGTTTTCACAAAGCTAAGACACTACAAACTATTTCAAAAAGGAATCTAAAACACAGCACACTGTTCAAACGAAAAACATTAGTTGCACTAAATGAAGCACTTGGCACACCAGGCTCCTAATAGTACTCTGTTACACTTTTGTCGAGAAAATATTGTTTTTGTATCCAGAAAAGTTTTACAGTAATTCATCCACTCAAATTTATGCAGAAATCTTTGAAGATGGAACACTTTTTGTGGCAACTATTACACGTTAAAAAGGATATCGAGAAGATGAGTGCTGACCTTGAATCTGAGAAAAAAAATCTAGAAGATGTTTCCAAGGTCCAGGAAGAGAAAGAAAATAACATTATTACCAGAAAAAAAGAACAAGCTGGGTACCTAAAAGAGATGACACTTTGTGACAAGAAATTGGCCAAGAAGAAAGGTGAACTCGACAAGAAGGTAATTTCCTTAAACTGGTTGCATGCGGTATTTTTGGTCTTATATATGTTCCACTGCTATGTAGCTTGTGCTGTTTCTGAATTGGTTAACTGGTCAATTTTCCATATGTAATGTTGAGTATTTAAATAAAGAAGAAGTTAATAGATTAGGTACCTTCAGGTCTATTTTGGTTAACTAACGTTGGACAGAGATAACCTGGTCTTTGAGCAAATGAATCTCCATTTTCATTTTTCTCAAAAAAAAAAAAAAAGTAACCAGTTGGTTGCAATCAAAACCTGTGCCCTATCTTTATTTTTTGTTTTTGAAATCTTTTCAAGCTGCACCCAGAAAGTTCAGCTTCACATTATGCTGCTCAGCTCACAAACTTTAAGGATGTCCATCTTTTATGGGAGGTCCAAGAAGACGCCTCATTGGTATTAATTCACTTACGCTAAGGTTTTTTTTTTTTCCTGGATGATAATCAATTTTTTAAAAGTAAAAAGGGTAGGATGTAAAAAAATTCTATTTTGCATTAATTCAAAGTTAAACTAACACGGATTTTTAGTAGCCAAGCTGATAACTTGTGGAAGCTGACAAGGTTAATTCCTTCTCCCCTCTTTATAACTTTAAATATTATTCAAAATTATAATAATATCCCTGCAATCTTTAAACTGTAAGCATCTACTGTCTGCAAGAAAAAGCTTTAGTACCAAATAGAAAAGACTAAATTTACTCAACATAACAATTCTAACAACATCTACTTGAAGCACTGCCCTTCTGTTAGTGAAAAATATGTATGGGCAATTGAATGAATGCATAAAAATGTGATCAGAAGCCGATATTTTGAATGATCCCTTGCTTCTTAATGTGAACTTGTGTTCTGAAGGGTATGTGTCTCCTTCCTCAGTTTCATTCTGCAATCATCAATAGCTGCAGCCACTTGGTTCTTTTTTTTTCTCTTGGGAGGAATGTGGTTCCAAGACATTAATTCATTTAAGTGAACCATCTAGACTTACTATCTCCTAAAAGATTAAAAGATTGGTCATCATGAAAACAAAACTCTTATCAAATTCTTGTGCTTGAACGAGCTTTTTTACCATCTGGGTTGGACACATCTTACACTAATAAGTGCATATGTCAACTGTTGATAAAGATTTGTGGAATTCCTATTTACAATGATAGCTTTAGAGCATGGTTGCAGTTTGATAAGTTGGACAATTGCTATATTTATAGACATGTGGTTTGTGAGTCTCGATTATGTAAAAACTTTTGTTTCTGTTGAGCTTCTATTCAAGAGGCACTGGTGTTCAAGTTTGTTACTTTGCTTCAGTATTCACCCTTTTCTTTTGAAGAACTTTTTGTTTCTGAGTTTGAGAACAACTTATTGTCTAAGTTTTGGTGCTGCTCTGATGCTTTAGGTTAAAATTTAAGGTCCTTTAGGGTTTTATTTGATTTAATCTTTTCCATACAGCAACCAGAGCTTTTAAAGTTGAAGGAGGAAATCACTCGCATAAATTCAAAAATTAAAAGCAATGCAAAAGAGCTGATCAAGAAAAAAGTAGATCAAAAGAGGCATGAAGAAGAAATTGAGAAGCTACAGAAAGATTTGAATGATGTTAGTGAAGCTCTTCGTAAGTTAAATGAGAAAGGAAAGGATGGACTTGGAAAACTTCAACTTGCTGACAGTCAACTTCAAGAATATCACAGAATGTAAGTGTTTTTGTGTTTTCTGAAAGTTCCAGTGACGTGGTAACTACTAAAGTCTCTATTATTCTTTATGAAAAAGTAATGTCTAGATTGTTGTTTCATTAGACTTGCAAATAAATCACTATGCCATCAAATCAAATCCTTATAATTATATATGTACTCTTTTGCTATATTTAGACAGAGAACCATGTTAGCCTTTTTAAGGTAATAAAAATATTTCTGCTCAAGCTTTTGTGAAAAGCATGTGTTGTCTATTCCTTGTCATCCATCTGTTCTTTGAGAATGATGAAAATTTCTTAAAAGAGGAAGAGAAGTGATGTTTATCTTAAAGTCAATTATGTTTTGCCACTGAATGTTGGTCTGTTTTGGTACTTGGTTGTTTCTCATATGTGGGTACAATGTTAACAGCAAGGAGGAAGCTGGGACAAAAACTGCAAAACTAAGGGATGAGAAAGAAGTTCTTGATAGACAACAACATGCGGATGTTGAAGCTGAAAAGAATCTAGAAGAAAATCTTGACCAATGGTATAACAGGGAGGAGGAGCTAATATTGCAAGAAAAGCAGCTGCAAGAACGGTTTGATAAAACAATTGATGCACTTAAAAAACATGAAGAAGAGTTTTCACGAGCAAAGGATGAACTAAGAGAGATGGAAAAAAAACTTTGCAATTCAAGGTTTGAAATCAAGTTGCTTCGTATAACAGTTTATAGACATTTTGCCATCTTCTTGTTTATCTTTCTATGCTTAATTTGACTCTGTTTCTCATTTTTAGATTCAAACAGTAGACACTGTCAAACTCTTGAGCTCTCATGTGATATACAAAGTGCCTTTTCATTTCTTCACTGCCCTTTTGGAATCCGTGGATCATTTATTTTTCACTGTCCTTTTGTTTCTTCAATTTAGAATGCCACACAGTAGAAATATTCTTCTGTTTCCTGTAGTTGATGTCTCAGATGACTAGCTAGTAGGTGTCTTCCAAATCTAGGAAGATGCAGTTTGAAAGAAATAGCAGGACTTCTGTTGTTAAACAGGTGGTCCATTTCCCCAGAGATGGGCAAGCAAATACATGTTGTTCAGTAACCTCCATAATGCATACCAGGGTTGTGCAACTCAGGCTCGGGAATCTACTAAGCTACCTGAAGATCCAAGTTGGTTTGGCTGAGTTAGTCTAGGGCACATTCCAAACTTGGTCTAGTCACAGCATATGAAGGCATTTGCAGAAAAAGAGGAATCAAACCCTGATTTGACCCAGACTCTCAAAGTTGGAGTTGACCTACTAGAACCATGGTGCTATAGTCAAAGAGCATTGAATGCATGTGCTTGACTGGTCTTTCTATATGCATTCCTCTGTTGTTTCATAACCCTGCATTATTGAAGCTTACCTTGGATGGTAGCTCCAGAGGATATCCACCCCTGCGGAAGGTGTATTTAGGAACCGGTATAATTCTTCGTGTTTACTCTGCTCTCTTTGAAGAGTGTGATTCTACAGAGGCGAGTCATGTTCTTCTCGTTGTTTGAAGAATTCATTGTATTTTTTTCTCTTTCCCATAATTTTGGAGGGTGCTTCGGCAGTGGTGGTTAGTTTATATCTTTGGTAGAGCTTCCTTTGGGTTGTTTCATTATTATGACGGCATTTATTATGTTTATGTTCATTTTTGGTTTATTTTAGTGGGGAATTTATTGTAAAAATAGCTAAGTATATTAATGCTTCATTGTCTCATTGGGGGGTTTCGTTGCAGCCCATTGTTGAAGTTAACTCATTCCCTGTAGATACAGATTTACACTTATGATGGTTTATTATTATTTTTTATTTTTTATTTTTTTTGTTGGTTACTTTTTTTAAATAGTGAAGCTTTTTCTTTGTTAAAAACCATGATTTTCTCATCTTACTAAACAAGTATCTTTTAGACCGGGGTGAACATGATAGCTTGGTCTCACTAATTAAAGAGATGTTTTTTTTTATACAGAAGCAAACATAATAGCTTGAAGAAAAAGATTGCTGAGATAGAAATGCAGTTGAACGAGCTGAAAGCTGACAAACAGGAGAGTGAGCGAGATGCTCGTTTGTCTGAAGCTGTAGAAAGTTTGAAGCGCCTTTTTTCAGGTGTCCGTGGTCGCATGACTGATCTTTGTAGGCCAACGCAAAAGAAGTATAACCTTGCAGTTACTGTTGCTATGGGTAAATTTATGGATGCAGTAGTTGTTGAGGATGAAAATACGGGAAAGGAATGCATTAAGGTATGTGAGTTTTCCCCAAAAGTTTTGTCACTGGAATTCTTAATGTAACAGATCATGAAAAGAACGGTTTTAGAAGTAAAACATCACTATGTTCAATTGCTTTCTGTTTTGTGCACTAATTTATGGAAGTGGAACTCAATTTTGCAAATATTTTTCTGGGAGTGGAATTTTTTACATGTGCAAAAGCACAGAAAGTGTGGCAATTATAATTTTGCTTGTTGGTTTAGTCGTTCATTTTTGCTTCATCATCTTCAAAATGGAATAGCCGATGATGAACACATACATTTTCTTCTTTTGCAGTATTTGAAGGACCACCGTTTTCCTCCTCAGACATTTATACCTTTACAGTCAGTTCGTGTAAAGCCTGTAATTGAGAAGCTGCGGACATTGGGTAGTACAGCCAAGCTTGTTTTTGATGTCATCCAATATCCTTATCATGGTTTTCTTAATACTTGTTTTCATTTATACATCCTCCACCAGAAAAATATGTATTGCTAATGTCGTGTGAATAAAAGTACTGAGAATGGCCAACTCAGTTGCTGACAACCTTACTAAGGAAGCAGTACAGAGCACTGTGTTTGGACCTACTCTGGATCCCCTTTAAATGGTAACTCACATTCTTTATATAATTTGCAATAAAAGTATTGCCAATTCAAAAAAATGAAATAAAAAATGAAAGATCCTGGAACACTCCTTCCGCCTGTAGAGCTTGGATTCTTGTTGATTAGCATTAAAAATTAGTTTAGTCCATTCCTGTGAGGGGTCCAAAAGGACATTAGGACATGTTCACAGGAACATGAGGCTGTGATATCTGATAATCCCACACAACTGCATGTGTTATGGATAATACACTCAATGACCTACTAATATAATGGCTTTGGTTTTCAAAAGAGCTCTTGTTTCACTCTTCCCATAAATATCGATTTCTTGGCCTTCCAAAGCCATCTCATAATGAGCTGCAAGAAGGATCAGGAGGGATGTGGGTACAGACCAAGATGCTGATTGCTGGACTTTCGTTGCTCTAAAATATTTCTTCTGTTAGGAGGAACTTACCTTGCTTTCCATATGATTTTTTGTTGACCTCTTTTTAGAAAATGGCGAAGAGATATTATTTTATCTTTCTATCATTATTCTTATTATTGTTTGTATTATTAGACCTTGGAAGATCATGCCATTTGTTTGTGGTGGTATAAATGGTGCCTGTATGCTGTTTTTGTTTGTCATCAACTCAAAGTTCTTGAGCAAAATTTTTAATCAGTAAAAGAATATCTGTAGTATATGTTAAACTTAACAATTGAACATTTGATCAGTCCTTGGAGAAGGCTATCTTATATGCTGTTGGCAACACCCTAGTTTGTGATGGCCTTGAAGAGGCTAAGATGCTTAGTTGGAGTGGAGAGAGACATAAAGGTAACTGGTATTGGGATACGGCTCCTTGTAGGGATACTTGGCAGTCTTATCATTTACTAAGACTATTCTTACGTGAATATGTTTTTAGTGGTAACTGTTGATGGGGTTCTCCTCACTAAATCGGGTACAATGACTGGTGGGATCAGCGGAGGAATGGAAGCCAGGTCTCAAAAATGGGATGATCAGCTAATTGCAGGTTTTATGATTGCTTATGGTTTTTGGTTGGACATCTTCCTTGTGCATTAGCTAATGTTGTAGAAGTTTTTAGATAAGAAAAAGCAAAAGGAAAGCTACGAATCACAACTTGAAAAGCTTGGATCAATTAGAGAAATGAACTTAAAAGAGTCAGAGGCATCTGGAAGAGTTACTGGGCTTGAAAGGAAGATTCATTATGCAGAAATTGAGAAGGTGTGAGTAAGAAAGCCGCCACTTTCCTCATTATGTGCAATATGTAATGTGAAAAACTCCTTTTTTCTGGTATTTATTTCTGTGTTCACTGGAAAGCTGAAAATGGCGTTGGACTGGATCCATTTATTCATAGAATGAAAAGGAATGGGACCTTTATAATTGAAAATGCATGTTTTGAATATTTCTTTTTTGAGCTTTCACAATGAATTATTCAAAATAAAAAAAAGTCTTATATCCTTGGTTGTTTTTTAGATGGTATTGGCAACATAAGCTGCAGAAAAAGATGAGAAAGTAATTCAATTTGTGATCCTTGACTAACAACCAGTTGTTATGGTCTTTTTGGCACTAATATTCCTTTGATTGTGTCATGTTTCTCATTCTCAAGGTGTTGAGTATGTGGGAAAAGGATGCTTAGTGGTTCCTTTGTTAGCAGTTTGTGGATCAAGTGATTTCCCTTGCAATCCTACTATATATGTGGTTTCACCAAATTGTGTGATAATTGTAATGCTGGAGTTCTTTTACTGGATGCTATTACAGGTTTAGAAGAGTATTTCTAAAATATAAAATTTTGGAGTGATTTATACTGGTCTCTTGTTTATCTTCTTAAACAATAGAATATTGCCTGTCTAATGAAATGAATTTGTTAAAAAATTGACATAAACAGTATTTAATTTAAAGCAAGTAATAATTACAAAAACAATCAAATTAAAATCTTTATCATATAATCAAATCTCATTTGTAATAGAATAAGTTACTTGATTGTTCTTCAGAGCAGTCCTTCTCCACTTCTTCCCGAGTGTGTCATTGCTCAGGAAGAGACCACTTTGAGAAAGTTGAGAGATTGAGAGAGTTGAGGGATTGAGAGAGTTGAGAGACTAAGACTGAGAGAGTAGAGAGATTGGAAAAGACGCTAGGGTTGAGGACAAATGCTTTATTAGACATTCCTTTAATACCCTTTTAAGAAACTAAAAATCCTTTGTGATTCAATGAGTACCCAACTGTCTTTAGAAACTTTTGAGGGGCAAAAAAGGCATAAGAACCCAAAGGGTCGGGTGTAGTGAAACCCGTATCTGAACGGACTTGCACCAGGGGTGGTTAGAGGACCCCAAACCTGGGCTTTTGGGTTGGATCGGGTTGCGTTACCCAAAAAACCCGACCTGATGCTCACCCCCAGAGGCAGGTGCTTCATCTTTAGTAGTCATTGGTGTTGTTCGTGTTTGAGCTATTTTCCTGGTCATTGCATTGGTACAGTTGACTGGCTCACTTGATTGGAATTGGTTTGTTGACCTGCTTGTGTGACCATTTTGGCCCTATCAACAACAGATTGTCCCTGATCAGAAAAACTCTCTTACAAGCAGATCGACAAGGAATGACAACCACAAATTTTGTGGTGAGTCAACTCGGTTTAGATTCACTGGGTCCAGGTTCAACTATCAAACCCATTCTTTATTGAGTGAAAGGAAGTTGGACTTGAAAATTCAAATAGGAAGCACTCTTTTTTTTTGTTGAGGAATGCGAAATTTTATTACTTCTGAACTGCAAAATACAAGTTACAGATATTTCATATTCTCTAAGTTGACTGCCTCACTTGCATGTTTTGAAGTTGAACTCCCTCTTTGGCCAGAAATAGGAAGCACTATTGGAAGTTAACATAGACAAGGAGCCTTGGAAGGATAGAGCCATTAACCAACGTAACCTTGTAGACTCCCAACCTTATAGCCTGATACACAAGAACTATGATTTCTGATATATATTCTATAAAACAGAACTAAGAGTATTCACTATTTCAAAAAAAAAAAAAAAAAAAAAAAGGATTTCTGGGGTGTAGAGAAGTAAATGTGAAGTCGTGCATGTCTTTTCTTTGTTTTCCCAAATGTGTTTGTTCACTGGTTACGAAATATTTCTTGTGAGAGATGCACTAGGTAGTAATGATGTGGTTGTCTACAGAAAAAAATTCAAGACAAGATGTCAAAACTAACACAGGAGAAGCAGAATGTGAAAGTAGAGATTAATCGTCTCAAGCCTGACCTCCAAAAGGTAATGCAATTCTAAGGATTTTTTATTTTTATTTTTTATTTTTTAAACCTGTGAATACAAACTTCCGATAAACTTCATTGCTGCTGTGGAGACCCGAATGCAAGACCTCCTATAGCAATAACTCCTATGGGAGCACCGAGCTACTAACCAAGCTCCCATACATCTGGTTAATTTAAGTATATTTTACTTCATTTCTATCGGCAGCTGAAAAAAGTCATTGCAAAAAGAATGGAGGATATACGGAAGCTTGAAAGAATGATCAATGAGATAGTTGATGACGTGTACAAGGATTTCAGTGCATCTGTGGGTGTGAAAAATATTCGTGAATACGAGGAGAAACAACTTAAGGATGCTCAAGAGCTGTCAGAAAAGAAGCTTCAGATGAGCAATCACTTATCAAAACTGAAGTCCCAGTAAGTTTAATGATATCCTGCCAGTGCATTTACAGTAGATAGTTACAATATTGTCTTGGATCTTCATCTATGTTCCTTTCCTTGCTAGTCAACACATTGTTAGTAACTGCAACTATATTTTTAAAGGCTTGCATTTCAGCTTACATACTCACTCTGAATCTTTATGTTAGTGTGCACTCTTTTCTCTTTTTTTACTTGTAAATAATTTTGGAAAATAAAGTAACAAGATATTTTGGTCATTCTCCCTGTTCAGGTTACTATTTCTATGTTGCTTGTGTCACAGCTAGTTAGATCTTGTCTTTATGGTTCAAGTGATGTAATTTTTATTATGTTGGTACTTTTTAGCTTATGGGACTATTACCTATGTACAAAGGCATCTATGTAATATTTCTGATCGATGATGTTTTTTGTAGTCTCCTTTTTTTCTCCTCTGTCCACTCTCTTCCTTCTTTCTCCAAGCACTCAACATGGTATTTGCAAAATGGGAAGGAGGAAGACAGAGAAAACAAAAGAGAGAGAAGAAAAGAGAATGCAGAACTGACATATAGCTGTGGATAGGTGGACCGTACCTTTATTTATATTGACGAGTGGTAAACTTACATGAATGGACAAAATTACCCTTCAAGTAAGCCTTATAAGTTATAACTCTTTAATTACAACTTAGAATTAAACAAGATTTAAAATGTAAGGTAATTTCTTCATTCCTGTCATAAAGCAACTCCTAGACTGAAAATTACCAAAATAAGTCTGATTCAATGTTGCTAAACTCTCCCTTAAGCTGGAGCATATATTTTAATTTTTAAAAAGCTCCAGCTTGGTAAAATAAATCATAAATCTTCTTTTCCAAGTGTTTGGTGAGGATGTCTCCCTTTAATCAACTAACCACCCAAATGAAGTGACTAGGACTCTACTCATCACAACTGCTCCAATGCAATCCATTCATCTTCATCATGTTCATGAAAGAATGGGTTGTTTGCAATGAAGATAGCTGCTTGATTATTGCACTTAATGGCCATGGGAAGTGGAAAACTAATCTTCGAAATTGTCAAGGACTGCACCTGAAATAGTTTACTAAGTGTATGAGTCATAGTAGATGTTCCGTTTCCGCAACAGACTGAGCCACTGAAACCTGTTTCTTATTTTTCCAGCTTGCTAAATGACCTCCAATGTAAACACAATAACCTGGGTTAGATTTTATACCTAGCCTCAACCTTGCATGATCTGCATTTGAATAAGTTTCAGTCTAAAGTTGATGGTGGTTCAAGCCTTTCTCAGGAGAGCTTTTAGGTATTTGAGAATGCACAAAGCTACTTCAAGATGATCATATTTCAAAATATGTTTGGTTGAGGGCACTTGAGCATTAGCTCAGTGGTCCCATGGGAGTTATTGCTGCGGGAGGTCTTGGGTTCGAGTCTCCATGGCAGCGTTTGGGAGTAACACGATGTAATTGGGATACTGTGGGAGGTCTTGGGTTCGGATCCTCACAGCTCCTATTCGCCATTTAAAAAAAAAAAAAGGTTTGGTTGAGTGACTGTGGCAGATTTATTTCCATCTAACCTGCAGAACTTTGACTTGTTTCTATATTCTTCTCAATGATTCAAATTTGATTCTGTTAATATCCACTCGTCTAGCTCTGAGCAATCCATAATTGTTAAGCATGTTAGTTATGTTGTTCTGTTGTGTTTGGAATGGACATCATTCCTGCCACCTCAATTTCTAGAAAGTATATAAGAGGACCCAGTATTTGGTCCGAAATGAGATCCTAAGATGTTCAACTACATTCTCCATGCCGTTGCTAGTGGATGAGATAATATCATCTACATACTCCAGAATTACCACAATACTTGTGTGGTGAACAAAGAACGATCATAATGGTCCTGGATAAACCCAAATAATTTTTTACTCTGATGCAAGTTGTTGTTTGAATGATGTCTCCCATAAAATTAGTATGTTGCTATCCAATATGACCCCATTCTCCAGCTAGCTTGAAATATGAAAGTGCCTTCCTAGGAAACTCTTCTTTTATAAACGTAAGATACTTTGGAATGATCAAGTCCGTCGATACTTTCCACATTGCTATGGCTCTATCATAAGTTTGACATTCTCCGGGCGCCTACTATTTACATTTCAGACATTCTCATGTGAAGCTTGGTATCCACATGTTTGAATTTTCTCTCATGCGTTTATGAGTGGTCATGTGTTCCTGGATCCACCAACTCTTGATGGATTTGCTAGGTCGAAAAGGGGTACACCTTGTTTCACCTAAGGTGAGGGTGACCCTACCCTATGTAAACTGATTCCCATATCATCCAAAACAAAACACTTTCCTCACAAAAAAAAAAAAAAGGTTAGAAAGCAGATTTCTTTCGGGAACATCTCTTGTACACATGATTGTGAAACTAATTTACTGTTCCAACCTGTGTAGAACATCTTTGACATTTCCCCTTTTTCTTTATTTATCATTTTACTTGCTTTCTTTTGTTCATTACTTAACATTTTTAATTGTATATCTATTGAAGAGTATCAATTGCTCAAGTTTACATCATGACAATTGTCTTTTATTAGGTTAGAGTATGAGCAGAAGCGAGACATGATCTCACCAATCACGAAACTGGAAGCATCCAAGAAATCATTAGATGCAGAATTAAAACAAGTTCAAAGCAAAAATGCAGAAGCCAAATTGGCTACTGAGAAAGCCGCTAAGCAGATGGATGAAATTAAGGCTGAACTAGAGGGTACAAATCATTTCTTCTGTTTATATAGTTTGAGCTTGCACCTAGATTTTGAAAAGATTCACTGAGAGTTAAGTCTTCATACTGGATGGTAAAGGATCTTCATGAGCATTTGCTTTTTATACTGGATGGTAAAGGATCTGCATGAGCATTTGCTTTTTATAGATATTGGTACAAAAGTCATTATTTCGTTCCAAGTAGAAATATCTAATGTTTACAAAAACACATCAAACTTTTTTTTTTTCTGTGATCATGCAGTATTCATCCTATTTCTCGTCATCTTTGACAGAGATCTGCCCTGTATTTTATCAAAGGGCCTATGTAGTTTAGTTGTTTTAATTTTTTTTTTTTTTATCTTTTGAATCATGCAGCTTAGTAGTTAGTAGTAATTGTAAATGGCTTGCTCTTCTGCACAACTTTATGTTGTTTTTCGTAGTTATCTCTTCTGCACAATTTTATGTTGTTTTTCGTAGTTATCTCTTCTGCACAATTTTATGTTATTTTTCTTAGTTAGTGGTGTTGTAAATGATTCTCCTGTGAACAATTTTAGCTTAGCTTTCTTTTAATTTTCATTGTGATCTTGTCTAGAAAGTGAAACCCTTTCTCTTCCTATCCCTGAAAACTATGTATAGTTTTGAATGTGGCAGAAACATGCTCCAAATTCCTCCTGGTGAGACTTCAACACCAAAACCTCATAAATTCTGTGGAAGAAATGTCTGTCCTTTGTTTCATCTATGTTGGATCCTATCAGCAGCTTTTCTTATTTATTGTACACTACTGGTGGGAGTATTTGTTTCAATATTTTCGTTATTCAGTTATATTTACTTTCTATTATATTCCTAGAGTGGAAAGTAAAATCAGACGAGTGTGAAGAAGCCATAGATGAACTGAAGAAGCAATGTGCTGAGGTCACGGGAAGCGTTGGGAAACTAAAACGGCAGATAAACTCAAAGGTCACATGTTGGACCTACACTTTCCATGAAACTCATTAGTTTGATGTTGGAATATATCTTTGCTAATAGTTGTTGTGATAGAGAAATCATCTTTTGAATTATTAGAAATTGACTTATCACTTTATTTACCTGGCTCGCTGAAGAAAGGTGTGGTTTGCTTTCTTTTTTCTACAGGTGTCCCAGATTGAGCAAATGAAATCACGTATGCAAGAAATATTGGAGAAGTGTGATGTAGAGCAAATAAAGCTTCCTATTGTTTCAGATCCAATGGATGTGGACACGTCCTTGCAAATACCAAGTTTTGATTACCATCAGCTCAGTAGATCACATCTTCGGGACATGAGACCTTCTGAGCGAGATAAGCACGAGGTAGAATTTAAACAGAAGATGGACTCGTTAGTCTCTGAAATTGAAAGAACTGCTCCCAACTTGAAGGCCTTGGACCAATATGAGGCCCTGCAAGAGAAGGAGAGACAAGTAACTGAAGAATTTGAAGCTGCAAAGCGTGTTGTTCAAGAGATTGATGATAAATACAACTCTGTCAAGCAAAAAAGGTATATTATCAGAGAATGCAGTTTCTTTGGATCCTAGTGCTTACTGAATAAGTTCATAACAAGCAAACCTTGGGGTATAAGAAATCGTTTATTCACGTTGGAGTGAAATTTTTTACTTTAACAGTGTTTTTCTGCTGTGAGGAATGCTTACTAGGATGTCATCAACATACTTGTTTAGGAAGAATATTATTTCTTTTATGTCTTTATCTGCCAAGAAATGCAATTGTAATGAATCTTCATTTATGCGATTCAGTTCCTAAATGCTAGCACATTTGTTATTGATAGATGGTTTAATGTGGATTTTTTCTGCTCAAGGTACTGGATTAATTCTAACATTTATTTACTCTAGGAAAAAAAATCGTTGATTGACATTTGAAAGGGATAGATGGTGAAACGGGTCTTAAAGTATAATACTCCTAGTGAGAAGTCTTTCCTGTAGTTTGATCAGTATCTTATGAGGTTGTCCAGGCCTACTAGTCTGATCATCTGATAGTGGAGTGCTCTGATCTGGAGTACTTGTAGCCATGGGGATTTGTTAGTGTTTTATTTGTCCATAACACAGCCCACATTATCCCACGAGTAACATAACAGATATGCAACTTTCTTGTTGTTTCTATGTTCCTTCCATTGCATGAGGCTAAAAAAGGAAAAAAATAGTAGCTTCTGCATTTAGTAGTTTCAAGTGATCTCTTATATTACCTCTTAACAGTGTGCTTCCTAAATGGATATGTTGGGATGTTATCATTTTCGGCTGTGTTGTGGTTAACACAGGTATGAGCTATTCATGGATGCTTTCGACCATATTTCGAACAACATTGATAAGATCTACAAGCAACTAACAAAGAGCAGCACACATCCTCTTGGTGGAACTGCATATTTGAATCTTGAAAATGAGGATGATCCATACCTGCATGGCATAAAATACACAGCAATGCCACCAACAAAACGGTTTCGGGATATGGAACAGTTATCTGGGGGAGAAAAGACCGTTGCTGCGCTTGCATTGCTGTTCTCAATCCACAGGTATTTCAACGAACTATGATGATTATCTTTCCATTTCTGTCACTTTGTCATTTCTGTAAAGTTCTACCCTGTGTTTATTACGCACTATTTTTCCTGAAAAGTGTTGTGGTAAAAATTCCGTGGTATGCCTATGCCTTATGTTCCTTGAATTACTTGCACTTGCATAGCTGTTCTCAATCCACAGGTATTTTAAGAAACAATGATGATTCTCTTTGTATTCCTATCACTTTGTCATTTCTGCACAGTTCTATTTTGTGTTTTTATTACTTATCATTTTTCCTGAAAAGTTTTGTAGTGTAAGAGTTCCTTGCTATGGCTATGCCATTTATGTTCCTTGAATTACTCTGCCAAATAGCACTCCCTTGCTACAGCAGTGTCTTTTTGACTTCCATGTATTTCTAGCTCATTTAGCATCCATGCTATTTTCTATATGCCTAAAAGAACACATCTGTGGTAGATTTCGTTTTCAAATGAGTGGATGCATGTACAGGCCTAGTCTTCTAATCATCTCCTCCGTCGTTTAGTTGTTTATGTGTAGGAGTAGAGTGAAGAAAGTAGGTTTTCCTATGATTTTAATCTGTAACTACTGAGTGATAGTACAGCATGTTATTAGCAGGATATAAAATATTAATCTTAAATATGAAAATTGCAGTTACCGACCATCTCCATTCTTTATACTGGATGAAGTTGATGCTGCATTGGACAACTTGAATGTTGCCAAGGTTGCAGGATTCATTAGGTCAAGGTCATGCAATGGGGCCAGGGGAAACCCAGATTCTGAGGGAGAAACTGGATTTCAAACTATCGTGATTTCACTAAAGGACACTTTCTATGACAAGGCTGAAGCCTTGGTTGGAGTATTCCGAGATTCGGAAAGAAGGTCAAATTATAATGCACTCTTTTCTCCTGAACTGTTTGTCCATTCCTTATTTCTATCACTGGGAACCTTAATGTTTGATTTTGTTTGCAGCTGTTCAAGAACTTTGACATTCGATCTTACGAAGTACAGGGAGTCTTGACAATCATTAGCTGCACTGACACAACACTAACATATTGGGTTATATGGGCATCTTAATTGGAATTCAACGAATTACATTAAAAAATCTTATCATGTACATAGGCAGTGGCATTGCACCCCTTTATCAGTGGGAGAGAGAGAGAGAGGGCATAGGTTTCCTGGTATGCTTCCTTGAAGTTGTGATTTTCTGCTATTTTCTGTTCTCCTTGCTGTTTACTGACAGAGTGTTCCTCCTTCTAGTTATCTCTCTTTTGTGCTCTCTCCCTACTGTTGTATATGGACCCAATAAGCGTCTTCATGTTGTAGGTCATTTGGTAGTGTCAGCAGTAAGATATAGTGCCTGCAGTTTGTGAGGTGTCGTCCATCAGGGAATGACCTCTTTTATAGATCTTGACCCGCTTACTGTAAATGTTTATATTGTGTATATTTGATCATCTCTTAGTGATATTTGGAAAAATGGCTTTACGATGTGGAAAAGTTGCAATTTTTTTGTTTCAATGCATTTCAAAACCAGGATTGGTTGACTACCGGTGCTTTGAAAAACATTAATAGCTGAGTGTTATCTTCACGAATCCCCATATGTTTGGGATTAAGTAAAGTGGAGTTTCTCTCCTTTATTTATTATTTTTCTTTCTACCAAAAGCATTTTAGGTAAAAAAGCTTATTTGGGTATTTATAATTTTATCTCAAAATTTGAGAGAAAAAAAATTGTGAAAGGTTTAAGCACCTGTATTGTAGATCTTTTTGCGTTCTATTTTATCTTCAAACCAAAAGCAACAACCGGTGGGGGACTAACTGGTTTGTTTTATGGTTGTATTGTAAATGTTGGTTCTTATCCTATTACTTTACCATGTCTGCTCTAAATGTAAAACTTATGGAACTTGTGTGCATTTATCATATGATAGGTGAATTAGCTAGCTAGGCAGCTCATCCCTGTTCTCCTATTATTAGAACTGTTTTGGATCTGGTTTCAACATTGACCATCAAAACCCAACTGTCATTTGTACAACTCCCCATCCCATTCCCTTTCACCATCCAATCTTTTCAAACGGTTTGACTTGTCTCACACCACTCCTTTTCATCTTCCTCGTTTTCCCTTTTAGCAAAGAGAAAAGGGGAAGCAAGAGTCGGGGAGAATCTGGAGTGATTTGGATAACTTTGGCATTTCGTATTTGCGCCCACCGAAGAGTGCCTCCCGGGTTCAGTTTTCCGGTCCCGGTTGCCGGAACCTGACCTGAGAAGCGCCCACATAATACCCATAACGCAAAACCCCCCACCTCTACCCCACCAGAAAATGGTCGCCGTGAACGACACCTTTGCAGTTGAAGAAGACAACTGCACAGGCTACTATGATGACTCTGGCGCCGAAGAAAACATCACAGAACCAAAAGAACTCACACCCTCCGAGAAGAAAGCTCTCTCCGATCTCAGAACCCTCTTAGAAGAGGCCATCCTCTCTAACACCCTCGTTGACACTTCCTTATGGGGCGTCCCCCTCCTACCCAGCAAAGGCCACGAGGAGACCGACACGGTTCTCGTCAAATTCCTCCGGGCCACCGAGTTCAGCGCCTCGGAAGCTCTGGACATGCTGAGCAAGACGTTGAAATGGCGGAGAGAGTTCAGAGTGGAGGAGATATTGGAGGAAGACTTGGGAGAGGAGTTCGATAGCATGTCGTATATTAATAGTACTGATAAGGAAGGGAGACCCATTTGTTATAACATGTTTGGGATGTATTTTAAGGACAAGGGACGCGATCAGATGCACAAGGCGTTCGGGACGGTGGAGAAGCGGGACGCGTTCCTGAGGTGGAGGATTCAGTGCATGGAGAAGGGGATTCGGCAGCTGAGTTTTAAGAAGGGTGGACCCGCCTCCATTATTCAGATCATCGATCTCAATAATTCCACTGCTCACGCCATGAAGGAGCTTCGACATGCCACTAGGAAGGCTGTTCTGCTTCTCCAAGAAAATTATCCAGACGTTATTCTTAGAAACGTAAGGCGTCTTCATTGGTAATTCACATTAAGTTTTCATTAAATCATCACTAAGTACTGATTAAGTTTTACATGCATGCACGCACGCATGCAGATATTCATAAACTCATTACGTGATTAATGTTTGCTTGAATTCGTATAGATCGATGTTCATAAACTCATCTTCAGTAACTGATTATAATTTCTGTATATTCATGGTGGGTGCAGATATTCATAAACGTTCCTTTCAGATACTACATTCATCGGGCGATGTTCTCTTGTTTTTGGTCTCAAAGCACAAAAACTAAATGCATCTTCGTTCGCCCAAGAAAAGTGACAGAAACTCTGCTCAAGTAATTAATTATTTTGATCCCTAATTAATTTTTATGCTTTGATGAATGAAGGAGCTTAATTTAATTAATTTTCTGCTTGATCAATTAATTAAACTGATCAAACAGGTACGTGGCTCCGGAAAACATACCCACCCAATACGGCGGCCTTAAGAGGGAAAACGACGATGAATTCTCAGAGTATGAAACGGTTACGGAGATGACCATCAAAGGAGGTGGAACCCACACCATCGAGATACCAATACCCGAGGTAATTAATTAATTAATTAATTAATTAATCTCTATATAAATTAATAAGCCTAAACTCAATCGACTCAACAAATTAAATTTAATCTCTATGTAAATTACTGGATCTAATTAATCAGTGTTTAAAAAACCGAACCGGTCAATCCGATGGTTCAGGAACAAATCCGGTTCTTCACTCTAAAAGAATTGCAATAATTAGTAAACCAGAAATTGGAATATTATGTTTTAATTCTGATCATGGTCTGCTTGATGCATGTACAGGCCGGGGTGACTGCGGTGTGGGACATGGCGGTGGTGGGGCTGGAGGCGGTGTACAAGGAGGAGTTCATCCCGGACGACGACTGCTCTTACAAGGTTCTGATCCAGAAAGAGAAGAAGATGGAGGAGAGCGTGAGGAACTCCTTCTACATCAACGAACCGGGGAAGGTGGTGCTCACTGTAGATAATCGTTCCTTCAAGAAGAAGAAAGTCCTCTACAGATCAAAAACAAAACCCACCGTCCCATTGTATACTTTCTTGAAATCATGAAGTTTTGAATATACTTATTTGATTTTTTTTATCCAATTCATTTCTCGACATCGTTTAATTAATTAATTTCAATTCCTTCCTAACCAAATTAATTAATTCATTGATATTCATCAAGCTTTGGTGAATAATCGAATATTAGTATACAAAAAAAAAAAAAAAAATGCTCCGGGTTAATCGTGGTCAACGAGTGTTTTAAAAACTGAACTGAACCGGCCGATCTAACCCGGTTAAACCAGAATAGGAGACTAATTCGGTTCTTATTGACTACTGGACCATGTTCCCTATGACTACACTGATGTTAACTGCTAAAATCATTTTTTTTCTTCACTGGTCAGATTTATTCAGTTATTGGTTATTTAAGTGATTAATTACTATTCTGATTACCTTTTAACTTAAATTAAATTAATGGGTTTAAGGGGCAATATTTTGGCTATAAATTAAAGACATATAACAATTCTACTTAAAAATATTTCTAAAAATTTCATGAATACCATGGTAAAATTCTAAAGTTTCATTTACTTCCGTATTACATTTCAGGCATATATATATATAAGCAAAAATAAAACATTTGATCTCTTAGGAGGGTATAGCACATAGAAGCGAGTCATGAGAAAGGTAGAATCCGTATCTGGTTCTGTTCTGCTTAACGGTAAACACGTAAACTTACCTTATTAATTAAAAAAATAAATTGCTTATTTCTTTTCTTAAGTTCAATATCGAATCCACATTTGCTACCAACAACATGTTCCTTAGTAAGAGGGGTAATTTTATGTTATAGATTGGTATATTTATCTGAAGTCTTTCACAACAACAAGATCGCGTGGCCTAATGGATAAGGCGCTCGCCTCCGGAGCGGGAGATTGTGGGTTCGAGTCCCACCGTGATCGAAATTGTCTATTTTTTTATAACTCCTTCCTGGTTCCCGGATCAGTTGCTTTAAGATGAACTCTCATACTATTTTCATATTTGTAAGTTTTAATTTCTTTTAGATTTCCATGTGTCACGTACTATGGTATCGGTCCACGAAATGGTGCACGAAATAATTGATAAGACTCTCTAGTTAGGCCTTTCATTCAATCTCCAAGATTTGATTAAGAGAGTCATTATTTAAACTTAGGTCATGATGCCATGTGGCAAAGGTTAAGTCCTAACTCCAACAGAGAGAGGTTTACCCAAACACAGATACGTTCATTTTTTTTTTTTAAACAAGATCGATCTCGTAATTTTTTAAAAACAACAGGAAATATAAGATAGAAAGAAACATTTTTTTTTTTTTATTTTTTTTTTTTGGCTCTTACTTTTTTCTCCCTAATAAAGAGAAAGAAACCTTCTTCATTCCGACAAGAACTGACATGGATCGAGTTCACATTCTAGGAGAATTTTTCATTACATGCTAAAAAAAAAAAAAAAAAAAACAAAACAAAACAAATTTCGCGGAGGCCATCGTCCCCAGGGACGGAAGTAGCAAGTACCAAGGCCATCTAAGATCTACAATACAACTTTTATACATAAAACGAATACCCAAAAGCAATCTCCATCGTCACTCAGACTTGACTCCATCGCTAGTACTGCCACTCTTCTCCTTCTCTTCCCTAGGCGTAACCGTGCTTTTGCTCGTTCTCTCACTCTGATCATGGCTGGACACACCGCCATCTGGGTCTGAAACTTCAGGGACCTCACGTTCTGACTGAGATACGCCTCCGGTTTCCTCGTACTTGGAGATGACCTTCTGAAGTTCTTCATTCAGGTTCAGGGCCTCAAAAAGCAAATTCTCATCATCCACTGTGCCTTCTATGATCCTCTGTATCAGAGTCTCAGACTGCTTGCATTTCTCCAATAAGCTCATAGTCAGATCGTCCTGCGTGCGGTCACAAATAACTCGGGTTAGTTCTACCTCAAAACCTCAGCACTGGCCGCAGCTATAAGCACAGGTGAATGGCCTATGGATCAATTAGCTGTGCTATAGAAATTGATAGAAACTAAATTTCTTCAAAATTATGGGGAGCTGATGATCATAATGATACAAGATTAACCACAGCAATGGGATGTCATCCGCATTAATAAAGTGCAAGGGATGAGGGAGTAGCTAACATTGAATGGTCAAGTATTGGAATCTCACATGCACAAAGATGTCAATGAGCTGATAAATCTATTATAAGAATTCAAATTACTCTAAAGAAAATTAAATCACCTTGAGAGGCTTCTGAGTTTCTTCAGGATTTATGGAGGACAGGAGTTCGATACTGTTGCGAGCAACCACAAGTGCTTCCTTCTTCTCCTCATCAGAAAGGAATGTGCTGTGATAATAATCCAGGGGAATCTGATTAGCAGCATGCTGATTAAAGTTGGGGTTAGGGTATCCCTCTGGGAAACCCAATGTCTGGGGATCAATATTTGATTCCATCAGATCTGCCAGGTTCCTATTATGTTCACCAGAAAATGATACTCCCCTATCCTTCAAACCCTGCAAGTTAAACCTACAAGATGTCAGTGAACAAGAACTGATTTACAGAGTAGAATTACACTGAAAGATACTACAATGCAGCATGCCTCGGTTCTAAAGCTTCAGAAAACAGACATCAGACATCCATAAATAGTTCAGACCACTGATACTTTCAAACATCTATATGGTGAAACTAAGTTGTTACAGATACTGAACTACATTCCCAACTGAAAATCACTATTACATTAGACCCACTAACAGAAAGTGTTCCTTCGACCACCATGATGCAACTACTCTCAAGTCCAACTAGTTCACTTAGTTACCGATTCTTCAACATCTCCTTATTTGTAAGTTATAAGAAGATTTGCATGGCAGAAAATGTCCAAAAACCATGATATTTTTGCCACATCAGAGTTAAAAAAAAAAGTAAAAACAACAAGTGGGCAAAGAATAGTAAAGACGCAGACAACTCAGAAATGACATACCGCATAAGTTTGCTGAAAGACAGGCAGATAACCGAGGTCAGATGACTCTCCCCATGCCTTAATCAGCTGCAATGCTCTCTCTCTGTTACTAAAATGCGTTTGAGGATTATCGATCAACCTCACCATCTCCTCCAAAACTTTCTCAGAAGCAATCTCTGAGAAAACTTTATCACAGTTCATGGCACAAGCCTCCAGAAGGTCGAGGCTAAATCTCTGGGATATCATGCTTTTGCTAGCAATTTTCCTCTTTATAGCTCGCACAACTTCGGGACCGCTTAACTCCTCAGCATTTAATAAAGCACAAATTTTCAAATTCAAGCCCCAGTTAGACTCCGGCAAGCTTTCAGAAGTAGCTTCATCAACCATCTTAGACTCTGGTGTCTGAACTTGGAGAAACTCCTTCATTTTGCCACTAACTTTACGACTCATCTGAGCTCCACCAGTCTTCAGACGCTCCCCGATTGCAGCCAACTTCAGCTTATCCATCCTAAGAAAACTTCTAATGTCTGAAGTTTAGCTTACACAGATTTGGATGTTCCTCTGTCCCGAATCACAAAATGGGGGCGTCTTCAAGATTTCAACTTGATGTGCTCCGGATGATGACTAGACAGCCCCAGAACCCTTCTCTGTCTTTTCAACAACGTATGGGGTTTCACCGCTTGTATCCTAAGGAATCTGCAGGAGACGAAGTTTACAAATTGTTACAAAACCGTAGTATAACATCAAGTTTTGCAAGAATGTGATGCTGCTCAATTCAAACTTACTTTTCAGATGTTTTAAGTTGAAAAATGAATCCGGAAGACAAGGGAAAAACACGGACTTGGACGTACAAAGAATAACGAGAGAAAACCAAGCCACATACACACACCTTCCAATAACCCTAACTCGCTAATAAATCAACTTAAACTGAATTTCAACACCTATATGAACCAGCAGGAAACCTCAAACTCAAAACCCGTTCAGGAGGAAGGAACGCACAAAAATCTACGCCGAGCAGAGAAAACACAGGAGAGCATTCAAGAACTCCACCCACCAGAAGACGATCAAAGCCCGAGCACGTCCTCCACCACCTCTTCAAAATCCGATAATATCAAACCCAGCTACAATCTCCCACAGACAACCCAATCCCCAACCCCCCTTTGACATTCCAACACCCCAACCCCGTAAAAAAAACCCAAAATTCCCCAACTTTTCGTATCGTCTAAAACCGAAGCAATATTCAAAGACACATCATCCCAACTTTTCATCCAAACACCAGACGGAACATCAAGTCAGAGAAAGAGGCGCATTAATCATTCCAAAAAGTCCTCCGTTTTAAAATCGCACAACCGGAGACGAAATCAAACACGCAAAAAATTTCCCACGAAGAAGATCAGAAAAGACAACGATGCGTACCGCTACCAAACCGAATCGCCCTTCGGCCGCAGGCGAGAGGGGTGAAGGAAGGAAGAGGCGGAAGGCTGTCATTTTGGGCGCGATCTTTATTGCAGGAAAACACAGCTGCGAAGCAGGAACAAGTCTCGAAGGGAACCAAAATCTTCGCAGAGATTACACGTGGCGCGGAATGGGTACTCCACGTGGCGATTGGTACGGGCCTCTCTTGTCCCTTTGTGGACCGTGATTGCGAGGGGAGGTCACTTAAGATGTCTGCACTGGTAAAATACACTTAATCGGGTTCCGTTTGACGAACGAGTGTGGGATTTAGTCGTACTAATCTTATTTAATTAGGAGAGAGGGACAGAGCGACATGTGTTGTTAATGATACATCTGTCTAAATAATTACCGGATTAGAGTAGTGCTTTTAAAACTGAATCCCCCGATCCAATCAGATTCAATCATTCAAACCTAATATCATACAAAAATATAATCTAGTAAGAGGACTAACGTATAATTTAAAATATTATGAAGTATAAGAATTTAAGATTAAGGTTTTTTATAATACCTTCATTACGTTATTCGTCTCTTCCGAAACTCTTATGGAGTTTCGCTATGCAATGGAGTTTCGCTATGCAAGGTTTCGAATCTTAGTCCCACATTGACGAAGAACATGAAATCTTTGGTCTTTATATGATTCGTCTCCAGATTATTAAGTCGCCGAGTTCGGTAACGCGAGCTTGTGACCCGAGTGGGGGCTTTAAGGTGGTGTGGATGGTTGATCGGGTGAGCGAGGTTTGGGCCTGGTTGTACTCTGCGACTCGCCCGTTCCAAGCCGCGCAGTTGAACCGTGTTGCTCCGGCGAAAGCCGGGGTGACACTCTTCTTAGAACGGAGGGCACCGCGTGAGGCTGGTTTCACAGAGCAGCGACAACTTCCTACTGTCGGCAGTGGAAGGATAACGAGTTGAAGCGACTCGGTCCAAACTCGCCTTGCCCATCCGAGTCACCTAGACCGCCACCTTTTGACCTTTTTATTCATTTTTGTTTTCTGTTTCTCTACCTCTTTTTTTTTTTTTTTTTTTTTTTTTTTTTTTCATCTGTTCTTGCTTTGCTTTTCTTCTCTCTCTACTTACTTTCTTTTTTCTATTTTTTTTAGTTATCTGGACTCGGTTCTTGCTGGTTCTGTTACTTCTGTGTATCATACCGAACTCTGAGGTGCCCCTGGTTTTGTCTGCAAAAGAAACAAACCATGCAGCAAAGGGTCGGCCAGCAGCGATTGATGCGAACACCTGTAACAATTCCTTCTGCACATGAGATGAAGAGACGAAGAAGAGCTCCAAACGTGGCAATCTTCATTTGACGGCAAGCTGCAGAGACCGATCATGAGCGCGCGGCAGCATGGTTTCTCCTTGACCGTCCGAGGTTAATGCCGAGTGGCCTTGCAGGGACGCAAGCATCCAAACCTCCCTGCAACAAACCCCTCCAAGCGTCGTTCTCTCTGCCTCCTCCCAACCCTTTAAATACCCATCCATTACTACACTCTTCGATTCATCAGTACCCCAGCAAATTAAGAAGCGGGGGACTTCTTCAGGGTCAATCATGGCTTCTTCTTTCCTTTCTCTGGCTCTCTGCACCTTCCTCGTCCTCCTCTCCGGCAGAACATTGGGTCAGTTCGAGCAGCAGAGGCCGTTTCACACGGGCACTACACAGCGCTTCCGGGGGCGGACCGAGTGCCGGCTGGAGAACCTCAACCCGTCCGAACCCTCCCGAAGAATCGAAGCCGAGGCGGGGTTTACCGAGTACTGGGACGAGAACAGCGAGCCGTTTGAGTGCGCAGGAATCGCTGCCGCTCGTCATATCATTCAGCAGAGAGGCCTTCTCCAGCTTTCTTTCTCCAATGCCCCCAGGATAGTGTACATTGTTCAAGGTAACATACATATTGACTATATATGGCTTCAATTTCTTCGCCTCTCTTCAACATCGAATCTATCCGATTACTTGCATGTGCCCTGTTTCAGGTAGGGGTATGACTGGGGAGATCATTCCCGGCTGCCCGGAATCCTACCAGACCGTTCAATACCCTCAGCAAGAAGAACGCGGCCAGAGATACAGAGACGAGCACCAGAAGATCCGGGCTTTCCGAGCGGGAGACACCCTTGTGATACCAGCAGGCGTCTCACACTGGTGCTTCAACGACGGCGAAGAGACGGTCGTCATGGTCGAGGTGCTCGACACCGGCAATGCCGCAAACCAGCTCGATCAGAACGCCAGAGTAAATCACCGAATTTTTCCTTAATTTCATCATTTGAGCGCTTCAATTGGTATCTCTGTTTTTGGGTTTCTGATCATATATAATCTCCCCTGTTATAGACATTCTATCTCGCCGGAAACGTCAGACACCAGCAGCCCGGGTCGTACGAACAGGAGAGGGCTGGGCAGGAGAAATCGGGCGTTACCATGATCGCCGGATTCGACGAGGCGGTTCTGGCGGCGGCCATGGGAGTGAGCAGAGAGACGGTGAGAAAGCTTCAGGGCAGAGACGATGAAAGAGGGCATATCATCCAGGTGAGGGAGGAGCTTCAGGGGATCAGACCGTGGGGCAGACAAGCAGAGGAGGAGGAACGGCGGGAGCGCGAACAGGGACGGGACAACGGCTTGGAAGACACCATCTGCACCATGAGACTCAGGGAGAACATCGGGGACCCGGAAAAAGCCGACCTTTTCTCTCCCCAAGCCGGAAGACTCACCAAGGTCAACAGCCAGAAGCTCCCCATCTTGAACACCGTCCGAATGAGCGCAGAGCGAGGGCATCTCGTCAGGGTAAGCGACTAACCATTCAATCGCTTCTTCCTTTCCGCATCATCGTTATCACTGATTCGAATACGTGACGTGTTGCAGGACGCGATTCTGGCACTTCACTGGAACACGAACGCGCACGCGGCGGTTTACGTGATCAGGGGGGAAGGCCAGTTTCAGGTGGTCGGAGACACGGGAAGGTCGGTGTACGACGGGCGGCTCCGGCGGGGTCAGCTGCTGATAATCCCGCAGAACTACGCGGTGGTGACGCAGGCGGGAGAGCAGGGGCTGGACTGGGTTTCGTTCAAGACGAACGATAACGCCATGATGAGCCCCTTGGTGGGGAAGGCCTCCGTCTACGCCGGGATCCCCGAAGCCGTCCTGATGAACTCGTACAGGATTCAGAGGGAGGAGGCCAGGCAGCTGAAGCAGAACAGATACCCTGAACTCACTCTTCACTCCCCCCATTATCAATCGCAGAGGAGGGATTGAACTGCAAAACCAGTAGCCATTGCTAGCGCCCAGATAAATAAATAAAGAGTGGTTTTGGGGTGGGTTTTGCGGCCTGTATCGGTAATGTATAAGCATATATGTAGCAAATAAAACAACATGAGCGGGAAATAATAAAATGTCCACCCCTGATTTCTCTGTCTTGAATCTTGATCAATATCTTGTTTTTAACATAAAAAATTATAAGAAAAATAATTTATATATATATATATATATGTATATATAGTTTCATCTTGATACATGATATTATGGCCTTATTATAAATATATATATATGTATATATAGTTTCATCTTGATACATAATATTATGGCCTTATTATAAAAATATATATATATATTTGAGTAAACCTCTTTTTAGACTCCAAAACGAAATTTCATCAAAGAGCACTGCCAAACGGGGTCAATATTTAATAGTGGGAAACAATTAGGGATGGCAACGGGTACGGGTTAGCGGGGAACCCGCCCCGACCCGACCCGCTTAAAGCGGGTTTGGGTTTATATTTTTACCCCGTGGGTTGGGTTCGGGTTTTGGGAGCAGAACCCGTCACGGGTTCGGGCCGGGGACGGGTTTCGCCCCAAAAACCCAACCCGACCCGACCCGCTAAATTTTTATGTAAAAAAAAAAGTTTTAGAAGATATTTAAATAATACAAAATAAAACCCTACTTTCTTATGTTCTCCCCTTATGTTTGACAATATGTTTAGGTATTTATATGTTTATATTATTTATTTTAGAATTTTTTATATTTTTAAAATTTTTAATATTAAACATAGCAGGTCGGGTCGGTACCACCAGGGCGGGCGGGTTTTTTTCGGTTCGGGCGGGTTTTTTATTTCGGGCGGGACGGATTTAGAAATCAAACCCGTGGGGTTTTTTGAGGGACGGGTTTCCCCGGTTTTTTTGGTGGCGGGGATAGGTTTCCAAAACCCGCCCGCCCCGCCCCGTTGCCATCCCTAGAAACAATGTTTGAAAAACTGAACCGGCCATCGACCCGATAGAATGTATGATTTTGGTCGAACACAATTAGACAAGGTTGGACCAACAACTATTGAATATTATACTCTATATTTTATATATAATTTATATTTTTATAGGAGAAAAAGACAAATATTACTGGTTATAGTTAATAAGAATTTGTCTTCGATTCTGGTTCAACCTGGTTGGACTAGCCGGTTTGGTTCGGTTTTTAAAATACTAAAAAAATTATATTTATATATTGTTTCACAAAAAAAATCGCCGTTCACGAAGGGGCACGATTGAGTGAATAAATGGATTTATAACAGAGAATTTGTGTTACAATTTGTATTTGAGAGTCAGGAAAATGCTAGTACAATCTTTTAGTATTTATCTGATTCAATCTTCGTGTAATTTGATGAAGCTGAAGGTGTAGAGTTGTTCCAGTTGAACTAGTAAATTTCGACGAATTGTTGCTTAACTTATTATGCTCGAAAGAACTAATGCATGAGAGTATTTCTTGATGAAGAATTTCACAATTCCCTTTTTGCTGTTGTTGTTGAGGGAGGAATAAAGATAATTTTTTTAAATAATTATATTTTTTGTTATTTTTTATGGTTGAGTTTAGAGTTTAGACCCGAGTTAGGGTGTAACTCGATCGAACTCGACTCGGATTTCGGGTCTCCCTTCACTTTTCGGAGGTTCCAAAAAGGAAGAAACAGGAAAGCCCTTATCATTAAAATCGAAACGAGGTTCCCCTAACGAGTTTAGAGGGACAGACAGAGGAAAACCCATTAAAATGCACGACCGCCACTAAAACCCTGTACCCAGTTCAAGCGATGTCGGCCGGAATACGTCTCCTCTCCAGCAGTGTTCCAGGTTAGCCCTTCTTTATCCACATTTTCGAGGTTTTTGTTTCTTTCTAGACTGACTCTATGCGATGTTAATCCTGCCACCATCGCCTTCTCGCCATTAAAGGCGTCTGGATTGCCTGAAGTTATATGGTCTTCATTTGAATGTAGTCGCGTGGAAAAAAACTTGGTTCTTTAGAGCTTGATGCGTTCTTTCTTCCATCATAGTTGAACAGTCTTGAAGTTCATTGCTTCGCCTGGCTTCATGGGGTCCTTTTAATGTGCAAATGGCGATAGCACTTCCCCAAGTTCGGCCCAGCAGTTTTATTGTTTGGTGTGGTAGAGGGAATGCTATGTGCTATGTGTGGTCTTTTCAGAATTTCTTCCTTTTGCCGAGTATCAAGGTGTTAGAACTGAAGTGGACAAGCTCGTAATGCAATCCTTGTGTTAAGTCTTGTCTTCGGTTGTTGTTCCATGAAATTGAGCTCTTCTATTTGGATATTTGTGCTATAAAAAATACTGGGGTCTTTGTTTTTCTCGCATTTGCTGAACGTTACGCTTATTCACTTATTTTCTCTTATTGCTGAAAGTGGAACATTATACTTTGCTACTTTTCTATTTAACCAACTTGTCAGTGGGAAATTTAAATGATGCCGTTTTTAAGAGGTACTCTTATCTAGTAGATGGTCTTTCCCCTTATTACAATGAATGCTTTTGTGCTGCAGTTAATTAACGGTTTAAAAAGGCCTAAGCAGAGTGATTGGAGGATCTCCATGGTGCCTCTGCGGACCACTTAAGGCAGTGATGGAGGGAGAAGGGGAGGGACAGGGCTTTGGTTACATTTTTCAGAAATCATAATAATTTTTTTTAGGGAGAGGGTAGAAGTTACAAGTACTCTACCTGAGTAGTTATTCATGTTAAATTTTCTTTCTAAAGAAGAGCTAACCATGGGGGAAGTGATGGATATGAAGTCCCCAGAGTGTAGCCTGTGAAATGGAAACAAGTGATTGTCATTTATTATTAAGAGGTTCATTCAACAGGTTAAAATATTATCTTTAATTTTCCTAAAAAAAAATATTATCTTTAATCTAGGAAGAAGATTACCCGCCCCAATAGGTTCATGTTGGATTGAGGTACCATATTTTTGAAGTTGGTTTCTGAAGGTTTGCATAATGTTAAAACATATTTTTGAATCTCACAACATCCTACAAAGGTTCTTAATCCTCCCTTTTTATGATTCTACCTTAAAGCAGGTTTTTTTCTTTCTCCCTCTTATACTAACACTACCCTTGGATAGATGGCTACTACTGGTGTCTAAAGTATCTGTGATCTACTGCTGCCTTATGTTATACTTCCAGATTCCAAACTGAATTCGAGGAGTCCATACTGGTTTTATTCCTATATAAGCTCCATGGATTGGTTTTCTCTGCCAGTTCTTCCATGATTTTGCCCTCTAAACTTATCAAATGATTATTGGTGTTGTTTTGTGTCCCTGAGGAGGAGGTTTGAACTTCATATCATTGGATTGATGTCGAAAAGTTGTTTGCTGCACCAATATTTATGCTTACTAAAACTTTTTGGGGTTTCAAATCCTAGAGAATATCTTATCTACTGTCTCAGCCTGTTTAGCAGTATTCTATTATATAAGGGCATATATATAGTTTTTGTATGACTTAAGTGAATGTAGGTGAATTAGGGTCAATCCTGACCCCTGACCTGTTCAGCATTTCCTGCATGATTCTTCATCTCTTCTTAACTTTTCCTCTCTGAATTCGCTTTCTCTCTTCATAAATCATGTCACTTTATGGCCTTTTGTTGCAACCATTTTAAAGAACCCTTACGCTGTCTATTTGTGGAAATTGGATTTAACTAGCACATGCTAAAAATATATGTACTTGCTGGAAAAGAAGTTCAAAATAAGAAACAACTTATAATCCAACTAATTATTAGTTCTACAGTTTCCTATTTACAAACAAAAACCCACTGTTAAAACAGAGAACTACCTCTTAAAGTACTGTAAAAAAATTGTACCAAAACAACAAGTTGTTTGAATTGGGCCACCTATAAAATGAGCAAGTTGTTGTCCTATGGCACTCAAATTTTTGAAAATAGGACCTCTAATGCTTAGAACTAATGTAAAATAGGAAATCTAGACCTTTCTAATTGAAACTTCTTTCCGTTTTCAATAAAAGATGCATTACTTTGGTGTAATCTGTTGTCCATAAAAAGTCCTCGCTTGGACTTCACATTAGGGTGTTCTACTCAATTAGTGATTGATAGTACTAGTACCGGGGGGGAATGACTATGTAAGCCTATTGTGACCGTTTACAAAGCAGCTTGTATGCTACAAAAGGATATACATTGTAATATACCAGCTTCATGGTATGCATTGTAATTCATCATTAACAAATCAATAAAGTTATCACTATTCTCAAAAAAAACATTAGGGTGTTCTATATCACACACCCTATGTCCTTTCTCTTGTTTGTTGTCCTGTTATTGGAAAAATAGCAACTTTTGACTAGCTAGTTTTATGAGGTTGGATAAAATGGTGGAAAGTATTTTTTGTAATTATGTTTTTAAGGAAAAATTTCTGTGCTAGAAAATCCTATTGTCCAGTCCATTTTATTAGCGTCATCTCAGTATTGTAAGCAGTAGACTTTATGATGTATGTTCTTATTCAAATGGGCATAAATTTTGGACGTATGACATGTGGATTGTTCATGTAGGACATGGTCTACACGAAGGGAGACATGGTCTACACGAAGGGAGACATGGTCCTGGATCTGGAATTTCTGGACCAGCAGCTTTACAGTCTCAATCCTGTCATGGCAGCTTCAAGCCTTTAGTAGTGAAGATTTTGGTGAGAGGAAACTATGTTTGCTATTCCAAAAGGGCATCATTGACATGTATGGCAACTTCTGGAGGCCCAAGAAGAAGTTCTGATTTCTCTAGACAAAACAAACATGGGCATGGGTTTTCCCGAGGCAAAAATAGACACAATGAAGATAGAGATAATTTTGATAACTTAGAAGAGCCTGAACTTCTATCGTCAAAAAATGGGCCTTTACTTTCTCTGTCTGGTAGCCCTAGGTTTCAAGCTACAGCTACACCAGGGCCACGAGAGAAAGAAATTGTCGAACTATTCAGAAAAGTCCAAGCTCAGCTTCGTGAACGGGCAGCGATTAAAGAAGAGAAGAAGATTGAAGCCTCACAGGGACAAGGAGAGCGAGGAACTGTTGACTCACTTCTGAAGCTCTTAAGGAAGCACTCAGTTGATCAAGGGAAAACGAGAACCGGATCCGAAGATTATAATCTTGATCAACAGGAGAGAAGCACCACTTTTGATGATGGGCAAAATTCAGACTTTTTCAGTTCAAACTCCATTGGGAGGGATGAGGTCCAAGAACCAAGAAGCACATCTTCTGGTAGACCTGCTTCAAACTTCCGGCGCAAATCCCCAGTGCCACGAGTAAAGTACCAACCAATTTATTCCACTGAAGAAACTCTGACACCCTCAAAGTCACTAGGAAACAAAAAGAAGAACATTAAATTGGAGCCAGAACCAGAGGATGTTTCCCTGGATGTGAATGATGAAGTCGATGAGTTTCCGGATGTGAATGGTGCTGAGGTCTCAGATATGGATGAAGAAGTGGATGAACTTTCGGACATTTCTGATGTTGATGAAGTCAATGATGGGAGAATGGAACAACAATCACTGCAGTTACCCTCCGACCTGGGGTCACTAAAATTATCAGAATTGAGGGTGCTTGCAAAATCAAGGGGCTTGAAAGGGTATTCCAAGCTCAAAAAGAAGGAACTTGTTTCATTACTTGTCGAAGGCACTGTCTGACAGGGAGCATCCAGTAGTTATACCCTCTTGTCTCACCTTCTTGTTTCTATTTTTGTTGTAGACCCTGTTTTTCTGTAAGAAATATTCCTCTCACAGGATTTTCTAGTTACGAAGTTTCACTGAACCATCAAACAAAGATGACTGCTCATTTTGATCATGGAGGTGTATTTTGTTATGGGGATTATGGTGATATATATGATTTTGCCCTCTTGTTAGGATTTGGCAGGTAACTGCTGGAAATGTAATGCATCAAACTAAGACGGCCAGTGGAAAAGATTTCACAGGGAGCAAAAAAAATTTCTAACTTCTTCAATTTTCTTCTTATTTTGCTTGATTTCTTCTGTTTTTATCTTCTTTTTCTTGATCTGCTAAACGATTAAAGGTTGTAAAATGCATTTGGTTCTTTGGCTATGTATCAAGGCTCCGACCCCGTGAATTTTTTTGGAAACTCTGAAATATTGGGGTGTGATCGTATTGACAATTGGACATTCACATTGCTGAGAATAAAAAGGGTGAAAAGGAAAAATAATGTTTAATAACGAAACGTCATTATTTCTAACCTTAAAAAGGATAATTAAGCTACAGGAAGCCGGTAATATCCAATTTCCGCCTGTTGCGGACGTCAGGAGTCTAGATTTGGGGCATTTGCCTCGTCTGCCCCAACAATGCTTCTGTCTGTCGCCTTGACGCGTTTTGGATTTCTGTAACGCTCCAAACACGAACGAGATGACGAAGCATATTTAAATTTTGAGAGGTTCTGCTCGATTTCCCGGAAGCTTCGGGCCAAGTCAATTTCTTATTCGAGAAGGAATTTCATCTGCTACTGCATCCTGCGAAGCGGCTTTTCTTAACTAAGAGCTGGGTGTTGTAAATCAAGTTTGATACGCTCAGGACCTCGCTCTCGCGATCCTCTGGAATCGCGTATAAGAGTTTTGTTGTTTTTGTTTGCATAATTTTTCGGTGCATTCGTTCATTTATGAGCTTGCAAGTCATCTCGGGTCTTCTTCTCCACAATTTTGTTCCTTCCGTTGGCGTTAAGAGCGTATAAATTGATTTCGTGCTAGAATTCTCAATTTTTTTTCTTCGGTAGTGGTATCAGATATTGAGTTTCTTGGCCTGGTCGAGTTGCGTACTTGTTGATTTGATGGTTGGCCTAGCAAGTCGGATTTTTCTGCTCGCCTGATAGTCATCGCTGAATTTTGGATTTCGGTCTCATTTTGTTTTTCTTTTTTCCTGAAAATGGGGCAAAATCAGTCGAAGGAGGAGCTACTTTATAACCAGGTGAGCTACGGAAACGTAGATGGGATTCGATCGCTCTACCGCGAAGGTGCTGGACTAGAGGTATTTATTCGTTTTTTTATTGAAGCATGTAGGGACTTAGTGTTCTGAAATCTTTTGTGATTACCATGTCAATTCCATAAGAGTTGCTCATATATACTATCTGTAATAATCACTTAGTACTTGTCTTTTGTTATTGTTATTTACGTAAAAAGTTTTGTTCTGGACAATATTTGACCCTTTATAGTCAATGCAGTGGATGGATAAGGAAGGCAAGACTCCACTTATTGTAGCATGCATGAAGCCTGATTACATACATGTAGCGAGGACTCTAATTGAATTGGGTGCAAATATAAATGCTTACCGGCCAGGTACCAAACATATTCCTGAAGTTCAAATTTGCTTGTTTCCTTTGTTTTTCCCTTATTTTGTTTATGTAGAACTAACTAAATATTTGAATGCATTTCTGCTGCCTTGGTTCGCATGGAGAATTTTTGTTAATAAAGTAGATCAAACTACTGATGCCTTCTGGGCTCTCTATCTGATACATATGCTTATGAAATGGAAATGGAATGTTGGGGGCCATTATGGGGGGGGAGGGGGGGGGGGGTGGGTGGTGGAGGGAGGGGTTTTTAGGCAGAGGTCTTGGGTTACCAAGGATTGGCTTGTACGTTCTGTACTATCAATACAAAAGAAATGCTTGTCTGTTGTCTTCTTTTTGATAATTTTGGGAGAGAAAAAGTTCAATTAGTTTACGAATTATTCTTTTGTGGTGTAATAATGAAGAGAATTGACTATTTTTCTTTTTTCAGGAAACCTTACTTTACCAAAATTGCTCTATCCGACTAGTAAGGAAAAAGAATCGTGAAGCTTTTTCTGTTTTAAGTTGTATTGAGTTTATTGATAGAACCGTAAATGCTTCAACGATTTATATAAGCACAAAACTGTAACTGCTACAACTCTGTATTGCTAAGCACAATAAAAGAGCATTACAATAAATATTGGAAAGTCATGGAAGTTGAAACTACCTATTATGGATAAGCAAAATCCGAGATATTATGATTTCCAGTTATGCTGTCCTTCATACACTCTCTTGTCCTCTCTCTAATATAACCACATGACAACAACATATTTTCTTACATAACTAATGGGATGTGAGGCCACTTTTATGGATCTGTCAATATCATAATCATAATTTCCAGACATTTTTAAAACATGGCAACAACATGTCATTTTCTACCTTTTTAATGTATCATTTGCTGGATACTTTGTTAATTTGAGTTTTTCTCTGACTTTCCTCACCGCTCTTAACCAATTTCTGTCTTTTCAACTTTTTGGTCCATCAAATCAATTTGTGAAGCCTAATTTCTCATTTTGTAACAGATTAGAGTTTAAGGTTGCATTTTACACGATTAATCTGTAGACGCTTACTTGGGAAAACCTTTATCAATGAGTTCTTCTCTTTAAAAACCTTAAGAGAAGAGGAGGTGTTGTCTGGCTAAAAGTTATTTTGAAAGAGTGAATACCATAAGTAAAGTCATCTTAGGTTTAGCTATAATATACGAGACACCAATTTCATGGTTGAATTACTAAAGCATCCCCACCAAACCTGAAGCTAATGAAGCATAGGTTCTAGCACTTGATGCAACTCATTGCTTGAAAGAGCTACATATAAACAAGTAGCCCAAGCTCAGCCTAGCATGTTCTGAATAGCCTTTTTTCTCCGTTTTTCATCATTTTAATTTTGAAGTGTTTTCTGTGTGTATTAATTTTTTCTTCGATGTTGATCTTAATATCTTCATTTTTACTATAGTTCTTTTATTAAAATAGAACTCGCTAGAAAACCTTCTCTTCCAATAGGCATGGTTTTCAGAATTTTATGTTCTCCTTATTGGCATATAGCTGTGGTGTTGGATTGTATGGAAGTATCTCATTTCAAGCTTCACATTATTGTATGAGTTGTATCCCCACAATAAAAGTTTGCTCCTGTGTGGTGTAATTGTCACCTTTTGGCCTTGCTTCTCACTCTATGCCAAACTCTCATTTCTTGTATTTTGTTAGCTTACTGTACTTTGAAGTTTGTATCATTGAAGGATCCACACTCAACATTCTTTTCTCTGAAAATTCAAGAAGAACACCTCACCATATGAAAAGTGTAATTATTAGGAGGAATTGGCAATTCCCTCATTCTATTGCACAACTGACTCCTTGGCAACCCCCTCTAGAGATCCATCTCAAGCTCAATTTTGATGGTGACTCCATTGATAAACAAGGTCTGCAGGTAGTGTATGGTCGGGAATCACGATACAACAATCCTTTTAGTATGCTCTGATCCCTTCCTGACCTATAATTCTTCTAGTCATTAAATGAGATTTCACTGTAGTCATCTCATGTTCATAGGGATACATGGGCCTGGCCCTTCGGGCTCCATCTAGAGTACTTTGATGAGATTGAAGACATTAGTGGCACTCGATATATTAGCTGGCATTGTGTCCCTAGAATGGCAAATGATCAAGTGGATAAACCGTTTAAGGAAGGTTTGATGTAGGTTTAAGGAAGGTTTTTTACTTGTTTCTCCCTATTTGGTTTGGCTTTTTTGGCATCATGTCCTTATTTGTATCTCTTTTTTTGGGTCCCCTTGGTTTCCCTCTTTTGTTCTTTGCCCTTTTTTTTGGGGCCTTTATGAATTTTATTTTCTCTTTTTTCAGAAAAAAGAACTGATTGTGTTAGAATAGTTATAGTCTTAGCACCACCTAATTACAGCAATAAAAGCCTTCTTTATGTTTTCCTATTCTCTCGATACTTATTGTTTTGAATGGATATCTTCTTATTGTTTCTATTAGTTGGCCAGTGGAAGAAAACTAATTTACCTAAAAAAATGAAAAGAGGGATAACTAAGTTTGTAAATTGCCCCCATGTTATAGAATGAAAAGATTCTCTTTGGTTTGTCTCATACTAAATGTTGTAATTCTTCTCTGGTTCTGTGCTTGGTGTCAACTTGATCCTAGCACGTCTTCTCCATTACTTGCGTTATTAACTGGAAATTAAGTATATGTGATAGAGTTGATTACAAGTTGTTGGTCTAATAGTTTGAAAGTTCTATCTGATGCTACTCCATGAGTTCTAGATATCTACGTGGATATGTTTAGTGATGTGCTGAAAATTTTTCTTGATTCAACAATGAGTTTTGAAGTGCTCTATTTGCTTTTCTTTTGAGTACCATTGGAGATGCTATTAGTAAATTATTGACTCTGTTAGGCATTAATGTATGCTGCAGGTCCTCATGCAGGGACTCCATTACATCATGCTGCCAAAAGAGGCCTCGAGCAGACTGTGAAGTTACTTCTTTCTCATGGAGGTATAGCTCATTGGAAATTTTGTTAATTTGGAAGGGAAGGAAGAAGAGAGGGTGAAGAAATGAGAGAAAGGAAGACACTGCACAGAGGTTGCAGTGCTGGTTAGGAGACACGTAGGATCCCCGCCAAGATTTTATAACTTTAGTCATAAAGATTGCAAATTACATAAGTGCCCTCTATGGGGAAGTATATCGAAGTAAAGTAATACTTCTCAGAGAAAAATAAAAATTACATGTATTAGTCTCCTAGAAATAGCAGCGAGCTAACTAGGAAGAGACTAACACCAACTGACTATCCAACACATGGTGAATTTCTAAAATACCCTTAGTCAACAACACCCACTCTTAATCTGGGTAGATATCAGCGAGACCCAGATTGGATCAGAGACAAGCACAATCACCTCTACCAATGCCTTCATGAAATTATCGTTGTGCAAGTGACCACCTTTCTGGTCATCTTTGCATTACATATACAGTGAAGTCTGCTTCAATGTGTTTCGTTCACTCATGAAAAACTGGTAGCGATAAAGATAGGCGCTTCCTAGTCACTCTTCAACTCCATAGGTGTATCATTTGGTAGACCAAATTTAGAGAGAACTAACTTGATCCATTGTAGTTCATTCACTGTATGTGCAATTGGCCAACATTCTTTCTCTGATTTGCATATTTTTTTTTGAGGAAGGTGAATGCATTTTACTCCCAATTACAAGTTTTACTCCCAATGCTACCGTGGAGACCCGAACCCAAGACCTCCCGCAGCAATAACTCCCATGGGACCACTGAGCTAATGCCCAAGACCCTTCTCTGATTTGCATATTGGCATTACATTCTGTTTCTAACACCCGCAAAGACACAAATAGGCAGTTGTAGATTTCTATCGACCTTGGATCCAACATAGTCAGTATCGACTTATACTTCCAAAGTCACACGACTATAGGAATTGACTTGTAGACCCTTACCTAGAGCACCTTTCAGGTATCTCAATATGCTAGTTTCGGATCTTTGATGAACATCTTGGCAACGTTGATCTCAGATTCAGTCATTTTTGTATAAATAAATTGTCTATCTTTTGTTCTTAGTCTTTTTAGCAAGCACAAGACTACCAATATCATGTAAAGACACCTGTATCTTTAGGAATCTTAGCAGATTGAGTACCCAGCATCCCATGGCCAGGCAACACAGTAAAATATTTCCTTGGAACAGTATGATCTTCCTCTTTGGACAACCTTGATGCCTAAGAAGTAGTTAGAGAACCAAGATTTTTCATATCGAAATGTTTATCAAGGTGTTGTTTGATAGTCAAAAGACCTGATAGATAGATCATCACCAATGAAAACTATATCATCCGCATAAACAATCAAGTCCACAATACCTAATGGATATCGGAGTAGAAGAAGGAACAGTCACAACAGCAGCAGTGAAACCCAAAGCAATGGGAATGGAACTTACGACCGTCTGGCATAGCCTCACCCGTGACTGTGTGTACTATAGAAACAGCAACAGCGATGAGATGAGGCTTTCCCAAGAAGAGGCTAAGAGGACGACAAGGCAACAACAAAGTCCCTACTCATCCCAGATTTCAGCAATGTTCCTTTATCACTTAGCACATGGCTATACACCTATGCCCTTAGATCACCGCTAGTAGACATCTAAACCCTTAACGAATTGTGGACCCAGTCCTTCAGAAAACCTGTGCAATATAGTTTCTTTTCCCTCGCACTGGAAACAAAGATAATGTTTAACATTAGTTAGAGTACTGCCTGTTCTGAAAAGTGGCTTTTATGATTCTGATTGTGATAAAGAACATTTGGTTAGGGTAATTTGTTTGGGTACAAATGAGGTTTGTCCTTTTTGTTTGCAATGTTTATTAACAAATTGTTTATGTTAAATGTTTCAGCAAGCGTCACTGCCATGAATGATGATTGTCAAACTCCTCTTGATCTGGCTAGGGCAAAGGGGCATGTGAATGTTGTTCGTACCATTGAGGTACATGAATTGTATGAAAACTCTTCCAAGAAAGATTTGGAAATTTCATTCCCTTGCTGCTTTATTTTGTGGAAGGGTTACACTTTAATCAGCTATACTTATTCTCCTCTTATTCATGAATCCAGAGCCACATAAGTCTGTTCTCTGGTTGGCTGCGGGAGCTTAATTTGCCAGGCTTTCTAGGAGCATTGGCTCCTCAGTGGGTATCCAAAAGAATGTGGGTATTCTATGTGCACCTTTTTTTTTTCTTCTTCACTGCATAAAAATATTCAATGTTTTTATCAGACAGTAAAAGATATGCTTATTTAGACAATTTGGAAACATTAAATTTTCATTTGACTGACCCAATTAGTATTTAAATTCTTGCAGTTGGGCTGTAGTCATTCCTTGTGGATCCCGTAATCCTCGCGTGCCAATTAAATTTGAGCTAGTTATCTATTCAGGACTAGAGGTATTACCTTGATCTAATTTTTTCGTAATAGTCATCATACTGTTTATCACTAAAACTACTTTAGAGAATTGTGCAATCACCATTTTCATCGTTAAAATAAAGCTTGCACATGCTATCCAAAGAAGGATTTATGACCTTTTCTTTTTTTAATTTTGAATTAGAATAGCATTTGAAGTTATTCATGGGAGCTGTAGAGTTATCTGGATCTTGCTGTGTGGCGCCATGAAACTGAAAGATTCTGGGCCCTATCCATGATTTTTACAAGTTGAAGATTTTTTGGGTTAAGTCTTACTAGCAAACTGGTTTAGACAGTATAAGAATCATCTTCAGCAATTTCTGGGGAAAAGTTCTTTTTCTGCAGCTTTACAGATTTCATGCAGCAAAACTTGGTGTTCAGCATAGGTTAAATCGCTAATAGCAAGACGACCAAGCTAAGAGAAAATTTATCTGCCAGTGTTCTGAGAAGATTGCACTTAGGTCTTGGGCGACATTGGACACTGTCATCAACATTTTATTTGAAAAATCTTTTCAGAAATGGAGTGGCAAGCAGTCTGGAAGGTCTTAGTGTTGCTACCACTTGTTTGGTGGAATTGAACAGATAAAAGATCTTCCTGTTTGAAGCCAAGAGAGTAGTTTGAAAATGGTGTATGAGGGTGAAGGGATGTGGTCAGGGCAATCTGGCAATGATGGTTCAAGGATGGACATCAGGCCTTGACCTTAACCACCAGGCAGTGGTGAGAGCAGGTCCGACTTAGTGGTGGATAGGAGTCTGGCCAGGAGCTGGCAAGTGGTTGCCAGGTTACAGCACGATCCAAAGTTTTGAAGTATGATCTACCATCATCTGAATTGAGAACACAAGAATATAAAATTATTGAAAGGTTCAGATCATTGTCCAGAGTAGTGAGAGAAAAAGGTCTGTCATTTTCATCATATTGTCAGTTTGGAGAACTATTTGTTTCACAATTCAATGTCCTTGGAAACGAGGATATGGATGTTAGGGACTCTATTCTGGAGAACTTTGTAAGTAATGTGAAACTTTCATGACAAGAGAAGCGAATGCAAGTCACGCTGGCAAGAGACAAAATGATTTTAGCACTTTCGAGTGTTCTGTAATTTATAGATGACGGGGTCATTTCTTTGTTCTCTTGCTACTTTTCTTGGTCTGTTGTTCCATGCTCTGCAAATTTTGAAGGTGATGCATTTTCTATACAAGGCGTTAGAAACTCTTCCACCTATTAATTTTCTCTCGGGCTTTGATGAAATGTACCAAGCACCATCTTGTGAAAAAAAAACAGCCAAAGTAGTATGAATCTCTTTATAAAACCTGACCCAGCCAAACTGGTTGCACTGGGTTGACTCAGGCCCAAAGTCTTTTTCAGGTTTGTCAGCTAAAACCCAGGTGACCTGACTCAGATGAACAGGTCCAGGATCATAGAGGCTCTTAATATGGGGGGGGAGGAAAGGAAAAACGTAGGGGGAGATGCAGCTGAACCCTCCGCCCCCATCCCGTCCTTTGTTTGAAGCTGGTGTTCGCCCATCAGTCATCAGTCTGAGGCGAGGGGAGGTCCAGCTTGTCCCCCTTCCGTTTTCAAACCTGTTGGGGGTAGGGGATTTCGTTTTCATTTATTTGTTTATTTCTCATAATAAATAATCGTTCAACCAATGGGCCGACCTGGTTGAATTGTTTTGACCCGACCCAACATCATTTCTGGGACAGGGTCTTATTACATTGGTATGAACGACTTTCTCAACAATGTTATCGACAAGGTCAAATTTTTGTTGGAAAGTATGATTATTAAGTTCACCCTTATGGGCTAAGGCATCATTGACTGCATTGTGCATCAAAGGAGCTTGCCAGAGGTAGGGAGTCCAAGAAGGGTGATGAATAACTAGGTCTTCATATGAAGTAAAGGGTAGTTTTAAAAAGATGGAAGAGATGCTTCCACATTCTCAATGAGAAAGAGTATTTTTCTTATATACATTCTATATATTTTTTCTGCATGTGTTTTTGAGTAGCATCTAGGGGAGACTTTACCTTTCCAATTTTTTATTCTAGAACTGTATTTCTAATGAAACTGTAAGTTGTGTATGTAGCTGCTTCTGGGGAAGAGTCATTGATATAGATTATGCCCATATTTGTTTGCTTACAAAGTGATTTGATGATTGTCAGATAGCTCAACCACGTACGGTTATTCAACTTTGGAAGTCCAAAATTGAACAACCAAATTTCAGCCATGGAGATCCTGCAGTAGTCATTTTTGACAAATCCTCAAGTAAGTCGTATAATCTTCTTCTCTCCTCTTTGCAGTAGTTACCGTTTGTAGTGATGGAAAGCAGTTAAACATACTGGGTTTCAAAACATTTACTAGCTTTTCTCATGTATTGAATGTTCTGTGTTTTCTTTCTTGCTTTCTTGTGGATATGTATTCAAATGTTTTTTGGGTTTTGCGACTGCTATGTACATCTCCAACCTGGCCTACATGTACTGTTCTCTCACTGGTGAACTTTTACTTATGTTGCCTTGGAAGGTTATTTGGTCTGAAGAACAAAACTCTCCTTGTAAATTCTGCACGAAAAGAGCATTTTCAGTTCACTAGTTGTAATTACTTGCTGCTGTCACTAGTTCACTAGTAAATTTGACATGCAATTACTTGCTGCTATCACCTGTTGCTCACTTTTTTCTTGCTATATTGTTTGTTTGCATAATTTGTAGAGACGAAATTCAAGTTCTTGCCTGCAAATGAGGGTGACAAGCAGCAAATGCACTGGTTCTATAGTGCCTGCGTTGGAATGGTTCAGGTATTTAGAGCTTGACAGATCAATGTTTGAATTCTCTTATTTTGTTGCTTGCTATTTGCAGTGAACAGTTTGAATTCTCTCCTTGCAGCCTAATGTGCCTAATCCAGTCCCTTCTAATGCTCCTGTTTCTTCTGAGGATGTAGACCTAGCAATGGCTATTAATGCATCTTTGCAGCTAGTCAGACCGGAGAGACCTGTAGGCTCTGAAACAAGTGGCACAAATGGATGGGCCGGTCCCTCTGCTAGTGTGGATCACAATGGTTGGACCCCTGTAACTCCACCTTCATCAAAATTGAGCAGCAGTAGTGGTTGGATTGAAGGGCCAGCTAGCAGTAGCAACACATACAATGGATGGGATGTCCTTGAAGCACGACCAAATGAGAGTTTGGCTCAGCCTGCTCTGGGTAGTGAGCCGAGTGCTGTATCGACCCCTAGTATTCCAACTGCAGTTGGTGCCACTCCTTCAGCTCCACCCGTTCCTGATGATATTCAATTTGATGGCCCAGTTCAGTATCCTACAATAGATTTGAGCCCTACTGATTTAGTCACTCCGTCTGAAGCAAACACCGATGACTCGTCTGCTTTGTGTGTGATTTGTTTGGATGCCCCTAAAGAGGGGGCATGTGTTCCATGCGGTCATGTTGTTGGTTGCATGTCTTGTCTGAACGACATCAAAGGCAAAGGCTGGGGGTGTCCCGTTTGCCGTACCAAGATCAGTCAGGTAATAAAGCTCTACAGGGTATAATTGCAATCCAACACTTGCCTAGTCTATAAAATAACTGGCAGAGAGTGTTGAAGGTTAGGCTGTGATTTGGGGAGCCTTACAAGCTTGCAGGGCATTAAGGCAGAAAGTTTATTGCTGGTTGATATTACAATTCTCACAACAATGAGGTCTGCAAAATTGTTTTGTTTAATCTTCAATGTAAATAGTATTTTCCCAAAACAATAGGGTATACGGGCTACAAAATTGTTTTGTTTATCTTCAATGTAAATAGTATTTGGCCAATACAGTAGGGTATACGGTGCTATCTTTATCTCGAGTTAATTCTATATGAGAGGTTCATGTCCCGAACTCTGCACGTAGGGAAGTCCAAATGGTTCAACTTCATCTGTACAAAGTATCTTTTGCATCAAGACAATTGGTTAAGGAAGAGTTCATATTCAACATTACACAAACATTTTTCTGGTCGTTATTGGACGCCATGGTTATCAAATCAATTCGTCAATTCATGTGTTCGACGATATTCCCAAACCAGCCATGTGCTTCGAGAAAAAGAGTTGGTCACAGATTTGATGGCTTCTACTCGACCATTTATCAATCTAGCCATTGAAAGAAACATGCAGAGTCGTGGGAACTAAGCGACTGGCCGTGAATGTCATAAATAAGTGCAGGTGGATAATGATTTGCCCTGTCGCAAGGGGAAGCCGAGTTCCTTTAGTTGGAGACACCTCATTGATGAGACCGAAATACAAGAAGCCCCTCTTTTCCAAACATCACGGGCCACCCCCATTTCTGAAAAAGGATAATTACCTCATGCTCTGATGCTCGGTCAGTATGAAAACGATCTCAGCTCTGAAATCTCCACCAATTCTCAGTTTTCTGATTTTTTCCTCTCCTTTGCTTGTGTGTGCTTCTGGGGAAGATAATCTAATCTAATCGAATGGAACGGAAAGAAAGAACAGAACCTGAAAAAGTCAAATTGTTCTTACTTTTATTCAACATTATTAGCTAATTAAATCATGAAATGGCTCAACAACCACTTAATCTGTCTTTCTCTAACAAACGCCAGAAGCAAATCCCTAATCCCTGACGACCCAGAATGAGTATTTGGTGTGCCAACCGGATTAAAAACAGTGATTAAGGGGTGGCAAGTGGAACCGCTCCTCCCACCATTGTTGAATTGGACAGGATCTGCATGTATTATAATTTGTTCCCTCTGCATAGCATTATAATAATACGCGGAAGGAATAGACAAAGGAAGGGATATGGGCGTCGAATGCCGACAGTGGAGATTTTGTCTCAGCAGCGTAAACGCCGCTCCCGGACACCACCCCTTTGGACTAGAGATTGGATGGAAGAGACAGAGGGGTCAAACTTGGGGGTCACATGCTCTGTTGCCTCACAGAATATTCTGGTATAGATTTTCTTTAACCTAATATCTGTATCATCATTGTTATCAGTAATTTTTATTTTGACTAAAGCCTGCACTTTTCATTCCTTCTGCTTCTCTACCTTGCTTTTAAGTTGACTTCTTATTTATCGTCCTTAGGTATTCTCTTTAGAGCCTGAAAATTTCGAAGAGAAATGCTTCAGAAATAACTTCCAATGGAGTCCAGCTAAAAAAGTTGGCTACCAAAGAGAAACCGGAGGGAATCATCAATCTAATGATTTAATTGGGTTTGGTTCAATGGGTTTGTTCAAGATCAGTTCATTGCATTTTTGTTTTTTGGTTTTTTGTTGTTGTGTATGAAGTGGGGTTGAATTCAACCACTTCCTGAAATTTTCGTCAGTCAAAGCTGTTGACTTTTTAATATCCACGTTATATTGGGAAAAAATAAAGAATGATCGGTGTGCTGCATGGAAAGAGATATGAAGATATCGATGTCGAAACGATTTTGACTGGTTTGGCTTCTTCCGCTTTACCCTAGCCGGCATGATTCTGCATTCAATTTAAAAGGGTTAGTCACATTATTGAGCTCGGGACCTGGTAATGTGATAGCTTTTTCTTCTCTGTAAATGAATTTTTCCAGCAGCTTCATCATTGCTCGCTCCTCCGTCTCGACTCTTTTCAACTCCGGGACCTCTCCAAACATGACGACGAAGAGGATCAGACCTCGGATTAGGAATTTTTTCTGTACGATTTTCTCTATTCACTTTTGCCGCATTGGGCCTTCTTGAATGCTTGGAACGAGTAACAAGTACTACTACTACTTTCCCTTTTTGAGTTTTTGCTTTATCCGGCTTCGATGTCATTCTAGAACTCAGAATTTGTGTTCCTGTTTGTGAATAGAGCTTAATTTTCTGTCACCATCGGAACCGAGAGGCGCCAGTTGGAGATTCTAATACGAAAAAGGAGGGTGCTTTCCCATAATTAGGAGATCACCAACCTTGGGAGCATAATCGTATTTTAAAATTCTGAAAGTGTTTTAGGATTGGAAACTTCCAGTCGGCGCAGTCGTATTAAATGCCTGAGATAATTGTGTTCTTAAATCTCAATAAAACTAGGATGATGCCGATCCCGTCGTCATTTGCAACAGTCGGTTGCCCCCTAAATGCTTGCAATAATGCTTTTTAATAAAATTAAGATGCCATCTGCCCAGTATTTGCAGTAAACATGGTCGGGGGGAGGAAGGATTCCTACTGCTTTTTAATTTCCTAAACAGCACCGCCTGCGAAGGGGAATTACACGAGAGGAACCGGCGGCAGAGTCGGCTGCTGTCCGTTTTCCCAGCACGGGACAGCTCGGAGGAGGACACATTAGTCTTTCTGGGTGTCTGTCGGGGGATTGTTCAGGCAGTAATCTAAAGGGAAATCTTTCTCGCTTCAGTGAAAAGAAGAGATTCCCTCGAACGATCGCTCGGATTACTTGCTTCCTTTCTCATCTGCAATCTTTGTTTCTTAATTAAAGAGAAAAAGCCCAACAAATCCGATTAAAAAAGAAGAAGAAGAGGGAAAAGGAGACACCACCCACCATCCAGCTCCCGACTTAACTTTTCTTTTGCCTGTTCGGCAAATCTCGCTCATGGAGGCGTGAAAGGCCCGAGGCGTCAGAAGCGCTATGGTGTTGCGGGGGAATCAACCTGTTTGCGACCTGAAGCGTGCAGGTCTTGGGTTTCGTCAGCATCACCCTGCATCAGCTAGTTTGGGCGAAGATAGTGGTAAGGATTTGTATGATATTTTCCATTTTTAGGAGGAGGGGGGGTGGGGAGAGTTTTCTGTGTTCGTCTTCTTGGGCACACTGGGTGCATTCTCTGGCTTTGAGAGGGTCTTGAGGCCCTGCCTTTTGTGTACGTGAACTTCTTGAGCATGAGCATCTCGGAATTTTTGTAGTACATATCACTTGCTACAGTTTTAGAGCTGAAATCCATATTCGAAGTCAACAAAAATGGCTTAGTTGTGGTATCCTTTCCTAGTTCTGTATTTTTCTATTCTGTTTATGTTTTATTTGTTCAGTTTCATGCTGCAAGGTAATAACCGAACCATTTCGAGGCAGCTTTTTCTTAAATTAACCCAGAAATTCTGTTAAGCAGCGCCAAGAGTTCTTTTTAAGAACTTTTGCTTGAAAGGGTTCTCACAGTACTGTGTTTTACTGAAAAAAAAAAAGGATGAGTGTGCTTCTCTCGGACATGATGTGTGCGGGTTGGTGAGGTTCACCGTTTATCTTATTTCTGTTAGACTTATTTGGTTATGTCATGGAACAAGCATAAATAAGTGATCTTCATTTTACTTCGTGTCATGTGTAACCTTTATCTGAAGGAAGAAAAGAACAAAGCTACACCACTCACACAGTTTATTCTTAATCTTTCTCTGAATATCTTAGTGTCCTTGGCAAAACAAAATATTTGTCTTAGGCCCTGCAATTTAATAGTGGATTCTGTCTCCTGAGGACTGCTTCAGAAACAATACGTCTTGCTTATATTATCAGTCTTTCATTGAGAGGGTAAGGCTGAGCTTCTCCACATGACTGTTGACACAATTGCTTTGGGTGACTCATGTTATGCATATATTATTGTCTTCATTATCTGATCATGCTTTAATTTTGTTGAAACAGGGGTAATGGGTATCAAAACTTTAGGAGGTCTAATAAACAGCATGTCTCGGTTCATTCACTTAGTTGCATGCCAGGACATGAAATCTTTCCCAGTGCAAAAAGATTACCGAGATATGGTTTCAGCACTAAAGCTTCTAAAGCCTTTGCTTGATGATGTTATTGCTTCCAACATGACTTCTGATGAGTTATTACTAAGAGAATTCGAGGAGTTAGATCTTGCTGTCAATGAGGCCAAAGAGTTCATGGAGAGATGGGGCCCAAAGATGAGCAGGATATGTGCAGTGAGTGTTACCTACATATTTTTTACTGACGTGAACTTTTTCTTCATGCGTACAATTGCTGGAAATATTGAAAGGATTGGAATTTATTGAAATCTTTGTGTTTTAAAGAATTTTTGTCTGGTAGGCATCATTTATTGGGTTGTCAAACCTTGTATTTCTCCAGGTTTTGCAGTGTATTCCATTAGTGGAGAAGGTCCAGAGGTCTTCGCTGCAGATATGCTATGCATTGACTAGATTGCTACCATCGATGTCTTGTGCATCACACTTAACTTGCATTCAGGTACTTGGTTGTCTAAGATGTATTGGAAATATTACATAAGTGCATTTTCTCTTTATCCTTTCTGGTTAAGTAAATATATGGCCCACATGTGTACTAATTAATTTGTTTTGACCTGGTATAACCTTCTGTGTTTTAAAAAGTTTTGGTAATTTTAGAACTTAATTTCAATTAGCATGTAGGATGACAAGCATCTGTGTCACATTCACTTCAATGGCTAGCATCTGGTTCATAATCATTTGGGCTATCCCTATTCTGGATACAACCCACCTGCCATTCCTCTCTTGTATTCTTCTTCTGCAGTTCACTGGCACCCTTGCTCCCCCTTCTTTCGGTTTGTCACTTACAGTTCTTTGTCTCATCAACATAGTATTAGACCGATACTGACATGTACTGCTTAAGCTCTGTGTTCAGGAACTCAAATGTCTAGATCAAGAGGAGAGGCTGTCTGAAGTCATAGAAGAAGCATTGAAAGATCAAAGAGAAAATCTCATACCTGAGACCAAGCTTTTGCTAAAGATTGCTGAATCACTGTCTTTAACATCGAGCCAGGAACTTCTTTCAGAAAGCATTGCTTTGGAAAAGGAAATTTTGAAGTCCGAATTGAAGAAGAATGATGCAGAGGTGGCTCATATCAACGAGTTAATTGACCTAGTGTCACATATGCAAGAGAGCATGGTTAAACTGAAGCATTTTCAAACAGTGAACGGGATTGTTATTCCTTCATATTTCCGCTGCCCCCTCTCATTGAAACTGATGGTGGATCCTGTGATTGTTGCCTCTGGGCAAACATATGAGAGATTATTCATCCAAAAATGGCTTGATCAAGGACTAAGAATTTGTCCGAAGAGCCGGCAAACTCTCTCTCATACTAATCTGATTCCTAATTACACTGTAAAAGCTCTGATCACAAGCTGGTGTGAAGATCATAACATAAGGTGGGTCGGGTGTGCTGGATCGCATGATTGTTTCTCTCAGGCAGTATCAGAAGAAGCTGCTGATTGCTTGAGCCACATTGATGGTCGTCATGGTTCTTTGCACAGTGAAGGTACCTCAAGGTTATCTGTTGAAGTAGGGCATGTTGTGGAGAGGCAGAGGCCTGAGGTTTCATCAAGAAACAGCGAACAGGCTTCCAACTCTGTAGAAAAAGGTCTTTTTGAGAGTGCCCTCCACAATGTAGTAATGAACGAAGTAACCTCCAAAAGGGAGCCGTCATTAGAAAGGTCTTGTAATCACAGCCGTAGTGAATCTGTTTCAAGTGTCATTTCTACTGCAGAAGATTTTGTGTCTAGGGATTCTAGTAAGCATGACAATATGCATGCGGTAACGGAGGAAGCCACGTCAAGTTGTACTGCTTCTCTTTCACCTAAAGACTCGAGTTTCTATAGATCACGCTTGATGAACCAGAATCGCAATCCAAAGGCAAGAACATCAGTGGAAAATGTGAACAGAAATGGGACCATCCTTCGGAGTGTTTCTTCATCATCTGACTCGGGATTTGATGATGTCACCACTTACGAACATGCTCAAAAACTTGTTGAGGATCTAACTAGCCATTCAAATGATGCCCAAACTGCAGCAGCTGCTGAGATACGGCTTCTCGCTAAGCATAATATGGAAAATCGCATAATAATTGCTAAATGTGAGGCCATTGGGCCACTGGTTTCTTTGCTGTGCTCTGTTGTGAAAGCTACCCAGGAAAATGCTGTTACAGCTCTCTTAAACCTGTCAATCAATGACAACAATAAAATTGCCATTGCAGAAGCGGGAGCTATTGACCAACTCATCCTTGTTTTGAAGTCCGGAGGTCCAGAGGCCAAAGAGAATGCAGCTGCTACTTTGTTTAGCCTTTCTGTTTTGGAAGAATATAAAATTAGAATTGGCCGGTCTGGTGCTGTAAAAGCATTAGTTGATCTTCTGGGAAATGGAACCCTTAGAGGGCGGAAAGATGCTGCGACTGCATTATTCAATCTTTCTATCTTTCATGAAAACAAGGCTCGAATAGTCCAAGCCGGTGCGGTGAAGTATCTGGTTGAGCTAATCAATCCAGCCTATGGAATGACTGACAAAGCTTTGGCTCTTTTAGCAAACTTAGCAACAGTTCCAGAAGGTAGGACAGCTATTACAAAGGAAGGTGGAGTCCCTCTGTTGGTTGAGGTTGTAGATACAGGTTCTCAACGAGGCAAGGAAAATGCTGCATCAGCATTGCTGCAGTTATGCATTAACAGCAAGAAGTTTTGTACGTTAGTTCTTCAAGAGGGTGCTGTTCCACCTTTGGTAGCTTTATCTCAGTCGGGAACTCCAAGAGCGAGAGAAAAGGTATGTGTATGTGCTAGTATGCTCTTTAATTTTGTTTCATAACTTGGATGCAAAATTTTCTTTTTTTTCTTTGGAAGAATAAATCTGAAAGAATAGAGGAATGAATATAAAAAACACTACCATGAAGAGGCAGGTAGTTTCAACTGAAAACCATAATCTTAATACAAATTAGCTTTAATTAAAAAAAATGGTACTAGTTTGTCAAAAGAGCTAAATCAAGTTGTTCTTTACTCCACTTATAGAGCATTACCATGAAGAGACATAGTTGCAACTAAAACTGTTTTCGTAACACAGTTTGGTGCAATTGATGAAAAATGTGGCTCTTTTTTATTAAAAGAGCCGAAGTACTCTGGTACTCCATTTTGCTTCTGTGTAATTGCATACCCTTCTTATCCTTGGCAATTCTAAATGACTGGAACTTTATGAGTGAGCTAATTTAGAAATAATTTTTATGTTTATTTTATTTTTATGCATTGAAATAATAAAAAAAAAACAATCAGAATGGAGTACTGTTGGTTTGGACAAAAAAAAAAAAAAAAAAAAAGGAGAAAGTGATATTTTGGTTAAATTAGCCCTAAAAAAATCAGCTGAATGTATTGCCCGGATGAGGCACAGTTGGTTTAGACAAAACTCATAGCATGGATGCTTAATATTAACTTTTTCCAAAGCACAATAGCATAATGGGCTCTAATAATTTGATAAGTTGGATTAAATTTTCTGTGCAAATGATTATGGAGCCTTTTATAACTGAAAATTTGGCATGTGAATGAAACTTATGGTTTGTTAAGTATTAATGTAAGGACCATTTTTAGATTTCTCTTGATTGAAACCTGCGTATGATGTTTTCACCTTGAAAGCCAACTTTAGTATCGCACCCAGGGTCCTTTTCTAGTACATTTTCTCTTTGCAGATAGATTACTTAAATTTTGTCAGGTTCATGGTCTCCTAGCATGTGTTTGATTGTCAAAAGAGAGATTAGAGAAACATGGAAACAAGGCATCAAGCAGAGTATGGAGAAAGACAAGAATGATATTAAATTAATTGTATATTATGTCTTGATACAAGAGTTTCCTGTAATGTTATGGACAAACAGGAAGATGATATGAAAACATTGGGATACTGCATTCTCGTGGTTGCAAAATGTTTGAAAAGATAAGATTATGTATACCTGCGTTGTATAAATGTACACCATGCTATTGAGTTTAGCAATTAATTTGGAAGCAAAATTCCAAGAAATATTTATCCTGGAGACTTTGAAATTTGAATCAGGATGGTTTTTGGTAAAAGGAAAAAAGAGAATTTGCTACAACCTCATGAATTCCATCTTTGTTAAGGCTGTTTGTAGTAACGCCGATTGACACTTGCTGAAAATTTTATTGCAGGCACAGCAGATTCTGAGCCATTTCCGGAATCAGCGGGAGGGGATTACCGGGAAGACAAAGTCATGAACAGGGTGGGAAGAAGGTTCAGTTTTTCATACTCATCTCAAAAAACTTGGCCGCTGGAATTTTCTTTGCTGCCATCACCTGCCTTGGATATGCCTTATGGGAGAATTGTTTTTTTGAGGTTGAGTTATTGTAGAATATGTGTGAGCTGTGATCAGGTGATTTACTCGGTTGGGCTTCTCCATGTGTATATCTCGTCTGCTTGTTCTCTTGTACCATGGTAATTCATATTTCTATATTCTTTTATTTTATCATCCCAAATTGTGTAGCTAATTCGATGCTGCTTGTTCTCCTTTCTACCTTTTTTTTCCTTATTTTATCTTTAACATTCTCGTTATGACTGTGTACACTGTCATGGGTTTCAGTCATGGCGCTAATATCAGGTCGTATCGTAAAATATATTAAAGTATTCAAATAAAATATTTTGCAGAGTCAAGGCCTCATCAGACTCACTCTATCACAATGCACAACCCTTTGTAGAGATTTTTTTTTTTTCAAAATAAACTCCCATTTCTAGACTACTTTGGTTGTCTAAAATGAGAAATATGCACCTCACAAAATTAGGGGGTGATAGTAAAATAATAAAGGAGGTAAAAATATTTTTGTTTTTAAGAATTTATAATAGGGAGCCAGGGACAGTCAAATTAAGCAGGAAATTAACATTAAATCAACGAGTTTTAAGTATTTTCATAGTCATAAAATATACTGAAAATTTTGTATTGTAAATTAATATTTATGACAATATTTCTTATTATTTTTAATCAAAATTCTTATAATTTAGTACTTTTATATGTTGAACAATAACTTTTTAAAAAATGAGTTGCTCTTTAATAGGGGAAAACTAAGAACTTCATTACTCTGTGATCAAACACCACAATGACACGCATAAGCTTTACGCTACTTTATTTCTGTTATTCCTTTGCAGTAGAGAAGGCTGCACATCGCCTATCTAGTAACGAAGGTTGTCGCTCACACAATGCCTTCATTTGTTGTTAGATTCAGCTTGGAGTTGTAAAACGATTTGCTGCAAAATTCAAACAAACTCCTAAAATGTAAAGTTCAGAGATCATAAAATCCAGTGGAAACTGGCGTCTCACCTGTATGCATGAGAGCGTGTATTGGACATCACTGTCTGAGATTTGGTGGTGAAGAACAATCCTAATGCTGAAGTAAGAACAGAGTCCTTTAGCAATATGACACGTTTAGGGTGTAATAGAAACATAAACAGTTTAAGGGCTTCACCAGGATGAACTTGCAGGCATGACTAGTATACCACGCTCTTCCAAAATCTTGCAAAGCTTTTCCACATTGGTAGTGGAACCGTCCACAAAGTCAAAAAATACCTGTGTTGCACTTCATTGTAATTTATATGTAATACAGATATGAACTTTGAGAAACTCTCGTTAGTTTATTCAATTGGAAAAAGATTCGGGACGTGCTGAAAATGGCACCATCATTTCTACAAGCTCTAAATGAAACAATGAACTACATGATACACATGAACTGAGCCTAGTGAGAAGTTGCATACAAAAGTTGCCAGTGTTTGTTTCCATTAAACGAACTAACCATGTTGGTTTCCACAGTTGAGACATCCACATGTAGTCCGCGAATTTGATTCAGTCCTTCTGCAATAAGTCAGTTAGCACAAAACTATATCCAGTCAGTTGAATTGCATGTTGAAGGTGTTCCACCCAGTACAAGTTCTTTTCACCTATCTAATAACTGATGACACATTGTAAATGGAAAGTGTTCGGTTTAAGCAGAAATCAGGTAACATCTATTTTATCTTTGTACCAGAGTTAAGGAAAACCGCCAGTATAGACAGAAAACTTGAGCATATGAAGTTGGAGCAAGTGAAAGGGATGTACAGGACCTGCTAAAACCTTTGCCCTCTCATGATCATCATGGAGTTTAGCAATGTTATCCTGCAAGGCAACAAAAGCAGCAGCACAGAGTACTCCAACCTGCCTCATTCCTCCACCTAAGGTTTTCCTTAGCCTTTTAGCCTGAAGTTGGAAAGAAAAATGAGATTAGTGGAAAGGAAAGTGGTCTGTGGACAAGTATCTACCATACATACCTTTGCAATGAAGCTTTTCGAGCCTACAATGATGGATCCAACTGGAGCACCTAATCCTTTTGACAAGCAGACCTGAATGTGAATCCCATACACAGAAGAAGATTGAAAGAATATTAACAATGAGATATCTGAAACAAAACCCATAATTTGTGATATGTTCATGATATTGGAAAATAATCAATGACTGGTACGGTCAAGAACAGATAGGAAGATACCGAAACTGAATCAGCAGCTTGAACGAGCCTGTGAACAGGAACATCCAGGGCCTAGAGTTCAAATTGTTACAGCTTAGAAACTTGATGTATGAAAAAGTCGGTGGCGAATGCAATAGAGTCAATGCTCATCTTGATAAATCATCATATACTTCATTTAAACCGTCATCAAAACAGAGAAAAGAAGTAGCTTACGATTGCTGCATTGAATATGCGTGCTCCATCAATATGTAGCTTCAAACCATGTTTTTTAGCTAATGACCCAACACTGTCTGTATATTGCACAGAAATGCATCTACCTCCACAACTGCATTTTCAGAGTTAGAATGAGAAACTACATAAGAGATTATAGCAGCCATTGGAACCTATATTCACACAGAGCAACTTCTGTAATGCAATAACACAACTGGTCAATTCAAAAATAAATTAAGAGCAACCATACAATCCTGTCAAACTCCTACTGATAGCAATATTTTGGAAGCCACTACCAGAAAACAAAGAGAAGAAAGCCACGGACACTATTTTATAACCAAACCAGAAGGATCTGTAACGAAATAGGTCCCTGCCCTCTATTCTGAGGTGAATGTCTTAGGCCAGACTCCATGAAAAACAGAGCCTAAAGTGGAACTACAAATTTATTATAACTCTTCTAACTATTTTTTGAGTTGGAGAGGGTGCAGATAGAATATTTAGATTATTCAACTGTCGGATATGTATAGTTTAACTAGAGACAGGAGCATGTTCAAACACATTGGATGGTCCAAGAATCCGGGGGACAGAAAAAAAAGAAAAAAAGACCCAACAGAGAGTTCATAAAAAAGGAACAACCATCGTCCACGCAAGTAAACAAATAATTTCACAATCAAGTAAACAAATAATTTCGGCGATTTGCTGGGGTGAAGGTAGTGAATTTCTTACTTGCCCTGCGTATTCTCCAAGCAGATGAGCCTGGTCGTGGGGTAGTGAAGCTCGTCGTCAGGGTCTCGGATGGCCGCTTCAATCGAATCAATATCCATGGTTCCGTCTGGGTTATTCTTTACAGTTCTCGCGTGCACTCCCCCAATTGTTGAAATCCCTCCGTTCTCATAAACGTGGATATGGGAATTGTCTCCCAGAATAACTTCGCTGCCTCTGACGTCGCAGTGGACGAGGACGCTTATGAGGTTGCCCATGGTGCCCGAAGGAACAAAGAGAGCCGCTTCTTTTCCCATGATGCGCGCCACTTCGGATTCGAAGCGGGAGGCCGTAGGATCGGTGCCTATGACGTCGTCGTCGACTTCGGCGCTCGCCATTGCTGCTCGCATGGCTTCCGTGGGTTTCGTGACCGTGTCTGATCGGAGGTCTATGATCCTGCTCACCATTTCCACTGGACTATGCTGATGATATTCACAAGACGATTTCTGCGCACAGTTTGAAGCTGAAAATCAAAGTACCAACAATTCAATCAGTTGAGTGATACTAGGCTTGTCCTGACCATTACTTCAGCATAAATTAGAGAGGAAGGTATCAGAAACGCCGTTTCGATATTTGAGTCTCCAGCTAATGGATTACATATGCAAGGCAAAAGCATCACGACACTTCCAAATTCATTTTTTGGTTAAAAGACCAGAGAAAAATTAAAGCAAGTTCTCCTCCTTACTGATCCGCAATCCGAGCGCACGGTCGTCGGAACTATTATTCAAGAATGAAGATGATGAAGGACAAGGAACGAAGACGCTGAAAAAAAATAAAAAAAAATAAAAAAATTCTCCGGTAGATAGCAAAGAAGATGAAGAAGAGTTTTTGTAACAGAGATATTTTTTTTATCTCGCCTGATCTACTTTCCCAATTTCAGCCACTTCACAAGAACGAATAGCTGCACTGACTCCTCAAATCGTCTCGTCTAGGTGGTGAATGGTGATAGGTGCCAAACCGTTCTGAACAAGAAAGGACAAAACGGCATCGACAAAAGCAAGAACTTGGATAAAAACGACAAAAGCTAGCTACACGAAAAGAAAAACCCAGAAACTCCATTGACACATTCATGATTCCAGTCCACAGAGAGCGGTTAAACTACTACGTTCATCCGTAAATATGTTGCTGAGTAATCTTCACATAGAACTGCATAAGAAGCTCACAAAACGGCATTTGATTGCCAAAAAGGTATTACGATAGAGAATTTCTACCAATTTATAGTTACGATAGAGAAGCCACGAAAATCTTGGATTTTCTGCAGCGCTCCCAGACGCTCTGGATCATCTTTCTAAGATACCCGGTCTGAGGACCCAGGTGACGAAGAAAACCACTGTCTAATGGCAGGCGCCTTTTATTTTTTGCTTTTCATTTGCTCCTGTATTTTCTTCATTACAGGAGTGCAGGGTACTGTTTTTTTTTATTATTTCTATTATGAAATTATGGATGATTAAAAGGTTCAAAATATAAAGTATTTAAAATTTAATAAATTTTATTTTATTTTACGTAACAGAAAATTAGTTGGATCCAGTGGCTGAAAGGTATATTAATGAATCAGAATAAGTTATATATTCAATGTATTTTCCTATTTACCGATACAAAATTTTTCATTACCACTTATCTGTAAATTTTCTTATTTACAGACATTGCAGCAGTAGAGGCTTGTGAAAGGGCTTGAATTCCTTCACTTTTTTTAATATTCCATTTGTTATGACTTAAAGTGGAGTTATTTTTTTCGCTTAAATATGAGAGGATAGAAAGCAAAAACTTCTTTCACTGATAAAGACTTAACACTATTATTTCTTTTTTATTCTTTTTAGGTGCAGAGACTACTGCATCACATTGGTTATGAACTTTGGAATGAGGAGTGTAGCCTACACCATGCCTTCATTTGTTGTAAGCTTCTTCAGCTTGGAGTTGCAGAACACCACGCTACAAGATTCAAACCAATGGTATCAGAGACTTTGGATTGGAGATCACGAGTTCAAAGTAAGGGGTGCATTTACGGCTCTCACCTGGACGCATGAGAGTGTGTACTGAATATCACTGTCTGAGATTTGATGGTGAAGAACTAATCTAATCCTGAAGCAACAGAGACCAGTTTTAAGTTTATAAGACAAGTTATGGTCGATAGAACAATAAGAGCAGAGCTCACCTGGATGAGCTTACAGCCATCACTAGTATACCATGTTCTTCCAAAATCTTGCAAAGCTTTACCACATTGATAGTTGAAGCATCCACAGTGTCAAAAAATATCTGTGCAACCATTCAATTGTAACTCATCAAAAAGTCGCAGTTTTCATGTTCAGGAGTAAGATTTAAGGGAAGCTAAATGACACTTTGGTTTCTACAAGCTCTTCTTAATCAGTCAAAGACAGTAAAGATCACCCTTAATTATACTAACCAAGTTGGTCTCCACAGTTGAGGCATCAATCTTTAGTCCCTGGATTTGGTTTAGTCCATCTGCAATGGATCGGATAGCAGACATTTGTAACTGGTCACTACTTAGATTTGCATGTAGAGGACTTGGCAATTAAGTGAATAAAGATAAGTGAATAAAGATTGTGGAGAACTTGGCAATTAATGCATTGTCAGACAAAAGGAACTTAGGCTACCAGATTTGAAGCAACTGAAAGGAATAGAGATGACCTGCTAAAGCCTTTGCTCTCCTGTGATCATCTTGGAGTTTAGGAACATTCTCCTGCAATGCAACTAATCCAGCAGCACATACGACTCCTATCTGATTCATTGCTCCACCTAAAGCTCTTCTCATCCTCTTAGCCTGCAGCAGGAAAGAAATAGAGAGATGAATTCAACAAAGAAAAGCAAATAGTGAGAGATAACTCCGTGATCTTTATGTGACAAATTAAGCATTCAGAAACCTTCACGATGAAGCTTTTGGAGCCTACAATGATGGATCCAACTGGAGCACCCAGCCCTTTGGACAAGCAGACCTGGTTGTGAATCCCATACACAGAAGCAGATACAAGGAATATGACTAATGAAAAACAGAAAAAAAACCCATATGTAACTCGTGACATTTAACAGGAAATACAAGAAATCATCAATGGTAAAAATAACTAGGAACAGAGAAAGGAAGATACCAAAACTGAATCAGCAGCTTGGACTAGTCTGTGAACAGGAACATTCAGGGCCTAGCGTAAAAAAATGTACAAGTTTTTAGATACTTGGTGGATGCGGCAATCAGTGGAGACATTACACATAAGACAGTTCATGTCTGTCTTAAGGAACAAACATCTTACAAATTCTTGAAGCCATCATCAAAGATTCAAAACAGGGAAAGGGATAGATTACAACTGGTGCATGCATTGAACTAAAAACAGAGAGAGAAGTATGCTTACAACTGCTGCATTGAATATACGTGTTCCATCAATGTGTAGCTTCAAACCATGCTTTTTGGCTAGCGCTCCAACTCTGTCTGTATATTCAACGGAGATGCATCTACCTCCACAACTGCACTTGAAGAGTTAGCATCAGAAACTATATATGAGGGGTTATAGCAGCCTGAAACCCGTGATTCCTTTTTCGAAAGGCACTGCCATGCCCCTCCTCCCTAATGTTTGTCATATAAATGATTCAGAGTTTGAAAAACTGAAAGGCAGAACTCTGTACCTAAGGTCCAGGACAAGGAATGTCCAGGGTCCATGCACGGCCACCATTTCAAGGGATTTTGCAAACCCATGAACAAACAAATTGAGCAATACATTTGGCGAATACAAGGTGAGGGAAATTTCTTACTTGGCCTGGGTATTCTCCAAACAGATGAGCCTGGTGGTGGGGTACAAAAGCTCCTTCTCGGGGTCTCGAATGGCAGCCTCAATCAAATCAACATCCATGGTGCCATCCGGGTTATTCTTGACGGTTCTCGGGTGCACGCCCCCGAGTGTGGACATGCCCCCGATCTCGTAAATGTGCATATGGGACTCGTCCCCGAGAATGACTTCGCCGCATCTGGTCTCGCAGTGGACGAGGACGCTTATGAGGTTGGCCATGGTGCCCGAAGGAACGAAAAGAGCGGCTTCCTTTCCCATGATTCTCGCAATTTCCGATTCGAGCCGGGAAGCAGTGGGGTCGGTGCCTAACAGATCGTCGTCGACCTCGGCGCTCGCCATGGCCGCTCGCATGGCGTCTGTGGGTTTCGTGACCGTGTCCGAACGAAGGTCCACCGTCCTGGTCGCCATTCCACTGAATTAATGCTGCTTGCAATCCTCTCACTCGAGCAGCTCTTCAAAAAGAAAAACGGAACGCGTATCTGTCAGGAAGCAAATGACGGCAAGAATGACAAAGTCCTAATACTGCTAATACGAAAGGACAAATGGGAACGAAGAAATCAGAGTCTTCGACCTGAAAATATAGAGCAAATTTAAGCGTAAATCGGTCTCCCGTCTCGCCACAAAAACAGAGGTTTTCACGTGTTGATTGTGGTTTCTCGTGCACTTCCTACTCCAATCTGTTTCGTGGTGGGTAGCAATTAATTGATCAAAACGAAAACGAAAACTTAAACCCAAAACCAGAATCGAGGAAAAAAAAAAAAACTTCCACCTACAATGGAATGATGAAACGAAGAACCATACTGGCCGCAAATACGTTACCAACTGAATATTACGTTGAACCTGCAGAACACGCCCACCATAGAAGAAAGACCTTCAATTATGCCAGCCAAAGGCCCTCCTCTGTATCACATACCCTGCACGAAGGCGCCGTTCTCTCCAGTATTTTATAGATAACCGGAGAAGAAAGGCACCTGACGAATTGCAGGCCTCTATCGGAACCCAGGAATCTGCGGCGATTGTTTAAACACGTTAATTAGAAGCCCTTTTGTAAGATTCCTAGTCCCTCTCAGACCGAACAGGAGAAGAACCGTAAGCAGACAAGGAGAGTCAGAATAGCGTTTTTCTGCGAATCCCTTTTGAAGAAGACGATGACGAAGGAAGAAGAGAAGTTGGTTTTGACAAGTGCAGAATTGGGTTACCAGAACAACTGAACAAGGGGATGGAGAGAGCCCAGACGAGAGAAGGCCAGTAGAACAGCTGCATGCATCTGCAATGCTGCTTACTGGGCAATGCTGTGGAGAGACGAGCTTCACAAATGCACTAATTCTGGACTCTTTTACTTACTTTTTTTTTTTTTTTTTCAGCTTTGATGGAAGAAGCTGCAGATTAGAGAGATTCTGGACACGATTAGGACGGTTTTCAGATCCCTTACGGATTTCAAGCAGTAGGAATATACAACGCGCACAAATGCAAAAAAAAAAAATAATAATAATAATAAATATATATATATATATATATATATATATATATATGTCCTCCAGTTATTACTGCAAGTTTGTTAGAGAGGAGTAAATGGTACATTAAAGAATCAGTATATAGTTCTATTCACTTACACTCCTTATAATGGAACATGACTTGAAGTATAAACAACATATTAAATACGTAATTTTGTATACGATTTACATAATTTGCATAAATATTGCATAGATGGTAGAGTACATAATTTAGTGATAACAAAATAATAAGAAATAATTTAAAAAATTATAAAATAATAAATGTATAATTTGGTGGGGTAGGAGAAGTGGGGGAGGGGACGCGGAGGTGGCATTTTATGGTCGACCAAATTAGGATTAAGATTGAATATTTTTATCTCACCTTTATTTATTTCATCATTATATTCATGACTCAATATTTTTGCATTAATTGGTCTAATTTAATATCCTGGCATAATTATGTCCTGTTTTGGTTGACCTAGCTTTCCTCTTGTTATGTGGTTGAGCTTCTTCGGCGCTTTTTATAGCCTGGGTCATTGTGTGGACTTGTCAAATTTGGGCCGCATCGGATTTTGACGTCTACAATATGTTAATATATATTTGATATTTCTATAAGAAAAAAACTAAAAATAATACCGATTAGAGTAAACCGGGCCGAGTCAATAAGAACCATCCAATTCTGGTTCAGGGTTTAGGGTTTAAGGTTAGAGATTCTTTTGTGATTTTGGTCATTCAAAGTTTGGGGAATTATTTGATTTGTTCGAAGCTTGCGTTCTCCAGTTTGTCCAGACCTTTTTGAATTCCTTCACTTTTCTTAATATTCCATTAATTGTCAAGACTTAAAGTGAAACTATTTAATTTGGTTAAATATGCAGGGAGAGAGTCATAGGCAAGCTTCAACAAAAGGATAGAGAACAAATACTTCTTTCACTGATAAAGACTTAGCACTATCATTATTTTTTTTTATTCTTTTTGGGTACTGCAGAGACTGCATCACATAGGTTATGAATTTTAGAATGAGAGGTGTCGCCTACACCATGTCTTCATTTGTTGTACGCTTCAGCTTGGAGTTGCAAAACACCACGCTACAAAATTCAAACCAATGATATCAGAGACTTCGGATTGGAGATCATCAGTTCAAAGTAAGGCGTGCAAGAGTGGCTACTGCTCTCACCTGGACGCATGAGAGTGTGTACTGGATATCACTGTCTGAGATTTGATGGTGAAGAACTAATCTAATGCTGAAGCAACAGAGACCACTTTTAAGTTTATATGACAAATTATGGTCGATAGAACGATCGTTGCAAAATTGAATTGCGGACGAAGAGCAGTGCAGAGAAGCTCACCTGGAAGAGCTCACAGGCATCATTAGAATACCATGTTGTTCCAAAATCTTGCAAAGCTTTACCACACTGATAGTTGAAGCATCCACAATATCAAAAAATACCTGTACAACCATTCAATTGTAACTTATATGTAACACAGGAGTAAGATTTAGGAAAAAGTAAATGGCACTCTGTTCTCTACAAGTTCTGCTTAATCAGTCAAGTACAGTAAAGCACCCTTAATTATACTAACCATGTTGGTCTCCACAGTTGAGGCATCAATCTTTAATCCCTGGATTTGGTTTAGTCCATCTGCAATGGGTCAGACAACAGACATTTGTAACTGGTCACTACTTGAATTGCATGTAGATGAAGACACAAAGGGCAAGATAAGTGAATAAAGATTGTGGAGGTCTTGGCAATGCATTGACAGATAAAAGGAACTTTGGCTACCAGATTTGGAGCAACCAAAAGGAATAGAGATGACCTGCTAAAGCTTTTGCTCTCCTGTGATCCTCTTGGAGTTTAGGAATATTCTCCTGCAATGCAACATATGCAGCAGCACACAGCACTCCTATCTGTCTCATTCCTCCACCTAAAGCTTTCCTCATCCTCTTAGCCTGCAGTATGAAAGAAATAGAGAGATGAATTCATTGAAGAAAAACAAATAGTGGGAGGTAACTCAATGATCTTTATGTGACAACGCATTCGCAAACCTTCGTGATGAAGCCTTTGGAGCCTACAATGATGGATCCAACTGGAGCACCCAGCCCTTTGGACAAGCAGACCTGGTTGTGAATCCCACACACAGGGGCAGATGCAATGAATATGACTAATGCAAAACAAAAGACAAATCCTCTAAATTGTGACATTTAACAGGAAATTGAAGAACTCGTCAAAGTTAATTAGAAACAGAGAAAGGAAGATACCGAAACTGAATCAGCAGCTTGGACTAGTCTGTGAACAGGAACCTTCAGGGCCTAGTGTAAAAAAATGTACATGTTTTTAGGTGCTAAGTGGATGCAGCAATGAGTAGACATTTGCAATCAGAGAGTTCATACTCGGGTCTTGAGGAACATTTACATCTTACAAATTCTTGAAGCCATCCTCAAAACAGAGGATGTTATAGCTTACAATTGGTGCACTCAACTAAAAACAGAGAGGGAAGTATGCTTACAACTGCTGCATTGAATATACGTGCTCCATCAATGTGTAGCTTCAAACCATGCTTTTTGGCTAGCGCTCCAACTCTGTCTGTGTATTCAATAGAGATGCATCTACCTCCACAACTGCATTACAAGAGTTAGCTTCAGAAATTATATGAGGAGTTACAGCAGCCTGATTCTGTTTCACAGTAACCTCTTGAAGACAAACAGAGCCAAACATTCTTTGCTGCTGGGCTTCCAAATGCCAAAGTTTGAAATCCCATGAACAATGAATTAATACGGTGAATACGAAAGGATTAAGAGATTTCTTACTTGGCCTGGGTATTCTCCAAACAGATGAGCCTGGTGGTGGGGTAGAAAAGCTCCCCGTCGGGGTCTCTAATGGCGGCTTCGATCAAATCAACATCCATGGTGCCATCCGGGTTATTCTTGACGGTTCTCGGGTGGACGCCCCCGAGTGTGGAAATGCCCCCGTTCTCGTAGATGTGGATATGGGAATTGTCCCCGAGGATGACTTCGCTGCCTCTGGTCTCGCAGTGGACGAGGACGCTTATGAGGTTACCCATGGTGCCCGAAGGAACGAATAGCGCTGCTTCCTTTCCCATGATCATCGCGATTTCAGACTCGAGGCGGAAGGCAGTTGGGTCGGAGCCTAACACATCGTCCTCGACCTCGGCGCTCGCCATGGCCGCCCGCATGGCGTCTGTGGGTTTCGTGACCGTGTCCGAACGAAGGTCCACCGTTCTGATCACCATTTCTCACTCCAGCAGTTGTGTGTGCTGTTCGGAGGAAGAAGAAAAACCCAAAATACCAACAATTTTTAGAAAAACTGTCTGATCTTGGACGTATTCCATCCTTTCGACAAGTACTTGATCGAAGAAGAAAAACCAGAACGCGTATATATCAAAAAGCAATTGACACTTGTTTCTCCGGTTATGTAATTCCTTTCCATGGTGGACATACGGACAGAAAGAATGAAAAAGTCCTAATATACTGCTTCTACGCAAGGACAATCGGAAGGCATAAATCAGAGTCTTCCAGCTGAAAACAGAGCAAATTCGAGCGTAAATTGGTCTCGCCACATTAACAGAGCTTTCACGGGGTGATTGTGGTTTCTCGTGCTCTTCCTACTCCAATCGGTTGCAAGGTGGGTAGCAATTAAATGATCAAAACGAACACAAAAACGTAAACCCAAAACCAGAATCGAGGGAATAAAGAAAAAAAAAAAAACTTCACCTGCGATGGAATGATGAAACCAAGAACAATACTCTGACCGCAAATCGTTAACAAGAAGTCAGTAGAATAGAAAAGACCTTCAATTGGTAAAGGCCCTCCTGTGTATCACATACGGCGAAGGCGTCGTTCTCTCTAGCATTTTATAGATAACAGAGAAGAACGGTACCTGGCGATCGAATTACAGGCCTCTACATAAACCCAGGAATCTGCAGCGATTGTTCCCCTTTCTAATTAAGATTCCCAGTCTCTCTCAGACCGAACGGGAGAAGAACCGAGAAGAAGAGAAAGAGAGCTAGTCGGTCAGAAAAGCGCCTTTTGCGAATCCCTTTTGATGAAGACGACGATGGAGGACGGAAGAAGAGAAGTTGGTTATTGCAAGCTCAGAATTGGGTTACCAGGACAAGAAAAGGAGAGCGGCGAGGGCCCAGAAGAGAACGAGTGGCGGCTCCATGCATCTGCTAACGCTGCTTACTGGGCAATGCCGTGGAGAGATGATCTTCACAAATGCTCTAATTCTGGGCTGTTTGATTGTTTTTTTTTTCCCAGCTTTGGTGGAATGGAAGAAGCAGATCAGAGAGATTCTGGCACATGATAAGGACGGTTTTCAGATCCCTCTCGCATTCCAACCAGTTGGACCATACACAAAGCGCCGCCAATATTTGCATTCAAACATATATACTAAGTAGCGCCAATATATGCATTCAAACATATATACTAAGTAGGAGAAACTCGATAATTATCCCTAATTAAGGTAATCAAAAGGAAGAAATACAAACTTAGTTCCTCAGTTTTTTCATGTCAGTAACGGAACACGTTTCCTCTGACGTCTCTCCCCCTAAAATTTTTCTTTCCCTATGCATGTACGTAATTACTTAATCACCCACTGGTACCTCTGACCTCTTGGACTAATTAAAGGTAATGTTTGACGATCAGTATGAGATTAAATACGTTTTAAAGTTATGTTGATTAATTATAAAAAATAAAACTGTTTTTGAAATTTTTTGTGCATGTGTAGTAATATAATTTTTGTATGAAAATTTACAAAAATTTAAGTAATTTTGCTACTTATTGAGCAAACTGATAACTAATACTCTTAATTATAAATAGATTACATGCATGAAATAAATTAAGGCTCTGCAGTATCAAATATTTCATTTTTTTATCTTTTGTTGTTTACAAATTTATTTATTTCTTTATTTCTCACTTTTTTAGACTTAATTTCATATTTAAATTTTTTACTAAGATGAAAAATATTTCAATTGAATAAATTTACAAATTTCCCTTCTATTTTTTATGATTTTTATCTTACTTTACTTGTATAGTTTTAAATTTTTTAAAATCATTAATTAAGAGAATTTTTATATTTTATGATTTTTAGATTTAAATCAAATTTTAATTCTTAGGATTTTTTTTTATCAATTTTTATATTAAAAAAAAAGATGAAAATATCGGAAAGATATATGTTTTGTTATATCCATTATCCCCCTTATTATCTGAGAGAATCAAATCAAATTCGAAAGTCCGTTGGAACTGAAAATCAAATCAAATTCGAAAGTAAGTTGGAACTGCATGCCGCGTCCTTCTCTGGTCGATCCACGACTATAAATTGGAGGAGGAGGAGGAGCTCAAAGCATTAATCAAGCACCTTTGTTTTGATGATCAGTACTACTGCTAGCACGATGGAGTTCTACTGCTCTGGAGTTTTGATCAAGATCGCCGTTTTGGCTCTTCTTTGCTGCGCGACCATGGCAATGGAGGTGTCTTACGACGAGAGGGCCATAAAGATCAACGGCCAGAGAAGGATCCTCATCTCTGGCTCTATTCACTACCCGCGAAGCACCCCCGAGATGTGGCCCGACCTCATCCAAAAAGCCAGAGACGGGGGCCTCGACGCGATCGAGACCTACGTCTTCTGGAACGCCCACGAGCCCCGCCGCCGGGAATACAACTTCGACGGCCGGAACGACCTCGTCCGGTTCATAAAGACCGTCCGCGACGCCGGACTCTACGCCGTTTTACGCATCGGCCCGTACGTCTGCGCTGAGTGGAACTACGGCGGGTTCCCGGTGTGGCTGCACCAGATGCCCGGCATGAAGATCAGGACCGACAACGCCATGTTCAAGAACGAGATGCAGAACTTCACGACCCTGATCGTGGACATGATGAAGCAAGAGAACCTCTTCGCGTCCCAGGGAGGTCCCATCGTCCTCGCCCAGATCGAGAACGAGTACGGGAACGTTCAAAACTACTACGGAGAGGCGGGGAGGAGGTACATCGAATGGTGCGCGTCCATGGCGGAATCGCTCGACGTCGGAGTCCCGTGGATCATGTGCCAGCAGGCGGACGCTCCTGCTCCCATGATCAACACCTGCAACGGATGGTACTGCGACAACTTCACTCCCACCAATCCCAACACTCCCAAGATGTGGACCGAGAACTGGACCGGCTGGTTCAAGGCCTGGGGCCAGAACGACCCACACAGGAGGGCCGAAGATGTGGCTTTCGCCGTTGCAAGGTTCTTCCAGAGGGGCGGAGTCTTCCAGAACTACTACATGGTATATATATATATATATATATATATATATATATATATATATATAGAGAGAGAGAGAGAGGGAGAGAGAGAGAGAGAGAGACCTTATAGTATATCAAAATTTAAGTATTTGTTTTAAATTCTAATATTATCTTCTTGCAGTACCATGGTGGCACAAACTTTGGGCGCACTTCAGGAGGTCCATACATCTCCACAACCTATGACTACGATGCACCCCTTGACGAATATGGTACGTTCGCAGATACATAAACAAATACTTCAGAAGCATTAATTTTCACAAACATTTGTCATATATATGGGCTGAACATCTTCCCTTGATATGATTTATGCCAGGTCACCCGAGCCAGCCGAAATGGGGGCACTTGAAGCAGCTCCACGCGGTGTTGAAGTCCATGGAGAGGATTCTCACCCACGGCGACAACGCAACGACGGACTTGGGCAACGGGGTCGCCACCACCGTGTACACCGAAGAAGACGGTTCCTGCGGCGCCTTCTTGAGCAACATCAACACCACCGACGACGCCACCGTCACCTTCCGTGGAAACCAGTACCTGGTTCCCGCGTGGTCCGTCAGCATTCTCCCCGACTGCTCCCAAGAGGTCTACAACACCGCCAAGGTCAGCACTCAGACTTCCGTCAAGGTCAAGCAGCCCAACATGGCCGAGAACCAGCCGGAGCAATTGCAGTGGGTCTGGAGACAGGAACACATCGACGACGTCCTTCAAGGCTTCGCTGGCCCCCACGCTCGCTCTGCTTCTCGACTCGTCGACCAAATCCTCGTCACCGGAGATGCCAGTGACTACCTTTGGTACATGACAACGTAAGTATTCATCTTTGTTTGTTATTGTTTTATCAGGTCTGAACTTTTATATATATATTGGCTAGGTGTATAACAGTAGTTTCATATATGCAGTCTGCAGATTCAAAAGAGCGATCCTATTTTTAACAAGGAGGTGACGCTGAGGGTGAACTGCAGCGGCCACGTCCTCCACGCCTTCTGGAACGGAAAGTTCGTCGGAACTCAGCACGGGCCGGCGTACGGACAGTTCAATTTCGTGTTCGAGGCCCCCGTTCAGATCACGCAGGAGACGAATCAGCTCACGCTCCTCAGCGCTACCGTGGGCTTGGCCAACTACGCCCCGGCGTTCGACAAGTTCTTCACCGGAATCGCCGGCGGCCCTGTCCAACTGGTAAGCGGCAGCTCCGGGAAGGTCGTCAAGGACCTGTCGAAGAACACGTGGACGTACAAGGTCGGATTAGACGGAGAAGAGAAGCGGCTCCACTCCGACGTCAGCTTCGACCCGACGTGGCAGTCCGGTGACCTCCCCGTCGACCGGCCGATGACCTGGTACAGGACCGCCTTCAAAGCTCCCCTCGGATTAGAACCCGTCGTCGTCGACCTCCACACGATGGGGAAGGGAGAGGCTTGGGTGAACGGAGAGAGCATCGGGAGGTTCTGGTCAAACTTCTCGTCCCCGTTAGAAGGCTGCGGCGAATGCGACTACCGCGGCGGATACAACCCGGGGAAGTGCACTCTCGAATGCGGGAAACCCACTCAGACGTGGTACCACGTGCCGAGGTCCTTCTTGAAGACGGACGGCAACGTTCTGACCCTGTTCGAGGAATTCGGGGGAAACCCGACTGGGGTCAACTTCCGAACCGTCACCGTCGGGAGCGCGTGCGCCTCCGTGGCGGAGGGAGGCGTGCTGGAGCTGTCCTGCTCCGGCGGCCGCTCCATCTCGAAGATCGAGTTCGCCAGCTTCGGTGACGTCACGGGCTCCTGCGGCGGGTATGAGAAGGGCGCCTGCGAGTCCGAGGAGGCCGTGGCGCTGGTCCGGGAGAGCTGCCTGGGGAAGACGAGCTGCTCCGTTCGCGTCTCCGAAGCCAATTTGGGCGCCACCAAGTGCGGCCGGGACGTCGACACCAGGCTCGTCGTCCATGCAGTCTGCTGATCACGCATGCTTCTTCTTCTTCTTTAGGATTTTCATGGGGACGTAACTCATGTCCGTCTTTAGAGAAAAAAAAATCACTGTACGTAGCTGGTAGCCATGCATTTAATTACGCTACCGGAGCTTGTCATTTCTATTTTGATTAATAAAAAATAAAAATATTGCTTGATTTTAATTCTTCTTCTTATTCTATATGGTTTGAAAGTTGAAACCTTTAATTCCCTATTTAATGGTAAATATATAAAATAAATATAATTAAATAAAATACTAAAAATAAAATTTTCACTAAGGTAATTTTTTTTTTTTTTTTTTTTTTTTTTTTTTTTTTTTTTTTTCAGGGCTGGTCTGGCATGTGCAGGGTTTAATTTCAAGGCGGTAGTTGGCCCTGATATTAATAATGGTAGAAACATAGATAATTAATTGCAAGAGATGGGTAGACGGGAGAGTGTCTCTCGTGACTCCTGAACCAAGGACAAGGAATTGACATCCCTTCGAATGCTCTGAATCTGAACGTGTGGCTACAGCCCGGGCATGAGATGAGAAGGAAAGTTCGTCCAAGATGTGTTTGGGAAGAAAGGTTTCCCATATCCGGGAAATCAGATTCCTTCCTCTTGTCATCATTTTCCCGTACTTTACTAAACTTTACCTTCTTTGTCTGTGCCTAGCTTTAATTTGGCCAGAAAAAAAAAAAAACCCCAATTACAAAAGGTAATTTACGAAGAATATATTCATGGTTTTAGTCTCCTATTGAACTCTAACTTAAACTAAAAATAACTTTACCTTACAAGAGATTTTATCTTCTAGTTTGAATTGGCTGATTGTATACTGACTCATGCTGACGTGGCGATGACTCACCGAGTTGTTGCTGACTAGACGATGATTCACTGAGTCTATGATGCGGCGAGATTTGGAGGGATGTTACATATATTGCACCAACTTAATCCAGCATTTCAGGCTATTTAAATGAGTTATAAGATATTGGGTGTATTTCTTTGTCAGTTTATTTTGCGATAGACCTAATTAATAGTAATACCCAAACCTTATATTATATATACTAGAGCAGGTAATTGTGTGTGCATGGGCTTACATTTGATGGGGGGATATTGCTTGATTGTACATGTGCATGAGCTTACATTTGTTTCTTATATATTGTATATACTAATTTATTTCCTATCTTGTGTATTCATGTTGATCTTATTTTAATACTTTTTTAAATTTACTAATTTTGAATAAGAAAAATAAAATACAAATTAAATATCTTAGTACATATATAGAATTTAAATATTTTTAAAGAATAGAAAGTTTGAATTGGTGCAGCCATCTTAATTTTAATGGACATGAGTGCAGCTTTCCTCTCTCTTAATGGAATTAAGTTTTATATATATTTTCTTTGTTTCTATTGTTTGGAGAAAACAGCCTCGCACTAGATCTCTATCTGTTTTTTAAGTAGTAAGACTCTTCTAATATATGATTGAGAATATTAGGAGAAAAGGTACGTACGTATTATCTAGATTAATCAACAAATGCCTCCTTAATTACCTCTTAAAGAAAGTAGTTGCATATAGTCATCCTTGTCTTATATATATATATCAATCTTAGATTTCAATAACATATTTAAGAAAAGAATATGCTTATGTGTACTAATTTCCCCTTAATTAGACACATTAGAAAAGAATATGCTTTACCCTCTTCCACCTTCCATCAAGATTGCTTTCCTTTTTCCAGACAGTCTTACCATGCACCCTTTCAAACGAAAGAAAAGAAAAAAGAAAAGCGCATGTCTGCCGTTGGACTAGAGAGGGACTAGAGATTATTAAAGCAATAATTTTACTATAGAACGGATTAATGTTAATCCACTATATTTGACAAAGATTCTGAAGAAAATTAAGTATAAAAAAAAATTAAGATTGAGAGTATATATATATATATATATATATATATATATATATCATCTGTATCTTTTCCTAGGAAGAAGATTATTTTTTATCAGGTGTGCCATGAAGCAAAGATATATATATTGGGTGGTGTATCTAACAGATAATATTTGAAGGTTTAAACAAAAATTCTTCTGATGTATATATAATTAAGTTTCATAAGATCGATTGCATTTAATTAATTAAGTGAGACAAAATGAACAGTAACGGGGCCACAGATGTACAGGCTTTTTACGAGGACAGAAACCTGTACAGATGAACGACGATCGTTAGCATCGATCCAAACATGGCGAGCACACAGGTTCGGCGCGCGACTGGGTACAAAAAGAAGGAGGCAGAACGGTAGAACGCTTTTGATAAATTAATTAATGCGAAGCTAGCAATTCATTGATCGAGTTCCATGAATCCATACACAAGGGGTCAATCTTCACATGATCTCCCCGGTTGAAGAGCTGAGGAGACAAGAGAACTGTACGATGTTTATGCTTTTCTTGATCAGAAACAAAAACAAATTATAAATTATTTTTATTTTATTTGTTTTGAAAAAAAGATCAAATTAGGCAGCTAGCTATAGCCTTGATTTTTAATTTCTTGCTTCCCCCTCGTTTTCCAGGACAAGATAATAATAATCAATTAATGCCTGCAAATGTCACCCAGAAACGAATTTTGAACGGAAATCTGATCGAAACCCAGTCTTCTTAATATTATTTCTCTACAGTAACGAGCATTATTGGTGTTTGCCGCCACTGCCATCTTTTGTCTCACCAGAAACACGTCCGTACCTCCATTACTATTTTTTTTTCCTTCCAATAAATCTGACGACCCCTCCTCAAACACCACCATCAGATTAAGATCAACAGAGAATGTTCTAATCAATCTTCTGGGTCTGTCTCGATGAATCATGGGTATGGGTAAAAGATATAAATGGGTCTGTTCAATTACTCGGTCAAGAAAAGCTCTTCATCTGACCCTTATTTCGGAATAAGCTAGCTTATAAATGTCTCCTTCCCTGAGTTGTAAAGCAATTTACAGGTCAAATCAAGTCTATTCAGAAACGTATTTTAGTCTCTTTAATCCATCGATCGTTTCCCTCTGAAACATATATATATATATACCCAGATGATCATCAGCTTCAAATTTTAGTATTACAGTAAATTAAATCTGGGTTAATATGCTCGATCAATCGATCTATCGTTAGGTTTCTTCTCGCAATGGAATCTCCTGATCAATTATTTTGGGAGACCATGACCCCCTTTTGCGGCAAGAGGACAATAAATACAGACAAGAGGAATTGGGTGTGAGTGAGGATCGATCGAGCTAGTTGCCATGGCACCTCCCATACAATTACTCAAGAAAAAGAGCTCTCTTTCTTTCTGAGTTTTAATTCAGTCATATATATGTATATATATATATTGCCTTGGTGGGTAAGGCAATATAGACATTCTGAGCCATTTAGTGACCTTCCGCCTTTACACTTGTCTACTACTAACTAGTGAAATATATATGGTTCATCAATACCCCGGCCCTTTCAAATTACAACTCCTTTGAATGATCATCAGAACCATTCCTTTACTAATTGGGTCCCACGTGACTGAGGAAGGGATTCCTTTCACTAATCAGTACTACTGGAAGGAAAGGAACCTGATCATGATCTGAGAGTAGTCCTACTACAAGGAGGATTAGGGTAAGAGAGGTCAATGTATATCAGACAGTTACAACTATCTGTCTGGTCCTTTAATGGACCACGGCTTCTGCTGGTCTTGGGAAGGGAGAGAGAGAGAGAGAGAGAAAGAGAGGGATCTTTCATTATTTGTGGATCTTGCAATATCAATATCTCTCTCTCTATATATATATAGAACAGTTGTTGGAGGGATACTAGTACTACTGATCAAGTTGTGGTTAAGATATTTGAGACAAGGGGTTGCGTTAATAATTAAAGAACAAGGGTGGACCAGGCTACAGTGATTTTCAGGTGTTCAGTCGAAATAGAGCAGTTTCTACAGGTCCTACAATATCTGAGTTTTGTGACTCACCTTGTTGCACACAAAGGGAGGGAGGGAGAGAGAGAGTCGCTATAGAGATTTAAGAGCTGATCATTCACACACACTGTTAATTAAGTTCCATCATTTTCTGGGGATATAATATTGATTAATGTTTGTGTCTGCAGTTGCAGTAATGGTGAATGAATCAATATATATATATAGCTACAGTACAGAAGTAATTTAGTACTAAGGTAGAAGAAAGTAATTATCGATCCACTGTGTGTGTATATATATATATATATATATATATATATATAATCCCAGTACTGGTGGGGAAGAAGAATAAAAAGAAAAGGGAGATAATGAGAAGTTGGAGGGGGAGGGAAGGGAAAAGGGGGAAGAAGCGATGGCATTTTGGGGAAGGGGAAAGAGAGGAGGAAGAAATAAGTGTAGTGATTTCAAATGCTGGGTGGAGGAAGAAAGAAAAATCTGCAGCCAGTTATTCCCCTTTGATATATATTTTTTTTTCACCCCCTGACTTTTCCCTGTCTCACTCATTCACTTGCAGTAGTGCTTGCTGTCAGACTCTTACCATTTCACAGAATGCCCTAACAGGTTTCACCCCCCCCCCTCCATAACTTCACATCTCTCTTTCCCTTTCCTTCTCTCTCTCTCCCTCTCTTTTCTCTCTGATGAATTTCAGTTGTTCTTCCATTTTTGGAATCTAGCCTGCTGAGCAGTCTCTCTCTCTCTATAAGGAATGCTGTTCCAGTTTTAGAAAGAAACCCATCATCCAGGTGTGGACGAGTCCATGCCTCCACCCCAAATTTACTAACTTCAATCCCAACCGAGCTCAACCCAAGAAGCAGAAAAAAAGGAGAGGAATCCCGTCCCTCTTTCTCTCTCTCCCTCTCTCTCCTTCTCTCTGTCTCATCTTCTAATCGAGTCTCCCGATCATCATCTCCCTTTACCATTTTACTTTTTGGGTCACCAAAAATCGAGATTTTTTTTCCCTTTTTTTCAATGATCTGCTCTCTGGCGGCGCCGACGGCAGTAGCAGGCCGAGAGAAGACTAGCTGAAACGAGAAGGGGAAGAGAGTGAAGAAGGAGAAGATCAGGCAAACCCACTTCTAACGGTGCTTCATCTGTTCGATCGAGCCAAAAAGGAAGCCCAGAAGGAGATAAAAGGGCCGATCTCGTTACTGATCAAGTGCATAGATATCTGGTTAGTTTCCCCCCTAATTTCTCTCTTTCTCTATCTCCCTCTCTCTCTCTCAGTACCCAGTACCCCTTACCCCCCCCCCCCCCCCCCCCCTCTCTCTCTCTCTCTCTGGTTTTGCTTTTGATGTTTGACCGACACAGACAAAAAAAGGAAGACCAAAACCCTACTGGGAATTTAAGACGGAGAAAAGAGCTCTCACTGGAGCAGGAGGAGGAGGAAAACGGTGAGAACTGACTGAGCAAGCTGCTACAAGGCTGCTCATCGATCGATATCAACCGCTCAAGAATTAAAAGGAAGAACACTGAGAGGGATCGGTTATATCATCTAATTGGAGTACTATATATGGATGCAATGACGATGGCCGCGGCGGCGGAGAGCTCGAATTCGGAGAGCACGCCGACCAGCAGCCCCCTTTCGGCTGCGGTGGCGGCTGCGGCTGCGGCGGCATCGACGTCTCCACCGGCGACTCCGAGCCGGTACGAGTCGCAGAAGCGGCGGGACTGGAACACGTTCGGGCAGTACCTGAAGAACCACCGGCCCCCGCTGTCGCTGGCTCGGTGCAGCGGCGCGCACGTGCTGGAATTCCTGAGGTACCTGGACCAGTTCGGGAAGACGAAGGTGCACACGGGGATGTGCCCCTTCTTCGGGCACCCCAACCCCCCGGCCCCGTGCCCCTGCCCCCTGCGCCAGGCCTGGGGCTCCCTCGACGCCCTCATCGGCCGCCTCCGCGCCGCCTACGAGGAGCACGGTGGCAAGCCGGAGGCCAATCCCTTCGGTGCACGCGCCGTCCGCCTCTACCTCCGCGAGGTCCGTGACACCCAGGCCAAGGCCAGGGGCATCAGCTACGAAAAGAAGAAAAGGAAACGCCCACCACCACCGGCCCCACCACAGGCGGCGCCGCCCCCCCAGTCTGCAGTCCTCCCCGGTGCAACTTAATTAGCTATATATGATACTAGCTCCCCTCATCATCATCAATATAAATCCCAGTACTACTCCTGCACGGTATATATCAGTACTACTACTCATGCATATATATATTTATATATATGGTTTCAGTACTCCTTGATATAGCTTAATTCAGATCATCATCATCGATCATGGAGAATTGATCATATTCAGCATTTCACGAATCTCTCTCTCCCTCTCTCTCTATATATATGATCCCTTTATCCTTTCAATCAGTACTCTCAACAGGCAAACCCAAGATAGATATGTATATCGTCCTTTGACTATGTATGTTGCTCAGCTGAGAATATATATAGAGTTGCAGAAACCAGTGGTGGTGGCGTTGGGCGAAGACTCATGTAGTGGTACTAGTATAGTAGTTAGTTGAGGACATGATCGATCAGTACTGTACGTATATATGGTACTAGCTAGCTAGCTAGCTAGTTAATTTGCTATACATCATTGGGGCCGCGCGGGGGAATTGAACTGATGGAGTATCCTTTATTTTGGATCACATAAGAATGAATGAATGTACTTGAAATTTTATGCATGTATGCCAAGGATTAGATTTTCAATGAACTGGTCAGTACTGAATATTTTCTTCAGTCTTTCGTTCTTTCTTTCTGATATACCTTTGCTTTTTGTTGCTCTGATCTGATATATATGCAAAAGCAACTTTATTTATTAAAGGATGGATATTGAAAAGGAATACCCTGCTGGTTCATATCTGTCAGTAGACTCAGTACTTCACCAGTACTACTACTCTTCTCCCTTAGTACTGCTACATGTTGCTGCTGCACTTTCTTAATCAAATTCCCACAAACGATCAAGAATCCAATTTTTCTGTATATATGCATATGATGATATATGATCATCTTCAGATCAGAGCCTCTCCTCTTCAAGGACGACGTCCTATGGTCAGTACTCTATATATACATATCAGTATATCACAGCCACGATAATGGCAGACATTCACCACCTTCTTCCACTGCAATGTGATCCATTTTAAAATCCCTCTGATCAGTACTCTAGCTTTATTTTATTTTACTTTATTTTCTCCTTTCATGTTATTTGCCTTTTCAAGCTAGAGCAGGCATAGCTAGGTAGTGCACTACCCTCCTATCCCTTCTTAGCTAGCTCCCTTCTTCCTGTGGAATTTGTGTTTCACTTTCATCTCAGAATCACACGGCTTCTTCAACAGAGATTGATAGAGATATATACAGATATGTCTGAATGGGTACTCAGATCAACGATCATTCTGACACGATCTTTGAAACAGTAAAATCTAGCAAGATCCTCCGTGAGAGATGACCATTTCAGGAAACAGACAGGAAGACACACTTTTTTCCCCCTCTCCAAGGCTAGCTCTCTCTCTCTCTCTCTCTCTCTATATATATATATATTTATATAGTACTACCTATGCACATATGTTACTTGATATATGTGCTGTACTACTGCCTTATATATATGTTAGTAGAGATTTTATTTTATAAAGTAAACGGACACGAGGAAGAGATAATTAATTAATTAATTAGTAATTAATAATGACTTGTTTCTTTAATTGTTTAGTATAAGGCAACTTCAGGGTCAATAATCTGGCCGACAAACCCTATTATGTGGAGAAACGGTGGGAAGCCATGATTGGGTGAACTCCTCCACTTTTCTTTTCTCTCGTTTTACTCTGCTTTGAAGATTCAAATGCATTTCAGGTAGCTGTTGATTGATTGGGTCCTCCTCTCTTTGAAATATATATTGGGTATGTTTCGATGTGTAAATTTGAGGGCCAATGAGAATTGATGGAGTAATCACACAAGAGCATGGGGTGGGCATAGAATATGCTGCACCAAGCTTTTTGAGTGGCGGGCATTGAACAACTTCCACTATATATGCCAGTTCAGGTTCTATTCCCACCAATTAATACTACCCCGGACACTCTTACATTTGTCGAATCATCCTCCTCCGCACGGATGTGAAATTAACTTTTTAACTTTGAGTAATATGAGAAAATATTAAATTAGACTGAAGTTTTAATGGAATATGAGAAAATATTAAATTAGCTCAATTCTAATATGGCAAACGGTACGAGGCAATGCAAGATTGAGTTTCTTATATATGACTTTTAATAAATTAATAAGAGGGTAAAAGCAAATGGGATTAAAAAAATTATATCCTCGAAAATTTTAAATTAAACATCAACTGGTTAATAAAAAAGAAAAGAAAAGTCTTTTTTCCTTTTATTTTGATTTTGGCAGAAATATATATATATAAACCCTAAGCAAATTAAGCTACTTTCTTTTAAGGCTGAGTAGCAAGTGCATCACACCAATGTTAATTAGTATATACCACTTTGACTGTTTGCTATTAATTAGATAAAAAGTTAATCATGGTTAGTCAATAATTTAATTTTATGGATCCTAATTTATCTAGATTTTTTCTTTATTTGATACAAAAAAAAAAAAAAAAAAATGGAGCCCCAGATTCTTCCACGAAGATCATAAAGTGTACATACTACATAATTTTCTAGATTTTTTTTCTTTTACTTAAACGCTTTTTCTGCATGGCTCCAAATCCACCAGTAATAATCTCTGCGTTTGAACAAAAAACGAAATAAACCGATACGTGATTGCATTAATGATCACTAAACAGATGCTTAAATAATGAGCTCTTACACTACCTTCCTAATGGTTTGGAAACAAGCTGCAGCCTGGTCTTCAGAATGTGGAATTGGATATGGAAGATGTTGATTGCATTTGGGTTTTTGGATTATAAGTGGGAAAGCCAATTAGTGCGTTTCATTATTTTAGTAGTACAGGTAAAGAAATATATGATTAATTTGTATATATATATATATATATATACTTTAATTTGTATCAAAATATATATGTTGCGAATTCCCGTACGTACGTCATTGGTTCTTCTTCTTCTTCTTCTTCTTCACTTGCTTCTTCTGCTCTTCGCTTCGATATCTCTGACTGTTGTGCGTCGTGTAATATTTTACAAAGAAGTGAAAGAAATTAAGAGGAAGAAGTTATCTTCTCACGATCAGTTCCTTTTTGTGGGTATGTTTTGGCTTTTCCGAGACCAAAATTTCACTGTTCGCGAGTGTCCGAAACTGTCACCGTGCCTCCTCCCTGCAGCTTTCTTTCTTTTTTATTTTTTTCCGGGACGGGCGAAAGAGACGTTGGACTAGTATTTTTTTCCGGGACGGGGTGTTCCAACTTTGATCGATGCGTTCTGATCCCACGACGAATAAAGAAAAAAGAACAGCAGAGGAAGAACTGTTACAAATTTGACCGGCCTGTACGTTGCTACAAATATATACACTACTTATAATTTCCATGCAGTTCTTCTTTCCGAGTTTCTTCGTCGTCGTTTCCATAGTATAAGTAAGTGACTTCCGGGAATGCCTGTATCCGACTCCGGCGGAGTCTCCGGCGACGTTGACGATGATGGGATCCGATCCAGGGCGGGAAAAAGAAAAAAAGGAGAGAGGGAGGGGAGAATCCAAACGGCTAGTACGAGAATCCCGCAATTAGCGGTCAAGTTGGACGGGACCTCTGAGTTGACAAGGGAAAAGGAGGGCCCCGGCAGGCCCCACCAGTCGTGCGCACTCACGTGGCCCGGAGAGGACCCTGTCGGGAGAGCCTCCTTTCGGCAGAGAGAGGAGGAGAGGAGGGGCCTCACCGACGTCCGACAAGTGGCGTGATATATATGCACCGCCGAGTCGTTGCACTCCGGTTCCATCTCCGGCCCCGGCAGCGAGTCTCTGCTTTTTTTTTCACCGGAATTGATGTGACGGAAGGCCGTAGATGATTTTTCAGGGTCGGCAACGAATTAAGAGCCGAAAAATATATATATGTATGGAAACATGCAGATATTCATAATTGAGCCGAAAATAAAGGAAACATTTCACTTCCATTCCAACCCCAGCTTTTCTTTTTTCTTTGTTAAGCCCCAGCTGTGGGTGGGGGAGCGGGGAAAGAAGGAAACGTCTTGTCGTCGTGCCACTGCTCCTTTCAGAAATATATACAAAAGCTGCATCAGAATTTCAGAGCTCTTTCCGCCTTTCGGGTACGTACTTATGTACAAGCCAGGAATTTAAGACGACCCTCCTTAATTAATTGAATTCCCCTCTGTTTCTTCTTCTTCTTCTTCTTTCTTTCAGTTTTTAATTTCTGCGTGTATGTGTACTATATCTGCTCCTCTCTTTCATCCTCTTTCATTTCGCGCGTCCTTGTGTTGGTACGTAGTAACAATTAATTTCATGAATTCTATCTAGCTATCTGAAAATTTAAGGGTTGTATAATTTCATGATCAATTGCCTTGAAATATTTATTTTGTTAGTGTCATATATGTGCCCTAATTATTAGATATTATATATTCTTTTCACCGACGATGACAAAAGAAGGGGGCCATCCTTCTCCCGACCAACCCCCAAAGCTTCCGCACAATGTCCAGGAAGGGACAGAGAGTCAAAAAGTCACATGACTCACATTTAATTCATCAAAGACTGCTCTCACATTTTTGTGCTCTAACAAATTAAAACTTTTCTCCATGTTTTTTTCTTCCCTTAAGTCCTTTTAATACCCTTTAGTTTAAAATTTTAGATTTTTATGCTCTAACAAATGATTTCATTAATATGTGGTCTGGTGTCATATTCTAGTTATGGGGGAAACAGCAAAGAGAGAGAGGGAGAGAAATGAGAGAGAGAGGGAGAGAAATGAGAGAGAGAGGGAGAGAAATGAGAGAGAGAGAGAGAGAGAGAGAGAGAGAGAGAGAGAGAGAGAGAGAGAGAGAGAGAGAGAGAGAGGGCAAATGACAGCAAATGAGAGAGCAAATGAGAGAGCAAATGAGAGAGCAAATGAGAGAGAGAGAGAGCAAATGAGAGAGAGAGAGAGTAAATGAGAGCATACGAGAGAGAGCAAATGAGAGAGAGAAAGAGAGAGAGAGAGAGAGAAATGAGAGAGAGAGAGAGAGAGCAAATGAGAGAGAGAGAGAGCAAATGAGAGAGCAAATGAGAGAGAGAGAGAGAGAGAGAGAGAGAGAGAGAGAGAGAGCAAATGAGAGAGAGAAAGAGAGCTGTAGGGAGTTTGATGTAGAATGCTATAGATGTAATGATCATGAGATTGATGTAGTGAGATTGAAGAGAGAGTTAATTAGTTGAGAAAGATGTAGAGAGATGTATATATATATATATATATACACACAGAGTTCTAGAGAGAGAAAGGAGGAGAGAAATATAAATTATCAAATATATTGACCAGGAAACAAAAGAGCAAAATGCTCTACTTATCATGCCTTATCTCAAAAGCGCATGGTTCAGTGGAGTACTTCAGTCCCTCGATCCCGTCCCATCCCACTAAAGTTTGATATTTGATGTGGGGAAATCTCTTTGACATATGAAGCATCTGGTACAGTAGTACTATATACATATTGGTCTTATAATTACTTACTTTTACGTTATTGACTTGTTTAATTACAGTGAGGCATACATACACGCGTAAACCAACATTACCATATCTCTTCTCCGGGCTACTAAGAGAATTTTCATAATTCTGATGGGGTTAATTCCCAAGGGTACATGCATGCATGACACAGTTCTATAATTTGGTGCAGAATTCAAGGTACAGAAGAAGCCAAAACGCTTTCTGATCATCAGATTAAGTGAATTGATTATAAGTTCCCACTTCGTCCATGCACTGGACAGAGTGACAGAGTAGCGTGCATATTTGGCTTCTCCAGTCCATACGTGGAGGAAGAGAGACGAGAGAGATTTAGGGTCGGGTCAGGTGCCCACGACATGCAGGAGGCAAGGCCTTTGTAGCTCGCCTGTAAATGCCGTACCCTTTGTCGGGGGGACGACCTTATCCCGTCTCGTCATCGTCTCTCTCCTCAAATCCATCAGTATTTTTTCTTTCACCCTCTGAATTCTCATCGATCCTCTCTCCCTCTCTGTCTCTCTCATAGGCTGGTCCTCTGCAATTACTTATAAATGGGGGTAGAACCGTATAGCCATCGAGTTGAACAGTAGTAGAGTAGTAATTAACGCAAAATTAAACCTGTTCGTGCGTGAGAAAAGTCCTCACTGAATAATATTACTACGAGTCTACGTACGTACGAGTTACTTCAAAAAACAGGGAAAAGATCACGAACAGAGAGAGATCGATGAATCGACGAAGTCGTGACAAAATTAAAACCAATGAATTTGCCTCGATCAAAGCGTCAAAAGAATTATAATCGGAGCTAGGACCCACGGCACGCTTCTGCGTTGATGAATTTCTCTGGGGACCGAGGAGGACGTTGGTTTCACGTCTTGTTGAAAATAAATGAAGCGATCTTTCGTTGGCCGGTCTCGACTCTCGCGTCTCCTCCTATCCGCTTTCTCCTCGAGAGCTCGAGAGACAAAAGTCGGGGGGGACGGAATATTTGCAGACGTCACAAGGATTCGGTCACAGTGAAGCCGTAGACGATTCGAATCTCCTGCCGGGCGGACGGCCCCCCCCCCTGCCTTCTGGGACTTTGGCGCGCGTGGCGCCCAATGACCTCCAAAAGAGTACTACTTCATTTACGAGGGTCGCTTTCTGCCGAAAGCCTTCCTTTATTAACAGGGACAATACGGGTAGACAGGGACCTAACTACTCCCGCTTCCCTCTCTTTTACACCAAACCCCACACCCCCGGTCACCGCCCTCCTCCTCCGGCGGGCCTGTGCAACCTTGAAGTAACGCTTAATGCTCGTATATTAATTAATTAATTTTCCTTCCTATCCGTAGTGCATTAAAGTTTGGTAGAGACGTTTCTCTACCAGGATGTAACCGAGATAAATGTGTCCCGTGTATATATATATATATATATCAAAGAGTGGCAATGGAGGAGTACTGATTTGACTTAGGCTCGTGAGAGAGTAGTAGTGGTAATAACTTCGTGGCTGGGTAAGGTCACTTCACACTTCACAGGGAAACAAACAAGCAGCATTACATAATCACGTACAGAGGTGGTCGAGGCCGGGAACGAAAGATGAATTCATTATCAGGTGATAGTGATACAAATAATAGGGGTAGCCGGGTAGGGGCCTGAATATTGAACTCAAACCGTTGCAGAGGCCGGAGCCGGGGAAGGGAAGAGATGTCGTATTCCTGATCGATCACGCGCGCGTGCTAATAAAGTTACTGATCGTGAAATTAATAATGTCAGAAGCGTTCGTTATCGGTGACGATCGACTGATATGATCCATATCCTTAATTGGGTCAATTTGCTGGTTTAGGATCAGTTAGTACCTAGATCAATCCGTCTTCACGTCCGATTAGAGTACAAGAAAGCGATCGTCGTCGTCGGAGTCTTTGGAGCTGCTATTTAAGAGAGAAAAAAACGCCGGTAATCGGAGCATACATAGGCTAATTAATTAGTTCGGTTTCTTGCTCTCTGATCAGTAATCAGTCAATCGTCATTGGGGCCTCTTCTTTTTCGGCAGGTTCAAGGAAGTTTTTTATTTTTAATTATGTATTTAACATTTCCTGGAATTGAGAGAACAGTGATGTTTTTGCCCTTAAAACGTGTTGATTTTACATGAAGGAAACCACGGGTTTCCTTTTACCCCGGAAACGGCTCTGGATCCGCACCGAACATGTTCTCGGTTTAAAAGCGACGCTGTTTAGCAATGTTATGAGTTTAGCGTAGTTTCCTGCGCCACTTCCATTGGTAATGCATACTGATACGCACAGGCCACAGCCCTTGTTCGGGTCTGGATCAGCCCAGGGGTCCGGATTTGGTATGCCCGGGCTCAGCCCTGGTGACGCCCCGGCCCTCAAGCGTGCCACTTCAAGGCGCATGGGCCCGGTCGGGCACACTATTTGGTGGGAAAGGGGAACAGCGAGGAGAGTATTTATGTATTTATTAATTAATTTATTTTTATTTATTTTTTAATTATTTGAGAGAGGGTTTAGGTGAAATTGGATGGGCCAAAAAAGAGTTACGTGTCGCGCACTGAGCCTGTGAACGTCGCCCAATAAATCTGGACCTTTCATTTCAATTTTGAAATGGTTTAGGTAGATAGTCCGCGAGCTACTGGTAACCGAACACGCTCCCTACAAAAGTCAAAATACTCAAAACCCACTTTTTAGATTAGTGTTAACTGTCAACTGTTTTAGTAGTCGGTGCCTCTGCGGTGTTGTCGCGATCTTTTGGCTCGTCAGGGTTACGCCGGCGGATCCTATTTCTGTGTTTCATTCCTTCTTGCCAGTGGCGGTGGAGCGGTGCCATTCCAGATTGTGGCGGTGGAGCGGTGTCATTCCAGATTGTGGCGGTGGGGCGGTGCCATTGCAGATCGTGGCGGTGGAGCGGTGCCATTCCAGATCGTGGCGGTGGAGCGGTGCCATTCCAGATCGTGGCGGTGGAGCGGTGCCATTCCAGATTGTGGCGGTGGAGCGGTGCCATTCCAGATATTGACCTAGAAGAGAGGAGGCTTCCGCACCTTGCCTTCGCCTGCATTTCGCGGTTATGTCGGAGTTGAAATAGAGGCCAAAACAACGACTGCACAGTGGCAGGGAGGACGGAGACTCAGAGAAGGAAGAAATGTCGTCCGAGGACGAGAATTTGCTGAAGGAGGCTAAGAAATTGTGCGTGGGATGAGCGACTACTTCACAAGAACTGGAAGGTCCGAAATGACACCAATATTGACCTTGCCTCCCTCTTAGACTCAATCAATGATCTGAAAGATCCTCGCCTCAGGGACTTCGGTAACATTTCTGATCCTTTAGCCATCTCGATCAGATATCTCACCATTTAATTTTACTTTGTGGCCTTTTTTTTTTGTTTGTTTCTTTTGCTTTTTATTTTTCTCACCGTCTGCCTTGGTTCCCAAATACGTCAGATTCCGCCTGACTCTAGTGCTAATTTTGAGCAACAATTGTTAGTCAATTTTTATTAAGCATAACGGATTGCATATTTATGTAACACCGATGTTGCATAAGTTAATATGAACTTCTCTTAATCTGGAAAACTTGATGGTAAATTATTTTTTCTTTATTATAATGAATTGGACTTGAGTAAAATACCTACTGGATGCCTATATATTAATAGGTATCTTCTCCTTGATGGGATCTCTTTGTCATAGCGCTGAAAAATTACTTTTCCCTAGTAAAGTTCAAGTAGCACATACTGTAGCAAGTAAAAAAAGTTGGTATGCTTGTCATTTATTTTTTTTCATACAGATTCAGTCGTATAGATATGAAACTTCGGACAGAGAAGATACTAAAAAAAACGAGAATGAAAATGCATGATAGGGAAATTTAAGCTGAATACAAAATTTTTTGTTGATTTTGGGTATTTTTGGGTCCTTTTTGCGCCTGTCATTCTACGATAGAGGACTTTTGAGATGTTTTTGGAAGAGTCCTTTTTCAAAGAGATTAGATATGGAGCTCTTCCAAAGCTTTAGTTTCTCTCCTGTGTAAGAGTGATTATTGAAAAGGAGGAGGTCCAACCAAACATTTTTATTTTCTTGTAGAGAGTCACTTTTTCATTCTAAAAGGAGCTTTTAGGTTTGTTGGAACTTAGCAAAATACGCCTCTTAGAATGCTTCAAGATTATACAAAACATTCATTTAGCTTGTGCGAAGCATCATTCATGTGTTTTATTAATGCTGTGGCAGATTATTTGACTCGAATGAGCATTATTATTATTATTATTATTTCTTCTCACACTTTGTCTATTGTTATGTCTTAGTAAAGTTCTTATCATTTTCAAAATCCTTATACAATGTGCATGTACATTGAAGGAATTTAAAGACAGGAAAGAAATGCTGAGCTAGAAAGTATTGAGGGAAAATTAAGATCCACGTATGGTCAATGTTCTAACAGTATGCAATTGATTATTGTGTAGTCCGTTATTGGTTTAACATGCAAGGAAAACATGATATTGCTTTAATGTTTTCCCTTTTTTTACTTTAAAATTCATAACATCTATTTAACTATCTGTGGTATAGAAAAGGAATGACATTTTTTCAAATTAAAATTTAAATACATGATTTGAGATGATTGGCATTCTTTGTATACTCCAATTAATTTAATAGAGTTTTAATTCTTGCAAGTTAAAGGAAATAAGGGGATTTTTTAACATGTATTACTTAATAAATGAAATATGAACTCCTATTCTGTTATCAAATGAAATTTGGAATACCTAAACTGTTTTTGATTAGTTGAGACAGTAATATGTTAGTGCCCATGTAGCAAATATATCTTAGCTGCATTGCGGCAGATGATACATTTTTGCTACTGAGGTTCTTTCTGCCTGTGCTCGGAACTTAAGTCTGCTGGATTCATAGTATTCTGTTTTTTTAGTGTTTCAGTGATAATTTTTGGTTCACATATTCTGTTATTCGAATGGTTTTCTAATGTGACTCGGAAATAATTACTTATTTCTTGGAGGCCCCATTATACCTGTCTCATAAAGTATTTATTTATTTATATATGTTTTTTACGAGTATTTTGTGTAATCCTTTGTTTGAACCCCTCTCCTGCCTTTTTCTAATACTCTATCGGGTTTGTAATTACTAAAGAACTGCCCATACTTTTAGAAAATTTTGCTGCCTTAGATCAAATAAAAATTTTATTTATGTTATTGATGGCAAAATCCTTCTTTTTTGGTGTCTGTGAGCATGTTAGAAAATTTTAAAGCTGCCTTGAAGTGAATGGGATAGGTTAATGAATTAATGGAATTGAATAATGAAGCATGGTAGGAAGGTATTTGTTATTGAGAATGGACTGTGAAAGCATACAATAGTATGAATACACTCTGCTACAGAGAGATGCTTATGAATTCACTTCAGATGCCTAATTTTTGTAATTTACAGGATGTTTAAATGACAATTTAATATAGTTGTATAAAAGACAAAAGTAATGGATGTGACTTGAGTGTTAGGTCAGTGGTCACATGGTAGGATTTGCAGTGGGGAGTTCTGAGTTCAAGTCTCCCTACCACAAAACACGGAGCCTTATTGGCTGCACACTATTTCATAAAAAGTGTAACTGGTGTATCTAATTCTTGTTTTTCTTAGAACGTATTGTGTTCAATGATGAAGAATTGTGAGGTATGTTGTGCACTTCTGTTTGCCATATTTTTTGTGGGTACTAAATCTTTGGTCTAATAAGGCGACCCGGTGGTACTAAATCTTTGGTCTAATAAGGCAATCTAGTGTTATTTCTGTGACTACTAATGTCAAGATACAGAAGGCCATAGAGGAATTTTAATTTAGTCTGTAACTATTTTACTATTTTTGTGTAAATAACACAAAGCCTGATGTCTTTTTTTTTTTTTTTTTTTTTTTTTTTTTTTTTTCTTTGGCAGGGGGAACTAGACTGTGACTGTTGGGTTTAAGATTTCATTCATTTTCTGATCTGATATTAGAAAGAGAAGTAATAGCTCATTTGCTTTTAACTATGTGAACATTCTCTTCTGAATTTATCTTTCAGATTACTAATAGTTGCTTTCAATTTGCAGGCAGGAGTTGCTAAGTGAATGTGGGCAGCAGAAGGAATGACAAGTGGAAGCTCTAAAGCAATCTATGCACAGTGGACTTGTGAGTCCATCTTTGCTTCTATATGCTTTTCAAGAATTTAATCCTGTTGACATATGCCACTGAATAATCCTTGCGATCCATATAAATCCATATTAATACTAGGCATGCGTACAACTGTCCATATTAATACATGAAGGTCATAACACTGCTATATTTCCTTAAAAAAAGTAAGGTTATTGTTTTTAAAAAAATTAGTGAGCTTATTGTATTAGGCTAGTAAATTTCATTGACTTGCATTATCTCATATTCTGTGCTGAACTTGTTACTTTGTTAATGCAAGTGCCTAGCATGTTATCGGTAATATTTTTCTTCCAAATATTTTTTTAATTCACTCAATTTTTTAAAATAAATAAACAACAATTTGCAAATTGTAGAGCTATCCAAAAGTTTTCTACCAACAGTTCTATTGTGCTTCGGATAATAACCCCTGGTGTTATATGATACATGCTTGGGAACAGACCTTAGACATTCATGGTATATGTTGGGAGTGACAGAATTTTGCCAGCCTTAAGGATTCTATGTTTTTTGAAGTCAATTATGTTTTGCTTGCTTGTATTTGTTAAAACTATTTCAGGTTTGCCAGTATTGCAATTACTAAAGAACTGCCTATACTTTTAGAAAATATAGCTTGCCTTAGATCAAATGAAAATTTATTTTTGTTAAGGGTAAAAATCCTCTATTTTTTATGTCTGTGGAATGTTAGAAAATTTTGAAGCTGTCTTGAAGTGAGCCTTCTCATTCTGTCAAAAGTATGTCTATGCTTGCCTGGTTTTCAGAACCAATTGGTGCCTTATTGTACAATAGATAGGCCAATGAATTAATAAAAGTGAATAATGACGCACGGTAGGAAGACATTTGAATATGAATACAGAGAGATGCTTAAAATTCACACTTTTTTTGGAAAGATAGTGCTTAGAACACTAATAAATGACATTAAGTATAAACTGTTAACATCTTAAATGCAAGCAATTGCGAGCAGCACAGAAGGGTTTAGAAAGGGGCGTGTAGGGTTTAGACAAGAGAGTAGGCTTTTGAGTTTAGAAGAAGGGGGAAGTAGGGTTTTAGGGTGGGTGAAGGGGTTTAGGGTGGGGAGTGGTAATGTTTTAGGAATTAGGGTGGGGAAGGGTAGGGTTTTAAGAATTAAGGTTGGGGAGAGTAGGGTTTTAAGAATTAAGGTTGGGGAGAGTAGGGTTTTAAGAATTAAGGTTGGGGAGAGTAGGGTTTTAAGAATTAAGGTTGGGGAGAGTAGGGTTTTAAGAATTAAGGTTGGGGAGAGTAGGGTTTTAGGGGTCGAGAGCGCCGCGGTGGGTTGAGCGCTAAACCCCCTAAACCCCATATCCCCCCTAACCAACCCGGATGTTGCGACCTAACGAACCCCGATGTAGTACGCATGCAGACTTTAGTGAGCACGCAGACTTAACGACCCCTAAATTGTGCACACGCAGACCTAACAAACATTAATGTTGCATGCGCAAACTTACTACCAACCCTAATGTAACCCAGGTTTGCATACATTTGGATATACAAAAACAATTACTGCAATTTCCTTACTCCTTGAGTATGCAGAAACATTCAATGCTAGCGGACAAAAACAAATCTCAAGTACTGCAATTTCCTTACTCCTTGGGTATGCAGAATTACTATACCCTAACTGGCTTGTGTGCAAACTTCTCGTGCCCTTACTCATGTGGACATACCATACCATGTATGCTCGCCCTTACAAATGGGCAGCATGCGGTAACGGACAGACCTTGGATACTCTCATCTAGCCTGAGCGAGCCAGGCCTACCATAGAGAGAAATGAGCAATCATCCAAACCTATGAGCTCCACATTAATAGTTACACATACAGGGTAGAGAGTGAGGCATATTCTTGTACTGTTATATATAAGCCCAGCAATAAAGTAATAAGCATGGTAGGTTTAACTATTTCAGGTTGGATGTTTTCACATGTATGCTCACTCTCTCATTTTTTCTTCAGCCAATATATTTGTTTCGAATGTTGGAAACAGAGCGAATATGTCTTATCATACATGGGATATAAGAAAAGGCAAGCAGATATTATCAACTAAAATGAAATGAATATACTGTGCAAACTCAACTCAAAACATATGAAGAGAATAACAAAATTGAGGAGAAAAGATTGCTCCAAAAGTTTCTTTTTGAAGACTTTACAAAAATAAAATATTAATGGGGTACCACACATTGGGCTAAACAAGTTGGATGTTTTCAGTTTGGTGCAAAAAACAATAATCTGAAGGGTTTTGCTTAACATGCAGAGGGCTAAACGACTTTATTCCATGAAAATCATACCTTGAGGATTATAATATTATATCAAGCCTAAAAATATTATGCTCATGAAAACTATGCCATGAAATTTATAACATAAAAAGTTGGATTCCCTAAAAAGAATATATATACCTCACCAGTTGCTTTCTTGTTTTCCAAAATGCATATATAATAAAAACTGATGAAATGGTTACTCAAGCAGTTCCAAATAAAATCGAGCGGAGAAATAAAGAACAAGCTTCAGAAAACGTTTTCACTTTTTTCAGACATCAGGCAGAAAAAACGTGCATGAAACAATACTAGTAAAATTCAAATTAACAATTTTCAAATCAACAACACTGGATTCATCTTTAGACTGTTGAGAAATACGGTACTACACCTGCCATGCTTCACCATTCAAGCTTCTCTTGCCACTGTTTACACTTCCAACAACTTCTTACGACAATCAGTAGTTCAGAAGCTCATCCAGAGCAAACAAAAATGACAACACTAAGAAGTAGAGCAGCATTTTTTGCTTATCGTAATGCATCAATCATCAAAAGGCGTATAACACTTTAAAAGGTCAGACATATCACATCTAGTATAATGAAAAATTGCAGCCAGCTTAACAGCCAACAGAGATAGCTGCACTTGCTTCACAGACAATTTGCAAGGGAAGGATCAATGATGACAAACTACTGAACCTAAAGAATCAGGAACTCAAATGGTAAGAAAAGGTTGTCTCACCCCTAGGAATGTTCAATGTCCAAGAACAACACAAACCTTAAATTGAAAGAAATAGGATTATTAACAGGACAACACTCTCCAATAAAGTCTCACAACTATAAAGTTTAGAAAACTAAAGAATGGTGTACAAATTATAAAGGAGAAAGAAAGAAAGCAAGCAAGAGAGAAGGAAAAATAAAAAGAGAGAAAGAAGGAATGAAAGAAAGAATGAAAGAAAAGAAATGAAAGAAATGAAAGAGAGGAAAGAAGAAAAGAGAGAGAGAAGGAAAAGAGACGAAACGAAAGAAAGAATGAAAGAGAGAAAGAAATGAAAAGAGATTGTTAAAGAAAACGAAAAACAAAGTTGAACGAAAGAAAATGAAAGGAAAAAAAAATGAACGAAAGAAAAAAAGAGACAGAAAAACGAAACCAAATGAAATGAACGAAAAAGAATGAAAAAGAAATAAATGATATAAAACGAAAACGAAGAGCTGAACCCAATGAAACCTAGAAAATGAAAATGAAAGATGAACCTAAAACGAAAGAATGAAAAAAGCCGAAACGAATGAAAACGGCGTGAAAGAGAAAAATGAAAACGGAAGAATGAAAGAGAGAAAAAAAAAAGAAAGAATGAAAAAAGAAAAAATGAAAGAGAATGAAAGAACGAAAGAAAACGAAATGAAGGAAGAAATTTATTGAAAAATGAAATGAAAGAGAAAAACGAGTTAAAATGGAAACGAAACCAAATAGGAGGTATTGTAATGAAACGAAACCAATGAAAAGAGAACCAATGGAAACGAAAGAAATGGAAAAAAAAAAAACCCAATGAAAAGAAATGAAACGAAAACAGAGAACCATTAAACGAAAAAAATGGTTATTAAAAAGAAACCTGTGAAACGAAAGAACCATTGAAAAGAATGAAAACCGAACGAAAGGTTTAAGAAAAAAAGAACCTTGTGAACGAAATTAAAAAAGAAAGCCGAACGAATGGAAATTTAAAAAAAATGAAAACGAAAGAATGAAAATGAGAGAAATGAAACGAAACCTGAAAAAAAAGAGAGTATGAAAAAAATGAAAGGCCGAAAATGATATGAAAACGAAAAATGAAAGAATGAAAGTGGAAATGAAACGAAATTTTGAAAATAGCCAAATGAAACGAAAGAAATGGCTTTTTAAATGAATGAAACGAAAGAATGGTTGAGAAATGAAGCCGAATGAAAACTGGTTAATGAAAAGAAAGAAATGAAAATGGTGAAAATGAATGAAATGAAATGAATGGTTTTGCGAAATGAATGAAAAAGAAAATGAAATGAACGAAAATGAAAATTTGAATGGTTATGAATGGAAACGAAAAAATGAAAAAATGAGCCAAAAACGAACGAAAAATGAAAAAAAATGAAAAAAATGAAATTTTTAATGAAATGAAAACGAAAGAAATGCCGAAAGATATAAAAGGAAAACGAAAAATGGTTAAAATAGAGAAAATGGAAATGAAAACGAAAATGAAAAGAGAAATGAAAGAAAGATGAAAAAAGAAAACGAAAAAAACGAAATGAAATAAAATGAAATGAACGAAAACAATGAAAAGAGAGAAAATGAAAACGAAAGAAGCTGAAAAAAGAAAATAATGAAAACGAAAGAAATGAAAGAGAAGGAAATGAAACGAAACGAATGAAACGAGAATGAAATATGAAAATGAAATGAAAAGAATGGAAAGAGAATGGTAATGAAACGAAAGAAGGAAAGAGAGAAGGAAATGAAAGAAGAAAATGGTTGAATGGAATGAAAGAAACCTGAAAGAAAAATGAAATGAAAGAAGGAAAGAGGAGAAGGAAATGAAAGAAGGAAAAAAGAGAATGGAAAACGAAAAAGGAAAGAGAGAAGGAACGAAAGAATGAAAGAAGAAACGAAAGAATGAAAGAAGGAAAACGAAAGAATGGAAAGAAAAAAGGAATGAAAGAAGGAAAGAAACGAAGGAATGAAAGAAGGAAAGAAACGAAAGAAATGGTTATAAGGAAACGAAAGAAGGAATGAAAGAAGGAAAGAAGGAAAAAGAAGAATGAAAAGAAGGAAAGAAAGAAAAAAGAAAAGAAACCATGAAAGAAGGAAAGAGAGAAAGAAGGAATGAAAGAAGGAAAGAGAGAAAGAAGGAATGAAAGAAGGAATGAAAGAAAGAATGAAAGAAGGAAAGGGAGAAAGAAGGAATAAAAGAAGGAATGAAAGAAGGAAAAAGAGAGAAGAAATGAAAGAAGGAAAGAGAGAGAAAGAAAGAAAAAAAAAGCAAGGAAACAAGGAAAGAAACAAGGATTGAAAGAAAGAAAGGTAAAAGGAAAGGAAAAGAAAGAGCTAAAGGAAGAAAGAAGAAACGAGGATTGAAAGAAAGAAAGATAAAAGGAAAGAAGGAAAAGAAAGAGCCAAAGGAAGAAAGAAAGAAACTTACCGTATCTTACATGATGGCTTAGCTGTGCCACAGAGATTCACAAGCTTTGCCTGAAGCTCTTTTTTCTTCACATAGAGAAAAAATCAATCAGTAGTTGTTTAAAACATTAAAAATTTCAGAACAAGGAAAACTCATAAAGCATACAAACCAGTAATTATAAAGCTAAAAATATACCTAGAGGTTAATGCCCATAGACAATTGTACAGAAACAGACAACCACACATACATTTGTGAACACAGTGGGTATAGGACCATGATGGTAATTAAAGTCAAACCAAGTACTAGAAGCTACTTCAAAGCAGAACATGAAACAGGACAGCTGAGCATAAAAACTTGCCAACAAAGATATGAAAAGGGAGAAGATGGCTATGTATGGTCATTGTGTCATTTACCACAAGATGAAGATAATAATAAACCGATGTTAAAGGTAAAAACTAAAGTGCCAATGTTCAAGAAATAAAAGGGACATCAAAGCTACCAGACAAGTATGAAATAGATCACTCAAATTATAATTCAATGAAGAGTAGTAAAAAAGATGAAAGCAAGGAGCAATGTTAGAGCAACATCAACCAATTATCCTCCACAAAATATCGATATGCTTTCTCTCTTTGACGACTGAAGAAGCATCTCAATAAAAAAAGAAAGATTTCTACCTCACAAATATTCTTTCAAAATAAAGGCATAAGCTTCTAAGATGGAGAAAATATTTGATGCACAACAAAAAGATTGGTCAGCAATGATCAAGGAGAGTTAAAAGGTATATACAATCAAGGTTCATATCTTTGAATTTGTGCAATGGAAGTGGCAAAAACACAAAATGCATCTCCATCCATTACAGATTGTACTCTGGAAAAGCTTTAACATCGTTTCTTTTGCTCTTAATGAACCAATTTATTGTATTTTTAACACAGGAAGAGTTGATATATTGAAAGAAAATTACTCAACAAAGGGATAAAGGATGCTCTTGACCTCAGTAAAGCACCTTACATGGGAGAATAACTCACAACCAAATTGCTTGTCACTCTTACAGCCCATGTACAAGACAATTATCAAAATTTGGAAAATGCAACAACTAAAATTTTGAAGTGCCTCCTCAAAAGAAAAGTTTATATTAAGGTGCATACCATGGGGTCCCTCATCTTTTCAAATAAAGTTGACTTCACAGGGTACTTTCTAATCCCGCAACAGAGTTCAAGAGTCAACCCTTTCGATGATGCTCCAACATCCTGATCTTGGTGATCAAAAAGCTCAGGAAGCATTTTCAATATTCTTTTTAGTGGGACAACCTTTGCTCCAAATTCACTTAATATACAGAAAATAAGGATAGTCAATGTCTCTACAAATCTGAGAATATTGAAACAGAAAAAGCATAAAAAGAAAAAATAACAAATGCAGACGATGTCACAAAGGTAGAAACCTGAGAGCTTGAAACATCACATCTCAAGCAGGCACAACTGCTTTGGCAACCTTATTCTTGACTGCTTTCTCCATTGAGTCCTGTAAAATGAGATTAGAAATGTCTTTTTATGATAGTGGAGATTACATTTAAGACAGAAGGTGCAAGTGGGACACAAACAACTAAATAATAGTCCAAAACAAAAATACAGTATTAAAAAAAACGAGATAGTGGAGATTACATTTAAGACAGAAGGTGCAAGTGGACACAAACAACTAAATAGTAGCCCAAAACAAAAATACAGTATTCAAAAAAACAAAAAAAAATACAGGGGGAGGGGTTCAAACCCAACATATGAAAGGATTACACAAAATACTTGTAAAAAACATATATAAATAAATAAATACTTTATGAGCCAGGGAAAATGGGGCCTCCAAGAAAACCATTCGCATGACAGAATGGGTGAACCAAAAATTATCATTGAAACACTGAAAAAAACATAATACTATGAATCCAGTAGACTTACGTTCAGAGCACAGGCAGAAAGAACCTCAGTAGCAAAAATGTACCATCTGCCAAAAAGCAGCTAAGATAGATTTGCTACATGGGCACTAACATATTACTGTCTCAACCAATCAAAAACAGTTTAGGAATTCCAAAATTCATTTGATAACAGAATAGAAGTTCATAATTCATTTATTAAGTAATACATGTTAAGAAAATGCCCTTATTTCCTATATCTTGCAAGAATTAAAAGTCTATTAAATTACTTGGAGTATACAAAGAATGTCAATCATCTCAAATCATGCATTTAAATTTTAATTTGAAAACATGTCATTCTTCTTCATACCACAGCTAGTTAAATAGATCATGTGAATTTTAAAATCAAGAAAAGGTTAACATTAAAGCAAGATCATGTTTTCCTTGCATGTTAAACCAATAACGGACTAGGCAATAATCAATTTCATACTGTTAGAACATTGGCCATACGTGGATCTTAATTTTCCCTCAATACTTTCTAGCTCAGCATTTCTTTCCTGTCTTTAAATTCCTTCAATGTACATGCACATTGTATAAGGATTTTAAAAACGATAAGAACTTTACTAAGACATAACAATAGACAAAGAGTGAGAAGAAATTATAATAATAACAATAATAATGCTCATTCGAGTCAAATAATCTGCCACAACATTAATAAAACACATGAATGTTGCAGTCTTCCGACGGCATCCAAAAGAAAAGGAATTCAGTTGCTTAAAAAAAAAACTAGTCCACTTAGCAAAAACAATACTTAACCAAAACTCACTTCTAAAATATTTCCAAGACTCCTTCGCACAAGCTAAATGAATGTTTTGTATAATCTTGAAGCATTCTAAGAGGCGTATTTTGCTAAGTTCTTACAAACCTAAAAGCTCCTTTTAGGATGAAAAAGTGGCTCTCTACAAGAAAATAAAAATGTTTGGTTGGACCTCCTTTTCAATAATCACTCTAACACAGGGGAGAAACTAAAGCTTTGGAAGAGCTCCATATCTAATCTCTTTGAAAGAAGACTCCAAAAACATCTCAAAAGTCCGCTATCGTAGAATGACAGGCACAAAAAGGACCCAAAAATACCCAAAAGTCAACAAAAAATTTTATATTCAGCTTAAATTTCCCTATCGTGCATTTTCATTCTCGTTTTTTTGAGTATCTTCTCTGTCCGAAGTTTCCTATCTATACAACTGAATCTGTATGAAAAAAACAAATGACAAGCATACCAACTTTTTTTACTTGCTACTGTATGTGCTACTTGTACTTTACTAGGGAAAAGTAATTTTTTAGCGCTATGACAAAGAGATCCCATCAAGGAGAAGATACCTATTAATATATAGGCATCCAGTAGGTATTTTACTCAAGTCCAATTCATTATAATAAAGAAAAAATAATTTACCATCAAAGTTTCCCAGACTAAGAGAAGTTCATATTAACTTAGGCAACATCGTTGTTACATAACTATGCAATCCGTTATGCATAATAAAAATTAACTAACAATTGTTGCTCAAAATTAGCACTAGAGTCAGGCGGAACCTGACGTATTTGGGAACCAAGGCAGACGGTGAGAAAAATAAAAAGCAAAAGAAACAAACAAAAAAAAAGGCCACAAAGTAAAATTAAACGGTGATAGATCTGATCGAGATGGCTAAGGATCAGAAATGTTACCAAAGTCCCTGAGGCGAGGATCTTTCAGATCATTGATTGAGTCTAAGAGGGAGGCAAGGTCAATATTGGTGTCATTTCGGACCTTCCAGTTCTTGTGAAGTAATCGCTCATCCCACGGCAATTTCTTAGCCTCCTTCAGCAAATTCTCGTCCTCGGACGACATTTCTTCCTTCTCCAAGTCTCTGTCCTCCCTGCCACTGCGCAGTCGTTTTTTTGGCCTCTATATCAACTCCGACATAACCGCGAAATGCAGGCGAAGGCAAGGTGCGGAAGCCTCCTCTCTTCTAGGTCAATAATCTGGAACGGCACCGCTCCACCGCCACAATCTGGAACGGCACCGCTCCACCGCCACAATCTGGAACGGCACCGCTCCACCGCCACAATCTGGAACGGCACCGCTCCACCGCCACAATCTGGAACGGCACCGCTCCACCGCCACAATCTGGAACGGCACCGCTCCACCGCCACAATCTGGAACGGCACCGCTCCACCGCCACAATCTGGAATGGCACCGCTCCACCGCCACTGGCAAGAAGGAATGAAACACAGAACTAGGATCCGCCGGCGTAACCCTGACGAGCCAAAAGATCGCGACAACACCGCAGAGGCACCGACTACAAACAGTTGACAGTTAACACTAATCTAAAAAGAGGGTTTTGACTTTCCAAGTGAGCGTGTTCGGTTGCCAGTAGCTCGCGGACTACCTAGCGAATCCATTTCAAAATAGAAACGAAAGGTCCAGATTTTTTGGGCGACGCTCAGGCCCTCAGCGTACGACACGTAACCATCTTTCCTGCCTTTCACCCTTCCCCACGCCGGCCCCTTGCCTCCCGTCCTCCCAATGTGCGACACGTAGTCTCTGTCACTTGTATTTTAATAAAGCTTATATGGGCCTCTCATGAATGTCCACTATATAGTTTGGGCTTTTAGGAATCAATTACTACATTTTGCTTTGGTAGATGGGTTAAAAAACTTAACTCTATGGATTGTCTTCCTAAGTCGGAAAATTTTAATTTCAAGAAATTTCATCCATTTGGTTGTTGATCATTGATAGTTAGGTATTTAAGGCTCACAATTTTGTATGTGTCAACCAAGTCATTACACAGCGACTCGAACGTTACATCTTGCATATATCACATATAAACAGGTCACCCCTTGATCTAGTAAATGTGCCCTGATATTACTATATTTGAACTTACAAATTTGCTACTCTTATGTAAGATAATATGATCTTTTTTGCAAACAATTGATTGCATTTTATGGGTGTTACCTCAAAATTGATAGAATGCTCAACTCTGCCATTCATTATTTCTCTAAACTTGCCGTTCATTTTAGCTCAATTACATATGATTTGTATAATGACTTAGATTATAGCACAGATGCACCCCAAAGGGAGTTAGGAATCCTGTGGAGTAGGCTCTATATCCTAACAATAGCTGGTCAGAATAACCTACCGGCCATGAGTGCACTAAACTTGATCTGATCCCCCGAAGGTTTCATAAAATCATACCTCTGAAAGTATTCGGATCAGGTGGTGCGTCTTCTAAAATACTAGAATTTGTCCCAAATAGTGCAGTATGGGCGCTGGCTCCACCGTTCGTAGGTGGAGCCACATCCGAACCGTCTTGAAATATATATGACAGACCGGAACGCGTAAACGAGTTTCCGGTCCCTGGCTTCGTCGGCAGGACTGGTATCTTTCTTCCCGTGTCGTTTCTTCGTCTTCTTCTTCCTTGAGCATCCGAGAAAATGGGATCTCTCCCGCCTTTGTTGTCCTCGTCCAAGACCCAGATAAACCCCACCGATCTCCTCCACCTCTTCGAGACCCAACAGAAGTACCTCAACTACTTCTTCCAAAACCTCGATCTCTCTGAGACCCTCCAATTCACTCAGACGCTCCTCAACTCCTCCGGCACCATCTTCTTCACCGGGGTCGGAAAATCAGGCTTCGTCGCCAGGAAGATCTCACAGACCCTCGTCTCCCTCGGCATTTCCTCCGCCTTCCTCGCTCCCGTCGATGCGCTTCATGGGGATATCGGGATCCTTTCTCCCAACGACGTTCTCGTGCTTTTCAGCAAGTCCGGGAACACCGAGGAGCTCCTCAAATTGGTCCCTTGCGCCAAGGCCAAGGGGGTGTTCTTGATCTGCGTTACCTCCGTGAAGGGCAATTTGCTGGAGAATGTGTGCCACATGAACGTACATTTGCCGGTGGAGAGGGAATTGTGCCCCTTTGATTTGGCGCCCGTCACTTCCACGGCGATTCAGATGGTTTTTGGAGATACCGTGGCGATTGCCTTAATGGAGGCTAGGAAGTTGACCAAGGAAGAGTATGCGGCCAATCATCCGGCTGGGAAGATCGGGAAGAGCTTGATTTTCAAGGTCTGTGCAAAATTTCTCTGCAGTTTATATTCTTAATTCCGTAAAGTTGTCTTTTTTTTTTTTATGTTCTTCTCTGAGCAGTCCCTTGAATTTGCTGGAAAATCTCCCCTTTAAACATCGATTTTGACAGGTTTTTGCAATCTTTTTATGCGAATCTTTCTGCTTCTTGGATCTACTGTGAATTTGCTCTGTTTTTCCCCCAGTTGGTTTCATTCACGAATCACGAAATATCTTTCTGTTGCTGGTTTGAACGCGATCCATTCGGTTTTCTTGGTCTCTGTCTCTATACGGTTTCAGACCTTGCTCTGAAATTCCATTTCGAATCTGAGTGAGGACATTCTTTTACCTTATTCTTATTTTCTCAGCTTCATTTGATTGAGTATTAACAATGGGATTCTGGGTCACTCAACTTATATGTGCTTCTCTGTTTGGAGATAAATATATGGAGAAATAAAATATGCTTCAGTTGTTCCTTTCTTTGATTTTTACATTCAAGAAAACACAGAGAAGCTGGATACGTGGTTATAAGGTGTTGGACTTAAACGTTGTACTATCAGAAAAGATAACCAGAATTAACAATGTGATTCTGTAACTTCCAAATTAAGATCAGATTTGTTCCAATGATGCCTACGTTTATGCAGGTAAAGGATGTAATGAAGAAGCAGGAGGAACTACCCCTTTGCAAGGAAGGAGACCTGATCATGGATCAGCTCATGGAGCTAACCAGCAAGGGATGTGGCTGTCTTCTTGTCGTAGATGACAACCATTGTCTGATTGGGACATTCACAGATGGTGACCTACGACGAACGCTGAAAGCCAGTGGTGAAGCAATCTTCAAGCTTACAGTGGGAGAGATGTGCAACAGGTAATGGAAGTAGCAGATTGCCTTGCACTTCTGAACATTTGCCCTTTTTCTCATCCACCTCAAGCTGCATGGTGTGTTTGCTCTTGTGTTGATGCCCTTCATTTTTCATTGCAGAAATCCCAGAACGATTGGACCTGATGCAATGGCAGTGGAGGCAATGAAGAAGATGGAGGCACCACCGTCGCCTGTGCAGTTTCTCCCTGTAATTGACCACCAAAATGTGGTGATTGGTATTATCACCTTGCACGGCCTCGTGTCTGCAGGATTGTGAAAGCAATGCTTGGTTCTATTGTGACTTCTGATTCTTTTGATTTTTTTGGTTGTACTAGTAGACCGTTGATTGTATTCCCATGTATCTTCCACCACCAGGTTGCCCCTAGCTCTTCCTTTGTTAAGTCTCCGTTCTTATGTTTGGAGACAAATATTGTACCCATATTCTCATTTTCGATATTATTCATGAAATAGTTGATAAGAAGGTCAGTGCCATCGGGTTTCAAATATTTGGAACTGAAAAACAAGTATACTGAGCCTGCTATGAAGGACTTTGTTTCCCCTTTTATTTGGTCATCCATTTCTTCTTTTTGTTTTTAAAGTTAGTTGCTACTTCCGTCCTCAACAAAAAGAAAAGAGAGAGAGAACCATGGTGAAGAGGGTGTAGAGAAAAACTCTTGTTAGTAAATCCGTAGAGAACTTGAGAGGCTTCTGTAAATGCTCATAAAACAATATGAATAATCTGTAACTCGCTACAATGCAAAAATCAAAGAATTTGCAGAAGTAAACATAAACCAAGCGTTTGGTCGGTATCAAACATTAACAAGATGTTTAGCCGGTCAAACAGCTGAATGAGAGGTGACAACAAATAAGTAGTTGAACGAGCAGAGGAGGCCTACTCAGGTTCTCCAGTAAGATAGCTTCAATACATATATATATGTGCTAAAAGAGTCAGGATGACCGATTTTCTCAAAAAGAATGGATGATATACTTCTTCTCGTCTTTCGTATCTTCTTATTCTGAACAACATGTACATCCCCAGAGGACACCTCAAATCTTGAAGGCAGTATTGCCTGTGACAAGATTGTCCTGGACACAAAAACTCTGGGGTAGGAGGGTAAGGTACAATCAGTATACACATTGTGGGATCCGTATAAAGAAATAATCACTGAAACCTTCATGTCAGTTTTGAAGAATTTAACTTTTGCCGGTCATAGAACTCTTCTGCAAGAAGTTCAGAAACTATTTCTTGATTAGAAGTTCTTTTGTCTTCACTCAGAAAGCAATGCAACGTATTTAGTTCTACCAAGTTGGCCTTTTTTAACAGGCCTCTGAGCACTGTTTTAGCTCCCTCTGATGTCTGTTTTGCTGAATCAGAAGCTGAGGCTTGATTACTTTTGGGTTCCTCATAAGACTGCTTGAGGTCATCCGCGAACATTCCCAGAGAAGGGTGAGAGGTTTTCTGCTCAAATTTCGATTTCCAATAATCCAAGCAGATACGATTACGATCCATTTCCTCTATGGCCTGCCAGAAATAAATAGTACGAGAAGTCAATTTCAATGCTGAAGCTTACTTCGTCTAGGCAGCAAACTCAGAAGAAAATGATGAGTTAAAAACAGCAGCAGCAACTTCAATACAACCGTGGATGGCATAGTACCTGAATGATAATAGGTGATGTCAGACCAAACATTTCTAGTCCATCGATGCATCCTGGAGGCTGCAAAGGTGGGAGACCAATTCTCCCCAGATTATGCTGCTTCCTAATTTCCAGATTCACTCTTTCTCGCACCATATCCCAGCATTTAGTTGCAGAAACATGTATGAACACCTCGCTGGGGGACTGCTCCACAGTAACCTGTGAAACCAAAATCAAATGACAATTAATTCATAACTACTTTCTTGGCTGTCCACATCAAATCACTAAAATACTTAAAAATCCTTTTTTTTTTAAAAAAAAAGGGACCAAATATAAATCACTATCAAACAACGAAGGTCAGGATCATCCACCATAAATAAAGGCCCACGCAGCCCTGCATCCAGTATTTCTGACACATAATAACACTTTTTGGATGGCTCCATAACACTTAAATATTGCACTCTACTTCTAAACCCTGCATGAACAGAACAGCAGAAATAGAAATGATAAAGTTAGAAAGTAAATCAAAACATACCTTTCAGAGCATTTCTTGTGCAAGCTAACTAAGAAACTTACCTTTTGGAAATATGGCCTGGCAGTTAGACCACAACTTTCCAGACAACACTACCCCAAACTCTAGAGGCTCTACAGCGCTATTGACCCTCCGCACCACCTTTGCCATTCGGGGACCCTTTTGGTGCAAATGCCTTTCTAAAGTGTTTGATGTTCCCAATATACTATCCCTTAATGACCCTGCACCATCCTTAACTCGCAAGCCAGAACTTGGTTCATTTTTGCCCGCAGCATATGACTTTCCAGTACCAGGTGGCAGGGGATGTTTAATGCCATTACCAACAATATTCAGCTCATTATTCAAAGGTTCTCTTACAGAATCAGAAGTTACTGTTTTTGATTTTACATCATGAAAAAGATTTTGTGGAGTTCTAACAAAAGGAATACTTGGCATGATAAAGTTATATGCCAATGGCATTTTAGCTTTACTAGAGTCAACTTCTGTAGCCAATGGCTGCAAATTACTCTCCTTCCCCATGAAGGGAAGTAACCTTGCATCTTTCTCACCCATCAGTGCTGCACTTGTCTCTGGTACATTTAGAACTAGGAGTTTCTGATCATTACAGGACGACACCTTATTATCCACATTTGTTAACCGTAAAGAAACATCTGGATCCTTTAAAATTGACTTTTCACCATCATCATCACTAAGAATAACAACATCACCAACACCAACTGATGAACCTCCTGCCATTTTCATTTGTGTAGCATCAGAGCCCCTGGAGGGCTGGACCTTACATGATGAGGTTGCTAATCCTAGTGTGGTAGAAATGTTTTCTGAAGGTTTCGCAAAAGATTTGCCATCTAGAGTTGGCTGAAAGCCAGGGGATTCCTGCTCTTCTGTCTTGATTTTAGGGAAAATCCCACTTAGTCCAGGTGGATAGGTTGTAAAGACTGCCTCTTTGTGATCTTTAGTTTGATTACATGGCCCCTCTTTAGAAGGTAAAAAATGAGGAAAAGGCTGAATATCTCTTTGCAACAACTGGGCATTACTTTGATTAGAAACATCATGTATTCTTTGCCCTCTACCAATTGTATTTGAATGGTTGAATGCATCTTCCTGCCTTTTCTGCCTGGCTACTTGTACCGATGGAAGAGCTTCCTGTGACTTGTCCTTCGTGACAACAGACCTCAAAGTCAGTCCCAAATCTAGAGATGCCCACTTGTGTACTGCACTAAGCTTCCCGCATAAAGCTTCCATCAAGGTATTTAGTTCACTAATTTCATACCGATATAGGAAAAACCTTGAGCTCCATGGACATTTGCAAAGCTGCTTTGCATGGTTCAAGCAAACAAATCGATCAGGAGAACAGGTACAACCTGCAGCAGAGAAATGCAAATCATAGAAACATAAAATGCATTCCCTCTCACTCATAGCATCAAAACTACTATCCATCTTCCGTGATTGATAAGGACTGGAAAGAGAATCTCTGCGCACGTGCTCCATCTCAACCCGGATCTACTCAAAGAGAAAAGCTGAAGTCAGAATACAAACTTGATTCAGAATTGAGAAATTTATGACAAAAATTCTCAGTAGAGCACAGTGAATGAATAAAAATGAACAGGTCACCGAGTGGACTAAGATAAACTAGTGAACATATTGACTCGCTTGTGCCTGGGCCATGGTTTTTTAACCTCGGCCAAATTGATTATAGAAACAAATACAATCAACCCAGCCATAGATCGACAAATAATTGAGATTGGTACAATTGGAAATTTTATTAGTCTATAGCTAACAGCCGGCACGAAATATTTGCCATGTGCATACAGGATGCCATTGTAAATTGTAAGGGGGGATACCAGTGCCCTATTATGCTTCTTTCCTCTAAGCCCAAGAAATAGCAAGCATATGGTAATAGTACCTTCAGTGCCTTTGCTAGTATACCGTCCTTCCCACATACATCCTTCCATCTCAAATTATCTATTGTGTTCTTCCTCAATAATGACAGTTCCCAAAGTGCCCTCACTGCTTCCCTTGCTGCACCAAGCAACAACTTGTCATGTGACACAGACGTTTTCCGGCACTGCTCCTGGTAAAGTTCTGCAGCACTTTGCCCATGAGGCAGCCAATCAACAGGAGCAACATTCACAGCCTCAGCACAGTTAAAACCAGAATTGAATCCTGCATGATATGCCCTTGGGAAGGTGATGACAAACTCTCTTGGATTTTGAACACACCGATAAACAGGTACACCGTCAGATTTTAATACGGAAGGTGATAATTGTGTGACCTGAACAAAAACAACATGACAGTATTAAATTCACGAAATATATGAGCAAGTTTTGCTAATTTACATCAGAAATGAACCGGCACACATATTTTCTAACATTGGAAACATTATATTGAGATCTAGTAGTAACAGACACAAGTGACCACATACAAGCTTATGAAGCAAGTCAGGCTGCTCTTCAAACAAGTCAGGCAAGTGCATCTTCATTGCTTCTTCCAACTTCAAGGCATCTTTCCCTGGCACACCATACCACAATTTTGGAGCACCCCAGTGCATGTAGTTCAACGAATAGAAGTGATGATCTTCAACATGCTGTGACACAAAAACAATGTCATCATCAGTGCGGCAAATGAAGGTACATGAATAAGCATAAATGGCAACCTAGTAGGCCACACCAAGTTTTATTTCTGGAATTCATTCTAGCAATGAATGCGAAGGGACGGAGGGAGGGCAACCATAATGTGAGAGAACACGAGCAACTAAGACCTTAGCTAACCTCTTACCAGGTTTAAAAGAACCCAACACCAAAAATATGAAATGTGCCAAACTGGGAACATCAAATACCACTAGAGTTCAACATGAACATCCACACATCCAATGGTAGCAGCATACAACCAACACCGAGAAAAGGTTTAAAGAAGCCCTTACAACACTACCATAAGTTCCTTCAAGATCAAATCAAGGGAGGAATGGTTTAAATATAAGATTTAAGTACTCAAAAAAATGAAAACCAGTAATTCGATTTGTGAATACACAAAGATAAGCCCCTAGACTCATCAGTACTAACTGAGACAAGGACTAAACCTAACTTGTGTCTGTTAGAAACTCTACTGGGTTTATTTTGGAAAGTTACAAGTAATCATGTAGTTAGGCTAAGAGTTATTGCACATTGGGAGTGAAGTATTTAAGTTATGTTTTAATTATGATTTAAACTTTATGAGTTGCAGACAGAAAGTTATGAAGGATATAAGATCTAAGGGCAATTCTGTCCACCCATAGAATGATGTCCCTTAACAATACAAATAAGCATAAAGGTCATCCAGACCATCTATCCTCATTCTTCTCAAGTCCTTGCACTTCTTCTCTCCCTCTTTCTCTGTATCTCTCACTTTTCTCTCTCTCCCTGACTCTCCTAAAGTTACATGGTATCAGAGCATGAGACCATGGTGTACCAGTTTGTAAAGGTCTTTTTCTTCCTCCAGACATTCTGAAAGTTCTGGGGTGTAGCTAACACATTCTGGTTTGCACATCAAAGGATCAACCCTTTCCTCACCTAAGGGTATATGGCCTCCAATACTGTCTGACCATAGTTATGGTCTTCTTCGGTCCATAGAAGAAATTATTCTTACAGTTCTTGGATCCTATAACCAGTATGGAAGGGTCCCTACTGCACATTCACCAATTTGACTGAATTTCACCCACCAGGAGTATCATACAAAAGGGGTTTTTCCCTCTCTACCTGCAGAAAGTGTTCAGGACCTCTTTGAAGACTATTGGAGCAAAAGGCCTCGATTTCTTGCATACCTTTTGCAACATTACCATCAGGATGGTTGAAATCAGCACTTTGCCTTTACAACCTGCAAAATCCTTGATAGTCGACATCATTTGATTTTGTTCTAGCGGTCTTTAAGTTGTCTTCTACAGGTGTCTGAACCATCCAAAGGACCTCTAGCACCGTCCTACCTCAAAATTCTTCTTCTTCTCTTTGGTAGGGCCCACTTGTACGTGCAAACCTTTAACTTTTAACTTGTCCACTGTAATTATCTTGCCCTCTTCTAATATCCAAAAGCTTAACTTTTAACTTTTCCTCTGTAATTATCAAGCAGCGGCAAAGTAATCAACGCTACCATATAGACCTCTCATGTTGATGAAAGAATACTAACAGGGATAAAATCTGATAAGTAGGATGGCATGTGTTTCCCAAGCCACATCTATTCGTGCATATTTGAAAGAGAAAGGACGTCTCAAGTACATTTGAGATGACCCTCCTGCTTGGAAAATAAATATTGGGAGGCCAAGGATGGTCGAGAACATTCTTGGTTGCTAAACCGTCTCCGATTGTCAATCAGAAATCACATTGTGCTATGTAAGGCATCCAGAGATATGTGTGTTACCTTTATTAAAATGCAAAGGCGAGAATATGGATATCATTAAGGATTAAGAATGTACATGACACACAGAAAGGTGCGCATGGCCCCTATGAATAGTCAGGTACCTCATACAGCCATGATTGAGGTGCTGACACATCACTCTTTCCAGATTGGGAGACCTCCAATTGAGTTCACCGGAGAAGCCCCTCAACAGCAACATTCACTCCACAAATGTACCAACTTTCAAACTTAATAGATGATGAGGAATTGGTAGATATACCATCATTAATTGCCTTGGCCAACTTATATGAAGAAGATGCAATCTTCGAAATTATATCATTTTCACCAAATTCTTCAACATGAAACATGGTGATGACACTAGCAACCTTAAGGGGGTGCTGAATGAAATTGATACTCTTCAGCCATTACCAATTCTTCAACATAAATTGTGGTGATGACACTTTGGTAGACAAGCCAAAAGCTAGAGCCCAGTTAGGTAAGTTGCATGTAACCAAGTTCTTGAATGGCCTTGAGACCAAACTTTGACTCCATCCAAGTCCAGAAAATTATGACTCTAACCCCATCCAAGTTAAAAAATGCCTGCTTACAGGACTCCAACTAGCACTAAGTTTCAATGTTTTGATACTTTTGTTGATGATTTTAGTAGGACCAGGTGGGTTTATATGCTTGAGAGACAAACATGAAGCCTTTATTGTACTCCAAAAATTTTCTAATAACTTAAAAACCCAGTATAATGTTATTTTCCACTAATGGAAAGCTAAATGGAAACACCTTCAGTTGGGATTGATAGGTCCATATGAATGCCACAAAGTCGTATAGGGGTAGATGCAATGGTTGCATCTTGTTTTGTCATTAACCATATGTCATCACTAATCTCTTTGTATCTAATGTTGACTTGCAAAGGAGAATTATATGGGGCAACCTTCAGGGTGTGATGATCAAGGGGAGAGTTAAAAGGTGTGTCAACTTAGGCATAATACATATGGCCTAAAGCAAAGTCACGAGATTGGTTTGATAAATTCAGCAAGGTTTTTATGTCATTATGTTACTCAAAGTCATCGTCATCACTCTTTGTTTTCAAGGAATAAATCAACAAACATAGTCGTAATTCTATTGTAAACCACTCAGACCATCTATTTGGGCTTTTCTTGAGTCTGTGCCCTTCTTCCTCCCCCTATTTCTCATCCTCTCTTTCTCTTCCATTCTCTCCCAATTTTATAGAGTTTAACTATGCACACAAGAAATCATACCATGATCATAACTAGTGCAACTATTTTGTGACTAATTATAGTTCTCTCCAAAATCTAATTTATCTACCAATATACAATACAATGACTCATAAAATATTTAAGCATCTAAGTCAAACTTACCCAACAAAATGATTAAAAGCACATTCATGACTCAAAAAATGATTTAAGCATTTGAGCTCAAACTTACCCAACAAAATGATGAAAAGCAGATTAATGACTCATAAAATGATTAAAGCATTTGCACTCAAACTTACCCAACAAAATGATGAAAAGCACATTCCCACATATAACCATGGCACTTGAACACCAGAAATATCCCCACTTTCAAATGCAAGTAGAGAACCTGGAAGTCTAGATAAATTATTCAAGTTCCAACCAGAGTTTACATATTGATTGTCGAGGCCACTACTCCCTGCTATTGATAATGATTTGGGAAACCCACTACCAAATTTGCCGGTCTCAATATCTGCACCATAGAGCACCTGAAAATACAGAACCATAACTAAACTACATATGACAATAATCATAGTAATTCATTAATCATATAAGGTAAATATAAATTGCTATATCAAATAAATGAGCTAGAAAGCCTATCTAAGCTCAACTCTATTATCCAACTATATTGATGTGATTGTAGTAGAGCTTTCTATTAAATCTAACTTTCTCAAAATGTCATATTCAAGTCACCGTCTTAAGTCACATGGTTTTCTTCTTAAAGTAACAAGTGGAATAACAAATCAAAACATACATGACAAGGAATGCAGCGATGGTCAAAACTCAAGACCGTTTGATCCAAAGATGGACACAGAAATGAAACTAAGATGGACTCATAAACTCACTTCAATCTCTTCAGTTGGCTTCTCAACAAGCCTCCAGTATTCACCTTCAATATTCTCAACAGATGGCTCCCACTGTTTTTGCATGTCAACCCCCTCACGTTGTCCATCAACCTTGAAGTCTTTCATACCAAAATACTGCTCTTTGAACTCATTCGCATACTTACTGAATGCTTCCAAAGTGAATAGCGAACCAGGCTCAAACCCAAACTTCTCAATAGAATTATGATAACCAAGGTCATGAATTTTTACACCTTCCGTAGTTGAATTGCTCTCAGCTCCCATTTTCATGCATTTTCTCCTTTTCCTCATCATACTCCTATAATATCTGGACATCTTTTTGACAGAAGTTCGATTTTGAAGCTTGTCAATTCTTTGGATTCGAGTAGCAAATTGAGCATTTTCCCACACGGACTTTTCTTTCAGAGGACAAGGGGGGTTCCAAGATGGGGGAGGAACAATTCTGCAAATTCCATAAGGTTCTGCTCTGCCACGAATACTTGCTATATACTTTAGAGTGTCCTTAAACTCCTGAAATAATATAATTTAAAGAAAAAATTACAGATGCTTCCAAAACTGTAAAAAAAAGGCCAAAAAATGCCCTTGAAATGAGAAAGAACCTCTGCATTTGGATAAAATACAGGAGCATCGTCAAGGGTTGGCCTGTGAGCATCCTCTGGACGCCACTTTGTGGTGACCTGCTTTCACCAAAGAAAATAATCATCAGATGCATTAAAATGAAGAAAATAGATCACAAACGGGAAAGGAGAGCTCAAAATTTGTGCAGCCTGACAACTCAAAAATTAGAGAATGTATCTGCGTGAATACGACCTTTTGACAGTTTGCACATTCTGGGCATCCACGAATAACCCCTTTTGGCAAGCAACGTATAGTAGGAACATTCTGTAATGACCCAAAAAGAAAGGCATTAACAGGGTTAGATGCCATGAATAAACTCATCAAAACAATAAAACCAATCTTAAAAGTAAAAAATGCATCATAGTCTATATTAGATCATCCTCTTAAATATGAAGTTTCTCCTATATTATTAAAAAAAAAAAAAGAAGAATACATGATATGCTTGAAAGTAAAAGTCTCTCTCCTTACTTTCCCTCTGCAGATTTTTTTCAAAGATGATAAAAATAACATACTACGAAATTTGAAACAAATTTTACATTTTATGTTAAAAGTTGCATCTCAAAGAAATATGTAATGTGAAACATGAGGGATATTAAAAATTCAGCCCAGTATCATCCTAAAAAAGATTATCCATAGTTAAAATGTCATTTCCCAATGAATAGAACATGACTTTTCCTTATATTAACCATGTACATCGTCCCCTCCAATACTCCCATCACGTCCTGGCTTAACCAAAGAAACAAGAGTGAGACATGAATAACATCAACAAGGTACAAACTGAACATGGCACAGTCAGGGCCCAACAACACATATGCTACTCACACACCACGTCAAGCTTGTATATAGGTCCACCGGAAAATGAAGCCCTCACAATTAATAACAACATCGTGTTTCCTGATATTATCCCATATAGGATGACTCCCACAAACAAATAAAATTGCAATCCCATCTTTTATATATCAAATTGCTATTGCATATTTTCTCTTGGTTCAGATTCAAAGTTTTAAAATCTAAAAAAAAAAAGAAAAACCCAACTTCATGTCGACAAACCCATGTTTACACTATAGCCATGAGAAATGAAAAAGGTCACTGACCTGCTCAGAATCCAATTCATCCTCTGAGCTACTTCCAAATTCATTGTAGTTTATCCATGGTTTACGCCTGAGAGACCTCGTGAGTTTCGTACCATCAGTTATTATGCTGCAATGTGTATCATCCATTTGCATATTAGACGTGCGTGAAGGCTCCATCTTTGGTGTCATACCCTCACAGACCTTCTTTAAGACAAACGATGTAGTGGACCCAAAACCTGGTGGGACCAAAGGTGTCTCAATGTTCTCTTTTTTAACATGTGTATGGGTGCATTCTACCCCCATCAATGCTGAAAAGGAAAGTATCAGTTTTAGTGACGAGAAATCACTGTTTGTATATTTAAAAAAGAGCATCATTGGCCAACTTACCATAGCACCCTTCTGTAGCAAATAATACATTTTAAACTATCTCAACCTTGTTTCTATCTCAGAGATGATAAATAGATAGAGAATAGTAGATGAATGGACATCTGATTCGGGAGAAGTAGCTCAAATATGACTGACACGACTTTATATGTCCTGAAGACTTTGTCTGCAACAAGCATCGAAATAGGAGAGAAATCATTAATTATTATCCTTAAAGATTGTCAAAACTCAACCCATATAAGATTTTGAAATCAGGAATATACAAACTCAAGCAAACCGTAAACCAAAAGATATAGCAAATTAGTAAACACCAAAAATTCCTGACAAAGAATCAACGCGAGGCCTCTTTCCAGATTCACGAAATCTGTGGTTCTGTTTTTTTTTTATGCAAAAACTCCGTGGTTCTCAATCAGTAATAAGGTAAAACCCAAAATTTGTGTTTGTCAATCAAAAGCAATAAGGTAGATCACAACAAAAAATGGGAGTAATATGCCACATTTTCCCGGCCACACTAGATATCATATAACTAGATATTTCCACTTGAAAAATCTGTGTGATTCCTCAAACCTCAGCCTTATTGAAAATCCAGTCTCTACTGGCCGAGCTTGACTGTGTTTCATCTACAAGCAATGCTTGGGCATGTTTATTTTCAACTAAACCCCCAAAAGAGGACCAAATCACTGAGAACCTGATCCCCAGAATTTCCAAAAAGTTGACTATCTAGATCTAATCAACATGTTACCAACCAAATTTGTAATGAAAACACCTGATATAACAGAAGCAGCTCATATGTTTTTTGCTGAAAATATTTGATTGATTCCCCCAAGTCCTTCCATATTTTTGAAGAAGAACTGAAAAGTCCCTTTACGTCATGGAAGTTGAATCCACATCCTTTTAAAAAATATAATGAAATAAAAGAAAACGATAAGAAGATTCAATAACGAATTAGGTGAGTAAAATTACAAGAGACACGAATTGGTGAAACGAAAAAAATAAAATAATACTAATAGTAAAAGGATAACTCGGTTCTAGAAGATCCGCACCTACTCCGAGGTTCTAAAAGGTACATCGAGCAAAATCCCTAAACTGAGTGCACAAACACAAGTCCAGATGAACATTATGCCTTAAAATTGCGGCAGAAGAAACATGAAGTGCCCATACAATTGAATAGAACAAATACAGACCCAATTCCCAAATTGAGAGGGAATCTAAAATGGGCAACCACAAGATAGCACAAAAACTGTAGAAATACAAACACTGCGACGATGGAGCACAAACCCTAACACCCAAGGGGTTTAGTGCAGGCCCAGAGTGAAATTATCCCGATTCAGATTTCAGATACAATAAGAAGGACGCATCGAACAAATCATAGAAATTTGAGTTCAACCTGAAGAAGTAGGAACCACCCCATAAATTATTTTTCATAATATTTGTTGTTTATACTCCATAGTTTTGACAAAATGGAACCTTACCATTTATTGTTTAGAGGTACTCAGTCGGTCAGTCTTCCTCTTAAAGCCATTGAGGCCTTTCTTCTCCCTTTGTTCCCTTTGTGTTTTACGAGCTAAACCAGTAACGAGAAGTTGAAAAGGATTATTACCATTAAATGTTAAGAGTTCGAAACGAAACGGGAACTACACGTGATAAGATCTATTTGCCTATTTCTAAGCTGAACCGACCCAAAAAGTAAACCAGACCGAACCGGACAATAACCTTGTGTATTTGTCTCCAAACCTAAGGTCAAGCATTTATGAAAAGCTATTCAAGGTCTAAATAAAAAAATTAAAGGACAAATGGTTATATTTACAGTAAATTTTTTACCTGATTGTTGTGACATCAAACCTTAGTACAATGAAGAAAAATCTCATGTAAACATCATTCAAATGTATGAGAAAATATATAATTGTAGAATAAGAACAAATCAACTTTTAAGCTTGAAAGCATGGAGATATATATATATATATATGAAAGAATTTAGTACCACATTGACTTTCTTGATTATATGAACTAATTGGTGACCTACATCGAAGATGTTTAAATGTCAAAAAATCTTCAATCTAATTTCTCTCTCTAATTTCTCTCAATGTTTTAAAAATCAAATTGACCATGGAACCGGCACTACGTCCGGTTTTGGTTGAACCTGGTTAGACTGGGTTGGACTGTTGAATATTATACACCATATTTTACATATATTTAATATTTCTATAAGAAAAAAGTAAAAGATAATGTTGATTGTAGTGAATCGGGCTAAGTCAATAAGAACTGGGCTGGCCTCTGATTCTGGTTGAACTGGGCCGGATCAGTTGGTTCGGTTCAATTTTTAAAAAACATATTTATCTCTCTAATTTATTTATTTTAATTTCTCTATCTAACTTACACTAACTTCTCTCATTTTAATTTCTCTCTCTAATTTCTGTTTTTAATTTCTCTCTAGGTAGTTTCTCTTCACTTTCTCTAACCACTTTCTCTCACATTATCCCTCAACTTAATCTCTTTTTAATTCTAATTTTTTTATCATAAATAAAATTTGATATTAGTTATTCTTAAAATAATTTATTATCGTGTACCAATAATCTTATTAATGTTTATTTTAACAATTAATTATTTTTTATCCTTAACGGATATCCAATAAGGATGCAACAAGGTTATTAGATCCATTAAGGATACAATAAGCTTATTAGATTCATATTGGACAAACCAACCCAAATCATTGACACCCCTTTCAAGTTTCAAGGGCCCAAGATTGAGCCCACAAGCACAACCATTAGAGATTTGAGAATCAAAGACCAAAGATTCATGTCAAATGAAACACATTAAAAAAAACGAAAACCATTAATTATTTTTGTTACAAAATTCCTTACAACCAAATTAAGAATGTAACTACAAAAGTAGATATATATGTCAGGTTCAAAGAACAACCTGCAAAAGGTCCAACCGTGGTACAAAAATGCAATACTAAACTGAATTACGAATCCTTCAAGTTTGTCCAACCTCACATTTTTCCCAATTGCTAATTCCTTAGGCTTCGTGTTTAACACAAGGATCTGACTTGGTACATGCACGTCCGGTTTCTTATTTAAATAATATTATCAGAATTATCAAGAGTTATCAAGAATTAACAAAGCTAATTAAGTTCACATGGAGTATCAACTTACGTGTATTTTCGAATTAATGACCCGGTCAAGAACTATTAATTAGATGATGTATTTGATCAATCAATTTGACCCAATATTGCTTGTATAGTTTTTTTCTCCTGGATTGAGGGGGTCAGTCACATACATGCATGAACGTGTCAGGGTCACTTATACGTAACAATATTTACATGAAAATGTTCCACGTGTGAATGATGGTCACGTAACAATATATATTTACTTGAAAATAATGGTCCATCTATATACGAGTGTGGTAGCATGCATGCATGTAACTCATCCTCTAATTATATATATATATGTCCCAATTCTCTGTTCTTAATTAATTTGGCCTAATTCGATTGAATGATTCTCGCCATTAATTATTATACCTCAGTCACATGTTGGAATAATAAGGCCGATTTGAAAGCCGTGAATTAAAGTCTTGCTTCTTCTCTTCTACCTCATGTTTGATGGTCTGAAACCTCATATTTAACGTTGATTATTTGGCAATGTAATTATAAATGTCTCTTACGTTACAGAACACATCTCGTCCATGTCTTGTCCTTGCCCCAGACATGTCTCCCTCCCCTCCATTCACGTTAGAATTAAGAACACGAATTGAACAAGATTACTGAGTTTCCGGGAAGCTGCTGCATCTGCATGCTTAATATTTTCAAAACAGATCTAATTGTTGGGATCTATATATGTATACATATTCTCTCAGTTTTGGAAGAATTCATAATGTCAAGATGATCATGTATTTAGTGCATCTTAAACAGTACTTAATTATATGCATGTATCTCATTTATGTCTTTTCTTTGAACCCTCTAGATTTTCCACTTTTTAATTGTACTAGAGCTTAATTGGTATATATCTATGACGCTACATTACTATGATTTGAAAAACTTGCTAATAAATTTTTACAATATTTGGAGTAAACTTGTGGATTCTCATCAGTTAATTTGGCAAATTAAGATGATAATATAATATACCAATCTTTTATGTATATAGTATATAAGGTCAGGCTTTTTCAAAATTATTTTTTTCTGATTTTATGTTTATTTAATTAGAGAAGCTTAATTAATAATTCCACTCTAAAATTCATATTAAGGTGGTTGAATTATCTAAATTTTTTATACTGATTTCTGGAGTAAATATATGGAGAAAAACAAATAAAAAAGTCTTAATACTTTTACACCTTAGTAACAAAAAAATTATAATCCTCATTGCAGACAGAGATTAATTTAAACTTTTACTTAAACCTAACTTACAAAAAAAAAAAATCATTATATAAAACATATATGGATAATGGATGGGTGTAATCCTAGCAATTAATGCTTGTTATGTTTCTTCAACTTCTAACCCCTTTCTAGTACCGTATATTATAGATGAGGCTCTATTAATGGTCCTTAATTAATTGTCTCTATCTCTCACATGCATGGAAGAATCTCATTCCCCTCACCTAAGAGTTGAATCCACAGTACTCAAAAATAAGTACTCCACTCCATCACTAGGAACACATCATTATGGAACTTGTCTTTTACTTCTCACGTGAATATTATTGAATCTCATTTATGATCTCGTCAGAGATAAGATTGATATAAGCTCTAATATTCCCCTTCTATCACTATAGGCCATAATATATATATTTACAATGTTATATGAAATCTTCATATATCCTAGATTATTCGTTCTTTCGTAATAATTAGCCAAGGAAGCAATATATATAGCTCAACTTTATAGTAATGTGACCCTGACATTAAGCAAATTGTCAAATTTGATTTCGTAGCGAAACTATATAGAGACTAGCATCGTAAACTGATATATCTACGAATTTTGGATTATAGACCCTAGTAGAAAATAAGCAATTATTTTTTAAATTTGATTTCAAATTCATGCATGATCCAAAAACACAGTCAAAAAGGGAAATTTAAGATAATTTTATTGTTTATTATGCTTAATTAATTTGTTCAAGTAAGTTGATGATTTTTCATGTACTTTTTCTTATTATTAAAGATCAGTCGTCCTACCTAGTCATTTTGCAACTAAAGAACATCAGTCCCAATTCACACTCATGGATCCAATACTTATTTAATTTTTGCCAAATGAAGTAATGAGACTAATTAATAACTAATTAAATCTTACATATTTATAAGAGTTTACTCAAGAGGCCTTTAATTGAGTACCGTTCTCCATAACTACTAGAGACATTGACTTGTGCCTGCCAAACTGCTTGATGCAACAATATGGATAAAAAATGTCTCCTAAAGAGGAATATGGATGGGGTACTATGAATCTCATAGTGGGAGACAGTTGAGCTCAAGAGTCAAGACCCCTTTATAAGAAAGAAGAACCACAAATCACATTTTCCACAGTAATTTTAAATTAACTAAAATTAAATTAATCACAGATATATTAGAATAACGTAACTATGCCTGCAAGGTACCTTTACCTATACTTAATTGTAACGGTCCAACAAAAATTCTGTTAATCCCTTCTTCTTCTTCTTCTTCTTCTTCTTCTTCTTCTTCTTCTTCTTCTCCTTCTTCTTCTTCTTATTCTTCTTCTTCTTCTTCTTCTTCTTCTTCTTCTTCTTCTTCTTCTTCTTCTTCTTCTTCTTCTTCTTCTTCTTCTTCTTCTTCTTAATCTTCCTTTTAATTAAATAATATCTGATGGGTATCATGGATAAGATCATCCCATCGAATCGGGCTTATCCGCTGTCAAAGTCCAAAGATTGTTGTACAGACTCACACACACATATTTATATGAATCAATTGATTAATCAAGCTTTAATTCTATGTTTATCACGGAGCTTATATATTATAATCAACTCGAAGAGACCACAGTTTAGTTTTATAACAGTGAATTAAGCAATATTTTAAAGGAAAGAATTAGATGACTAGATTCTCTCCATCCTCCTGTAATTACGCTACCACGCCACGCGTCCATCTCGACCGAGAAAGAAGACGTCGCACGTTATACAACAATGGAGAATATATAGTATATACTCGGCTCTTGGGATAAACGAGTAAAAAGAATCCTGATTTACCAGTCATTTTGAGATAGACCTTGGACAAACTTAATTTACAACATTTATACGTGATTTAAAGTTTGAAACTTCTAATGAAGTATGAATAATTGTATAGTAGGTGAGTGTTTTCAATTTGAAGGGGGAATGAGAGAGGAAGGAAAGCTTGAGCTAGGTGGGTTTCTTCAGTAGTACTGAATTCCTGAAGCTTCATCTCCATATATATCCCTGAAACTTAGCGTCCGGGGGAGGACGATGATATATATATACACTGAGCAGTGTTACTAGTACAGTAGCAGAGATTCTTTCCATGTACATATCATATCACCGCGTGCACTCGACTGTCACCTTCCATAATCGACTTTTTCTGCTTTTTATCCTTTTTCCTCCCTGTCAAATCTTTCTCTCTCTCTCTCTCTCTCTCTCTCTCCGCCGGAAAATTAAATTAAGTGGCTGCAGAAGTTTTGAGAGATGTGGTAGTAACTAGTACTATAGTCCAGGAACTGATATTTATGAACCTTGTTGCTCGATCTGCAGGTTATAAATTAATTCATTGAGAAGATCAGAGAAGAATCTTAAAAAGTTATGTCCCTTTTTGTCTCTCTCTTGTAAGTATTGGATCAGCAGAGTTTTGTCTCTGTCTCTCTCTCGGCCTCTTCCGGAGAAAAGCTTATCGCCTTGTGCAGAAGCTGTACAACGAATGTAACAAAAGAATGCTTTCATACATATATTTATTAAGTATGTGACAAAAGTTGGAGAATATATATGTACAAAGAACAGACACTACCACTGTGTTCAACCCCACCTGACATTCCCAGAAAACATCAATAAATAATCCAACTACGTACGTACTACCCATCTATCTATATACCTAGCTAGCTAGCTACAATATATATTTGATCTTCACATATATCCTAAAACCTAATAATTAAATACGGTACAACGCAGCAGCAATATGCACCAAAGATACATCAACCGTATGATTCTGAACATAAAATTCAAGCCACCTTATAATCAAATTGCCAAACAATGACTGTGCTAATTTTGTATGTATCCATCGCTCAATGTCTACTACACCAGTTGATTTGGAGGGAGCTTCGCTGTCGTCGTCATCGTCATCGTCGTCGTCGTCATCGCTGTTGTTCCCTCCCCCACAAAATCCTGGTTGTCCAGCTCCATGCCCAGCAAGAAGCCATACTCGTTCCCTGCAATGTCGTCATCGTTCATGTCCAATGCGGACGCCCCGTCCATCATCTCATGGGGGTATCCCATGAAGTTCCCATAGTGCAGCATTGCTAGGTTCAAGAGGGAGTTGGAGGGGTTTTGGTTTTCTTGCAATGGACCGTTGGCGCCGGAGCCGGAGACGACCGCATGGAAGGGTTGGTCGGCGCCGGCGACACCGGATGCGTCTACTTTGAGAGACGGCGATGACGACGACGGCCAGGCGGCTCCGACGATGTTCTCTTGCTCCATCTCAGGGCTGAACTTGGTGCTTGAGAACTCCTCTCTTTTACACTTGTGAAACACTCTGCACAACACCCAGTCTTCCTGATCACACATCATAAATGTTACATATTAGTCCCCACATTGATATATATATATATATATATTACTACGTTTCTTAACTTTTGTTAGTCATTTTAGTTAGATAATACCTTTGGAGGGGAATGAGGGCCTTCTAGGCGGAACTCGTGCATGATCCACCCTGTTTTGATGCCGTTTGGGGCTCTTTCGCGGTAGAAAACGAGGGTCTTTCGCATCCCGATGATGGCTCGTGTCGTGGGGTCGTACACGGGCCGGTCTTTCCCCGTGGCTTTCCAGTACCCGCATGTGGTCGCTCGGTTCGTCCGGAGCCCCGTCGCGTATTTTCGGTCCCGGAAGCTGAAGAAGTACCACTCGCTACTCCCAAGCTTAGCCACATCTGTCACAAATATCATTCCATCGTTACACACACATATATATACATATATATACATATAAACCTTCAAATCCGAGTTTTTTTCATTATGGAACTGGGTCAGTACTGTTGGACGTTTTTTCTTCTAATTCTGTCACAAATGGAAGGCCAACCGCGTCACAGACATTTCTTTCTCCTTTCTCTTTCTTCTCGGTTTTAAGATACCTCCGTGTACATAAAAATTCCGTTCTTATGTACCCAGAATGGAAATTTTATACATGGACGTATGTTGAAATCTCCACACAAACGTATGCTAATTAAGAACACAGGTAAAGGTCTGGTGAAAGATTGAACAGGGTAGCAGAAATAGAAAACGTGAAGAAAAAAACGTCAACTTATACCCTTAGTTCTTCTTCAATCAATTCTTGTGTAGTACTTGAATACTTAAATTAAATGCTTTGCCATTAATTCAGACCATAATGAAAATTAATGAGGGAATCATAATCAATCAATCAATCGATACCAAACCCCTTTGTGTCTTTCTTTTTCTGTAGAGATTTCAAAAAAACGGATTATATATATGTGTGTGTGTGTGTGTAATTAGATACCCATCACAGAGACAGAAATCTGAACGGGAGTGTCAATTATTAGCGGCGGCCGCGCATGATCAGTTTGAGAAGGACGACCATTTTGATATATATGTACGATGATTGGGGACCATTTCAGAAGGGAGGATTACTACTGGGGGGAGTATTTTGAAGGAACTGAAGTGGGGCGAAACGATTGGTTTTCGATTTGGTTTCATACTTTTTCAGATCTGTCTCCATATTGTTTATTAAAATTCTGATACATCTCCATCAGAACGGTACCGTTCGTTAGAAAAGAAGAGAGAGAGAGAGAGAGAGAGAGAGAGAGAGAGAGAGAGAGAGAGAGAGAGAGAGAGAGAGAGAGAGAGAGAGAGAGAGAGAGAAAGAGAGAGAGCGAAAGAGAGAGAGAGAGAGAGAGAGAGAGAGAGAGAGAGACAGAGAGAGAGAGAGAGAGAGAGAGAGAGAGAGAGATAGATAGAGAGATAGATAGAGAGAGAAAGAAGAAGTTTCAAAGTTTGTAAATGGGGACGATCAATTATTGAGCTGCCAACACTGTTAATTTGATAACAACAGGAGCTAGCTAGGTATGGGTAGTTAGCTTGGTGGGGAAGAAATTTGAAAAACAAGAGTCGGTTAGTTTTTGCTCAAACCTTTGTATCATATATATCTTCTGTAGCTAGCTAGCTCTTCATAAACGCCGGCTACAACATGGAAGAACTAAACCCAGAAGAGGATCATTCATGGGTTAATAATATTGTTCTTCTTTTGTTCATTCATATGTATACATTCATGATTCAGGGGAAGTTAGGAAACCTGAATAACCCAGAAGCAGCGTCGACCTCTACATGGCCTTGCAAAGAGACAGAGAATTCTTCTTCTTCTTCTTCTTCTTCTTCTTCTTCTTCTTTGAACTTCTTCTTCTTCTTCTTCTTCTTCTTCTTCTTCTTCTTCTTCTTCTTCTTCTTCTTCTTCTTCTTCTTCTTCTTCTTCTTCTTCTTCTTCTTTTCTTCTTCTTCTTCTTCTTCTTTTTCTTCTTCTCTTCTTCTTCTTCTTCTTCTTCTTCTTCGCGCGCAGAGCTACAAATATATATATATATACATATATATAGCACCCACTTGGTGTTATATGGATATCGTGCGCGCTCAGAGATTGCTTCTTCAGAAAAGCTCCAAGCGCTCAGTCTGTTTATCAGGATATAGACACGGCGGATACCAAATAAATATATATATAGAGCGAGAGAGAGAAGAGAAGAGAGAGAGAAGGGAGTATATAGTAGTACTACTGCGCGTCTATCTTAATATTTTTTTTTTTTTTTACTTACCATGGCGAATTAATTAAGTAAGATCTCTCCGGCCGTGTCAATTTCCGTTCAGGTCAGATTTCTGAAAAAAAAGAAAGCAGTAGGACCACCGTGGAGGTGAGGGGAGGGGCTTATGTCACCCAACAAGACTCCAAGTAAAACCAAAACTACAAGAAATCTTCATCACCATGTACATATACATATACATATATATATATATATATATACATATACATATATATATATATATACACTTAACATATATGACTCCTCCTGGATCCCTTAATTTCTACAATATCATGCCTAAATCACTCATTAAGATTAGACGACAGAAATAAGAAATATTAATGGAGAAAGGCTAGCTACAGATCATGAGAATTAAGGAACATATATAAAAGAGGGTATAAGTACGTAGTCGCGCATTCGTGTATATATATTTGGACAAGATTTAATTAGAAGAAAATTAATTACTAATTTTTTTTACCAGAAAATTAATTAATTAATTAAGATGGTCGGACCAAATCGTACTTAACAGTAGATCGAATATATATATATATATACACGACATATAACTTGGAATGAGAATGAATGTTAGAATCAAAGGCTTCGCAAGGATCCAAAACTGAAAAGATGTTGTGCTTATTATTAATCTTTCGCCACTAAATGACGCGTATTAGTAGGTAAACTTGTCTTATGCTTAAAATAATTTTAATAATAATAATAATGATGATAATATATATAATATAGTTTTAATTTAAGGGGTTGGCGCGCGGGGCTATAGCTCCTATAGCAGAAAGGGATATATGTATACATATATATATAAATATATATATTAATTGATCATATATTCTCCATGGGACGAGGAATGGACAGTGTTTCTGTCCTTACATGCATGCACATGAGAACATATATATATATATATCACGATAACGTTCGGTGGTTTTTATTTTTCCTTTTTCTTTTCATTTTTATGGAGACACAGCTGAAGATCAGCTGGCCTCTGTTACACTCCAGGAATGACCCAACACGAAGCAGAACAATTAAAACCTATAAGTACTTCAATAATGGAGCTCCCTGATCCACGTACGTTCCCCATTCAAACCCCAGAACTTTTTTTTTTAATAAAACTATGTTATTATATATATATATATATCTGCTTAATTCTTTTCATATATAACTAACTATATCATGTATACATATACGTGGGAATTATGAATATCCATCCGTTTTTATTAAGAGAAAACTAATTAATTAATTAACCCAGTTTATATTTATATATATATATATATATATATAGTAGTAGTAGCGATGATTGATGGTGAGAAGGGTCCCGGGGAAGGGCATAGTTAGGTCGCGATGATCCCATCTTCTCTCGTGTTGTTGTAGAAAGAGTCACGGCAGCGCCCTCCAATTATTTCTCTTATTTCTTCTGGGTCGATCCTCCATCGAAATATCGACCTTTTTTTTTTTTTTTTTTTTTTTTTTTTTTTTTTTAATCTGGGTTAATTCTTCTGTTATAATAACGAACCTATCTGGTTTTATTAATTAAAAATAAATAATAATTAGTTTTATTAATATAATTGTGGGGTTTAATTTGGTACTTCATCGATCTTCAATTCTTGTGGGGGTTGTAATTGGGTTGCTATCCATGATGATCTGCGGCTCATTGATCGATCGTATTCATCAATATATAATCTCCCTCTCCAAACTCGACATGTGGCGCATCCTTCTCCGTTATGTCATCTTTGTCGTTACATTCTCAATGATTAACACAATACTCCAATGGGCCTGATGTGACCACCCCCATATATCCATCCAATATTCCTACCTCCATCACCACCCTTCCTTCCTTCCTTCCTTCCTTCCTTCTTCTAATGTTCTGTAACCTTCGCAGCCATACAATTCTGCACATACAGCCATCGTTCCCCCATCCTTCCCAACAATTATTATTCTTTCTCAGAACCTAGCTGAAACAATATTATTGCTCTTAATTAATAATTAGCAGTTATATATAATTGCTATTGCTTCTTCAGTTATTTGGTACTGTCACTAATATTTAACCAGATTGCGACACGACAATATAAATAAGTGATTTTCATATGCTCGACCACAAGTGAATTTAACATTTGGAATGGTACTAATTAAGCTAGTATTTTGGCTTCGAATTTTAACTCCGAATGTGATATTTTGACTCTATGACGTGTCATAATCTGGTTGACAGCACGAGGCGATCGATCGGAATTACTTGATCACATAAAACTAATTACGGTAATTAATTACCCTGAGAAAACAAAAATCTAGACCCACAAGCAATCCCTCCCTCACTCTTGATACACCCAATAGAGAGAGAGAGAGATATATATAGATTAAAAGATTAATTAATGTACAAGTAAAAGATATTCTCCATCTCCATCTCCAGTTTTCCAACAGTTTAATTAATTTTTCTAATAATTGTTTAATTAATACACTAAAAACCTGAATCTTTTGCTTTCGTTCATTCTTCGGACCCTCTCTGGAAATATCTAATAAGATATTGCACGTGAAGATGTGTACCGAGAGAATGATCTTTCGTTAGCATTGCCACTTCTTTATTAATTGATGGAGACTCTCTTGATTAGCTAGAATTATTTATACTATCAATCCTTGTAGGCATCGTTACTGGTTTTGTTGCCTTACTATTAATTAAAGGAATTAGTACTGGAATCAAACAAGATTAATTAGAAACGGCCGATACATCCAACTCACCTTAAAAGCTACGCTTTGTCTCTCTACCATTACTGGAAAATTAAGCAATATTTAAACGGTGAAATTAATAAAATCTCACTTCTCTTCCAAATAGAATTAAAACTTAAGGGTCATGTGTGTACAGTGTTTTAAAAACCAGACCACAACGGGCCGGTCCGACCCGTTTGAACCTGCAGAAGCGGAAGCCAGTCCGGTTCGTTTAATGTTTTAATCGGGTTCGGCCGAAACCGGACATACTAATGGCCGGTTTGATGGTTGGTCCGATTTTTAAAACATTGGTCATGTATATACGATTTATTAGTTTCGGTTATAGTTAATTTTGAAATTACTGCTAATATCAAATAATCCGTATATGATGACTTTTAAACAATTCATTGATCATATTATGGAAATAGCTAGAGAGAATTAGTAATTTTAATGAGATTTTTGAAACTCTTAATTAGTCATCAAATAATATAGGAGGTGTACAGTATATATATGCCAGCAATTTTAATTTTAAGAAAAATAAAAAAAATCATAGCCGATTTGTGAAAGCAAGCTTGCAATATATATATGTAGCAGTTTAACCGACAAGGAGAGAGAGAAAAGAGAAAGAGAAAGAAATGGCATGTGAATAACATGGATTGTGGAGATCGAGAAGGATTTCATATTATATATAATTCTGATCATAAATAAAGATATATAAATATATATCTCTCCATTACTGTCTAAAATCCTGCGCTCTCGTCTTTTCCATCAAAAGCCAAACATCAAACCAGGGGGAAAGAAAACAAGAGCAAACGGCCAAGCAAATAAATCCGAAGCCCCCTTTTGCCGCCTCCAATCTTCACTCATTCACCTCCCAAAAAGAAACCCAAATGCCAAAACACACACACGCAGAAGAGAAGAAGGAAAAAAAAAAAAAAATTGTAATTATTAAAATCGGGGGCGCGGCGCAGTTTATCCATTGGAGATCAACGAACCCAGAAAAATGAAAAGTTTTTTTGGTTTTTCCGTTCTCAGGGAAGTGACAGAGAGAGAGAGAAAGAGAGCTGCGAGACAAGAATGGAGTATTAATGGAGGAGAAAAGGCAGGGGTCGTTCTCCGGCGTGGTCCCTATGAATTTGATCGATTCTCTCAAAAACAGTTTCCTCTACAGCGACAATGATTGGGGGGGGGGGAGGAGAAGATCAGAGGCGGGAAGTAAGTTAATTCAGTAGTTCTCGACCCATATATGTAAGCTTCTGCAGCTGATATATATATATATATATATATATATATATATATATATATATATATATATATATATATATGTATGTATGGATGAGTACTAGCAAATATTGATCAGTGTTAATTCTCTGGAAACGAAAGGGTCCGTCCAACGTCTCATAACTTGAAGAAATGGGAAATGGTTGTCTACAAGCAAGCAATACCATGCACATATATCCCTCCTGAAAACGAGAGCTGCCCCCCATTATTCCCCAGATTAATCCATCATTCTCCACCTCGGCGCCACCGGCGCCGGAGACGATAAATATTATTCCGACGTCGTACGACACGGGTCGTCGCTGCATGCCCATCTTTTAATTTATCATTAAACTTAACTAACCTCCTTCCCCAGAAACAAAAAAAAATAAGTTTAGTTATCCAAGAAATTCTCATTCTTCGCCGCCGTCTTTGTTCATTTATGCTGTCGTGTGATCGATATTATTTCTTCTGCTATAGCTCTTCTTTGCTTCTGGTTCTGGTATCTTCGCCGTAGGTAGCTAGCCAGATTCATTCATACACATGAGGCACGTTTTCCAGAGACCCAGTTTTTCAATATTGCCTGCCTCGTATTCTAATATTTACAATGCTCCAATAGTTTTTAAATATGCATGCATTCTCCACCAACATGGCAGCTAGGTTGACACCCTGATCACGTACTTACCAAACCTCTTTTTCTTTACTTAAACATCTATAATCTATTGAACTAATCATGTGTATGTATACATATACCAATGTTATATATATGTACAGACCCATTCCTTTATTTAGTTCAATTTGGCCCCATGGGACGTAATTATATAAGTTTTTATTTTGTTCACTTACTTGATTACCTTCTCTCTCTCTCTCTCTCTCTCTCTCTCTCTCTCTATATATATATATATATATATATATATATATATAATGTGATTTGGTGCTCATTAATTTAATTAAGTTAATTATATAATTTTATATTTTATTAAGTGAAACCCTATTGCATGTTATGTCATTTTATGATTTTCTATTATCGATCGGTCGTTTGGTTAACGGATAATGACATGTAAGATTATGAGGTTTAATGTTGAAAGTGAACTTTCTAGATATGTATACATTTTGCATTACATATTATCTAGCTGCGTCGGAATCACAACATTCACCGGTATATATGCTTCGAGATTTCGAGTAGTGTAGGGTAGTTTTATAAACCTTAATGGGACATCTTCTTTTAGTAGTAATAGACCATACATGGTTCGATGTTCGGTTATTAACCAAAGAGCCAAATATGTGTAGGGAGGCGCTTGTATCCAAATTGGCACTATTTAGGACATTTAGGACCACTTTTGAGCTGGTAGTGTTTAGGCCGTTTCATCGCTTTGTAATGGCAACATCAAAGTAGGCATGATTTAGGTCATTTTGATGTGTAGCCAAGATTGTGTTTCTCAACTTCACTTGAAACTCTAGATTGGGTGGACTTTAGAGCTTCCTTGTAGACCCGTCTAATGTACCATTAGTGATTGATAGCATAACCTAGCTAAGCTAAAGAGAAAAGCGAATCCCGCGATTCAAGCGTGACAAAAGAATAAAACAAATATTCAAATTTCCCAAAAATTAATCTCTCTTTGATCACAATATTGTCTATTATACGTAATGTGGTTTACGATACTAAGTGTATATTAATTAAGAACTAATGCTTGCCCTAAAATGATTATTGTATGTTCGTTCGACACTAACGTTGATTGATCATATATATACATGCTAGCTATAGTATTTGCTTTTGTAGTCATTGCATGTGATTGAAAAGTCAGCTTGAATTGATAGTGAATGCAAATACCAAATTAATATTGGTACAAATTAAAAGTTACAATTATAGTTAACATAATGATCATGTACATAAAAATGACATTAATTGTAACTTGTGACACGATATAATTAAGGGCGTGTTTACGCCCGTAATAAGAAATTACTAACCAATTTCAACAAATAATTAATAATTTGTGAAAATAATTAAAAATAATAATTTGTTCCCATGAGCAGATGTCACGAGAAAAAAAAAAACCCTGGAAGTCTTAATATATACCCTACTATGATCGATTTATCATTGTTTCAATAATACTCAATAGAAGACAAGAAAATTCTATTCAGGAACAGTCTTCCTATTTTTAAAAAATAAACGAAGATAAAATTTATTTTGCCATTTTGGTTTTATTTTTTTTCTTAAACGCCTCTATTGGTTTCCCTTGATCGCAACAAGCTTGTCCATTTCATGAAAAATATATATGTTACATGATAAATAAAACAAGATATATAATGTATATATGATCCAATGAGCATTCCATTAAATTGTCTGTCACACTGGAGGCTCCCCCTCATGAGCTCACCATCGATGGCCCCTGTCGTTGATATAAGTCATGTGGGCCCACCGCATAATCATTTAGTTCCCCTGATTGGAGGGCCCACCTCCTGCCATGAGGCAGTTTAATATGGGTCGTGCCCCCATCGAATTGAGGAAGGTCGTGGAAGCATATCTGCCACATGGTGGGGCGGGGCCCATCTGATTGTGATTTTGGGAAAGATGCCACGTAGCAGGAAGACTTGTGAGTGTTACGAAATGGCGGCTCTCGTGGCCGTTGGGGCAACTCTTAGGCCTCAAGCAATTGCTTCAAATTAGGGTTTTGTAGGACAAGGACTCGTTCCTTCCATTGTAATCCAATTGGTCACACTCACACATTTACCTTTCTTTCTTCTTCCTTTTTTATTTTTTTAATATTTTTGTGAATCAATCAAATAACCTTTGTTTTTTCACTAGTGAAACTCTTTTAATTAAGTTTTGAACATGTGAAGTATAGTGCACTTAGAAAGTTGTGGGGTAACACTAGTGAAAACCGCGGCTATACGCGTGATTTCTAGTAGTGACATTAACTTAATTAATTAGGAGCATACTTTGCCCTGTATACATACAAAAGGGTAGAGTTCATCCCAAATTCTTCATGCATTAATTAAACAATCCTTGTCAATTTTTTTTTTTAAAGTATAAAATGATCTCCCCCCCTTAATTATTAATCTTATTAAAGATCTTATCATATATTCATTGTATATTCCTTTAGACTATGGTGATCATATTGACAAAGAAAATGTAAATTCCACTGTAATCACTATGAAAGTGCATTGACACAAAAGAGGATAGTAAATCATTTTAATTAGAAATCGGTTTACTTAATTTCCTCGTTAATATTTATAAGAACCTATTTAATTTGTATGGTAAAGTAATTAGTCTAATGCCATTTTATTCTCTCACATAAATTTGTTCATGTCGACTGTTGATTTAATTTTCATTAAATAAAGAAACCCACTTAATATTCTTATCATTACAAAACTTTCTGAATAGATTTATGAAGAAAAGTAAGTAGAACTCAAGGTATCAACTATGACTACAACAAGCTTACTCTTTCTATTTACATGCAGATCATTTATTTGTTGTTATTATCAAGCATCATGCACCACCACTCCTGTTATAAAAATCCAATTAAATCTAACATGACTGTCAATTAGTCATGAATATTGCAAGAGAGTAGATTATAAGAGACCCTTAAATAAACTTTAAAGTTTATAAAAAGGAGAGAAAGTTCATATTTATTCGTTAAAGTTATGTGAGTTACAAGTTCATTGCTTAAAAACTCAATTTGCTCACTTGGTTTGTTTGGCAGCTCCAATGGTGACAAATAATAGTGACTTGAGTGTTATACATGGAGTTTTTGTAGTGGGAGGTTTGGGACGTTGAACTCTTTCTAGCTAGAAGCATGGAAAAGGGGGCCTTAATGCACCTATGCTATTTAAAAAAAGACAGAAGAAATATCATTAATGATGAAATAAAGTTATATATATGACAATATATGTTTTAAGACAGTACTTGCTACCTTGCCTTTAGTTCCAAAACACATTACTTTACAAATTTATCACTAAAATTGAATTAAATTTCAGATCCTTAAAACTGCTTAAATGCTAATTAAAGGGATGTGGGGATTCTCACAATCACCGCGATATATGGAGATTAATTTATGACTTCTAAGATTATATAACAACCATAAACAAGATTTCTCATATATATAAACATTAATAAAAGAAATAATTTAGGCGCAAACTTCACAAGGGAGATTTGGTGTTATCAAAAGAAAACAAAAGAACAAAAATCATTTGAATGTGCTTCAATCAATTAACTATGCATAGAACTAATTATAACATAACATACCTATTCAGTTGACTTGATGCCACAAGCCTTTAGCTAGTAATACCCTTAGCTAGCTTCTAACCTTGGCCCACATGATCATTGGGAAAAATATTAATAGAGTATATTTTATTATTCTTCAAGATACATAATATTGGTCATTAATTAAGGTTATTAGAATCGATATTTTTCGATCGTATATATAAAATATTTGCATAAATGAAAACTCGAGAGTATGACTTTGACATTGTTATAAGGTATATATATTTTTATTCTTTTTCTTGCAATAAATGATGTGCTTTAAAAGATATCTTTATCACTTTATGAGAAAATTATTTGCCATTAGTATTTCATGAGAATATTTGGGTCATAGGCGTTCTAACTTGCACTTTTTATTCTATCAGATGTATGAAAAAGTCCAGAAGAGTATACATTCTTACTATTTTAAGTAAAAAGAAAGGAAACATCAGCTACATATATATTTTTCAATTATATATGAAATATCATGAATATATTAGATGTGTATTTTCCCATTAGTACTCAGTTTAGTTTAACGAAACATACAAAAATGATAAGACTTTTAATGAAGAGAGAACAAAAGAGGGTGTCAAATCCAGCCCAGCTTAACAGTACTCAACTTTTCTCTTCATAAAAGAGCTGATTTACTTGCAAAACTATCTACCACTTAACGAAAATATAAAATTTCTAAAATCACATCAAGATGAATACAAAACTATAATATAAAAATACAAATATAAATTTATTTTTAAACTACTTAACTAAGTTTTGATGGTATATAATGAGAAAAACTGGTGCAACCAACCTTGCCTGGACTTTAGTCCATGCTCCTTTTGCCCCTTTTAATAGATGTTACATCTACATTTTCACTTTAACTAAGTTTTGATGGTAATAAGAAAAACTGGGGCAGCCAATTAACCTTGCCTGGACTTAAGTCCATGCTCCTTTTCCCCCTTTTAATAGATGTAACATCTACTTTTTTGCTTTTTTAAAAACTTATCTTGCACGCGAAATATATACTATGGTCATGAAAAAGGCAAACAAGAGAGTGTCACTCTAAAGATTTTTCTTTAATTAATTTACTGATATTATATCCTTCACCAATTAATACATCGAGTCATCCCACAAATTTTTTGAATTCATGCACCATTGATCATTCTGTATCATCAGACATGGACTAGAGAGGTCAATCAGACTAAATTCCTTGTGTGTTTCAAATTTAAGCAAAGCATTTTGAATTTGTATAAAACTGGAGGGGTTGTCGAGTTGTAAAAGATTATGAATTCTAGTCATTTTGATTAAATCCCCTTAAAAGACCTCCCCCAAGAGCCTATGTCATGTTATGATCAGGTGCATTCCTAGAAAGATAAAAATCAAAGCAAAGTTCAGGTTAAATGTAGAAGGGGGCATAGCTATGAACTTATGACATAGAGATAGATGACTCCTAACACAAGAGAGAAACATAATAATCTCCTTTTCAATTTATGAATGAAGAGAGAAACTAGGTAAGGTAGTTACTAGACAATGCAGGTAGGGGACAGTTATGTTGAAAATATGACACGGAAACAATCAGATTAGATATCGGGTGATTGATACTCGTTAGAATCCTTGTAAAAAGCTGTCGGAGAAAGCAGAAATACCCCCTGATTTAGTTTTCTTTCCGTAGATAGTCTACTGAGATACCTTTATTTAAGCCGGAAAAAGAGGAGTAATAGAAAAAAAAAAAAAAAAAAGAAGAAAAAGGACTGACCTCGCTTTCCTGTTGCCTGTCTCTATTCTTCTGGAGCTCCAGTAAGAGTTCACAATTTCACATCAGTTGTTTATTACCTGAAAGTTGAAATGACAAGTACTTGAGGATGTTACATCACCCTCGCTAGCCACGTAGCTCCTGGATAACGTGATCAGTGTTAGGATCCCAAATCTGTGTCGTATCAAATTGTCAATCACACACGCTGCCGTCGCTTTAGGTTAAGCAATTTGAGTGACAGGGTTCTTCTGTTGGTCCATTACAATAATCCTTCCAATCAGCTAAAGTGGTTTCTCATATTACTGCGATAGACTGATTTAACTGGAAGATAAGAGATCTAGACTTAGAAATTTGAAGGGATGGATATGAAACGTAGTTGCAGTTCAAGGCACAGAAAGCCAGACAAGATTCTTCCTTGCCCAATAATTGAATCGATATTTTGTCACTAGGAGAATTTCTTTTTTAAAATTTCTGGGAGGGATAAGTTTTCTTCGAATTGCTCGAAATATGCAATGAGAAAATGCATATCTAAGAAAAGAAAAGGAAACCTTAATCTGGAAGACTGGAAGACTATAGAGCAAACAAGAACTGAAATTGGGTATAAGTTGAATCTGCTTGCCATCAGTCCCTATTCAGAATCTCAGACATCCAATTGGCATTTGGGCGACTACCCAAACGACGCAGAAATGTACTGGACCACAGTGGTCCACCTCGAGTACTGGTTTGTCTGCATATCACGTATCAGTATCATCACATGCTAACTCACCATGAACGAGACAGATGAGGCACGCACGTCGTCAGGAGTGAACAGTAAGCAAAAAAACAGCCTGTTCGAGACTACTGGTGAAGAGGAAAGACCGAAAGCGTACCTGAACTGACTGCAGAATCCAGCGTCCGAATTTCAGTCAGCAGAATAGGTAGGTTGGGGCGACGAGGCAGATTCAATCTATTTGAAGTTCAAACAAAAGAAGGAAAAGCCGGGAGGATTTATTCCTCATCAACTTCAAAGAATGGTGGGACAGTAACAAAGAGCATCTACAACAAACTTTGGCAGGCAGAACGACATATTCAATTATTGATTTATTGTCACGGGGATCAGTTGGTAACCGATGGCACGGCACGTTTAATCCTGCATTTTGTTGATTCTGTCATTTATGTTCAGTCCAAGAAAGTTCACCACTACCCATGTATTGGCCTTGCATTCCGGGGGTGAGTCGACAATGAGCATCAAAAGGTTCTTTTGTACACACGAGAGAATGCCACGCTAGCAGCACATATTCTCTGCAACATAACCGTGGTGAATGAGGTTTCCAATGCACCAGTTTAAAACCTGTTTGAAAAGATAGAATCCACGAACAACAGCTTTCCTCCTGTTGTATTCGTCTATCCAAGAAGACCCTTAGATGGTGGGCCATCATATTCCTGATATTTCATATCCTTGGCTAAGATCAGAGAAATTCATCCAATCTTTAACTGAAAATGCAGCTGGCTAAAGAGGGTGTGCATCTCCCCTTCATATACGGTGTGAGAAGCACCCCCTTATGTAACATGATGTACTAGAGCTTTCATACAATTAATAAAAACACAGCATTTTCCTCAAAAAAAAAAAAATGCAGCTGGCTTCTGAGCTGAGTCAAAGATATCCAGTCTCAGAGATATCCAAAGTGGTGCAGCACAACCGAGAGAATAGTTTAGATCCTAATTAAATGAGTACATAATTCAGGAGCAATGGAAGGCTCTGGTTGTGCATTCTGAGGTGAATTGCCTGACGCCGAAAAGGTCACCCAGCAATACATCAAAAGAGACTCCAATTTTCAATTTTGATATGAATGACTGGAAAGAAACAGCTCAACATCTAAATAATGTGATGGCGTGACAAAACTTTGTTGTCCTTGAGTATTGAAATGTAATTTTGTACTTCTGTGACTAGAATCACACATGCCATTTCCTTCCACATCCTGCCAATATGATGGCCCAGGGTTTCAGACAAATGTTAAGTTCATAATTATGCAATAGAAAAAGATTAAAGACACACCAAGTATAATGATGATGATGAAAATGCTAATTTGCAACCGCCTTAACCACTGGAGTAAAGTGGGCTGCAGATATCTGAAATTTTAATAAGAAAATCAATAAACCTCTTAAACCGAAAAGCAGAAGTTGAGACTTTTGGACTAATTAAACTTGCAGCAAAGCTAAAATGACCCTCTCCTTAATTACTAGCAACAAAATGCATAAAAAATATTTGATTTAACAAAGTACCTGTCTCTTTCTAATCCTTGGTGACTTGGACAAGCAACCCACTTGGGGAATCAACTGTTTTGAGGTGACCTGAACCAATAAGATCTCTAATATGAAATCGAATGTCAAGTGGAGAATATCGCAGGCGCTGCTTCTCCAAAGAGGCCATCAACATCTCTTTGTATTTCCTACGATTTAGGAAAGATAATAGCTCTTTCCTTCCCTAAAACAATACAAAAAATGGTTAGGGAATCATCTCTTTGTATTTCCTTTCTATGATCTGATAGTATCAAAGTATTTTTATATGCCCATATATTCTAGCAGCATGCATCATTACTCACCCTTTAATTTATTAATTCACTAAATCAGATAAGGGAATCAAAGATGATGAGGACATAAAGATATGCTAACGCTTGGACCCGACAGGAATGCCAAAAGACAAGAAAGAGGTGTCTCACCTTGGATGTCAAGAAAGTGAGGAATTTATCAATCGCCTAAATTGGTTAGCTCTTTAAACGACTAAAGGATAGGTAGAATGGTCATAGTTAGTCATCAGCAAACTTTTTCATTTTTTCACATTAGATGCATTCAACTATTTTAAGGCTCATCGTCATATCCCCAGAAAAATTTAAATTATGCACGATGTCATTTCTAATTGTTCATGCTGGTTATAGTGCAGGACTTCCTCTGACAGACAGGATTTGGTAGGAAATCCGTCCAATAGAGTTGAAGGAAAACACTTTCTTTGCACCCCCATTGAACATATACAAGTCTAATGTCCCTTTTAAATATTTTTAAAATCTTCAAATGTCTGGTCACTGGATTGTCATGAAATTATAATATCCTTGCAATCTGTAGAAAATGTCTAGCTGAAATTAGGAGATTATGTTCTTGAGAATGGTAAGAAGTTTACTAGGACCCGATGCCTAATAAAAACAAAAATCAGGGGAGCTATTACAACGAGAATCGAAGGGAGACCCCCTTCCATTGTGAGAGAGTCAGCAAACAATGCACTGACCTTTCTGTAAGGAAATTTAAACGGTCATCAAAGACCATATGGTGATTATGTATTTATTTTCCATTGTTTACATTGCATCAGTAATTACAAGAATGTGGTAGAGACACAAGGAGAAGATAATACCAAAGAATGGAAGTTGAGAGAAAGGAGAGCTGGTGAAGATCCACAGTCAGTGGAGACCAAGACCAGGTAATAATCCCATGTTATCATCCCCATATAAGCTCAAGTGGCGAAACAACTTGAATCTTGGCATGAAGAAGCTCAAAATGAGGCCTGTACAATGGTTTGAAAACAGATCAGCAACCTGCTATGAAGGAAGATAATGCTATACATAAAATGCCCACAGCCACCTTTTCCCGGACAAATTGGACCATTAATCTCTATATTTAGAAGAACAGGGTAAGACGCCATTTAAATTTTATCACAATAAAACTAAGGAGGCCGAGGCAAAGAAAGCCTACAAATCCAGAGGAGATACGTAAGCCAAAGAACCAAAAGAAAAAGACTGGCAAATGATTGATATTCAGCCTTAACTCAATTTGGAGACCAGTGGTGTAATTGCAAGACTCTAACTATAAGATTGTAACCAAAATACTCAGCATAACTAGATGTCAAATGTCGTGTATCAGGCAACCAGCCTAATCAGCATTACTATAATCCCATAAAAGGAACTGAGGTCAGGGAGCAAGAAGAGAACCATAATCAAGTGTGGATTACACATAACATTTTTTTTCTTTTCTTTTTTTAAAAAAAATTAATGTTTTACTTTATATTAAATTCTTGATTACATCACTTCTTGTAGATTACATCAGGGGGGGGTAGCCTCACTGCCGCTGAGGTTAATGAGACTCCCTTTTTTGCTAAAGCATCAACACTCTGATTTGCTGATCGCATTACATGCTTCCATGATATAACGTGGCTACCTAGGGACCAGATTTCTCTAAGCAACGGTAGCAGTCTCCATGGCAGGTGTTTCTGCATTTGCCACCAGCGTATGACATTTCGAGAGTCACCTTCTACTTCAAGTGGCAGTGTGAATTTGTCTTTGTATATACGTGAACCCTCCAATACTGCCAGTACCTCCGCCTTTGTAGAGTCTTTTATCCCAATTGGTCCGCAATATGATAATAAAATGTTACCATTGCAGTCTCTAAAGAGACCTCCAAACCCAACAGACCCGGGGTTCCCAAGGCAGGAACCATCGGTGTTGAGTTTAATAGCCCTTTCCGCCGACGGGGTCCATTGGGATGGCTGTCGGATGCGGCATCCAGTGGATTGGATAGCAATTGAGCTCCAATTCTAGCGCAGGACGTCTCCTCTAGTGTCTATAAATTCCTTAGTAGAGCTGAGCCACTCTATCACCCTGTTTAGTACATTAATAGATACCACCTTCCAATCCCGCCTCTTCCCCTGAAAGATTCTAATGTTTCTCTCTTCCCATAATCTCCAGGGGATCATCGTTGCACATACTTCTGCCATGATAGTACCTTTCCTGCTTCCCGGGATGCTTCTCCATTGCACCATCATTTGATGTATCATCCTTGGTATGCAGAAGTCCACTTCAAATAGGCTAAGAAAAGTAGACCATACCTTCTAGGCAAAGGAACAATGCAGTACAAGATGCTCTATGGATTCAGGTTCTGAATCACAGAGGGGGCAGCTTGTTGATGATAATGGCATTCCGCGCCTTACCAGATTATCTCGCGTCAGGGTCTTGTTGTGAAGGGCTGTCCAGAGAAAGAATTTTGCTCTAGGTAGCCCCTTGTATTTCCACGCCAGTCTAGCTTGGTGTATTGCAGCCCTCCCCGTTACCGCATTGAAGGCCGACTTCACTGTGAACTCCCCCTCTGTAGAAGGTATCCATAAAAGCCTATCATCATATTGCCTGTCCAGATAAGTTGATACCATAAAGCTGTCCAGAGCTGCGAGGTCCACGGCTTCCTGGTCCCGATGTTCCCTTCTAAAAAGTCGAGACCTGCCTTTGTCTTGTAGTACCTCCTCTAGCGTTATGTTCTTACTTCTGGCCAAGATGAATAACGTAGGGAACTGCTGACATAGAGGTGAGGCATCCGCCCATTTCATTAGCCAGAAAGATGTGCGACGCCCTTTCCCAGGAAATAGTTTCACGTTCTGTAGGAAATAGTTTCACGTTCTTTCGGAACGTATACATCAACTTGTAAAGTCTTCGCTTAGGTGATAATCTACAAGCAGAATGGTTGCCCAACATCCAATCACCTTCTCTTGCTCCAAGTTTCGCTCGTACCATCTTTGTCCATGGAGCATAACTGCATTCTTTGAGTCTCCAACACCACTTAAGGAGGAGAGCCTTTTTTTTTTCTTTTTGAAAGTTGTGTTTATCTTTCATTGGCCAATTTGACAATAGAAATTGAAATTACAGCAGCCAAGTGACAATCAAGAATTGAAAACAACAAGTGTTGCTCATTGATGCCTGCCCCCCACCCCCTCCCCAAAGCTAAATCATCTGCTTTACAATTTGCACTTCAGAAAACATGTTCCCAGGCCTTGTACCTCAGGCTCCATGGGCATAAAACTGCCATGAGCACCATGTATCCCCATTGTTTCTCTGAATTCTTTTTGTGTCTTCAACCAACTTACTATCTGATGTAGGGTACCATGACATAGAACTAGCTGTATTTCTGAAAATTCTGTTGTTCGTTCTTTCCAAATCATCCACGGTAGGTACCCAAGGCAGCAGCATAACATAAGAAGTAGCTAAGCCAGTAAATTTGACAAGGACATGCGGGATAGTGATACAGCTCCAAACATTAAGGTATCATACATTTCACAACTAGATGTATCATCCAAGGTCACTGCATGAAATGACTAACCAAGTTAACACCATAAGGTAGTTGGGTTGTATAATTGTAAGGTACTGAATGCTACAGATCAATTTAGGAAACTCAATCCAAATGAATTTATGCCGATTACAGGAGAGAGGAATGCAAACAAGTTTGGCTTCATTAAAACTAAATTGCTGAAGAAATGTCATAAAAGTTTTGGACTATCTAAGCAGAAGACCACTGTGATGAGACTCAACGTCCATACCATGAAAATAATGAAGACCAAGAGCTATCATGTCAAAATAGTGAGTCAAAAAGACAAATAAAATCCAAATTATGAGCAGTAGAATCCTTTATAAGAATGAAATAATCAATGCAAACAAGCAGAGTTAGGATGAGATCCTCGGAATGACAAGCAAACATCAAAGCATCATTGCGAGAATGACAAAACCAGATAAGAATAGTACATGGTCAGGAAAAGCAGAGTCAACAAAGTTTTCGCTTGGTCCATATAAACCTTTTTAAAGAGATAACTGTGTAAAAACACATTTTTGACATTGAATTGTCACAAAACCCACTTATGGAATTGTGAAAGAGGGCAAAAGTTGAATCATACTTGGGTGAACCACATGATTAAAGTATCATTGTAACCCCAACAAGGCTGTTGAGACTGCCTTTGGCTACTAGCCAAGCCTTATAACGCTCTAGAAAGATATTTGACTACAGGTTGACTGCGTAGATCCACCTATAACTGATAATATTCATTTCCGGAAGTTAAGGAAAAAGGGCCCAGGTCTCATTCTAAAGAAGGGAATAAAATTCCACGTGCATGGAAAAGTGTGAACCTCCTTTCCTTGAGTGAAGTAAATGGCAGGGTGGGGGCATTAGTAGAGGAAGCAAGGAAATTAGAACGAACACGATGGCATGACTCTAGGCTTCCAAGTATCATCATTGCTATGAGTGACCACGAGTGAGGTAAAGAGAGGTTGTCGGGAAGGAGTTTGGAAGAGAGCAGTTGGCAACATAGATGGAGGCCAGGGTAGGAACAAATTGATACAGCTTTGAGGCTATCAAAGGTAGGGTTGGATTGAACCGAGCTAGTTTGCAAACAATTTGGATTCGGCTCGATCTGGACTCGCCACATTTCAATAAAAAATGAACTCGAACTGAGTACAAGTTCCACTAAAAGTTTGATTCCGCAAGTGAGCCGAATCCGATTTTTCACGGGAACAGTTTGTGAAGTCACAAGCCGGTTTGGTCTAAATGGCTTTATTCTTAAACCTTGTCCTTGACCCCAGTACAAAAAATCTCTTTGAACATTTGACCCTTACCATTCCAGGTGACTCCCTTTCTTCTTTCAAAAACAAAATTGAAGAGATGAAGGCTCTCCAACGATGCAACAACAAGAGAACAATGAAAAGGTGGTCATTGTCACCAAATTCCCCTTTTTCATCCAATTGGCAGCCCTGATAAAGATTTTTCATCTCGTCAATAGTCAAGCAGGTACTTCTGTTCTCCCGCGTGACCTCTTTCACTCTAATTTTGCAGAAATATGGATGTGGAAATCAACAACCCTCGTTCTCTATTGTGCCCTCCAATTTTGTCCTATTTTTCCATCATGCGCTCTTTCTCCATCGTGTCCTCTTTCTTCTTCGTGCCCTCGGTATTGTGGTGCACAACACAAAGGACTCAACCATGACTGCTAAATAGATATGGTGAAACCTGTTTTCCCCTAAGTGTGCCAGGTGGAGACCTTGAACTAGTAGTTCATTGTCATCAGCCATGACTCCAACATCATGCAACAACGCATCTACCATTTGGAGTACAACCAAATGCTATTACCAACTAAATTTCCACATTACGATCACTAGCAACTATGTCCATTATGCTATGGTCACCTTTTGGTGTTGGTCATGTAGTTTTCTGAAAACAGCTATATGGTGTCCAACCTCCTGAAAACTTCTCGCCTTAAATCAAGATAAGAGCTATTTTCCCCTGAATGAGATTTTAGAGGGGAAACGTCTGCCCAATGAAAGTGGGTGTTCATCCTTATCATTCAATGGAGACATCATTGCAATGGAGCTACAAGAAGTGATAATCTTTGACCTTGTTGGGCATGAAGTTTTATATTAAGTATATATAAGGTTATCCGGTCGTTTTATTTATGTGATGTGCACAATTGTCTATAAGGGCTTAATAACTTTAATACATGACTTCTCTTGCAGTGAAATCAGCTGTGTTAACAGATCCTTGATTGTTTCAGACAAAAAAAAAAAAAAGATCCTTGATGGGTTTCCGTTAAGAACCCCAGGTGTCTTTTATAAGACCAAAAACTAAAAAGAAAGTATTTCCCTTCCATTAAGAACCCACTACAAATGCAACAAGCTTATTGAGTTCTTAATGGATATCCATTGGGTCTTTACTGATTTGGATTAGGTTAGTTTACGTTAAACGCAAGACACAATGTTACCCCAACTCTTTGAAAAATAAATAAGCAATAATATACCGAATATATCAGTAGCTATTGAGCTTATACTTAACAAGATTAGGTAAAAAGGGAAATTTTTCATATTAGGAAATATAAGCTAATTTTCTCACCATTTTAGAATTTAACTTACAAAAGAAAAAGGAAAAATAGAAGGAATACCTGGGCAAGACCTTTGAGTACAAAACCAATATTTGGAATGGCAAACCAGTACATGTTTGAGTCAATCAGCTGGCGAGTCTACAATATAAACAGTAGAAGTGCGCAATAAATTCTTCCAAGTCTTTACAAAGGAAATTGGTGATAGTAGGAAATAGAATTTGGACTCAAATGTTCAGAAATGCAGACAAAAGAAAGAGTAAATTGACAAATATGGAAATAATAATGTTGTTGAAAATAGATGCAAGTTATTTCAATCTCAAGGGAAAAGGTACTAAAAATTGGAAAATGTGAGGAGTTTGTATTTCAGACTAGAAGCTACAAAAACTAAGCACCTAACTGTGATCAATGTCACTTTAGTGCATTAACATAAAATAAGCAAGATTTACTCACAAGAAGACCGGTATTGATTAGAAAAGATATATGTTTGTCTTTCACCTTGCCTCCGCATGATAAGAGAGAACACTGCAATGCAGCAAACAGTAGCAATACTGTAAAACAAAAATAAAGGGAATATGATGATAGTAGAGATATGTTAAGCCTTTAAGAAGTGTTGTCTTGAGAAAGAAAAAGTTCCACATTGAAAACGTTGAAGCAATGGTACAGAGATAAAAGGTCGGTGTTAGTGGTTAGTTATTTCCCCCATTTTTGGCCCATTTACTATGAATGACGGGCATAGATGTAATTTTTTTTGTAATTAAACACTTTATAGAAGAGGACAGAGACTGGAGGATTGTATGCACTCTAGCTCTCTAATTCTCTGGGTACATTCTCTCTTCTTCACTTCTCTTTTACTTTCTATTTTCTGTTTCTTAACATTGTACCAAAGCAGGTTATGTTCATGGGCCAAGGCCCAGTTATCTCCCTTGTTTGTGAGGGTTCCATGAGGTGAGACCCAATTGTTGGCTGCTCTGCTAAGAGTTTCTGCTCCCGTCTCAGGCCTGATATGTGTAAGCCTAGATGTGGAGTGTTAAGTGGGAAAAAGTCCCACATTGAAAAGGTTTAAGGTTGGGCAGCTCTTAAATTGTCTAATCATTTTGGGTGGAAGCAGGCACAGCATGAACATGCTGGAATCAATTATGCGTGTTCTGAATCATTTATCCAAATAGGAAAGATGAATAGGTCTGTACGGAATTCCGAATCTATCCTTTTCTCATAAAAGCAGTTGCTACTATTTTTGAGGATGCTGAAGAAACCGGATGCATGGAAGAAAAATTACCAAAATTGAGCATTCATTATATCATTTAGTTATTTTTCAAGCAATAAACGCCATTAATATAAAAGAGAGTGATACACACCAGTTCACGATGTTCGATGCTAGCATCTAGTTTGGAGCCAATTACATGTGTTATGAACCAGTCAAAAACAACAGCATCATCTGGGTTTTTGGCTTCCATTCTCTTTACAACTATTTCTACCTACATGAATAACAGAAGAAGCAATAGGCTCGACTTGATCACTTTTCCTAACATGCAAATTACAGTAGTAATATATAACATAAATTAAACTACAAAAAATTTAATGGAAAAAGAGCAAAAGATTTGGTTTGAAAATGAGAATGACGATACATTTGGGGATATACTAACATGTAAAACACAGTATCAGTATTACATATATTTAACTCCAAAAGTTTAATTGCAAAATAAGTACTACTGGGAACAGTGAGAAACTAACAAAACCTGTTTGATGTAGTCTTCCATAAACATAATGGCATCATCGTCCTGCCCGATATTAAGCTTAAATATCCTCAGGGTTCTCTGTCTCCTCAATGACTGCAACAGTGAATCATTAACAATCTTGAAAGAGGTGAAGGGGAAGGGGGAGGGATTGCTAAAAGAGACCATATGGGGAAGAAAAAACTACTACTCCCCCAAACGATCTCGTTAGAGGTGAAAAAGAGCACTAACCTCCATATTAAGTCTCTCAAGTGATATTTAAGCACAGAACAAAATGCTCCTCATCTACTATATGGCTTATATATAACTTACAACAAAACCAGAATAAAAAAGATAATTTTAATCATATTTCTGATAACCTTGATCGACGATCCACGCTCTCACTTTGTGTACGACTACGTGTAATATCTTTTTTCCAGGAGAAATACTAAGGATTGGGTTTCGAGATTCATCTCTCGAATATCTTCCTATTGCTTGATTCTTCAATTAGTACTCTCTTACTTATGCTCTCTTACTTTTAGTCTTATATACAACATTAGGGAGGATTTTAAATATTCAATATCATCTTTTTGGTTTTGGAGCAACGAAAGATGATGAAATTGATTTAACGACAAGATGGTATTTGTACAACAGAATCAAGCTTTTTTCTTTACAACATAGTTCAAAGCAAAAGGCAAAGATTAGAGGTCCAGGCTGGTGCCAGTGAGCAGGGGCCCTTGGAGGCACTCGCTTTGGCCAGTTTATCGGCTGGTGAGTCAGCTAACCTGGGGATGCTTCAGGTGATTCCCCAATTTTTGTCTAATATCCTCAGCCTCATCAAACACTACTTTCAATCTCCACGGAGGGGGAGCCATCTTAGTACCCCCCACTAATGACTAAGGCAGTCCCTACCACCACTAAGGGACCATTGTATTATCTTGAGGGCCCAGAGCGCTTCTAGGAGGGCCAATGCTTCAACCTCACTTGAAGTGCCATGTCCAGCTGGTCCAGCATGCACTATGAGAACAGGCTGCCACTGCATCAAAGGACCCCTTCCCCACCAGCAGGCCATTCAGCAAAGAACCAAGAGGTCTTAGAGAGATGAAGAATTTCGAGGAGAGAAGAGGTGACCATCGATATGTCCTCCTCCGCCCCCCCCACACACACCCACGCACCCACACACCCACACACACACGAGTACACTGCTATTTAAAGCTTCACTTCAATATCATCCTCTTTGTAGCAGTACAGATCCCTTCCCTTACACAGGGAAGCAACTGATCAGCCCCCTAGGGGAAGACATCCAGCCAATCCAAATTCTCTTAAAATACCATTCTTGTCATCGTGTTAAAGATGGACCCAAATCCATCCCAAAATCAGAGGAGCTGAAGTTTGGAGACTTCTTCTTGACGGATAGTAAAGCTCCTTCTAATCCTGATTCCATTACCGGACCCATTGAATTTATTCAAAACTTCTATCATCTAATAAGTTCAACTTGCCAAGATTTTGGGAATTCCAGATGAGCATAGCAGAAAACATCACACCAACACAGTTTCAACCTTTTAAATATTTTCAAATTATAATATCAAGAAACAAAACTTAGTAACTAGAGTTACATAATTGGCCCAGGGGCCATATACAAACAAATCTAAACAAAAAAACTAGATATCATTTAAAAATAATATCATGAAAGATAAACTTGATTTCAAAGAAAAGGAATCCATGCAGGACTTATGCTCTAGCACAATCTGAACCTAATTTGGTCCACAAGGACTTCAGATTAATTTAGCATAAAACCATAATATGATTGCATTGCAAACATCTAGAATCTATCATATCATAGTAGATAATAACATTAGATGCTGGACAGGGAGGATGGAAGAAGGTAAAAATTCTATACAACTCAGTACTCAAACCTCTAATTCTCTATCCACTTGAGTCCTATCCTTGACACTGCTGTACAACTGCGAACGCAGAACAAAAGGCTCAACAGCGACCTGAAAACAAGCATGACGTTATCCTGAATGACTTTAAATTTAAGTATCAACTTGTCAAGGTAATTGGACGAAATACCATTTAACACTTGAAATGTACAATTTAGCAACTCCAACTTATAACAACAATTAATAGAAAAGAAAATACAATTCAGTTAGCTCAACTTGTATTTAGTTTAAACAAAATCTATTGTCAAAGATGTTTGAATCATCCAAAGCCTTACAGTTCCACAAAGTTGCACCAGCTTGGAATGTCAAATGATAGGCTAAACAGATTACATGCTTTGTGGTTGACAAAGTTATGTCACATGAAGACAAATAAAATGCAAAAGAGACACAAGTGTGCACCTTTTTCAGTTTTTTTATTTTGTTAAAAAAACAAGAAAAGATGCACAAACATGATGGTAGATGCATGTGCGACCACATGAGCTAATAAGAGAATTATAAAAAACAAATAAAGAAGAGTACATAAACATAAGATAAAGCTAGAGTTTTTTTATTAAGGTTCCACTGCACAAAGCAAACTGGCCATGTATCGGGTTGAGTGTGCTACTGGTGATGACTTTAAGCGCAACAACATCTTTTTTTTTTTTGAGGAAGGTGAATACATTTTACTCCCAATTACAAGTTTTACTCCCAATGCTACTGTGGAGACCCGAACCCAAGACCTCCCGCAGCAATAACTCCCATGGGACCACTGAGCTAATGCCCAAGACCCAGCGCAACAACGTCTTGACTAGACAAACAATGGAATGTTTCACAGTTCTAGTCTGTAATTTTTTAGATACTACATAATGTGTTACGATTAGTACCTGTACTTGGTGGCCTCATCCACTTAATCACAGCCCACAAGACAAGAAAATAAAACGAAGGAAAAAGGTGGTAGTAAAGTTTTAGACGTTTAATGACTCTGCCATTTTGACCCAAGAATCCCTTCCTATGATCTTCATGAATCATAAAAGAAAATAATAATAAAACATCACAGTCTAAATAATGTGCATAAGGACTTCGTCATTGTTCAATGGAAAAATGCTACAAGTGCAGATGCATGGGAAATATTTTCAAGTAAAACTAATAAAAAAAGTCCATGAAGTACGATGATGGACCTTTCCTATTTTTGCAAAGTGACAATATTTGTTCGAGAATAAATTATGGGTAAAAGTAAGATCAAAAGTACAAACCTTTTGTGGAAACTGAGAACGCATTATACGGAGGGCAATCAATGTGTCAGTAAATGTAAGTTCCTTCTCTGCACAAGCAAAAGCAAGCTAGTAACATCGAGCAACTAAAACAAAGTCAGACGCACAAATGCAGAGCAAATTAGTACGTCTTTTACATGCTTAAATATATACATCGTCTATAAAAGTCCAAACACCAAATTTTATCTTGCTGATGTAGAAACGTTTGCTTCTACTTGCATACACGGGAGATTAGCTAATCACGTTGAGTCAGATAACTCTCATTTCCAGATAAAAACTGGCGTCTTCATCAGCACAGTGCCACCATGACGGTCCTACTAAAGCAAATTGATGACACTCAATACCGGCTACGACCAAAGGAATGATAATTCACTTTTAGACTACAAAAAGATATTTCGAACAGAAGCCTCCAATCCACTTCATAAATTCCGAAAGTTTAGCAGCTAAAATAAAATAGAAGTTTTAAACACATTCGAGTAGAACAACCGCGCGTAATTTAAACAAACACAGGAAAACCGAAAACTACCTAACAGTGGCAGTCCTTCCTCTTCGTATTCACCTTTACTCGTCCCGATCTCTTCTTCTCGCCGGCGTTTCTTGCCTACAGATCCTGAAATCCCTTCTCCTCCAGACATAAGGACTCTAGCACACGGATTTCTTCCTCTCGCGGATAAATTTAGAAGCACCGAATTTGCCTCACCTCAAATGGATCAGAAAATTGTTGACAGGGAATTGGCGCCAAGGCCTCGTAACTAAAAAGAAAAAAGAAAAAAGTAATTTTCAGAAAAAAAAAAGAAAAAAGCAATTTTCTGGAAAATGTTAATTGACTTAATATTATCGTATAAATTATAATAATCTACAACCACTATATTACAAATTTATTTTACGGCATAAATGCACCAGTATAAGTTAAATACAAAAAATTTATAATATAGAAATTATATTATACTTAAGAGTGAGTCTCAGAATATTCTCAAGATGAACGGCTGATATGAAGAGTTGCACTCGATGACTCAAAACACTAATTGAGGGCACGATCGTCATTGTGCGTAATTGTGGGTCCCGCTAAATGGCCCACAACAAGAGCGTCGAGGTTGAGGCTTGAGAGGACCCCTTCCAGAGAATCCAGACCCAAAAAGCTCAAAATTTTCGTATTCTTCTCCTCCATGCCATCCCTTCTCTGACTTGTTCGAATCCGGAAGCCCTCAATTCTACTTCTTTCTCTCAGGGTCTCTGCACTCAAGTAACCAGAGCTGTTTTTTGGGAAATTATTGACTTTGGGTTTCTGTTCTTGCTTTATAGTTCGCGTTTAATTGACAGATTTTCAATCGTTTGGAAATGTCGAAGGAGCCGGCGTCTACCTCGAGTGCCTCCCAGTTTACGTACTCAAATCCTTCTTACTTTCCGCTCCCTTTTCACCTTCAGAAGCCCGATGTGCCGGTCCAGCCGGCGGCGGATCAGCAGTACATGGTGCAACAGTTTCCCAAGCCTTTCATTCCGCCTCCGGCCAAGATTCCGGCGGCCTCTGTCTATCCCTCTGTTTATCCTGCCCCGGCGCCTGTCCCCGGGGTTTATTCTCTGCCGCAGTATCAGCAGGTGACCATCCATTTCTCGTACTACTACTGGTATTCATAGTTTTCGATTGTTTTTTTGCTTCATGTTGACGCTTTTGAAGTTCTGACTTTTGATGAGCATCATTGGGTTCTTTTATTTTTGTCATATTTTACTGCTTAAATTTATATAAAGAAATGGAACAGCTTGTTTTACATATGAAAATAAGTATCAAATTTCAAGAGAAATTGTCTGGATGTAAATTGTGCATTTGTGTTCTTGTCATATTTTTTGTCCTTGCATCGTCATAATCGCTGTTTATTTATTACAGGCTCAACAACTATTCCAAAGGGATGCACAGACAATCACACCAGAAGCTCTGGAGAGTGTAAAGGCAGCTCTAGCAAGCAGCGAAAATGAGCACAAGGCTGAAACCAAAAAAAAGTCACTGCCTCGTAAAGCTGCTGGCCAGTCCTGGGAGGACCCAACACTTTCTGATTGGCCAGAAAGTATGGTTACCATTTTCCCTATGTTTTCTATGCTTAATATCATTTTTCATATTAATTTCCTGTTGCACTATAAAGAAAGCTGCATGTGTCTTATCATGAATTTTTACGTATGACAAAACATACAGAACTTTGTAAATGCTGATGGAACTTGACTTACCCAATTAATGCATGTTAATTGAAAGTGTAGTTCTTATTTATTCTTTTAAGTGATGGAAGATAGTGCATAGAGATTTCTTTTATTTTTGTCCTTGTGCATTGAGAAAGTAGATCGTTTAGGAGAACGAAGTAGTTACTCCAAGAAAAGAAGAGTAAACTTTTGCTGTATTTCTTTACCAGACGATCTGCTTGTTGTAAACTAAGCCTACCTTTACATAAGATTTGTTTACTTATTTTTGGGTGTTTCTTTTGTTCTCCTGACATCTTTTTATTCTCAAAATTTGCTGAACCCAATTAATTCTTGCAGATGATTTTCGAGTATTTTGTGGGGATCTTGGTAATGAAGTGAATGATGAGGTTCTTTCAAAAGCTTTTTCAAGATTTCCATCCTTCAACATGGCAAGGGTAAGTTTGCCTTGGGTCCTACTTCAATAACCTACCATATTGTTGAAAGCTGTGGTTAGTTGTTTTCCAATTCTTATCTGAGTCATACTGAGCTTGGATATTTTTGTGTACATCCAAAAAGGTTCCACCCAGTCTGTAGGTATTGGCCATGTGTTTGTTCTGCGACGTGTGAAATGCATGTAAGTACTGAAAAAAATGGGATGACTAATTGCACACTTGCACCGCATTAGAGTTGTAGCAACTAATATGTATTTTTATGACATTTTGCAGATACATTTAGGTTGTTAGACACAAAGGTATGCTTGTACCGAGCATAACTCATTTTTCTTTTCTGCAAAATGGTATAGAATTCGAGACAGAGATACAGTCTATCTTAGTCACTTGTTAAGATGTTGTGTCCATTAGCATTCGGGCCAAACTTCAGTGTATTTTGGTCTATTCTGGAGGACGTCAACTGAGGCCACTTGTTCTTTTTCAAATGGCTGTCATGCCTGCAGCTACTTGATGTCTGGAGATAGCCATGCTTACGAAATGCCCAGCTGCATCACAATATGTTATGGAGAATCTCTCCCATTCACTTTTATGCTTTGAAATGTAAAACTTTGGCCATCAAAATAAGGAGAAACATAAGTCTTCTGTGTCTAACAAATTTCTTTTGGCCGTTTGTTTATCTGAAGTGACCAGCATTGTTGGATCCGTCCTTCAAAAAATTTTTCCTTCTGTAGTCAAAAGTCCAGCAGCTTGTGAGCTTTCACTTTTACCAAACTTCTCCAATGAAAACTGTCTTTCATCTATATGACATGTTGGATACTAATTCAGCTTTTGCTTTTATTTAACCCAAACAGGTGGTTCGGGATAAGAGAACTGGGAAAACCCGTGGCTATGGTTTTGTTAGCTTTTCAAACCCCTCTGACCTGGCTGCAGCATTAAAGGAAATGAATGGTCTGAACTTTTGGTCACACATGAATTTGCCAATGCTCCTTCCCTATTCCTACTTGTATTTTAACTCTTGTTTATCTAACAAAGAAACATGTTGTCGAACATACTGCAGGCAAATATGTTGGAAATCGTCCAATTAAGCTACGAAAGAGCACTTGGAAGGATCGGACAGATCAGGAAGCCTTGGAGAGGCAAAAGGTAGCTTCTCGTTCTAATTAAATAATTCATTATATGTTCAGTCTGTTTGAGCTCACATTGAAGCTTTGCTTACTCATACCAAATTTTGGCAGAACCACTACCAGAAGAAACCAAGGATGCCAAAGAAGGGTATCTTGCACAAGTGAGTTGATACAGTCTGAAGCATTTTACATCATTGGGATTCAAATGAAACCCTACATACAATTTCCTGTACGTCGCAGAAAACCCTACTTGCAACGGCTTCTTAAACTTTGCACGAACCTTCTTGCAATGACTTCTTGTATTTCGCGTGAATCCCTACTTACAACGATTTGTACAAATGATAGTTACATTGATGATGAAGGTTCTTTTCACATTAGTCTTATTTGTTCCCCATAGTGAAGTCAAGCCAAGAACAGCGTTTATAAATGTGCTGAATTTATACAGGCACCGCTTCCACTTCCTAGTATAGATTTAACTATACAGGTCTGATTTTAATAAGAATTCAATAAAACATGGTTTCCCCGGAAAGGGTTTTAGCAATTAGCATCTGTTTAAGAAGAGTCAGTCCAGTAACCTCGATTTTACCTAACTTTTGTTCACGTAAAAATTTATTATAGTGAGGAGCGGGTCAATGTCATTATCTTTAGCCCTAAATGTATCATATTCTAGAAAAGTTAATCATATAACAGTGGTTTTTGTAACTTGAATATATGGGTAATGTTATAACAATCAATCAAGTAAATTCAGTTGAACTCAACTAGAGTTTAATATTGGGTAAGTGCCTAATATGTATGATGTTATATTGCTAGAATTTGAAAAATGATAACAGATCATTGAGACTCACTGGGGAGGATATTCCACGAGAGGACTCCCTATGTTTCTGGGCAAGCTACAAGTGACGATATCTCTTGTTATTTAATAGCATAGCGATACAAAAAGCACTGTGATGTGACTAATCTCAACGAAATTCTAATTGCACTTAACAAAAGTAAACCAATTCTTCTTTATATGTTTACTTGTAGATCTATAAGTGTAGAGCTACAAAAATAAACCATTAATATTTCCATCACTCAGACATTCGCAATTGCATTTGCTTTCACAAGAATCACTACTCCAACAGTGTTTGGGGGCTTTAGAGTCACGCGACATACGGAAATAAACGTCTTTTATTGCCTACAGACCACTGCATTCCATCAAATTTCTTGCCATTCATTTTACACATATAAATCTTTTCCAGACTTTCACTTCGCGTACATATATCTTGGGGGAAATTGATTCTCATTCTTTATGCATGGAGCCTTTTTTTGGTTCGAAAGGACATTCAAATAAAATTTCTGCTGGCTAACATCTCCCCGAGGCAACAGAAAAATAAAGATGAAAAAGGGGATATTCGTTATTCAAGTACTGGTCACCGAGATATCTCTGTTAGCTTTTCCTCGTATCAAAATCTTCATTGTTTGTGAAGAGCTGTCGACATTACTGGAAAATTTTCATCGGAAGATTGATCAAGTAAACACTGAAACAACATGAATGTATGAAAAAGTACAATTAGGCAGTGCTAAAATGGCAAAAATAAAAGAAATTTAACCAGCTTGTCGAGCAAGGATCAACCAATAGCTATGTCGCCAAAAAGCAGTAGAAGATAGAACACAATAAATAAGGCTTATGATCATTCAATTCCGAGTTAAGACACCAAAAGGTAGTGCTGTACCTTATAGTTAGAAAAGATTTGCTGAACCCTCTCAAAAATCTCATCTACAGTACCAACTGCACTTACCTGCATTCAGTGACATATGTTTATCAAAAACCAAATCCATTTAAACAGCAATAAAGATTATAAATTCAGATTTCATCAGAATTACCTTGTGGAGCTTTCCTTTCTCGGCATAATAGTTTACAACAGGAAGGTTTAATTCTTGAAAGACAGTCAGACGTTTCTTAATTGTCTCTATATTATCATCAACTCGACCCTGGGAGATATTGAGAAGCCCATGGTAGAGGAATATCAGCTGAAATCAAAGAAGTACTAACCACTTGCTTTTCAATCCAAGAAAACAGAATGGTTTTATAACAGCAAAAACCTGGTTACGGCTTAGGACCCTTTTCACCATTTCTTCTTCAGGGCAGTCAAAGAAAAGTACGAGATCTGGTTCCCTTCCAATCTGCATTGGTGACCCACAAATTGCTTAATCATTTGAGGGTCACATCAGTAATTTAACATCATACACATTCTCTTGAAAATTCACTTGATACCGGAACTTTCCTATTTCCAGATGACATAAAATAGAAAGCTAAATAAGTCTATGTTTCACATGTTTCTTAATTATAATGGCAATTCGAAATGAAAAGTTCACTCACAATTTGTTCAAATGCAATACGATTTTCATCACTTCGTGGAAAGCCATCAATGAGAAATCTAGAGCTCTCGCTTGATTCAAGTTCTCTTTGGATCAGCTTCACAGTTACATTGGAAGGGACTATCTTTCCTTCCTTAATAATGTCAAGAATTGCAGCTCTATAACATCAATGTAAGCCAACACTTACAGCACTTAAAGTAGTAAACAGCATGTACTTAAAAAGAAAATTTTAACAACAAACTGTACCCATGTTCACTGTTTGAGGCTATTTCCCGTCTGAGAAGATCACCGGCACTGAGATGTGTGAATCCATATGTTTCTACAATCCTTTCACATTGTGTACCTTTTCCACTACCAGGTCCACCTGGAACCATGACAAATAACAGAGTTATCTCCAACTGTTTAACCGGTGTAAAAGATTGTGTTTTTTAGGTTTGTTCACAATGAAATGACTTCATCATATTTGGCTTCATCATATTGGCTGGTGAGCCTAGTGAAGGAGACTATCAACCCAGCCAAGGCCACCATCAACATTGGGGATAAATAAAAAATGTTTTTAAAAAAAAGTGATGCTCAATTAGATTAAATCATCGGCTACTTGAAACAGAAACAGATGAACTCACCCAAAACAAAAGCTAGAAACAGATTCTTCATACGGGAGAATGACTTCTCCTCTGCCTGCATAATGAAAAGGTAAGAGGAGGAGAATGAACAAATCGACGGAATTAATCTTCTTTGAGGCATCACCAATGACAGAGTAACATTAAATTAGTACGTGCTCAAGTTTAATTAAAGGAAATGCTAACTATGATTTAAAGGACACTGAAATAAATAAAAAAGTACCAACATACCATATTCGCAGTATCAGCAGAGAAGGTTTCCATTAAGCTCCATGTATAGGGTACCTGCACTACAATTCATTGACGCAACTGAATTAAAAATAAAGACATGAGAATACAAAACTGCCGGTGAAAAAGAAAAACAAATAACAGATAACAGATTTGATTACTGGTAGATCAATAAAAGGAGATGTTGATGCGCGAAAGGATTTTTGCGTTTCCTGAACTCGGATGCACGAAAAGGAAATTTAAAATGCTAGAAGAGACATCTCAACTAGAAATTTTTAAAATGATATTGGAATTAAAATGCAGTGATTCCACAGAACGAAATAAAACAAGACAAAACCAGGCGTGTACGCGAGATAATTAGCGGCAACAGTGAAGGCAAGAAAAGAGCTCTGTCGAAAATCAATGAGAAGATATGTCAGTCATTTTCTTTTTTTCAACTTTTTTTGCACGTATAAGACAAATACAATCTAAAACTAAAATCAGCAAAAAGAATTCAATAGGTTGAAACCTTCATCATGATTCCAGCACTCACTTGGCTCTCCTCCAACATGTCAGCAAAGTTCTAAACGGTTTTTTAAGCAACGAGACGGTGATTAATAACCTTGCCAAATTTATGGAGATCGGTTCACCAAATCATGATACCAACGATCATTACAATAAAAAGAAGTCTTCCATCCTTTTTTGCCAAAAAAAAAATCATGAAAAGCGCAAGAGGAATATAAACAAAGAGAAATAACAGCACGGCTGATCTTCCAGGCATAAACCATGACAAACAACCGAAAATCAACTAACATCTTACCTGACGAAAGGAGGATTTGAGGGGAGCGACAAAAGGAGAAAGGAGCCGCAGCTGCCTCCACATTTCCGCTTCATTCACAGGTTATGACGATTTGAGCTTCGGCGGGACGATTCGTCGAATATGTAGCTGCCAAAAATACGACCAGAGTTTTCGTTTTTTCTGTTTTTCCGAACTTTGAGAAAGAGAATGAAGGGACTTAAAGGACAGCGTAGAGAAAGAGAGGGCAGCGCCCGGAAGAGAAATCCTCGCGAAAGCTTTTCGAGCAGGCAGCGTCTTCCTACGATCCTCTCCTTTCTTGGTAAACGAAGTCTTCCTCTTGATGCGCCTCGAAACGTTCTCTAATCTCTTCTCTTCCGTCTTCGCCTCTTCTCGTCGAGTCTCCGGGTGTTTACGAGTCCGAGTCTTCGGGGGCTTACGGGTATCATCCGACTCTCCAGAAGTTCACGAGTATCTGAGTCGCCGAGTTTTGGGTTTCCAAGTCTCCGATTCCCCGGGTTTTCGAGTCTCCTGTTTCCGGGTTACCAAGTCGCCGAGTTTCCGAGGCTTCAAGCTCCGTACACCGAGTCTTCAATCTCTGAGCGTCCGAGTTTGAGAGTCTCTGAAGCCTCCAAGTTTGGGAGTCTTCAAGAACCCAGCCTCCAGGTCCTCGACCTGTCGACCACGAGGGCATCGAGAACGGCAAACATGACAGAGTTCACGTGATACCGTGATGGTCTTGTGCTCAGGGTAGTCACCGACTCCCCGTACTCGTTCCATGACCATCACGGTCGCCGTTGAGGCGTTGAACATGGAAAAAAAATTAAAACAGTACAAAAACATATTCGTAATCAATGCTATTAAATATGCGTTCTTAAAACCCAGCGGACCATGGAGACAGAGGTCTGATCAATTACAATTTAACAGGACTGAATGGGATTACCTGTTTCTTCCCTTAGGCCTGAGGGCCTGAAGTGCATTCACTCTATAAAATTCTCTGATCTTCTCCAAAATTACTGGCACAGTTCCTTCCTTTATTACTTTTACCCGAGTTCCACTGATAGTTCCGTTAAGTAGATCATTGTAAATGGTTTATGCAAAATAAAAATATGCATCACATACAATGGCTCGAAATAACTAAAAAAAAAAACGACCCCCAGAGTTCAGAGTTAGTGGTAAATAAAGTTGCGGAAGAAGTAAATAAAATTATAGAAATCGCAATATCATCCAGAGTTTTAATTCCCAGACTAACTTTCATATTTACTTGAGACGTCAACAACTTCTTAATAATGTCACCAATTGGAGCCGCATCAATGTCAAAAGAATATCTAGAATACCAGAATTAACAAATGTAAGATAATAGCAGCCAACTGCTCTTCACTACATTTCCAAGATAACTACAGGGAGAAGGAAAGGAAAAATAAAGCAAAAAAAAAAAAAAGATAAATTAAAAATTGATTCCAGCAACGGCCTACCCTTCCAAGGCCAGACTTGCTGCAAAGCCACAAGGGACACAAAATGTGGTAAAAGATTGATCAATAAGGGGGGAGGGCACTGTTACATTGAATCCTTAAGGCCGCCTTCTCCTGGGAACCACAACTTCTTTTGGACGATAAATACCTTTTCTTCTTCCTCTTCTGACTCGGAATCCTCGGAATCAACCAATGCCACTGATTCCCAGTGCAACGGGGATAAATACTTCTTGACAAAATCCACGACTGATTTCTTGTCTCGGATGATCACAAAACCTGTAGGCCTCAATAAACGGTCCATCTCAAGCAGTAGGTCCTCCCCACTACATCCTTTTTTCTCCATGTCAGAGAATATGGACCAAGCATGAAGTAGATCGTACGTCCGAGGGTAGGATGAAAATGATTCACACCTATAAAAAGAAGTGAAGAGAATTGAATTAGCTTCCTGTTTGAAAAAACACAAATACGAGGCTTGACAAAACCATACAATGACAATCGGTACCATAGTAACTTACCAGTCATGCACGGAGCCAATCAAGCCTCTGTCATATACAATCTTTATAGTGTTTGGGCCATCCTCTGGCACCACATTCATTACCCATACATTTTTGTCTTTAAGAGCTGCACCAAATGAACCCAAGTTGGCTTTCATGTCCATCAAATTTCTAAGACTGTCTGACCTAATCTTTCGATCCATCAGATTCCAGTAGTGTTCAACCCTACGCTGCCATATTTCCTGCATCCCATGAACATTTTGTCATATACCAATCCAAGTATCCAACGTGAGCTTGCACTAAATAAACACATGCAAAAGAACACCAGCGATGATGCTCCGATATAGAAAAGTCAGTAAGTTACCGTGTCTTTCTCAAACATGCTGTTAGAATAGCCGAAATCAGCAAGACGAGGAGGAGCTGCAGTCAAACGAGCTGGCCATGGAACCAATCCACTTCCACGTGCCCTCTGGTTCTCTGACAAATTTAAAGAAAATTGAGTCAGTATTCAATGAAAAGATATTGGAGTGGAATTTCCAACTGGAAGTCAAGTACATTTTCCAGATTTAAGAGTATCAAACAAATAATTAAGTATCATGTGATATCATGTGATTTTCACACAATATAGAAACAAAAACTAGCAGAAGAAAAAGAAGTCGTATTCAGATAGAAGTTAGAAACAACCAAGCTCCAACTCAAAACACAAGTGTGCATGCCTACAGTATGCAAAAGGTGTAAACCATAGTACTTGACATAATGCGAAAGCAGCTTCACCTACTGACAGGCCCATAGGCAACAATTCATTAACCAAACATTCAACAAGTTGACTGATGGCCTTTCTGAGAAAAAACAGCAAACCCTGTGGCATCTGCAGACTATCCAACACCAAAACGGTTCATGACAGCAATAATCACTATAACACTCAAAACAGCAACTGTTACTAAATTCTGGATCAGCTGAACTCTTGAAGGATTTGACAATGAGCGAAGCACAAATGCACTTAAGATTGCTAGCGGGTGGTTTCTGAAGAAAAGGAGCAAACCTTTATTCTCTTTCAAAGAACAAATGAACAAACATAATTCAACACAAAGACCCCAACTCGGAGAAATGGTATTCTCCACTTGTCAAAGTCTAGCACAATGTCAGATCATTATCTGGACAACAATTCTTATGAACCATATTCAATTTTTGGCTTCAAAATGAATTTTAAACTTCCTAGTTATCATCAGTCAGCCAGAAATATGCTTGTATGTCAGATGCAGTTCATAGATTGAATTTTCAAGTAAAATATATCGAAAAAGAAGACAGAAAAATAAAGACTCCTTATTCAATGACTCACTTTACACCTCAAAGTCTAGAGAAAAATACTCACGTTCAGTGTAGGGTGTGATACAAGCTTCCATGCGTACATTCCATACAGCATCTGGATCATCATCAGATCTGCACAGAGGAGGAAGAGTTCCAGGCTCTCTTTCCAGGTAGCAGTCATTTGTCAGAGGCTTAACCCAAATGACAGTTTGGTTTTTCTTGGAGGCAATTTTCCAGCACATTCTTTCCACAAGATCACTCATCTGTTTCCAGATACGGAGATCTTCTTCATCTTGAGCATATGCTTCAGGTGATGAATAAGCAAAGTATCCTCCTGGCCTGAGCAATCTATCTAACTCAAGGAGAAGAATGCCATCCCTTTGAAGCCAATCTATCCGACATCGGGAACAGTGAGCGAATTCAAAGGATCTGCTAGGGTAAGGCAGCCTTTTTGTTCCTAACACGCCAAGATATGCAGGAATTCCTCTTTCTAGGGCAAACTGAATCTGGTTTTGGTGCACATCATTGGGTGCAAGAGACATAGCTATGACATCAGAAGAAAGAAGATAGCCCCCAAAGCTTGCAACTCCACAACCCACATCAAGAACGGTCCTGACATGCCCCTCATTGTTTAATTTATTGTTTGTAAAGTTGAGCATCTGTTGGATAGAATCAGGACAAGAACATAATTGTATTTTCTTGAAGTTAAAGACATATGCTAAAAGATCAGAAAGTTAAAGGATACAAACTAGAATAGTAACATGGCAATTTACAAAGAGATAACTAATAATTCTATGTTAATTCTTCAAAAGGAAAATTACACTTACATTTGCAAGTAAAGCAATATATTTATCTGCACCATAATGAAAATGGGTGCCTCCTCCAGGGAACTCAATCCTTTCACCTTTGTCAACCATCCAGTTCTGATCAGATTTCTCATGAGCAAGGTGAGTGTGGGGAATATTTACCTTCCACACTTGATCTCTGCTTTTCGGCCACTTGATCGGAACCTGTAAAAATATATCCAAAAATCATTATTAGAGCTGCTAAATGTTGTACAAAGATCTGAAAAGAGATTCACCACAACCTCTTCCTTGCATACATAGAAAAGGAAAAAAACAACAAACCTTATAGCCACGTGGAGGGGGAATTAAGCAATTGAAGCGCCTTTCTGCAGGTGGGCAATGTCTCTCATAATGTTCCATTAAGGACAAATCTAGCTTCAACCTGAGCTGATAATGAAGGTTCCTGTCTAGGCAGGGTATTAGCTCGGAATGCTTGTCATCGCAGACCTTTGAACATAGAAAAGATCAGAAATATAAGCTCGACTGAGACGTAAGAGCATTAGAAGCAAGGAAGGATACAATATATGAAAACTCACAGGAAAGCTCTTTGGTGTTGTTGAATTATCTCCATCGTCCAGTGAAAATTTGGATTCATCCTGCTTATTAAGCTCACCCTCATCATCACCACCCAAGTAAGAGGAGCCGAGTTTTCTCAAAGTTTTACCATATTCCATGGCAGATTGACCAGGTTGGGATCCAGATCCAAAATACAAGAAGAGAAAAACAACCAAAACCCCCAAACAGCACAACATAGTGACCAACCGTTTCTTTTGAGCTCCATCTGGCCTTCCCCTCATCATTTCAGAATATAACTAGAACCACTTCTTCTTTATTTGTGTGATGGAAGTATGACAAAAATTACAACAGATGATGCATTCAGGAAGAAGGGCGCCACTCAGTATTCCACAGGATTAGCATCCAAATTTGACACCATAAGTTTGTAAATCCGGCATAAAAGAGATTTCAACAGGCTCCAGAGCTGGTGTCCATATAAAGATTAGCAATTGAACCCTGTGAAAGCCAACATCCAAGGAAACAATGAGAAAAAAGCTGGTAATCCCCTCAAATAGTTAGAGCAATTACTCAGAAGTAGAACAAAAAACTCTGGATATTAACTGATTAAATTTGTCGTCCTTATGTGCTCATAATAGCATGAGACTTGACTTCAAATTAAATACTTCATCAAGTACAACAGAAAGAAGGCAAAAACCTCTATTTATAATTTCAAATGTTGTGCCAACGTTGATTAACGTTCAAGATAACGTATTAACTTTTGGTCCGAACAAACAGAATCATCCTGATGATATCGATCCATCAGGTTCAACGCGCTAAAGACTTTCTAAAACTTCGACCACCACATACACCATAGAGACCACCATTTGCTTCAATTTACACTAAAAACAATGGGAATGATCTCGCAGAAAACACGAGAAACTACATCGAGAACCATACTGGTAATGTCCAAGCAAGAAAAACACTGAAAACAACATCCGGAGAATATATCTTTCATTTACAGTGAGCCTCGAAAATCTCAGACGGCAGAACCTCCAAAGATCCACCAGCAAATTAGTGAACAGATCCTTTTTCTTCGAAAAACTACACAAACGAACTCCAAATAATCCATCAAAAGGCAAACTTACAAGTCACTCCATTTACAACGAAATCCAGACACCACTACGCAGAAGCACAAGCACAAGCACAAAAGACGAAGTAAACACACTCTCCGAAAACACAAAGCCAGTAAACAACACAACAGGATAAACTCAATCCCTTGGCCGAAACAAGACAACCGAAAAAAAAAAAAAAGCAGATCGAACTCGTTAAGCCAGCAGATCCGAGACAAAATGCCAGAAACAACCTCAAAAACACCAAATTCAAGATACTTCACCGAGTTCAAGCATCTCGTTCGCGCCTCAAGTCCAAGCTCGCGACGAAACTAACGCATTGAATTCCTCTATTCAAGTCTCAACACCTCCGGCAAAAACACAGAAAAGCGAGAAAACAGAATAACTTACCGGTCAGGCAGATCCGGATCGAACCTCCAGAACTACGCCGGAATACCGGAAGCGCGGGCGGTCCGTAGTCGGACGAAGAGGGAGGGAAGAGCGAAGCCTCGGAGGGAGGGAGGGAGGGAGGGAGGGAGTGGAGTGAGAGCAAGATCTGAGACGCGGAGCCAAAGGCGAGCGAATGAGAGAGCTCTTTTAAGCCCCCCGCAACGAGTACCTGGTATTCGTTAATTTCCCACTCTCTATCTCTTGTTGTCTCTCGACCAACGCCTTCCCTTTTGGCTTTCGGTGCCAAATTGGCTAGACGAGATAACGAACGCAACTCGCGTGTCGTCTCGCGAGACGTGACAGTTTCTCGTCTCGAGTTTTTCGATTAAACGATCCTGCCCGTCCGATTACACATTGACCATGGCAGAGGTCAAAAACAACTGCAGGAGAAGAGTAAAAAATAAAAATAAAAATACTATAAATAATACAACTTCGCAATTAATAAACTAAAACACCGAACCGAGATCCTCGATTCCTTCTTTAATAAAGTTATATTTTCTATAACTAATTTTTAATAAATTAAAATTTAAAATACTCTAATCGGCATAAATGAAATGGTAAATGTTTTAATTAAATATCTGTCGGTGAGGTGAATACGAGAACGAGGATGCGGCACAAAAAAAAAAAATAAAATTCATTCCAGAACCGAGATTCGAGAGGCGCATAGAGGCGACGGGGACGAGAAACAGAGGCGGCACCGCGACACGGACGCAGCGGATGAAGCATCATAAATGAAGCCTGTACAGACCTGCACTGGAGAGCGCGGGATCGGAGTACTACGGAAGCGCGAGATTTCGGCGGTTTTTCCTCTGGACGCGTTTACGTCGACGCTCGGATCTGGTAAGTTCCTGTAGACGCTCTGCTCTGTGCTCTATAAAAAGTGTAGATTATGTATTCCCGCGGACGAGGCTTGTCTGCCGACTCGTGTTCACACCTGGACGCTCGCTCTCTCAGATTTGATGCAGCCTCGATTAGGAATTAAGACAGTGAGACGTTGTCATTGTCTTTCGTTTTCCTTCATTAGTATCATATCTAACACTCCTCTTCATTGTGGGCTCCGACACTCCTTGTTTCTCCATCGGCTTTCCCTCTGAGACTGTTACGGACATTTCTTGAGAGTTTTTACGTGGTTAAAGAGAATTTTTGGGAATGAATGAATGATCGACGTAGTGAAGAAATGTGGTCGTCGGTAGTTCACGTCGACAAAGAGGAGTCTTTTAAGCAATGGTATGGAGTCTATGGACTATGGAGTATGGAATTGGAGGCCAGTTCACTGTTTTCTGTCGGCGAACTACAGTGAAACGTCCAAAGGACCGGAATTTGTTTGGGTCCCAGTATGAGCACTCTAAGACACTTCGGATTGGGATTTAAAAAATGTTGGGGCAACTCTGGCGACGAGACGAGAAACTTTTCCTTCATAAATGTAAGCATTGTACTTAATTTTCCCCTTGTTTCTTTTTCTTTTTATTATTATCATTTTTTAGCAGCACAAATGCGAAACACTTCTCTAAAATTCACGAGCTTGCAAACTTTTCAAATGGACCCCTAGAGATAAAACTCATTGTCATACCCTTAATAAGATCATTAAGTTTTTAATTGACTTGAAGGGAACATGATTATTAAGTTTTTAATTGGCGGGTTCTTAATGTATAACTATATATATATATATATATATATATATATATATATATATATATATATATATATACCTCATTGACCTTATTACGTATCTGATCAGAACACAAATGATACCAAACAGGTTCTTTTATTGGGTTGGGCCAGATTGAGGTTCGGGCAAGCGACCCGTTAACATGATCACGACTAACCCTTCCTTCGTGGGGTGGGTAGACCGCTGTATGATTACGAAGAAATGCTTTCTGAAGAAACCTAGCAAGAAAGAAGAGGATACGCCATGCAGATTGAAGTGGAGGGAGATGCCATGCAGATTGAACAGCCAGCAAAGCACTTAATGTTTAGACATATCATGTAATGAAAAGTTGGATTGAATCATTCAGCTGATGTATTCCAACTTCTTTTGAAGACAGGTTGCAAATAAAACTTCTTTGGGCCGACTCTTAAACCATAAAAAAACTTTCAGGCATCCAGAGTACCAGAAAATAGGAGCCAAAGGCAGGCCAAAGGATCCAAGTATATCAACAAGAACAATTTATTGCAAAAATCTGATAACTGTTCCCTCCCTTGGAGTGAGATGACTTACAGTTATTAACACAGAAAACAGTTCTGAGAGTCACTTCTGTTAAAATGTGTTCACCAGACATCAGGGCGGAGCTCACCTGTTGCAGGTGGCATCCATCTCCCAGAGTGGTAGACACTTTCACCAACCTTCCAACCAGGTACATTTTTCATTATCCTCGCCTCTTCTTCCAGAGACTTTTTCCACTCCATAACAAATCTAAGAAGACATATGGGGCCAATTTTGAAGTTGTCAGTGGGGATTAATGGTAAAATCATCAGCCAATAAAAGATCATCCTTACCTTTCATCCTCCTCTGCTTGAAGCAAGGGAAGTATAGCCCTACGAGCAGCATATTTCTCCTCTTTAATAGCTCTAAGCAATAGAAGAGCATCATAATGATTAATATTGTAAAGAATTGCAGGAGCCTTTGGCAAAATGTAACTGACTGAGAATTGAGCCACCCATTCCATGTCTAAACAGAGAAAGAACTTGAAAACAAGAAAAAGGAAAACCAAATACAATTTACTGCAAGACTTGCCATTTCAAAAAAAAAAAACAATTTACTGCACCTTTCCTTTTCAAGGAGAACCAGAAACCAATATCATCTATTCAAAGTCATGCAAATGAGAACTACACAATTATCTTCCAATATAGTGAACTTATGAATATTCTACTTGCATCCATTGCACAGATTATTAAGGTTGAAAAGCCTACAAAGGAAAAATAAAACTACAGTAGCTTGAAGCAGCACTACCCGGAAATAATTTTTCACGCATTAAAACCAACTAAGATCTGCGCAATAACAGACAACCTGCCCATTAAAGGTTCAATATGATTGAAAGAAAAAGGGTGTATATAGCACTTTGTATCAGAAAATTTTCAATTGTTGACAAAGGGACATTGCAAAGGCAGTTGAGTAATGTTCTTGGAAGTAGTGTCCATTTAATTTCCAAGCTTATTTTCTTATTTTACTAGCTTTCTTAGTTAGGTGAGGCTAAAGTCTTAACATGTATTAAAGAGATCTCTTCCCAATTCTTGTAACTAGGTTTTTTTACAATAAGAATCACACAAGGAGATCACTTTTTCCTCCCTCACATCCCCTCTCTTTCTTCTTCATCTCTTGCAATTTTCCACATGTATGCGAGTGTGCTTTGACATGAAGGGAAAGAAGAAGCAATAATAAGATTTTCGTCTTAAAATGCTGCTACAGCCATTACTTTTCAACTTTGGGTCAGTCCAATTTTTCATTATTTGTGTTAAATTCAATCTTCTTGCTGCAATGTTCATCGTCTTCTTCACATGGAAAGCTCCTCCTCCCTATGTCAAAGTTTTCTACTTAAACTAGCTGTTGAATCAAGCAGCGTTAGGATCACTTCAGTCTCAAAATTTTGTTCCATCCACTGCTTTAAGACATTGAGCCAATCTAGTTTTTCATTTTCAGTTTCAAGTTACCATCTTCTTGCTGCAGTATCCATGATCTTTTTTAGTTAAAAGATTCCTTCCCTATGTTCCAGGGTTTCTTGTTAAGCAAGCTCTTAGTCCAACTATGTAAGATGACATCTTATCTCCAAATCTTCATCTTGGTGTGACCTCTTTTTATCTTTTTCCTGTCCTTTTTTCTTTGTGCATCTTTGCAGTCTTCCCTGAAAGTCATGCCAAAACCTTAAGAGAAATTGAAAAGAAGGGCATGGAATGAGGAGTCAGCAAGTCTTTTGGTTCCTCGTCTAAATTCCCAACTTTGTCTTATTCCATTTTTTTTATCAAACAAAAGTCCTTATTATTGGGTAAAGTTTCTCATGTACTCTAGAAACAGTATTCCTTCCTATTCTAGTTTCTTATATGGTTGCAAATCCTCAAAAGTCCTAGTGAGCTTGAGTGTTTGATTCCTTAACCACATCCTCGATCAGCAAAGTTTCCAGTTTTTACAGAAATAATAAATGATCAGCAAGAAAGTTGAAAGTCTACTTTTAGTTTTCACTTGGTCACACAATGAGTCCCCCAATTATGACTCGTTTTTTGAAAGACAGCCTATGGTGCCCGAGTAAAAGAAGCCTATTCTCAAGTTGTCTTATAGCTCGTGGGTTAGATAATAGAAACATGGGAGTTCTTCTTCGATCAGCGCGCTCCTTTACAGAGAATAACTTGTTGTGCATGGACTTCAGATATCAAGTTATGAAAACTTAGGACCAATAACGCCTGGTGTTGCTAAGAGTGAAGCCTGATCATGTTTGCAAAGAGTGGAGGTGAAGAGTTGAGACAACCGAAGTCAACCAGTTTCAAGACATCCTAACAAGGGGGCAAGCAGAGAATGGACAAAGTGGAATCGGTAAATTGGCCAAAGCATAAAAACTTTTCAACTATTTTTTTTTAATAAACTATGTCACGAACTATAATCATCAACTCTGGCCTGATGGATTGTCGAAAAGAGGACATTGTCTGGGCAACTAAGTAATATTCTAAAAAGTAGAGTGCCTATTGCATTTCCAAGCTTAATTTCCGAGTTTACCAGCTTCCATGAGGGGCTAAGACCAAGGAATTAGGTTGACTTTATCTTCACATGTTAAGGAGATTAATTTCAATTTCAGGTAACAACTTTATTATAAACAAACATTTACATGAAGGGGGAGAAAACTCCTTTTTTTTTTCCCTTGCACTAATTCAGCCCCTCTCTCAAAATATTTATTCTCTTGCCCCGCTCCCTCCCAGAATTGCTTATGATTTTGTAGCAGGGGCAAACTTCTGAAAGGTAACTTATCACGTTGCATTTTGCAAGTGGTCCGACTGCCAATTCAGATAATATTAGAAACCAAATAGATCATCTTCCAGTGAGAGGCTTCAGAAAGTTCTAGATTTGAGTAAGAAAAGTGTGTTCCAAATTGAAATACCTTAATCAAGTGGACTGCACTGGAAAGACGGTTCCATTGCTTTGATGCATTAATAGCAATAGAAAATATAAATCAGCCTGTCTCTAAGAGGGAAAAGAAAATAAAGACAACAAATATCTCTTTACAAAAATCTCATCTCAACAAGAGAGCCAGTATATTGCATGGACTTATCCACAATTAATGCGAATTCATTAGATCCAGTGGAAACTGTTCTGCTTAGAGATATATAAATTTTCTCTAAAGCACTAATATGATAGGCCAAAAACTACTTTCCATGTTCCAATTTCAAGGATCAGTGTAAACAGAAAATCCCTGTCGTATTTATCAAAAATCCTAAAATAAACAGCATAATAAAGCAGGAAAGTAGCAAGCAATGATTCTGTTATCATTGCAAAGAAAGGACGCAAATAAACGCAGTTAACATTGTGGACTGTTTGCAGCAATGCCTGATGGAGTTCAGGAACAAAATATTTGTCGGGAACACAAAATAATTAAGATAAAGAAGTTTTCTTCAAAACTTCGCGTTTGCAAAACGGAATTATTTGCAAAGTTAATCCGGCTCCAAGCAGAGACATGGCTTCAAATCACCACGCCTTACCCATCCTGGTTCTAAGAATAGAGCGTTCCACTAAAGAGTAACATAAAAAAACTCGAGTACTCAACAACGACGAAAAGCGCAAATAGAGACGATGAAAGAAATGCTGACCGGCGAATCTTGTTTCCCTGGCCGACTTGGTACATGCCATAAGAAAAGGCACCTAAGGTGGTAAGAAATATCGCGATGGCGCTGGGTCCCTTGGTCGGAATACGGCGAGCATAACGGACCGGAGCAAAACCGCCGGGCGGGGGGCCGTCCTGGAGAAGCGGCATGTCCTTGACGCTGGCCATGCCAGGCTTCTTCCTGATCATCGCCTCCGTCATTTTTCCTCAACCTGCTTTTGCTTCGCTTACTTTCTCTTCTGATCGGCGCCGGGGACTTCCAGATCAGAGCGTGCTCCGGCGAGCTGTGAGAAGCCGAGCTGGTTTTAGGGCGGAAAAATGGAGGTTGTGCTATATTGTAAGCACTAAGCGCACTGCGCTTCCTTCGCTCGCCTCGAACAAATGGACCCATAACTGTCGGACTACTACGTAAACAATGGGCCTCAGCTTGGCCCATTAGTAATGGCAGAGCAAAACAAAAGGATGGAGAGATTATTTTAAGCTAATTTTAAATTTTCAAACGAAATTTCCCATTATCAATTTCCAAATTTATGAATTTTCCCGTTATGATCAGTATAAAATAGAAATGAACCCTTTTCATCCTAATATCGTGAATGGAAAATTTTAGCCTAACAATAATTTTATTTTTAATACACTTTTTATATATAATAAATAAATAAACTCCATATAAAAACACTTATTCAATATACCAATAGCAATATTTGGATTTAGCTTTGAAACTGAAGATCAACTGGAGTAAATTACAGGGGCACACTCCATGTTAAAATATTCTAGAAAACATTTAAGAATAATAAAAAATAAAAATTGTTCTTACGCCCATACTTCATTTCTTCATATTCAATATGCAACATTCAAATCACAACATCTAAATTATAACTTCTAAAGAATAATTTTTACAATAACTGAAACAATAATATCAATAATCATCATTCACAAAATATTTTCAAAACAACAATCCCTATGACATCAAATATACACCGCAACACATTCACTTTGTTCACATTTTAAAAAATGGCCCTTCTGTTCATCAGTTAAGGTAAAACATTTCTCCACCCTCACTTGCACAAGTTCATCAAAATAATTAAATCATCGTTATTTACATGCCAAAAATTAGGGGCAGGAGGTGCTGGAAATTATCTACTCAACCATTCCAACCCTGCTATGTTTAAGTCATAAACAAACAAATCAATGTCCACTGAATATTAAAAAAAGAAGATTTACAGAACCGCTGCTAAACTAATCAAAAAGTCCGGAGGAAGCCACGAGCTTCGATAAGAAAGTTCTCTAAGTTCTTCCTGAACTTCTGGAAATTGATACGGTCAAGTGACAGTGAGAGCTGATTGGAGCTGGTAAGAGCTTCCAATGCATTTCGGAGCCTCAACTTAACTGCAGGGTCTTCTTGTCTCTCTAAGAGCTCCTGGCCCAATCGCTTAGGAAATATAAACCAGTAAATAATTAATCTCTAAGTTTAATAAATACTCACTTGACAGAGAATACAACAAGACTGGCTCAAGCCACAGTGGGATAATAAAATTTTGAGTCACCAGATTGCTGTAACAATCAATATTAAAATTAAGGGACAACTTTTGAACTGGTTGCAACCCACAGCAAATTTGGATCATCAATCTATCAAATCCTCTATCATTTTCTTCTTCTTCTTTTTTTTTTCTTTTTCTTAAAAAAACGATTATGTAATACTCTAACACAGAAAATCATCAATTTGTAAAGCATCAACAAATCAAGCTGTTCATCATTTCCTCTTTCTTTTACTGTAATAGCTTTAACAGCGCACAAAAACTACCTGATAGAGACTTTGCTCACAGAGGATTAATGAAAGCAGGGCATCGGCTGCAGAACCTACAAGATCATTGCTGAAACCAAAGAAAACAATACCTAGTTACACATCACCAACGTTCATCCAGCTCTGCATAGTATCATTCAGCCAAAATCTCAGATTGAGCTGACAAAGTAGTGCTTCCTAGTTAATCTGAGACTTTCGCACACTGATAAAGATAGGCTTTTACACACTGAACTACGAATTGACTGCTTAATTGAATGCTTGGGTCATGTATAAAACTCACTTTAGCTTTAGTTTTAAAATCCAAAAAAAAACAAAAGTTGTCAAAACACCTGTATAAATATTCTTGATACACAGTAAATAGCATGGGCCTAAGTGCCTCTCTAAACAAAACATGAAAAAATATTGCTTCAACCATAAAGCATTAACATTCCGAACCTGTAATCTTCAAAGAGGAGTAAATTGAGAAGACTCTGAAGGAAACGGCTCAGAATTCCTTCCTGAAATTTTCCGTTTGGGTCATTGCATCCATCTGCATGCATTCCTAATCCTTCCTTGCCAGCACTTCGCTCCTTATAATGATAGGAAGCAAGTGCCTTCAGTGCACTGAGGCAATTGCTAACAACTTCAGTGTCCTGCAGAACAAAGTTTAATTTCAGCATTTTGTAGTGAACTGAGCAGTAGCTCAGTGGTCACAAAGGGGATTCAGTAGTGGGAAGTCATGGGTTCAAGTCTCCACAAGGGTGTAGGAGTTTATCTGAAGTTTATTATGACTGTTTGTATGACAGGAGTCTTCATCGCTTCAAAAGAAAATATTCAGCATTTTGTGCTCTTTTGCCTCAGGTACACTATCAATAGCGATTTTAAAGAACTCCAAGCTTTCACAACTTCATGAGATTTTTTTTTCTACAATCTCTAGAAAGCTATCAGAACTATAACTCTATTTTCTATGGACATAAATCTCACAGGAGTTAAAATCAGGAAAATAATCAGTGTTTTTCTCTTGAGGAAAATCCTCTAGTTATTAGTTCTCAAAAGACTTAACTTTGGCTAGCATTTTGAAATAAACTCTGGTCCTACTTAAACATGATATATAGTATTTATACTGTTGGACCTAGATTTTACCCTCTTTAGTCTTTTACATTATTTATGTCAAGGTGTCACACCTACTGTCAATTACTTCAGCACTGAACACGAGGATAAGTGTTAATGGAATTATCTCGCATATGTTGAAGAGGAAAGAATCATGTGATTGTAAGATACAAAAAATTCTCTTACTTCGGGTAGTCATTTGGTGTTACGATTTTGATTTATGTGCCTAGCCTTCCTTGTTTCATTAGCTCTTGAGCTTTTAACATATCGGCTAGGTGTGTAACATTTGGTATCAGAGCAGGTAAAATATCACGTGTTTGAATCCCGGAGGGGGCGACCTATGGAAAGGGCTACCTAGGCTAGAGTGAGGGCCGTCACAAGGGTGGAAAGGCCTAATTGGTCCAGAGTGAAAGCCGTCACAACGGTGGAAAAGCCTACCTGGTCCAGAGTGAAAGCCTTCATAGAGTAGGCTGTCGGGACCAAAAAAGCGACCAAAAAAGACCCATCTCACAAAAACAGATAAACACAACTCGAAAATAAGAAACAACGTCAAGAACATCAAGTAGGTAATAAACTCTCACAACAAGATGTAGGAGGCACTTGGTCGCAATTTAGGTGCTTTGGCATGTTATAAATAAGTGCCAATGCTCCCTAGTTGAAAGTAGCTAAGAACTAATCCCAATTACCTATGTTCTTACTTCTCTTTACCTTTCTTCTCTACAACTACATTCTACCAAGTATGTTCTTCATCACTTCACAAATCTGCTACATAATAGAAGAACTCTACAACAAACTTGTAAAGAGAAACCCTCAGCCAATGAACCGTGGGACTATTCTCTCTAATAAGATCTAAGGAGCATACATATTATTATAGTTCAGTTTAAGTGTGGCTTATTTAATGTCTAAATTATTTAAGCCACTTGAACATGGTGATAGTTGCTTTAGTTGCTTAAGGGTTACAATCTTTCAGCCCCAGACTATGAATTAGGTAAGCCAGAAATAACCAAGGGGGTCTCGTCCTCGTTCTTCTTTTTTTCTCTTCAAGTTTGGATTTTTTCCATTTTAAAAATATTTAAATACAATAAGAGGTAGGCAAAACTGAGCCCTGAGCAATAACTCAGGTGGTCTCATGTGGGTAGATGTCAAGGGAGGTCTCGAGTTCGAGTCTCCTAGGGGACATATTAGGTGGGTAATGGGTTTCACTAGTTCAAAAAAAAAAAAAAAAAAAAAAAAAAGAGGTAGGCAAGACTCCTACCCAGAAAAGGTATCATTAGACCAAAGTTCACCATTTCATTTTGTCAACTTTCCTTCAATTAGAAGAAAAAAACACAGCCATACATTTATATGAGTAATACTTGTAAATGAGGTCATTTTAACCATTGGATTTAGATCTCGAGATTTGTACAGTAGTAATTATGCAATAAAATTATAAAAAAGGATTACACCTACAACACTTTCTCTTTAAGAAACCACCTACAGGTAAATTACCTGAAGGTTGCCAACTGGATAAGTGCCAACAGGAATATACAGCTCACTTAATTAACAGTTTTAGATTATGTTAATTTAATTTAATTTATTTTTATGTGGCAGGCTGACAATGGACATAGGGAAGAAACATGCCTGATGACGAATGCCGAAGTCCAGGGTTCCAATAACATGTGCAAAAGCTTCAGGACTTAGCTGTACAACCTTTTCAGGATACACCTCCAGCAAATGGCACAGCAGCACAAAGTACTGAAAAATACAAAGAATTGATATAAACATATCTTTACAAATAGCAGCAAATTCTATTTTCTTGAACTTAGATCTACAGTGAGACAACTTACATCACGACAGAGTTTGGGATACTTTAGAAGTTCCAAAGATATCAAAGGAGTGAGTATGTGCAGCCCCAGATAGACAATCTGCACGGCAATACTCTGAGTCCCCGGAGGTACTTCGGTACACAAAAGCAGCTCAGAAAAAAATTTAACTGTACCTGACTTATATCTGTTTTCTCTGACTCTTCAGAATCTGAAGAAAAGTCGACCTGCATGTGTATTAGTTCCTTAGCATTTTCCATCTACAAGCTTACTCTAGAAATAAGAATAAGAAAGTAGTATACAAGATCCTTAGAGCAAAGATTTGTGAGAAGCTGAAGCAGTGCTCGTAAATCCTTGTACTTCTCAGTCTTTTCCTCATTCAGCAAGCTGTTTGAAAGAGACAATGAGATCTGAAATAAAAAAGTGAAGCTTGTTAAAAAATTCCGAAAATGAAAAAACAAGGAGAAAAAGTTTAGCTAAAGAAGGGGTACAACTCCCGACTCCCATTGTGAGAGTGTCCCCTCCTTATGTACACTAGCTTCGCATTAATCAATAAAACAAGTACTTTGCTCAAAAAAAAAAAAAAAAGGGAGAAAATGTTTTGGAAAGTCTAAGCAGGGAAAGTGTTTAATAGCTGTCTTAATCTTATTTCTAGGTTAGAAATTATTTTATCAGGGAGAACCAGTTATTGTTTAACATGACACCATGGGTAGCACTGGAGTAGGCATCAAAATGTATTTTAATGGACACATTAAATGCAAATCAAGTTTGCTGGAATGTAAAAATAAGAATGGAAGGCACAAGAGAGAGGGAAGGAGGAAAAAAAATTAAAAAAAAAAAGTAAAAAAAGAAAAAGATTATAGAGGATGGCATAGTAAGCTGCAAGTCGGCAGCCTCACTAGTTCAAAGCTCAACTCCTTTAGGTCCTTTACTAAATTCATAAAACATTACTGAAATGATAGAAATCCCCTCTCCAATCAACATCATAAAAACAGCTTAAAAGACCCTTCGTTATCAAACACTATACCAAGATAACAACACAAAATGAAAATAAAACTAGCCTTTATCTCATGGCACATTTGGAAGAAGAGGAAACAGCAGGTAGGGGTTAAATTGAGCCAAGGTGGCTTGCAAAGTGCTTGCTCTGGGCTTGGCCAGATTTGAAAACAAGGAACTTGAATCAAATTCAGGTTTCATTCAAAGATTGTTAGACTAAATAAATTGAACCCGAGTTTCCTTTGGTTCAGTTCATAAGCTTGCAAATTGGCTCAATTTTCTTTGGTTTACCCCATGGCCTCTTAAGTCAACACTAGTATATGAGATTCAGAAAAAATGAGAGGAGATGATTGACAAAGGAGAGTAGACGGTTCACAAAGGAGAGGAAGGGAACTTGGGCAGTAGCTCAGTGGTCCCATAGGAGTTATTATTGTGAGAGGTCTTTGGTTCTGATCGTCGCAACTCCTATTCACCATTTCAAACAAAAATAAATAAAAATAAATAAATAAAATAAAATAAGCAAAGGAGAGGAGAGTCTAACGAAGGCTATAACTAAGTCGCTTACCTACCTTTGAAGGCTATAACTAAGTGTGTCGTGCATGTCTCCATTAGAAAAGGGAAAGGGGCATGTCGTTCTTTCACTGTTAGTTGATTTTGGAAACATAATTTAGTACTGTTTTTTGGACACATAAGTTGGATTATCTACCTTGGAAAAACAACACAAAATGCATATGTATCAAGCTCAAGCTCAAATTCGGGTTGTTTGGCGATTTGAGCCAGCTCAAGCTGGAATTTGGCTCATTTAGCAATTCAAGCCAGCTGGAGCCCAAGCCATCACTTTTTTGTTAAGGCCAATCTTGAGCACAATGATGCTGAAATGAGTGCAAACACAATGTAATCTGATGGAAATAACCACATGTAAAAAGAAAACCTGAATATGTTACAATTGTAACAAACTTAAAGAGTACCACTAAAGAAAAAAACTTACAACGTTCTTTGTAGAGGTGCGCACAGGTCAGGTTTTTGAAAACCTGAACCCAAGACAACATGTACAACCTAAAACCCGAACCCGTGAAAAAGCCAAACAGGTTTTAAAAACCCAAACCCAAACCCAACCCGATCCCTTGTTTTGTAAACCTAAACCTGACAAAAACCTGACAAGTTTTTGTAAAATCTGAAAAATACAAAAATAACAAAAAAAGAAAACTTTAAAACATTTAAACAAAAAATAAATAAAATAGTGTAAATCCACAGGTGGGGTTCAAGTTTTTCAGGTAAACAGAACCCGACCCAACCCGCCTTTGGATTTGTTCCCAAACCCATACCCGACCCACGGGTTGGATTTGAGACTCCAAACCCAGCATTCTGGGTTGGGACAGGTCAGGTTACTCGAAAAACCCGACCTGGTGCCCACCCCTAGTTCTTTGAACAGGCAGAACAAGACACGCTCCAAGACCTCTCACATCTCCTTGCTCCTCTCGCATACTCCTCACTTTTACAATCCCTTCCAGCCAGCCAATCTCAATGCGGTTCAGATAATGAAGACGACTGTGGTCATGAAAACTTGGATAGCCAAAATGAGAAAAGAACTATGCATAAACATTTTAAACTATGAACCCAAACACTTCTCACGTCCCCTTGCTCTTCACTCAACTCTCTTCACTTCTACAATCCCTTCCAGTCAGCAAAACATATTAGGAAGGAGGTTCAGAATAATGACGATTGTAATCATGAACACTTGGGTAGCCAAAACCAGAAAAGAACTAAACAAAAGCACTTTAAACTACTCCATCAACTTTGGAGTTGTTTCAACTGGCCATTTCTACTGAATGAAAATCTTGACAAAGTTGGTGATGAGATTCAGCATTGGAGGCTAAAAGTCTAGGGAAGTTAAAAATCAGAGATCAAATGAATAGAAAAGAATAAAGATAATACAAAATAGAATAGGGGAAAGCAGCATGGTCGTATTGCCAACTCCAATGGAACCTCACCTTGCCAATATTGTGTGAGGAGTAGATTTGAAGCAACTGCATACAAAACCCAACCAAAGCTGCAGTGTCCTTAGACTCCAAATACACTATCTGTCCATCCACCCAATCAACCACAAACTTGAGTAACTTGTACACAACTGCAGACTAGAAAGCATTTGTGACGGTCAGTAACTGAACATTTGACAATACCAAACAAAAAAAAAAATGCACCTAATTACTACCTGATTTTTGTAAACTTCCAAAAGATTCAAAAGAGGGTTCATAACAGCAACTCCTATATCAAATATTGCCTTCTGGTTACGAGGCTGAGTGGCTCTAGCTGCTCCCCTTAAGCGGTCCAATAAACAGCTGACCTGCAGAATGGCATAACATCAATCCAATCATTTGTAATTAATTATTTTCTTTTGAATTGCATAAACTGGCAGCCAGTGTTTGAAATAACAGATTCTCTTTCAAAAGCTGAGTATTTGAACTGATAAAACATGAATATATTATCTGTTCTAACCGAATGGATTGTCTCAGGTAGTTGTGCCACAGCTTTCAGATCATTTTTGACAGACACGTCTACAATGTAAGCTGCCATTGGCCCCATGAGATCTCTCACGTACCTGTCATATACTCATGGATATTATGAAATTACTTCTTCTTATGATTGGTATTAAATTGTCAATGTAAAAATCACATGTGTCAGATAATGTTAAGACAAAACTGACTGATTTGCAGCTTCAGAGTTTTTAATTCCAGAAGCAGAATGGCAAATAGATTCTGCAATTGAACGCTGAATCAAAAAGAAAAACAAGAAGCCCCAGTCAGTGTAATGCGGAAAAGAACAACATAAGTACATTTTAAGGTGGTTTCTGATAATAAAAAAGTACGAAGGATAAGCAGATGAAAATGGGAACTTCATGGTTTTGCAGGGTAATAAGAGATATAAAGTAAAATTGTTTACAAATTGCTTTGGTCATTTGATCAAGGTAAATTTTTGTTCACTTTTGCATATCACACACTAGAAAACTGCTGCAGTTCAATGGAGAATGGAACCTTTACAAGCCATTCCCCAGATGTCTTGTGTTCCTTTCAAAACCCATCTGCAGCCTACTGAAATGAGAGTTCCTTACTACAAAATCAGTAGAGTTCTCAACCAGAAATTCTTGACCATTTATAGCATTCATTGGGGACCAGAGAATAGCAAAGCAACCTTCTTTCACATGTACAAAGACCTCATTTTCTTATTAACAGGATATGGATATCCTATGCCCTCATTTGTGTCAGATTCTTACGAAAAGCAAAGATGGCATCATAGCCCTTACTTGCAAGGGTCCGACAAGGGAGAACAGGATCCTTTCATTTGCAAAAGCATTTAGCAAGTTGTGCCAGGAGTCCTACATGTATTAACCCAACAGAAACATGTGTGAAGTCAATTTTCAAGAGAGTATTAATCATCCAACTAAGATTATATGAAACAAAAATTAATCATCCAACTAAGATTATATGAAACAAAAATTAATCATCCAACTAAGATTATATGAAACAAAAATTAATCATCCAACTAAGATTATATGAAACAAGAGAAGCAGAATAACAGAAAATACCAACACCCAACTTAAAAATGTTTGCTGCATAACTCCATAGGATGCTGGGAATAAAAGTGACATAAAGGTAGATAAGTCAAGAGTAAGCTGGCATAGCTCTAGCATGATTACAGTGAGCCCCATACTCAAAGCATGTCAACAAGTTGCAATTGCTTACAGTTCACCAGTTGCAATGTAGATTAAGGAAACACTAAAGAAATGGTACACAATTTTAGTAAACAAACTACCATCATTCACAATATGGAAAGGCAAACTGAATCTCACCAACGTAATGAGGTTCGCACAAACATTTTTGCGTCTAACAAGTGCAGGCAGCAGTTGGTAGCAAGTCATAGCCTGCCAAATTAAAAAAATGACATTCATGCAACCAAATATAAAGGATTTCATTAATTTAATCTCAGTTAGCTACTTAACGAAGTATTTCATGAAATTCTACTGATGGAAAAAGAAGCAAGAGAAGCACCAGTTCAAGTGGGAGAAGGACACTCTTCATTAGCAGCAAATCGGATTACGAAGAAAGAGACCTTTTCATGTTTTTTAACAAAAGGAGAAGCGCTTCAGCATTTTATACAGGCCATTTCACTGAAGTGCCACCCTACATATTTGCATTTATTATAAATATACCAATGAGATGCATATCTGCCAGAAATTACCAAGTGTGCAGATAATTGCAGGTAAGTAAAATTTAATTGGAGAGTATGAGATTCACTTGGTCTGGACAGGTCAACTGAAGTTAACATTTATGTCGGTTTCTATGGTATAAAGGCTGATTCTAGTGAAGTTAATACACATAATAGGTTTTCAAGTAGTCCTGATTGTAAGGATATTACTTGAAATCAGATAACTTTCTAAAATTGAAATAGACAGACTATCTGAATTGGCCTATATCCGCAAAATTGCTCCTTAAGGATAATAGGAAGGCAAAGTATGGGATGACCCATTTCTTACGTGACCAAAGACCAAGAGGCTGAAGATAAGTAATGACTTTGGTTAATCAAAAATATGAAGTTCCAGGTCTGAGTGAAATGATTGTGAGTGTGACAATGCCGTGATCGTGGATGACCAACAGATGGACTGGGATGAGCATATAGCACTTCCTCCAACATGCCACATGTAGGAATTTGCACAGATGAGATGGTGGTAGGTAGTAGAGGTATTTGCAGGGAGCACATTTTATAAACATACGTGCCAGCTGGATGGATGTATCACCCTGATGTCAAGAAGAAAAAGAGAATCTACTCCGAAAGTGATGCATTTGTCCTCCAAAAAGACAGAGTGGGGTTGCTCGAGTTCCCAAAAGAAGAGGGTTTGAAATTCTCAATGGCCAATAAAAGAGATTAGAAGTAAAATCCTGCTTCAACAAATTCATTTGAAAAATAAAACTTTGATATGACACAAAAAACTCTAAGAATGAATCCACAAGAGAATCAAATGAATAGACCCTCAATAACCCCATTTACCAAATGCTGAATACCCTTGGATGTCCTTGGATTCCTCTCCTTCCACTAAGATTTATTATTTGAAATAATCTTACCATTAGTTGGAACCCAATTCATAGGTCTGCTAACAGACTTAAGCTCCATTAAAGGTGAACCAACCTTCAACTTCTCGTTGTCACAGAAGCAGCCTTATATTTCACAAAAAGGTACCACATACAATGATACACTTATCATATTACAACACCATGAATTAGTATAGCAACAATCTCAAACAATGTGTTAGTTAGAACTCACAAGCCTTTGCCCTTCATACGCCAAAATCATTTGACAGGGCCCATTAACCTGTAACCCTAAATAAGAGTTTTGAGATTAATCAGGAGTTAATAGACATGACAAAAGGATCTAGACTAGATAGACTGGATCTCAGATTAGCCTTTGCCTAGCAATTCTACCACTACATGAGTTAATACTGTTCCTTTTATGAAATTGAATAATATCACAAGTTGTTCACAGCATTTTTAAAATTGAAACCACCAACATTAAGAAAATATCCATATGGTTCAACTTTTACACTTAACTAAAGCACATGAAAAACTACAAAAAATAAAAAATAAAAAAAAACCAATTGAGCCTCATTTTCTGTTTAGATACGCTATACCTGAAGATCGTTCTCTCCACTGTATGACAAAAGTGATGTCATTGCAATGCGAACAATAACATCAAGTACTTGTTTCCCTTGATTATGCTCCCCAAACAAACTAAGTAGAGCCTTCCTGGAATTTTGTAACACGTGTAACTCTTCACATTCATGCCCTGGAGCAGAATGATATCCTTTGCCAGCATCAAACGGCATTAGATATGTATCAGCCCATCTTGCAAGAAACCACACCACTGCCTGACAAACCATAGAAAGAAATGCAATGGGTGGGTAAACTTTATGTAGTTGTTGTTAATGGACAAAATAATACACCATTGTACAGCTACTATATGCTGCACATCTTAAACCAGTCTTCAGAGAGTGCGGGAGAATTCCCCACATTTATTCAGTTGGAAGATCCTATGCTTATTAGAAAACAGACTTGCTAAATGCGACCAGTGATTTTGGGAGGAACAGGCCCAAACTTAACAATCATAATCATTACAAAAGATTGTGAAGATGCCCCAACCCTGGCACATACTTTTCTACAAAGGTATGTATCTACACTTTTGACTCAGAACAATGAACTCGAAAACCTTTTATGAACAAAAAAGAGAAAGAGAAAAGATAAATGTGAAAATGGAATTAGAAATAAGACAGCAGGTAGTTCGATCAATATATTATAAAGTGAGACATAGAGCAGTTAAATTAGTAATGTTGCACAGTGGAGTGCTTTTAACAGACTTTCCATCAGGAAGTGGAGTGCTTTTAATGTGTTTAAGTAGTTATTTGGATTTGTTGGTACTAAGTGGTTAATTGATTTTTTCCATGCCCAAGGGACTTAATTACTATTGTTGTAGACTTGGTCTACTGGAAAAGGGCCTATTCCCGTGGCCAAGAATAATTTACCATAATCCCTTTCTCTCGTTCTCTCCCTTTGGCTTGTCCCTTTCTCTCAATCTCTCCCTCCTTTTGTTCTCTCCCTTCTCTCCTTTCTCTCTCCCAAAACTAATTTTTTCAGCATATTGTGCACCTATTTCCCATGAATCCAGTCTACAAATCCATTGTGCAACCTTTTCTCTAGGTATACAATTTTCCCATAAGCATTGAACAATACACAGATTGTCTAGCGACCAAATTGCTTATGGTAATCCATAACCCAATGAGAAGAGATGGTTGGCCCCCGACTCCACCCCGATGCTCTAGTGCATGAAACGGGAGAATGTAGCAATCATGCACTCAAAAGAAGTGAACAATCGACTTCAGCCTTGAACCAGAAAATACAAGTGTTGTCTCCTACTAGCAATGCCAACAAAATGTATTCTAGCAACCACCACACAAGCCCCCCAATTACTCATGGCATTTGTTGTCAGCTAGATGAGCAGCAATGTCAAAACATAAGGCATCACTTTATGCACATTGGATATGGTGAAACAGACCTTCAATGTTAATATACAATCCTCCTCCAGTCCTTAATACATGAAGACACCTACTCATTCCCATAATGTCCTACATATTTGGCGGTTGAGGCATCAATCTGATTGCATCTAAAGCTTGTGTGAGTCCCTGGGAGAACCTACTACTACTAGATACAAAAATCATGTTGCATCTCCAATGCACCATTTTCCAAAATCTGTGAGTGTTGCGAAGCATCAAAACCAAGAAACAATTGTTCCCGTGCAACAGATCTTCACTTCGGAGATGAAATTCATCTTCTCTGAAAATGCCTCATAAAGGTCACAGCATTGGAGCATAAAAGAAGTGAGGCATTGGATGAAAGATCGTTCATCTCTCTTTGTCACAAACAGTCAAGCTTCTCACTAAACTTCCAATCGTGCAGCCCAGTGATTCTTCCATCTGCAGGACCCATTCATCAAAAAGGACGATTCAGATCGTCTCTCTGTCCCTATTTCTAGCAACTAACTTCATCTGTCACCCTACAAATCCCTCAACATACACCCAACCTCTTCACTCTCCCCGCTCTCAATTTTTCCTCCAGACAGTTAAATTTGTTAAAATGATATTCTCACAAAGGTTCAAGTCTAATTAGATATTGACTCAGTGGATATATAAGTTTTAGTATGACATCATGGAATTCAAAATAAAAAAAAGATCCAAGTCTGTCTGTTTGAGGTCTAGCTCTTTCTTTTTTCTGTAGCATATACTCAAATCCGAAGATTATAGATGAATTCCTTTTCAGCATGATTGAGCATCATCTTTTATAGGAAAATTGATTGACTCCAACATCCAAAGTTGTATTTTGTAAGAAGTTACCTCCATCAGTCGTGGACTAAAATATGCCAACCTCAAATCCGGATCTTGGCACTGCCCACAAAATCTAATGATTGAGCTGCATTCAAATCAATATGTATTAAGAATTAATTTCACACAGTCCCCTAGTTCAGCAATATCATAGGGAAATTCAAGTCCACTAACAAATAAAATTTCCAACTATAAATAAGAAAAATGTCATAGTAATTTTTTTTTAAATGGACTATCATAGTGATTTTTCATCCCCGGCGAAAAGGAGAGTCAAGAATTCAAGTCAAAAGATTCTGGGATCAAAATCTGTCATGGAGTAGAAGGTATAGATTCAAAAATCAAGTATCCTACATGGAGTACAGTTTCATGGAAGGTGTATCTGAGGCGCATAAATCTATTTAGGATTCTGCTCTGGACAGGTTACCTATTAAGGCTTGGAAAGTACAGGATAAAACCTTGGAAAACAAGGAAAGTTCACAGGGAGACATGTTTAGCTAGTAGAGGTTTCGAGGCAGTATTTGAGATTCATTAGGGCACATGCTATTGTTTAGATCCTTAGGAATATCTAATTGAATATCAGTTTAGCTTCAAGGAATATCAATTTAGCTTCAAGGACATTTCCATAGGATTAGATGTTCCAGCAGTTAAGTCCAAGGCAACCAAATTATACAAGCGAGTTTAAAAGTATTATATCCTGAGGTTTGGGTGTAAAGAAACCTCCATGGCAGCACATGAATATAGCTGTTGAAATCCTTCATTTATGCACTTTGTTACTTGGTTGACCCCTCCTATATCCGCTAATTCAATGGAAAATATGTTTGCCAAAAAGGGAGCATCTCTCCAAACACTTGTTTGTCAGGGAAGCTTCTCTTTCATGCCCTTTTGGCTATTAATGACATTATCATTCTTTTCTCAGGAAAATAAAAAAATAAAAAAATAAAGAGAAAGAGAAAAAAGAGTACAGATCAGATTGGAGACAGTTCACAAAGACCCATGAAAAAGAGAGTGAAGTAAGTTTGTTTTAAAAACAGTAACTTAAGTTTTTAACAAACTAGGATACTAGATATGGCCCAAGCTTAAGAGGGAGTATTAAAGTGTGAAGGATAAAGTAGTGATTTAACAGAAGTGATGCTTATGAAAGGAAAAATCAGTGCTTCATCATTTGACCTTCACCAATTTTTAGGAATATGCATCAAGGGATTGCAATGCACCTAATATAACTCTACATGTCACGAAAAGAGTTTGCTGTGACTTAATATTTGGTATGAGAAATCAACAGTAATTTAAATTCACTGCAGCACATAGCTGGAAATCGCCCAATGTCTTTCCAAAATTATCAATGTCAACCCTTAAATCAAACGTCACATATTGCGTAGCATTAATACAGATTTTTTTTTTGAGGAAAGTTGAGCATTAATACAGAGTAGCTGAACGAAGATTATCAACAGGAATATATTTCAATAATCAATCAACTTGCACAATCACCTTACCAAGAAAGTGCAACTATAGGATGTTGTGCTGCTTCTGTAACAGACGGAAACTGATTCAGTAATGACTCTGGCACCTTCCAAGCACATAATTGAGCATTTAGTATCCTTAAAATGTGATAGAATCTACAAAGAAAAAAAAAAAACCCACTTCAGAGTAACTGAGAAATATGGAACTATTGGTTTAAGAAGACTACCTTCTGACTGTGCCAAAATTACAGAGATACTAATAAGACAAAAATAACGGAAAGCTCATTTTAACATGAGAACAATTAAGAAATTTCTCTAAATTTCAGATCTCTTACACTAGTATCCTGATAAATTCTAAATATTAGTGGAATGTCTCATTCAACTATGCATTTCATACTCAACAAGTATAGCTATGAGATGAACTCTTAAACAGCATTGTCTCTTGGATTAGGCCTGGATAAGCACTACAAAGAGCAAATGCATTGATGTGTGGACTTCTTCATCACTCCTGGCAAAACATAGCATATCAAGTGATAGATAAACTGTTTCTTGCTCTCCATGGGTAAGATTTTAAGCTGAATGAGGATAGTTCTTCTAGTTGTAACCCAAATCTGGCAGGAGTGTGGTATTACTAAATCAGCTAGTGGTGGGGATATTTATTTACAGTCATGGGTCCTGCTGGTGTTGTAGATTCATTACAAACAGAGGACCTAGCTGTTCTAACAGGTCTTCAGTGGTGCAGGTTGCATTCTATCGCTGCAGCCCATGTAGAAGGTGATGCTAATGATGTAATTTGTGGTGCTCCCGGTGTAAGCATTTTCCCTTCAGTTATGGGTCCTATTGAAATAAGATTTTTGGTTTTAAAGTACATTTTTATTTCTTGGAGTCATGTTAAAAGGTCTGTCAATGGCCTGACTGACTCATTCGCCGAGGAGGCCAATCTTCAACATCTTCTTGTGAGAGAATTCTTTCAATGATTTCTAGTCATAGATTCATAGTATTCGTTTATTGAGCCCTGAGCAATAGCTCAGGTGGTCTCACTAGGGTGGATATTACGGGAGGTCTCATGTTCGAGTTTCCTAGGGGACATTAGGCGGGTAAGGGTTTATAAAAAAATAATCTGCATTCAAAAAAAAAAAAATATCCATCTATTTCTCAAAAGAAAAAAATGACAGATTATGACAAAACAAAATACCATGCATAGGTATTTTATTTAGAAAAGGAGTGTATTTATTAAGCCCAACAGCAAAATATAGACTAGTAGGGGTTCCTTCCAATAAGATATTGGAGGAAGACAATAAGATATTTGGCACAATCAGAATGTAGTCTATCTATTCTTTCTCAAGAGCTTGCAACTAAATACAATCCAGCAAATACTAGTGATACATTGATTTGAGCAGTAAAATGGATACCATTGGTGTTTCTCCCTCTGCCTTGTCTGCAATCACATGCCCTGCTATCAATAATAGCCAATAAAGTTCCTCTAGGACACGTGTGGGATCAGCTTTTCCCCTGCTCTGTTGAAAGCACAAAAAAAGAAACAAAGGTGGAGCAAGAATCAAATATATTTAGAATTACTTCAATAACCACCACATAAAGGCAAACCCACGCATCAATAAAGTGACAAGATATTAAGCCACTGAAATGAAAATAAATGCGCAAAAGAGAATAGAGTATTGCAAAACAATAAATAAGGTGAAGTGACACCAATAAATTTTTCAAGCATATAAGATGATTTTGATGAATAATAGTTTGATGTAGTGGAGCTGGAGGATGAAATAATTGAAGGATTACCTGAGCTATCGCCCAGGACTCGACCTTGATTCTCCTCTTGCAACCACCATTTTTCAAATCTAAATGCCTTATGCCCCCACTTCTGAGAGTGGGTTTTTTCTTGATTTATTTGTCAAACATGCTATATGTATTGTCCTCTCTTTAGTTCATTTTAATTATTTTCCAATAATACATAAAGATAAGCCAAAATGCCTTCCACACTAGCCCAAATAAATTATCGGGAAAAGCAAAAAAACAAAGTTATCACAGAACCTGATGAAGTAGAGAAAATCGTTCAGAAAATAGTCTTATGAGCAGAGGAATGGCGGTATCAGCTGTTGCACGAGCAATAAGAGCATACGAACTCAATCTTTCGTCTCTTGCTGCAAAGTGCAAACATTAGCTCATGGTCAAGCTCATCAAAAATACTAAAGCAAGGGTGACCCCACGAAACTCCAGAGATCCAATACCTACCCGATACAGAGGCATGAAAGTGCTCCAAGTCATCTCCATCATCAAAAGCAGAATCAGAGGCAGCTATATCAAAAATCTCAATTGTCAGAAACAATTTGACCCAAAGGAACTTCATAAATGAAATTCTGAAATGAGAAAAATAGATGAAAAAGAAAAGTCAAACAGTGCAAAAGTGACGGTTGATGACCAATAGAACGCAATAAAGATTGGAGCCACTATACTGTTTAATTTTTTAGATGAAAGCTTTGAAATGCACCCATAAGAGAATTTATCAATGTGTGTTGACCTAAAATTTTGGAATTAAGAGAAGAATGAAACAGGAAAGAACCAAGACACAAAGAAAAGAGAGAGAAGGCTATATGGAAAACAGCAGCAATAAGAAGCATCAAAACTCGGGCCAAAAAAAAACAACAATTCAACTCTATCCAAATAAGACAAGCCTGAGAGGATTAAACTTACAAGGGCAAAAGACCAAACCACGGTCAACACACGTTTTACTGATAGACCCCCCCAAAGTACAAGAATAGGATTACGCAAATGGAAGTGGTGAACAAAGATACAACAAATGCGGGTCTTGGGCATTAGCTCAGTGGTCCCATGGGAGTTATTGCTGCGGGAGGTCTTGGGTTCGGGTCTCCACAGCAGCATTGGGAGTAAAACTTGTAATTGGGAGTACAATGTATTCACTTTCTCAAAAAAAAAGATACAACAAATGCAAGTTAGCAGAGAAATAGTTGAGAAATTCAGATAGTCAACCCTAACATAGTAGTGCAAAGGTTTCTAATAGCTTTTCTAAGAAAGCTTTAATATCAATGATGTAATGAGAATGATGATAATGATGATAACAGGATGGTAAAATGTGGATCGAGATACAAGAGGTTCTATATAATGGGGATTAAAAACTATAAATCAATGGTCTATCTCTTAGCAAGAGCAAGGGAGGGTCATTGTTTTATCATGGGCCAAAGTTTTTGTTTGCTTTAAGTTTTAAGGCATTAGAATCTATGAGATATCTCCGACCTCAGGGTAGCAACGGCTTCCCATAAACGGGGAACCTGTCCCAACCTGACCCACTAAAAGCGGGTTCAATTTTGATATTTTACACCACGAGGCAGGTATTGTAATTTTTCTTAAACCCGTCACGGGTTTGGGGCAAGGATGGGTTTCGCCCAAAAAACCCAACCCAACCCACAAGTATTTACGTAAAATAAAAAAATAAAAGGGTATAACTGAAAACATTTCTAACCCTAACATTCTCCCCAAATCCGTCACTCTGTCTCCACTCTCCCAACTCATGACTGTCTCCTCCCTCTTCTCCTTCTCTAATCTCCCGTGGGCGTTGGAGCCCACTCTTTCTACTACTGGATCTCGACTCTTTCTACTAAATTAGAGGCAGAATGACCCAAGGGTCTAGAGAGAGTAAAACATGCATGATCTCAAATGACACCTCCAAACCCAGCTGAACCTAGGTTGCCAATGGCAGAACCAACAAAATTTTACTTCAATATACCCCCATCAAGCAACAAGCTTTCTGAGTTGTAAATTCATGGTCATACATCAATATTCGCAAATGGCTGAGATGATGCTCTTGTTAAAGAGGGGCTGCCCTCGCTATGGTCAAATTCTGAGGATATCCCCAATGGATTTTGGTGAGATCCTATAAAAACCAAAAATCTGTTATACCAAAGCCAGATATTTCTAGCAAAGGAGCAGTGCATAAGTAGATGAACAATGGATTCCAGGTTAGATTCACACAATGAGTAAGCAAGAGAAAAGAGCAAGGCCCTCTCCTTGAAGTACAACCTTATGAAAATCTTAGCATGCACCACAGTCCATAGAAAAAAGTTTGACCTTCGAGAGGGATAGGTAATTCCCATGCCCAACAGCTTGGGTGAGGAGAATCCCACAACTGGCCGTACCAACTTAAATAAAGTTTATACACAAAGCTAAAATAATTTATTAATTAGAAAAAGGAAGGACTTCGCATAAGAAACTGAATATCGATGATAACCATAGAATAATGTTTCATGCAAAAGTCAACATTCTTGAGTAGCACAAACTTGAAGGAATTACCTTTTAATTCAGACTCGAGAATGACCGTAAATACTGCAGCAGCCATAGTTTTTCCTTCAGGTGACATCATGTTCACATTTATATCAGTTGCTTGACCAGATGACATATCCTTGGGCTGTCAATAAAATTCCACTTAAGTTTAATTGTTTGCTTTGAAAACAAGTCATACATACAGAGAGTAACACATGTTGCACTACTGAGAAAAACGAACTATGAGAAGACTATCTGAGGCAAACACCTGAAGAATACTATTCCATGTATCTAACAAGATATCCAGAGCATCTGAACTCCATGTTTCCTCTTCGTTAGCTTGAGCAACAAAGGCTTTAACAACTTCACAAGTCAATGCAGATAAGAGACTAAGTGTCCCAAAAGGGCTGCATATTCAAACAGTTTAAATTTCAGCCATACTACATCCAGCATTTCTAGCTGCAAATGTAATTGACTGCAAAAATACCAGAGTGAAAAACTTCCTCACCAACCTCATAGATCTCAAAAGATTGTCAAACATCTGCATAGAAGTCAGATTTGCCATGGAAAGCAAAGCGCGACAGCCATCAAGCATTTCACTAAACAAACATAAAAAAAAATGAGCGGGTGTCCAAATTTTTTTTTGAGGAAAACGGGTGTCCAAATTTAGATAAAATTTAAAAAATAAAGATCAACCTCTCGCTTTTTCCACATCTGATAGAAGATGAGACAGCTTCAGGAGGATTGACCCATTCAATAACACCAGAAAGTATTACGGCAAGATGTTTTTCCAGTGTTTCGGCATTATCTGCAAATCTCAAAGCACATATTAAAAGGAGCGTGCACTCAGTTACTAACACACTATATAAGAACCAAGAATTGCAATTGAAGGATGGAATTCCAAAAACTGCCCAATGAGAAAATGCCTTTTAAAGTGTGCATATTAGGAAAGTGAACTTAAGCAGTAGCTCAGTGCCCACGTGCAGGATTTAATTGTGGGAGGTCTTGGGTTAAAGCCTCCTCAAGGACATAGGAATTTATCTAAAGTTTGTATTATGGGAGCCTACATCACTTAAAAGAAAAAAAAAAAAAAAAAAAAAAAAACAAAAACATGAATATAATAGGTCAAAGTGACCGAGTACATAAAAGCATGGTGAATGAATGCAGCATGAAGAATAAAACAGCAACAGGTGACTCTGTAACTATCAGTATTTGTAAAGTTGAATCCAAGGTCCAACCTAAACAACTACTGAGTTAGAAAGCCCCTTCCCCAATTAATAAACCTACAACATTTTTTTTCATGAATTTATATGGGAATAATCTCTAAAAAGCCTTTCATGTATGGGCATTCTTTGAGCCCATAGCTCGTGGATTTTGAACTGATGTCTAATAATACTCACTTTAGTACATTGAGAGCAGAGATTACCTGAAGGAAATATACTTCCTGATAAAGAACATAACCGCACTATAAGCTGCCTGGCAGAAACGGCAAGAGGACTATCTATCCAGCTGCTGTCAGAAGTAAACTTCTGCCGCAACATTCCATAAAAGCCCAAAAGCCAACCTACATGTCCCCTTGTAATTAAAATATCTTGCCATCTGGGTCCTGGCTACAACCAGCAGTTGAGAAGAAAAAATTAGTACTAGATCATGAAAAATGTACAACAACAAAGAAGCAAACAGGAGAAAGCTTTACCTGTACCAAGACACATTCAGTCTTCCTCAGCACATTAAGCCTGGCACCTGATCCAAAGGAATTTCTTTTGAGCTTGCTCAAGGCAACACCACTTGTAGTGCACTTGAAATCCCAGTTCATAATTTGAAACATGAAGCGTAAAGCAGCAGAGCAAGCTTTGATTTCCGATATAGTTGCACCAGAATTTAAGATTTTATCTGAAACACTCAGAACTGCATCTTGGGCCCAGCAGTAAAATGACTGGAAAAAGGGGTAACATTAACATCATTGCCTCTCATTACAAAATAATTCGATGTAAAAAATAAACTTTTTAGATATTGGTAGCATTGGTGAAAGAAGCGAAAGGTACAAGCTCAGCCGTATGGACACCTTTAGCTAAAAAATCAGCAAGTGAATTTGCAGATCTAGGAATTATGCCATACAACAATCTGCCCTGTCAATGACAACTTCAGCTCATCAAAAACAGCTCTCAGCTTCCATGGGGGTTAGCGGATTGTGTAGCCCAGTTAAGAACCAGCTTGGAATCCCCCTCGATGTTAAGTAGTCCACCTACCTGCTCCCTAAGAAGCTTAACACCAGCTAGTAGTGTGTGTGCCTTGGCTTCATTAGAGGTGCAACGGTCAAGGGGACCAGAGAACAAGAGTGTGTACCCACCAGTACTGTCCCTTATTGCACCCCCAATCCCAGCTGGCCCCAAATTGCCAAGCGAGGAGCCATCAAAGTTTAGTTTCAAACAATCATGTGGAGATGGCTTCCACTCCTCCATTACCACTTTCTTTGGACTGGTGAAGTGAATGATTTTCCTCCAGTGCCTGTGAATGATTTTCTTTGGACTGGAGATGGCAATTGTTGGGTGTTGCCTGACCACAACAGAATGTTGTGGATAACTTTTTCAATAAGTCCCCTATTGTGCTGCATTGATTGCAGAAAATCCTAAAGGGTAATCAAGGATTACTAACTTGTTTGATGTTAGGATGCCCTAATTGAAGCCAGTGTGAGCCCTACCTTATCAGTACCAGCACTTTGTGTTTTGGCAAACTTTTTGCTGAGGATTGACGTGTTAACTTGGTTTAGATTAACTGGAGAGTGAATTTAGTGATTTTTGTGGTAAATATGGCTGACTTGGGTCAGAAATTATGAAAATTCATATTAAACAACATAATTCAGGTCGCTGCAAAAAAGTTAACCAGATTAAATACTGCATCGACCAGCGTGGTTCTTAAAGTCAACGGGAAAGAGAAGTATCTTTAAGGGTGATCCCTTGAGAAACCTTAGAACATGTGTGTAAATAGAATGGATTCTAGATTAAAAATGTCAAGTTATCAATGGTGAGATATTAAAAAGATATGGGTGCATACCCCCAGATCTGCTAACTCTATGACAGCCTAGCAAAAAATGGTGTACACTGTCCTCAGCTTGTAATTACAAATCAATCTGATGTACTCCACTAGCCTAATGCTTAAGTGTTCTTATTGATGTAAATTTTTCAACCAAATCAATAAAATCTCATCATTTCAAAAAAAAAAAATTGGATTTCCCTTAAGAATCTATATCATCAGGAGAGTCTATCAGTGTCTGTGATCATTAATGCATGTTTCTCAAGCAACAGTATGGTTTAGATTCAATGAATAAATAATTGAATGCTTCGTCTATAGTATAGGAAACCTTGATTTCACAAACAACTAACAAATTACGATCTGGATTTCCAATTTTAATAGATAAACCTGAAGGACAGAACATAGCGTTTTTACTGCTATAACATGAAGAGTAAATAAAGAAATAAAAATATAATAAAAATTTAATAAAAATATATAAACGTAAATATAATTTCAAAAGAAAAAACTAAAAAACAAAAATTAAAAAATTAAACAAAAAAAGGACTTAAATGATAACTCAAATCCACAACTTTATTATACAGCAAAAACTTTTTTTTGAGAATAATGATCTCTTTGTTTTACTCTCAGAAAGAATTTTACAAGTTTTGCATACATGTGCTTCACCTGCTCCTTATGCGAGTTGGTCAGCAATTGAATTTGTTGATCTTGGTGTTGAACTCCATGTTATATGCCAATCTGTTGTGATGTCCAACATTTGATCAAAAGTGTGCTTAAACTTCCAGGGGATGTTTGTTGTTCCTTTGGCCCAATTGATAGTGAAAGAAAACCATAATCTATTCCACCCTTGTTTGTCAAAACTTTGAACAATGGTAATAAAGCGGGTCTCCAGGTGACAATTCATCCTGTTGAAGAATGGGGATAGTTTATTTCCCATAGGTAATTGTTGTTGGAATTATCCAATTATGTTCAAGAATTGCAGAGCTTTCTTTCATGTGTCTTGTGACATATTCCTACAAACGTAGAGGTCCATATTTGCTATTGTAAATAATTTCAGATTAAGTTCTTAATGAAAGAAGCTTAGAGGTCAATTTTTACTCTCTAACTAGACAGAGAACATTTTGCACACTTTAGCAACATCTCTTCACTTCTTCCTTTCGTGTGATTCTTTCTGACTGAAATAGAATTATCACTTTTCAAAGAAAACATACGTATTAGAACAATCACTCATATGTGAGCCGCCACCCAAACTGTCTATATATAGAATCCAAGAAAAGCCCACGATGAAGGGAAATGTTAGGAAATAATTCCACATTAAACTTTAGTATGATCTTGGGTTTATTAGTTGGAGAAGAGGCTTCCAACTTGGGCTTATTACGCATGCAAGGAAACTGAAAGCAAGGGCATTTTTGTCCAAAGGTCAAAGAATAGTCAGTTTGACATTTAAAGTTGAAGAACCATAATTTTGATTAAAAAAAAAAAATAGATTGATAGATCTTAAAAAAAAATTCGCTAAAATGAATAAGTAATGAAACAGAGTACAACTCCTGGCCTTTTGACAAGCACTCATTCTCCCTTTCCTCATGCTCTTTCCTCCCTCTTTTCAATTAACAATTAGAACAAAAATCAGCATAAAATATAATAAGAACGAAAATTTAAAAAATAAATGAATGAATGCTCTCCAAAAAAAAAAGGAAGCAATAACAAGAGCAAAAGGCAAGCAGTAGAAACACCTGCAGGTAGTCTAATTCCAAAGAGTCTCGACACTGAGCATGAAACTCTGCAGGAAGTCCCATTGCAGTTGAAGTAGAGAGTGAAAACTCTGAGACCTGCCAAACAAAACTGTCAAAATCAACTACAGTAAAGAGTGAAACTCTATGCAATAGAATTACTGTTTAAAAGCTACACTTTTTATAATAAGTGTTGTTAAGTACCAAGGATTCCAGAAAATTGATCCCTGTGAATTGAGCTTCTGACCCATGCATGCCAACAACAGCGCGCTTTATCTTCATAAAAAATTAATAAAAATAATCAGGACTTTATGGGAAAAAATGGATTCGTAGGAGACTTAAAATTACAACAGTCGTATACTAAAAATCAGTATCAAGAAGCCAATTTAAGTGGTGACAGAAAAAAAAAAAAACAGCTGCAATATTGAGTATTTGTCCATACCAAAATGATTGGCTCAATAAACGACATTAGGAATTTTTATGGTATTTAGGATGTAGACTATTCCCTCTAATATTAGTAATACGACAATGAAAGCACACAGGTTAATACCTCAGAGAAAAAAGTTTCACGCTCATCGGCAACAAGCTCCAGCCTACACATGACCATATGAAATTAAAACGACAACCCTGCAGCACTTCTATCTCAAAAAAGGAAAATATTTCTTGCAGCATATATTAAAAAAAGAAAGCAGCACATACCAGCCTCTTTTCATCAACTGAGCACCAACAGCAGAAACTTTTGCTTGCACATAAGCATCCGGTGAACTCGCATGTTGCATGGCATAGAGTAGGCAGAAACTGGAAGAGAAAGCATCCTTTTAAACAAATTTCAGAACCAAATTTTCAATATATGTTAAGTTTTAAATTCAATTACGTTAGCAAGTAAAATATTCATCTTGACATACTTAATCAAGCCTTTCCTATCTCCTTTAGAAAGAAATCCCCATTCTCTTATAGCTGCATTGCGAATTACAGCTGCAGCCTGAAACCTTGCATTTGGTAGCTGCGAATTTTCTGAAATTATCTGACCATCATCAGTTTTCTATCCAGGCAAATGGCAGCCATTGAAAATGTTAAGAGAAAACAACACAGAATATGTATATGCTGAGCATGTAGCAAGCTAAGTTTGAAGAATTGCATTTCGTGAGTTCTTCAAGTTACTTAGAACCAAAAAAAGGCCTTGTATGCACATTCTATCTTCATCTCTATACAGAACCACCTAAAAGGGAAACAAGAAAGACACGATCAATTTGTGCAATCATTTTCGTACTTCAGGTTATTTAACCATCCAAAAGGTACAAGGTTAGAAGACAAAGGTAGCTTTGTAATTTAATTACAGGGGTATTTCTGTAATTTTGGTTATCGTCTGGTATTTACTGTATCATTGGGTTGTTGTGGGGAATATGGTGTTAGTGGTTATTCATGTTCCTATGTTTGGCCCACTGACTATTAGTGAGGGGCATATATGTGACTTTTTTATTCCTTGAAAAATTTTTTTTTTTTTTTTTTTTTTTTTGAGAATAATGATCTGTTTTTGTATTCATTGTGTAAAAATGTTACAAGGCTTCTTCCTTTCATGGAAGAGTGTGCTGTGAAATGAACTGTATACAAGGCTTCTTCCTTGAAAAATATTTTGATCATCATACTACCATACCAAGAATGAAGAAGCATGAAGAATACGGTCGAGGAGACTGTTGTAGCGCTAAAATAGTTGCCTCAGCAGATGTTAGGTTCATGTGCATCTGCACAAAAAGCGCATATTCAATTGAACACAGCACATCCAAAATATCACTGCATAAAAATCTACAAACTACACAAAAAGGATTGCTCTTTAAGCAAAATATGGTGAAATTTATCACATGATTTTCATTTTCTGTTTGGAAAGCACTCGTTTATTGGTCAAAGCCAAAAGCAAAATACAAGAGGAGGTCCATAGCTTAGCAGACTAATACATTAAGTGGGGTCCTATACAACAACCGATTGGAGAGAAAAGCCTTCCTTAGCAAGCAGGTATGCACTTAAATTGGCTGTCCTGGGAATACTCCAAGTACTATCCATGCCCTTTGACAAATAAAAAATTTCTGAAAAAACATGCTTGAGACGCCAAGGAGATGAGAGGCCCTTGCACATTGGATGACATTGCTAGGGTCACATTCAACAATAAAAGGGTTGCCTAGAAGATCCTCAATCTGCTGCCCCTAAAACCCCTGCAAATGATGAGTCAGAGATTCCTATGGGACCCGTAAAAGTGCACAAGACCAGGGCCCCATGGATGCAAAAGATGCCACCAAAAAGAGAAACCAGGGTTGGGTTACCAAGGGAGGATCGTAGAAGTTGAGGTTGGTTTCATAGCAATGCAATGACTGTAGGTTGCCATTGTAGGTTGAGAGAGGGGGGGAGTGAATTATAGTAATGCAGTTTTCATACCAACCAAAGCATCTTTTAATTTTTTGTTTAATTAGATCGCTTTCTGAAAAAACATTTGAAACGAATAACTTAGAAAAACGTACCATTCCTGACTAATCCGAATTCAGGATCCAACAACCAGCCTATTTTATTTAAGTCACGTGTAAAAATAAATGCCTTCACTGACGGAGAGGAATCTGCGATCACTTGTGTTACCAATGTGCAACTGACAAACATGCTTAAGTGTCGCTTCCACATTTTAAAATTGCTAGAGTTATAGGCTCCTCAAGATTATAAAAGTCATATAGATAAAGACGTACACACCAATGATGAAATGCACCAGATACATCAGAAACATTTTAGCTTATCTAGTGAAAGAATATGAGAACTATCACGCTTTGGCAATACACTTTCATTATCTGAAGCTGATCACCAAGTAAACAATACATATATGCGTTATCAAATGTAACACAATCCAGGATATTCAAGTGAGAAAGATAGATTAAGAAAACTAAACAACCATTGCCTTGTGAAGTTAGATAAACGGGGGAATGGGATGAAAAGAAAAAGGACTAGTAAAATGAAAGAGTTTCGGAAGAAATCGCTTCAAAAAAATCTGCGGATGACATGTAGGAAAATTTAGGTAGAACTAATAAATTGTTTCACTTAAGACATCCAGCGGATGGCTAGGCCGCACGGCCAGCACCAACGGACGAACCTGAATCGAGTTGCAAGCATCTTCGATAGCTCGCATGGTGGATTGAAGCTGAGCAAAATCAGTTGCTCCCCCATCCAAAAACCCTTGCATCTTCTACCTGGGTTCCACGGAGAAGAATGCGTTGCTAGCGATCCACAGTGAGGACAGACGAGCAAGTAAGCAAACCTCAGGATCCGCAGACAGCAGCCGCTGAATTGGCGGGACAGCGGCTTTGGGAATTTACAGCTTCCCTCCACCGTTCTTTTTCATTCTTTTTCCCTTTTATTTTTGTATTAAATATTAATTGAGTGAGTGCCCTGAATCACAATTACTTCTAATGCCCCTACAGTTTTTATTTATTGTCCGCTAATCCCCGGTATACAGCCCAAATATGCTGTATATCGCCTTACAATAAAGTAATTACGTTTGCATGTACTACAAATAACACAAATAAGCCTAATTACATACACTATATATGTTATTTCTTCTTCTTAAGCTAACAAATGTAGATTTAGGTTGTTATAAATTTTCTTAGTTCCTATAATATATAAAAATCAGAATATAATTTTAATATTCAAAATCATCATTTAAGGAAAATTATGACTCATAGATCAAGTATTATTTAAATATTAAATTACAGATTAATATTGATAAAATAAAGTATTATTTAATATTAAATCACAGATTAATATTGACAAAATATTAAGTAACGGGTTTAGAGATTTACTTACAGAACTAACTGTTTGATCTTATGAAATTTATATAACATATCAGTTAATGATCTATAATATATTATTATGTTATATATAATATATTTTTCTGTTCTATATAATAAATTAGTTAAAGGTATAAATTTTTATTATAGATAGATTTTAAACTTATAAAACTGACATAACATATAAGTTGATAGTATATACTATATACTATATTATTATAATATGTATAATATATATTTTTATTCTGAATAACATATTATTAATTTATTATTTGATGTATAAACCGGTTAAGTGGGTCATTTTTTTATTGCATTCATGACTAATCGATGTTTTGATATTTAAACTAATAATAGTTTTATGAGTGTAATTCTCGCCACTACAATTATAACTTTTGTGTTTCTTCAATCTTCCAATTCACTGATCAACATATTGTGCTATATATCAGTCAAAATCCATAATGTTAGTATTTTTCTCGCGGGTCCGTCGTGCACAAGTGGGCGTTAAGAACGAAGGCTGCAACCTTTTTGTTCCTCTTCTCCACGTCGCCGGAAAGTTGGAAGTTTCTCTCTGTTCTCGTCTATCACGGGTGGTTTCTCTGTTGACGGCCGTAGCCCTAGTGATTAACGTGGAAGGGAAACAGGGCTTCGAGCTTTAGGAAGAGGAGATATGATCGAGGAAGTACAAGTGCGTTTTCTTGAACTGGGTTGTGAGGAATCTGAACTCCTGTCTTCCTTTTGAAATACCTTTTGTTGTTGTGGCAGTGTTTGTATTTTAGGCTCTGTGTTTCTAAATTTTTGTGGGTAGCACGAATTGTGAGAAACTCTTTCATGATAGTTGTACTTGTTCTAGTAGGAGACTTCTCGGCTTTTCGAAGTCTTTGTGGACTCCGCGGATGCTCTGATTACTGATGTAGTCTGTTTTTCAGCTCTGGTCTTCGTCCTTATGATACAGAATCAAAGTGTCTCCTTTCTATTTCGTACTTCTCGGATAGATGGTTAGCGACTGATATATTTGAAGAGAAAAAGTAAGTTAGGGACTTGTGCTTTTCCTTCTGGTCGGAGTTTTGTTAATCCTTTTTATATTGGAGTGCTCCTTTACTCAGCGCTTCGAAACGACGTAATATGGTTTTGATAGTAGCTGTTGCCGAAATGTTCTTGAGTTTTGTTTTATGTCTTCTGTCATCTCTGTAACTTTCCTTGTGATGGAGTTCCTCGGGAGCCACAGAAGAGAGCAGATCTGCTGCAGCTTGTAAGTTGGAAGTTTCATGTTTTGGTGAGGAAATTAATCTCTGGCCCATGTCAGATTAGATAAAGACGGGTGTTTTATGTCCTACTTGCATATATCTTATTTAAATCTTTGAAACATCACTGTTTTCTGGAAGAAGAAATGAGCTTGAGTATGTTGTTAAATCAATCAAGTGGAAGTATCGATTGTGTAAATGAATTTCGAGTGACTCCAAAGTGCCTGATCCTTGGGAATGTCAATTGTTTGAATATTGTTCATCCCAGTTCTGTACTCAAATGTTCTACATTAGATCTTGAGCAAAGTTCGTCGTTCAGATGCCATTCTAGCATCCGAAGAACCCGGTCACAATGTAGAGGACAACAAGGAGATATCTATGTGGAAAAAGTTATTGTCAGGGACAATGAAAGATCCAAGTCAGAAAGATATGTAAGTGGCCTGAATAAAAAACCTGGAGATCCTCAAAAATATGTGAGCCAGGCATCAGAGGCACCAGTTCTGTGCCTTGAAGGAGCCTTTGTTCACAACAATGAAGATTCCAATAATGCCATTTTACTCAAATTTTGCAATAATGGAAAGTTAATGGAAGCAGCTAACTTAGTGGAAGTGATGGCACGGATTAATCAGATTCCTGACTTTCCAGTTTGTGAAAATGTTATTCGCGGTCTAATCAAAGCAAACAGGGTTGACAAGGCTCGCAAAGTTTTGGGAATCATGGTCATGTCAGGTGGGGTCCCTGATATAATCACTTACAATATGGTTATTGGGGGCCTTTGCAGGAAAGGGCAATTGGGAGCTTCCATTGAACTTTTGCAGAGCATGAGTTTGAGCGGTTGTCCACCTGACGTTATCACATACAACACAATACTTAGGTGTTTATTCAACCTGGGCAGGTTTGATCAGGCAATTTCATTTTGGAAGGATGAGCTAAGAAAAGGTTGTCCTCCGTATCTGATTCCTTATACTATACTACTTGAGTTGGTCTGCAAGAACTGTGGCACTGAGCGGGCTTTGGAAGTTTTGGATGATATGGCAATAGAAGGTTGTTATCCTGACATTGTGACCTATAACTCTCTAATAAATCTGAGTTGTAAAGAGGGGCATTACAAAGAGGTGACACTTGTTTTATATGATCTTTTATCACGCAGAATGGAGCCTAACGCCATCACTTATAATACCATAATCCACTGTCTCTGTAACAACATGAATTGGTCTGAGATAGATGAGATCCTCACAATTATGAGCCAAGCTTCCCATCCTCCAACTGTTGTCACTTACAATATCCTTATCAACAATCTCTGCAAGTGTGGGCATTTGGATCGAGCCATCGACTTTTTGGATCAGATGATTGCTACAGGATATGTTCCTGATATAATTACTTATAATACTCTAATTGATGCTCTATGTAAAGAAGGCATGATTGATGTAGCTTTTGATATACTGCACTCTTTAAAAGGGACTGCCTCTTCTCCAGTTTTAGTAACTTACAATATAGTCATTAATGCACTGGCAAAGAGAGGTGATTTGGGGAAAGCTATTGGTCTATTTCAGGCAATGACTGGTGGTGGGATTTATCCAGATAGGCTTACTTATGGGTCGCTAATTAGAGGCTTTTGTCAAAATGATTCAATGGAAGAAGCTGTAGGATTGTTGAAGGAAACAGGAAGAAAAAATATTAAGATCGGAGTTGGTATATTCAGTGTTGTGATTCAAGGACTATGTAGGAAAAAGAAACTGGATCTTGCAATCCAAGTTTTAGATATGATGATATCTAGGCGATGCAAGCCAGACAAGACAATTTATGCCAGTATAATTGACTCTTTAGCTGCCAGCGGATTGAATGACGAGGCTGTTGAACTACGTAAGAAATTGGAAGAGCAGAATGTTTTTATGGAAGAAGCAATACCCATTTAAATCATGTGTTTTCTACTTGCCGCCAAAGATTCGAGATTCTTTTTTGTCTGTGGCCTATACATCACATTGGTGAGGTGAGTTTTATTTCTAGTCACCACTGAATTTACTTTCATTTAATGGGACAAGGATTGCTGCCAGTGGACTTGGGTCGTGAGGAGGTGAATAGATATGACTGCAGGGTTGTAGGAATCTGAGAAGCACTGGGACTCGTAAAATCATAAAAATCATTGAAATACAAAATCTTTAGGATTACAGTACATATCATAAGAAATTATGAAAGCCATAAAAATACACGAGCCATCTTAATATGGAATACTCGGTCTACCCTATGGTTCCCATATGAATAGTGCACAATCGAATTTAGAGAAGTTCCCAGCCCATCCCAATGTATTATCAGGTACAGAATGCCCAGAAGACCAGTATGAGAAGTGGTATGCAAGTTTCAGAGGCAAATCAAATTCTATATGATCAATCACAGAAAGAAAAATGCAGTTGAATCTCTTTTAGGCTGGGAAAACAATGATCCAGACAATTTTATTTGTGCCGTTATTGATTCACTTTGGCATTGAAATTAGTTATTTGAATGAAGCAGAACTTTGTCCTTCCTTGCAGAAGCAAATAGACTTCCTTTTTCACTCTTAATTTTTTGAAATACCAAAACTAGCTCTTTTTAAAAGTCAACTTATTGTAAAGGAGATTCTTGCAGTTATCAAATATTGGTTGAATGGAAAAGTCCTCTACTATGAGTTGAGGACTTGTTGATGAAGAATCTGATATACGCTTATAGTTCTGTTTGACCGATCAACCAATATTATTGTGTTAGAAGTTGAATTTCTATCATTTATTGTGTGTCTCAAATGCTGATTTCTTGATTACAGGACAGCAAACACACTGCAATTGCTACTAATCTCAGTTACCGGCTACAGGTTTCAGCACATAAGAGTCATTGACGAGAAAGAGTTTCACTTGTATGTGCTCTTCGTTTCCCTCCGCAGTCTTGTAGTTTTAGACGCTTCCATTGTAAAGTACTTCATTAAGAAGCTTCAGGGACAAGTATTTGTTATAGCATTTCATTGGTTGCAAGGTGTTTCAAAGTTTTGTGCAGAGAAGAAAAAAGAAAGAATATGAAAAAGATGCATTTCAGCCTACCTGTGAAGAACCCAAGCCAAGATACTTGTCTTACTTTTTTCATTAATTGTTCCTTCTTCCGATTGTTAACATGAACTGGGATCTTTGTCTAGCATAGATAGGTGCTACTAGAGTAAGACTCTAGGGTGCCTCAAAATGCACCAGCAAGTGTTTAACGCCAAAGGTAACAAGGATTTGAGCATTGCGTTGTTTGCAGGAAACAAAGTTATTTCCACCTCCTGGAAGAACTTACTTGCAGAACATACGGAATTCGTTTGTTATCGTCCACGCAGAACAAGGAAAAGAGAACTTGCATATAACATTATCAACATGGATCCGAAACACAGAAGTTGCCAATTATACACAAACAAATATGTGGCTAACTACACTGAATATGTAACAACATTCAATTTCAAAAAAAAAAAAAAAAAAAAAAGGTAACAATAGTTTTCATTACTCCCTTCTGTCACCTGGGTCTGACCCGTTTGTCTTCTTCCCTCCGTTTCTCTACTTCCCTGTTTAGTTATTCTCTTTTTCTCCAGTTGGGAAGGTGGAAAATAACCCACAAACGGGAGAGTTGGTAGTTGCCAGTAAATTTAGAGTTTTTGCACAGGAGAATGAAGCGCTAGTTGAAGAGCACCAAAGAAGACGGTCCCGTGGGAGCGGAGAGCAATTGGAGATTTGCCACCCCTTAACAAGTTCACCAGCAAGCCACAATATTGAATTTAACCTTCGAAAGCAACATCCAAAAACATCACTGAATGGCTTCTGTCACTATGAAGCTAGTACGGCAAAGTTCCTGTTCAACCGTTTCAGAAAAGCCTCAGAAACGGCATGCCTAGCAATCAACTCTTTTGCCAATTCCATTGCTTCAGATCTCCACCCAGCATATGCAAAGCCTTCTGTCAATAGAACGTATGTAGTTTCATTCGGCCTGCACCCCTTCTCAACCATTTGTGCAAGCAAATTTATAGCGGCATCCATCCTATGTGCCTTGCACAAACCAAGTAGGACGCTATTATACGTGATGGCTGTAGGTTGGAATCCACCGTACTCCATGTCATCGATCATTTCAGTTGCCTCTTCTACCATACCATCTCTGCATAAACATGATATCAAAGCATTGTAGGTGATTTCATCAGGCTCAATTCCTTTCTCCATCATCTCAGATAAAAACTCCAGAGCCCTAGCTTGGTTTCCACTATTCCACAAGCCTCCAATCATTGTATTATATGTACTCACATTGGGAGAACAGCCTGTGCTTTCTAGTTTATAGAACATTTCCAGAGCTTGATCTGCATTCCCACTCTTACAGAGAGCCCCCAAGATTGTATTATAGTTGACAATATCAGGGATACACCCATTTGATATCATGTACTCCAAGAATCCAATTGCAGCATCCAACTTACCTTCTTTGCAGAAAGCAGAAATCAGGGGGTCATAACTGTAAGTATCCGGAGCAATTCCTGTGGCCACCATCTCTTTCAACAAAGTCATGGCCTTTTCAACCCTGCCCTCTTGACACAGCGAGTTGATCAAGATGCTGTAAGTAACAACATTAGGTTTACACCCTCTTGAGATCATCTCACTCACCAGTTTTTCTCCATCTTCCCATCTCTTTTGACTCAGGAATCCTCTCAACAATATGTTGTATGAAATGACATCTGGTTCACAACCCCTAGCAGGCAAGCTCTTCACAAATTCCCAAGCTTTGTCAACCATCCCTTCCTTGCACATCCCTCTAACGATCACATTGTAAGTGTACATATCAGGAACAAGACCTTTAGCAGACATTTCATCCAAGCGGTTCATTGCTGCAGTTATCCCTCCAGCAGTGATGGTTGCCTCTATGATAATCGTGTATGTAACCACACTAGGGTTACAATTATCTTCAAGCAAACCATCTAAAAGCTTCAGAGCCAAATCCAGTTTCCCTCTCGAACAAAGGTTTCCTATAAGAATATTGTAAGTGACTGTGTCAGGAGAACGACCCCGGGACCTCATCCGCTGTAAAACCTCGGTGGCAGATTCAATCCGACTTGCCTTGCAAAACCCACTTATCAATGCATTGTAGGCGAAAACATCAGGGCTTCCGTGAGCTTCGAGAATCTCCATGACCTTAACCGCTTTCTCAACATTTCTCAAGTTGAAGAACCCCTTTATAAGCTTGGTGCACAGAATCACATCAGGCCGGTAACCCTTTTTCACCATGTATTCAAGGAAATGGAGCGCTTCGTCGTACTTGCCCGTTTTGCAGGACCTATTGAGAAGCTTCATGAAATGGGTATCCTTGTAATCAAGTGTCTGAGCTTGAGTTGCTTTTGTTACACTCGAAAACCTCATCCTAGGTCGATTTCTCGGGTTAGGATTTCTACAGCAGAAAATGCAACTGTATGTGTACCGGGAAAGAGGTTTTGTGCGTTCGCGGACAGGAAGGGAGTGACAGAAAAATTCGGTGGACAGGGAAGCCATGGGATTACTTCTCGAAGCCTTTCTCGCCTGTCCGTAAGCACTCTACTTGACGAAACTGAGCTACGAGTGACATAAAGTATCCACAAACCCGTAAAGGGTTGGGAGAGCGAAGAGAGACATCGCCGTTAAACCCCCAATATTGATTCTTCAGGAATCTGCAGGACCATGCGTGTACAGAGAATTGATACAGAGCTCATGGCAGAGACGTAGAAATCGCTCAGTTTGGCAGAAGAAAGTACCTCAGCCGTGGAATGCACGAAGAATCGACGAAGGTATTCGCATTCTGGCCGTGGGAAGAATCTGTGGTCAGACTTGAGATCACACACACACACACCAGTCCATTTTCGAAGATAAAAGACTGCGTTTGGCAAGTCCCAGAAAATTTAAATGCATCGTTTCTTCTAAATTCCTGTTTCCCACCACCAGTACGCAGTACGGCAGTAGCAAGACAAGCAGCAACTACCCTTTGATTGTTTCTGTCTGAAAATGCTAACAATCGGGTAAGATAATGTGTAGAGGTCAAGGAATCTTCAAGATATTGAAAATTTCTTGCTTCTTTTTCTTTAGTTTAATTTAGCAAGCAAGTGATTAAAAATTACTCTTTAAATTTATTGGAGTGAAATAAAATAAACTAATTAATTATTAAAATTAGTGATAAAACCCACAATGTATACTAATTAATTAATTATTAAAATGATAGCAAACATCTAGAAACGGGAATTCACAACATAATATATACTCTCATAACATAAGAAGTAGATTATCGTTCAAACCAAACCAACAGACACGTTCTTCAAATAATACATCAAAGTCTGTAATCCCACAGATTCTGATCTAAGCAAATACATCGTGCCAATTCTTATCCACCCTGAAAAGTTCCCAACCTCAGAAAAAAGGGCGTCTCAGTATTTCGGGGGCGGTTTCTGCGTCGGCAGCAAACCAAATCGTTTCTTCAAAAGCACTCGCTGTCTGGAGTATTTGTCATCCGGAGAAAAGCGGGCTGGGGACAGTAAAAGGAATGTGCATATGAGTGAGTAAACGCTAAACAGATAATTTTAGGATAACAATCCCAGTTACAAAAATCTGAAGCAGCTCCAGATGCAAGATCACAAGTGCTGAGAGAAAATGCCAGCAAAAGACGACAATGGAAAGGGAGAGCACTGGGTAGAGAAAAAACAAAAAAATGAGCAAAGCAAAATCATAGCAAACGCTAGTATTATTGTCAATCAAGTTACCTGGGTGAGCAGATTGAGTTGCCAAACCCACGGGTGATTCTTTCTGCAAGAAGAAATATACATCTGTCAGAGAATGGAGAACAAATAATTCTTTGAACAACAACATTGATACAGGACTTCATGAGCTTATGATGAAATATTTTATTATGGAAGACGGCATAAACCTATCCATATAAGTGATGAGATGAAATGCCAGAATACTCACCAAAATGAATATAGTCACATGACTTGCCAGCATCCGTCCTATTTCTTTGGAAAATGCTTTGACCAATCTTCCTATTTCTAGGTTTCTCTACATTTCTATAGTCATTGATTGCATTGCAAAGACAACAAAGAGATTTGTATCTTTTTTCAGATTTTGCCAGTTTAAACATCCAAATGACACTACAGGGATTAGTTCCAACAATATCATTATCTTAAACAACTTACTGTCAAAGAAGTTGATTTAGTTCAAGTTAGTTAAATCACAAAGCTCAAGCTAAAAACTTAACCAACTGGAAATAGGAAAATAAATCATAAAAAGAGTTACTTTTTTTTTTTTAGGAAAGTGCTGATTTCTTTATTGATTAATAAGAGTTAAGGTACAAGTGATGGGGACACTCTCACATCTAGTGAAGAGAGTTGAACCCCTTCTTTAGCCAAGCTATCTGCCAAGGAATTGGCAAACCGAGGAATACATTGCCACTCCTGAACGAGTGTGGAGGCAAGGTGAAAAACCTCTCGAAAAATGTAAAGAAATCTCCATGGAGGAGCAGAAGTTTGTCTGCACCATCCTATGACATTGCTTGAATCCCCTTCTACCAACAATAAAAAGAGTTACTTTTAGAACAAAGGCCTTCAACGTTTTAATGTTTAACCAAATGACCTCTGATAGAACCAGCTACAAAGGGAATGGATACACTGTTTAGAGTAAACTGGGTTAAATGAAAGAAAAGTAGGTTCAAAGATTTCCTAATACAAGGTGAAGATGGGAGTTGAAATAGATATTTTAGACACACAACATATAGAAGAAAGAACATATGAAGAAACTCCACACTGTGCCACTAAGCCAACAATTCAAAGAACCACCAGAAGAGATTCTGACTGAATAAACACAAACATAGCGTCATCATGTTATTCTTGTGTTGATTAATTTCCAAAATAATGCAAAATTTCTAGTCCAGATTATGAGCCATGCACTTACTAAAACTGATGCATCAGAAGGTGAAGCAAACCAGAATAAAGTGCACATACACATTCAAATACAGGACCTCAGGCCAAATTCAAACAACTGAAGACACGGTACAGTAGAAGAGGGGGCACATTTGGATTTGACAATTGAAACTTGAAATCCACTTCTCGCCACAGAAAAGATAAAATAAATGAAAAGCCATCAACAGCAAAGCAGACTACAAGCACTGAAATTCAAAATAGGAACATGCTTTATGAAACGGGAGTTTTAACACTTGAAAACACATTAGCATAAGTATTCTCTTGAGCAAGTGGATGCCATATTGGGAAAACGGACTTAGTACACCTAACTCAGGTATAAGTCTAGTATGTAAATGAATGCAGATGGCCCCACAAGCCAAATGTGCCATTTTATTTAAAAAAATAAATAAAATTATCTAACCATTTTTAGTGGGTGCGCTAAAAAAAGAGAATAATACATTAAAAAAAAAAGATAGAATAACGTGAATAACGTACCTTAGTGGTGTACACCTTGTCACCATTGTCATTGATATAGAACTGTAGATACATGGGTGCAAACCTTTACCTGTCCAAATTATTAAAAATTATAATGTCAGCATTCACATACACAACTCTCAGAAACCTCGCACCAAAAATGAGAAAGGTTTGTGACAATACCACAAAATTTAAATAAATACTACTAAATTTAAATAAATACAACCACATTCTCCGATGACAATCGCAAATTGAATTCTGAAGGGGCAAAAGGATAAACCATGGACGGCTTCATTGCAGGTTTGCTTCCCCCAAACAAATAAATGTCTAGATAAGTAAAGCTACCCAACAAAACAAATAAATGTCTAGATAAGTAAAGCTACCCAACAAAACAAATAAATGTCTAGCTTGGGGACAAGCAATGCTATCTCAAAAACGATGAAAGTAATTTTCCAGGATTATGGATAAACTTACATGTACAGACTACTGATACATTGCATATTATTTTTTGCTCGAGTCATTTTTTATGCATTTTAAAGATCGGAGAGAACTAGAACTTTAAAGGTTAAAAATAAAACATCTAAAAAGCTATAATCACCAGAAGAAGAAACGGTAAACAAATAACAAGAGAAGACAATCTCAAATATGGAGTGAAGCAGCGTTTGCGAAGACTGAGGAAGTCATACAAGCGTTTCTCTCTCACACAGATGGCCAAACCGAAATAGAAAGAAAATGGGTAGACAATGAGGGGAAGATAATTTCTCCGTACTTGGGATTTCTCCGTCGCACTTCGGATTTCTCCGTAGTTAAGGAAACGGGTTGACACGGTACACTCTACTGAAGTTCACCCACCGACTTGGTGAACGACTACTTTACCTATAAAAATCATCCCAAACAATAACTGTTAAAAGCCCACCTCAACTTCCCAAATACAATTCCACCCAACTGCAGACAACGTACTCGTGCTTCTTCCAGAAAATTTCTTCCGTAGTTTCTGAAACTTGAAGCTCAAGCGAAGCACAAAAAACCCAAACGAGGGAGAGTGTCCCAGGGAGTAGCCGAGGTACAGTGACCGAGTGACCAAGAAGAAGGGGCAAAGGGCAGGCAGGTTGCCAAAACCGCGGGACAGAAAAAAGGGGACGAGGGGGAGGCTCAGACACCGAGGCCGAGGGAGAGAAGCAGACGGAGAGGGGACGAGGCGCGGAGGGAGAGGGACCTAGAGATAAAAAGATGAGACAAAAGATTCTGAGAGGCGAAGAGACACAGATAGAGGGCGAGAGACGCATAACAGAGCAAGAAAAGGGGCGAGTGAAAGAGGAAGGACGAGGAGAAATCGAAGGAACAGAGTAAAGCATACCTCAGATACGCTGTTGCCGATGTCCGTCGCGGAAGCAGGAGAATCGCCGCAGTCCGCAGAGAAGGGAAAATTGAAACCCAAAGAGACGGAGAAGAGGGGATGAGGGCAAGTAAAGGGGTTTTAACTTAAAATGACGAAACTACCCTTCGATTTTTTTGTTTTTTTCAATCCAAAAAAAAATTAAGTACAAGTAATGGGCTTGTTATATAATATAAGATTAATTAGAGGAATATCAAAATAAATTGTATTTTAATATGACCTTTTCTAAATTATATATAGATATAGGTCTGTGAGTAATTTGTATAAAAACTTTATGTATCGGTATGTATAAAATTTAGCGACGCTTATTAGTGTTGCTGTTGGCTGTGTGTACGTACTCTTGCTTCTAGCTTATGTATCAGTATGTATATTAGTACCCATTTCTAAGGCAAGGTTGAGGTTTTGTAAGTGTAGCTTTGGTCACTCTTCCCTGTCAAAACATAAGCTACAAGGACATGAAACATCACGGCATAATTGGAAACTCAGGAGTCAGGAATCAGGATTGGGTGGAATAATACATAGCTTTTATCATACTTCATACAAGCATTAAGAAGATTTTGAGCATCCGAACAGACCTGATGGAAATATGGGTCTTGGCATTAAACTCTGATTACCTACCTGAATAATACAGAAAAGTCGACCAAAGTTACAGTAAACTTGAATAACTTGATTTGAGTTTTCAACAACATCCCATTCTTGCGAAAGATAGGGCACAATATCATCACTTGATCGAGCCATATGTTCCAAGTAAGCAATACACTCCATTCGGAAGGAAATCTCACAGGCTATCAGAGAAGTTCTTGAGAAAGAAATGTGTCATTGCATCTTTTCTAAGAAATATCATCTACCAAATCCTCTAAAAGTAGTTTCTTTCCAGGGCAGGATTTAGCTAAAATGTTCACATCCCCACTTTTTTTCAGCTTTGCCAGAAATGCTGCTCCTCGATCTGTGGTAACTTGCTGATAACAAATGAAAAACGGGTAAATTATACATGATGAGAAGCTAGTTATTTAGGAACAGTGAAAATCCAACACCCAGCAATTGGTTCAATACCGGTGATATCCAGAGGATATATGCAGAAGCAAGATCTGCATGAACCTCATTGTCACCAAAATCATCACCACCAACATGCATGCAAGTGCGAATTAGCTCCAATTCATGATCTAAAAAACCATCTAAGGGTGTGTCTGAGCTGAGAGAGACAAAATGCTTTATCCAACACTGAGCAAGAAAACGGCGATGCACCCACAAAGCCTACAGTAAGGCCCAATTAAGTAACATGAGATAAAGGTGACTCTCATGGTCTACAGATAGTAAGGTCCAACTGGTGACAAGAGAGTAAAACAACACCTCTCTTCCTATGAAACGTTTGATCAACAGCTCATTCCAGTAGAGTTCCTCCTGAAAAAACCATGCAGAAAAAAATTCTAAGACATTGTTTCAGTTATGCAAATACAATTATTAGAACCATTAGACTTACTACAATAACTAACCATTATTTGACTATCTTGGCCAAATCATGTACAACAACAGAAAAATATTTTTATTCCTATAAATGTAAAAAGAGACTGTAAAAGAAAAACAGCTGAACCATGCTTTGGAAAATTATATATCACATAATTAAAAAATTCAAATAACTAAAATCCTAAAAAGGTGCATAAAGATTCCGACAATGGCTACAGTCTTCTCAACGTGCTTACGTTCCACATCACAGAAAGATCAGAACTGTAAAGAAAGCAAGCTTCTGTCTGCTGTAGCAAATAGTCTTCCAGCATCCTGAGCATCAGCCGCTGCATCCAATCATTCAAAGAAAAGATTTAGTGATTAGTGATTACTTTTTTCATTTTATGCTGAAAACAAGAAATAAAGAAAGTATCATGCCCAGTTGAACCAACAATAGTTAGTTGCAGCAAGAGAATCTTAACTTAAAGAAGCTTAACAATGGATATCAACACAGATTATATCAACTGAGATAGTGATGTCTGTGCAGACAATCTTGAAAAGATGAAGCTATATAGTAGTCATAGGTCACTCACTCTTCTATAGTGAAAGCAACAGTTATCTGCAACATGCAATTCCGCCCATTTTCTTGATTGGTTGAACTCATCAAAAACCTAGAAATGCATGATGCAGACGCAATATAGTTGTAAACACTAGACAACATTAATAGAGGAAAGAAAATAAAAATATAACTGAACTCAAAATCATAAAGAAGAGAATAATGAATTTCTGCTGGGGCATGTAAGGGGAATAGACATCTATAGTTCTTATTTTGCATCTCATAGTTGTTAACCAAAATTTTGATATACTGGCAATTGCAACTAAGACAGTTGCTATCTGTTGAAACATGTGCAATGTGAGCTGATTAAAAACAATTGATTTAAAATTCAAACCTGTTGTGCTGTCATGTAGGAAACAAGCCAACAGCGGTGATACCATGCGCGATAATTCATTTTTAACTTCTGAGATGGAGAAAAAGACAAAAGGATCAAATTTAGGGTATGCTTTTTTTTTTTTGAGGAAATTTAGGATATGCTTATAACCGTAGAAGGGATAACAATCTCCATTAACTTTAAAAACTGAGCATGATCTTTCTTTATTGCATATGTTCTGGGAAAATTTGCCACAAGAGAAATTAAAGTATGCAGAATGATAAGGTAGAGAACAACTTTGACCCTACCTAAGGGTCTACCAATATCATTAACTAATTAAGACAAGAAACACAAAAAAAGAAACATTACTAAAAACATAATGCCCAAAAGCAGATAGACTTTTCTACAATGAAGTGACAATAAAAGCAGAAATAAGAAACGTGTCCTTCAGCAGCATCCAGACACAGAAGGTTTCATAAAATGTTTCACTTTCACAGTATATAAACCATGCTTCAGCCACTCTTTTACAATTTCTAGGCAAAAGAACCAAATGGCCGAAGATAAACAAACTATGGGGACATAGAAGATAGGCATCAGGTTACCATAAGAAACTCTGATGAGAGGGCTTAAAGTGCTTGCAACCTGTAACCATGATTTGCTACTCAACCTATATATCCATATAATGCAGAAAAAAAGACATCTCAAATATGGTTTTTCAATGGCAGTAAAAGATACCCAGGTCAGGAGAAAGCTGACACATAATACTTGTCATTCCATTAAGGTTTTCAGATTTAACTACTTCGGGAAGTTTCATAGAAAAGCAAACATTGCAAGAATGCACACCAATAAGACTAAAGCCACAGATAAGCTGGTTTCATTTCCTTTATAGGTATCAGACTCTTAAAAGAATTATTGACTCACAAAAAAATCATCAAATGAAGACCGGATAAACCTTCACTACTCAATGGTACCCGATGCCAGAACTGAAAAATCAACCTCAGCAATTCCTTCCACAAGCTTTGATTCATTCTTCAGTATATCCTGCATATTTGGGAATGTTCCATCAATCATTTTGATCACCCATCGCCTGGAAACAGTTTGTGCATGTAAGAAATAACTCACCATCCAAAGGGAGACCTTGAGAAGAAAAAGAAGTAGGCAGAAAGTTTTGAAACAAAAAAAATATTGATGAACAATTTGATCCAATTTGCCAAATAAAATTTTCAAACAGAAAAGGAGGTCCAACTCAAAAACTCAAACTTGAACTTACAAGCCCAGCACAAGCTCTCATGCAAAATTACAGATTATTCTTCATCTAATATAGGATTAATTTCAGCTGACACAATTAACGTTTGTTTCTCCTTTTCGCTCCTTCCCACCGTCTCCTTCAAATCCACACTGTTTACAACTCTGCTGCTCACAAATGCTTTTCATTTTCACCACCAAAAGAAAGCCCACCATACAACAATATCTTTCTCAAAGAAAAAGAAAAAAACCAAAAACAACAATTTAATTATTTCTATTCTTTCCTTGTGCTGAGTAAAAAAATAATCCTACATTGAGAAATGTCAGGCAAGGGTAATGGGTTCAAAGGTTTAATATCCATCCTAAAGCCAATGTCAAATTTTCAAGCCCACATTTGACATTAGATAAATTCAATGAAATATCACTGAATAAATTACTTTCAGACAATAACTTGTATGTGAAAATATACACATGAATGCACAAACACATTCACGAAGTGAACAACAAAAGGAAAGGTTGCAGCATCTAACCATGCCTTAACCAAAAGAGGCAGCACCTTCTAAGAAAAGATGGACATGTAATGACAGTGGTAAGAAATTTTATCATATGTGAGGAGTTGGAGACATGTTTATGAGCATCATCACAAAAGAAAAAGTAGCAAGCCAACATTTATTAAATATTGTTTTATCAAATCCATTGAGTTTGCTTACTGCCAGCATACCTGTAGCTCCAAGCCTCTTCACTTTTGGGCGCATATGATAAAATAAGTTTTGATAACAGGAGTTCCTCCATATATAATGAGAGACTTTTCCTCCTTGAAGCAACCAATTTCCTGCCAAATAGAAGAAAGCATAAATAAATGAGCAAAACTTTCAACATTCAGTACATGAGGGTATGCTAGAAGCCACTATAAGCTCGCCAATTGCATTCTGGACTATGGAGACAAGGACAAGTCCACCCTTGCCGTTGAGGTAATTTTTTCTACTGGAAACACATTCAAAATACACTATAGCATGGCATAAATGGTGTAAAATCTCAAAAAGTAATGAGGCACAGCAGATAGTGGATATTAGCACAGGACACCTTCCTAATCAAGACATGAGATACACTACAAAGGAAAATGCTTAAATCTAAAAGCGGTGAAAGGTAAAACCTTGAATTCCATGCACTCCGGAAGTCACAGGATAGCAACAGAAGAGCTTTGCTATGCTTCATCACTTCATTTTCAGTAAAACTTTCAGAAGCTGGACTATCTAAACAAATCTCATCCACTGGTAGATTTGCAAACTCCTTATACTCCCGGCATGCAACTGTAAATGCATCTTTGGCAGCTTGCAGCAATGGCTTTAACACCTCCATAGAAATGGCTAGTTTATGATCTTTGCTCCAAAAGTGGGTGGTCACATGATCCAAACCATCTGCTTTTTCATTCAGTTCAACAATTTGAGCAGGAGGAACGAACCCAACTTCGTCACTGTGTGACATAGACACTAGCATTACGAACTACATAGTGTTCAAGTAAAGAGAAAGGCACAAAAAAAAAAAAAAAAAAAAAGCAAAGACAATTAATATTAGAAACACATAATTATCAGTGATCTAGAGTATAACTACTATATCATATGCTCAAAAAAGATAAATGGTTCTAAATTCAACCATACAAGTTTACCAGGCATAAAACATTGTAGGGAGGCAGGGGATAGTTGAAGGATAAAGATATCAAGATAACAGAGATATGAACGTCGTCCAAAGTTGTTCTGTAGCACGTGGCTCTAATATCGTCAAAAATTTTGACAGGCATAAACTTACAAAAGCATAAAACACAGAAGAAAGCTTACATGAGCGGATCCGATTCAAATATATTCTCCAGTTGAACCAGTAGCTCGTGTCCTTGAGGAATCGACTGTTCAGCCATCGTCCCACTCATTTTATCTCTGATCCGATAAACTAAATAACTTCCGCAGACAAGGAGTTATTTTTAGTAAACAACATAGAAGAACCACGATCTGCTTCAGGTGAATAAAATAAAGCAGAGAAAAGCAAATTTAGTGAAAACCAACACCATTACCAGCTTAGAGGAACAGAAAAACAGATTTCGCACGGATTACCTAGAAATGTCTTCTTTGTGCTCCTTTTTTTTCCACAGAGAAAGTCGGGAGAGTTACAACTCATAAATATCGAACCATAGATGCATAATGAAAAAATATCGAGAATGTGGAAAATACCTTTCACCAGCTTTATAAAATCAAATACCTTCCAATCATGAAAAACTACACCATTTACTTAGTATCTCTAAACTCATATCATGACCTCCCACAGCCAACTATCCCCACGAGACAAATCCAACTTGTCTTCGAGTTTACATCTCTAAAATCATATGCGACCTGTGGGTTAGATTTGGGACTCCAAACTGGACTTTTAGTCAGGTCGTGTGGCTAATGAAGAGGTCTCCACGTTAAAAAGATGCAGACAAAAGATGAAACAAGGCAGCCATCACACATTAGATTATGATTTATGAATCTACATCTTGCCCTACTTCTTTTTCCAGACATCAAGAATGATTATTTCCAGGTGATTATTCGCCTAAGTTAAATATAAACGATAATCGTTTTTTGGATTTTTTAAAATAAAATCGGACGAGTCTGTTTTAAAATTTAATGTTAATTAAAATGATAATTAATGATAATTAATAACTTTAAGTTTTGACTGGGCCAATTTAAAGATGTGAATGACTGGGCCAATTAATAACTCTATTCCTCGCTCCCACTTCTCTCTCTCTCTCTCTCTCTCTCTCTCTCTCTCTCTCTCTCTCTCTCTCTCTCTCTATATATATATATATATATATATATATATATATATATATATATATATATATATATATATATATATATATATATATATATATATATATTAATTAACGAAATTTAACAGTAATTATTTATAAATCAAGGCTTGTTTTCTATTTATATTACCTCGTTAGCCCTGTCCGGCGCCGAAGGTTGAATTGACTTTTACGCAGGTAAAGGAGAGTGTGTCTTCAAACACACACCACCTCCTCGTGGCGAGGCGAGGCGGAGGGAGTCGGTCGGTTCTGCTTCTTTTTCCAGATCCACATCAAATTAGCTTGGATTTCACGTCGGAGTTCCTGTCATCGACGAATCTCACCACCTGCTGCGCTCCCTCTACCCCGTCCTGTTATTCAAGTTTTTCTTTTTAATTCTTTCTGGGCAACGGCAACGGCAACGGCAACGGCAACGGCAATCTTTGAGATTCTCCGGGGAACCGACGGATTCTCGGGAAACCCAGTTTCTGTGGTACCATTTCGAAGAAGGTGCAGGTTTGGTGTCGTTCTTTTGGAAAGTGTTATAGATTCGTCGTTGCTTCGGAGAGAAGCTTGAAATCGCCCAAAGCGTTGTCGTTGGCGCGGAGGAGGAAATCTAGGATTCTGGATTCCGGGTCTGGAACCTCTGGGTTTTCGCATTGTTGGGTATCGACGGGGTTGACATTGAAGCAGACGGACCATTTTTTGAACTCATCTTTGAACCATAAAAAGCTTTGTAGGTAATCTTTGCGTCGCTCCTCACGAGAGTCGGCCGTGGGGCTATATCTTTTTTTTTTTTTGTTCCCTTCGAAATCGATCGAATTTTCACCTTATACGGTTGAAATACGGTTGAGCCCGAATCTCGGATTCGGTTTATTGCGTTTGGGTTCTAGAAATATGTCGTTTGAGGACGAAGACTCTTTTGAGCACACTCTGTTGGTGGTCCGTGAAGTTTCTGTGTACAAAATTCCGCCTCGGTCTACCAGTGGCGGATACAAATGTGGCGAGTGGCTGCAATCCGACAAGATCTGGTCAGGACGTCTCAGGGTGGTTTCCTGTAAGGATAGATGTGAGATTCGGCTAGAGGATCCCAACTCAGGGGAGCTATTTGCCGCTTGCTTCGTTCAACCCGGCCAAAGAGAGAATTCCGTGGAAACTGTTCTGGACTCTTCTCGTTACTTTGTGCTGAAAATTGAGGACGGCAGGGGCAAACATGCGTTTATTGGTTTGGGATTCACGGAGCGGAACGAAGCATTTGACTTTAATGTTGCTTTGTCCGATCATGAAAAATATGTGAAGAGAGAAAATGAGAGGGAGACTGGAGAAGTGACTGAAGATTCTCATATCGATATTCATCCAGCAGTGAACCACAGATTAAAGGTATTATTTTTTTTCTGCTGGTTAATTTGAAAAGTAAACTCTTTATCTTCTTTTTCTATCATTTTCCCCACTGCAAACCGTGAACTTCTTGAGAATACTTATTTTTTATTTTTTTAAATGGGCGAGAAAACGAGGAATTGGTTGTTACTTCAGTTCTTTGCAGCTTTCAGTGGTTTTGTTACATGTAGTTATGGACTTTATTCTCTGATGTTATACGGACTACTCAACTTGAAATTTTTCATATTCAGAGGATAGCGGTGCATCCTGGCCTTTTATTTACTTTCATTCTGTATAATTATCTTCGGCTTAGTTTTTTTGTCTGGTTAGTCCTGACCATATGCTTTCTCTGTGTAATTGATTTATTATTTTTTCCATGTAATGCAAATGTGTTTGTTGGATAAACAATGACGAGGCTGAAGCCGGTTTGAGCAGCTCAAACTGGTCAGAGGATCATTGGTACAAGTATAGCGTGGAGTTTATGTTTCTAACAGTTACTCATCCTAGGAAAACTCATTATTATCTTACACAGATAACATTTTTAATGAAATGAGAAGAAATGCCAAGTTAAAAAAATATTTTCCAGGGAAATATGTGTACCAGTTCTCAGAAGCAATTTACTTTTTGTTAGATATTGTTAAGATGGGTGTGTAATAACCTCTAGGTTGGGTATGGGAAGGTAATTCGCTAAATGTACAAGGAATTAACGTCATGACACAAGCAAGCTCCATGTTTGAGACCTATATAAAAATTTTGTGTTCATGTTTAAGGAGTACAGATTAGAAAGGTGAGTACATGTTTTTTCTTTTTTGAAACACCGTATACAAACTCCCAAATACAATCTTCAATAAACTCTAATGCTGTTGTTGAAACCCGAACTCAATACCTCCTGCAACAATAACTCCCATCGGATCATTGAGCTATGGCCCAAGTTCCCAGGTGAGTGCATGTTTTAGAAGCATAGATTTGGAAAATATGTGTCCATGTTATTGACTTATGCGTTTGGAAATTATGTTTGCATCATTTAGACCTGTGAATTTGTAAAGTTTCTGTCCAATTGTCCATGTTTTAATTTAGGGGTTTAGAAAATCTATCTCTATGTTTTAGACATGTAGATTTGGAGGCATGTCCATAATTTGAAAACCTGTGTCCAATTTTCCATGTTTTAGCTGATGGATTTCGAAAATATTTGTCCATGTTAATCTGTGTCCATGTTTTAGACTTGTGAATTTGGAAAATGTGTCTATGTCCAAAACTGATGGGTTTGGAAAATATGTGTCCATGTTATACACCTATGGATTTGGAGAATGTGTATCCATGTCTTAGACTTATTGATTTGAAATTGTACGACCGTGTTTATACCTGTGGATTTGGAAAGTGTGTTAGTGGCTTTAGGCCTATGAATTTGGGAATGTGTATCCATATTTAGATGTATGGATTTGGAAATGTGTGTCCATGTTCTACACGTATGGATTTGGAAAATGTGTGTCCACGTATATACCTATTCTTTTGGAAAATTTGTCTCCATGTTTACCTTCCATGACGTGAAATGCCATCTTATGTGATTGGTTTTAAGGTTTGCTTCTCTTACACTGTTGAGTTAAGCAAGATTCTCATGGAAAATATAGTACGGTATGTTTTTAGGTAAGTGAAAATATGTTGGCAAGAGCTTTCTTGCAGTTACCTAAAGATGTAAATCATCATCTGAACTTAAAATAAGTTGGTGACAATTTTATTTGTTAAAATGAGACAGAAGTAAGAAATAATGAGGGCAATGGGAAAGGATTTGTTAAAATGAGACAGAAGTAGAAATAATAAGTTGGTGGTCTCTTGGAGTTATAATGAGAGCAATTTTATTTGTTAAAATGAGTCTTGCTTTTGTTATTATTCTCTCACTCTGAGTGGAGGCTTTCCCTGCGAGTAGCATGTGTTGAACTAGCTGTCAAACCTTAAAAGTGTGACAGAGGACACAACTTAATAAACAATCTGGGCCAAATATAGCTTGATGTTAAGAAATGACCCCGTGAAAAGGGAGACTTCGGTCACACCTGCTTAAACTTGAAGCTCAGCCATTGAATTATTGTATGAAGGATATGGGAATCCTGAAAAGGAACTTCTTTCCTCTTTAGTAGGATCCTCTTCTTTCCCTTCTCTTTCTGTCTCAGCAGTTGTCTCTCTTCCCTTTTTTCACTTTTCTGCTTTTTCCTTCCTTTTCAGAATTTCTCCGCTGTTACGAGTGAACTTAATAAGAGAGAAATCTTTTCCTTCCTCAATCTCTGCTCCTCTTTTTCTCTTGTTTCTCAATTCTTTTTTTTTGAGGAAAGTGCTGATTTTTATTAATAGATAATAATTAAGGTACAAGTGATGAGGACACTCTCACATCTAAGGACGAGAGTTGAACCCCTTCTTTAGCTAAACTATCTGCCAAGGAATTGGCAGACCGGGGAACACATATCCACTCCTGAACGAGTGTGGAGGCAAGGTGAAAAACCTCTCGAAAAATGTAAAGAAACCTCCATGGAGGGGCAGAGGTCTGTCTGCACCATCCTATGACATTGCTTGAATCGCCTTCTACCAACAAAGGCCCTGTGAATTGAGAACGGAAACATCGGAGCGCATGGAGGACTCCATGGACCTCAGCATAGGTTGAATCCTCAATCCCCAATGGTCCTGCAAACGACAACAGGACTACCCCTCAATTCTACTTCTCTATTAAGAGAGAACTTTATTTCTTTCATCCATTTTCTCTGATGTGAGCAGTAACCATTGAAATGCACTTTCAAATTATAAGCCAAATTTCTTTTAATGATATTATTCTTTTATGGTCATTAGTATAAAAAATAATGATTAATATTTCACCTTCACTTAATATTGACGCAATCTGTTGTGTTGCTCTCCCCTGTGAAAACTGTGGTTACTTTGGTTGTTAATGTTATCAGAAATTGAATGTCACACTTGGCGGAGGGAGTTGAATCATAGCCATGTTTTGGATATTCATGGTAGGCTCTTCTCTTAAAAAATTAAAACACTTGTAAGTTTTAAGTGATATAGTCTTCCCTGTTCAGGCTGATTAAAAACACTCTTTAAGCTATTGTGTTATAACTAATACCAGCTGGTGAGGTACAGTTGATGTGGGAACGGAAGGAAGCAAGGGTACAGCTTTATGATGACAATCTTGAATGCTTCAGTTAGTTATTGTATTTAGATTACAAAAAAGCTTGGAAACTGCCAAAACATGTGGCTACAGCTCTCTCTTTCAACAATATTGTTGTCTATCAGCGCAATGCCTGCCAAATGGCTGGACAAACTGCTCCTTGTGGTAGGTAATGAGAGATTCCATATTTCCATATTATTATACTATTGGATCAAAGAAAAGAAAGTGTTAGAGGGAGGGCACGTGCAACCTCACTTCCCGCCCGGGCTTCCCCTTTCTAACTATAACTCCTATGCATTGTATGTCGTAGATCTATAGTTGCTATTGTAAAAATAAAAGATATATATTCACGTCACCATAGGTTGCAATGCGTTTCATAATTGGCCTGATAATATAGTTGCACTTTAACTCGAAGCATCTCTTACGTTTCATATGCAAATGCTGTTTTTCTTCTTCAGTAGAATTTAATTGCTAACATTTTGTTATTTAGGACGGAGAGACAATCAGGATAAATGTCAAGCCCAAGCAATCCAGCAGAACCGGTATGCTCTCAGCTGCAGGTTTGTCAGGGAGTGGTTCTAACTCTGGAAAGTTAAATGTTGCTCTTGCACCACCTCCAAGTGGTGCTGGAAAATTGAGGTCACCTCTTCCTCCTCCACCAAATGATCCTGTGGCTGCTCGAATGACTTCCCCACATGCAGTTGGAGAACTGAAGCCTCTGAATGAGGACACAAGCCAGACAAGTGATTCATTATCAGATCTTTCGGTTCTTGAGGTTTCCCTTCCTCCCTCCCTTCTCCCTGCTGACAGTTGTGTCTAATCTCAACTATGGTGCATTTTTATTCATAGTCCCTGATGTTTGCAGTAGCTTGCTCTGAGATTTCATATTTCCATCTAGTACCTAGACATATTCAAGTAGGATCAGGCAGTCTATTAAGCACGTATATGAGACCATTATTATCACTTATTTTAAGAGCTTTTTGTCAGAGTGCTTGTTTAATAATGGTCTGCTTGAAGGTGATATACCCACTATGCATCAACTGCTATTCTAAAATGTTTAGTTACCGGTAATTTTGCAGAGAACTCTTCCTTCCACAGAATCGGATTCAGCAAAGGGCGCAGCTTCTGGATGGGCGGCCTTTTAATCTATATGACTGCATCAGTTTCTTCTGAAGATAACCTTTCTCGTATTGTTCACAGTGTCTTCTTTACTTTTCTTTGTTTTTTAGCTAAAAGAAAAGAGGTTACAAGGAGGAAAAGGAACAAAAGGGTCACCTCTCCTTTTCTCGCTTGAGATGGGATAGGCGTTGTTTGTTTCTCACCTGAAAATAATCGAATGAATGTTGCATAGCTCGATTTGTGCATTGATATGCTTTGGTATACTGGCTTATATAGGAAGTGTTGTCTGCTACTATTATTTGGAAGTAGCTCATTACATATAACAGTTTAATGTGCAGTACATCAGTTATATTTTCACAAATTATAATTTTTGAAGAAAGGGAAGACACTTGGTCTTCTCCATCTCTAGCTTTGCTTCTCTGATTTTAATGCAGTCCTGTTCCTATATTTCATGGTAACAAACTAAGTGCACCAATTATTTATTTATTTATCTTTTTCAAAATTAGAGAATTCCGTGTCTATCCCTCACATCACTTAATCCCTTTGTTCATCATTGACCATATTTGTGACTCTGCAAAATCCCACGAATTCTTCAATTCCGTCTCTACCAAAAAGTAGTGTGTGGTAGGAAACGTTCTTTGTAGACTGTTTTTGGAGTCACGTTATACGTTGCTTACAAACTAGAATCTTTTATTTGCGTAAAAAAGGATAGTTTATTAAACTCGTGTACTTTGTTGTTTTGGAAGACACTTTTTATATTGATTACGAATTTAGAAGGTTTGGTAATAATATTCTTTTTTGTTGTGAGAATTAAATGAAATCCCTCAGTTTGAGTTTCTTGGGTGGTCCTATTGATGATTGTTTCGTATTCGGCAAATTATAAATAAAAGCAAACCGTTAATTCTTAACCTCTGTTCTCTTTATTCAAGCAGACAAAATCGGTATAATCTATAGCGCAACTCAAAAAGAGAATTGGAGTGGATGAAGTCTTGATCTAAGAATACATCACATATACCACACTGAGCTGTAACAAATTGCACATCTATAATCTACAAAGACCAATCTGAGGGAGGAAGTTGACGTTAACAAAACATATAAAAAACTACCCAAGACAGAAACGCACATTTTCTCTGGAATTTTAGGACCCAGAATTTGGGCCAGTACATGGTGTTGAAAGGAAAATGTCAAAATGTCCAAGATTTGGGCAAACTATTCAACAACATAAGAATACAAAGAATTTTATATGTACAGTAAGAAGTGGAATGAGCTGAGGCAGTTTTGCAAAGCTCAAATAAAAAAAATGGCAAAAAAGATCCAAAATGCTACACGCAGTTAATTGAATGCTGCATGCAGTTTTGGCAACCTCCGTCTTCCGACCTACCTATTCTCATACCTAAATGCTACATGCAGTTAATCACAGGAAAAGAAGACATGCACAATTTCTACATTTCTTCGAAAGAACTTGGTAGGCACCAAGTTCCAAACTGCACAAAATTGAATAGCCATACACAGAGAGAGCTAATGCCTATACTCTGCCTTGAGAACCCATATGGAAGACCCATTTTGGTCTTTCTGCAGTATGGCTATTTCACGGAGAAGGTTCTTAAATAGAACCAGATCTTTGGGGGGTACTTTGTCTCTAAAGTGTTGTACTATAAAAGAAGATTTGGTAGTTCCACCTTGCAACTGCATAAATGTACAGAGCTGGCGAATCAATACCTCAGGCTGCACATACTTAACTGGACCCTTAGAACCCCTGCTGCCACCTGTATTTTGTACAATGGAATGAGGGCTAGACGATGAAGCACCTAGGCGGTTATGACCATCAGCTTCGGCCCTTTCTCGTGTCTCCCTTATTCTAGCTACTAAATCTGCTGAAGACAAAGCCTTCCCAGAAGAGATACCAGCAGCAATACCGTTGGGTTTGTTCTGCCCACCATTTCCAGCTGAGTCAGGCTTTGAACAATTGAGCATTTGTGAACTTGGCGTTGACCCAAATTTTTTACGAACAGCCAGTGGAGCACCAGCAGCACCCGCTCTTCCAGTCCATGTTGGAACTGAAACACTATCCCGGCTCCTGAGGTTCCGCGATTCACGCAATGCTTCTGCAGCCCTTTGTGCAACTTGGGAAGCTTGCTGATCAAGCCTCATCTTTTCTCCATCGTTGGCATTTATTATCATGTCATGGTTCAGTGCACTCTGGCAAAGACAGATCAGAATAAATTACATATATAAAAGGAACAGAGTTTCACTACTTTGGTTCTAATGCAAATGATATAATACAGACCCACAATCTGAAAACAGATATAGCTGAACCTGTAACAGAAAAGCTGAAACATGTGAATCTGCAGCTTTCCATGCATGGGGCTCAATAAAGAAAAATGAGGATGGACAGATACCACAAGACTGGTCAGCAATTCTCAAAAGTTATTGTTGTCTTGTTTCTTTGCTTTCATTAACAATTTCTTTGCTTTCATTAACTATTTCTTTGCAATGAACTGACCAGAAGGTTAAGATTGTTGCGAGACTTGGCAGCATAATAGTGCCATCTCTGCAGTGAAAATGGAGTAATCAATTTAAAATGGGCATGACAGTGAAATCTTACATGGAGTCCATGAGCATCAAAAAGACTTTTTAGCAGATTTGTTTCTTCATCTACTCCACCACTCTGATCAACCTTTTCTTGAAGCTCACTAGTGGACGCTCCATCTTGGCAACCATCTTTTTCTCCAAGGCGAGGTATATCTGTGGAGCCCAAAGTAGAAGATTCATTTTGCTTTAGATCATCTATACCGGTGTTCGCCTCTTCATATAATTGACTAAAAATATTCGATGTTTCCGTGGCACCCCCATCTTGATCATCTTGCAAAGTGAAAAGATCTTTCATATCTCTGGCTTTAAAGAATCGTCTTTGTTGGGGATTCTTCAGTATCTTATTTGTCAAAAAATGCTTGTAGATTTGCCTGTGGTAGACCTTTTCCTCTATGGTCCCTCTGGTAATCAATCTAAAGACTGTTACATCTCGTTTCTGTCCAATTCGCCAAGCACGTTCTCTAGCCTGGTTCACAGCCAAATCAAACTTCCAATGAATTGAAATCTAAAGAAAAACAGAGTACTCGTTTTAGCAGTTAACAGCAAAAAGAGAGGTGACCAAGAGATAACAAATATACCATCCAATGAAATTTACCTGCATATCTGTTGAAGGATTCCAATCTGGATCAAATATTATCACCCTGTTTGCACCGGTCAAATTTGTTCCCAACCCTCCTACTTTAGTTGTTAATATAAAAATAAAAATAGCTGCAGTGTCATTGAATTCATCTATCAGGGCCATCCTCTGTTTGACAGGAGTGAGCCCATCCATCCGCCGGTATTCATATCTTGCTCCAATCAAGAAGTTTTCAAGAATATCTAGCATTTGTTGTGTCTGAGCAAAAAGAAGAACCCGGTGGCCTTGGTCCTTCCACAGCTTTAGTACTTGTGCAATAACTTTCATCTTCCCACTTCTCTCTGGATTTCCATAATCAGGGTGACTTGCGGAGTGTTCTCGTTCCAGCAGGTCAGGATGGTTGCAAATCTTTCTCATTATATCTATTCCATATAGAGAATTTCTACTTCCATCAAATATCTGCTCCACTTCAGAGCTAGCTAGAAAAGCTCGATATGCTGACCTCTGCTCAGAAGTCAAACTGCAAAATAGGACATGTTCGGTTTTCTTTGGAAGTAATGCATTTACATCAGCCTTCATTCTTCGAAGGAGATATGGCATTACAAGATCACGCAAAACAACTGCACATCTGTAAGCTGTAGATACTTGTAATGGTGTGGCATTTGCATAACCACCAACAGTGATGGGAACAGCAAACTCGGTCTCAAACACAGGCAAAACTCCTAATTTCCCAGGGAAAACAAAATCAAACAGAGACCACAATTCAGAGAGCTTGTTCTGGATGGGAGCACCAGTCATAATTATGCGATGCACTGTTTGGAGCTGTTTACAGACCAGAGTAATTTCAGCATTAGGGTTTCGAATCCTGTGCCCCTCATCCAATACAGCATATCCCCATTCAACTTCAAGTAGTTTCTCTCCATGCAAGCGGATTTGCTCATAGGTTGTGATGAGCAAACCCGAGTCTGATTTCAAAACACGATCAATTAAGTGGTCCCACTTTTTAGCAGAACGAACTGGAGCAGTCCTTTCACTATCACTATCCCATGATTCATCTGTCTCACTAGCTGAATCATCAGATTTTGGTTTTTTCTTTCTACCAGAAGGAATTTGAGCAGAATCATGCAGTATTTCAACATGAAAACTTGGATACCATTTCAGGGCTTCCCTCTTCCACTGTCGCAAAAGGGTTACAGGACAGATGATGATGCTGGGCTTGAACATGTCACTGGCATGGAGAGATGCAAGGAAAGACAAAACCTGAATCGTCTTCCCCAAACCCATTTCATCTCCTAAAATACCACCAGCTCTTTGGCAGTGTAATTCCCATAACCACTGAACACCAACTTTTTGATACTCAAAGAGCTGAGAAAATATGTTCTCTGGAATTTTAAGTCCTCCCTCAAGGGTTACATAAGCTTGCTCAACGTCACAGGGATCATCAGCCTCTTCTAGCTGGTCTTCCTCAGGCTCAGACATTTCCAGGTCTTTTTCTGCATATAAAAACTTTCAAATTGTAATGTGCAAAAATTTGAACCACAACAAGTTTAACAATTAAAAAAAAATAGTAGGTAAAAGAAATATAAGCATACCATTTCCATCTAGCAGCTCTTCACGTGAAGCAATCTTTCTCCACCTTTTGCCCGGTAAAGGCCGCCTCCTCTTTTTATTTTTTCCTTTTTTTACATCGAGTTCCTCACCACCTTCAAGAACTGGACCTCTTAGAGGAGCTTTAAGTCTGACAAAAGGACGTGTAGGTGCTTCTAGTTTTGGCAATGCTTCTACATCAAGAAGTTTGGTAGTTGGGCGAGCTTTTGCAATTTCCGAGAATGATTGAGATGCCTTAGATATTGAGGCAGCTGCAAGAGTCTCATCTGGGTCATCCTCAAGTGCAGATTTCTGGTTTGATGGGCTCGGTTGTTCAAGTCTACGTTCAAAACCTTTAAGTTTGTGAAAAGGAGTCAAGATGCCTTTACGGATCAACTCATCTCTTTCCTGACAGACAAATACTTTGAGCATGAGGACCAATATGAGGCTAGAATACAAATGGGATGACTTGCACTGCAAACTCACGCTACTTAAAGTTTGCATTTGCCATGACAACCACCAAACATTAAAGAGGAACTATAGATGACCTCTTTGGCTCTTTCACAATTTCAAGCCAATGACATGGTAAACTGACTGCTGTTTCTTATAGAAATAAACCATTTCAAAAATGTAAAATTGGAGGGAAAAGTTGAATAAACTCACTGTTTCGACAAGTCCTGCTGATGCAGCATCTAGGACCGCATCAAACCCAAAATCATCATCAAATGCCACGACTTTCTGTCGCTTTTTAGGGAACTTGCCTGAAGACAGAACTTCTTTCAACTTTTTCTTCTGTTTAGGCTCTTCCTCTACTAAACTGTCTAACAGAGTATCTTGCTGAGGATCATTCTCAACAAGATCATGAAGTTCTCTTTGGAGCTGGACCTTAGTTTTCTTAAGGCTTCTAAGACGATCACTGGCAAGTGCATGTTGAAGGGCTAGTCCGCTGTCAGAATTTTGAACAGAACCCTTGTTATCCCCCACTTGATCTGCTTCCCCAACAATTTCATTTTTTGAAGTACTCTTTGTAAGTTGAACATTTTCTGCAACAGCTGCAATTTCGACTTCTAAAGCTCTAAGCCTACTAGAGAGTTTGGCTCGATTGGCAGGAGGGGGTTTATCCAAAAGTCCGTCCTTCTTAATGCTTTCTCCAACGTCAATGCTACCTCCAGCATCCTGGTTTGCCTGCAATGGTGGAAAAGTATCCATGAAATTAACCAAGAAACAGCCAAATGGAGCTTGAAACTCAAAATGTCAGATTAGCTTTCAAGATCAAGCTTCAGCTACCTCGTATAACAAACTTTTAAAGGAACATGTTATGACTCCAATGAAACCCTACATCCTATTTATTAAGTACAACAAGGTGCAACTAACCACAGCTTGTGCTTAGAGAGAATTTTGAATGATAACTCTCCGGAATTATGAATTAACCACAGGCAAGTGTTTCTCAAGATTTTATTTTTTTGATCTGTTGCATATATATTAAACCCTTTTACCCACCTACTGTCCCATGGGAGACTCAAACCTGAGACCTCCTATATTAACTACCCAAGCAAGACCACCTGAGCTATTGCTCAGGGCAGGGCTCGTATCTCGAGAAATTTGAAATGATTATTCTTTGAATTTTTGAATTAAAAAGATGATTTTCAGTTGTAAACCTCTAAGATTCTGCAAAGCTTCATGCCTAGGTTACAGAAACTCAACAAATTGTGAATTAAACTTACGCTTCTATGATCAACATATAAACACCAGTTCAAGTAGCCACATACAGTACAGGAAACATACTTCTACTGGTTCAAATAGAGCTTTGTATTTCCAAAATTTAGCTTGTGGTCCGGAATACTTTCACATGTTTCCTTGCCGTACTTTCTGACATTTAAATTGTTAATGGAGATGTCTCATTGGTGTTTGCAGTTTACATTACATAGTTTCTCTTATAAAAGCCGACCAGTCCAGTTACACCCCAAGACAACAGAGACAGATTAATTAAGAAACATAACTATAAACATACAAGATTAAACCCTTAAAACCACATCAGAATGATCATAGCCAGAGAGAAACCTTTTCGAGTACATCACGTTCAATATCTTCCGGATTAGCAGATGTGATGCCCAAACTACTAAATAGAAGATTGTCCTCCTCTTCTTCCTTCATTATGTTCTGTATGTGTCTCAGCTGTTATGCATAATATCGCCAAACGAGAGCCGCCTGCCAAATGAATCTGACGGTTGAGAACCAACGCAAACGATGAGAAAATCATCTATTTCAACAAGTTCATAGTATATAGAGTCATTCGCAACAAACTCCCAAAATTCAACACAAAACAGACCAAACGACAGACAATCACATACTTTAATTCGGAATCCGCAACAATCCTTCCTAGACTGTTCAGTAAAACAATTTTCTTTTAATAGAGTCGACGTTATAACATAACAACGGCGAATTCAAGAACAACCTAGACTTATAAACGAGCTAAAAGGAATAGACTTTCGAAAGACGCCAAATAATTAAAGAACAATGAGGTGGAACAGGAGATAAAGAAAATGACCGTCATCAATGCAGAAAAGGAAAGATTACCAAATGAATTGCCGCCAGTGGAGGATCCTCTCGGATCGAACGCTTCACAATAACATTCACCGGTACGTAGAAAACGGCCGATTATCGTGGTCCGGCGGGACGACTTGCCGTCGCAGCGGCGCCTCCGGTCTGCGGGTCGTTCGCCCCTTCCCGCGAGTCGTCTCTGCTACACTTCAACGGAAAGCGCAAAACTGAATAAGAACTATTTTTATTAGTTGCTCGCAAATTTTGTTTGGTTACAGTTCACGGCCACCGGCCACCGTCTCCAATAAAAAGATATTATTGTATTTACCTCCTAAAGATACATGGAATTATAATTAAGTCCCTTAAGCTTTAAATTTTAGAGTTTAGAGTTTAAAAATTAAAATATATAAAACGCCTAATTTTAATCTCCATAGAAGATCCTTTTTTTTTTTTTTTTTTTTTGTCATTATTAGGGGCTACTAAGGAAAAACTGTAAAACGATAATAACTGTATTTTAATACATTTAAGATGGACCCCATTTTTCAGGTTTCCTAATATTGGGTACATTAAATAAAAAAAGATTACAAAAACAAAAAAAAACAATTACTAACACCAAATTTGGAACTCTCAGCTGCAAAATTTTTCTTTATTTTAATTTTAATTATTTGAATGTAATAAATATATATTTTAATTTAAAAAAAATAAAGATCAGATATAGTTTCACATTTTTCCATTTGCTTTCTTTGTGATTAAATAAGAGATTAGGAATCCAACCAAGGTATGGGCTTTTAGATTAGAGGTGGGATTAGGGTAGGGATTGGATGTGAACCACTGAATAAGACATAGAGGGGTCAGGTTCTAAAAGAGTTTAGTTAAATTAATATAAATAAAATACAAGAGTTTAGTCTTTTTTAGTTTTTATAAAATTGAAGAGGTATAAATAAAAATAAATAAATATTAAAGAGATCTCTCTAATGTGAGTGTGACTCTTTGAAGTATCATAAAGGCGCGGGGTTTCCTAATTTGATTCTAGTCCCAATTCTGGTGGGATAGTCACAGTAGATTGATTACAAATATATATGCAAGTCCGTCTCCCTCTTCTTCAGAGTACTCCACAATCAGTTCCCTCTGCTCTGCAAATCAATCGATTTTGGTTCAATGGCGCCTCTGGTTTGCTCCCCAGTTGTCATCCCTTTCAGCCCATTCGCGTCTCCCTCCCCCTTCTCTCTCTCATCCCCTCTCCAATCCTCCTCCCACCACGACGAGTACAGAGTCTTGGAGGTGGAGGCTGCAGTACTGAACGGCGGGAACAGAGCCTCGGTGAAGCTCTGGGTCTATCACGGAGAAAAGCTCGTCGCCAAGGTCGACAACGTCAGAGGTCCCAATTCTTCTGCATGGAATCACAAGTTCGTTTTCGCCGTCACCGACGATTTCCTCCGCGACGAAGACGCTTCTTTATTCGTCGACATCTATAATGGTCCCATCTTGGGCGGTCTCGTGGGGAAGAAGAAGTTTGTGGCTACTGCGAAGTGCTGCTTCAAGGATGTTTTATCAGGGATATTACTCGAAGAGGAGGAAAAGGCCACATGCTGCACTATTCCCATATCGACCGGGATTTCCGGCTGCATCGCCGGCGCCCACGACGGCTCTTCCTCCTCGGCCATGAATCTGAACTTGAAGCTCAGGATCTGGAAAGAAGTTCTTCACTACATGGCTCCCTGACCGACGATATCTCCTCTGTTCTTCATCTGATTTTTCTTTGATTTTTTTTTTTTTTTTTTTTTTTTTTGTGTTTTAAGTTCTGTAATATTCATTAATTCAAATAAATTTCCAAATTCGTTCGATCTAGACAAGAATCCTCGTCTTTTTGGATCATCGATCTAGAAAAGAAAAGAAATCACCAAATTAATGATCGAACTGCCGCTATCGGAGGATCCTTATAACGAATTCTCCAACGAAAAATTATCCTTATTTTATTTAAATACTATTTATGAAGCTTTTGAAAATTATTAGCACTTGAAAATCAATATGTTCTAAAAATATCAGTAAGATTATATCTTAATTTTATTTTAGTTGTAAGCTGTAAGGCCTTTTAATTAATTCTCCTACATTTCCATTAAAGGTATCCTCGTGATTAAAAATACCAGCTTCAAATCATTTTTTTTTTAATTACCCTCGGAAGTTACGTACGTACTCTCTAAGTTATATTTAGTTTCATTAAATAATATCTCTATTATGGAAAACCTAAAGAGTAATGTGTATGTTACTTATATGTCGTAAACTTAGGGATTATTAACCATTTTTTAATATTTGAATTTGTTTTAATGCAGAAATAGTTAGAAATCTCTTCCCTTTTCCGAAAATCAAGGTGTAAATGAACTACAATAGAATTTTTTCTTTAAACTTTAAGGCTAAAAAATTAAAAATAGTGAAAAAACCTTCCAAATTAGTTAAGCTCCCTCTTCTAATCACCGTCCATTTTTATGAAATATATGGTGCGAGACATGCAAGATACAATATAGCATGATATCTATATCATATCAGCGTTATCTTCTTCAGTTCTGACTGCGTTGTTTCTGGGTCCGATCGATTTAACGCGGTCGTTTGTTAGAATCAGGATGTCTTGATAGAGAAGATCGAATGGCCGTGTTTCTTGGAGATCGAGTGTTAATGTAACGCGGGGTTTTCCTAATTTGATTGATTAAATTTCCTAGTCCCAGGTACAGTGGGATTACTACAGTACTAGACTCTACATATAACTCCCGTCTCCTTCTTCTTCAGCTCAGAGTCTTCAGACTGAACAATCAGTGCCAAGAGTAAGCAGAATCCCCTCTCTCTCTCTCTCTGCAATTCAATCCATTCATTAATGGCGCCTCTCGTTTGCTCCCCTGTAGTCGTCCCTGTCAGTCCATTCTCGTCTCCCTCTCCCTTGTCGATCTCCTCCCCTCTCCAATCATCCTCCCGCCACGACGAATACAGAGTCTTGGAAGTGGAGATCACTGCAGCACTGAAGGGCGGGAACAGGGCCTCGGCGAAGCTCTGGGTCTACCATGGAGAAAAGCTCGTCGCGAAGGTCAACAACGTCAGAGGTCACAACTCTTCCACATGGAATCACAAGTTCGTTTTCGCTGTCACCGACGATATATTTGTTGGAAAATAATGTGCACAATTCACTCAAGATACAATAACTGCAATTGAACAATTTACACCAAATATGCGTACCTTATAACAGGAAAGATAGTACCTGGTCCGAGGCGTGTAGTCACTGACTTCGAAAGAAATACGCCTCCTGTTGTGCACTAGGATTACTGGCGACTTCTCCCCAAGATACAACGGACCTAGTTGACTCACTCGTGCACCGAGTAGACTCAACTCTCGAACTCTTCGAACTTTTCCTCGACCGCTTCTCCTGGATCGAACACAAACCAAGCTTTGAACTTGGATCAACCGAGAATATCTCTGATTTTTCCTCTCAAACTCAAGAACAAACGAGAACGTCACGAACTCTCAAGATCAGAGCGAACCTTTCACTTTCCAAGTGTTTCTCAAGTCTCTGCTCTACTGATCTGTGGAACCCAATTTATAGGGTTCCCCGATCTGACAGTTCATCTGTAACCGACTCCGATCCGACCATCGATCTATAACCAACTTGATCTGATGGATCAGATCAATAACCGTATCAATCAACGGTGCGGATCTAGATCTATCTCAACGTTCATATCGAACTCATCTCTCGATAAAATAAATGAATCTCAAATGGAGGTGCCGAAGTTTGAACCCGGGACCTCTCATATGCTAATCAAGCATTTTCCCATCTCGAGATACATCTCAATTGTGGAAATAAGATAAAACTTATAGAAAATAAATTAAAATGAATTACATCATTTTAAAACTACACAACATTCCCCACCATTTTAAAATGATGAGACAACCGACATGACACAAAAAAATGACCAAATGACATAACGCAAAGAAAGATAACTTCGGCCGAATGGAAAAGCGGTCAAGACTCATTAGCTTTCGGCGAAAGGTGTCTTTATGGACTTGAACCCCGCCTAGTTGATGTTCTGCTACCCATAACAGTCCTAAGTGAACAAGTCTTGAACTTGGACTTTATATACGTGTTTTAGAAACACCGAACAACCAAGAGTTGGTTCTGAAATATGAGTTCCATCGGGTTGCGCGTTACGGCCATGCGGTATCTTGTGATGTGAATATCTCTTCGAGAGAATAAGCCCAGATTCTCTATTAGATCAAGGCCCCACAAATATACTCACATTCGGTGATATCTCCAAGGGTATACTTGCATCTCTATACCCCCGCTATAGTAGCCTCGATATCATTAAGGTTTTTCACCAACCTCAAATGATTGCGGTTGAGCACCAGCTTCCTAGAGATGGGGCGTGAATAAATTCACTAATTTTGGTGCTCCTACCGCCACTCGGTTGGCTTGTTTTTACCCATTGAACCTTCATCATGGGATAACCATTCAGATAGGTTGGGTTGCTACCAACGGTAACTCAAGTAATAGGCTTTAATCCCATCCCCTCGAAGCAAATTGTACTTGTCCTCTCGACAAGCCCTTGGTCGGGATCTGCCAAGTTTTCCATGGACTTAACATAACTTAAAGTTATGATTCCAAAGGAGGTGAGCTTACGCAAAATCTTGTATCTAAGCTCTATGTGCCTAGACGACTTTGAATTGTGAGTTTTACTCTTCACTTTCATTATAGTCAGCCGATTATCACAGCTTTATTAGGATAGTAGGAATAGGCTTATCCAACAAGGGAATATCGTTAACGGACTCGAAGCCATTCTCGCTTCCCCACCAGCCAACTCCAAGGCAACCATCTCAGCCTCCATAGTTGATCTCGGTGATCAAGGTCTGCTTGGAGGATTTCCAAGCGGCGGCACCACCACTTAGTGTAAACACAAAACCACTAGTGGATTTTGTTTCATCGTAGTCGAGATCCAAGTTAGCATCACTGCACCCTTCATGTACGGTTGGTAAACCGAATAGTGTATCCCATAGTTAACAGGTCCCCTTCGATATCTCTCGAGTCTCTCAATAGCACTCCAATGAGTTTTATCTGGATTACTCGTACTGCTCAATCGCCTACAAAGATATGAGATATCAGGTCTAGTGCAGTTTGACAAATACATCAAACTACCGATAATCTGGGAATATCTCAATTGAGAAACACTATCCCCACCATTCTTCTTTAGTTTAACACTAGAGTCATATGGTGTACTAACCGGTTTGCTATTCTCAAACCCAAATCGCTTCAAGACTTTTTTTCTACATAATGAGACTGTGTCAAACAAATCTCATTCTCATCTTTTATGACTCGATTCCTAAGATCACATTTGCTAATCCTAGATCTTTCATGTCAAAATTATCACTAAGGTATTTTTTAACCTCTAAAATTTTGACATGTTCTTTTCCCAAAGATTAATATGTCATCTACATACAAACACATTATGATGAACAATTTTCATATACTTTCCAAGATACACATTTATCAAAATCACATATCTTAAATCCATAAGAGAGAATTACCTTATCAAATTTCTCATGCCACTGTCTAGGAGCTTGTTTTAATCCATATAGAGATTTAACTAGTTTACGCACCTTATTCTCCTGACCGGGAACTATAAAACCTTCCGGCTGCTCCTTATAGATCTCCTCATCTAACTCACCATTAAGAAAGGCGGTTTTAACATCCATCCGATGTATCTCGAAGTTTATATGAAGCTGCCAAGCTGCTATTAACACTTTCATACGGTAGTGATCCTAGTTCTTGGTGAATAAGTGTCAAAGAAGTCGATCCCTTCTTTCCGACTATACCCTTTGGCAACTAATCTAGCTTTATATTTCTCAATGGATCCATCAGATTTCGTTTCCTTTTGAAAATCCATTTGCATCCTATAGGTCTAGACCACGGAGGTAAATCAGTCAACACCCATGTGTTGTGTGAAAGTATGGAATCCATCTCACTTTTCACAGCTTCCTCCCATAAAGATGCATCACTAGATCGCATCGCCTCGGTGTAAGTTAAAGGATCATCCTCTATAAGGAAGGTATAGAAATCATCTCCAAATTTTTCTCTATCCTAGGTCTCTTGCTCCTCCTAGGTTCAGTTTTAGGCAACTCACCGTTTTCTCTCGTATGTGATTTTGATGACTCTCCTACATCTAGTTTCCTCTTTTATTTCATGGGAAAGATGCTTTCCAAGAACACAAAGATCATCGGATTCTTTGATTGTATTTACGCTGACCTCTTGTATATCGAGAGCTTATAACCAAGAACCGGTATGCATTGCTGTTTTCAGCATATCCTATGAAAGCAAAGATCGTGGGTTTTAGGAGTCAATTTCGTTGTTTTGTTAAGATTAACTTTAACCTTAGCAAGACAACCCCAAACTCTAAAGTATTTAAGACTAGGTTTCCTACTCCACCATAATTCATATGGAGTTTTCTCGGTTATCCTTGTATGCGGGATACGGTTAAGTATTTTACAAGCTGAAAAGTAAGGCTTCTCCCCATAAATTGTTGGGAAGACCAGAACTAGACAACATAGAATTAATCATGTCCAAGATTGTTCTGTTTTTTCTCAAAGAACCCCGCTTTGATGGGGTGAATACGGAGCAATAGTTTCATGAATGATTCCATACTCCTCACAGAAATTTCCCAAACTCTGCAGAGCAATATTCACCTCCTCCTCAATGACCCTAAGTCTTTTAATTGTCTTGTGGGTTTGGTTTTCAACTTCTGCTTTATAGGTTTTGAATTTTACAAAAGCTTCATCTTTTGTTTTTATTAGATACACATAACAAGATTTTTGACATATCATCGATAAAGGTAATAAAATACCTCTTGCCTCCTCTAGTCAAGATACCGCTCATCTCACATATGTCACTATGTATCAATTCAAGTAAGTCAGAACTCCTACTGACTATCTTGAAAGGTTTCCTAGGTTGCTTGGACTGAACACATATTTCACATTTGTTATTCAGATTTGTGTTATGTTTGGGAATTAAGTCCAAGTTCATCATTCTTTTAAGTGTGTTAGAGTTCACATGTCCTAGTCTTCCATGCCATATGTCATGGGAATTCGTGCACAAAAACAAAGATGAACTAGCAGCTTTATTTTCAGAGTGAACAGAAATTACATTGAGTTTAAATAAACCATCTATTACTTAACCTTTGCCTACAAAGGAACCTCCTTTGGTTATTACAACCTTATTTGATTCAAACACCAATTTAAACCCTAATTGACTCGAGAAGAAAACCGCTAACAAGATTTTTCCGAACATCCGCACGTGTTGCACACGATGGAGGGTGAGAGAGTTCCCAGAGGTAAACTTTAAATTCACTTCTCCTTCTCCTATAACTTGTGCTACACTTGAATTGCCCATCGTCCACAGTTCTCCCTTTTACTTCCCTCGATAGGAAGAGAAAGAGGAAATATCGAGCAAATATGAATAGTAGCACCGGTATCAATCCACCAATCGGTGGGTGTATATGCCAGGTTTAATTCACGGTTAGATGATACTAACTCTGTCATTGGTTCCAGTAGAACTGGTTCCAATTATCATGTTTGCCCGAGGGGTAACCTTATCCTTCTCGTTCTCCGGATTGTATTTTCTATGCCTACACTTTGTTTGGCAAAGTGTCCGGTTTTCCACGGACATAGCATGTTCTCTTGTTTCCGTCCTTCCGAATCTTTTGTTTGGGTTTTGTAAATTGCTTGCTTGTTTTTCTTCTTGTTGAAGTTAGGCCGTTTAGACTCTACTAAGTTGGCTTTCTCACTAACTTCTTCGCAGTAATGTCTGAATTCTTTTGGTCTGTACTTTTTTTTTTTGTCCGAAACTTTTCGATTCTTTTCTTCAATCTGAAGGCAACTAGCACTTCTTCCACCGAAGGGGATTATTGACTTGTGCCTCATCACGATTTCTGAATTCTGACCATGATGGGGAAGTTTATCTATCGATCTTTGAAGCTTGGACCTTTTCTATAAAGGTGATCCCTTTTGAGCCGAGCTTGGCTACTATGTTTTGAATTTCATGAGCTTGATCGACAACTGATTTTCCATCAACCATTTTAAAGGAAAAGTAATTTCCTATGTTAAAACTTTGCTCGACTCCGATTACTGTTCCATACTTAGTCTCTAGTTCTTTCCAAAGGATTTTGGCTGATTCGGTTTCTTGATAGAGATCAAATAGATTATCACTTAGAGCACTAAGTATTGCCCCATGGCATATATGATCATCATTCATGAATTTAACCTCGTGATCCGGATCTACCAGGTTCATGATCTTCAGGATCGGCTATAGGTGGGTCTTCTAAGACAAGGTAGTATAACCCGATGGAAGTTAACCAATATTCCATCCTTTTCTGCCATCTCCTAAAGTTGCTTCCATCAAAAGTTTCCGGTTTCAAGGTTTTGTTCAACTTATCTCTTGAGTTCCATCAAAAGTTTCCGGTTTCAAGGTTTTGTTCAACTTATCTCTTGAGTGCACCATTCTAAGGACAATATTTCTTTCGAAATTGTTGGAAAATAATGTGCACAATTCACTCAAGAACAAACGAGAACGTCACGAACTCTCAAGATCAGAGCGAACCTTTCACTTTCACTTTCCAAGTGTTTCTCAAGTCTCTGCTCTACTGATCTGTGAAACCCTACACTTGTGTGAAAAGACACTTTTACCCTCCAATCCGATCTGACAGTTCATCTGTAACCGACTCCGATCCGACCATCGATCTATAACCAACTTGATCTGATGGATCAGATCAATAACCGTATCAATCTATCTCAACGGTCATATCGAACTCATCTCTGATAAAATAAATGAATCTCAAATGGAGGTGCCGAGTTTCGAACCCATGACCTCTCATATGCTAATCAAGCATTTTCCCATCTGAGATACATCTCAATTGTGGAAATAAGATAAAACTTATAGAAAATAAATTAAAATGAATTACATCATTTTAAAACTACACAACAATATTTCCTCCACGACGAAGACGCTTCCTTGTTCATCGACATCTATAATGGTCTCATTCTAGGTGGTCTCGTGGGGAAGAAGAAGTTTGTGGGTACTGCAAAGTGCTGCATAAAGAATGTCTTATCTGGGATGGAAGCGGACGAGAAGAACGCCACCTGCTGCACTATTCCCATATCGACCGGGATTTCCGGCGCCATCGCCGGCGACGACGCCTCTTCCTCCTCGGCCACGAGTCTGAACTTGAAGATCAGGCTCTGGAAAGAAGTTCTTCACTACATGGCTACCTGATGATATCTGATATCTCTTCTGTTCTTCATCTGATCTTTAATTGATTTTTTGTCGATATATAGTTCTGTAATCCTTGATTCAAATCGATTTCAGCTTTCATTCTTTGGTTCGTGAGAGAGTACTCAGAATTCGGAAACACGCATTCGTATTAAAATTATACATTCACGTAACAATTTTGGAATTTTATAAAATATTAAATATTAAATTCGAGCGGCGGCCCGTGGGCGAATTTGCATCCGACACGTGTCAAGTAAATGTGTGTACACGTTTCGGAGACGCAGAAGGTTGGTGGAAAGCGCGAAGCTTTAAAAACACCGACGGAGAAATGCGGAGAAGAGGCCTGTGATTTTGCGGAGGGTTGAGGAGGGAAGAAATGGGGAAAGGGGTCGAAGAAGGCGAGGTTCGGAGAAGAGAAGTCAGCATTCAAATATGTGGTCTGCAATTCGCATACGAAGGCCAGCCTCCGCTCTTCGCAGAGTTCAGCCTCAATGTCTCTCCGGGATCTCGGTGCCTTCTCGTCGGAGCTAATGGATCCGGTATGTTCGATTTCTTTGACCCGTGTGAGTTGATTGGCTCTCGCTTCTGTATTCTGCTGGAATTCATTTAGCAAAAACGGTTTGTAATTGCGATCGAGCTATCGTAAATTCGTCGGTGAGTGAGAAGAACCGCAGGAGTGCCAAATTTTCGTTCCTTAGCCTAGGATTTTCCATTTTGGGAGAGGAAAGCGCTAGATTTGGTGGTTTTCGTCCTTTTTTTTTATAAAAAAAAAATTATGCGTAATTTACCACAGATCACGAGCTGTGAGGGATATTGTATCTTCTTGGAGCCTACGCGGTTCAATTCGCTCTCTAGAACAGTTAGTTCTATTGCTAACCTGCTCGAAAGTCACCTATTCGAAGTCTCGCATTTGATCTGAAATACTAGTATTGTTAGCGAATTACCTGCTGGATCACAGCAAAGAGACATAGGAAAGTGTTTTTAAAGCTCCGTTTAAGTAAAATTATTCGTAAATTTCCATTATTTTCAAAGTTTTATATACGGGTTATTTGCAGAGGAGATGCATTTTATCATTACAGCCTTTCTGTGATAGTTTTCTGAAGTTATTATTTCTATTTGCAGGGAAGACTACTTTGTTGAGGATTATGGCAGGAAAACACATGGTGGGTGGTAAAGATGTTGTCCGTGTGCTGAACACCTCAGCATTCCATGACACTTCTCTTGTTTGCAGTGGTGACCTTGCCTATCTAGGTGGTTCCTGGAGCAAAAGTGTTGGTTCGGCTGTGAGGCTCCTCACTCTCTCTCTCTCTAATTCTCTGAATTCTCTGGTCGCCCATTCACTTTCACTTTCTGCTCATTGTTTCTGGAAGTAACTTGCAACCAATCACGTAAACGTGTGAACAGAGAGGAATGTTTAGTTTCGTTCATCATATAACCACTTCAAAATTTCACTGATTTTACATAATTTCAGGGCGAAGTTCCTCTCCAAGGAGATTTCTCTGCAGAACACATGATATTTGGAGGTAAAATCTGTTGTTCCATGTTTGAGGCAGTACTTAACTCTTTACTTTTCACTTTTGTAGCTGATAAGGATTGTAATTTCATTTGTGAATTCTTCAAGTGTGTTTAACGAATCGCATACAAGGAAATGTGCAGAGTCAAATACAGAATACTGAGTTAAATTAATCTTGCTAGAGTCTGCACATGATATCTAGCTCTTCCATGTGATCCTCCTTGTGGCTTAGGGAAGGGGGAGGAATTTCATTTAATTTTCTGTTAATTTTCATTGTTTTTAGTCACTTGTAGAAGTTCAATTAGAATATGAAGTTTGTATAGTTTATACTTTTGCTTGTGTTGTCTATTTTCTTTTTTACTTCCATAGTTGAAGGGGTAGATCCAGTTAGGAGGGAGAAGCTGATTGAGCTCCTTGATATCGATCTGCATTGGCGAATGCATAAAGTTTCTGATGGACAGCGACGGAGGGTCCAAATTTGCATGGGCCTTCTTCATCCTTTTCAGGTTATTTTCTTTTCGATGAGATTTTATGTGCTTATAAGAGCTGAAATCTTGTAGCTCACTCTCTCTGATTGTTAGGTCAGTCTAGCCTCATTACATCTTGATTCTTGATATGCAAGCTATACTAGAAGAGAAAAAATAGCATGTCATGTCTCTAGGATTGAGTTAGAACAGTCTTCTTATGAAGATTGACCAGCATGGACTGATCCAGGCAAACTGTTTTTAATCCATTCCAATGGTCTATACCAAATGTGTATGGCAATTATGAAACAGTTACTGTTTTAGATTTTATACTTAATTGGAATTTCTAATTGTCTGGGCCATTGAAATATAGGTGCTACTGCTTGACGAGGTCACTGTTGATCTGGATGTTGTGGCAAGACTGGATTTACTTGATTTTTTCAAGGAAGAATGTCAGGAGGTAAATAAACTGATATGACCCTCCTAAAGTTTAATTTTTAATTGTAAGCTATTTCAGTCAGCTTGCGAGAGCAAATAAGAACTTTAATTTTGTTTCAGAGAGGAGCCACAGTTGTTTATGCTACTCATATCTTCGATGGCTTGGAGACTTGGGCTACAGATGTTGCATACATCCGTGATGGTGAGTTGAAGAGAGCTGAAAAGCTAGCGGAGCTCAGTGAGTTGAGCAGTGCTTCCAACTTGCTCTCAGTTGTTGAGTCATGGCTTCGATCAGAAACCAAGTCTACCGCCAAGAAAGTTGTGAAACCCCCAACCCGGCCCTCCCGTCCTTCTCCCTTTGACTCTACTTTTAGGCCGTCGAGGCACATGGCCTACTATCGTTAATCTCTTGTCCTCAATATGGACGGGTGAGTCAACCAATCCTAAGAAACGATTAGAGCGGAAAGATCGACTGCATGTGTTCTACCTATTGACAGTAATAGTTGTTCTTAATAGCCCAAACTGAATCTGCCTCCCAGAAGGTTTTGCATCAGCCCTTCTGGGCCTCTACAGTTGAAACTTCTCCACCCTCCTTTCAGACCATCCAGGATCAGGAACAAGTGTCAGAGGGTCAGCGGAATAACTCCCCCTTGCCCATTTGTCTAGGTGGGAGAGGATTACTCAATGCCTTCATGGCATAAGTATACCATGGTTGATGTTCCTCTCTCTGCACATCGACCGCCTTGAAATGACGGGTACCTCACATCAGAGTCATGTGTTGGATTTTTATGAACCAGGGTCAAGCATGACGCTTTCAGCGTCTGTGAACCATGATATCAATGAGCCTCAAACCTCTTCTCTGAAGCTGGGATGGGAAGTATCGTTCCTCTAGTTACTTAATTCTGTATGTAGTATATTTTAGGTTCAGGGTAGGTACAGAGTGTTTTTTCTTGATATATAATTATGTAAAAACAGAAAAGAAAATGTCTTTTCTTCTTTTCTTCGCGTACTGGAGTAGAGGGAAAATAGTGTCTTCATCACTATTTGAATCAAATGATTGGAAGTTCTCTAGTAAATACATGGATACAAAAGTGATTCTAATTCATCTTCTAACTACATTCAGTATGGAAATTAAAGTTTGAGGGGTCAGGTCCGGGTCAGGTCCTTTGTAGTACTTTTGATACTTGCTTCTCTTTACATGTTTAATAAACTGTCACTGGAAATTAAAGTTTGAGGGGGTTACGTTCCTATGAATCTGTACATTATACTTCTCAAAAAAAAGATTACTGGATACAAGTGCTATGCCATCTACAAAGCTCTAGAATGCAGAAGACATCAGCTAATGAATGTTTTCTGGTAAAAGTAATGGAACTCAAATTCTTACAATGGAATACAAATAATTGCTTATAAGAGAAAACTTGTGTTAATTCATGACACTGCATCTCCTTCACCAACTCGAGAGCTTTATAAGGACCTATCCGTTTTGACTCGGACTGAATCCAGAGTTTAACCTGGTCCGACTCAACGAGTTCCCAAATCCGAGTTGCACAACCATGCTTATGCTCATGTACCATAAAGCAAGTACACATTATTGTGCTCTTATCCATTCACCTGTCAAGCAGGTTACATGACAACTACATCTCTCCCTCTCCACTATTTATCAGGTATCCATACCCCTCACAGAACCATCCAATATGTTAACAACACAAGCCACTTGGTCTCTAGTTGCCTACCTTTGCTCACATGACAATGCCAACCCCTCCTCTCACCATGCCCCATGATAGGGACACTCTTCCTAATCAACACTTACCCCACAATCCCCTTGTGCTTAATCCCCCATTGCTAGTATAACTCTCATTGTACTACTGTCGCATACCCGAAAAATCCGATACACGTTAATCGACGTTAAGAGAGTGATACGTGTTAATTAAACGTAAAAAAAAAAATATATTAGAAAGAAAGGGTACTTATTTATAATGAACAAATGTATGCAATATGATAGGGAGGCCTCTAGTGGGATATTATGTTGCTTCTCCTCCCACTTGGTTATAGGTTAATTGATGCTTAGTCACTTAGATGTTAGAGGATTTCAAAAAGGAAAGAAAAGTAGGAATATTACTTGGTCCCCATGATGCCCCAAGTTCAAGGCAAAGCCCAAGATGACTCTTTCCTACTTCTATCACCTTCATTGTGGTCCACAGCTTGCCTTATCTTTTAAAACCCTACCCTATGTACTTATTTTATTATACATATATTTGAGGGGATCCGAGTTCAATTAGTATATGATTAAGTGAAGTGATAAACATAGGATTTAAAAAAATAAAAAACAGATAAAAATGATATTTTTTTAAGATAACTGGAGCTAAGATCAGCCTGGGATCTTGGAGCTGAATAAAAATAATGATGTGAAATATTTTTTTTTTTATTTTTTTTATTTTTTTCTTTTGAAAAATGGGATGTAGAGGGGGCCTGAGAGGGCGGATGTTTGCTTGTGTGGGATCGGAAGGTAATAAATTTGTCAGGTCGTTGAGACCATTATTCTCTCCTGACCCAATTGTACATTTAATTGTCTCGTTTCGTTTTTCGTATCTCTTCATTTTCTCGTCATCTCGGGTGGCTCGGATTGGGTCAATTTTTATTCTGGTCCGGCCTGTTCAAATGGTGACCCTGACCCCGATCCTTTTCAATCGAAGAGCATTATTAATTAATTTTAAGGACATTGAAGGCTTCTCCGTGTAAAAAAAACTTATTAATAATTAAATTTTACATATAAAATATTTTAAATTATCCTTAATTAAATTAGTAACTAAACTAGAAAAATAATTAAATGAAAAGAAAATTAGTTTTTAATCTGTGTGATGCAGTAGTTAATGATGCATTCACATATAAATGTATTATGTATATTTGTTTTTTCAAATATATCGGAGTGAAAGTATTATCGAAACGGACACAAATCATGTGGTGAATATAAAGATTCTAAATATTTATTAATTCAATTTTTTATTCAAACTGTTTATTGGGTTGGATATTATAAATTCACGAATGAAGAATTAAATGAGAAAAAAATAATGATATAAGTAAATGAGAGATGTTTATTATTTAAGTTCAATTAGTTGCTATTTGAACCGGGTCCGACTAGGTAAAACCATTTGGGTTACAGTAGTCATTTTCGTTTTCCGTTTGTTTTGTTCTCGCGCGCATTTCTGATATCTCCGATGCCGGGAAGGCGGGAACTGAACGGAGTCCTCGACGATTGGACGCCGGGAAATCGCGAGAGACGCCGAGGACGCCGCGTTTTGCGGCAGGGCGACGCGGAAAGGGCCTATTTTTAAAACTTCAATCGGTACGGATTTTGTGTTTCCCGGGGGGGCCGACGTTCTCGCGTCTGCAAATGATGCACCGAAATTGGCGCGCCGTTGTTCGGTTTCCGTCCTTTTATGGATTACGAGCCAATCAGGCCCCCGCCAATTCTCCCGGCTCCCAAAACTCTCTGCCCACCTCTATATGCTTAACTGCGACTCCTGCCTTCGATTTCGTCCGGGGTAGCACCGTTTCCCCGGCTAATTAGGGTTTTTGGTCTCTGCTTTTCCTCTTTCGTCTCCGGCTTTTTCTTCTGCTTCTGGGACGCACGCCAAATTGTTGTTTCTTTGCACCGTCGTGATGGGTCGTACCAGTCTCTGGGTTTTGGTCAAATGAGTCTTCGGTGATTGTCATTTTCAATCGGCTCGAGCTTGAATTTTTTCTTCTCTTTTCGAACCTGAGTGTATTCACATACCGTACCGTACCATAGCAGAATTGTTGTCGAGTTCTTCATTACTTTTCTGGATGAGTGGGGGAAAAGTAGCATAATCTAGAACAATGGATTTGATTTTGTTTGTTGGGTCTGAATTTGGGATTCCCCTGCTCTAGTTGAGCATATTGTTGATTGCCTCGGTTGATGTTGTTGTAGTTGGGAGAAGCGGAGAATGAAATTTTAGTTGATGCGGTTCTTTTAATCTCGGTTCATATTACCAATGGATTCGGCTAGGAGTTGGTTTCAGAAGTTTCAACCTCGAGATAAGTTGAGGTCTACCACTAGGAAGAAAGAGGGACCGAATGGGAAAGATAGCGGGAAGCCTCCTGCAAATGAAGACGCGCCTTCCAATGCCACAAAGCAGAAAGTTGCTGCAGCGAAACAGTATATAGAAAACCATTATAAAGAGCAGATGAAGAGCTTGCAGGAACGGAAAGAGAGGTACGACAGCCGACGGACGTTCTGTTTCTCTATTATTTTCAAGAGGGTATTCGATTGGCCTTTTTCTCTTGTTCTTCCTATTATCGATTAACACGCACAGTGCACCGTATTCCCTTTTGTGAAAGTTGAACCCAGGACCTCAAACTGAGACAACGTCCCATGTGACGATTTGAACCAAAGGCCGATTCACAAAATTGCATTTTCTTCAAAGCAAAATTAATGTTGGAGGCTTAATATAGAAAAATAAGTACGGGTAGGCTAAATACATGAATTCGGGTATGAGAACATATAGCTCCCTTCAGTTTGCCTCTCGAATAAGGCATCGCAGAGAGTTAGGGGAACAATTTTTCTGCAAAAAAGAAGTGTTTTTGTTTTTAAGGGCCATTATTGATTTTTATTTCACTTGACACGATGATCATGGCCATTTAGGTTTTTCTGCAGCAAGGTTGGTGTCAACTGCATGCATCCATCAGTTTGCCGTATCATCTTCTCTTTCCATTTATAATTTTTTGGTTGGCCTTTTTTTTTTGTGTGTGTGTGTGTGTGTGTGTGTGTGTCTTAGACCAGAATAACAAGACCTTTCTGGGTGGTGCAATACTAGACCACGATCAAGCATGTTGAAATCATTTTAATTTCTTTTCTATTGCACATTGGTGCTACTCTAAACTGTTCTGAAGTGTTTGCGGTTCTGATTTTCTCTTTCCTACACTGCCATTATCTTCTTCAACATTTTGTTCTTTTTTCCACTAGTTTTTCTTTAGGGGTGCGTGCTTCTTTCCTGCCCAGCAACTATTCCTCCTTGTATGACTTCTCTGTGACTCTCTTGTAGAGAGAGGTCACCTTATCCTATTCGAAGTATGTCTGTCTCATTGCATTTTGTAGACTAACGGCTGCAGCTACCTAGCTTCTAATCTTACTTCTTTCACGTAACTGACATCCAATTTGTGTTTCGTTAATTAGGCATCTTCCCCCTTCTTTTTGTGAGTTTGTTGATCTGAAATTTGGCTGAAGTTTGGACTGAGAATTTGGCTCAATGGCCATGCACTGTCTCTCTGTGATATGAAGGTATACTAAGCTTTTCTAGTCCAAAGAGAAAAAAATCCTTCTCTTGGCCTTTGAATCCAATGATCCATTCACTCTTCAGCCAAATCTTTGGTAGGAAAGAAAATGCTCTTCTGTATGATGCCACATGGTCAAATGGAGACATTCTTGATACAAGGCAATGTGTTAAAGTATTATTAACGATGCTTGGATGTCATTTACAACCAACATTTATTAGTTAGACATCTCTGCATACGACTTTAATGCAACAAATTTATAGTGAGAACAGAATGCACTCATGAAGCTATTATTTGTATGAATTTAAGCTGTCCCAATTTGTGGATCTATTTTATGAATCTAATTTAGTTTGAAGCTAAACATTACTTATCAGTCATCTGACCCTCCACATTATGAGTTAGCGTTTGATGGTGAGATTTAGGTTCATTTTTTGTCCTCTTTTTGTTTGATAGACGCTGGATTTTAGAGAAGAAATTGGCTGATGCTGATGTATCAGAAGAAGAGCAAAACAATCTTATCAAATATTTGGAGAAGAAGGAAACAGAATATATGCGTCTTCAAAGACATAAAATGGGTGTTGACGATTTCGAGCAATTGACTATGATAGGCAAAGGAGCTTTTGGAGAGGTATTTTTTTCATGTGAAATCAATTATTTTTGGTTTTCCTTGCAGTTGGTTTTCCATTATCATGCTAATTTTTATGTTCCTTTTGGCCGAAACTATGCCTATGTTTGTCTATGCCATTCTCTAATGACCTCTTATTGGTTTTGGATTTTTTCTTCCTACATAATTATGAATATGGGCAGCTCAACTTACAGATTAGGCCAGTGTTTACTGTAGTATATTAACTGAGAGGTGTTTTGTCTTTGCTTCTTTTGTCCTCTCACATTGTCTTGCTTTTTCTGTAACAGAAGAATTTTTTCTATTGATTTTTTCTTGCTAGATACCACATGTTGACAACTTTCTGTGGACTCTGACATGTATTTGGCTTCATAGGTCTCGAAAGTCGGATACACCTAGTTTATCATTGGTTTACTGTTCAGAGCAGTTGATTATTTTAGAAAATACATATTGACTTAATGAGACCCTGAAATTCAGGATTCCTCATAGATATAGTTCACAAAGAAGCAGATCTTATTGCTTCTACTGTGCTGTATATATTTGTTGCCTTTCCCAGCTCGTAGTCATTTCTGAAAGACACTGAGACCATGATCTTTTAAGTATGTCTTCCCTTCATCGATAGGCTGCCAAATTACCAATCCAGCAAAAGACGAATGAAATTGAATAGAACAGTAATAAACTCACCAGGAGTGTCTTCCCTCCATTGATAAAGAAGAGAAACCAGAGCAGTAGTTGCTATTCAGCCTCAGCTGTCCGTAGCTTTACACCCAAATTCCTTTCCCCATCCCCAACCACTTTTCCTCCACTTCTTATTCTTCTGCAGCCTCTGTACAAATAGCTACATGTCCCTACTTAATAGGATCCTCTGATCCCTTCTTACCAGTGATCTTACCTGGAAGCCTTGCATATGGTATGTGTAGCTGTTAGTGTTTATAGATCTACAGTAATTTATCCCCTTACAACTTCTAGGCACTTTTAAAGGGTTACAATATTTTGAAGTGATTCATGCAGATATATTATTTAATTTTGTGATGCAGGTCAGAATCTGCAGGGAGAAGGCAAATGGCAATGTTTATGCAATGAAAAAGCTGAAGAAATCAGAAATGCTTCGTAGAGGGCAGGTATCTACTTGCAGATGTATTTCATGTGAAAAGTTTTGAGTTGTGTCATTTATCAACTTATGTTAATTAAATTATTCAGGTCGAACATGTCAAAGCAGAAAGAAATCTTCTTGCTGAAGTTGACAGCAATTGCATTGTCAAACTTTTCTTCTCCTTTCAAGATGAGGAGTATCTATACCTCATTATGGAGTATCTTCCAGGTGGAGATATGATGACACTCCTTATGAGGAAAGATACGCTGACAGAAGATGAGGCAAGGTTTTACGTTGGACAAACTGTCCTGGCTATTGAATCTATTCACAAGCACAATTACATTCACAGGTAACCCAATTTTTTGAGGTACAGCGAATCATTGTCAGAAGTGCAAGTAGACACGCTGAAGATGAATTTCTTTTGTCTTTCTCCAGGGATATCAAGCCTGATAATTTGTTATTAGATAAAAATGGTCACATGAGGTTGTCTGATTTTGGGCTTTGTAAGCCACTGGACTGCAATAATTTCCCAAATCTGCATGAAAAGGATCTTATGGCTGGTAACGTTAACGGTGGGGGAAAAAATGATTCACGCTCCACAGCACCAAAGCGGAGCCAGCAGGAGCAACTGCAACATTGGCAAAGAAACAGGAGAATGCTGGTAAAGTTGCTTAGTTAATCAGATTGATAAATGTGGTTTATTATGGTAATTTTCCCACATGAGAGTTTTTACTTCGTTGTCTTTATTTATTGTAGTATTGCTTTTCATGTGGGTTTGAAAAAAAATATTTTCAGTCTAAAGTTTCTCTTGGTGGTTTCTGCTTGTTTGAAAAAAAGTGTAGGCTTATTCTACTGTTGGTACACCTGATTATATTGCTCCAGAAGTACTGTTGAAGAAAGGTTATGGAATGGAATGTGACTGGTATCAATCGTTTCTATCCTTACATATATTTTTTGTATCACATGATGGAACCTGGTAAGGTTACTTTCTTTTCCTTCTCCTTTCCTATTTAACAGGTGGTCTCTTGGAGCTATTATGTACGAAATGCTAGTCGGATACCCTCCATTTTACTCTGATGAGCCTATGACCACTTGTCGGAAGGTATGCATGTAAATTTGAATTATAAGTGGACTTTTTGGAATCTTTATTCACATAAATTCATTAGATCCTTTTTGCTTCTGTGATGGAATTTCTTCCAACTTGATTTCTTTGAGGGCATTATTTGTCAGATGCTTCACTATATCTTAGAGGTCTTATTGAAGCAGCCTCTTATTTTGTTGTTTATTTGTATCTATGATGGAGATTAGCTTCACTTTTTTGGGCAAAAAAAAAAAAGATTACAAAGTTCATTATTTTGACATCCTTGTTTCTATTCTTGCAGATTGTAAATTGGAAAACTCATTTGAAGTTTCCCGAAGAAGCAAGGATCTCTCCTGAAGCGAAGGATCTCATCTGCAAACTTTTGTGCAATGTGGAACAAAGGCTTGGGACTAAAGGCGCTGATGAAATAAAGGTTTGCTATGGTGTCATGTGTTAAGATTTCAGTGTCAGTAAAAGATCAGGCTGTCATATTAAGGATGTTTGGTTAATTCTTTGTGGCAACATAGGCTCACCCATGGTTTATGGGCCTTGAATGGGATAGACTATATGAGATGGAAGCTGCATTCATTCCAGAAGTCAATGATGAGTTAGATACTCAAAACTTTGAGAAGTTTGATGAGGTAAAATGCTCTTCAAAATGACTTTTGTTGATAAATTGGTATGTATGTGTAAAAATGTCTCCTCAGCAAATTTCTCATGGTTTCTTCCAGCAAACAGAACACAAAGTTCAGTCCACTTCAAAGCAAGGCCCTTGGAGAAAGGTATGCATCCTAATTAGGTGAATTTATTTCTCCGTTTATGTGAAAAAGGTTTGCGTCTTTACTTGGTGAACTTTATTTTCTCCCTTTGTTATTTGTTTCATACTCTTATTTATCACATTAGAATGTCTTGTTCATGAGATGATTGGTATGAATATCCAATTCCCAAAAACTTTCAGCTGATCTACTTCTTTATCATTATCTAACAAATTGGAAAATAGATCTTGTTTCTTTTGAATCATGGTAATGGGATTGTCCATCCAAGAGGTGTGTGATTGCTATCCACTGGGAACTGGATGAAAATATGCAATAAGCATGTATGTGAAGTAATGATATGTACAGAATGATGTGGTCTGTACGTTCTATAGTCAGATTGTCATCCGATGGTGGTCTATTGCTTGTTTGCTGAAAACTTATGTTTGTAATAAAGATATGCTAATAGTGGGGTTTATGTTCTATTTCTACATCATTAACCCAATCTTTGCCTGTTCTGTTGGGCTGCCAGATGCTTTCATCCAAGGACATAAACTTCGTTGGGTATACGTACAAGAATTTTGAAGTTGTGAACGACCATGAAGTACCGGGGATAGGTCTGTCTGTTTATCTCTCTCCTTCTCCCCTTCTCCCCTTCTCTGTCTCCATCTCTGCTTGTGTGCTGATTCCTCACTGTTCCTTTTGTAGCTGAATTGAAGAAGAAGACCTCAAAACCAAAGAGACCTTCAATCAAGTCACTGTTCGGTATGTTCCCTCCCTCCTTCCATCCCAAAGTACTGCGCTCTGTTTATATGGATGACACCCAAGTCTTTTGTTTGAAGGAGTTGTACACTTCTGACGATTGTTCCACCTATATAATTGATTGATTGTAGAAGACTCCAGTTCAGAGGATCAGGATCCGGCACCGGCACCGGCACCGGTGCAAGGAAGCTTCCTCAACCTCTTGCCTTCAGAACTAGTAGTTCCCAAGGACCGGAGTCCATCTCCTCCGTAGATACCCACACACTTGTAATTAAATTTGGAAAAAAAAAGAAAAAGAGAAAAGGCATAGGACGAACCAACGAGCTCAAAGCCTCAGAATGAAGCGAATTTGCAAGGACCGTCTGGCCGAAGACTGTAATACATCATTTTATTCCCCTTCTCAATGCGCTGCAAACGGTGGGTTGAAGAGAGCCAGAGCAGCTGGATACGTGAAAAAAACTGTCTCAGTTCGCTGCACTTCTTCATCGGGGCGCTTTTGTAAAACTTGAATTTGTTCTTCAAAGTTAATATTAAAAATTAATTCTTTTCAAATTCTCTTGTGTATACCCCATTGGCTCACACATTATCTCATTAAACGAGTTAATACTTTTTTTTTTCCTGTGCTTAATCTTGAACATTACCAAAATAATTTAATCTCTTCTGCAGTTCTGCACAACAACTATTTTTAAGATAAAAATAAAAAAATAAAATAAAAAAAAGGATAAAAATGAAATGAAAAAATAAATAAATACAAAATAAATAAAACATTTACACGAATAACAAACAAGTCGCTTTGGCCGAGTGGTTAAGGCGTGTGCCTGCTAAGTACATGGGGTTTCCCCGCGAGAGTTCGAATCTCTCAGGCGACGTGTAATTTATTTTATTCCTCGATTCCCCTAACCCTCCCGACTCCTCGCTGGACAAATCCTCGACTCAGAATTCCTCGTCCGAACAGAAAAACTTCAATTTCGCGCCAGTCGAAGAGCCTATTCGAATGCAGCTCTTCTGTTCCATTCGAATCGAAGAGTGAAAGCCAGGTTTGTGCGATGTTTTTCGCTGAAGAACAGTTGCTCACAGAATAGTTTATTTCAGCTTTATTTTATTTATGCAGGGCAAAGGAACGCGATTTTAATTCTCCGGCGTAATGCTAAACCTTTCATTTTTTCTTTTGTGAGTTTCTGGTTCTTACCTGATGGTTATAGATTTGATCCTCTATAAAGTCTGCATTTTCGGCTTTTTCTTTTTCTTTTTCTGGATCAAGCTTTTCATATTCGACTACCTCCTCTGACCCAGCAAAATTCTGTACAAACTCTTGTTCGTTCCTGCAGATTTTAATGTTGACTTGCTGATAAACATTTGAAAAGATTCTTCTGTTTGTTGATAAAAACTGGAGTTCATAGAACTTTTCTTATTTGAAAATGAGATCTGACACTCCTCTCGATTATGCCGTATTCCAGTTGTCTCCCAAACGCACACGGTGAGATGGCTATCTAATGCTATAGGAAATTTGTGTCTTCTTTTTCTTTTGATTGGTCTTTTTCTAAAATTTTGCATCAATTGCAGCTGTGAATTATATGGTTCCTTTCTCTCCTCGTCTACATCAAAGACTCCCAATGCAGTTAATATTTGAAGGAAATAGAAGTTATATGGTTCCTTTCTCTCTTCACAGTGACAATGTTTTTACGAGTCTCATGAGTCAGGTTTGTCTGACATTACCAACAAGAGGACTAGTGATTTTTGATTCATTCAATGCATGCCTCTCTCCTATCAATTCTGGTGGTTGGAATAGGTTCACTTCTGGTTATCAGTGAACACTTTCTAATATTGGTGAACACTCTGTTTCAACATCTGTACAATATGCCAAGGAATGTAGATGGTATGAATAAGTTAACTTTCTTGCAGGCTGTTCCACCAACTATCTGGTACCGACTAGTGGCTGGTTTGAATGCGCAGTTGCGTTTGGTTCATCGTGGTAACCTGAAAGCAACATTTCAGCCTGTTCTTAGTTGGCTTGAGACTCTTGCAAATCCTGCTTTGAGCATGCATGGGGTATGGGTTGATCTTGCATGCTTTCAGGCAACGAGATGCGCTATTGTCAGTTTGGACTGGTTGTCTATGTCATTAAAGAAGAGTCAGAGTCTCCACCAGCTGACTCGGTAACTGGTTCCCTACATGATTCCAGAACTCCCAACTTTCAGTAAGTGCGTGTGGATCATCAATTAGAAATATTGGTTACTGGATTGTACAACAAACCTTTTTTAATCTCTAATCACAAACATTTACTGATCAGGACATACTAACTAAGCAACCTAATTCAATATTTCCAATTCAGGCTGCGAAGGAGCTCCATTTCTTCCATTGCTCTACATTGCTGTGAATATGGGTTTCAACATATCGGTTCTGTCTCTTCTTAAAATGTCATCTGCAGTGGTTACATCTCTTGTGGCAACAATATCTGGTACCTTCTTCTCATCAATTTTGGTTATTATATACACAGAGTAAACTGTAAGGATAGGTACCATATTGTTTTATACCAACTAGCGAAGCTTAATAATGAGCTTGGACATTATGATGCTGCTCCATTTTGTTCTAAGGGTGGTGAATTTTATTGAAGTTGATGTTCATCTCAAAATCACTAGCTGAAACTAATGGGTTTATTCTCATGCTAAAGGTAATCTTTCTAAAACACACAGACTCCATGGCCTAATAGGTAAGGCACCGACCTTGTTGGAGAATCTGGGTTCGAATCCCAGTGGGGTCAACATCATATCATTCTTTTTTTTCTTTCTTGAAAAAGAGTGGGTGTTGGTGCTGTCTTTAGAAATATAGGAGTTTATACAGAATCTAAAGGAGTTTTTTACTTCTGATCAGATACATCAACTTTTGTAGGAATGGGACTTTTTTAAAAATAACGTTGCTAAAGACAGCAACAAACACCACTTTAACATCGCCAAAGGTTATAAGAATGGACTTTTTTAAAAAATATATATATATACAAAAGAAGTTATAAATTAGACGGATCTTGGTGGATTCGAACCACCATCCTCTCAGCTTATTGAGCGCTCTTACCATTTTGAGCTTAAAGATCCATAAAGAAAAAAATTAAGTGTATATATGCTAAATTAAATGAGTGATGCATAAATGAAATCTCAGAATATTGGCAAGCTTAAAAGAAACCTCCGAGTAAAATTTTCAGTACAACCACCAAAAAGAACTTTCAACATAAATGCATGACCTGATAACCGCAGTTGCTAGAGAAGCAGCCTAATACAACCCAAGAAATGACACCAAGCCAATGAAGCACATGCTTCTTCACATAATCAAATATAATTTCCATGAAATTCAGAGATCATTCCTCTCAAAAGTCAACATATAAAGAATGTAACAGCATAGCATCCAATCCTTCAAATCAAAGTTCATTTTGCAAGTTAACCTTCTACACCAACCATCACATGTGATAGAATATCATGATTTATTGTGTTTCCAACCTTGAAATAAAGATGCCAAAAGTTCTCATCCTCTCGACACCCAAAAAAAAATAAATAATAAATAAATAAACTACATATAGAATTTTCTTCTTGAAATAAAAATGGAAAGTATGCTGAGTATCAAGAAGGAAAAGGTGTTTTTGCAAGTATCATACCATTTGAACTACCAGGTGAATGATATCCTCCACTTGTGGGTGGAAATATTTGCAGATTGGACTCTGGGACTGCAAATTGGCAAGCAAACAGATGAATAGACTGGATGGACAAAAACAGAAAACATAAAACTAGCAAACTGCAAGTTGTTGTAGCATGAAGTTAAAAAACTTGAAGAACTGGAGTCCTGGACAATGGTATGAACATGATATGACATACGCACTAGTTCAAGGCAGAAATTAGACAATAGTTGAAACTCCAGAGCTCAAAGGGAAGGGAAAACTCTCCTACTCACTGAAGAAGTGGTTGTTGATTCAATATAGTTGACCGTGAAAGTCGTTCGAAATTGTATTTCTCATCTGCAGCATGCTGTAACAAACTGAAAGTTTTAGCACAGCTTGACAAAGGACAACAATTAGCAGCACAGTAGATATAGACCTAACGTACCTGATCCACGATAAATAAATCACTGTCAAGCTTTCCAATAATGAAACCAAGATTAAATTGCCCAATAACCTGTAAATTAAACACAACAGTAGATATGTCAAGAAAATTAGTCTACTCAAATGCATATCACTTGAGCACGCAGCTGTTAGATATACAGCATTGGTACGCTAACTTTTTTAGTGTCAAGATTCCAATTTGTACCATCAACAGATTGGGTCATAAAAAGCTATCTGAGAAGAAACTCAAGGAACCCAGGAGAAAGAGTTGATCTTTTTCCCCTAAAAGTAACCAGAAAAACACAATCAAAGGATCTAGAGGAAACAAGAAAACAGAAAAAAAAAACCTAACGCTTCTTTATCTCCAGGAATGAAGCAAGAAAAAAAAAAAATTTAAAGCCACCATTGGTCCCGTGATGCAAAGCAAAAAAAATCCGAAAAACAGTAAAAGAAACCGAGAATGTGCGAACCTTGACCGGAAGGAAGAAACAGGAAAAGATCATATAACATAATGATCTCAGATTAGAAGAACCCCAGCGTCGATTCGGTAGAAAGGGAGGGTGGAGGATTTTGGGAGGAGAAAGAAGCGAAGGGGGAGCCTTGCGAGAGGTCGTAGTGAGGAAGCGGGAGCCTCGTCGCCTGAAAGAGGGGAAGCGGGAGCGTCGTTGCCTTTCAATTTCGATGTTCCCAGGAAGAGGGGAAGCGGAGCGTCGTTGCGGAGAGCTTCCCCCGTTTGCGATGGAAGAGAACAGGGCAGGGCAACTGTTTAGGGTCGGTGGCATTTTTGTAAATTTAACGAAATTACGTTAAATTATATTGCAACCATAAGATCAGAATGGGACTTGATCGGACGGCTCAAGGGCGTTGGCTTGTTCCTGTTCAAATTTTTGCGCGAGGTAGGCTAAAGAGAAGTACTCCCCCTCTTCGTTCCCTCGTAAATCATGCAGGTAACTGCAAATTTCCGTTTCGCCTTGTTGATTTCCTTTGGAATCTGCAGTCGATTGATTATGTGGCATGCGTTCTTTTTCTAATTTTATGTTTTAGTTTATCGTGTGACCTGATTCTCGCAGCTGATGTTTCTGAACCCTCTCGGGTTGCTGAACTTTAATATGCGAGCCATTTTTGTTGCCCTACTCTTTCAGTTCGTTTCTTGTATTTTTCATACTAAATGACTGTGGACTTATTTCATTTGTTTGCTGGTCTGCTTGTGATTTTCTTCTACACGATTTATTTCCTAGTCATCTACTGCTATGGCGAAACCATGCGAGAAATAAGCTGAAAAGATAATAGCTTGCTGATGAGCAAACGTTTAAACTGCTTTTTCCGGTTCTGGATTTCATCTGCGAGGGCTTTCTTGAAATGAATTATGGAATGAATTCTAGTGGTCTCTTCAGTTTCACAGAACATGAATATTCTGGTCCTGGGCCAGAGGGAGGGATGGAGTCCAAGAGGTGGCGGGATAGCCGGCTTCGTAAAACTAAATTAGCCTAATATTTCTCTAGGGAAGGCCTTCACAAAGTAAACTTCAGCATGTCTGTAGGTTCACCTGGAAAGTGTTTGAAGTACAAATCACCTTTTTTTTTTTTTAGGATTGAGGATGATCTCTGTGGTTGTTTGCAAGAGTTAAAAATTTTTTTACTGGCTTTGACGTTGTAAGTCTTCTGCATCATTACAAGTGCAGTTGTAGGGCATTTGAGAACTGCCATTTTTTAAATCCACTGGGTGCAAATTTGGAGCAAATTTTAAGAGAGTATATAATATAGTGAGTTTTAAAGGAGTTGTGTACATAACTGTCTGTTTTCTACAACTCTGTTTACTTGCAGGCCAGCGACAGATTTAACATAAATTCTCAGCTTGAGCATCTGCAAGCTAAATATGTTGGAACTGGACATGCTGACTTAAATCGATTGTAAGTTCTCAGTACCTTCAACTCCTATTCTTTGCTTTCCCGTTATTCTTACTTTACTAAAAGCATTCTTCCATGCAACTCAATTTGTTCTTATGTTCCTCTCTTTCAATATGTAGTGAATGGGCGGTGAACATTCAACGTGACAGCTATGCATCTTATGTTGGTCACTACCCCATGTTGGCCTATTTTGCTATTGCTGAGAATGAATCAATTGCGAGAGAAGGATACAATTTTATGCAGGTACCTTCATCTGATAGTTATCATCATTGTTATAACTATCATCATCTGGCTTTACTTAGATTGTTAAGGCGATGGAGTAAGTTAAAGTGTAGGCGTCATGTAAATACAGCAACGAAAATGCTGAAACTTGTTCTGAATCCCAAAATATTATGAGAACTGTATCTAGTCAGTGCAGACAGAGTAGCAAAAAGTACATTGGTTGCTGACTTGTCTCCAGAATCATCTCTGGTTCTAGTCAATAAAGCAGTTTAAAAGTTTAATGAATCTCCCTCGTAATCAATGGTTCAGCACTTTCCTCAGAAAAAGTTCAATGAAATCTAAGATGTACCTAAGGGCAATGAAATAGAATTATCAAAAACTTAATTCGAATACATTTGTCTAATATGCATAACTATCGGAATTGACTTGATACATTTGACATGTGATTTTCTGCTGTTACAAGTTCCTTATTTCCGTGCCACATTCCCTAGAGGGTTCTTGAACTCAGAACCTGAACCATTAATGTTGTTGGCTTTCAGTAATTCTATGAACCAGACAAATTCTTAATGTCCTTATTTTTTTACTTCCTTGTGAGGAAAGGATCATTCATTGTGGCACTTGTACACGGCTTGCTGTCTGATGGCTTCTATGACTTACTAACAAAGAATTTTGCAGAACCTGTTAATACTTCATCTGTTGATGTCTCTTGTTTATTGTTGTTTTATGAATGTATCTTCCTGTGGTGGATGATGCATTAAGTTTGTTTGGATAATTATGACAACGAGCATATAACTTGTCTGTGGCTCATACTTATAGAAAAGAAAGATACACATGAAGATTGGCTTATAGCAATTTAGGGAGGGGTTTCCATTTATCTGTTGTCATTTTAGTATGTCCTTGTTGACTGCTAAAATGTTGTGCATTTAGCTTGTCAAGATTCTAGTAAGTTTAACCATTCTTTGATTTATTTGTAGATGAAATGGACAGTACCCTGGTTCATGATTAGTATTGTGCTCTTCCGTGAATGCTTAATATCTCTTTATCAAGAACAGATGCGTGCTTTAGGTGCTTTAGATTTTCATGTCTTGTTTATTGAGAAATCTCCAATATGAACATGCAAATCTAACCTGTGAAGATTATTTTATTTATTTATTTGTTTATTAACTTGTTGATTGGTTTTCTTCAGAAAATGCTGCTGCCTTGTGGCCTTCCCCCGGAAAGAGAAGAGGATTGAGCAGTTTAACATCCAGAAAAAGGAGGAAGGGCTTGTTTGTTTACTTGTGCTTGTTCTCCAATGTGCATTGTTGAATCACTTCACATTTCAATACAGTTGTTTATTTTTAAGCACATGTAACCTGTACTTTTGTTACCAGTTCCGTTCTTGATCTTATATTCTTATGATTCTTTGGTGTAAGGTAGCCTGGAATCTTTAAAAAGATGGGAGTTGAAGACCAGTGTGTGTTTCCACCATTCGCTCTGGCTAAGTGTCTCTTTTAAGGACATTTGATCAGCCTGAGCGTGCAGAAGCCAGTCTCTTCTAACCGCTCTTCTTCCATATTCCCTGTGTCAATCCTAGTTGGACCCTTGGTTTAATGGGCTCAGACTTTTGGTTCCAGGTTTGATGGTGTCTTGAGTTCTGCCATAAAGGGACAAGGCTCTGATTTGGGCCGAGTTGTGCTGAGTCAATGAATCATCACTCTTCCTTGCGATGGCCTATAGACAATCAAAGACGCTGCAAAGTTTGGTAGGTAAAAATGGAAAAGACCAAGTAAAGGATTACTCAAATAGGAGATGATCACTGAAAAACTAAGAAACCGAACTTCTCTCCACAATCAGTAATCAGTCTGATGTTTGAAGTAGAGATATACAGTGATTACAGAATGGTCGTCGCCACATACAAAGAATTGGATCAGTTCTTTATCCCGGAAATGAAAAAAACAGACATTGAGACCAGAAACAAAATTGCATCCTCTTCTCTCCTACTACATACCGAACAGAGCAAATCCATTACCAGAAAATGAAAATCTCATCCCACTACGGCGTTCTCTTCCACAAAAGAATGTGAATGCGGGTTTTTCTGACCATGTGTCTTCAAATGGATCACCGATCATCGATAATTTTTGGCGATTTCCAGTATAGATGAAAAAACAGGGTACTACCTCTACCTGTTTTCGTCCAGTGAAGTCAGGGGAGAGTCCTTCCTCTGCAATCCCAATTTGCTCAAGATCGAGTTCATTCTCCTCCCGCTTTTATCATCCGACAGGACGGTATCGTCTGAACGTTCTTCCGGCTCCAAATTTTCCTTCTCGTTCCTCTTCGCCGATTTGGGATTCTCATCTTGCTGGGGACGACGACGACGGCGGCCTCGGCGTCGGCGAGGACGACGGCGCCAATGTTGAGAATGCCGTCGAAGCCGCCGGAGGGGCTGCGGATCTGCAGCGCGGCGAAAGAGGGGACGCCGCCGCGGGAGAGGAGGTGGGCGCCGCCGACGAGGAACCGGACTGTGCCGATGAGGGCGTCCCGGAGGTACCCGAGGGAGTAGATCTCGACGGAGACGGCGGAGGAGTCGGAGGCGAGGAAGTCCGGGGTGACCCGGAAGATGAACTTGTCGTTCCAGGTGGGGTTTTCGAACCCGACGCGATCGACGCGCGTTCGGAGCTTGGCGGAGGGGTCGACCAAGGCAACGGCGTAGGTGTGGGCTTCGTTGTCAGGTTCTGCGCCGAGATCAAGTTGATCTCCAGGAGTCGGTAATCCATCCCCTTTTTCTCTGAGGTAAAGCAGAACCACCACCACAACCAAGATAAGAGCAGAAAGAAGAGATGGGTCTTCTTCTGAACCTGCAATGTGATTCGAGAAATTCTTGGGAGGAGTGGAATCGGTTCAAGAACGAAGAGAGCAGGAGGAGACAGACAATGAATCGGGAGCGCGGGCTATAGCCGTATTTAAATTGGTTTGGAGATGCGTCTTTCATGCGTGTGACTGACCCGTTTCAACTTGAAATGTCTTTTGTGTGTTAAATAATGGATTTTAATTGTTTGTTGATGGACTGCCTCTAAGTATGATGTAAAGGATGGTTTATTAAAATTTTAATTAGTATATGCTTTGGAATTAAACAGTGGCCTTTTGAGTAATCTATATAGTGGATTATTTTCAAAATAAACAACCAAAACAATTATTTGATTGGTTTTTAAAATAGTGGCCTTGAAACAAATTCGGTTTAAGTTTTTTAAAAAATCATTAAAATTATATTAATTATGACTTGTTTCCAATGTTTTAAAAACCGAACCCGCCATCAAACCGGCAGTATGTTCGGTTTTGGTCGAACTGGTTAGACCGGGTTGAACCACAATGGTTCAACCATTGAATATTATACTCTATACTTTATATAAATTTGATATTTTTATATAAAAAAATAAAAAATAATGCTGATTATAGTGAACCGGGGCTGAGTCATTAAAAACCGACTGGTCTCCAATCCGGTTTGGCTCGATTTTATAAACACTAGATAAAACTATATGCATGTCTATCAAGATAAATTTGTAATAAAAAATATTTATAGTTATTCACTTAAATGATTTTAATTTGATCTTTTAAACTTTTAAGATTGTAAAAAGTAAAAAAAAAAAAAAAAAAAATATTTAATTCTGTTCATTAATCCATTATTTATTCGATAATTTTCTTTATAAAACCTTATAAATAGTCTCCCTTGAAATAAAATATTATTTGAGTTCTATTTTAAAAATCATAAAATATATTATTCTTGACCTTATGTATACAAGTAATATTATTATTTCTATATTTTCTTGTTTTATGTGCTTAGAAATTTTCTTATTCGTGCCATTTGTTACCGAACAATCAATTCTACTAATTGGCATATTAATATTATAAGGTTACATGTCTACTACACTTCGATCTTGACACTCCACTTCCCTCAAGAAATTACGTAAGTTTGAGCCTAGAGTTCATATGTAACTTTTGGACTAATTCTCAGCTCCAACAATAACAATAACAAAAACAACAACAACAACAACAACATCATCATCATCATCATGGTTCCTCATATGAATTTGATCTTTTTTCTTTTGTGGAAACCCTTGAAAGTAATACTAGCATAATTCCTGTGAATTGAAAGTAAAACTAGCATAATTCCTGTACGTTTATCATTTATGATTCCAGTTCGATATTTTACATCACATATACCAACATTGGTACGTTAATTCACAAAAAGACATCAATGTAAGTTAATATCTCCATGTTCGTTTCAAAGCTGGGTTTATAATACATGATTCTGTTAAAATGGTCGGTGGCTCTCTTTATCTGAATTCCTAGGTGGGATGACAATGTTGAATTTCTAGGCTCGAAAGAGCTAAAGAGTATAGAAAACTGTAGCGTGCACCTAGTGAAAAGCTTCGATCTTTTAACCCCCCCAACTCCTGTTTCCTAAACCAAATCTCTAGTCTCCACATGCAACTCTCATACGAAACAGGATAACTACACTAGAAACTCCCAAATCAAAGGTTTTTTCTCTACGCTCCAAGGCCAGCAACTTCATTATCATCAAACACAAGAACTGGAGCAAGAGTGAAGACAACTAATTAATGAACAAGCTTGTAATGAACTCAAATAGTCTGACCGGGCGTCTCAAGTAAAAGACTCAGAACTAAAACAACTAATCATCACCAGGTGAATGCGGATGTTCTTGAATCCCGAATGAACCAACTCCAAAAAATTAACAATAGAAGGTTACATTCTCTTCAAAAGATAAATGATTAGATGAGCAGAGTCTCAAACGGAGATTCTAAACCTTGCAAAATCCCTAAAGAGGAAAGAAGACTTCGCGAGAGGCGCAAGGCGAAAGACAAGACGACGAATTAAGAAGCACAATCATACAAAAGAAACAAAATCGCACAAATCGAACAGAAGAACTTTTTTTTTTTTTTTTTTTCTCGAACGACGACTAAGATTGCAGAAGAATTGATGCTTCTCAAGACGAAGAAAAAATAAATTGCTAAAAATATTGGCATCATAGCGAGCAGAGAGACGAGGGAAACGCATCACCTGCTTTCTGAGATGCCGATTAGGTATAAGATCCCCTACCATTTGTGGGTTCTCCAGAGTTCCTATGAGAGACCAGAAACCCTAGAAAATTTTGCAACCCAGAGGAGCTACGAGTCGATAGCAGCCGATTGCGGTCCTTTTATACCGATCCATAACAATAACACTGTAAATAAGAATTTAACCGGTTGTGGGTAATTGTCATTCTTTCATAAACGATTCATTCATTCACCTTATATTCTAAGTTATTTTAATAAATTAATTAACCACTCAATTTCTCTATGGTTAAAAAGAAATAACATTATTATAATATTTTAAAAATGACACTTGAATTATATTATAATGAATCATATAAATGTTTAAATGTCATAATATCATATCTTACCGAAAATTAGAAAGACTTAAAAACCTTTCTTTTTTTTTTCTTTTTAGCTTTCATTAATGTTGAATAATTTTTTATTAAAAGCAATATACTAAGCAACTTGGTTAATTTATTCAAATTGTATACATAAAGGCCCTTTTACTCTTCTACATGGTCATGTTAGCTTATATAATAATAATAATAATAATTTTTTTTTTTTTTTTTTTTTTGCTCCAAAGCTGATTTTTTGAAGTGTCTCAAGTTATAAGAACCGGAATCTCATTCATATGACACATCAAAACTTGGGAACCAAAAGAACCCAGTATACAACACGATGGCATTACCATTTTTGCTTTGATCACAGCAGATTTATCCTTGGGGATCCTCAGATAATAACGAATGAACAGGCCTCTGGCTCTCTGTACGCTCATGCAAGCTTGCAAGAGGAGGAAACCTTTCTCTTTTCTTTTTATGAACCTCACCACCACCCCACTGCATCAGTTGCACTGCTTGTATTTCATTGTCAAGCTTGTTTCATCAGGTTGCATCAGTTGATCTACACTTTTTCATGAAGAGTATATATGCTTGAGATTGAAGCACTTCAGCAAGAGAAACCTCACCTCCCCACGGCATCAGTTGCACAGCTTGTATTTCATTGTCAAGCTTGTTTCATCAGGTTGCATCAGTTGATCTACACCTTTTCATAGAAGAGTATATACGCTTCAGATTGCAGCACTTCAGTAAAAGAAACCTCGCGTACGAATGCATCGCTAGCATAAAACCACACCGAATTTAGAATATCGTTCTCACTCTGCCTCTTGTTTCTCTCTCCTCTGACATAAGCAACGTAATGGCCTCCTCTCATTGTACCCTGATGCTCCACCACCCCCACAAGATGATACCAACACTTCTCGTCCTCTTTGAATCTGCAAAAATATAAATGACTTGTCATCAATCCTTTTGCAATATTTTATATAAATAAAGTGAACAGATCATGACTACGATAACAGCATGTAAGGTGATTGTGGACATCATCTGCAAAGGCTTCACAACCATCAAACCCACAAGTAGGTTTTGTATTTTTTAAGTTGTGCAATAAAAAAAAAAAATTAGAATGTACAATAAATTTAACTTAACAAATCATTGGTAAAATCATTCGTAATTAAAAATATACAGCAGCGAGATAAAATGGAATTTCATTTGGATGCCCAGACCATATGTATTGAAAAGTTACAATAATCACAAGTTGACAAATAGACTACCATATGATCTCATGGAACAATCCATTTTAACAGTGGTACAAGAACCACAATTTTCCTGCTATCCATTCAAGTCATGGTCAATAAACATACATGTTCAAAGGAGAAACTTAGAAACTAATTTTCCCTTTTAAAAGATAACACCTTTTATTTTTTCCATGGCATAAAAGGAGCTGAAAGAGACCCCCTCTCTACTCTCTCTGCAAGGCAAGAGGCAGAAGTGCCTCCATCTCTCCCAAGCATTTGCTTGAACAGAGGAAATAGGTGAGGGCCAGCACCCATCCCCAGCTTTAGGGTGCAGATAGCCCCTCGTCCTGTTTCTGAATTGGGAAATCCTCCTCTCTTCCCTCATGCTACTGGAGCAAAGGGAAGAGACAACATGGATGGATTTCTCCCTTGTTGTTTTTCAAATAAATAATTTAACAAAAAATCAAATGACTTTTTACCTTCAGATTTACAAAATTTTGTTGGCTGCACTCAGCACATAATTACATTAGGAAAACAGATTCTAACCGGCTGCATTCGGAAGAGGGTCACATTTGGAAATTAACTTAAATAAATACCTCATGTAAGCCCAAAATGCTATCCTAGGTCATAGGAAAATACTGTGGAGCAAACTCAGATATTGTCATTGTCAGTAATGGTTCCACCGAGATTTGAACTCGGGCTGCTGGATTCAGAGTCCAATGTCCTGACTACTAGACCATGGAACCGGTTAAAGGCATCCCCTAGTTAGTAACACTAATTTCTAGGATATACCTTGTAAGGTCTGTCAACACGTGGAAGACCATGAACTGTCCCTAAATGTTCTATAACAGAATCAAGCTTGCTACAGGCCAGATAAGCCACTACCATATTGAGACTTACTCTACTAAATTTAATAAGACTGAAAATGCAAATTAGACATTTTCAGTGATCTACCACTTCAATATGGAGTTGACTAAGAACCAATTAAGCTATTAGCAGCACCTTTGTCTCACTGATTCAAATAAGCACAAACACATCAGCATCCACAAACAGAAAAAATTATGTTCACACAAAAGGGAGGAAATAACTAATCATATAAGTAATTTCAATTTGATATAATTGGCGATAAGATTAAATTTGTGCCAGTCCCATCACCAAATGCCAAATTGCTTAGGAAGTCTATTGCTGGACTTTGTGACCATTTACATTTTTTTATACTTTTCAATGTAGGCATTCCCGCCCTTTGCATCTACTTACACACAATGGATCTGGGGCAATGGCACAAACTTCTAATGAACCACAAAGCACATAAATAAACTAGCTCTTGCACCTCAATAGACTCCACAACACACAAGTAACCTAGAGAGCACACATAATGGGCCCAAACCCATAGATACACCTGCTCTCATACTATGACAAAATTTCTAAAAGAAAAGGTAAGGAGGAGATTAGGGTTTTCTAACCCTTACTCTCCTATTTATGGTATGAAAATCTTCAAAATGATAATATTACCCCTCAAGTTTAGATATTCCAACACACCCTCCTCAAGTTAAAGGATAGATTTAGCTTATAACAAAAAATTTTCCCAGTTCCAGTAAATCATGAGGATAATGAAAATGAAATTTGATTTTGAAATTTGAAGCCTCTGAAATCTTCAGAAAAAAAAATAAGGTTTCTATGGATCTGAACCTTCAAACTTTTTTTTTGAGTTCTTTTTGTTGCAAAATTTCTGGGAAGCAAATTCCCCATCTTCATTACTTCCCCTCCACTTAGATGTCCTTCAGTATTGATCACAAAACACATTTCCTCCCCAAGTGTAATTTCATTGGTAAAGTTCTACTTACTACTTCTTCTATCTCTATATTCCCCCCCCAGAGCCAAGAACCTTGAACATGGCTTGCTGCATCTCACCTTCACTGCTGCTGTCAAACTACACGTTATTGGTTTACATTTCACCTGAGAGGAGACATCGCGGCTGAAATTTCTCTGTATAGGATGCACGTTGTATTGGCAAACTCTTCTCAACAAAGAGCAGTTAAGAGATTGGAGAAGACAACAATCGGGTGCAAGGAGTAAAAGAATAACATAGATATTGGATAGCATGAAAAGCATAGCTTTTCTATAACATTTTGATTTCATTTGTAACTATGTTATTTATTCATGAGGTTTTCATTGTTTAATTTTTGTTTGCTTTGGTATGAGTTTGGTTATTTTCAGTGTCATAGAGTTAATTGATGAGCCCCCATTGACGTTTTGAATTGAGCAAGTGAATTTTATGGTTACAGGTCTGCTGACACAAAGCAGTTGACGCATGAAAGTTGTAAAGAATTGTTTTTGCAATTTCAAGAAATACTACCTTCAGTGTGATGGCTTCTCATTTCTTTTGTGCATGAAATTTTCTTATGGGTTCAAAGGTTCTATTCCAAAATTAGTCACATGAAAAGCTAGGGTTCAATCTTATAAGCCATTCATTTATATTGTCATGATTGATAATACAACTTTTGTAGCTCGTACCCTCACACATAATGGAACAAAGACATGGACACAAACTTCGAACAGAGCAAGCAACCAGGTTTTGAACTCAGGGAGCCTAAGCATACATCCTACTCAGAAATTACTGTACAAAATAGCTTTGATTACAATAGGATCAGCTGAAAGATTACCCTTCTGATACTAACCCTTATCCTTTGATGAATCTATTGTCCAACATCACTTTGATTAAAATAGTTTCAGCTGAAAGATAACCCGTATGTCTGATACTAATGCTACTTTGTTAGCTCAATAAACATCATTGGCCATATTGAGAAAAAGGTTTATACCATAGGTTCAGGGTCCAAGGCATATAGAGAAAAGAGGCTTCAGCTTTCAAGAAAATAAAGAATAAACATCATTGGACTAGCTAATTTGAAACTATGGAATTAAGAAAAATGCTTCCAACTCACGAAGTTACTAAGAGGGGATGGACTGCATCAGAAGTCTTTTTATAAATCCTATTACATCCACATCTTTAGGCAGAACTATTTGGGTTTAGCAGTCTTCATATGAAAGCTAGATTAGCATAACTTAATGCAGATAAAAGATGACTAAAGTTCCCTCTTTCATATATGATAAAAATAAGTTAATAATTAAAAAAAAGAGGAAAAGGGACTTTCAAGGGGTACCTGGGATCCATATATGGCCTAAGATTTAGAGTCTCTCTGAAGCTAACATGGCCACTTATTTTACTTAGGCGACCACGAGCATCTTGCCCAAATCTCTTCAAATGAATGGTTAGAATATGTGGAGCCTTACTTATCAGTATCCGCTTCGAAGCATCCCTCTTAACCTTCATGCTCTCAGAGTCAACTTCCTCCCCGACACTACCATCAGACTCTTCTCCTCTGTCACATAATTGAGAATCTTCTTTCCACGTTTTATGAACCTCAATCGAAGATTCTTGGTCGTTCAGGTTTCTGAAGTAGGCATTACTGCTTTCTGCCACAAGCAAAGATGTCTGATGTACTTTCTTGAAATTATTTAAGCCAAACACATCATCATCACTTCGAGAAGCCTCATGATGGTCACCAAGCCCATTGGCCAGGGATTCAGAGCAGTCCAAAACCCTATCATTTCTTTCTCCACCCAAATCACATGTAACAGAACTTTCATCTTTACCTTGAAAGTTATTCAAATTGCATGCCACAGGACCATTCTCCAAGCCTTGAGGTATTGCACTATGGGAAAGATCCTTATCAGACTTGCAAGGTAAATTCTCATCCCCATTTCCAAGCATATCGGGCTGAGACTTCAAACTTGTTTTATGGACATTCTCATAACTACTTTGTTGTATCCTCTCTCTTACCCGCTTCTTTTGCCCTTTCAAAATCTTAGAACAACCCTCACAATACCAAGCATGTTCATCAGAAAGTATCTCAGGTTTTGTGAAAAAGGCCAAGCAACTGTCAATGGTGACTTCTGAGTTTGTGTCATCAACCTCGTCCTGATTGGACTCACTACTGTTCTCAGCCAGTAAAGCCATTTCCACCTCTTCAAATGATTTGGATCTGACTGTGGTATGAGATGTAACCTCAGGTTCATTAAACAGATCACCAAATCCATCAAAATCTTCAATTTCTTCGCTGCCACTTACCAAATTCTTACTTGAATTTTCCCCTTCTATTACTCCCATACCTTTATCACCGTGCTCTTCTTTATGGGAAAGCAGTAACACTTCAGAGTCTTGGGAATGTGTAGGGACATCAAGACCTATAGATTTTTCAGAATTTGATTCAGGTTTCACCTCAGACTTCTTATTCAGAGAAGAAACGTCTACAGATGATTCAAATGTATTCTCACCCTTAGATGTCTGCCCTTCATCACATGCTTGAGTAACCTCAACATCAGAGCACTGAAAAACTGAATTGGCATCTGAGCTTATGTCATCACCACAGTAATCCATCCATGAAAAATCACACGGATCAGCAACAGTTACAACATTGTCTGTGTGGGTTCCTGAAGCATTTAGCGTCCTCGACAATTCTGGGGGTTCTACTGGAATCCTCACAGGTTCAGATTCAACTTCAGATGACAAAGAAGTCACAACATCATTCTTTTTCCTTTCCTCAAATTTTCTTCCTTTGATTCCTTCCTTAAGTGGAAACTTTGCTCTCTTCGACCGAGAAATAGGGGCTTTTTTTGAAGGTGGTTTTTTAGTGGGGAGTGGCAGTGATAGATCTAAAAATGGCTCATAGACTATTGAAGTGTGTCCACAATCCATACAGCAAACAGTACTAGAGATCTGACCACCAAAAACCAAGTCAACAAAAGTAGGACCCAGTTTTGAACTAACTTCTTCATCATGTGAGGAAGCCAGATTTCTTGAAGTTAGCTCTTCAGTATATAAGCCATCAAGTAAGTAACGAAGCAACTCATGGCTATCCTGTTGTTGGTATCCTCTAAACTGAGGGGCTTTAGAACAAATGCACCCAAAAAAGTTTTTAGGATTCAGGCAACTCTTTGAATCAACTTCGGGTCTAGTTTCATAGAAAAGCTTCTTCAAAGCCATGCTGAGCGGTCCAACAGAACTGTTCAAATTCAAAAAGTAGTTCCGCAAAATTTTCATGGATAGGATGTTCTGCATGATAGAGTTAAAGAAGCAAGTATTCCCAAGATTAATCAAACCTTGCACTTTATAACCTGTAATGTCTGAGACAGAAGACTCCACCATTCCCGGATTCTTACTCTCCAAACTACTGCCCACATAATCATCTTCAACGTCCACTTGGCCAAACTTGTGCAGGTGCTCCTTAATCAGATTATGAATTTTTGATAAACTATCATCGGTTTCTTCATTCATTCCATCAGAATGTACTGGAGCTAGTGAGTTGCATGAGAAGCACCAGCAAAGAAGTGAGCTATCAAATTGAATAACACATGGATGTCGACTGTGTCTCATATGCTGCAGAGCATGGCTTTTGGGCACCTTATCACCAGCAGGCCCACCACAAGCCACATGCCCACACTGTAAACAAACCCACATGGATTTTGGACTAGAATCATCTGGTCGAATTTCCCTCTTCCTATTTTGTTTAACTTTTCCCTTGCCTGCACGCCTGCCAGTCCCGGCATTATCTCTACAATCTTCACATTTCAGAGTACTGTCGATCTTCCAAGCAATTTTATCAAAATCGATACTCTTGTCTATATGGTTGCAAGATTTTCCATCTTTCACCGACAAATCTTCAGCCAAAGCTGCATCGGCACTCGGATTTGAATGCTCGGAAGCACTACGATTAGGACCCGACGTACTTCTCCTCTCCTTATGTGCACTTCGCCCCTTCTTTTTAATTTTCTTCCCCATCGATTCTTTGGCCAACTAGAGGAACCACTGAGTCTCCAACAGGAGATAAAAATGCCCCCAATAACAAAAGGAATATTAATTGTAGTAATGATAGAATCTCAAAAGAAGTTCACAGAACGACGATGAAACAGAGGTTTCACAAAAAAAATGAAATAATATCTGTTGAATTATGGAAAACGTATAGACATTCGCCCCAAGTATCGCATTCCGGGTGCACCAGATCGTTGTAAATTGAAGCAAAAAATCAAAGAATAAGGATGTTAATCATTCTAAAAGAGAGAGAGAGAGAGAGAGAGAGAGAGAGAGAGAGAAAGAAAAAGCTAAAATCAGAAACTTCAGTGAAGAAAGAGCAGCTCCCCACCTGAATGTTGAGACTTCAATGATTGAGGTTTTGCTTTCGAGGGCGGCGTTCCGAAGTGGGAGGAAATTAAAATGGCCAAAAAATTGTAGAGAGGGGCGGGCGTAATTTAGTGTCGTTCGCATACCACACCACCTCTCTCAAAAGAAATCAAAATCAGAGCGAGGGTTTTATCTTCTGCTGCCGGAGCAGAAGAGGTAAAAGTTAAAACCAGGGTGTTTTTGACTCGGACTAGGGACCCGACTCGGGTCCAGAAAATTCGAATCGCTTCGACTCGGGCGAAGGACGCTGTTAACCTCCAACAATGAGACTGAAGCCACAAATATACTTATTCAATATAATTCATTCAAAAACTAAAAAAAATCATTATTATAATTAATATTTATTTTATTCTTACCACATGAATCTCCTTTGTGTATGTCTTAATGTATGGCATATGATAATTATAATTTATTAAATATATTTTTAATCCCATATTAAAAAAACATTTGGCACATATAGGTAGTACCGTAGTAGTCTCTGATGAGCCCGGAATCTGCTAGCCAAAATGCAGCATAGCCAAAGCGAATCACAGGTACCCTAACACGGAATTGCCCGAGTCCCGTGATTCGCTTTGGCCACGCTGCATTTTGGCCAGCGGATTGATAGTGTTTGTGGCACCTACTCCCCACCTTAATAACCAATAAAGTAAGAACTAAGTATTAAATTTTAAAAAATAATAATAAATGGTGCTATCGATTAAATTGAGAATGACTTAAACTCTCTTGATCTTAGAATAATATTGAAACTAAAGCTAATAATCAGTTTTTCAAGAAAAACTCTGTGCTTCAATGCATTTAAGAAAATGTAATAAAAAGATTCCGTTGCCGGGACTTGAACCCGGATCTCTCGGGTGAGAGCCGGGTATCCTAACCAACTAGACTACAACGGATGCCTGCTTGTATGAACCTAGTCTCCGCCTAAATTGAGGCCAATTTTCTCCTAGGTAAGAAATTAGTTTTTGTATTGACAGAAGAACCGTAGAAATTATATAGCAGTTGGTATTGCCCAACCCTAATACAATGCCAGGAACGGGTAAGGTGAGAGGTCAATAGCGCTTGGGGCAAATTTACCCTACTTAGAACCGTATGCCAAAACGAAACAATAGAGACCTGTATGATGTATGATGTCCCTTCAAAAGGAGATTATACGTAACAAAGCCCAATCAGGGAAAAGTAATTCCATTATGTTTCAGGTAAAAAGAAGACAATGCATCATGACCATCTCGAATGTGGTGGTACTTCAGTTCTCTCTCCCCAAAAACTAAACACATTCAAATCCCTCCGTATTCACAAACCTAAGCAAATGGTTGTCGAATTATAAACTGCAACCAGCAATAAGTGAAAAGTATAAACTGTTTACCCTACTACCCTCAAGAAACTAACTACTACTATCTAAGTATTCAATTTTCCTGGGCCCATTGATTGATTTAGCCTCCGTATCTTCGGTGTAGCTGAGGCGCCTAGATCGAGAGGCCCAGCCTTGGTACTGGTATATAATGCTGTACACACAATCCCTCAAACAGGAAATATCAAACAGCTCGATGAATCTCAGGTCTGAAATTCTGGCTTTTGCTGCTGCAAATCGGTGGTATTCCTCAAAAACTGATGACAAGCACCAATTCTGGAGTTTCCTCAAACATCCCACTAAGCTTCCCGTCCGATGCTGTAACCATGCATTAAAAATTAAAAAATAAGACACTGATTTATTTTTTTATTAAAACATCTAAGAATTGGAGAAATTTTGAACACAAATATGCTTACCTTTCCACGTTTGCAGTGGATGAGAAGTGGATGATTTCTAACATCTAAAAAAAAAAAAAAAAAAAAAAAAAAAAGGGTTCAGTCAAGAATGAGATTTTGTTCTAGCAACAAGAAAATGGAACAGGTCATGTTAACAATCAACAGTACCTAAAACTACATGAAGCGCCTCCAAGATGGTTTCCTTCGGCATGTTCACAGAAGGCTCCTGCAGATTGGAATGTCAGAGAGATATAAATATAAATCTTCAACGGTCTTTCACTAAACATGATCTTAAGAACAGAAAGTATTCTTCAACAACACCCTATATCATGCATTAGTGCACAATAAATGCCCGAAATTCTACCAACAATTACTGCAACCTTTTGAGGTTGAACACTAACCTGATCACCAACTAATACAGAGAGGAAACAGGACAAAAACATAGCCAAGAGAAAGGCAACTAGTACAGGTAGTACTCAAAACTAAAAGCTGAATCAACAGAAATCATGAGCACGCATGTTAATATGACTTACCTTCTTTGAGGGCATACATAGGAATGAGTGACATAAATCATGCAATGGGTTATTTACAGATAATTCAACAAACTGAAGAGAGGCCTGATAGAAGATGTCAAACTCATTCTCTAGAAGAGAGAATTCATCATGATTGAATAAGTCCTCCGGAGGCAGGAAATCTTAAACTCTTTCTCACACCCAAAAAGTTTCCAGGGTGTCACCGGAAGAGATGTTTACCATCAGCATGCAATATTTTACAGGGCCATCAGATATTCAAGATATTTAAAAAACATATAATGAAGTCAATAGATGATCAATGTACCTTTGATCCATCAATTCCAAACTGGAAAAGTTGAATTCCATGAGAACGGAGAAATTGGGCGTTAGGCTCTGGATAAGGTTCGGGACACAAGTATCTGCAAAAGATTTTATGCGACAAAAATCAGCTGCTGTTCTAATGTATAGGAAGAGAACAAGAAACAGGAAACTCATTATCTCTTAACTATATCAGCGGAACAGAGCAGTTGTAGTCTCTAAAATTGATAAAGTGACAAATAATGTAAAATCATAACGAGGAAGTAAAACTTCAAAGAAAAGAAACGAAAATCGGAAGTAGAAAAGCTTGGAGAAGAAATTAAAGCTCCCAAGGACCCCGAAAAATTTACTCGTTCTATGTCTCTCATCAGCGTTTAGAAATCCAGAAAACCTCCAAAGCGTATAACATAAAAAAATCCAAGGATTTGGCAGTCAAAACACAAAAGACGCCAAGAAGTGAAAAACCCTTTTCGACTCGACGAAACAATAGACAAGACGGCAAAAGAATATATATATATATATTACAAAAAAAAAAAAAAAAAAAAAAGAATACTGAAGTGAGCATAATCAATCAAACATCGTCAATAAAGCAGAACCAACAAAATCTTGCGACCAAAATAGAAAAAAGAAAGCAAAAAAGAAAACTCGACAGAAAACAGAATCAATCACAGAAGAGAAAACACGGAGATCACATAGCCGCTAGTCCTTAAAAAAACTCACACCTGAAACCTAAAAGATCAGGAACAAGTCCCACAGAGAGACAGCCAGCACCGCAACCCCCAAAGCTTTCCCCTTCTAAAGCCTCGATTCAGAAAATAACAAAACAAAACTACAAAAAAAAAAAAAAAAAAAAAAAGATTCCGAACCGAAGCCTAAAGAGTAAAAACAACACTATAAAAGAGGCGGCACATACACAATGGATTTCAGATTCAGGCTACGAATAAACCCGAAATTCTCCTCCTTGGGGAATCCCGATCTGTAAATCCCCCTATCGACCATCGAGAAGTTGATAGGCGGGACGAGGCCGTCCTCCTCTTCGCCCTTGCACTTCACCTCATCCTTCACGACAATCCTCCTCTTGAACAGCCCAAAAACCCTCTGATCCTCGGATTTCTGCACCAGAATCATCTGCGGTACGCGGATCGGGAACCGACGACGGGGCGGTAAAAAGAAAAGAAAAGAAAAATCTAATCTAATACAACAGAGCGCGTCAGGAAATTAGGGTTTTGGGAAAAGACTAGAGCGTCGGGGGGGTTGGGGGGGGGTCATAATCCCGGCTCCTCCATTTTCACGAAGGCCTCGATCACCTCTCTCTCTCTCTCTCTCCTTCTCCTTCTTCTCCTTTCACGGGATAACCTTTTTCGGGTATTTGAAGGGGGAAGGGGGGAGGAAATAACCGTAACTGGGGGAAAAGGCAGTTTTTGAGTCTGCATAGGATTCAGAGTTTAATTGAATCTTTGGGATCGTTTCCTGTTCCGCCACGTGGAATGGGAGGGACCCGCTTGCCTCGTGGAGAGGGGGAAGGGGCAACTCGTTGGAGGGTTCATGAGGTGGAGGTGACTCAGCGCGTGACGTGAGTGGGCGCGTTAACGGACGGCATCGGGCGCGGGCCGCGGGGCGTTAGAGGGAGGCGAATCGACGGTTTGGAACGCCGTTTTTAAGGTCGTTACGGGGAAAAAAGGGGGAGAAACTGCCGAAACTACCCACTTGAGGTGGGGGCGTTAGACGTCGTTCCATTCGAAGGGGTGCGCTTTTCGGGCTCCGTTTCGTGTCGGCTATTTGGGTGGGGGCGTTTGCCAGGTCCTCAGGAGACAGGATTTAGGTTTTTTTTTTTTTTGGGTGTGTGGTGTGGAACTTAGGATAGGGAAACCGGGTTTATGGCATTTTTTTTTGGGACTCGGACCCGGTCTAACGGAGTCGTGGGGTCGATTCGATGTTCTAGAATCCGAACTACGTAACCGAAATCTGACTTCTATTTTAGAAGAAGCATGCAGTGGTATTGCAGCGTGGGTGGCACGTAAAAGGGCAGTCAAAAAAAAAGAAAGAAAAAAAAAAAAAAAAAAAAAAGATTATTTAAAAAAAAACTTAATTAATTTATTCTAAATTTTAATATATTTCTATGGGTTTGTCCTTGGTCCCCATGTTACGTTTCGTGGAGTCCGGGCCCACATCGCATGTGGCCACATGGGGTGGGGGGAGACTTAATTAGAGGGCTTTTGTTTTCTCTTTTTTTTTTTTCTGTGGGTTCCAGAAACGGGCCCACGTTTTCAAACTTCAAACTCGAAAGGCTGAAGAGTCGGCGTCGGAGTCGGAGAAGACGACGACGACGTCGAAGAAGAAGGAGAAGAGTGCACGCAATAATTGACTGAGCGATTTGGGTTATTATTGAAATTCACGTCAAAGTAGGAGACTTTTGGGGATTACTCAGAGTTTGAAGTTTGAAGCTCAAAAAGCTGAAAAAAATGCAGGCCCACCCCCACCACCCATCCACCTTCTTTCTCTCATCTCCTCTTGAGTCTTAGAGTACCTTTGAATCCTCCATGGGATCTGCAAACAATAAAAAGATCCGACCGAATTTCTTTTTTATTTTTTTTTCCATTAAATCATTTTGTTACTCACTTACACTGTGCAATCTCCACAGAAAAAAAAATAAATAAATAAAAAAATCCCACTTGTACGTTAGCGGCGCGTTTTAGCGACACTTGAGATAAATTTAGGGATGGTTATTAGCGTAACTGTTCGCACGCACTCCCGTAAGCCGAAACCGAAAGTTCCTTATATTAAATGGATAGGATATATAATATATAGTTGAGAACTTGAGATATATATATATATATATGTATGTATGTAGAGGGCATTGAAAGTGGAAAAAGGCGAACACTCATGTGGGCTACGAAAGCTCTTTTGTTCTTATATTATTTAAGGTTAGTAGAAGAGAGCATCTACATTACATATGTTTGCATTTGTATGGACAGGAACAAAGAACAAAAAAGAAAGTAGCATGGAGAGGAGGCGACGATAATGAAGGGGCGTGCTTTATAAATGATAAATTATTATTCGAGGATGCAACAATAATGGAGAATGAGGACAAGGACGACAATGAGAAAAAAGCTGCACATATCATGCCTGCCTCTCTCTCTCTCTCTCTATATATATATATATATATATGTCTAACTAATTAATTGCGTCTGTTTTTTTATCCACACAAGAATTAATTTGTTGGGCTACGAATTCTAGTCTGCGTGATGAAGAAAAGGGGAGTGCACGTACGCACGTATCACTCTGGGAGCCATGGTTGGGTAATGGGATAAGGTTTCAAAGTTGGACTCATTAGGTAACATTTATGAGCCACGGTCCAATGGGACTCCTTTTATTTTTTTTTCTTCTTCTTATTCTTGTAGTAGTACTACCCCATGTTTTAACCCATAATTTCTCTGATCAGGAAAAGGATCTTAAAAAAAAAAAAATCCCGTCTCCTGCAGTTCTACCCCTGTTACAGTGGGATTACTACAGTACTAGACTCTACATATAACTCCCGTCTCCTTCTTCTTCAGCTCAGAGTCTTCAGACTGAACAATCAGTGCCAAGAGTAAGCAGAATCCCCTCTCTCTCTCTCTCTGCAATTCAATCCATTCATTAATGGCGCCTCTCGTGTGCTCCCCTGTAGTCGTCCCTGTCAGTCCACTCTCGTCTCCCTCTCCCTTGTCGATCTCCTCCCCTCTCCAATCATCCTCCCGCCACGACGAATACAGAGTCTTGGAAGTGGAGATCACTGCAGCACTGAAGGGCGGGAACAGGGCCTCGGCGAAGCTCTGGGTCTACCATGCATGGAGAAAAGCTCGTCGCGAAGGTCAACAACGTCAGAGGTCACAACTCTTCCGCATGGAATCACAAGTTCGTTTTCGCTGTCACCGACGATATATTTCCTCCACGACGAAGACGCTTCCTTATTCGTCGACATCTATAATGGTCTCATTCTGGGTGGTCTCGTGGGGAAGAAGAAGTTTGAATGTCTTATTGTTGTGTATTTTTAAAATGATGTAATTTATTTTAATTTATTTTCTATAAGTTTTATCTTATTTCCACAATTGAGATGTATCTGGGAAAATGCTTGATTAGCATATGAGAGGTACTGGGTTCGAAACTCGGCACCTCCATTTGAGATTCATTTATTTTATCAGATATGAGTTTGATATGACCGTTGAGATAGATCTAGATCCAGACCGTTGATTGACACGGTTATTGATCTGATCCATCAGATCAAGTTGGTTATAAATCGATGGTCGGATCGGAGTCGGTTACAGATGAACGGTCAGATCGGACTGGAGGGTAAAAGAGAGTTGAGTCTACTCGGACGAGAAGAACGCCACCTGCTGCACTATTCCCATATCGAACGGGATTTCCGGCACCATCACCGGCGACGACGATGGCTCTTCCTCCTCGGCCGTGAATCCGCACTTGAAGCTCAGGCTCTGGGGCCGTGAATCCGCACTTGAAGCTCAGGCTCTGGAAAGAAGTTCTTCACTACATGGCTCCCTGATCGACGATATCTCCCGTTGTTCATCTGATCTTTATTCTCTAATTGATTTTTGTTCAGAAATTCTGTAATTGGTTTTTTGTCCATATATAATTCTGTAATCGTTGATTCAAATCGAATTCAGCTTTCATTCTTTCGTTATTTAAACACGTACTCATTTTTTTTTTTCGTTATGAAGCGACCAAGCAAATTATAAAACATATTTGCAGCAAAGCCACTAACGAACAGTTCGTAAATCCCCTTGTGGGCAGCACCAGCCAGAGGACAAAACGTACGTTTTGGGAAATAATCAGACTCTTCAATATTGTAACTTGGTTACAGAGGGAGATACAAGGATTGATCATAAAAGCAGGCAACAGTATTTTGTCATTAAGAGAAAATGAACCCAGATTTGGATTTCGTCATAATTCTAATAATTGTTATATGGTTATATTTCAATAAGGTAGCATCTGCCTAACGGAATGGACCAATTTATATTCTGGGCAAGATTTCAATAAAAGAATTGACGGTAGAAACTGAGGAAGTAATTCACATATTATGGCTAGTCTGAAAAATGGCCTTTCTACTTGAACCAACGACATCGCTTTTTCAGTGTAAAACCCCTTGCAGCCCCCATACACCATGTTAAAGAGTACAGGAGATAGAAAGAGAAAAAGAATAAAATCTACAATACACCTGGAAAACACATCTGTTTCTTTTTATGGTCGAGATACATCACTTTGCCGGTGCCAAAGCAATCAAGATAAAATCAAGCAGGTAACTGGAGCTTGACATTGTTCTTCCAGCTGAGAAACATTCAGAAGACAGAGATGAGCGGATATATGCAATCAAAATAAATTGAAAAGAGTTGCAATCACTAATGCAAACAGTAAATTACCTGTGGAAGTAGTAATAAAAGAAATCGGCATACAGCAGCGTCTGGACAAGACCAGAAACCCAAGCTGCAATAAAATGACAAACGCAATCAACAGAATGAAATATGTAATCTAGAAAATTGAGAGATTCAATGTTATCAGTTGATGAAAATAAAGAATTTGACATACGTATCCAGTGAATGTAATGTGTCTCAGTAAAGTAGCGGTATATCCAATTCAGGATGTATAGCGACCGATATGCTCTGCATTGACAACTCAAAATAGTCAGCACCTAATTCCTTCATTTAGGACTCGAGTGCTCAGAAATTTGGATAAATTATCGCCAAACACAAGGAAAACTTCAATAGAAAAAGTCTACCACAATATCGTTATAGATAATATCTTTAGGGAAAAAATCCCTCCCCAAATTGTGCTTTCATTTTTCATTGCACAAGGCTTTCCTTATATATACATTTAAAACTCATTTCCCTAGAAAGGACTCTAAGAAACTTGAATGCTCAGTTGATTCAACCACTACAGTGTTTTGACAGAGCAGATCAATGCACAATTTTAAGGTTCTGAAAGACATAAGGCACAAGACAGTGGATAAGTAAAATAAAGCCCTTATTATAATGATAACTTCATAGGATTAAACCCTGCATGTCTTCATATTTCTGTAATACAGCAGCTGCCAGGTTCCTCGGTCATGTTTTTATGGTGAAGGGTCATCTTGCACTACAAGGGTATATTCTCAAGTATGTGTATGTACAACGTATATATGCTTGTGTATTATATTCACTTTTGAGGAAAAAAACATGAGGTAAAGAGCCACTTAAAAATCATAAACTCACATCCAATTGTTAAATGTACAGAGGAACACAGGAGGAACCACACAATCAACAGCAAATGCCCAAACACCGCCAAGTGTAGCGAGTGGCAACTTACCCAAGAAGAAAAACATATTGCCCAGTCAAGTTGTCAATATTCTTGGTCCTCTGAAGCAAAACCAGTTGAGGAAGTATAGCAACAGCTTCCAAATATATTGAAAACGTCCACATCACCTATTTTAGCAACAAAAAATGTTAAAAAATCCCAAAAACAGAAAACAATCTCATTAAACGATCATGTCAATTTATCATAATGAAATCAGACAGCTTTTGCAATTAATTTACCTCTATAAAGGTGAATCTCTCATTGATTAGTAAGGCCAATATTAAACAGGGCAACACAAGGAAAAGGTGACGAAAGGTGTCTTGATCTTTATCATAGGATCTGCGAACAATCTTATGGCGCCTCATGTACCAGACTATCGAAAATGAGCTCCCCAAGAAAATCAATTTCATGATGGTATTATACAATGAGATAAAATCAGAAAAGATATCCAAGTATCTACTAGCAAAAACAAGAGCATAGAGTTCTTGTGTCTTCAGAGAGATTCCTGCACATAGAAAAATACTAATGTAAAACACGGGCTCAAAGAGATAACGAGAAAAAAAGGGACAAACAAACTAATGCAAAAGATGTACCATGAGGTTCACTTACAAAAATCAAATAATAGGATAAGCCTTTTCTGATAAAATATGTAAGTCTTCAAGTCCATATATTATTAATTGCAAAACATTATATTTATTTTATGATGACAATTGGAACAAGGTCTATAATTGTAATATGTCAATGCTGTTAATTATTTTGATTTCATAAATTAAGTTTTTTTTATAAAAAAAAGGTCTTTATTAGCCATAATTATAGTTTTAGACGTAGGGACTTATTTATGGTTTAGGGATCTTTTGCGACTACTATGTGATTCCTCACCATAATTTACATTTATCTTTTGAACATTGTAATATAAAGATATCTATCCCACAGAATGGTAGACCATAATTTATATAACCCTAATTGTCTTTCCATTTTTTTTCTGACCATTCGTCAGTTCTAAGAGACCATGCGTCAGTTCTAAGAGACCATGCTTCAGCTCTAAGAGACCACCCACGCATCAGCTCTAAGAGACCATGCACGGTTTCAAGCTACTTTGCCTGCTGACCAAAACCATCACAAAAAAGAGCACTGTCATCTGCAAAGAGCACTATAGGATGAAATTCTCCTAAAGTGGATTAGACAGCGAACCAAAACAAATAGCCTTCTTGATCAACTATCGAAGGTCCTACCAAGTTTGAAAAGGAGACATCAGAAAGGGTGACCCCTGACAAAAGCTCCTCGAGCTAGAAAACACCTAAAAACTCCTCCCGTTAACAAAAGAGAGAACCACGTCAAGCAGATAGAAGATTGAATTCAAGCATGTCATTCAGCACCAAAGTGCATTTCTTCCATCGTATCCTAACCTATTGCAAATTTTTCAATAAAAGGATATTTAGTATATTCTGAATAGATTTAATTTCACATAATAGACACTATAGGAGTCCCCTATTTTTTTGTTTCGTATGCCTATTAATGGCCCTCAAATGTAACTCGAAAATGAATGAGTCCTAATGAATAAAGTTCTAGTTTTTGCAATCTGGCCTGATGAGAACAATTTCCACGTGCAAGACACGTTCCAATCAAGCACATCTGTAAGTTAACTCTTGTTTCATATTACTTCCCAAGCACTAAATCTAGCAGAAAAGATCAGGACTCATAGAGCAGTAGTTCCAACTTCACCAGATTGTGCGCACCGTTCATTCTTCACCCCAAGTCGCAAATAGAAAAACTAGATGTTTAAAGGTTCGTTGTTCGTTTACACGTAACTACTCTTTTACTCGATACAATGCTCACAAGGCCAAAGGGATGGACAAACAACCATCACTCATTAGCCAAAAATCAGTAAATTAATTTTGAAGCTGCAAACAGCAAAACACAACCTAGTAGTCTCAAGCACTACTAGTCTACCTGGATATCAAGCACTACTAGTCTACCTGGATAACAATGGATTTCATTGCTGAAAACGAACAGATCTACCGAAAGGTACAAATACATCAACAATAATGAAATCGCGTGGAGAGGATTAGCTAGAGAATCCGTTAAAACATCAGATCTCTTAAAACGTTCCAGCAATAAATTGGAAACAACCGCAACAAAAGTAACAAATCACTACATTCGCTAAGTGATAACAAGATCCGTAAAATGTTAGAACATTTAGAGAGAAAAAAAAAAAAGGCAAAACAAAAGATACCTGCGCAAGATTTGATGGTGTGAATCTTAAGGAGCAGGACAAGGACGCTCAGGAGATGCGTCATGTCCCCAGCTAATCTGAAGATATTCATTTTCGCTCAGCGCCAGGAGAGAGATCCCCAAACTGTGCTGTAATTTTCAGATCTATCGATCGTCGAGCGATCGAGAGATCTCGGAAGGTTGGGTCTGGAGATGAGGAAAAATGAGACGAGGGGGGAAAGAAAGACAGACGATGGAGCGCCCGGGCACTGCGGAGAACGATAACGGTGACGTCAATGGCAACCGCGGGCGGCTTCCATTTCGAACCCTGACTTATTATTTCTGGTCGGGATCTGCGGCGAACAAGGGCAATAGAAACGGGAGGTAAGCGCCCCTAAAATAAAAGCGTCGCTAAATAGCATATATAGAAAAGTGTCGCTAAATATGCATTATAAATTTATAATAAATAATATTATAAATTTGACCAGAACAAGTAACACTTTAAATTTACAAAAACGTAGTAAAAAAATCACCTATATATACTCAAATAACATTGTTACATATTCATTATAATAATTAGCGTTAAGATGAAATTCCAATAAATGTGAAAAAAGGCAAAGAATATTTTGATTTTGGGCTTTTTACCAAAATAAAATATGAAAAATAGATGGATATATACCTGCACCAAGCAATTGAATCCACTAACCTTTAAAATATTTTTTAAACGGTTTTTTTTTTTTTTTTTTTTTTTTGGAGCTTGAAGATTTTTTAAATATTTTAACTTCATACATGACCATTGACGATGATGAATAAGTTAAATAATAGTTCAAAGGCACTTGATATTTATAATCAGGGGTTCTCTTGAATGGTAAAATCTTATAGGAGCTAAAAGATTAATGATCATTCTGAAAGAGAGTAATACTCGTAATATATTTCTTAAGTAGTTCGTATAACTATATATGAGAAGTCAAGTAATTGTTTCGATACATATATTCCTCTGCGGGAACATGTTAAAGGGCAGTGCTGAAACCTGCTCCTGCCAACATCTAGAATCACTGTATACTTGCCTTATGGACCAGTTCATGTTCATTTCATTGCACAACAAATCAATAAAAGCAAGCATCACAAGTTCAAGTAGTCAATCTGCTTTGCAGCTCCACCAGTGACTAACACAGAGCCTCCATTGATGCAGAGCACCTTTCCATGTCGGGCATCATTAGAATCAACAAGCTAATGCCTAAAACAGGGTATTACATTAGAATCAACATGCGAATGCCTGGTGTTATCATTTCTGTTTTCTTTGTCTACCTATCCAAACTCTACTGTTTTCTCTTTGAATTTCCTATTTCCATCTTTATTCCCCTTCATTTGCAAATTGCATTATCAATGCTACTTATGAACACCGAAGGATATTTTTATTTACCGTTTTTTGGGGAAAGGAGAGGCAGTTAAGATTCCTTGGAATCATAGGTTTTACAGAGAGGATATACATACACATTACAATTCAGAACATGTGGTAAATCATACAAAAGACAGAATATAAGAAGTATCCTCAAGAAATAATGTATGGATTTACCACACGAAGATCATAATTCTACTCGGTAGAATATATAAGTGACCAAGTTTGTGCCAAATTTCTGAGACCCGCATCGAAATAAGGATTTCCAACAAAGAACAGGAATTCCAGGAGAAATTCTTCAAAAGAAACTGGCGACTATGATTGTGCGAAACTTTCACGACCGGGAGAACAAACATGGCAGAGAGAGCTATATCCATGAAACAAAAAGGACTTATCTTCTATTCTTCTAATCGTCATCCTTTGGTTCTCATAATAGTAATGCTTCCCCTTCCACCTTCTGTCCGGATTTTAGTTTTAACCACCACCGGTTTCCCTGAGAAAGCCGAAGTTGGATATGATGCCGAAGGATCTTCTTTCTTTGCGGGTTTAGGAGGTGGTGTGCGAATTCGCTGATTTATATCCTTCAAAGTGACGTCTCCTTGTACCCCACATGGTTTTATGAGTGCAAATGGATAAGCAACAGAAGTGGCCAATTTTGTAGGCGTTCGAATGAAAGACTTCTTACCTAGAAGCATTAAGGCCAAAAGAAAAGAAAAGTCATTTCTTTTTCTTGGAATCTGGTGTTTGTAAAATATACATATCAGATGTCTCTACAAACTGAACTTACAATTTATAAGCAAAAGAAGTAAGAGAAACAACCAAAATGACAACCAAAATATGAGTCTGGTTTACCTCTAAAAATACAACGTGAGAGTGGAGGATTTGAAGATTCTTGCATTTTATCAGTTTCCACTTCAGGTGGAATATTGCAAAACTCTGGAGGAAAAGGGAAAAACATAAATAATACTAAATCAAGTTACTGTACAGTAAAAAAATCATTCAAGGAAGAAGGAAATTTGAATAGGATTTGCAAAAAAAAAAATGGTTCCACATATTAGCAACATATTCTTTTTTATTTGAATATAGTTGTAAGTGGTGCTTCAAACCTGATATGTCAAGCTGGTCATCAGATACCACAGAAACAGCCCTGTCAGCAGACACTTCATTAGGATAATCCACAAAATGTCCAATGACCGAAAGCAAATAATGTCAAGGGAGCTTACATTTCATCAGAACTTATGTGCATCTCATTTTCATTAAAGCAGTTAGCCAGCCATCCATCAGATGACTGATCAAGGTCCTCATTACCATAAGTGCATCTCTCTATGGAAGCATCGGGAGTTAGAATGTCTCAATAAGAATCTATTCAAGAAAAGTAAGCCAAAAGGAAAGCTCACCAGAAAGGCCAGGACGCCACTGTAGATTATCAGGAAGTGTGTCCTCCTCCATCAGCGCAGTCTCCCGATCCTGTATAAAACATACAAGATGTAATAGTTTTTAAAAAAGCAGCTTGGTTTTAAAACCCCATTTGAAGGTTCAAACTACCAACCTTGGGGGTTATGAAAGCGGATGAGGTCTGTTCATCAGTACTGAACTGCAGCATACGCCTTCTTTTCGATTGAGATGATTCTCTATACACTTCTGGTTCCTTGATGGTGCCTTCTGAATTATTTTTCATCAAAGTAAGTGTCAACTCATTGTATCTATTGATGCTAACATAGTGCATATTCATATTAGGGTAGCAAAACCAAACCTCCAGAATCAGCAACATGGAAGTCCATAGTACTACAAGCTTTAACTGGAGTTGTTTCCTCAAACATATACAATAAGTCATCTCCTTTATTGTTTACTTCATCCCAAAGAGAGGAAGAGATGTCTGTCGCAAGATTTATAACTCAGAGAAAGTGGAATACATAAAAAAAAATCCCAGAAAAGAAAGAAAACACAGCTCCATACCGAGCTGAGGATCTCTTTCCAGATAGTAATCATCTCCTTGCCATTCCCATGCATCACTGTGGAACAATTCAAACCAATTAAGACTTTTATATCTTCAACTCCAGTAAAACTCCATGTGGTAGCACAAACAAACAAAAAGAACTCTGAAATGGATCACAATAATACAATACGGCCATTCCTCTGTTTAAAATAAGGTAGCATGTAAGATTCCTGTCCCTTATAACTCATCTGATTTTGTTTTTTGTTTTCATGATACTCATTAGTAGTACACCCTACTTTCCTCAATTATGAAGAGGCAGGGGATAAGACTCCTGTGCACCATCCTACTAAAGTTTGTTTTGTTCTTTTTTTTTTCATTTAATGGTACATAACAGCAGTATTCCCTTCCAGTTATCCACAAAATAAATCTTCCACGGTGATACTGCTTGTTTCATTTCATTAACATCCACCAGGTATGGTTAGATAGCAATAGACTCCTTGTTAATCCCATAAAAAGTGCTTGTTTTCATTTCCTTGGGTCCCTAATTACAACTCATATGCATTAATATTCGTTGAACCATAATGCCATTAATGGTTGAAATAATTGACTAGAATTGAAGAAATATAGTACAATTGTGGAACTAGATAGATTCATACGGCTTCTTCATTCACGATCAGGGATAGAGAAAGGATTCTTGTTCCATTATTCCCCACACTTCAAAGTTCTTGTTCTGCCAAACATTCATCAGCCTACTTCAGCAACTATCTTTCTTATTCATATTGCTTAGTCATGTCAACATTAATCAGCCTACTTCAGCAACATTTGCAACTATCTTTCCATGAATAGTCAAAATTAAGAATTATAACCAAGTTTAATAAAAAAAGGTAAAAGACCAGAACTAGAATAATTTATTGTCCACAAAGTACTCTTTGTGAAGTAGGAAGATGCTAAACCCAAACCACAATGTAAATCCGGAACCCTTAGTGCTTTGTAAGATACTTGATGTCAACAGAACAACGCAGAAAAGGAAGAGTAATGTGACAGCAAGCATGGTAGAAACTTGAGGAGGAAAATTAGACGGACTGTGACATGACAAGCACAAAGTCAACTTAGCTCAAAACATTTATAAAATAGAATTTTTTTCTCTCAGTATACATTATGAAATGCAGTTTGTTGCTGATAGAAAGACCACTGTGCAATAGCAGAAAGGAAACATCCCCATCCACGAAAGCCCATAGAGGGTTCAGCAACATTCTCTTCAAAGAACACAAATAACACAGAAAAATGAAGAAGCAGATCCGGATGGAAGACAAGCGGAACTTTGCCATTACCAACCTAGAACAATAGGCCCTAAACACTAAACCACTAGTAGTAAAAGAAAAGGCAGGTCTTGCATTTCAATCCAAACAGACAAATAAATGAGAATAAAGAAAATTTCTTGCTTCTGTGCTATAAATAAAAAAATAAAAAAGTTAAAAAATTCCACTCGAACAGAAGCCAATCCTTCCGGAAAAGATAGCCCATTAATGTTTGAAGACAAAAGGTCGAACACCTTCGACACAAATCTCTCCCCTCAATGGAACAACAAATACCCACAAATCAAACAGCAGAAGAAGCGAACATAAAGAAAAGACAAGAAAAAGAAGATAGAAGAGAGCAGCATTTGATCCCAAAAACCCAAGTCTCACATTCCCATGGCGGAGGGATGAGGCAGAAAATCCCAAACCGCAAATTACCAGCAACAAAATCGAAACACTGGAAGAGTCACAGGCTACTCACTTTTCGTTTGTGAAATCCATTGAATCTGCAAGACCAGTGCACGACGAAAGTGGTAGTCAAAGCTCTCTTTCTAGTAACACTGATAAAATTAGCCGTTGCAGTAGTGGAAGAAGAGAATTTCTGCAGTTTTTGCTACTCGGGAAACGAGGCAGGGAGCAAAAGCATCCAATTCCTGTCTCTTTATCTCTCTCTCTCTCCTCTCTTTCTCAGTCATTCAGAGTGTTTTATGGTGTGGGCTACAAAATATCAGTGCGAGAGTACCGGGGGCAAGAGAGAGAAGATTCAGAAGAAGCAGGTTCCGTTGCTTGGGGGGATTGATCATAAATGAATACTCTAATCTCACACGGTAACCCCAATTACCTATTTATTAACCATAATTATAATTATTCTTTCCTCATATTTTTATTTTTACTTTTTTTCTCGCATGTACTAAGGCTGATGCGATGCTCTGGCACTTGCAGAGGCTCAGCTGGTAAAGCCTCTCTCCAATTCAAGGCACCCTCTTCGATATATTTACATCAAAGCCATTTAATTTTTGGGTCCCACTTCCTCCACCACTCCGGTATGCATGCATGCAGGTAAGGTATCATGACGAGACACATTCGCATTTTTACCGCGTTTAGAAATTGCACGTCGCCCGCTAAACCTACCTAATGAGAATGGATTAGCCGTTAATGGCGTATTACACTGATCGGAACGGATTGCTCGGCCGCGAAATCAATGGTGTCAGGGTTGACCACGTGGACTGGGGTCGGTTTTGATAAAAAGTGAACCTGCCCCCACCCCCACGGGGCCGTACGAATGCGTCTCCATGAAGAACTTGTGATAGTGTTGAATGTGTAGTTATAGTATATTAGTATGTCCCCGGCGGGGGAGGGCATACATCAGGTCAGGCCACCATGCTGCTAGTGTGGTCTAAACCTGTGCTTATACTATAACAAACCAAAATTTACGTTAAAAGTTTATGACAATCACAGTAATTCTATTTTAGAGTACTCTGTATATACTACGTATCATCTCGAACATTTATTACATTTGTCGTCTTTTTTTTTTTTTTTTTTCCTGGTTCATTCTCTTCTCTGATTGTATCTCTCGACTGGGTTCTTCTTGCATGGATATACTTTTTTTTTTTTCAAGGTTTTTCTCACGCGTATACTCTTCACGTATCCTTGTCATCGTAACTTTAAAACGATTGTAAAGAAGAAATTCCACGTGGTCCTCTTGAAGAAGATGTGGATGTGCAATGCCCTAACCAGTGTTTTAAAAACCGAACCGAACCGGCCGATCCAACCCGGTTGAACCAGAATCGGAGGTCAATCCGGTTTATTGACTCGGCACGGTTAATTAAAATCAGGATTATTTTTGTTATTTTTTCTATAGTATTATTATGAAAGTATAAAGTATAGAGTATAATATTTAATGGTTGAACCATTGGTCCAACCAGGTTCAACCAAAACCAGACATACTACCGATTTGATGGCCAATTCGGTTTTTAAAACACTGGCCCTAACTGTTACCGTAATTAATCGAACCTATACCCAAATACATCTACAACAATTCTAGCACTGCCACTTACTAGTCCCATATCTTTTACAACAAGCATCTCATCCTAAGAAACACGAGACAACTATTATTCATGTATTTATTTAGTGTGATATATTTTCTTCCCTGTGCAAATCAACTTAGCAACTCTATAATCATTGATCACAAAATAAACAATTTCATAAAAAGGTAACTCAAGTTTTTTCAAGTCACCTTTGTATTAATTAAGAATAAATGTAATATTAGTAATCTTTCATACAATGTATACAACCTCTAAATTTCAATTACCTTGAGACCTTCATTTATAAAGACATTATCGCAAATTGGATAAACCCAATAACATATACAATCAAATACTTGCATTCAAAGGTGCTTGAAATGGATCATGGACACACGGTAGTGCGTCTACGAAACTCCTTATTCCCAGTTGGGGAGGAATTACGGGTAAAGGGAACTTCAGTTGCCGAAAGGTTGTAGCTTTTGCTTGGAATGTCCCTATTTTCTTGTCAGTACGACCCGGCTTTACTCAAACTTCCCCCAAGCCGAGTGGGCTTTCGAAGGTGCTGTTACATAAAAAAACATTCCACGCGTGATACGAGGTGGTACCACACGCCACTCATGTGAATCAAAAACATAACTCAACCAACTTCTGTCCTTTTCCTGAGCTTTTTTTCATCCTTGTCTTGTGTCTCAATAACCTTCAATTTCTCGTTAGTTTTGTTGAGTGGTTGGGTCGAGTTTGGGTTTATTAAAGAAATGTTGGGTTTTAGTTCAAGTTTTAAAACCCGTTTAGACTTTTAGTGGGTTTTAATTTCGGGTTATATAATTCGGGCTCAAATTTGCTCCGCACTGCTCTCACAAAGGGTCAGGGTGAGTCCCACTCGTGCCCTTATTGGGCCCTCCCTCTGTGAGAGCATAGCGGAGCACACTGCTTCGCCCTGGGCGGAGCAAATTTGAGCCCATATAATTCGAGTGGAGTTTGGAATTTTAGCAACCCAACCCAAACCTGACCTTGGACTTATTCGAGATGGTAATTAATTATTTATTTTACACCAAAAATATGTCTAAAGAAGATATTATTGATTTTTTTAAATAGTAAATACATTTTTACTCTACTCGTGTTGCTTTAAAAAATAAATGTGTTACTATTAATAATGTCGCAGAGACCTGAATCCAAGACTTCCCCGCAGCCATAACTCTCATGAGACCACTGAACTAGTTTTACTATCGTATTTAATATTGTTTTATTTAGTGAAAATGGAAATTTTCATATTTTTTAACATATTTTAATGGTTAAAATAAATAAAAAATAAAAAATCTGGAAATATTAGTTATCAATTTATCGTGGCTCCAGAAACGATAACCGAGACGATAAATTACCGAAATATCATCAACTCACTTTTTGCCGGAAACAGAAAGAGAAAAAGGAATTCGAAAATATGGCGGGTGACGGAGCAACCCCCAACGGTCGAATGTGCTTTCCGACACGCGAATATTTCCCGCGAATATCCTTCCGTGTCTTTCATCGCTGATTATCCCTTTCTATCCTCCACCTCCTTCGCTTCCTATATAAGGCCTCTCGAGATATCCGCTTTGCCGCGATTGCGGGTAATGAAAGAACCCAACACCCGGATTCAAATTCCCCAGGATTTCTGAGTTCCTCTATCCTTCTCCGACAATGCCACCCGGATCGATATCCGCCCCCTGTCTCCTCGTTTTCGTCTTTTCGTTGACTCTTTACATCCGGGGCTACGAGGGGAAGATCCCGACGACGCTCGACGGACCATTTGCTCCGGTTACTGTCCCATTGGACGATACTTTTCGCGGTCATGCCGTCGACCTGCCCGACACCGACCCCAGGGTTGTGCGTAGGGTCGAGGGATTGGAGCCGGAGCAGATCTCCGTTTCGCTCTCCGCTACTTATGACTCTGTATGGATTTCGTGGATCACAGGTCGGGTCGCGTTCTTTCCTTGTTCTTTCCCTTCGTTTTTAAAATCTTCTCTTCATTTGGGGTTCTTTTTATTCTTCTGAAGAGCGGATGAGGAGTCAATTCTCTTCTCCTGTGAGTCTTGTTGTTCGTAGGTGGACTGATGGAAGTGCTGGATTTCGTTGCCGATTACATTTGTTCTGCATCTGTCATTCTTCGTTGGTTTATAATATTTTCTTGCTCCCATTACCGATTCAGACTTAATATCTTGTGTACTGGGGCCAACCAATTTATTTATATGTTATTAGTCCTTTTATTCTTGCTTGGGAGATTTCATTTCTGTTGATTAGTACCTTGTTTTCCAAGATATCCATAAATTATTTGTTCTATTTGCAAGCGATGAGTTCTGATTATTAATACTTCCCTTTTTATTTTCCCTTATTTGAGTTCTGCTCTGTTTTGAACTGCAGGGGAATTTCAAATTGGGGAGAACATAAAGCCGTTGGATCCCAAAAGCGTTGCAAGTGTTGTTCAGTACGGGAGGTTAAGATTCCCATTGAGGCATGAGAGTACTGGTCATTCACTTGTTTATAATCAGCTTTATCCATTTGAAGGACTCCAGAACTACACATCTGGGATTATCCACCATGTTCGGCTTACTGGTACTTTCTGTTTATTAAATCTTACCTCCACAAGAACCGATCTCTTTTATAGGCATCATATGGTTTATAATTTCCAAAAGAAATAACTGTTCACCTACAGGTAATTGGTTCTGTGGATTGTAATCTACAGCTATGTCACAGTTTCTATAGCTTCTCGCTCTTTTGTCATGACCTATTCTTCTCTGTTGCTTCTTCCATATAGACTACATGCCCAATTTGAGCAGATGTACTGTATTAAGAAATCCATATGAGAAAAACATGAGTGTTTCTTAGTCATATATCTCCTCTATCCATTTTCTAAAACATTTCTAATATGCTACTTTCAACTTTTTTCTTAGGTCTGAAACCCAACACAAAGTATTACTATCGCTGTGGAGATCCCTCAATTCCTGCAATGAGTGATGTCCATTCTTTCACGACTATGCCCATTTCAGGCCCTAAAAGCTATCCAAAAAGAATAGCTATAGTCGGCGATCTGGGTCTTACCTATAATACCACATCCACTATCAATCATCTGCAGAGTAACAAACCAGAGTTGGTTCTATTGGTCGGAGATGTCACTTATGCAAACCTGTACCTCACAAATGGGACTGGATCTGACTGCTATTCTTGCTCATTTTCACAAACTCCCATACATGAGACGTACCAACCTCGTTGGGATTATTGGGGAAGGTAAACTTCCATTCTTCCGCTTTTAAACTTTTTTCAGCATGAGTTTGTGGGAAACCTGTACTTACTCAAGCATTATGTTTACACGTTATATTTTGTGAATCCTCTGACTAACTTGTGTATATGATTTAGATTCATGGAACCATTGATATCAGAAATTCCAATAATGGTGGTTGAGGGAAATCATGAAATAGAATTACAGGCAGGGAACAAGAGTTTTGTTGCATACAGCTCCAGATTTGCTTTTCCTTCTCATGAGAGTGGATCATCTTCAACGTTCTACTACTCCTTTAATGCAGGAGGAGTGCATTTTATTATGCTTGGTGCTTATATTTCTTATTATAAAAAAGGTATTGATAAATTGATAAATGAACTTCTGCTCTTTCCTAGCTTAATTTTTTGGATTCATTTGATCAAGCTGGCATTCAATGAATGGGTATCTGTAGATCATAGATCAGCTGGCATATAAGTTATTCTTTTTCTGTGCTATTGTTTCTTTTACAAGGCATGTAAATCTGGCATTTTCTTAAACATTTTCTTAGATATGATTTTAATTTGATTGAATTATATGGTGGATCATGTTGATACATTAGATGGTCTATCACTTTTAAGCCTCCAAACTTAAGTTTCATCTTTGAAAAACTGTAATATCTCGTCATAAAAAGGAAGTTCAACATTCCTGAGACTTTTTAACTGCCAAAAGTGACACTCAGGAAGTTAAAACAACCATTCTTGATATAAATTCCCTAATCAATAGCCCTTATTTAATATGGACTAATATTGGCTGTCTGAGATGGTTCTTCCTTTCCTTTCACCATATTTTCCTAGTTCTAGCCTTGAGGACTTTGTGGTGTGGGAAAAGGGTTCTGTTGTTATGGAGGAATTTCAATGCATTTTGTTTTGCATTCAGGGGATCAATACAAGTGGCTGGAAAAGGACTTGGCCAGGGTAGACAGGTCAGTGACCCCATGGTTAGTTGCTACGTGGCACCCACCATGGTACAACTCGTACAATGCTCACTACAGAGAAGCAGAGTGCATGAGAGTTGAAATGGAGGAACTGCTCTACTCTTATGGTGTGGACATAGTCTTCAATGGACATGTAAGTTTGAATCAGTCATTTCAGAAAAGCAAAGAAGCATAAAACTGCACTAATCACTTTCTAAATTATCCATCAGCGGCAGTGAAAGTTATCTTTACGTTCACAGTATACTCTATTTATCTTCTATATTATCCAGTCTTCTTTCCAAGAACATTCATTCTTCATATCCAATAAAAAGTTCATAGTTATTTTTGGGTAGAAAGACTGGGTTGCATGCTATTGCATCGGTCAATTGACCTACTGAACTAATCCAGATAATTGAGCCATGAGAAACACCTAATACTGTATTTAACAGATGAGATGTGTGACCAAATTTTTATGCATTGCTTCAGGTTCATGCATATGAGAGGTCAAATAGAGTTTACAACTACACTTTGGATCCATGTGGCCCTGTGTATATTACGATTGGGGATGGTGGCAACCGAGAGAAGATGGCAGTTGCTCATGCTGATGAACCCGGGCACTGTCCGGATCCATCGACCACCCCAGATGAGTACATGGGCGGGTTTTGCGCTTATAACTTTACGACTGGCCCAGCTGCCGGTCAATTCTGCTGGGACCGGCAACCTGAATACAGTGCATTCAGAGAAAGTAGCTTTGGGCATGGCATTCTTGAGGTACATAGACATTACTCTCTCTCTCTCTCTCCCTCTCTCTCTCTCTCTCTCTCTCTCTCTCTCTATATATATATATATATATATATATATATATATATATATATACATTTATATTGTTGGAACAAGGAAAACTGAGGCTGTTGCATGGCTCTTTTTGCAGGTAAAGAATGAGACACACGCACTATGGACATGGCATAGAAACCAGGACTTGTATAATAGCGTAGGGGATCAAATTTACATAGTGAGGCAGGCGAACGAGTGCCCAGCTGAACCCAAGGTGATCAAGAGTAAGAGTTCTAGATCTCGCTTCTTCAACTAAACAAATAAGGAGCACCAGAGTTGAAGTATACGGCTGCAATGCTCGGTTCTGATTTCAAAACGTCATACTGAAGGTTGTCACACGAGTCATTAGTATGCAAAGCAATGTAAGCTCCCGGCTTGCCTGCCATTGTAGTCTTGTACAGATGCATTATAAGGTCAGGTGATGAATTGGATGGGAGGCATTTTTACTCATTCAAGCTAAGCTCATTAATGCAGTCCCATTGCAGCAGCGAGTCACGAATCTAATTACTCTCGACTAAAATATATGTCATTATAAATATTAATCTAAAACTATTGTTCCTAGTTTCATCGACCATATCACTGCAAGGCCTCGTCGTCCATATAGTGGCTTGCATGGCCATTTTTTTCCACTCGAGCTTGCCTGATGATAAAAAAAAAAAAAAAAAAATAATAATAAATAAAAAAAAAGTATGGAGCCCACAAAGTAGTAGAGTCATAACAAAGAAAAAAGAAGAACATATCCACCGGTTTAAGATTTTTCTTAAAAAAAACATAAAAAAATTAATCACGCCTCTGATACGTTACACCACCAATCCATCTAAGTTTGGGTTAGAAATGCGTCCAAATTAAAATTAATAAGGACCGATTTCTGGTTCATTACAGTAAATCACTTCTTTTGTCTTATCATCACCCAGTGTTTTAAAAACCGAACTGAACCGGCCGGTCACCAGAATCGGAGGCCAATCTGGTTTTTATTGACTCGGCCCGGTTCACTGTAACCGGCATTAATTTTGCTTATTTTCTTATAGAAATAATAAAAATATATAAAATATAGTGTATAATATTCAACGGTCTAACCCGGTCTTACCGGGTTCAATCAAAACCAGATATAATGCCGGTAGGATAGGCGGTTCGGTTTTTAAAACATTGTTATTACCTATAGAAATAATAAATACATACAAAAAATATTTATTGATTGAACCATGGTCCAACCCCGTCTAACTGGGTTTGAAAAATATACTACGATGACCCGGTCCGGTTTTTGACCCATTGGTCCAACTAAAATTCAAGTTGCAATAACTCCATCCAGACCAGTTTGGTAGATCAATTTCCTCTTTATGAATATGAGTTCAACATTGTCACAAAAATGGTCTTAAACAGAAATTAGTTATTACTAAACCAATCCTTACCACAAAATTAATCCCAATCTGATCCATAAGAAAATCTGGTTAAGGATTGAATGATAATTTTAATTAATCGTGTATTGAGTATTGACTAATTATAAATAAAAATTTGTTTTGTAGTTTGAGTAATATAATGGAGCGAAGGCGAATAAGAAGAGGGAGGCGAGAAGATCGGGATTTGCAGAAGACTCGCTCTCGACTGTCCCACGCTTCCTCTCTCTCCTCCACCACCCGCCATTGACAGACGGGAGAAGGAAGGAAGGGAAGGGAGGGAAGGGAGGGAAGGGAAGAGAAGGGAAGGGAGGGAAGGGAAGAGAAGGGAAGGGAGGGAAGGGAAGAGAAGGGAAGGGAGGGAAGGGAAGAGAAGGGAAGGGCAAGGAAGAAACCTGGTGCGGGGTTTTGGATTTAGGAGGAGAAAAACGAAGGAAAAGGAGAAAAGGGGAAAAAGGCAGAGACGTCTCTTTCAGGGTTCCAGCCAATACAGATCCATATTCAGAAATCAGTCTCTCTCTTTTTCTCTCTCTGTCTCTGTCTTTCCCCTGACATGCCTCTTGCGATATGTCTCTCTTTGTCTTTAATGGCGGACCGAGGTTAAAGAGCCCGTCATCTCCTATCCTCTCTTCCACGGTATCCGATGCCTCTTTATGAGGGGGAGCCAGGAGCGGGTGTCGGTGGGGGGAGCCGTTTCACGGGTTTCGATCCGGATTTTCGAAGCATCAGCTGGGCCATTTTCGGAGCTTTCCGCCTTCGGTTTCTCGACGCGCGGTGTGATCTGTGAAGAAATGCGGGTTTGGTAAGGTTCTGGATCTGTGAGAGATTGACTGATTGGGGATTAAGGGCTTTTGGGGGTTTTTTTTTTTTTTTTGTTTTGTTTGTTTGGGGTTGGAGAGATGGAAGGGGGGAGGAGGAGACCGATGCTGACGGGGACGATGTCGATTCGGGAGAGGGATCCGTCCAAGCTTCGGGAGCTCCTCAAGGTGACGGAGGAAGAGGATCAGAAGATGGACGGTGACGGGGTCGGCGACAAGCCTCCGGTGGCGTCGGCAGCGGCGCTACCGAGCCGGACGTTGCTGGACATCATCCGGGAAGAAGAGACGATCAAATACGGCCACGGGGGGCACAAGATCAACTGGAAGTCATTCAAGGACCGCCTCCGGATGCGTCGGACGGGCAGCGCCTGGGCCGACTACGGCGCCGCCATCTCCGTCACCGACGACTTCATGCACGCGATTCCCGTCGGTACCGCTCCGCCTCAGGCCGCTGCCTCCGCCGCGGAGGCCCCCGTTCCCGCCCCCGACGGCGCCTCTTCGAGCGGGGGCGAGGAACCCGCCGGCGGCGCCGCCGAGGTGGCTGAGGAAGAAGCGCCTCCTGTGAGGGTATCGCTGATGGCGCTGCTGGAGCAGACGGACCGGCAATCAGCGCCGCTTAGCGACGACGGGGGGAAGGACAGCGGGACGGAGGAGGAAGAGGAAGAGGAGGAGGAAAGCGGGGAGGGCGCGGAGTACGCTTGCTGCGTCTGTATGGTGCGGCACAAGGGCGCCGCCTTCATCCCCTGCGGCCACACATTCTGCAGGCTCTGCTCGCGGGAGCTCTGGGTCAGCCGCGGCAACTGCCCCCTCTGCAATGGCTACATCCTGGAAATCCTCGACATCTTCTGAATCAATCCCAGGTACTTTCTCATCAGGATTCAGCCATCCCTTACTCTTCCTCTCTTCCTCTTTCTTGGATCGATCCAAAAAAAAAAAAATCGAAAAAAAAACCGAAAAAAAAAAACGCGATTGGTTTTCCTGTGTTCTCCATTTGTGATGGCGGTGGCGTCTACCGGCTCCTGGGTACAGTTTCACCGAAAGAGAAGATCTCGAACTCAGTAGCAGCGTTTGTAACTCGTAAGAAGATGTTTTTGTAAGTAATTTGAGTCGTATTTGTTAAACTTTGTAAGATTCATCCCAAAAAAAAAAGAAAAAAAACTTCTGGTTCTAAATTTTCTTCGTCCTCGTCTCCTTAATTCGTATAGCGGTACACACCAGGAACGAGGAATAATTGATGGGTTTGGCGCGCATTTATGAGGGGATTAAAAGGTCGTCGAGAAACGAAAAGATGTTTCTCTGCAGGCTCCGGGGTTTGTCCCCATCCGAGTTTCAGAGTTTTCTCCTGTGATGGATGGATGGAGCCACGGAGGAGCAGCAGAAAAAGAGATCACCAAAAACATTATTTGGACGATTTTTATGATAAAATAGAAAAATAAAATAAAAAATGAGCTCAAGCCTCAACGAGACTCTTCGACATACCTTATTTTTTTCGAAGAAGATTCTTTTAAAAAAAATAAAAAATAAAAAACTAAAATGAAAAGAGAAGGAGACTGATTTCGTCATCTATATACGTAAAATTACTCATTTGTCTCCAAGTGGTTGGCCGGCCAAGATCACATCCACTCTAACACCATCGACCTTTTCTTCATTTTTTTTTTTTCCTTTTTTTTATTTCATAGATTCCTTGGTTACATTTCCGGATTTTAATTGACCCGGACCAAGACATGAGAAAGGCTCTTTTGGGTCTCTTTTGGGTCCGATGGACCAACCCGGGTTTTGGGTAAGCATGTTTGGGCTCGATTCTAGGCTGCTAGTCCCAGCAAAATGTAGTAGACCCAAAACTTTTTGTTATCTACACACATGAAAATCTGAATAAACTCGTTAAGTTATGAAACCATGAGCCAACCACATGTAGTTGTTAGACCTAACAAGAATGGTAGAGTTTTTACGTGGGGTGTGAGGACCCACCAAAGTGTACAAACTATTGGATAGTAGAAGGGTTTGTATATGGGACCTGCCTAAGTTTATGCTTTCTATCAGTTCTGAACCAAACATGGCCTCATTCTCATGTGAGAGAGAGAGAGAGAGAGAGAGAGAGCAAAGAGAGAGAGAGAGAGTAAAGAGAGAGAGAGAGAGAGAGAGAGAGAGAGAGAGAGAGAGAAAGAGAGAGAGAGAGAGAGTAAAGAGAGAGAGAGAGAGAGAGAGAGAGAGAGAGAGAGAGAAAAGAGAGAGAGAGAGCAAAGAGAGAGAGCAAAGAGAGAGAGAGAGAGAGAGAGAGAGAGAGAGAGAGAGAGAGAGAGAGAGAGAGAGCAGAGAGAGAGAGAGAGAGAGAGAGAGAGAGAGAGAGAGAGAGAGAAAAAGAGAGAGAGAGCAAAGAGAGAGAGAGCAAAGAGAGAGAGAAAGCAAAGAGAGAGAGAGAGCAAAGAGAGAGAGAGAGCAAAGAGAGGGAGAGAGCAAAGAGAGAGAGAGCAAAAGAGAGAGAGAGCAAAGAGAGAGCAAAGAGAGAGCAAAGAGAGAGAGAGAGCAAAGAGAGAGCAAAGAGAGGAGAGAGAGCAAAGAGAGAGCAAAGAGAGAGAGAGAGCAAAGAGAGAGAGAGAGAGTAAAGAGAGAGAGAGAGAAGGGATATAATATAAAAACAAGCAAGAAAAATTGAAGAGAGTTGACAACGAGAATGTGACAGAGGAGGTTGGTTGGTGGGTAATGGGCATAGGAGTAAGTGCATGATTGCACCGAATTTCTTGTTTCTGTTCCGTCATTTCTGACTGTGTGCATATTTAAATAATGCTGCATTGGGTGATCCAATTGAAGAAGGAAGAGAGAAGAGAGTGCCACCAGTTGTCAGCACAAAAATTAGATAACGCCGTTAATTAAAGTTTTGATTATTATTGACTTCTCCCTGTTTTGCTTTTCATTGGACTCATAACGGGTTTAAAAAAACTGCCTGAACCCGACCTCAACTATTGTTTTTTTTTTAATCTAACTTGTTTTGTAAACCTGAAGCTAACACGAGTCACTACCTCATCAAAACCCGACCAAACTCAACGCAATCAAAACTCAACCCAACCTGCCTTCGGGTTTGCATAACCAAAACCCAATCACGGGGCGCCATGTCACGGATTTGCCTGTGCTGGGCTTACGTAGCGCCCCGTGATTTGCACTAGCCACGCTACATTTTGGCCAGCCGATCCGGGCTCCAGATCAAAGGCAGCGTAGCCAAAGCCAATCCCCGACCGTCCCCAAGCACATCACGAACCCGGATCCGCTGGCCATATTGTAGGTAGCCACAGCGAATAACGGGATGCCAACTGAGCGCTGCATAGGGGGTCCCATGTGTTTGGCGCCCCATGATTCGCTGTGGCTACCTACAATATGGCCAGCAGATCCGGGCTCGCACATCACATTGTCTAGGCGCTCCGAGAGATTGGCTCTGGCTATGCTGCCTTTTGGCCAGCATTAGATCCGAGCTCAAGAAGAATGGGTTAAAGTGAGATAGAGGACATATGGCTAATAAAAAGATGGAGATCCGCGAAGGGTGAGGAATGAGAAAGAGAAGAATGAGGACAAAGTTCAGGCAAGTTCTACCCGATTGTAACCTTTGTATCTGCTGCCATTCTGGATAGTGTCTAGGGTAGAAATAATTCCCAATCAGAGTTAGTAAAACGCAAACCCAGAAGCAGGGTCAGCAGCAGCTCATAGTAACCAAAGTAACTAAACGAGGAAATTTACTAGGTTTGAGCTTGTCTTAATTCACTAAATTTATTACATGAAACTCCTACTTATTATATTTACCACATTAAATATACTATAAAGCTGGTTCTACTTCTTTATTAACATAATAGTTTATGTTTCACAATATGTTCATACCAGTAGTAAACCAAAATATATAGCTACTTCTACCTCTCACCCCAACTTGAATGAAACCTTTCCACCTGCTGCCTTCTCAGGCTAAGCATGTTAAGATTATTTAAGTCAACTCTTAAAGTATAACAAGATGGACTCGATTCACAATCAGTGTTAAGTAAAATGCAAAGCAAAAGCAGGTCAGAACCTCAGTGAATGATATCCATCACGCAGTAACCTGTGTTCCCAAAATAGACAAGCGAATATATGGCCTTTTTTGTATAAAAGAGCACACTTGACAGAAAAGCATTAAAAAAAAAAACCCTATAAAGGCAGCCTACCAATCTGTAGTTTGGGGTAAACAGCCCCTTCTTTACACGGAAGTCTTGTAAATAGAATGTTCAAGACAGTTAATTGTAACAACTTTCTACACTTTCCTCTTAGTTGCTCCAGTATCACCGCACTCAGGCAGACACACCAGCACCCCCAGTCTGGTGCAGCATGGCATCAATTTCATCTCCATCCTCCATTTCAAGCTGGAAGAACAAAGAAACAAAATTCAATCAAGAATCCATACATAATTTTAAACTGAAAAAACTGAGAAGAAGGGTTTCTTACTTCATCGGGAGTTTGCTCTCCACGAAGACGACGACCGTCAAATAGGAAGGCTATGGAGTTGAAATCAACCGACTGGCGATCACAATATGCATTCATGAGCTTTCGCAGCTGAGTACTGCGCTTAATTCTGAAAAAGACTTCATTACCATCCTATAACAGGAATCAAACATGCACACCAGTGTCAGAAAACATTAGAGTGACTACAATGAATACACAGAATACAGTCATTCTTTAGAAGTGCACAGCTTCCATTTCTGGCAATCACCAGATTTGACACAATCATTACCCTGCGGCAAATAAGTTTTAATAGCACCTAGTATTTGAGGTATTTCCATTAATAGAATACTATCACATTTATACTAGGACACTTTCACAAGTTGTAATTACAGCCACTGTTTGGGAGCTTCTTATGGTAATTATAAACTGAAACACAAGCAGCAAACACAAAAAAGTATAAATGGCATTCAATGTGAATGCTTAGACATTTGGATCAATTAAATTGAGAAAAAGAGCTAAACAAGAAATTGCAACAGAGAAATAGTCAAATCCAACAAAAAATCCAAAAATAAATCACTGACGTTGTTCAAAATCACAAACAAGACAATGATATCCTTATCCAAATAGCCCACAAAATATTAACTAATGTACGTGAAAAAGCCATAGTACTTACGGAACTACGCAAAGAGATTTAACTGCAATGCAAAAACTTGGATAGCTTCAATTAATAGACAACAATGACATTACTATCATCACCACACCATACCAAGCCAAAACTTTGGCTTACACACACAACAGTGCAAGGGCAACTTAAATCCCAGGTACTTAAGCAAGATACAGCACGCATTCAAGTAAGGAATCGAGAAACGTGTGAACGATATAAATGAAAACAACAGAGTCAAGGCAAAATTGGAACATTTTCAACCTCAAATACAACTAAAGAAACCTCCAACCTTTTTTATCCAACCCATAGATACTCTGTTCACAAACTTTTCGCGGGAAGATGCAAACATTGTTACTTCTATGATAATACGTCTCTTTCAAAAATCTCAGATATTTGAAAAGTTGCCTAAAGAAAGAATTGAAAAGTTGCCAAATAATAATCATAGTAAGAAAAGAAAAAACATAGCTCACACAGTGAAGTACAAAACATTAGTCAAATAATCAATAATCATATAAACCAAAAAATTCACTTTTTTGTTCATGGGGATGATCCTAATTTCATAAACAGAAACTACACTCGAAGATGAACTCTCCTAATTTCTCTAATATTCTGCACTGTAATTTTCCTTTTACGCAACATCAACAGCCTGCCAATACACGGAGTTCAACCAAAAATAAAAATAAAAATAAAAGCCAGAAAACATGTAATACGAAACTCTTGTATTCATAGCCGTGCCAATTTTGTTTGCATTGACATAAAGCTACATAACAGTTAATATCATAACCGTTGCACTAAATAAATGGAACAGAAAGGAAAGACCAAACAGATAAAAACCGCTCCTTTCTGTCAAAAGCCACGCAAACCCCCCAACAAACTCCTAAAATTTAAAAATTACAACATAGGGTTCCAATACAATCTCCCATTAAACCTAGGATTACCTCAAACACATGAAACACAAAATTCTGTACACAAAGCACTCAAGTCACCCGTCCAGCAACAACAAAAATAAATGTATTGGAATAAAAAATAACCAAAAGAACATGGCACCCAAGGAAAACCGAAAAGCAAAAGCAACAGTCCTCAAATAATAAAAATTTAAAAAAATAAATAAAACAACCCACGGACAGTAACAAAACTGAAAGATATACCTGGCCCTTGACCTTGAGATTGATATGAACCGAAGGATCGGGCTTCTTGTCTTCCTCCTGAGTCGTACCAGTGCCGGGAGCTCCAGACATTTTCGATATTCGACCGAACGACCTCGCTAGGGTTTTTTTACCTTCGGTTATCAGATACAGCGGAAAACGCCGTAGAGAGAGAGCAGTGGACCGCCGAGAGCAAAAGACGACTCTCCGGCTACCTCACGAACCCCCCTTTTTAAAGACGAAATTAAGAATTAGAATGGATAAAATTTCGATTCCGCGCTGAAGCGCAGGAGCCAGATTCCCTGGAATCGAGAATCCATCTTTTTTCTTTTTCCTTCGAAAGGGTTGCAGAAGGGAATCCGAATCACAATTCAATCACGAGTCACGACTCGCCGTGTTATCCTTTTCGGCCCATTGGACTATGTAACGTCACCTTTTGGAATCTTGGAAAAGTTTTGGGCAGCCCGCTTAAAACTAGGGGTGTAAACGGGTAATAATCGAAATGGGTAACGGTTATTCTGTTATACCCATTTCGGTCTAATAAAACTTAGTTATTCCGTTATCCGAATTTCTTACCCGATTACGTAAATAAATGGATAATAATATTTTAATAAATTAAATTATGTAATCCTTATAAATATTTAAAAATTACAAACAAATTTAAAATTATATAAAAATTATATTCAAATTGTTAAATTTATCTAAAAATAAATGTACAACACACATATTAAGGTATGTATGATAGAAATAAGGGTATAAATTTAAAAAAAATTACTAAATTACCATCCAGGTAATCGGGTAATTGGGTAATCAGGTAAGAAATACGCATTATCCATATCCGTTTCGATTAAGAGACGGGTAGTCGGGTAATCGGGTAATCGGGTAATCGAAATAGGTACTTTTATTCCTTATCCATCCGATTAACATTCGGGTAACCGGGTAATTGGGTAATCGGACAAAATTAACACCCTTAACTAAAACACGTCCTACCGAACATTATCAAGCCAACCCAAACTTTTGGGCCAACAATAAACTACTGGGGGCCCAAATAATGAGAAAGAACCTGATCACCTAATGTTCTCCCAACATATTTCTTCATTAGAGTTATATATATATATATAGTTGACACCATGCATTGGTCAAGGATATTTGTGTAAGAGATCAGTTTAGAATTTAAAAACGTAGTTTAGTAGTTAATCAGCTGTATTCCCACTCTCTAAGCAGGTGATACATTCTAAATATATTAATATAATTAAAATGCTACATTAATTAATTTAATCAGTGTACCTTGTTTTGATGAACAATAGACTAGAAAGAGCTTAGTTGGAAGCCTTTTGCTTCCCAATTTTCTAAAAGCATCATGATGGTCCGTGGAAGATATGAAAAGTAGTAATCAAGATTTCATGTGCAATATTATCCTTGGATATCTTATCATATCATTCCCAAATATATACATTTATATTTTCATTCTTTCCAAGCACTTTCAACTCCCAAGGTTTTCACTTTCTAAGAGGATGCACTGTTCTATTTATATATTAAGTGTTAAATTTATTTTTTAAGTTCTACATTCATTTTGGGTAATGATAGTCAAGGATGGGATTAAGATGGAGGTTAATTAATTAACCTCCTTTTTGAAATAGAGGGGATTAAGGAAAAAGAGAAAGCATTATATGTGATAGCAAGCAAGGAACAGGTACTAATCCACTTTTCTTAGGGAATCATATTGTAGGCGAGATCTTGGACTTAAAGTTGTCTATTTTAATTTCAAATCTTTATGATGGAGTGCGTTAATCAAAGATATCAAGATTAAGTAGTGGAGAAATAATTACAAGGAGTGAACCTGTGTCTTCTTCAAGCCTGGCCTTATCAGACTCTCCTTCCCTAATATAAAATGCAAGTGTGTAATCAACCATCATTTTAGTATTCTGCGAGTAGTTGCAATGTCCACATTTTATAATTCTTCTGATATCTGTTGGTCTTAACCGTCCCCCGTCGAACCCAAATTCGCGGTGCTGCAGAGACTTCAACTTTTTTTATTCGGCGGTCATAAGAACAGAGAAGATACCGAGCTGCCTTCCCCTACCCAGTTCTTTAATGGAGAAATCACTACCAAAATGACGTTGGGGTTTGGCTTCGTCTTTCTTAACTTCATTCGTATGTCTTTCGTTGCCGGCCGATCTCCATTATCAAACGCTGCAAACAGTTCGTGTGAACTGACCATATTGCATGGTCTCTGAGACTACTTCATTACTACTGACGCTGATTTCTTCCGATAAAAAATTGGCCTGCAGTTCTTATAAACTATTTGTTCACAGTTTTATAAATCGATTCTGATTTATGTGGCTAGTCTTATTTCTTCCATCCTGCCTATTCGATCGATACTATTCTCATGTTCAGTGCAAAGATACTCGCCGATGGTGCTGTAGCCGATTACGGAGAAGTAATTCACAGAGGTGTGGATTTGCTTCAAACGACGACGACGATCCATGAACATTGGGACGGAAACATGGTCGCTACTACTCATGCAAGTGGGAACAACGGGAAGTTTGAGCTATCTGAGTGGGTTGAACAGGTGGTGAGGCATCTCTCCTCCGATACGACGTCGCCGGAGACGATCCACCTTAATGGGTTTCCCCCGGACATGAGTACCCTATCGCCGGAGAATTTGCACGGAGAGAATTGGAGGGCGAGGAAGGAATTTGTCGATCAATACTATAATAGTACTGAATCAGCCCATGACCCCGGCGCCGGTGCAACCGCTTTGACGAGGTTCGATAATATTAACGGCGATCACGAGTACTACTACCAGGGTGGTTTGAGCTTGCTGACGCTTCTCCTGGAGTGCGCCGTCGCCATCTCCGTCGATGACTTGGCGGAGGCGAACAAGACGGCGCTTCAGCTGTCGCAGCTAGCTTCCCCTTACGCCCCTTCCTGCGGCGAACGAGTGGTGGCTTACTTCGCCAAGGCCATGGCGAGCAGAGTCCTCAACTCCTGGCTCGGCATCTCCTCCCCCCTGACCACCGCCGCCACCCACGCCCGCATCCTCTCGGCCTTCCGCGCCTTCGACACCCTCTCCCCCTTCATCAAATTCTCCCACTTCACCTCCAACCAAGCCATCCTCGAAGCCTTCCGCGGCCGCGACCGCCTCCACGTCGTCGACCTCGACCTCATGCAGGGGTCACAGTGGCCCCACCTGTTCCACGTCCTCGCCACCCGACCCGAGGGCCCCCCGCGCCTCCTCCGCATGACCGCCCTCGGCGCCGGCGCCGCCTCCCTCGACGCGGTCCGCGATGTCGGCCGGAAGCTCTCCGGGTTCGCGAACCGGGTCGGGATCCCCTTCGAGTTCCACCCGATCGCGGGCCGGTTCGGGGACGACACGGCGGTGGTGCAAGTGCGGGTCGGGGAGGCGGTCGCGGTCCACTGGCTGCGGCACTCGCTGTACGACGCGACGGGGGCGGAGTGGAGGACGATGAGGGCGGTGGAGCGGCTGCGGCCGCTGGTGGTGACGGTGGTGGAGCAGGAGATGGCGCGGTCCGGGTCGTTCTTGGACCGGTTCGCGGGGGCGCTGCATTACTACTCGGCCGTGTTCGACTCGCTCGGGGCGACGCTGGGTGTGGACGACCCTGGCCGGGGCGAGGTGGAGCGGTGGCTCCTGTCGAGGGAGATCGACAACGTGCTCGCGGTGGGGGGACCGTCGAGGAGCGGGGAGGAGAAGTTTCGGAGCTGGAGGGCGGAGATGGGTCGGGGAGGGGGGTTCCTGCAGGTTCCGATGAGCGGGAACGCCATGGCTCAGGCGCAGCTCATACTCAACATGTTCCCGCCGTTGCATGGCTACACGATCATGCAGCAGGGAGACGGGACGCTCGGGCTGGGATGGAAGGGGATTAGCTTGTATACTGCCTCTGCCTGGACGTCCATGCATGCCACATCACAATAGCCTTAATATTTGGAGACGAGAATTTTAATTTCATCTTGTATCATTAAATCTATATCTTAACAATATTGTTAAATAGTCGGTTTGATTAACTCATCTAATCTTGTTCCTAAAATTAATCCTGAATCTAATCCAATAGTCACAATCTTTCAAAAGAGGGTATTTTTGTCTTTTCATGAAAACGCCTATTCAATATTCTTATGGCGCGGCTCACATAAGCCATCATCCCAGAGCGGGTAATTACAAGATTACCAGGAGAGAAAGAACCCCGGCGTGCGGCCATGGGGTTTTCCCGCGCTACCCGGTTTCTCCGGCGATCTCCTGTCTCCTTCGCCCTTCTACGCGTAGAAAACCCTACAGCACCACGCACCTTCTACGGAAATACGCCCCTTCTTCATACCGCGGAGTCCCCTGTCCCTAGTAGTACGATTTTCGGTTTTGATGGTGGGTTTAAATCTTCTTTCACTGTGGAAGGACCGGTGCCTTCCATTTGAATTACCGGTGTCTTGCGACCGTTTCTTCTGCTGCGGAGGTTGCCGACCGAGCAAAAGGTGGGGGCAGTCGTCGGAGGGACGATGAAGAATCGCAAAGAAATGTTTCTTTGTCGTGGATTGATGAGTATTTGCCGAGATTTATGCGTCCTTATGCTCACTTGGCTCGGTTGGATAAGCCAATTGGTACGTGGTTGCTCGCATGGCCGTGTATGTGGTAAGGTTTCGCTCTCCTTGAACCAATATGGAGACTGTTCTCGCTTTTATCTGCTCTCTTGCTCATTTCCTTCGTCTGTTTGTAATATTTTGATAACTTTTGCATTCGAAGTATTCGTACTCGATACTTGTTTGTGTGAAGGTTGCTGCTTACGCTTCTATAGTTTCTCTGCTATGTTGCCTCGTTTTAGTGTCCATTTAGTAGGCCTTTGGTCCGTCTTCCGACAACTTGATTTACTTTGCGTCAATGATTGTTGTTTCTACACTTAAATCCTACTTCAATATCTGGATATGATCTTAGGTCAATTACCTTGGCTGCTCCTCCCGGGAATGTTCCTGATTTAAAGATGCTATCATTATTTGGATGCGGGACATTGCTTTTGCGAGGGGCTGGTTGTACAGTGAATGACCTCCTTGACCGTGATATTGATACAAAGGTGCTGTATCTATTTTCTCATACATATGACGTGGGATTTTCAGCTGATTTGCTTGTGACTAAGACAGAAGAGGTGACGAGGATAACGAGAAAAAGAAATGGGAGGAACTTATCTAAAACACTCAGAAACAACGTTGTTTCTGAAGCTCTGTTGAACAAATTAACCTGAGGAAGTGCTTGATTTCACCTGTTCACTGATCTTTTATTCACTTGTTTTAATCTTTTTTTTGTTGCTTAATTTAATTTCCTACTCGCACTGTCTTCCTCTCTGCATATCATATTGAATTGTTGCCTCGATGTTCTTATGTCTAGTCATGCAGTGTGTTGGTCTAGGGTGAGAAGTAATTACCTTGCTCGTGATTCTATTGCAGGTAGAGTGCACAAGGTTGAGACCAATTGCAAGTCGTCTTTTGACTCCATTTCAGGGGCTTACGTTTCTTGCACTCCAATTACCCTTAGGTCTTGGGATTCTTCTTCAACTGAACAACTATAGGTAGTTGTTATTATTTTGCAGCTGTTGCTATCAGTCACTGTTCAACCATGAAATGTAGACTTTTTAATCTTCATGTTTTAGTTGTAACTGTTTGCATGACCCATGGGATTTGACCACTTTTCTGGAGTCTTTTGGTGCTTCGCATGTGTGCTTGATTTAAATAATTTTCTCTGTGGATAAACTTCTGAATATTTGGGGGGCGAATAAGAAATGTCAATGCTTAGGAAGAGTCACTATAGCAGTTTTTTTTTTTTTCCCTCTTCTTCTTCCATTTTACATTCCCAGTCTGCTTATTTGGTTGAGTTCATTGCTAATAGTCATTGTTCACATTGAGGTATTGGGTTAATTTCACATTAGTTGTTTAGAATTCTCTGCCAACTTTCTCGTTGTCAAACAACTAGTCTATTGGTGGGGACATTTGTTTATTTTTCTTTTCTTTTATTTTTGTTTGGGCTGGACTAGTTGCATAAACACTGTAATTATTGATGTTCAGCCGTTTGTTAGGGGCTTCATCATTGCTGCTAGTCTTCTCTTATCCTCTAATGAAGAGGCTGACATTTTGGGTATGTCTGTAAAAATTTTTTGGCTATTTTGTTGGCAACTGAGTTGAAAGTTTCTCATGATATATTTGTTGCAGCCACAGGCATATCTTGGCTTAACATTTAATTGGGGAGCTTTACTAGGATGGAGTGCAATCCAAGGGAGTTTGGATCCTGCTGTTGTGCTGCCATTGTACTTCTCTGGTGTATGTTGGACCCTTGTCTATGATACCATTTATGCTCATCAGGTAAATCTGTCAAGTAGTCAAAGCATTAGTTCTTGAACTCTGTTATTTGTCATCTCTGTTATCTGAAATTGATTAATCTTTCAGGACAATGAAGATGATTTGAGAGTAGGTGTTAAATCCACAGCTTTGAGGTCTGGGAGTCATACAAAGCATTGGATTACTTGGTTTGGGATTGCATGTGTTAGCTGTCTTGGTCTCAGTGGTTACAATGCAGAGCTTGGTGCGAACTTCTTTCATGTTTCATTTGTCCCGGCCAATGATTGTCCAGAGCTTGAAATTTCATTATGATTGGTCATGTTGTGATTGTTTCACATTATGTGTGCAGGATGGCCATATTAGGTATCTCTAACAGCTGCTGCAGCACAGTTAAGCTGGCAGATATGGACTGTTGATTTGTCAAATTGTGCAGATTGTAATAGAAAGTATGGATTCTCTTTCTATAAAAACAGAAGTGGTGTCCGTGGAGAAGTATCAGATGTTCGTTTGTAATGTTTGAAAGTGGATGAGAAGCATCATCACTTACTTGTGTGCTTCATAACTGTAGTCACTAATCTGTGTTTGTTTTTTCAGGTTTGTTTCTAATAAGTGGTTTGGAGCTATTGTCTTCAGTGGAATCCTATTGGGAAAGCTTGCATCATAAAGGTACAGATTGTGTCAAGAGTTTTATTATTTCAATTATGCCTCTAGAGAACACTTTTTTTCTTTAAAGATGAAATAGCATGTCCTTGATGGACGTTGGTTTAAATAAATTAGATTCTGGTCCTAGAGCAGGTAATTTCTCTTTAGAATCGACATCTATCATTTGCATTTCAACTATCAGATGCGTCTTTAGCTGTTTTGAATTATTTCCAGAAAAAGTTGTGTATGCCTTGTAGAATAATTTTTGTATGGTTTCGCCAAAAGGCATTTGTGTCCTTAAAAATACTTCTTTATTTATTGGCCATTCTGTTACAATGGGTTTATTACTGAACATGGACTTGAAATTGAGGCTTCCAATCAAATTCCCCACATGACAAAAGTGCCACAGTCAAAGTTCCACATTTACAAATATTTTGTTCATATAGTTTGTCATATGTCATATATGTTTTTGATGCATTACATGAATGATTGTCTTTTTCATTGTGAGCAATAATGCCTAATATACTTTTGATGCATTGCATGGATGATTGCCTTTCCATTTTATGCACGAATGATTCTCTTTCATTTTCAGCAGTATCACCACACGAGCGTTAAAAGAAAAGGAAATGTACTTGTAACATAGCGTTTTGATTTGCAGGCTTTGGACGTCACTGATTTAAAGTAAAACTTACATCCGTTATGCCAATCACAAGCAGAAAGAGACTTTTTGCCCACGGTTCCGCCCCAACTTGTTGTGATCATCTAATTGATATGAATCCCATTATTTTGTTTTCACCTGCTCTTTAGTCGTGGTGAGGATTGGGGAGTTTGAACTTTATATCGATTATAACTCCTGCTCTATGGACATCCTGTTTCAACTACCTGATTATGCATTTGTGTATCATTTCTTATTCAGATTGTGTGCTTGAGGAAAGTGAACGCACACCCTTTTCTGGTATGACTATTTCCAAATTTTGGTGCTTGTCTGTTTTCAGCATTTTTTATACTATAGCACTTGGGTTCGTGTTGCATTAATTTGAGCATCTCAGTATTTAGACTTGTTATAATCAATCTCACGTTATGTGTGCGCGTAATTATTTTTTTTAACTGATCTATTGCATTCAATAAGATTAAGTAGTGGAGAAGAAGAAGTGATTCGGTTTGACCCATGGATCACACTGCTACCATCTACCACCTACGATGTTGTGTGGAGCCAATAGAGACTGCTGATGCATAGAAAGCCTTCCCGAAATAGTTTCTATGAGCTGTTGTTGATTGTTTATAGGAACAATTTCTCTGAGAAGCTTGAAATGGTTTTATCAGTAGCATACTGAAACAGTGTTGTGTTCAAGGGAGCCGTGTCTCTGGTTCCCCGGTTGGGGGTCTGTTCTAATTGTTTACAGCCGAAGAAATGTTTGAGCATGATCTTTGGCTATTGCCTATTGGAAGGCCCCTCTGTTGTGGGATTGATTCCCTGGCTCCTGGACTTTTGTAACATATGACCAATGTTTCTTCTATCTCTTGTTTTTCAAATGAAAAAATGTTATAGATTTAATATTTTCTTCACAACTTCATTACATAAGTACCATTGTTCAGATCTCAAAATACGAATCAAACGGAGAAAATGACCTTACCTACAGTCTATAGAGGTTATCTCCTCATCCCTTTTTTTCTCTCAAAATATTTTTCCTTCTTTTACTTAATTGCATTTTTTTCTCTCTATCAGAGTCAAGGCTCATCTAATTATCTTGTTCCTAAAATTACTCCAGAATCTTATCCAATCCCAGTCACATACCTGCCACGCGAGTAGCAATTTCTTTCTTGGGGAGGGCATTTTTGTCTTTTCATGAATGCGCCCATTCAATATTCTAACTACGAGGCCGCGCCAGTCATTTCGTTATAACTCGCGGTCGGTACTAAGCATTAACAATAGTTTAAAAAACGCATTAAAATCGCATTTCTACCTAAAAGACGCAAGATAAGGGCAAACGAGTGATTACGCGTCGAATTCCTTCAATCGAAGTGCGGAACCCTCGACGGATCACAGAACACACGCCAAGAGACGCATGTAGCGGCTCAGATAAGGCATGCCGGAGCGGGTAATTACAATATTACCAGGAGAGAGAGAGAGAGTAGAAAGGCGCGGCAGCCACGTCTGCTTGGTTCGTAAGTAATGGAGAGCATTTGGGTTAATAAATTAACGTGTAGGGAGGTAGCTGTAGCGAGAAGGTACCGCTTCGCCCCTCGTTTTGTGTTTTTTGGTTTTTGCTCTTCTCTTTCTCCGTCTCTGTAAATCGATTTGGTTGCCATTAAAATCAGGGAATTTGTTCTTTTCTAGTCTCGATAAAGGCATTTGTATAAAGAAAGCCAAGGTATCGATAAAATAAAGAAAGAATAATTTTTTTTTTTTAAAAAAAAGTGATCGTCCCACCAGCTTTTTCTCCTTGGCATTCCTTTCCCTTTCTTCGGTGCCTTTTGTTCCTTTTTGCAATTCGCTCCTCCGGGCTCCGCCTCTCTCGATTTTTTCTTATTCTTGATTTCTTTCTGGGTTTGCCTGTTAGGGGTTGGTGTTGCCGAATTTTTTCTTTTTTATTTTATTTTTGGTTGAATGGGGAGTTTCTTGAGGGGGTTTTGAAGTGCGGAATTTGTGGCGGGGTGTGTAGTTGTTGTTGTTGTTGCAGATCTGAAGGACTCGGGGGCGGAACCGGCGCCGACCGCGGATGTTTTGGCGGCATTAAATTTTTTTTGGTAGAGGGTAATCGGTTCCTTTTCGCTTTGGGTTTGATTGGGCTCCTTAATCGTGGGTTTCAATCGCGGTAGATTGTTTTGGTGAATGTCGGCGGGTGTTATGGGAATGGTGGTTTGGATTCGAGGGTAGGTGTGAAATTAGGGCTTCGATTCGCTGGTGATGGAGGGTTGGGGCTTTGCTTCGGATGGGAAGGTGGTTGCTTGGGATTGATTGGCTGAGGTGCGGATTAGGGTTTCCTTTTCGGAGGTAATAATGCGTTACTGGTTTTGAGCTTTTACCCGATTGTCTTTTTGTTGTTTCTATTGAAGGATAAGATGGGTTTTGTCGGACGGCATTTTTGCAGTTTTGTGAATCAGAAAGATTCGTGTCCTTCTTTCGGACGAGGCTTTTGCCAAACGGAGCTGATTCTTCTGTTGTCGAAAGGATTTGGTGCTATCGGGAACTGTCCTTTCTCTGACCTCTGAGCTGCATTCTCGTGGAATCTATGAACAGACTTGGCAATCGAGCTAGGTGAATTATATTAGAAAAAGCTGAACTTGTAGCTTCCTTCGTTCCATCTCATACGGGAATTTTTTGTCACTTTGCACCATGGAGCATGTCATTGGTGGAAAGTTTAAACTGGGGCGTAAGATTGGTAGTGGATCCTTTGGTGAGCTTTATCTAGGTAAGGCCCGATGCGTGTCATTTTTTTTTTTTTCCTCACTGGATCAATCATTCGGTGATTCCTTGAACGACTTTTTTATTTTTTTAATCTGCTTCGGAGTAGGTGTTAACGTTCAAACCGGCGAGGAAGTGGCTATCAAGCTGGTACGTCCTGGACCCGTACATAAGTTTTTTAAACTGATCTTCATTAAAATGCTTATCTCTTTTAGGCAACTTTTCAAAATGGGAACTTCTTTGTTCCGTGGAAGTAATGTGAAAAAAGAAAAAAAAAAAAAGTGCATCCATTGTCTTCCAGTGGTAGTCTGCTTTTACTGTTGAGCATTTTAGCTCTATAGTCTTGAGAACTGACCTTTTGTTTTTATGCCAACACTCTGCAGGAATCTGTGAAGACAAAACATCCTCAACTTCATTATGAATCCAAGCTATATATGCTTCTTCAAGGGGGCAGTAAGTGACTTTATTGTTTTATGTCAATTTTCTTTTTCAATCCTCTCTGATACTGAACCTCTCCCCCTTTTTTTTTTTTTTTTTCTCAATGAAGCGGGCATTCCTCACCTCAAATGGTTTGGAGTGGAGGGGGAGTACAATGTAATGGCCATTGATCTTCTTGGACCTAGTTTGGAAGACTTATTTAATTATTGTAATAGAAAGTTCAGTCTGAAAACAGTTCTGATGCTTGCTGATCAGCTGGTAATCTGTTTTTATCATTGACTCTTCTTTTTCATGACACATAAAGGTTAATGAGTGTTATGAAGTGCCTCTCAAAGTAAAATTTCATTTTTTGCTTACTTTTTGTGCATGTGTAGATCAACCGAGTTGAATTCATGCACTCAAGGGGGTTTCTTCACCGAGATATTAAGCCAGATAACTTTCTGATGGGTCTAGGTCGCAGGGCCAACCAGGTGCTGTTCTTAATAAGCTCTAAAAGATATTGCTTAAAACAAAACTGATACCTCTCTATAGTTTGTTCTTTGAATTCATGTGTTCTTAACCTTACAATCAATGGGTTCTGGGGTTTTCCCATCCAGAAAATTCTCTTGTCATAAGATCTGTATATATGTACCTGGTGCGGAGGACATCAATGGTATCACCAAGAGGAGCACATAACTCATTACTTTCTCTTGTGGAACTGAGAAAAGCTTACTGTCTATAATGTGTTAGCTGCTCCTATCAAATTTTCTATGTTATGTATTGGGATCAAATGCATTTCTGAACTATTTCTTTATTGGACTACATCAAGGCTTGATTGACTACATCAGGGCTTGGTTTTACCATGTCAGTGCTTGACCTTACTGCATCAAAACTTATAGTAGTACATTGAGGCTTTTATGACTACAAAGCTTTTATTACGGCATCAATGTTTGATTTTACTACATTATGACTTAATTCTACTGTATGATGGCTTGATTTTACTTCATCATGGTATGATATATTTACCAAACTTTAGATAATACTACAGGTTATTTACCATGTGATGATTGCACAAAAAAAGTTCACAGCAGTGCCAAAATGAATTCATCTCAGTCATAATTTTATATATTTATTCATAATCAATGATTACCGTTGTTCCAAAAATCTTATCAAGTTGGCACCTGAGTTTTTTTTTTTTAAAGAAAAGAAATTCGTTTGGAAATTGTCCCACTTCTTGCAGTCTTGCTAATGTATTCAGATATTATATCTAGCCTTTTCTTGTAAGTGTGAGAAGAATTATTAGGAAGTTAGACTTCTTTTGAACTCCTAAGCTGAGCATGTAAGGTTGAGCAATGGATGAGGTTAAATTTGTAATCTGACCCAAAATCCACTTGGATGTGGTGGCTCCTCACTGAGTGAAGCTGGGTAGGGATGAAAACGATGGAGTTTCTATAAATCCTTGAAGTAAACTTTTTGTGTGAACAATGTTGTTAAGGTAATATTGATACAGAAATATAGCTAATAGAATTATGTCTCCTTTATTGTGCTGTTAGATAGCTAGAAGTGTCTAGGCAACTGTAGATAGTGTCATCTAATAGCCTATGCAAATTTAGAAAGGCTTTTTGAATAGCATAGGTGTATCTTTTGTTTTGCATCTTGAATAAATATTTACCCTCTTTGATATGGATTTGTCCAACTTTTCTACTGGAAAATGAGATTGGTTTACAGTGTGTGATCTTCTTGTCTCCATATTTCTGTCTATTTCTACTTGTATATGGTGTGTAAGATATTGCCATGTAATCCGGAATTTAAGCCTCTGTGGGTTTGCTCCTGTTGACAGGTCTATATCATTGATTATGGTCTGGCAAAAAAATATCGAGACCTGCAGACACATAAGCATATCCCATACAGGTAACCTTCTTCTGTGCTTAGTGAATCTATGGTCTGCTTTTTGGGAGAATGTGTTTATCTCATTCATCACATCTATGGCCAAGCATGTGTTTTGAATTTAGCCATATTGCACTTAACTGCATGTCTTATATTTTAATGATTTGGTCCATTAAGAATATAGCTTTCTTGGCTGTAATGGATCTTTTTTGTTTATTGAAAGTCTTCTGGATTTTTATTACTTTCAGAATTTTATTTACATGCTCTTCTCTGCTGTCTTATTTATGGTATCAAGTCTTTTTTTACAGGGAAAACAAGAACTTGACTGGGACAGCTCGGTATGCAAGTGTAAATACTCACCTTGGAGTTGGTAAGTGGATGAAGTACTGGCAGTAGTTGATGATAAAATGGTTTTTATTTCTATAATGAGATCGTCTCTATCTTGTGGATTTAAACTGATCAAATTTCTTTGATCTTTCCAGAACAAAGCAGAAGAGACGATCTGGAATCTCTTGGTTATGTCCTAATGTATTTCTTGAGAGGAAGGTCAATATACTGTCCCAGCATGCACTTTACCTTTCTTTTAGATTTTTTATCACATTTTCTTACTGAAACCAATGGCTTTGCTATTCTGCTACAACTTTAATCATTTGCCCTGGTTATCTGGTTTATTTGGAACAGCCTCCCTTGGCAGGGTTTAAAAGCTGGCACTAAAAAGCAGAAGTATGATAAAATTAGTGAAAAAAAGATGCTAACACCCATAGAGGTATTCACATCGCTTACTTGTGTTGTTAATGTACTTAGTTCTTTCTTGGAAAAACTATATATTATATCTACTCTGTATGATTTAGCTGAAAATGTGTTTTATGTTTTTTCAACAGGTGCTATGCAAATCTTATCCATCTGAATTCATTTCATATTTCCACTACTGTCGTTCTCTGCGATTTGATGACAAGCCAGATTACTCTTATCTAAAAAGGCTTTTCCGTGATCTCTTCATTCGAGAAGGTGTGGATTAAAATCCTTAAATAAATTCTAGATGGATTCTGCAATTATTTTTTGCTGATGAGTTAGGAGTTTGAAACTAGTGTGTCTTGGGCTTCTTGTACGTTTTTGAGATTTCTTCTAATTGAGCTGAAAGTAAGAGTTTCCAAGGCATAGAGTGGCTGAAGTCATGAAGTGTGGGTGCTGGAGATATTCAAAGTGAGGGGAGATTACACCTTTATTTGCTAAGTATTGACAAGATTTGTCCTCTATTTTACAAGTAGGGGTTTGAGAATTTTGAAGGTTTTCTATGGGAGTGACCCAGTTCTATAGTCAGTCTGAGTATTTAATATCAGTCTCATGTCTGAAAAGAAACCGTATCCTGCCAAGGATATTTCTATTGTTTAAGAACTTGCTGTCTTATTTTTTTCTTTTTTTTTCAGGTTATCAGTTTGATTATGTGTTTGATTGGACTATCTTGAAATACCCTCAAATTGGGGCTAATGCAAGATCAAGGGTAAATGCTTTAGAATATCTGTTGTAATTTTTTTTTTAAGATTAGCATGCCTACTTGTTCAAAACATGCGTAACATTTGATAAGTTTTAAACTAGCTTTAATTATGTAATTCATTGATTTTATAATAGTCTGTGATTCCATCTTTTTTTTTTTTAACCGGCAAATACAAACTCCCAAAAAAAACTTCTATAAACTTTTTTTTTTGAGAGAAACTTCTATAAACTCCTAAGCTGTAGTGGAGGCCCGAACCCAAGACTTCCCACAGCTATGTAACTCCCATGGAACCACTGAGCTATTGTCGAAATTCCTGTCTGTGATTCCATCTAATGCAACTGGATATCCTCTCTGATGGATATTTTCACCAGGGGCTTCTTCAAAATCTGTTCTTTGGATTGGCAGTCAAATGGTTTAAGGTTCTTAACAAAGTGAATATTCTTGGTGATTGCTATGACTATTAATGTTTTAGAGTTCCACTGGCCGGGACGTGTGTTAATCATAGAACCCCCTAACCGATGGTGTGTTTGTGTTTTCGTAGAAAAGTGACAACATAGAACTCAATCCTTAGTGGGAAGATTACTACAATTGAAGGGTGGCGCCTCAAGTCAGACAAGGAGAACAAAAAAATTACATAAGTATAGGAGGGATAGCAACTCAGTCGAAGGTGGGGAAATTCATGTGGGGAGGAGGTGATGTTGTTGCATCACCCAAGACCTTGGAAGTCTGTATCCGTCTTTCTTAATAAATGATGTTTGTCAGACGGTCTAGCACTACTGTATCCTCATTCTCATTGAAGAACTTGAGATCAGATTAGAACTACTGTCTTTAATCTCATTAAAGAACTTGAGATCAGGATAGAACTACTGCTATCCTGAACTTTAAAGAACTTTAGATTAGGACCTGGAATTTTGTACCCTTCCACCCATGAGATTGTCATTGTTGAGTCGCCCTTATCCAAGGTGAGGTAGAATTTTGAGTGTGCAATGTGAGCCTTTGAAGAAGCATGTTAACATATCTGTAGTGGAGTCAGTATCCAACTGCAAATTACAGAAGAAGAATTGTCCCCTCAGAATCTTATGCCACTCATTCTGCCCTCCACCCTTGCCCCACACTCTGCACCCACACCCACCCACACTGGATTGCAAGTCCTACAATTGAACCTTAGGCATGGAAGTGAACAAATATAATGAAGAACAAGGTGGATGGTAGATCTCCAATTCTTCTGAATGATCGAGTCCTGAATATGTGATGTGTCCTTCAATTTGCTAGCTCCAAAATGATGTGCTCAATTCAATGATTCATCCCAAAGAAATGATATGCCTTAAAAAATTCTTGTGTTGTGCTCATTCCAAATGTTTTCACAAGATTGTCACCGCTTGTAGACTTTAGGAGATCCAACCAACTCTTTTCTCATGAGATGGCCTAGGAGATCTATATAAATTGGGATGTGAAAGAGCAGGTATTAGTACAATTTTTTTTCAAAAAGCGGCTCAGATTTGTTGAGATACCATGCAGTGAAGAGACATGATCAATTGGCTCAATCTTGCTTGCAAAGAGGTTATATATAGCTCGAGTCCTTTAGTTTTGACCACCCTTAGAAGGTTTTCCATGAGGATTTTGCTTTTGGAGGTGCACTTGAGGAAGTGATTGACTTTGGAAGGAGTTGGCAACTTTTAGATGGCTGCTTCCAGATGTACCAGGCTTTGGCTAAGTCCATGGGTTCTGAATACACCTGAGAAATCTCCGCTCCTGTAACAGAATCTAGACCCTTCATTAGATGCATCTAACATCTAGTAGGTAAAAGATTCTCGAGGAATTTCTCATCTGAAAGTTATCTCCGTGGATGGGGGGGTAAGATTGCATTTAAACGCAATGAAAAGTCTGTGTTACAAGAATTCTTCACATCCTTGCAAGAGGTCCTCATCATTGAATTGTATTTTTGCTGACTATTAGTGATAAATCATACTTTCAAGAAAGAATTCTTAAGTCTTTGTGTTGTTTGTAGAAAAATGTTAGTCTATATATTAACAGTAGTAAGAATGATTCAGCTTTTATGAAGAAAACAATTGTTTTAGCTGTGTCCAGATCTGTATTACATGTGCCCATACTTGCTGCAAGAGTTCTGAACATTTTTGTCTGCATACATCTTATGTCCATATATACTAAAAAGAAAAAAGAAAAAAACAGTACATATTGATATCTGAATTGCTGCATTTCAGCAGTCTGGAAAAACTGGTGTGGCAGCTGGTCCATCTGCTGAAAGACCTTCAGGTCAGTCCTTTTTACCTAAAAATTATCTTTGAAGCCTCTTGTCCAGGTCTTTGAAATTTTCAACGCCTGAGTTTGTGCTTAATTTTTTCGCAGTGGGACAAGAAATCCGTGACAGATTTTCCGGTGCTGTCGAGGCATTTGCAAGAAGAAATAGTTCTGGTCTGCATGGCGATCACTCCAAACTCAAGGTGGAAGAGGCTTCATCCAAAGAAGTGGTAAGTATTTTAGTTGAAAATGTTTCTTGGACACTTTCTGCATTCCAAATCATGCATGCCAGGTTTAAGATCTCTGCTAGAAAGCAAGTTTTGTTGAGGAAACAAGCTAGATGGTCGACTTTTGGCATATATGCAATCTGTGACATCTTTTTGAAGCTCTAGATGCAGAATATATTCAGTGGTAGCAAGACCATTAATCATGTGTTATTAAAATGTGATATAGGGTGCATAATCGCCATGAACTGTCTCAACTGTTGCTTAGATGCTTAAGAACCTGCTTCAGTTAGAGTATCCATATTTGATGCTTGGGTATCCACCTTCGCTCCTCGAAGGTGTTATCTGAAAGACTAGCAAATTTTATATTACCATAAACATGAACAATCCATTTGCAGCGGCCATTAGCCATACATTGGAGTAATTTTTTGTTGTCATAGGGCTACACAATAGTGCTGTTCTTCGGGCACTGGCACTCAATAATCTTCTCATATATGTTCTGCTCGTTAAATGATTCAGGCAAATGATTCAGAGAGGGGGCGTGGCTCATCTTCTCGTAATGGAAGTACGTCTAAGCGAGCTGTGTTGTCAGGCAGCAGGCCTAGCTCCTCCGGTGAGACTGGTGATCAGAATATTATTAGGACATCCCGAGGTCTTTCTTCAAGTGTCGGTCGTCCTTCAACCTACCAAAGAGGGCAACCAGGGTATGAGGCTTCGAGGTCAGTCACACGGACTGCTGCAACCAGAGGTACACGTGAGGAAAACCCCCTACGAAGTTTTGAGTTGCTTTCAATTGGTGCTGACAAGCGAAAATGACAAGGGATTGACAGATTCAAAGGAAAACTTGAGTACAAAAAATAGGATTGGAAAAGTCATTAGCTGCTTTTCCTAGTGACAGTTTTCCTTTTCATTTTTTACTATGTTCGACCATGTATCATTTTAGCCTTGGTGCTCTGGTGCTTATGTTTATATAGTGCAAATTTGTAATCAGCTACTGTTTGCTTTTGAAGATTACGCTTCCTAATATTCGTTGAGAAACATTATGGTGCTTTAAGAACATTTTAGGTTTTGCCTTTATATTCTTTTAGTGGTGCTCCTGCTGTGCTGGTACTACCGAAAGCTCTGCATTGATATTTACAATGTGCATGACTTTCGTTTCTTTTTCTCTTTATTGTTGAAAGATGGGAACATAGTTTATTAGCTTTATTTGTATCATAGATAGTGATCTCATAGAAGCGTTCGACGACCCAGCAGGGAAATTGTTCTATCCACGTGCAAAAACTACGCTATTTGGATCTGTCACCCAATCTTTTCTATATATCTTCCTTTATTTGGAATGCATGAGATAGTGTTGGACTTGCAGAAGTGTTCGAAATTCAATGAGCAAGCCGTTTTCAGACATTTGTGAAGGTTCTTTCTTACACAAACATGCAGACCAGTTTCCTTGGCATTTAAATTTAGGGGGGTAAATTTGGACATCAAATGTGAACATTTCCATTCCTCATGGATATTTGTTTTCCTTGAAGGTTGAAGCCGATATCCTTCGGTGTTTGCACTTCGGAGTACACACTCAGGACAGGAAAACATAACAGAGCTGTTCTCTTTGCTCAATGAAACAGAGCGCCTCCCACTAACCAATAAATTTTTACAAAACGGGGAAGTGATCTTGAAGATGAACTGAAGAGCAGGAGTAAGCATAAAGAATCCTACGACACATTTCAGGGTTCCTAAAGCAAATTTGGGAACTGTACAAATATTCCAGCCAGCTCAGGGGTTTCTGAGAGCAGCTAATCGCTTCCCCAGCTCTTCCACTTCTGAACTGTAAATCACAAGAAAATAAGAGAGAATAACTAGTTAAACCATGATCAACAGAAAGACTGAAGTTAAAATTCTACAGCTCTACAGATACAGAAGCACATGTCATGTACAAGAATTGATCATTTTATCAGGAAACTAGCTGCCAATCGATCTCAGAAGAACAATAAATTGATGGTCGATTCCAAACATTAAAACACCGTTGCACCAACAAATTTCCCTCTTCATCCCAATTTCAGGATAAAAAGTTAATTTAGGCAAACTCAGTATTTTTGGATAAAAAAGGAGACGTCAAACACCTATATTAGAAGTAGTAATCAATTACAAACATATTAACATCCTTGCACCACCTCATGATTCCCACGATCAAGTAAATGAATGCAATGTCAAGCACACTACTTTAGACTGTTAACACTATGCTTGGAGAAATTATGAAGAGTCTCAAACAAATAGTTGAATATACAAGATGATATTCTCGTGGTATGTGTACACATACCTGTCACTTTCCCGCCCTTTTCCTGATATCTTTCCCTTGGGAGCAGATGATAACTGTTGCAGAGTTTGGACCCAAATCAGTTTGACTTGAAAACCACAGCTAACAATATAGAGAGGACGCCTAGAAAACACATGCATACTAAAACAAACCTGTGATGCAACATCAACACCAATTTCGTCCAGCACCTGCATTGGCCAGATTAGAAATAAATATCTCAGGAAAATGTAAAAGGACCCAATTCTAATTCAAGAATCAAATGTAGCAAGAAATAATATTATCTACTACGTGAAGAGGAGATAGTACAATCAGATAACCTCGTCATTATTAATATACCTGACTCGTCAAATCCTCAGTTTCCTCTTCTGCCTCGTCATCATCCAATGCATCGTCAATGGCCTCGGACATCATCTCTGTCTGAATTTGAAAATTAAAAGAAGACAAATAAGTCAGGCAGTAGACCGGTTTGTACTGAAACAATGTTTCTTTAGCTTGAGAGAAACTCTTCAGCTGCATAGTTCTTCCAATCATCAAAATTATATTACAATTTTTAGTGGTTGACCAGTATGAAGAAATCTTACTGTCATATCCATCTGTGCTGACTGCTTCTGAAAGTCTTGCATAATCTTTGCCTGCTTTGCAGGTGCCATTTGCTGCCAAAAATTATATGATTGGTAAGAAACAGAGATGAAGATACAATGCAAAGAAAATTTATCACTTAAATGAATAAAAAATTAAGAAAATTTGTTAATAGAAGATGACAATGTCTACTCCTAGAAGCCATTACATTAACCCCGAACAAGCGTGAAATTGAGCATTGACTCAGTGGTCACATGTCATGGTTTCAAGACTCTTAGGGGCATGGGACAAGAGGCCTTCATGAAACCACACTATTTCAAAAGAATGCTGAACAATCAGAATATCATTTTGTTGAACCTTATTCATGGCAGCCATTGCCGTACTAGCACTTTTCATGCCAGCAGCAACTGACGTATTTGCGTGCATTGCCTGCAATCAGTGGCACATTAGTGAGCTACAGAAAAAAATGGAGAGAGAGAGAGAGACGTCAATTGAGAGAGAGAGATATCAATAGAGAGAGAGAGATGTCAATAGAGAGAGAGAGATGTCAATAGAGAGAGGGAGAGAGAGTCTGAGAGATGTCAATGATGAGATAGAGAGAGATGTCAATGATGAGATAGAGAGAGATGTCAATGACGAGATAAAGAGAGCTATCAATGACGAGATAGAGAGAGAGATGTGAATGAACCTGCGTATGAGTTGCTATGCCTCGCATTTGCGCTCTGCTACCCTGTAAATTAGCTATTTGTTGTCGTAGCCTCACGAGTTGACGAGCTAATATTTTAGTTGCAGCCTGGAATGATACACAAAGATGTGAAATAAATGCTGCCGTGCTAGCTGCCCTTTGATCTAGGCAAGAAAATTGTTTACAGTCGGACCAGATATGCTAGGAGCATGTATATTGCATATGCTCTTTTTAATGTAAAAAAAAAAAAGCATACCTCATTGCCAGTTTTAGCAGTCCTCTTTATTTCAGCAACCAGTTTTTTCTCCTGTTATAAAATTATCGTAAGTCAAAAGTTAACAGCATCATGTAGCAGATGTAGTACGACATCAAATATCAACATATGCATTCTTCACTGTAACATACCTCTGACTGCAACATTGCAATTTCTCTCTCGATACCTGAAAAAGAATAGCAACTTAAGCGAGAGACCAATTAATGTAGAACAACTCATGCTTGTTAAGAAATTTGTAACACTCTAAACACTGAAGAATACATTGTAGTATTTACAGATATTATTATGCTCATATTCCTGACTTTAAAAAGAGGAGGTAAAAGGATGCTTCACATCTGTGAAAGGTTATCATCTTAATCCAGGATGAAATTTTTAAAAGGATAAAACAGTGTTTCATCTCTGCACTGAGATTCGCACGAAAAATAACTGAAAATTATAATCCTGTTTACTAAGGATTCAGACATGCAGCTAAATTAGAGACATCATACAAGATCCATGAACAATGTGATGTAGATACTTTGGAAAAAATAATTACTAGAAGAAAAGAATCAACTTTGTAGACAATGTGAAGAGAAGCTCACTTTCAAGCCATCATAATCGGTAAAAGATCTAAATAGAAGAAAATTTGCATGGATCTATGGTCATAGTCCACATGGACAGTAACTTGGATATCATTGTCTACAATATACATCGCCCTTAACAGGACAAACGTGTTTCCGCCCATCCAAAATGGTAATAAATTGACAGAAGACGCCAAAATTTAGTTCAAAAGCAAATATGAATTGGCAGTTTTTATGAAGCAACAGACGAGGTCCCAAAGTTTCCTTTTTAGCTTTGCAATGAATAATCTGGAAATAGAGAATACCTCTAGTTGCATTAGTCATTTCTCTTTTACTCGACCGCATCACCTCTGCAACAATCACAGCAAATACTTAATCATAAAAACAACTAGTCTACACAATTGCGCCAGCATAAGAGTGGGTACACATCGTCAACTGCAGAACATCTACGAATAACCCGATCTAATTTTCAGTACATAATTCACCGATGTAAAAAGTAACTCAATTGCATTTACAAGTCCATATCCAGATATCCTCGTTCAATAACCAAACCCATACCGGAGCACAAATTCATCAACAAATCCACATCCTTGTGCCGAAAGAATACTTAACAGAGTACTATTCATCCAGCGAAGCAGAATTTCTAGCAATTTAGACATGATTAAAAAGTCTCGAGACGAGGATTCACAGGAAAACCAACAAGGCAACAACCATTCAGCAAGGATCTCGGACCGTACCTTTTGCAGTCGGTTTCTTCGTAAAGATGTTCATCTTCGATCTTCAGAAAATCGAAGCAAAGAATCAGGGAGAAGGATTTTTTTCGGCGAGGGTGACTCTCAAACGTAAGCGCGGGGAAGGTGCAGGGAAAAAGCCAGAGGATCTTATTCCTTCCTCCTCCCAAGTCCCAATATTTGCAGGTCAAAATTTCGGTTTTACCGGTACATTGTTTTTATTATTTTATCAATTGGTTTATATTCTGTCAGAATTACGCGGACCGCGGACCGCGGACCGGACCAAATCGACTCGGCCGGTTTTTATTGGACTGGAAGATCGACACCGTTAGCAACCTCCCGGTCTGACTCGGAACCATCGGGCTGGTCCAAGGTCCAATTTCGGTCCGGCTATTAAATTGGGTGAGAGAAATTTTCAGATAAAAAAAAAAAATTGGGTGAAAAAATATAGGAAAAAAAAAAAAGAGGAGAAAAGACAATGGTTCATGGTTGTGGTTAAGAAATTAAGTGTATTAATTTAATTAAAGAGAAAGTAAAGGTAATTTCTCATGATTTAATAGTTTTATAACTATAAAAAAAAAATAGAGAAATTGTATGGTCATAAAGTATATAAAAATAAATAAAAATAAATAAACAAAGAGTGCAATTGCCCCTCTTTATGCTTCTCTCATGAGTATACAAGAATTTCTATTTTTTGTAATTTACCAGCTAAATAAAACAAATTCCCATTGTAGAAAAATAATAAAATAAGTGTTCTTCAAAATGCCATGATTTTATAGTTTTTTCTACCAAAAGATAATGAAGCTTTGTAGTTTCAACAAGAGAATAATGCCACTAAAGTTTTTAGTATTTGATGTTATACTTCTAGTATTGAATTCAATATTATGTTAGGCATTCTTCATGTACTCAAGAGTATTGTTCTGATAGAAAACTCTTCAAAATAGTTCATTAATATCCAAACTCATTAGTTTACCTCTTCTAAACTCTAAACCCTAAACCCTAAATAATGGGTCTCTACTCTACTCGGGAGAAAAAACTGGTAATAAGCATTTCTATGTTTGTTCAGATATTAGTCAATTAGGAATTTAAAGTCTGGAGACTTTAAATTCCTGGAAATGCCACCATTTTCCGCAATAGTCGGTCCCCAAGTCATTGTAACTCTGAATTCTCCCATAATTTTATGGGAGAATTCAGAATTTCAGGGCCAGTGCATTTAACGACGTGCTCAGAGAATTCGTTTTCTCCCAACTTGGAATTTTGAAATCCACTAAATTCTCTTTCTGCTGTAATTTTTATCGCATTGATCTCTCGCCGAATTGCGTCTTTGGAAGTTTTTTTTTTCTTCCTGTATAACCTCCGTAAAAGTTCGGCCTTTCCAACTTCCTTTTTCATCAGTCGCTGCTTGCTTTTTCATAACTTGCTGCTTAAATGTTCTCAAATTACATAAAAATTAAGGACATAAATTAATGACAACATAATTAAGGACAACAATTAATGACAGTAGAATTCTCTTCCTTTCTCCAACGTTTGTATCTTGTTTGATTTTTTATAACCAAAAGCCTTGCTACCTACCCTTTCACTTTTTTAGGGGCTGATTAATTCGTAAATTGAGAGAATATTTGGAATTTTAAAATCTCATTTGTCTTATTACAAACACCACCACCATTTCCCTTTCTCTAGGTGAAGATAGTGTTAGCTTGTTGTATTCTGCATAATTATCTTCCTAAAGAATGTCCTAATGATGAATTTACTCTTGAAGAACAGATCCAACAATCATTTGATTTTTATGAAGATGAATTTGATGGTGATGTAGAATCTAGAACTGCCCAATCACAAGCGGAACAACGCCTTAGATCTGACCAATTTTGTGATGAGATGACTAACCAAATGTGGGAAGACTCTTGTAATAATATTTATATTATAATTTTTTTTTTATGGATTATAACCTCTTGTATTGTTATTTATTTAATTATTTGATTTTGATTTTGATTTTACTTTATAAAATTATATAATTTGTATACATATATAATTAGTAAAATATTATTATATATTATTATATATATTATATATTATTTTATTATGAATAATAAATAAATATTATTAATATTATGTAGAATCGAATTATTAAGTTTTCCAATATATCAAAGTCTCCCTAATTCTCAATACTTTAAACTAACAGAATAATTAAAATTCTCGTTGTCACCCACAAACAATGGCGGAGACAGGGGAAGGGGGCCATGCCCCAAAAAAAAATTTCATAAACCCTTATAAGGCAATAAGGCCTCCCACCCCTTAAAAATATAATATTATTATTTTTAAAAATTATTATTATATAATATTATTATTTATTATTATTTATTATTATTATTATATTTATTTCTTATTATTATTATTATTATTATTTTTAAAACATTATTATTATTATTGACATTATTTATTATTATTATTATTATTATTTACTTAAAATTTTATTATTATTATTTTCTGTTTTATTATTATTATTATTATTTTTTACCATTAATTATTATTTTTGTTTATTGGCTATTATTTTAAACCCATTATTATTAATATTATTACCATTATTATTATTTTTTTATTACTATTCTTATTATTTATTACATATTTTTCCATTATTATTATTTTTGTATTACATATTATTTTACCCATTTATTATTTTAAAACCATTATTATTAAAAAAATACTATTATTATTAATATTATTACTATTATTATTATTTTTGTCTATTATTTTTTTTTCATTATTATTAATATTATTTTATTATTATTAATATTAAACCATTATTATTTTTTTAATAATTTAATATTTTTTTTGTTATTTTAAAACAATTAATATTATTATTATTATTATTATTAATAAATTTATTATTAAAATTTTGCATTATTATTTTTATTATTATTATTACAACATTATTATTATTATTATTTTTAAAATTCACATATTATTTTATTAATTATTATTAAAAAAATAACATTAATATTATTTTATTATTATTATTATTTTTATTATTATTTTTAAAATTAATATTATTAATAATAATTAAATTATTATTATTTTAAAATTAATAAAAACTATTATTATTATTTTTAAAACGAATATTAATATTATGATTATTACATTCATTAAAATTAAATTACGTATTTTAATATTATTTTTTTATTATTATTACTTTTTGCCCATATTACTATTAAAATTATTATTACATTTTTAATAAATTAATAAAATTTTATTTTTAAAATTAATTTTATTATTATTATTATTATTATTATTATTATTATTATTTTTAAATTTTTTTTTAATATTACATTATTTTATTACACATTATTATTTTTAAAACATTATTATTATTTAATATTATTATTATTATTAATTTATTTTCCCATATTATTATTTTCCATTATTTTTTTACTATTATTATTATTTTATTATTACCATTATTATTATTATTATTACATATTACATTATTTTTATTATTATTATTACCATTATTATTATTATTTTCATTATTAATATTATTATTATTATTATTATTACATTATTATTATTATTAATATTTATTATTCATTAATACACATTATTACACATTAATAATATTATTATTACACATTTTTTTAAAAAACATTTTTACGCTTTATTATTAATATTATTATTACTTTTATTACATTTTAATTTTATTAATTTTATTATTATTAATATTTTTTTCATTATTATTATTATTTATTATTATTATTATTAAATGGTTATTATTATTATTATTATTATTATTATTATTATATTTTTTTAATATTATTATTATTATTAAATTATTATTATTATTATTATTATTATTAATAAAACGATTATTGGTCTTGCTATTATTATTATTATTAATATTATTATCCGCCATTTTATTAATATTATTAATATTATTAATATTCATTATTGCATATTATTAAACATATTATTAATAATATTATTATTATTATTATTATTAATTATTATTATTATTATTATTATTATTAATATTATTATTATTATTATTATTATTATTATTATTAATATTATTATTATTATTATTATTATTACATATTATTATTAATATTATTATTATTATTATTAATATTATTATTATTATTATTTATTATTATTATTAATAATATTATTATTATATTATTATTATTATTATTATTATTATTATTATTATTATATTATTATTATTATTATTATTATATTATTATTATTATTATATTATTATATTACATATATTATTATTATTATTAATATTATATTATTATTTTATTATTAATATTATTATTTATTGAAGAATATTAATATATTATTATTATATTAATATTATTAATATATTATTATTATTATATATTATTATTATTATTAATATTATTATTATTATTATTATTATTATTATTATTATTATTAGAGGAAGGAGAGAGAGAGAGAGAGAAGGAGAGAGAGAGAGAGAGAGAGAGAGGGAAGGAGAGAGAGAGAGAGAGAGAGAGAGAGAGAGAGAGAGGGAGAGGGAAGGAGAGAGAGAGAGAGGGAGAGGATTTTTTTTTCCTTTACGGCCCCTGTAAGAAATTTTTCCTGTCTCCGCCACTGCCCACAAGTTATCAGAGTCTCATTTCAGGGTCTTCATTTTCCAAAACTTGAAATTCTCCGTAAAACTTTGATTTCTCTATGCACTAAACCCCCGTTAGCTAATTCTCGATCTCATTGTAAATAAAAATTTCAAATTCGAAGGGGAACATTATCTTTTTATCGTTAGGAATATGGACATACTACTTCTAAGGAAGAATGAAAATAATTTGGAGCATTTCTTTAAGAGTAAGGGAATGTTTAAACCTATAAATTACAAACATTTGTATTATATTTTCTACTAATTATGAACCTAACATTGGCTTAATTCCTCTAGGAGTTATATATATCATTGAGTACAAACCTAAATCTTATGTTGACTCTTAAATTTCAGGTGTAAAATTGATTTGAAGAGTATCATTAATGTGGGGCATTGACCCCTAATTAGGAGAGGGTAGACCTCCCTAAACCTAACTGGATTGGTCAAATGGGTTTTTACCAAAAAGAGATGGTGACCCTCTAGATATTAAATTTATTTTTGCCATTAATGCTAATGTAAAATAAAGATTTATAGAATATCTATTTAGTTCTATACTAACCCTATTATGAATACCATATATATAAAAGGAAAAAGTATTTGAAATATAGAAATAAATAACATTTAAGTTATCTAAGTAAATATCATGTATAAGATCCACTATTTTAAAAACCGAACCGGACCGGCCGGTCCAACCCGGTTGAACCAGAACCAGAGGTCAATCTGGTTCTTATTGACTCGGCCCGGTTCACTATAATCAACATTAATTTTGTCTTTTTACCTATAGAAATATAACATATTTATAAAGTATAGAGGATAATATTCAATGGTTGAACCATTGGTCCAACCCGCTCTAACCAGGTTCAACCAAAACCGAACAGATTGCCGATTTGATGGCCGGTTCGATTTTTATAACATTGATAAGATCAGGTTAAGCATGTTACGAAAAATGTAAACCAATGTTTTAAAAATCGAACCTAATTGGGCGGTTCGACCCTGTTGAACCAAAATTGGAGGCCAATCCAATTTTATTGACTTGGTCCAGTCAGCCCACTTCACTGTAACCAATATTATTTTGGTATTTTTTAATAAAAGTATTAAATATATATAAAATATGATATATAATATTCAACGGTCTAACCCGTCTAACTGGGTTCAACCAAAACTAGACATAGTGCCCATTGGAGGGCCGTTTCGATTTTTAAAACATTGATGTAAACATGTAATACCATAACACAATTTACAGATAATTTAATATAAAAATATTTATTATATTTTTACAATTGAATTATTATGTGGCATGTTACTTATAAAAAAAAATCAATAATATTATGAGCATAAGTTATTTTAGGTTCTAGCTCTAGTATAGTAGTATCCAAAAGAAGACAGAGAGACAGAGGAATACGGCATCTTATACGTAGATATACGAATGTCTTTTTTTCCTGAGTCGACTTTTGAGGCAGTTTCAGTTGTTATAATAGTGTGTGGACATTTGGGTTTGTGGTTTCAGCTCTCGCCTCTCTCGCTCCTCTTCCTGGCTCTTTGCCGAAGGGTTTCCAGGTCTCGACCATCAGCGTGAATCGCGTATAACTCGTGAATTCTCTTCGAGCTTTGGAACAATTCATTTTCGTTTCTGTATCGGTTTTTTGTTTGGCATATCGGCTCCAGCAGATTTCTGCTCCATCTATTCGTAATTTTATGAAGCCTCGGAGTCGAAAAAAATAGATGATCGTTGTCAGAAATCCGGGAAGATCTGGGTCTTTTTAAGTCGCTCAGCTGAGGACATCCAGGTTTCATTGTTTATTGGGGTCGGAACGGGAGGAAGGGGGTGATGGTTTGTCAATGGCGGGGAGCCAAAATGGACTGAATTGCTGGAAAGGATTGTGGAGATCCGGTGTCCGTTCCGTTTAGGTGTGGCGACTTAGAACTAGGGTTAGGTTTTGATTTTCGTTTGCTGCACTCTTCTCTTCGAGAAAGGACGAGGTGTTGAGATCTGGGCCCCTTCCTTTTCCAAATTAATTTTTGATTTTATGAGAGTCTGGAGTCACTTGCTGTGATGGACGTGGAACTCGTTGGGGACCTCGCGTCCCTTGATCCTGAATTACTACAGCTGCCAGAGGTTTCTTCGGTGGCACTTAAAGCGAATCCTTACCTCGCTGATGAGCTATTCTCACAGTGGCTTTCACTTCCTGAAACCAGTCGGCTGGTATTTTTACATTTATCGTTTATTATTATTATTATTTTTTTTTTTTATGTTCTCTATTACTTGTGATTTTGTGAAGATATTCTAGGTTTTCGTTCTTCTTTAACTTGTTTGTTGTTTAAGCTCATGAACATGTTATTTGTTCTCTATTACCTCGGCCTTATTCAGCTTGTAGTAAGATTACTCTATTGCAATAAATCTGATGCCATGTCGCGTTAGAAACTGACGTTTCTAGCTCCCCTTGTTAGTTTGCTTGTTGATTGCTGAGAAGATGTGCTTAAGACAAGAAAAAGAAAATGAAAAATGCTAATGAAGCCACGTAGGGTGGAAATCAAAATTGTTAAGCAATCCTGGGTCTTGTGCTGTCGAAAAGAACCAAAACTTTAGCAAGTATGGTAGACAATGACCCACACTCATGGTGTAATAAGCGCAAGTGAAACACTTGAGGGAATCAGCTTGGATGTTGCTCATTGGGTGATTCTGTAGTAGTCTGTTGGACTGAAGGTTCATGGATGCAGAGTTATCTCATGCTCCACCATTATAAGAAATATCTCATTCTCCATTATTAATTGATATAATGGATCTCTGACTTTTTGAAAAAAAGACAATAAAATTTCTGATCGAAGCTTATCATTATTTATCTGGGTTTACCCTACTTAGGAACTCTAGACATTCTCCATTTGTAGTATACAAAGAAGCATTTAGTTACAAGCTAACTTAAAAAATTTAATCATGCCTTGAGGACATGGATAGACAGGTCCAGAATAGACTGGTACAGAAACATCAAAGGTTGATGCAGTATGCTGTCTCACTAAGTTTCCCAAAGTGTACTTCTTAACCTGGGGTTTTAAGTGTTGTAGTGTCTTTATGAGCAATCTTCAGTTTTTCAATCCTCCTAGACCTTCTGATTTTACCAATTTGTTTGACACTGTACGGCACTACTCCATTTGATAATTGCCTCAGTGGCACTTTGGTATTTACTTATTCTTTTAAAGGTTGTTTGTAATTTTATTTTTTTTTGAAATGTAAGGTTGATTATATTTTTATTGTCATTTCTATGATTTGTTTTACTTTTTAGAATACATAAGTTGTTGCATCACATATATATTATAGCTGTTATGAGTGAAACTATATACTACAGCTGTTTTATTTGAAATGGTATATACTACAGCTATTACCATTAATTATTTCCCTTTAGCACAATTACCACAATATACGTAGTTCCAATGGCTTATGTGCAGACTTGTACAACAATTTGGTGTTATGAAGAGGTTTTTTTATTATTGCATGGTGCATGCAGGTGAAATCCTTGCTTGATGATGCCAAGGCAGGAAGTCCCCTCAATGCCCCTGCCAACTCTAGTGGTCCAAATGCTTCTGCTAGTAACCCTTTGCCTTCCATGTTTCCTGCTGGCAGTGCACCACCACTTTCACCAAGAAGTACTTCTGGATCTCCTCGAGTATCTAAACGTATTGGTCCATCTGTTTTAGGTTCTCCTCTAAAAGTAGTGAGCGAACCAGTGAGAGAATTGATACCACAGGTATATCGTTTAACTAATCAGAAAATAAACTGATGATGGAGTTAAAAGACAGTGTTACTCTTGCAGCTACTGCTCTTTATTTCTTCAATTGTTCTGCAGAGAGGTTTTATGTTGACAATAAAGTATAACAGAATGCTTGTGATGCTTGCAGTTCTACTTTCAGAATGGGCGCCCACCTCCAAATGAATTGAAAGAACATTGTGTGTCTAGAGCTGATCATCTCTTCTTTGGTCATTTGGATGGATTACAGTCACATGGTGAGGAATATTTATAAACTGCCTCCTCTTTCTTAGGTTCCTCAATTGAGCTGATAAATTCATTCTCTGAACAGCGTCAGAATTTAAGACACTTACAAAGGAAATTTGCAAGCTACCGTCTTTTTTCTCCTGCGCACTTTTCAGAAAGATAGATGTCAACTGCACTGGGCTTGTAACAAGGTATGCAAATTTGTTTTGTCTTGTTGAATTATCCTTGGTTTTTTCTCTTATCGATGTTCATATATTTGTTTCTGTTTCTTCGGAATGGTTACTAAGCTGTTATGGTCAAACATGCCTTAAATTATGTGTGTTATCTTTTCTCTGTACTCTTTTTGGTGGTTTTTTCTCTATGACATTTGAGTTTTCAAGAATTTAGACATAGGACTTTTTTTTAACATCCCAGGCAAACAGTGATCTCCAAAGGGTTCTGTACTGCTTGGTTAACCGGTTTTTGTGGCTTATAATGCCTTGATAATCTAGGATACCTGAATGTGGTCCTCATTTGGCAAACTCAGCGGCTCCATTAGGTAGGGAAGGAGTCCATTTACAGCAGCTTGTTGTGAGGACACGTCTCTTATTATGTCTGCTAAATATCATTCCTAACACAATAAACTTTAAAAGGTGTTTGTAGTCTGCGAGCTTGTTATCATATTCTGCGAGTTTGTTATCGTATCCTGCCAGCTTGTTATTGTTTTGGGAAGCTTCTTCTTCTTCATCTTCTTCTTCTTCATCTTCTTTTTCATAAAAGATGCACTAGCATGGTATATTCCTTGTATGATGTGTTTTGACTCACCTCTATTTTGTTGCTTATAGTTTTGGACTCTCATCCTTCTTATGAAAACTCAGTTTTTCTCTGTTGTTGCAGGGATGCATTTGTTGATTATTGGATTAATGGCAACATGTTGATGATGGACACACCATCTTTAATGTTCATGATATTAAAACAACCAAATCGCAATTACCTTACACAGGTCTGTAATGGTCTTCCGAAGCTTTTGTTAGGGCTATTGATGGGTCAATAGATGGATTGGAAACCTAGTTGCAAATGTTTTATTCGCTCGGTCATAAGATGTCTTTCATCACTTAAAATTTGACTGGTGTTCTGCCTCAAAAAAAAAAAAAAAGAGTCAGTTTCTTCCAGTAAATCCTTCTCAACTTAAGGAAATCTGCTTAATGTTATGTGATCCCACATTTAAGGAGGTCAAGTACTGATTGTACTTTTAACTAAATGGTTCAACCTGAAGTAGCCTGAAGTAGATGAACCAATAGCTGCACAAAACCCATTAAACAATAACATATGTAGAACCTGTTTTATAAAAGAAAGCAAAAGAAAGTTGAGGCAGGATAAGGTTTTTGAGGAACTCTTATTGTACTATGAGTCATTCAAAAATATTTTCTTTCTGTAATAATTAGTAGTTAAAAACCAATTTGTATATATGGTATTGTCTCTTCAACACTCAACTGGTTTCTTAAGAATTCTAGCTGTTGTATAGTTCATCTTACTCTCTTGTTCACAGTACATGACAAGGCATCTTGTTTGTATGCTCAAATGCATCAAAAGAGCTTTCATATGCCGTAACTTACCTTTCATATGAGTGACCTTTTGTTTCTCTCATTGCTAATTGTTTTGGTCTTTTTCTTTTTTTAAAGTTTTTGACATATTTACCAGCAACAATCCAATTTGAACATATAGAACAAGGAAATATGGTGTAATATAAATGTCAAACATCTGGAATGAGAAATATTAAGATATATGTTTATTTCGGTGCATGAGTGTGTTTTCCTTTGAGATTGAACATGACCTGTTTTATATTTTACTTCAAAAGCTAAAGATCATTTAAATAATTGGATACAGGAACTGCTATGAAGCTTACTCTCAAATGTAATATTTCTATTTTCAATTTTCATTTGGTAGGGTTGGTCCAGTTCATGTGTATGTGTTCTAAGGAAGATTAGAAGAAGGTCCATATTTTGGATGTGAATGGGACTGGAAATTGGTCAATGCCATCTCTGAGATTGGAATCTCTTTGAGAACAAGACGCTGTTAAAGTTTACAAATAAGGATTTTAAGTTGCATTTAATAAGCTCTTTCCCAGGATTGCAAACTTCGCTACCCAGAAACCTGTTGTGGAACCTGTAAGGAAAGCTTTTTAAAATACCCCAAGTAGCCTTTGAGAAATTTTGAGCAAATATTTTGAGAACTCAAAGAAACTTTCTGTGAGCTTCATTGAGAATATATTTGAAAGTGAACTCACAAATGTGTATTCTGTTTCTTTTGGGTTAATACAGTCATTTAACATGCTTTTCAGTTACAGCTAAAATCCCATCTGGAGCTTACTTATGATTGTTTGTCATGCGATCCCCTCTTGTGTGTTTTTAAATGGCTTCCCTTTTTTAATGGTATTTCATCCAGTTTCAATTTTTTTCATGTTGTTTCCTTGTCCTTCAATTGCAATTATTCTATACTTGTTCATGTTCTAATTAGTAGAATGAATTCAGGAAGACTTCAAACCTGTCCTTCGAGAGCTTTTGGCCACACACCCAGGGTTGGAATTCTTACAGAGTACACCTGAGTTTCAGGAAAGATATGGTATGTTGTTTTGGTCGATCTTTGTTTTTGCTGGATCCAGAAGGGTCTTCCAGTTTTTATTTTATTGTTGTACATTTCATTTGGGGCCAATGCCATTTGTAATAGTGTTATAATGTGCCACACGTGTTTATTTATTTATTTGAGAAATGTTGCTTTGTCTGTGTTGGCTTTTGCGTCCTATTTGAACTGAATTTAGTGCATTTGGTTATGGATCTAAATAGCAAATGGAAGATCTAGAGGTATTTTTTATCGTGTTAGATCTAAAGATGGACATGCATCAGCCTGATGATCATGGTATTAGTATTGATGGATTATCAAGGTTTAAATTTTCATTCAGTTTTAAAAGGGTCTAGACATCTAATCTTTGTGAATTTGAAACTCAAGATTTTTTTTTTTGTCAATTATCCTGACAAAAAGGTATATTCCTGTCGTTGAGTTTCTGGAAAGAGCCAATGAGATGCAGATTGAGAAAACATCATATACAGTTGATGTGGATCACGTGCAGTCCTTTTTACAGGATTTACTGTAGATTTATTGGACAACACGCATAGTGCTTATTGGATTCAATGATGTGCTGTACTGAAGCCATTTTAGAATAATATGACATAAATTAGCAAATATATGCAACTAGATAAAGTATGAAATAATTTTTTTTTTACATTTAAAATTTGTGCTAGAGTTAAAAATTCATGCAACTAGTTAAACAGAAAATCCGCTTGGAAGAGTAGACCTGAAGTTAAAATATGTAATTAGTTAAGACATATTTTTATCATCTGTGAGAGTAACTAATGACAATTTAAATTCAGTATTTTATGTTTTTTATTTGTTTGCCAGCAATAATGGTGATGGACTCTTTGTTGTCCAGTATTTGACCAAGTGAAGGATTTGTCATTTGGCTTTTGTGTTCTGGAACTAATGATTACTTTTTTATGATGAAAAAGATGTTTAATTTGTAAGATGCCACAGCTGCTTCAATTTTTCTATTTGAATATTTTTTCTTGTAGTAGCTTTTATTTGAAATTGATCTTAGAACGCATGATACAAAGGGGCCACTTTCCCCAGGATAGAAAAGTAGGGACCTCCGGATTATGAGGAACTCTTGAGAGACTCCTTCTCTAGCTGGTCGACCAAAGGTTTATAAGATGCACAAGGCACTCATTTGCATTCCACATGCCATGATGAAGAGAGATGCAGTTTATAAAACGATGGCTTATACAGCAGTGAGAATTGCAATTCTTTGCAAACCATTTGATTGTCTGCTGAGTTCTCTTTTTATTGGAAGAGATTCTTAGTGCTCCTATGCTGCTATAACTTGCTTTAAACTATCACAACACAGCTGCTTCAATTTATCACAACAAAGCAGATGTTAGGTTGTTTCAGGATATCTTTCTAGCAATGCTTTATTTCGAGGCCTTTGAATATGATTTAATTGCTATATGTGAAAGGTGGCAAGGAGGCTGGAGTGGAGTCCAACTAGCGTTGTCTGCACTTAGCCATCTCTTCCTTAAAAAAGCCACTTTATTCACTTAAATCCTCTTTCATCATATTTATAACAATGTTATTTTCTCCCTTCCATTGTTTTTTTTTTTTTTTTTTTTTTTTTTTTTCAAACGGCGAATAGGAGTTGTGAGGATCTGAACCCAGACATCCCACAGCAATAACTCCTATGGGACCACTGAGCTACTGCCGAAGTTCCTAAAAAAAATTGATACAAAATAAAAATATCTCATATGGAAACAGATATAAATGAATAGGATTGTAAAAAGATTTGGAATAATAGCAAATCAGATTTTGCAAAATTGGGTTCCTAAAGGTTATACAAACTTGGGTTCTTTGTCCTTGTTTTCCGATATAAAATCCATTGTTTTGTTTTTCTCGTTATTATTGTATGGGTTGAGTTTTATGTTTAGTGTTAGGCACTACTGTTTTTGTATAATATGTTGTCGTTTTGTTTTCGTGTTCATCAGTTTCTATGTTATATCAACATTTTCTCATGCAACTTGAATTGATTCTTTGAACTTTGGACCAGCTGAAACTGTAATATACAGGATATTCTATTATATCAATAGATCAGGAAATGGCCATCTTACACTCAGGGAGCTCAAACGTGGGAATCTGATCACTGCAATGCAGCATGCCGATGAAGAGGAAGATATTAACAAAGTCTTGCGGTAAATTTGGTCTTTTATTGGTATCTTTTGTACTAGTGAAAAAGAATAGAATACATTTGAGATAACTCTGCAATCTGCTATTTTTCATTTTTAACTGAAAAAATACGAAAAAGTGAACTAGTTGTGAAATTGTAAAAGATGCTTGTGGCACATTGATACCATTTTCTAACTTAACATGGCTTACATACATCTTTTTTATGTCCCATATAGATTACTCCTTACCACAGCATAAATCCACTAAACAGCATGACATGTTTTTGGATGAGATGTTATTCCAAAAGTCAAAAGCAAGGACCAAAGAAATTAGTCATTGTTATTTGCTGTTTTATAAGTTGTACACTGTTGTATTTTTATTTTAAAAAAAAAAGCTTTTTGGAAATAATGTGCCTAATTCTTCTGATTCAATGTATATAGTAATGTTGAACTAATTACAAGGGTGAGAGACCAATCAGGTAGAAACTTATTAAAATATCGATTCTTACTTATAATCTCTGAGATGGGCAGATCATTCAAAAGAAAAGTGAAACTGTTAACTTTTTTTTCTTTTTTTTTGGATTTTGAATCATGAGTTTCTGCTATAAAAACAAATTCCATTCAAGGGGCTGATAATCCATTGATGCAGCAAGAAGTTACCATGAAACACATCTTGCTCGTAGACTAGAGAAGCTGTTTCTCAGACAATTTCTTTGAGTTGGTCTGCCATAATAATTCTTGGCTTTGTATGGTAGATAATTTTAAAGAAGTCGGTTTGCTCTCATAAGCATTGTTGTGGGGTAGTTTTTTATCATTTTGGGGGACGTAAGCAACCTAAGATGGCAAGTTAGGAACGATTGATTGCTGCTATTGTTATCTTAAACTTTTATGGTTCATAATTTGGAAATTCAGTTGTTCTGGTTTGGGGGAACTTTCAAAACTTTGATGGGAGGTTTTGGCTGCTATTCTGATCCAATGGGTTTTTCTGATTTCATGGAGGCTGAGTTGAATGCTCTTTGAGGCTGTTTCATTTCGTGGATATCTTTGTGTTGAAGGGGGCATCCAAACACAGTTAAACACTTTTGTGTCCACCTCTTTTTGAAACAATCTCATTCAAATCCTATGAGGCAAAAGAGAAAATTACAAAACCGGGATAAAATTGTTCTTGGGTAGATCTAGACGTACCTCAACGTAACATTAGAGTGATTGTTTGAGGAGACATGTCAAATGTACTTAGGGACATACAGAAAATGCAATTCGACTCCATTTATGGAGTGCATTTGTATTTTTTAATCTGCCATGCAACATGACTAATTCTTGAAGAGTTAAACCTTAGTTCTAATTGTTGTACCAATGCAATGTTCATGTGTAGCATTGTCTCAAAAAATTTTGGTCTTGTGCAGGTATTTCTCTTATGAACACTTTTATGTGATATACTGCAAGTTCTGGGAATTGGATACGGATCATGATTTCTTGATTGACAAAGAGAATCTAATTAGATATGGCAACCATGCTCTCACGTACAGGATTGTGGATAGAATTTTTTCGCAGGTTAATATATACCTCAAACTGGCCATCAGTTTTCTTTGTAAAATTAGTTATACTTCAAAGTCGTGCTCAACTGTACTTTTGTTTTGTCATTTTTTAGATTCCAAGAAAGTTTACAAGCAAAGTTGAGGGGAAGATGGGATACGAGGATTTTGTTTATTTCATGCTGTCAGAGGAGGATAAATCATCTGAACCTAGTCTCGAATACTGGTATTCTATTTATGTTTCATATTTTTTGTTATTTATTTCGAAGTGTCACTTTCTTTCCTAAAAATACTAAGATACTCTGTCTGGGTCTAATCATCTGAGCTTGTTTTTTGACGTAATTTCTTTTTCTCGTGGAAACAATTTGGAAATAGGATCCTTCCTAAACAGTTAATGTTGAACTGTGTGGAATGTACTTTGACTCTCCAGAGCATTGAATTGTATACACTTCCATATGAAAAGAAAATTGTATACTGTATATGTGTGTGTGGGTGAGTGTGTGGGTGTGAGGAAGGGTTGGAGGGAAGGAGCTAATCCTGCATGCCAAAACCCTCAAGTTATACTCTGGTGCTATCAATCTACTAACATGTATTCACCAAAAGCTGCAAAAATGTATTTGCACAAAGATAGAACAATAAAAGAAGACTGCTTTTATCTACCCCTCATGATTAAGAAATATGCCATATCAGAAGCAAGTAAATTGTTGATAGGGCAATAGCTGATAGAGATGGTGTTACGGAAATGGTTTTAAGATGGTGCCATATTTAATTTATTCTGGTGCAACTACATTGGATTTGTTGCATTAAATATGAAGTGGCTATCAGGAGTATAAGGAAATTTGGGAAAGTGTATTCTTGTTATCATTTCTTATTACTATTGTTCTTAAGAGGTGCTGCTTTATCAGCTTTGTTTTTTGTCTCAGGTTCAAATGTATAGATTTGGATGGCAATGGAGTGCTCACTCCTAATGAAATGCAGTTTTTTTATGAGGAGCAATTGCATCGTATGGAATGCATGGCTCAGGAACCAGTGCTTTTTGAGGATATTTTATGCCAGATGGTGGACATGATTGGGCCAGCTGTGAGTTTCTTTTTATCACACTCGAGAATTCGTGATATTATTAATCTTGTCGGTGATTACGTGTATCTTTGCTTGCAGAGAGAGAGCTATTTTACTCTACGTGACTTGAAGGGATGTAAACTTTCTGGAAATGTTTTCAATATTCTTTTCAATTTGAATAAATTCATGGCATTTGAAACTCGTGATCCTTTCCTTATTCGTCAGGTATGTGCAGCCTTGGCACCTTGTACATTATGGCCCCTAGAAGATGTTATTTCTAACCTATTGCTCCAAATGGTTTGAACAGGAGCGAGAAGATCCTACGTTGACTGAGTGGGACCGCTTTGCTCATAGAGAGTATATTCGGCTTTCTATGGAAGAAGATGGTGAGGATGCCTCCAACGGGAGTGCAGAAGTTTGGGACGAATCACTTGAGGCTCCTTTCTGAATTTAATCTCAGGTAGTCTTTGGTCCTTTTACACAATGAAATGATCAGTCATTTTATGTTTCGGTCATTTCATGGACTATCTAAACTTAAAGTTATTTCCTCCTGTGTTTCTTTTTCTTCTTATTGTTCATATTTTGAGTGTGGGCCCGGTCCAATGGCCAAACACGTCTCAAACTTTATAAGTGATTTGTCAGGGATTCTTCGTATTTATGTGGATTGCCTATTCACCTTCACTTGAAAGTTATAAGCTTGTATTTTTTTATATTTCTTGCTTTCATTTCATCTTCGCAAAAAAATGTTTTTAATATATCATATAATGTGTCAGGATATATTTGCACTGTCCCATATTACATAATAGATTAATTTTCAAAAAAAAAAAATATTACATAATAGATTTAACTACTTTATTTGTAATTCTTAAATCTCATGGTAATCTGCTCAAATAATTTCTATGTAACATCTGTGGTTGGGTTAGCTGCTTTATGACCAGGTTCTTTTTTGTTTTCAACTTCATTAATTTCATTCTTTCACATAAATTAAAGATGCTTCCATTTGTGATAGTGTATATTCTTGAAGAGTCAAAAGTTATTCAACCTTTAAAGCGACTCTGTTTGTTTTGGAGAAAGATAATAATAGGCCAACATAGAAATAATTATATTTTTTTTCTTTTTTTTTTTCTAAATTTCACTTGAAGGAGGTGGTCATTCCCTTTTAGTATTTATCAATTGAGGAAAAGTTTGAGATATGACTAATTCTGTGGAATTTCTGTTTTGACATTAACACATTTATATTCATAAAATTAGTGTCTTCCGTTGACTTCTCTGTGGTCTCTCCTAAAACTTTTGGTTCATAGCTACATGTCAAACTATATCATGCTTTCCATAATACTGAGGTCACACGTTTTTCTTTGTTAATGACAGTTTGGAAGCTTTTCTGGTTCTCGTGAATGATTGATTGGTCTGGCCTACTATCTCATTCCTGCTTCAGTATTTTGGTAGTTTGTTGGATACACTCCTTGCATCACCATCACCATCTTGGATGAGTATTTTGTGCGCATGCGTGTCACTTGATGGTTAATTACCATATTGTGATTACAGTGGTGTGATTGAGAATGAGTTGATTTATCTGTATATTAGTTCTGGATATGTGAAACTTTTGAGCTTGTTCCATGTGTTTATATGGATTAGTATAGAGAAGTGAGGAGAAAGCAAAGTGGATATTTGAACTGACCAAACTGACTCTAGTAGTTTGATTTATTCTTTCTGATTCCTGATTCTCACTTACCCCTTGGGTTAGCAGTTGCCTGCATTAAAGCTTTGGATGCTTACTCAGAGCCGATCCTAGAAAGAAGCAACGGAATGAGACAGCAACTCAGAGGACGAACTTTTGTGCACTGTTCTGCTTCATCAAATGATAAGATTCCAATCTCTTCCAGTGGGCCACCTTCGGCCTGTTTTGCCTACAGGAATGAAAACCAGCAGCCTTCTGGATTCTGCTACAGAATTCTTTGCTAATGCAGGAGTGCAGTTGCTGACCTATGTTTAATCATCCATCAGAACCCGGTAACATAGCTTCGGAAATTCAGGGTATTAGTTTATTTTTTTCTAATTCCAGAAATCTGTCCACCATCTGTTTGCCCTTTTCTTGTATTTCTTTTTTGTTTGTTCTGTATGGTGAATCGTGAATTACAGGAGACAGGTGCTTGTCTCTAGCTTTCACTGGCTTATGATTTTGGGATTTAGGTTCTTCTTGTCTGTCGTGCCTATTGCTTTCTCTATACTACTGGATTGTCTTGTTAATTGGAATCTGTCATGCGAGAGAGGGAAGAAAATAGTGTTCGGGGCATGTATTTTTTGTTCTTGTCCTTTAAATGCTCTAGGAAGACCTGATGAAGGCTTGTGAATATCTGTGAACCGTACTTTGTTTAATCGACATGTCGTTTCTGCAATTGTAAAAGAGTTTTCTTATTTAGTATTTACACTCACCGTCACCATCAGTCTGTTGCAGGAGTATTCCAATATCATTAAGAAATATTCGGATTTAGCATCAGGGTAAATATTAAAAACCTGTGTGGAATCATGTTGGAACTTTCTTTCATGAGTGACTGCCATCGAGTAGAATTGGGTGAGCTAATCCTAACCTACATGAGTTTGAGGTCAACTCACTTGGGAAACACCTGAGTTCAAGTTTGATGTTGAGATCGAGCTTGAGTTTTAACAATTTAACGAAGCTCAAACTCAAGAGTTTTAAGAATTTAACGGAGCTCGAGTTAGAGCTAATTCGACTAAATAGTAAGCGAGGAAGAGAATTTTCTTACATGAGCAAATACAAGCCTTTCCCAAAGTATTTAAAAATAGGTTGTAGTAAATAATGTTTAGAAAATAAGTTTATCGAATAATAAGTTTAGAGGAAAACGGTGCCAACCCAAAGCATATGAAATTGAGAATGTAGGCCTAAAACAAAAAGGTCCAATTACGGATAGGTTTTAGCAAATGAAGGTGTAACCAAGCTGGCTCCTAAGCTCATCGTCCTATGGCATGAACATCACATACTTTAAACCAAACTTGTATTCGTATCTTTTCTCACGGAGGGGAGCTTTGACAAGACTAAACCTGAGTGGGAAGAAAACAAAGCAAAAGCATGCAGACCAAGAGAAGTTTGCGCGTCCTCGAGAAAAGCAAATCGGTCTTAAACATTTTCCTGACAAGGGCACATCCCTAACGAATATATAAAGGTGAAAAATAGCTATTATAAGATAGATCAACTTACCTTTTTAACAAAACGCTGAATGAATAAATACAGAATAAGATTTTCCATTTTCAAAATGTTCATTCAATGATGGAACGGTAAACTGATAATCCTATTAAGGTTGGCTGCATCAAACATTTATTTTCATAAAAAATTCCTTTATTTATAATGCTCGTATAACCCCCAAATAGGCCCCATCGATTGACCAAAACCTCCCTAGTACGGTTCTTTTAACAGAAAGGGATCAAATAGTTAATCTATTAACAATAATAACAATAAATACTGAAAACATTACTATACAACTTTTTATTATTATACCCAGTGTTTTAAAAATCAAACCAAACCATCCGATCCGACCCGGTTGAACCAGAATCAGAGGCCAATTAGGTTCTTATTGACTCGGCCCGGTTCACTTTAATCAGTATTATTATTATTTTTTTCCTATAGAAATATTAAGAAAATGTAAAATATAAAGTATAATATTCAATAGTTGAACCATTGGTCCAACCCGGTCCAACCAAGTTCGACCAAAACCGGGCATATTGCCGGTTTGATGGCCGGATCGGTTTTTAAAACACTGATTATACGTATAAAAGTAAGAACATATTAAAAATTGCATAGCATGAATAAATTTAATAATCATTATAATAACAAATAATATACTGTTACATCACTCAAACCATATCAAACTGTGAAGTCCAAACATTGGTCACACGACCATAGTTTAACTGTCTCTCCTTATCCTAGTTCTTGACGTGTATTTGGCTCTCGTATAACACTAGAATGACTCCCACAAACACGGGAGTGGATCACCAAATCTTTGGAGAAGCAGAGACATGTCATGGACTAAGTAAGTCTGCCATTCCATTCCCACGGGGTGAGTTGGCATTCTCATCCCCTGTTAAACACCGGAAGGCCCACCACTAGACCAACGTTAGTTGTACCTAAGATTCCCACTATTTAAACAACAACGATGATTAGATAGTACTATTTAGTCTACAGCATGACACGACTTTCGGTTGTCATTTAAGAATGAAAATAATTGAAAGCCAGCCATAGAAAAGATAAGCAACTTTAGATTCGGAGAGTAGTGATATTCATGCGCGTTTTGGAAGAATTAGTAGCAGAATAAAGGTAGTTAAGAACTTAAGATTATATGCATAATTTATTAAAATTAGTAATATTACTAAAGTCTCGAAAACTATACCTTAATTTCTCGGAATAAAGTTTCCAAACTTTGGCAGCAACAGGCTGATCGGACTCGGTGAAGTGACATCTGTGTAATGATCCCTTCATTCAGTTCTACCAGGGATTCATGTCTTTCCACGGGCTGCTATTTCTTCTTATTTCCCTTTTGACCTGCTCCTCGCCGAAACTTAAGCCAGCCCATTAAATAATCCGTGTCTCTCCAAGAGGATGCAGCTCTTCTCCGCTTCCTATCTGTAACTGTCATGAGGGATCACCCTTCTCTCCATTCCGTTTCACGATGTATGGAAAAATCAGGACACAGCATTTGTGGTTGAATGAAAATATTGCAGTACTTCCCACGACAGACGAAGAGAAAGATTTCGTGGTCTTTAGTTTAGATTGCAAATAAGGATTTTGAGTATCAAAGGTGAGACTGCTAAGTTTGATTCAGACTTTGGTTGTTTTCCCCAGATCGAACAAGTTCCTCCCCCTAATTTTCGCAGATACCGTTCTATGTTTTCCTGAGTGCTCTGTTCTCTAAACATTTTGTTGTTGAAACTTGTTGCAACATTCTGGAAAAGTGCACATTCCGAGAAATGGCGACGTTGGATAATTTCAAGAAGCAAGCGTCCTCCTTTATCCACGAAAAGTACAAGACCGCCAGACTTGTCTTGACAGATGTTACTCCAGCTGAACTGTAAGTACGATACCCTCCTTCTCTCATAAAACAATTAAGAATGCAGAAACCCCTTTTCTAGAATAGGTCAATTGTTTGGGGATGGAACTTGGAAAACACTCGAATTCAACAAATTTAGGCCACTATTTCATGGTCAAACAATTAGATATTAAAAAAATAGAGAACTCATACTTCAACCGTAATTTTTCCCTCTAGTATTTCCTGGAGTATCTAAAAGGACTTTTCATTTAGTAGACCCCAAAATACTTTTGGTTTTCTATGACAGGTTGTTCATCTCCAAGTGAATTAAATGGGGATTCGGATTTGCACATGAACTGGATCTGAGCTGTGATAACCTTCTGATGACAATCTTTTTCAATTCCTCAAAACTTTTCATTATGTGATGCTCATGAAAGGAAGCTTCGACAATTAAAGTAGCCTAAAGATTCAGGGAAAGAAAAATAATCCCTATATCCTCCCTTTCTCTGTAGAAAATTTTTTCCAGTCTATGTCAAGAGATCTCTTCGCCTAAATTATGTCTTCCACTGTGAAAACAAAATATTCAGGTTGACCGAGGATGCAACAAATAGCGATTCACGTACTCCTGATGCCAAAACGATGAGTAGAATTTCTGAGGCTGCTTTCGACATGGACGATTACTGGAGAATCGTCGACGTTCTGCATAGGAGGTAACATCAAACTGACCTAATCATTCCATATGGATTTGCACAACCTTTGGAAACACCAGACCGACCTTGATTCGGTTTGTAAGGTATCAATTCGACAGGCGGAGTCGGAAAGAAGTTATTTATTAGAAAGAGAAGAATATATTATTCATACTGGTCCAGAACAGATGATGATTCATTTAATTCAATGATCCGCTGTAAGTGCAGACTATACGTCGTTGAATGGAACGAATGGAGGCAATCATACAAAGCACTGGTCGTGTTGGAGTTTCTACTTACCCACGGGCCAGAGGCCGTCGCCGAAGAATTCCTCTGTGACGGAGAAGTCATTGAAGATCTCGGAACATTCAGATACGTCGATGAACGAGGGTGATTTACTGCTTTTCCTTCATCTGATCAGCAAACAGGCAAATCAGAACTAAATTCATGCGGCAAATATCATGATTAAAAAAAAAGTAAAAAATACACAAAAACACTGGCCTGATTAACTGAATTTTACAACGATGTCTGTATCAGATTCGATTGGGGAGCCGCGATGCGGAAGAAATCGGAGAGAATACTGGAACTCCTGCTCCACGGACGCTTACTCAAAGAGGAACGGCTGAAAGCCCTGCGATTAAGCAGAGAGATACAAGGCTTCGGCAACATGATAATCTCCGCGCCTTCGTCCACCGGTTCTCCGTCCGCGGCCTCGACGATGACGACGACTTCCCCCTTCAGCTCCGATCGCTCTTGCTTCGACTCCGAATCCAGCGAGAAATCGTCGCCGACGTCGACGGGAGAGTGCTCGAGCTCGCATACCTGGGAGGAGAGCGTGGAGGAGTCCGGATCTCTGCTCGACGAGGGCGCGGAGGGAGGGAAAGAGAGGGGCAAGGACGAGAACTGGCTCGTCAATGGCGGGAAAGCGGGTCTCCGAAGCCTCTCGAATGTGGGGAGAGTCGTGATGAAGAAGTTGGATCGACAATGGTCCATCGGGTTTTGACTCTTCCGAGTTTCGATCGCATGCCTCTCGAGTCACGAGTTGTGGTCCATTTGCCGGGTCGCTTCGGCCTCCAGTCGGAGGGGACTCGGACAGACGGGTCTGAGCGCCGGCCCCACTCGTTTACCCCTCATTTTTGAGTCGACCCCATCTCAGTTGCAAAACAAAGGATTTTTAGAATTTCGACTTTTAAATTTTAAATTTTCGATTAATAAAAATATTATGTATTCTTTTATTTTTTTATTAGAATATAATGAAATAAAACTATAACCATTTCGTTGAAATAGATTCAACTTACCCTAGCATCTTCCTTGTTATAATGGTAAATAAACTATAAATTAATGTTTAAAAAACCGAACCGGTCATCAAACAGGCAAAATGTCCGGCTTTGGTTGAACCCGATTAGTTCATGTATATTTTACATTTTCATAGAAAAAGTAATAAAAATAATATTGGTTGTAATGAACAGGTCCGAGTTAATAAGAACCGAATTGACCTCCAATTCTGGTTCAACTGGGTCAGATGAACCGGTTTGGTTCGGTTTTTAAAACACTACTAAATAGGGACAAATTGTTAATTGTTATATTTCAGTTAAGTGAAAAAAATGGGGTTGAAATTTGCTCCGCCCTGGGCAGAGAGCTGCACTCCGACCTGCTCTCATAGAGGGTCAGGTGGGTCCCACCTGTGCCCCTGTAGGCCCCTCTCTCTCTCTCTCTCTCAGAGAGAGAGCAGGGCGGAGCACATTGCTCTGCTCTGGGCAAAGCAAATTTCACCGAAGAGCGGAGTGCAGCCTAAGGCTCCGCCCGGGGGGGAGCAAATTTGAACCCGAAAAATAATCAGTTTAATTGATAGGGTCCAAACTGGGAGCTGGTACACGTCCCGTCCAATCCTTTCTCCGATGGCGTTTTCGTATTCAAGCGATCGGGCCCACCTCTATTCCGGATGTGGACTTCCCAACGTGCACTGGCGACGTACGTTGTAAGTATAGTACACACATCTTTTTGTCCATGGCGCAGAATATTAAAAGGAGCAGAGATTTTAGAGAAGGACAAATCGACAACATGAAAAAAAAATTACGTGACCATGACCTGATGACCCGCGGTGGGGCAACCCTAGTTTCGAGTGTCTCCGATGTCATCCGTTCAACCCGGTTCACCTGATCTATTAATGAAGGTATGAGATTAATAGTTACTTTAATGGAAACTTTGGAACCTAAAAGCGAAAAATGATGACTCATTGATGCATTTGTTTTTGTAATGACGAAAATTTCTATATCGCTCGCTGGTTCGACCCTGTTATATCGCATTTAAAGTTATAAATTAATATATTAATCTCTAATGAAAAACTATGTTACGAGCACCTTGGTGACATGTTACCCCAGCTTACAAACGGTTAGGTTGTTGACTACCAACTAATGTGTTGTGTACCACCTACTAATATGTTAGTGAGTTTTTTCGGTTCACTCTGGTTGAGTAGTAAGTTAAAAGTTAAAAGTATTTTCGTCATAAAATAGGAGGTTTGTCGTTTTAGCCATATGAATATGTAAATCGCGAGTCGTCAATTTTGCTTTGTTATGTTCCTTTGTCATAACAAAGCGACAACTAAGCCCTGGGTGATAGCTCGGGTTGTCTTATCCGGGTCATCGTTTCAAGAGGTCACAATGAATATCACGGGATCAAGAATCAACTCCATTGTATACCAAGCTTGGAGGTTTGCTGATCCAATTTAACCCTAAACTTCCAAGTAGATGAATCAGTGAGTCCGAGTGAATACTCTGTGAGTTGTTGGTTGCACCTGCCTATTTTAATCTAAACAACAACAAAAGGTAAAATAACCCAGTTTTGGCCGTGATTGGGAAGTCCTAACCACCCACTAGCTAATAAAAAACAACTACAACCATAAACAAATCGATGTTAACAAAAAAGAAAATTAAATATTTGGATAGGTTGAGGACCTTCCATATCTTTTTGGTACGTCCTTTTGCTTGTTGTTGCGTCATTTTTACAATCTCCCATTCACTTTCCTTCTCATTCTTGAACCTGGATCCGCTGGCCAAAATGCAGCGTGGCCAAAGCGAATCACGGGATGCCACGTCACAAAATTACCTGTGCGTGGCTGACATGGCGCCCCGTGATTCACTTTGGCCAAAGAAAGAAAAAAAAAAAATATTTTATTATTTTTCATGATTTTTTTTTTGTGAAATGGTGATTATATTTACAATGTATTACTCTGCGACTTTGGTTATGTGGAGCTGAAGAAAGGAAGAAAAGAAGTAAAGGGGGAAGAAACTCGGAAGGAGAATCCCATAGTGTAATATTGTACTTGGAGGAGAAGCAAAGGTTGCCTTGCCAGTTTCAAGTTGTTCAAGGCTTCTCTTCCACATTGCACCAGAAAAATCACTAAGAAAATAAGACGTATCATCGTGTCCTTTGCCTACAAACGTGCCCATGTCGTGGGAGAGGCCCCACATGCATTAATTTCATTCTTTTCATCATAACCTAATGAATTATATTCATCATAATATGATGTAATAACCACCAACTTGTTGCTACTTACTTGCTTTTGTCTCATTAATGACTTTATTATTGTAATAATCTCATCAACACTCCTAACCTTTTCTCTCTATGTGTGTCTTTACATCCGGGTCTTACATCTACGTGTCACTTGTTCTTTCCTACATAGTTTTTATTTTTTAATTTCTCTATGTGTAGATTACTAAATTTTAAATAATTTCATTTTAATAGTCTACAAATTTAGGATTAACACTATCATCAATGGAGCCTGGGCGATAGCTTAGGTGGTCTCATCTCGGTCATTGTTGCCGGAGGTTTCAAGTTCGAGTTTTGATTGGCTGGTTCAACTATTGAATATTATAGTGCGTGAAAGTAACCCTCGATTCTGGTTTATCCGACTCGGACCAGCTGGTCCGGTTTGGTTTGTAAAACAATTAATTTGGTCAGACAAAATTAAATACATGCATATATGGATAATAATTGATGCTTTTTGACCCATATAATGTGGCCGTGACAAGACGAAAGAAGCATCGTTCCATTAATTAGCCACTCCTCCCCTTCACGGGGGCCTCTTAATTGGACTTTTGAAAAGATACCAAGGCCGAGAGAGCCCTTGACCGCCATTAATCAACTTCACTCATTATCGCCTTCGCCGCACACCTTTTAAGCACTTCTAAATATCTTTCTTCTCGTTTTATTTTCGTAGAGAGCGAAATCGGTAAAAAAAGTTATTCCGGGGGGTTTCGGAATAAATACGAATAATTGAGGCTGTCGGCAAGCCGCTGCCGCGCTGTTCCTTGTTATTCAAGTCGCCACTCGCTCTGTCAATGAGCCCGCACATGGCCAAATCTCGCGCTCGCTTCGGCTTGGATTCTCGCGCGGCTTCTCAACCCTGCAGCTGTACCCCCCGTGGGATCCCCTCACTCCGGTCCCACCTCAATCCGTTGGGTCCCATCTAAACGCTTTTCCGCCGTCCCACCGTCCCACCGTCGCCGACGACGCGGCTCATGGTAACTAGCCGTCCACGTGGGGGACGGTGATTGGTGAGGTGGTGTGATTATCTGTGGGTCCGTTTATCGGGAAAACGTCCGCGGAAAGGAAAGGAAATCCCAGTGGAGCTGAGCGGGACTGAGGGGGGTGCCAGCTGACAAAAGATCGCGGGGGTGTTTTCGTCTTTTTTTAAAAATACAAGAGTGGACAACAGGCCTACAGGGACAGTAACAAGCTATTATCTCTCGGTGTCTAAAACATGGTGTCCTAAAGCAAATATCTGTGGACGATTATACCCTCTCGAGGACGTTGGAGGGGTCGAGCCTGTCAGGGCGAGGGGGGAGCCGGAGGGTGATGCGGTAATTTGTTGAAAGAAGGGAGGTGATTTACGTAATTTGGTTCGGGGGCCCAGGGGGGGTGGAGTTTTCGTGCTCTCGGATGCTCCCCGGGTCCTTGTCCTACCTGGCGACCTTTTTATCTCTTCGCTTCAAGTGTCAGCTTAGTCTGCAGTTCCCAAAGACGAAAATACCCTCGCCTCTCTCGCTCGCCTTTTTTTTCTGCGTCCCTGTTTGCTCCCGAGATCCGATTGATTGTTTTCTCGTGGCTTTTAGCGGCGACCGCCGGAATCCAAAGACCCCTCTCCCTCTCTCCTCTCTCTCTTGCTCTCTCTTGCTCTCTTATTTTCTCTCTCATTTGATCTCTCTCTTGGTCTCTCGCATTTGCTAGCTCTCATTTGCTGTCTCTCATTTGCTCCTTCTCTCACTGTTACTGTGTCTTCTATTTATACTTTTATTTATTGTTTCGCCATTAAAGCATTGTTCTTTCTCTCTCTTTTATTTGCGACTATTTTTTTTTTCCGCCATTAAAGCTCCTTTGTGAAGCTTTTTTCCATTCTTCTTCGGGTTTGCCGCTTGCCTTCATGTTCCGGCGGACTTGGCCGTTGCCTTTTCATTCAGAAGGCACGGTCCTGTAGATTTTTGTGGTTTTTTTTTCTGCGAGAGGCTTTGGGGAGTGATCGTCGTTGTTTGAGCGTTGAAGTTCGTTTTTTTTTTCTTTGCGTTTTTATACGCTTTTTTCTTGCCACTGCTCGTTCCTTTGACGATTAGCAGTTCTCTGGAGATCTGTAAGCGGCAATGAGATCGGAAACACGCCTGGATTCGGTTTTTTTTCAGCTCACGCCTACTCGAACTAGGTACTCTTGATCTGCCATTGCAGCGTTGTGTTGGTTGGTTCGGTTTTACTGGTGTACTTGTGGGTTTCGGAGTTCGAGAGTTGTGCAGGACGTGGCTTGTTTATGGATTGAAAACATGCGCATTTTTGTCACTTTCTTTCTGGGTGGCTCCCGTTAAACTCTGCTGGCGGCCCTTGATCATAACCTATTTGCGTGTGTCGTTTCGTGTTCGTTGGTTGCGTTGTTTGGTTCATCCAACATTTTAATTATTTCGCGTGTTCCCTCCGTCTGCGCTCTTGGCGAGATGATTTTGTTGATCTTGCAAGTCTGTCGCAGTTCTGCTCTTCAGCAGTGATAGGCATACTTCATAAAAAATAGATATTTTCTGAGTACTATTTTTGTATCTGGAGATTATCTCAAGCAAAATGCGATCTGGATTCAACTTAAGTTTACAGAGAAAACTGACGAATTGATTATTCGCTGTTACAGTTTCCGTCATTTTTCCCTTCTCCTGTCTAAGGGAAGTAATTTATAATAGATTTTAGCCAATATAGACAGGTGCATCTCATATGAATCGCTTTTTTTTGCAGTAACTCAGGTTTTGAGCATGAAATGAGCATCTTCTTGCTTTAAATTTTTTTCTTCTAGGTTCTTCTGGATCTCGTTTCAGGATTCAGAAATTTTACGGCTATGAATTACAAATTGCATTAGGGACAATCTGGTATTGGCATCTTGAATGCCTTTCCGTTAGCTTTTTGTCAAGAACACCCAAATAGTCTGAAGTTATGGCACTCGTGCTTCTCTACATTGCACTTTCCTAAGCATTTCGTTACCCTTTGTTCATCAGGTGTGATTTGGTTATCTTAGCCAATGGTAAGACAGAGAAGATAGCATCAGGTTTGTTGAACCCTTTTCTAGCTCATTTGAAGACGGCCCAAGAACAAATTGCAAAGGGTGGTTATTCAATCAAACTTGAACCTGAGTCTGACCGCGATCTTGCATGGTTTACCAAGGGAACTGTTGAGAGGTTACTATTTTTTCTTTTTCTCAATTTTATAAGTTTTTCTGTGATATTATCCAGGATCCATTTTAGTGGGCAACCCAGATTAAAAATTTAGCCTAATATACTACTGATTATGATATGTTAATTATCTTTTACCAATGAAAAGTCCATCGTGATGTTTATGTCGCTTTTTCCTTATTAAAATGCTTGATATTCTATCTAGAGTTTCTGACAACAAATTTTTGAATGTATGTTCATTAGATTTGTGCGTTTTGTGAGCACCCCTGAAGTTCTGGAACGAGTTAATACCATTGAATCAGAAATCTTACAGATTGATGATGCTATTGCAATTCAGGCCAATGAGAATCTAGGGCTGAATACTGTAAGTACCTCTTCCTTATGTGTGTTTCTCGTATTTCTTGTGAAACAAATTCAAGGTAACTGAAATTCTTCATTTTCCTGAGTGCAGGCCGAAGACCATCAAACTAGATCCAGTGATAGTACAGAAGGTAAAGGTGAACAGTCTAATGTGGATAGTACACTACTAATCTATATTAGTCAATCTCTCTGTCTGCTTTGTTTAGCATCAAAGTTAGTGCTTGTAGGTTTTCATGTTTGGTTCCATTTCGAGTTAGGGAAACTTTTATATTTAGAAAAATATGTGAATACATGTCAATATCACATTTCATTCTTAATGACATTCCATCTTGGACAGGTAGCAAGCCTGTATTTGATGCCGATTCTGAGAAAGCAATTGTTCTTTACAAGGTGTGGATGAAATACATGCACGGTCAGTTTAAATTATTAGCTTCTCGACCTTCTAAGGAGATTTTCTTTTGGTTATTGGCAGCCTGGAGTGCATACTCCCGAAGCAAATGGGTCCACACTCACACAAGAGGAGAACTCAAAGTAAGTGCAGAAGATACTCATCTTTTGAGTAATGTCTGCTACATTTTAAGCTTTGAAATGCTAAGAAATAGAGATAGACGAGACACCCCAAAAATGAGTCTGCACTTTGTTTTCCTCCATCCTGGCAATGAATAGCACATGTCCCAGGGACTTTATGTGGTCACAGTTGTTAACATCTGTCTTACTTGTCAATACTTTAAAAATGAAAAAAACAATGTGCTAATCCCAAGTGGTCTTGTTGCATTGTGTTAACATAGTAAATTGTTAGTTGATACTTATGATTTCATTAGACAGACCTGATATGAATCTTTGAGGACAAAAAGATTCTCTTTAAGCAGTTCATGTTTTATTCATTCTATGGCTCATTGTAGCTTTTCCATCTTTTGGATATAACATTTCTCAGAGTTCAGCTGCTACGAGTGCTGGAGACACGTAGAACTGTGTTGCAAAAAGAACAAGGGATGGCTTTTGCTCGTGCTGTTGCTGCGGGCTTTGATATGGACAACCTGGCACTTTTGTTCTCATTTGCTGATTGCTTTGGTGCCATGCGTATGAAGTAAGCTGCAACCTTTATAGTGCTTGGCTTTGTCACGTCCATTTCCATGTCCACCAATTATAATTAGATGAGCGGTTGTTTTCTTCTCAGTACTTGTGTTGAGTGATACCTTTTCTTTTATAACAGGGAGGCATGCTTAAGATTTATGGAATTGTGGAAGCGAAAACACGAAACAGGCCAATGGGTTGAAATAGAAGCAGCTGAAGCCATGTCTGCACACTCTGACTTCTCTTCCATAAATGCTTCAGGAATAATGCTCTCTGTCGATACCAGGAAGCAGATGGAATTCAGTGAAGGATGGATTGGATCCAACGGTCAGTCTGAAAGCAATGGAAAACCAAGTGTTGGCGTTGATAATAATAGTTCAGACAGTAATGGAGGTATCTTGTTAACTGTGATTGTGTCATGAATGATGCTTTTTTTGTTTGAAGTATGGATCTTTTCTTCTTGTTACCTGTGGTTTTGTGGAGAGAATTTTAGATGTAGGCTTAGAGAGAGAAAGAGAAAGGTAGAAAGAGAGTTTACAGAGAAGGTTTAGACGGAAGAGAGTCTTCTTACTGCTTCTTTATTTGATGCAGATAAACGACCTCCCCTGGATTCTCAGGTCCCATATGGTCAACACGAATATTTTCAAGGGCAATTTCAGCCTCCTATGTACTCTCAGTGGCCTATTCATCCTCCACCAGGTGGCCCCTTCCAACCCTATCCTATGCAGGGGATGCCCTACTATCCACCCTACCCAGGATCTGGGCCTTTTTTCCAGGCACCGTACCCACCTATGGATGATCCTAGACATGATAGTTCGCATAAGAGTCGACGCCGGAGGCATTCCATGGACAGTAAAGAGAGTAATGCTGAATCAGAAGAAGGTGCAGATCTGAGTGTGGTTGAGTCAGAAAAAGGAGGTCAACAGGGTCATGGATCTAGGAGGAAAGGTGGCCGATCTGGTAAAAAGAACTCAGGAACTATAGTTGTTCGTAATATCAATTATGTCACTTCAAAACGACGTAACGCGTCAGAGGATGAGTCTGAATCTGCATCAGAATCTGAAAGCGATGAGGAAGCTGATGATGTTGGATCTGATTCCCCAAAAAGGAAACACAGGAACTCAGCAAAATCTTCAAAAGGTAATGAGCGGCATCGTAAACCTGCAAGTGAACAGAAGGAAAATGACGGGGATGAAGTGATCTGTGAACGAGGAATGGACACTGGAAACTGGGAAGCATTTCAGACGTGTCTACTGCGAGAAGAAGAAGAAACGAAAAATCATAAAGATTTTTTCTCAAGTGAGAAAGAGATATACTTTAATAGACGACAGGGGACTACAGGGGCAGACCCTTTACTTTCACATGAACGAGATTTGAATGAAGTTTCAGACAAAAGAATGCTTGAGTTAGATACAGGTACTGGGAATAGGATGCTCAGTAGATCAAAGATGTCAAATGATGTGCTAGCAGTTCGCCCAGGAGTGCTTCAAGCAGATGATTCTAACATGGATGTTCATTTTGCTGAAGTAGAAGGTGGAGGCAGGGGTTACAGAAGGATGCCTAATGACGACTTTGTCATTTATGGAGGATCGAATCAATCAGGATATGTGAATTCTTTCTCCGACCCACTTGCAGGAAATGAATATGGGCGTGCTGGTAATTTGGACAAGAGCTCCTCACATGATGTGACTGATGAATCATTTATAGTTCCTCACAGGTCAAGCTCACCTGATCCTGTTGCAACAGATAGCAGAATTGCTATTGACATGGACTCAGAGTTTCCTGCAACACATCAGAGAAGTGAAGATTCTTCTATTAGAATTAGGAGCCAAATCAACTATGAACCTGATGACCTGACTTTGATGCCAGAGCGTGGAATAGAAAGGGAATCTATTGGTTATGATCCTGCTGTAGATTATGGATTGGAAGTGCTTGCTAAAGATACCAATGCTCAAAAGAATGGCGATGCAGAAGAAGTAAGTGTGGATAAGGAAGAATCAAGAAAGTTGGACAAGGAAAAGAAAGGCGGTTTGGAGAGAAAAAAAGCAGAGTCCACATTAAGGAGGGGCAAACCCTCGAGGTTGAACCCTCAGATGGAAGCACAATTACGAGCTGAAAGGCTAAGAGCTTATAAAGCAGATCTGCAGAAATTGAAGAAAGAAAAGGTATTAAACCCTATTCATCTTCTTAATCATAATATTTTAAGCATGTCTCATAAGTCACAATCCATAGGTTTCAAATAGTTTTAAGCCCTCCAACTTCCAGAAGTAAAAGACTATGGTCTTCAGCTAACAAAACTGCGCCGTCTTATTCTCAGCACTTTCTCGCAGCAAGTTGGCCAATCCAATGAGTTTTCTGATACTATGAATTTATTGCAATATTGCAATTTTATTGCTGAAAAGTTATGTATTGAGAAACTAACTGCTGAAATGGGCTGCTATCTATTGTGGCTCTGAGATGAGTTTGCTGTACCTTTTGCATTTGGCATGGTTTGTGAAGGTTAGTTAATGAGTCATCCATGTGCTTTGTTTTTTGGTTGAATAGAGAGATGATAGTAGCCTAAAGTTTTTTGAAGAAGATATTAACCTAAAGTTTCTAAGTTGACTTCTTTGGATATTGCCCTCATTGTTGTTGTAGACTGGTTAAGATAATTTGTTTTACTTCCTAAGAATCTTATTGTTAGTGGGTAAAAAAGTTCATCAGTCTATTGTTACATGTACCCTATAATTTTCACTAGTCATTTTGAATGGGACAAGTTCCACTTTAAAAGAGCCAACTGAAGCTGTGTTTATAGTTTGTATAATCCTGTTCTCAATGGTCTATTCTATGATGGTCGTTATGACTTCAGTGGGATGTCCCTTTAGGCTTATAGACATGAGGAAAATTTGTGGGTACTTCAAACCACCAGATCACAGTGGGAGGGAGGTAGTGTCCTTTTTAGCCTAAGGTGTCGGCTACCATATTTTCTGACAGAGGTGTGTGTGTCGCACCAGGCATTAGGAAAGGTGCTAGTTGTGCTTTAATCTTGCCTGTGCTGTTGAAAATCCACTTGGGCAGTGCTGAGGACCCTGCTACTAAGGGTGTTGCTCAAAGCCTAAGGAAAAACAAGAAGACAATGGGAAGAAACAACAGAACGAAATAAGTCCCTGTATATCAGGGAAGTGTCCTGGAAAAAAATTGAGGCTAGGGAGGGAGTCTCCTTTCTTGCCCAATGTGTCAGCTGCCATATTTTCTGACAGAGGTTTCTGGCACCAGGTAGTACAGAAGTGGTGCTTTTAATCTTCCCTGCGATGTTGAGAATCCGCTACGAGGGAGGGGGCTATCTTTCGGGTGCCCACATTAATGTTTAAGGAGAATCAATGAATCATTTATTGTAGTGTGCATTCTAGATGTATTATGAAAACATAACTTGGTATTAGATCTCTTTGCATGTCCTACTTGCATATGTTTTTCTCTTCAATGCGTGCTAGTTTAGTCTTTCCAATTTTATGACAGTTTTTTGCACTTCTTTCATGTCCCTAAGTTTGTGGGTATTATTCCTCTAAATTTTTTCTAATGCAGGAGGAGGAAGAGCTAAAACGACTGGAAGCCTTAAAAAGAGAGCGACAGAAGAGAATTGCTGCACGAAGTGGTTCAAACCCTCCCCAGTCATCCTCTGCAACGTCAAAATCTCGTTTGCCTGCAAAGCTTTCTCCTAGTTCAATCCGTTCAAAATTCAGTGACTCTGAACCTGGATCTTCTTCACCTTTACCAAAGTTGTCTACTAGAACAAGTTCAACTGGATATGGGGATCCTGAAAGAACTTCTAGGGTCAGTAAATCCAACAGTTTAAATGTTGCTGGAAATGGACTTAGTCGGTCTGTTTCATCTTTATCTGAGCTGAAGAAAGAACATAATAGCAATGTTTCTGATCCTAAGGAAGCTCCAATTCGTGCTAGAAGATTATCAGAACCAAAAGGAAACAACACCCATTCTGTTTCCTCCCCAAGAGCTGGAAGAATTGAACCGGCAACAAAGTCTAAATTAACTGATGAGCCAGAGACAAAGAAGATGACTGCTATTATGAATCTTGATAGAACAAAATCTGCAACACTTCCAGAGCTGAAAGTCAGGACTCCCAGAGGCCCTTCAAATACCGTCTCTGGTAAGCCTGTGACTAAAGACACAAGCAAGAAAGTAAGTGGACCAAGATCATCGCTCTCTTCTGAGGAAACAAAACCCAAAAACAGTAGTGGGAATGTGTCTTATGATAGCCATGGAGATGACAATCCAGTCATTGAGAAAACAGTGGTGGTACTTGAACACGAAAGGATTTCAGTTCCGGTAGCAGATGCATCTCAAGAAACAAAGCTAAAACATACAGTAATTGCTGCTGATATTACTGAAGAAAACAATGACGTACAATCAGCATATGTTGCTATTCATGCACCACCATCTCCAGTTATTGTGAGTGAAGCTGCTAATGAAGGTCCTCCTGTATGTCTGTTAGATGGGCAGTCTATTTCTCAAGAGGTAAAAGAAATCCTCATCGTATATATTTGAGTCTCTACTTATTATCTGGAATCCTTGTGCAGCAATCCTTGGGCACATAGGTTTAGAAGTAATATCTCTATTATGTTTTATTTTTGTGGACAATCTTGTCCAATTGCCACTTTAGTGTTTTGCAAGAATTTTTATTTGTCACAGAAACACAATGCTTAGAACCACTTGTTTTATACTACAGGACATTAATTTACAAACATTGGGCTGTAGAAATTCAATGCAGTGAAGTATTTCTCTTGATTCTCGGAACCGCTAGTTTTCTACTACAAGACATTAATTTACGAACATTGTGCTGTCGCATTCAATGCAGTGAAGTATTTCTCTTCAAAGAACCTTCTTCGGACACTAGTGTAAACCCTCTTCAAAGAACTTTTTAAAAAAAAATGTTATTCCTGGTTTCTTGTTCTTTGCAACATTTTTAGATCCAAATGTTTACTCAGTCTGAAGATGGGTATTGTCAATGTTGATTGTCAATGGTGGCAGGATATAAATAGCATTCTGTGACTTCTTTATGGAAGTTAAAATGCCCATTCGTAAAATTGTTGATGGATATTTAGGAGGTTCAAACAGCCGTAAACTGTGAGAAGTTTTGCAATGTGTTTGGCAATTAATATCCTGTGAATATCCTCATTCTAAATGCAGTAAAAAAAAAAAAAAAAAAAAAGGTCTGACTTGTAGTGGTTAGCTTGGGTAGTTGTAGTCTTTGGTGAGCTATTACGGTTTTCAGTAACTTGTTGATTGAATTAAGAGTAGCGAGTAGGACATATTTCATCCCTTTTGGAAGGGTTCATAATTATGCATGGGTGTTTGTCTCTAGCATGACTGACCATTTGATGAAATGTGGAGTGAAGTGGGGTAAATGGCCGATTATACTGGAAGCATTCCTCTTTGGTTGATAGGATTGTGCTGACTGGATGATTTAGGATTGTTCAATGGTGACTATTGCACTGCAATTGCAAGGTCCTACAACCTGTCATTGCTATGTAACTGGTATATGGATTAGTTTCTGTACTTAATACTAACTTAGTGATTTATACTGATGATTGGTACAATAGGACAAGCTGCTAAATTCGTCAACCCTCGCTGATGCTAATGGAAAACCCTATCAACCTCCATTTGCTCGGGCTTCTTCCCTGGAAGATCCATCCACCAGCAATGTGGATTATGATGTAGCTCCACCGATTACCTCAGAAGAGAACAATGCAGATTCCATAAGAGCTCACATCTCTGGTTTTAGCGAACCCCAGTCTCTGGGAACATTGGAGAAGCCTCGGGGAAAAGAGTCAACCAAAGGTTTCAGAAAGCTCTTAAAGTTTGGAAGAAAAACTCATGGCTCAAGTGGAAGTGACAGAAATGTGGATGCCGACAAATTGAGTGTGGACAGCCTAGCTGATGATAACAATAACCCCACTTTCTCCAATGAAGGTAATTTTCCATTGCAGACATTTGATTGCTTTTTTCAGTTTGAATCAGGCCATGTTTCTCAAATGGCATTTGTTGGATTTCTTTTGCTTTTAAATGTAGAAAATAAACTATTCTATACTTGTGTCTTGGTCTGAATTGAAGCCCGGCCTTGAAAAACCCCCCCTCACCCTCCTTTCCTGTGTAAAAAAGAAAAAGGTTTATGTCTAAGCTGAAGGCCCGATCCAGAATTATTACCTAGATGTATGACAAAGGTTTGCCCTAGTTCATCGGCTTCCTGACCCAAGCTTGCTTTATACCTGTAGGCATGCATACTGACGACTCAAGTGACCTGCATAACTTAGTTTCATTTAATATACTTCAGTAGAAGTTCTCCAGCATGTGTTTTGAGAATTTGCATGTATCCAAGTTTTGTTTTGTAGTAGTATGATAAGAAGACATTTGCTTTTATTGTTAGAGTAAATCCTTCTTTCTCCTGTAATCCAGTTCCAACATTGAAGAACCTCATTTCCCAAGATGAGAGTCCTCTTGCCGGTGCTGCCCAGAAGGGTAAGAGCCTCTTTAACTGTTCATAGTCTTTGCTGCAAATTTGTTTCTTCATTCAACTGTATCGATTGGAGCTCATTTGTTTGAGTGCTTTATTTCAGTAGCTCGTCCGTTTTCTTTGCTCTCACCCTTCAGAAGCAAGCCCACCGAGAAGAAATTGGCTACTTGAGTTTCGAGTCAAAACAATTGATGTGCAGGAAGGAAAAAAGCTATAAGTCACTCGAAAGTGTGTTTCTGTTGCCAATTCGACCTGGTTTATAGAGTCCCGAAATTGCTTTGCATACTTTTTTTTTTTTTTTTTTTTTTTTATTTATTTATGTTTATATCCTAAATTGGTTTCCTCCTTTTCATTGTATTCGCCTTTTGTAATTGGTTTGAGTTCATCTCATATTTGATGGCATCTGATTGTGTATACAATAAAGGCTTTACGAGTCTTTCATTGAAAGAGTCAAATTATTTAAACCCTTTGAAGCAATGGAGAAACCATGTGCATCTCTTCTAAAATGAACGTTACTAAGTAGTGAGGATTTGGAACTGAAGATTGAAAACCTAATCGATGGCGACTTTCTTTTCCATCTTCGCTATGGTTAATTTCATGAGATTGAAAACCTAATCGATCGACCCTTCTATTAAGGAATACATGATATATATTATCTATAAAGAGTATTACATTGGTTGGCTCGAATACAAACTCCCAAATACATGTACGATAAATTACTATTTCCACCAAAACCCAAGACATCCCACCGCTATAAGCTATTAGTACCCTAGTTTCCATATATATAAATGAAACTATTATGTAAAGAGTATTACATTTGGTGCGTAGGTTCCGTCTTTTGAACCTCAAAAGTACTCCTCTCTTGAATCTTAATGAAAAGAAAAAAACTAAAAAAAAAAACACATGTCATTAATAAGGAGAGTCTTATATAATTAAAATGATCAAAGGCATTGCCAAAATTACTACTTCACACTAGTAAGTAAAAGAATCAGGAGCTAATGCTTTTTGAATGTCTCACTGATCTCTATAGCAAAAGGGAGGAGTTGCCCTCATCGATATTTGTTGGAAGAGGAACTGGCTGAGGTGAGAATCTGTTTTCTTCAATATGATAGCAGACCACGAAGTCATTCTCATTAATGCATGGTTGCCGTCGTCCATCACTGATTGAGCAGATGATTCCAGCCTTTTGAGACGCACTTGGTTCTGTACAGGGCCCTGCAAGGCAATCGGAAGAGACAGATCCTCGTTCAGAAGAGTCACTGCAGCCTCCACAACTACTGCCCTGTCATATTCAAGTAAAACCAACGAATGGTCGGATGACTAAGAGAGCCATTTATGTCATATTCATCAGTGGATTTCTCAACCCACTGACCTGTTCCAGAAGAAAAATACAGAGATCTTCTGTTTGTCCATGTATCTAAGGAAGAGGATGATCTTGAAGTGGTACTGCCCTGAAATATTAGGAGGTGGGTCAAAAGCCAAAGCTGAGGATTCAACAGTAGTCCACCTATCTCTCTCGCAAACCAGAATCCATTTCTTTGGTAGAGGGTTGCAGAGATAGAAATTGACTGCTATATAGCAACTTGGTTGGGGCGCCACTTGAATGAATATCTTGGAAGAAAATTGTTGTCGTTGTCGGAGCAGAGAATTAGTCCATTACAAGCATGTTGCAGTCTCTGCTGCTTTGGCTTTTTTATGAATATCTGTGTAACCCTCTCACCAAGGAATGGATTAAAGTTTGCCAGAGAGCACAAGTACATGTTGCAGTCTCTGCAGCTTTGGCTTTTGACCAACCTCCTAATTATACTACCATTTCAAGATTATCTTCTTCCTTCCATACAAATACAAACCGAAGGTCGCCGTGTTTTCTTCTAAATCAGGGAAGTGGGTGGCGTTTCTAGTGATCCCAAAACTCCTTGGTTTTACTTGAATGGAGTTTTATACAAGTTAGCCCGCTCAATTAAAGTCATCTGATGATCAGGAAGACATTGTGCTCTGTTACCATATCGATCGAATAAAACAGATAATCTTCCATCGACCTGCCTGAGAAAGACAATATTTGTAGAGGGTCAAAAGGCACGGGGCTTGGGAGGGAGCTGCATGGACGGCTGCCTCATTCTCACCGTCGACATACAACGTGAAGGAGGAACGCGAATTCTGACAATTTGGTGGTTGGAGGACTGCGGAAAATACCTCAGCCACTTCCTCTTCCAAGGGCGGCCACGGCCACGGCCACGGCAACTCCCCCCCTTACTAGCTAGTGTAAAGATTTGCAAACTTCGGAACATGGATGTTTATTTCTTCTAATTACATGCGTTAATGGATTTCATAGTTTGAATAAGAAAAAGTAGTTAGGGAGTACTGGAGTGGACAGATTAAAAAAACACTGATCATTCTTATTCTTTTTCTAGTGTACTTTCAATGTCTTGAGGCTTGATATATCATTGATTCATTAATGGACTCAATGGGATTTTTCAATTTTTATTTTTATTTTTTATTCATTAATGCTTTTTTTTTTTTTTTTTTTTATTAATTTGTTGGGTTGGCTTTGAATTAACCCTACTGACCATGTTATAATTCTAGCTCCTTTAATTTGATGTGGATCCTTAATTATTTGATTTGTAGTGTACCCTTAATTTTCTAGTGTGCCTCAAGAAATATAAGTCTCTTTTACCTATTTCCAAAGGTATTAGGGATGCTAACCGGTTCCTGAAAACCGCGAACCCGCCCGACCCAACCCCCTTAAAACGGGTTTGGGTTTGACATTTTATCCCGTGGAAAATCATAAAAGGGAAAAGAATAATATGGTATTTAAGTAAAATTGAAAAACATAAAAGGTATATACAGTGTTTTAAAAACCGAACCGAACTGGCTGGTCTGACCCGATTGAACCAAAATCGGAGGCCAATCCGGTTCTTATTGACTCTGCAGCCTGGTTCACTGTAATCAATATTATTTTTGCCTGTTTTTTTTTATAGAAATATTAAATATATGTAACATATGGTGTATAATATACAATATACACGGGTCCAACCCTGTCTAACCGGGTAAACATTGGGTATATATGATTTTACATTTTTCAGAGAGTAAATTAGATATCACTTTCATGGACTTTAATGTTAGAGACATTAAATTTTATTTGAACATGATACCTTTTACTTATATTTCCTAATGCCAATGCAACATCATGCAGGCTTGTGGTGAGATATATATGTTCAATGTAACCTCATGCAAGGCTTTAAGCAGGCTACATATGATATGAGAGGTCCGTGTGTCTCGCAGCAGCTCTGATATTAGAATGGATAAAGAGATAAGGTTCCAAACGCGATCCACCCAATGAGAAGTCGCCATTTTTACACCTCATCTCAAGCTCTGATGTGAGAATCATTTCGTCTACTCCCATTGACCCAACTGCGATATCTCCTTATATCTCTTGATTTGTTCTCTCCACCTTATTTCTCTGACACCCATCAGTGCGTACTCAAGGAAGAAGAAGAAGAAGAAGAAGAAGCCATGGCTGCAGCCTCTGCTTCTCCCATGGCGAGCCAGCTGAAGAGCAACTTCCCCCCTTCTTCCATCACTAGAGGCCTGCTTGCACCCAAAGGCATCTCCTCAAGTCCCTTGAGGGTCTTGCCTTCCAAGAAGAAACTTTGCAGCTTCACCGTTAGAGCTGTTCAAACAGACAAGGTATGCAATTATATAGCCAGGAAGATCATGCAGCACTTAATGAGATCAGAATCTCTTATCGTTTTTTCTTGATTAATTTTTTGAACCTCTGCTTGTTAGTTTGTTTTGATTTTGATCAAGTTTTCCCATGGTGTTGTGATCGTTCAAGAACGAATTTGAAACAAAATCCACAAACAAACGAGATGATCCTACTTAAAGAAGATCGAAATGGGCACTGGAAATTTAAGGAGAATCCGTTCAAATCAGAAAAACCCAGAAAATATGTGAGAGAAATTCGATCAAAAGCAAGAGGTTTCCGCAATTTTTATATACAGTACTCTGTTTTGCAGCAACCGTTCCAAGTGATTCAACCGATCAACGGCGACCCTTTCATCGGAAGCCTGGAAACTCCGGTGACATCGAGCCCCCTCGTCGCCTGGTACCTCTCCAACCTCCCCGCGTACAGAACCGCGGTGAGCCCCCTCCTCCGCGGAATCGAAGTCGGGCTCGCCCACGGCTTCCTCCTCGTCGGCCCCTTCGTCAAGACCGGCCCCCTCAGAAACACGGAGTACGCCGGAGCGGCCGGGTCCCTCGCCGCCGCCGGCCTCGTCGTGATCCTCAGCATCTGCCTGACCATGTACGGGATCGCCTCGTTCAAGGAAGGGGAGCCCTCGACGGCGCCGTCCCTGACTCTGACCGGGAGGAAGAAGGAGGCAGACAAGCTCCAGACGGCCGAGGGGTGGGGACAGTTCTCCGGCGGGTTCTTCTTCGGAGGAGTCTCCGGGGTCATCTGGGCTTACTTCCTCCTCTACGTCCTCAACCTCCCTTACTTCGTCAAGTAGATTTTTCTCGAATTTGATTTCTTCGTTCCTTCGTTTCTGTGTTGATGAATATTTTGTATATTTGGACCACTCACTGAAATCAGTTCAATAGCAACATGTTCTGAGTCTCCTCCGTTTTTACGACTTGAGTGAGGGAGTTGTGAACTTCATAGGTACCCATGATTCTGGCATTTTCGACCGTGAGAGCAGCAGATTAGGCCAATGCAGAGCAGCAAATTCCTCGGATTTTCGACCATGAATTTGGGCACTCTGTTTGGTTTTGAAATTCCCGGGTTGTGATAATGTGTTATAGCAAATCAACAGTGCCCAAATTCATGGTAGTCCAGCTTGAGCTCCTTCGGGCTTAACCTGAACATACCTAGCTTGGCTCTTACACATATACGGTGGTTTGCTTAACATTGTGTCCAAAAGAATTCACGAGTAATCAACGCTTTCTCAACTTCCAAACCAATCAACGAGCTCAGAATTTTCACTGTTCAAATATGTGTACTGGTTCATTCGGACAATGAAGGGAAAAGCAGACGAAGAATTGGCTGTACGAATTCGTTATAATCATCGGAATGGAAAATAGGCTTTTTCTAACCTTATCCGCAAATTCTGAATGGAAAGTGCTATGCCATTTGATCTCTTTTTTATCTAAAATATGATCCCACCATCAGATGTCTACAGTCATATTTCATTTCCATCCACAAGAAGTTGCACTTGCGGTTCTAACCAAGTGAGATAGGTCATCATCAGCTTTTATCTCAATATTTATTTAATAAGAAGAAAAGAAGGTTGGACAGTGCAGTCGGTCAAAATTTTTGACGAAGACTTGTTTGAACATAGGAAATATGTATTACATGCAAATAGAGCAACAAAAATGAAAAGCTCAGTCGCAGAATCCAACCTAACCCTCATTTTAATAAATTCGCACTAGCCCTCAAACAACAACTTACACAAGAAATCTGTAAAACTTATGCTACTCTACGATGACAACAATCATTCTGTTAAATCATTTATTGTTGAGAGCCTTCATTAGATACAGTCTGCTGAAGCTCTGCCCAGTAACACTGCAAGAGTTGAAACCGAGTAATTAGAAGAACGAGAACTTTGGTCATCCACATAAACAATCCACAGCAAAATCCCAAATAGACAAAGCATTTAAGTATACTTGAATTATATTTTCTAATTTAGCTAAACACTTTTACAGCAACAAATATCGAAAGCATTTCAATGGGAACTCTGTACATTTAGCAAAACATTTCAAATGCAATTAAAGCACAAAAATTAATGGAACAAGCACAGTTGTTTTCTTTACAGATGCCCCATTGCCTAAGAACCTGACAGTAGTCAATGTGAACTACAAAGTATAAACAGCAAAAAGAAGCACCCTTTGAAATAAGACGCACAATCCAGGGATCAGTTAGTTAGCCTAGCAATAGAAGAAGTGCTTCTGATTTTGTCAACAAGAGATAAACTACATTGACAAAGATAATTACTACATCCAAATACTAGAATTTAAGCCAAATAAATTGTCAGCGTATGAGATCTGAGGAAATTTATGTGTTTGAGTTGCTACCAACTAATGGACCACTTTAATTTGGCCACATTTACTACCAACTAATGGACCAGTTTTCCTTTTTTATTATTTTCCACTTTTCTGGGCTTAGTAGTAGTAATACCAAGTATTCAGCGCCTGACTGCAACTTGGTCCATGCATCTAAAATTATAACATAAATCTATTCTTCCTCACACATCTATAGATATATGCCAATAACTCCAGATAGCATGAAAGAAAAATTACACTATATTTCAACCAGCGAATAAAACACAGACATACCCATTAATTTGGTTGCAGTAGTTGGCAATCTGATTAGTAATGAGAAAGCTCTCCAGTCGCGATGGTTCTGCAATGGGCTTGAAGATGGGGTTGGATGGGTCCTCCTCAGGCAGTGGTTCTTCACCCGCTGCTTTCCTTGCCATGTTCTCAGCCCTGCACACAGTAAGTAATTACAACACAACTAGCAAACACTTTTTTTTTTTCCAAACAGCACTAAAAAACATTGACAATTTACGGATCTAAACTAGCTCATGCAACAGTGGTGTTACAGGTTTTTTCTCATTCTTCCTTAAGATCCTCAACCATTTAAAAAAAAGTATCGCTCTTAGGTTGGAATTAGAACCAGACAGCAACACTCTGATATTTTCTTTTACTAGTACCACATTGATACGGTTGAACAAAAATTGCGAAACAACAAAAAGGTTCTTAGACTAAACATGCTTTGCCAAAATTCTAAATAATTTCCAAAAAATGCCTAAATTTCCACTAGAATCTGGTAACCCAATTAAGCTCTGTAGCAGATATTTCTTCAGAGTGAGAGCTGAAATTTTAAAAAAATCAGTCCAAGATTTCAGCAAAAATAGAGAGGTCCATATGATGTGAGCCCAACCAACATACCTTCGCTTTTGAAGCCAAGCTTGTTGCTGAGCTTGCTGGCGTGAAAGGTTTCGGTAGTAATATTGGAACTGCAATATGGAGAGTATCAGTTATCATGAAAGCAAAAAACAGAAGAAAGAAACAGAAAGAAAAATTGCACATGCCTTCTGTTGTTCCATTGAAAGATCATCCATGCACTCTATCAAAAATTCAACATTTCTCTCCATAAATGGGTCAGTTGATAGCTTCAGACGATCGTAATCACACTGCAGAAGAATAAAAGATCAAATGAAAACATTTAAAAAAAAAAGAAGAAGATGAAATGAAATAAACAAAACAGAAACAGTCCAAAATAACTTAAAAAATAAAAAATAAAAAAAGAAGTCCAAAATAAATACACAAATTTCATTTCTCAAGAAAGTTACTGATGACAACACTTAGGGACAGTTTTTTGAATGACAAATACAGTTAATAACCTGTGCAACAGGTGTTTCTGCTTCCAGTTCAGTCATAAAAGCACTGACTAGTGCTGAATTAGAAACTTTGATCTGTGTGAAGAGACAATAAAACAGCATCAGAAACCAATGGTTGCTATCGCATATACCTCTAAGGAAAAACTAGTTATTAAATAACTAATATACAGACTTACGGGTATCTCCTCAAATATGTCAACCCAGGACAAGTTTTTCTCCCTCAATCTAGAATTCCAAAGAGAGAATGCACATAAAACAAAAGACCAATAGCCACGATTTATGTTTCACAAAAAGACCAGCAAAGGATAGATATCATACTTCTCGCCTGTAAAATTGTTAGTTCGGTAGAGGTCCATGAAAGAATCTGACAACTTGAAGGCCTTGAGAGCCAAAACTCCTTGATTTGACTTTGATGGATCATATATAATGCAAACACACCGTTTAATGTTCTCCTGCAGTAATTAAATATTCCATCCTCTCAATGGTTTCAATTGAGATATCAGCAAATAAAAGTATTACAAATAAACAAAGAATAATTCACAAATAGCCCAACTTGTTTCTCAGTTTTCCAACATGATGCATCTGAATCAAAGCTCTAAACCTTGTTAATCTTTATTAAACTTTTCTTTTTGTGGTAACTTTATTCCAAATTGGAAAGTTCTACACATATGTTATATGCAAATACAACGGGCAGCTTCAGGTAGTGGGTACACGATTGGCGATAAATGACTCCCACAGTTGCATTTATTCTTGAACATCCTCCAGAGTTGTGTTTTCTACTGACTCATATGTTTATGGTTGTCTATCACAAGTAAAGGTTCAGTAACATGAGAACAGATCCTCTCCTTTTTTTTTTTTTGAGGAAGATCCTCTCCTTTTGACCATTCTATACCATGATTAGACTAATAATTGATGATGAATGAAGCCTGTATCAAAGGGCATGGACGTATCTAAATGTGAGATATCGATTATCATAACTAGATTAATAATCACGCAACCGACCTGAAGGTTCAGTGACCACCAGAGAATATAAATAAGTGAGTTCCTTTCCAAGTATCATCGGTGATAGGGTGTTTTGGATAGTGTAATCAATAGACAGACATAAATAAAGACAAAAAAATAACTATATAACTAAATAAAGCAATGAGATGCTTGGACGGAATATTGTAGCCATCCACTAAAAACCAGTTACTGTCATAGTGCTTGGTTTATCCAGATTTAAGGTTGTCTTCCAACATACAATAGAATGCAGAAACCACTATTAACTTATAAGCATCATAGCTTCAAATATAGCTGTATCAATCAAATAACAATATGCTAGCAAACCTGATAGTTCATGAACGTTTCAACCAATTCAACTGTTTGAAAAGATCCCAATAGAGTTGACTGGTACCTGAAGAAGGATTTACAAGAAAAAATAAACAGACGGTGAATACTCAAATTATTGCATGCACACTAATTTTCAATTAACTTATATCCATATCCAAACAATCTCAACCAAATATACGTATGGATTAAAACATAAATTTATATAACTTGTAAATTATATCATCATCAAATCATGCAATGAGACCATACTAATGCCGGATTGTTTAATATAGAATCATTTGCATGGAAAATACCCATGACAGAACTTCAGAAAAAAAAAACATACCAACCAACAGTATTGTTGTCCACATTAACCTCTCTCAAGCATCTCATCATTTCAAGCTGATAATTAGCCCCATCAGCCTCAATCTCCTCATCTTCCTCACGAATCTGTAACATGAACGGACAAAAAAAATGAAAACATGGCCATACTTTCCATGCAACATAAACCTGCACCGAGGCTCCAGACCACATACCGGAAAAGGAAAGCAATTGGTTACTTCAAGAACGCTACCAACATCCAACCCAAGAAGTTGACCAGTCACCAAAGCTGATGAAAACTCCTTACAGTGCTTAATTATCTTCAAAATAACCTGAACATGCAATCTCAACATTATTACACAAATGGATCTCGAAACCCAAGTAGAAGCTCCTTTCTTACAGATAATGTGTCAATGATAATCAATAAACTTAAGCGCAAGTATGATACAGAATTGTCTAAATTCTGGATGAAGACAGCCAGTGATTATGCCCAAAATAACAAAGTTTTGGGCTATTTGTAAGAGAACAAATTAGGGGCGTTCTTCAACCGCTAGCAAGCAATACGAGAATAACAATACTAATAAAAAGGAAAGCTAATGCTGGAGGACAAAGCCAAGGTATTGAAAGTTGAGCTTTCACCAGTCCTTCGATCTGGACGACCCTCAGAGGAGAAGCGACCTCCTCGGAAGCGGCAGCCTGGAGGAACGAGCGCGTCAACGCTAAAACCACAAGAACAATTCCGCAGGAAACAAGTCAGAACATTTTCTTCTCGATAACCAGAGTTTGCATAAGTGAAATAGGAAACGGTTTCTGAGATTTTAGAGAAGAACGATATTGGCACTTACGATTCACCATGTTGCTTGATCGGATTTCGATAGAAAGAAGAGCGGGAGATTATTTGAGCTTCGAGAGAGCCTTCGGCGTGAACTGTCCAAAAACTGCACACGCCCTTCTCTCTACCAAACTCGTAAAAGGTCTAAGACCGACCGACGTGCTCGTCCACCGCAGTCGCGACTCGCACGCCCTAAATCCCTAAATCCTGAGACAACATTGTAGTTCGAGTAAGACCCAGAACAACGGTTCGAACCGCCGTTCCCGGTTCCCAAACCAAAAAACAATTCTCTACCCGACCGGGCCGAACCATCCAACGGGGCGAGTCGTCTCGGGTTTCTGGTTTCAGGGAGGCCAACAGGCCAAGGGTTCAAATTTCTTGTAACACTTGCTTGATTAGGATTGATAATTTTATCTGTTTACCCTTTTCATCTGACTATTTTTAATCATCTTATAATTATTTACATTTATTATATTATATTATTTATTAATCGCTTATTCGTTCTATTATCCAGTAATTAAATGAATAGGAAGTGAACAAAATAAGTCACCAAATATTGTATTGTCACACTTTGTACTATTCTACCAAATTCATAACATGGGTTGGGTTACATATATCGGATCAGATCTTAGTGGATATTGAACCAGATTACAAATATTATCTGATTATTCACACATATGGGGCATACTCAAACTAACCTATAATGTTGATTTTAAATTATTAGATGAAGATCAGAGGAGTCGGACTTAGGGACATCTGTAGGCCTTTCTGCTGCTGCATACATTCTCAAAATTGTTTACCTTAATGTACATATGTTACAACAGGCTTCTTGAGCTCTAGAATATCAGATACATTGTGCTCCATTCCACCCACCGCTTTACAACAAGTACCCATATTTACGGAAGCAAAAATATCTGGGAGAAGAAAATAGTGTAAAACGAACTTTCTCGCTCGGTGAAGTTTCTTGCTTATTGGAGCAACCGCAGGAGCTCTCCATGCCAAGGTGTGTCTGAGAGCCAAAGTTTTATGGCATTTGTGATGTTGAATAGTTCTTCCAAAACAAACCCCAACGTAGGGGTTGAAGATTCACAGCAACTAAAGCTGACGCAAGGTGCATAGTAGTACTCATTTGTCTGTAGCAGGTCCAACCCATGTTAACAACTCCAAAAGTTCATAAACCTCTTCAAGACCAACTAGAGGATAATTAAATATCTCCCTGTAACTTTTTGCAACCTTTTGCCTGTCTTCATCTAGGCATGATCACAGTTTCTGCATCTTAAACATAGTCATCCCCGTTAGGAAGAACTTGCCCAGTTCAATTGACTCCATGTCCATTCCCGTTAGGAATTACTTGCCCAGTTCAATTGACTCCCATGAATCCAGCTGAAACAGTCCAAATGCCCAGGATCATTCTTTAAAAACCTCCCCAGGCACCTCATTTCACCCGTTACTGACAGTTTTACTTTTGAACTTTATCCTTAATTTACTGTGTGTTGAATTTCCTTTTACAGCCTCATCTTTTCGCTCAAAACTGACCTCTACCTTGGGTTCCCTATGTGTAGCCAATTTTTCTATTGCTGCTGCTTGTGCCTCCCATTTTGACTCAGTTTTCCCAGAATGAGAAAACTCCGGCAAAGAGGACACTCTGGCTTCTGCGCTCTTCTGCAAGTTCACCCTATCTTTCTCTTTTCCCACCTCTTTTCCCTTTCCCTTCTTCTTCTCCTTCTTCTGCCTCTTCCTCTCCAAATACTCCGGATCATCCTTGCGTCCTTTCTCATCTCTATTCTCCTCCCGCTTCCGCTTCTTCTCCTTCTTTCTCTTTCCCTTATCTTCCTTTCCTTTTATCTCTAGACTCTGATCCATACATGATGGAGCTCCATCTCCATCTGATCTGCCACTTCCCACACAAGGATTTTTATGTCCTTTATCCACGTCATCAGGCACTCTGGTATCAGGAGATAAATGTACTTCAGAAAACTCAACCTTTCTTGAGTCAGCGGTACATTGTAGTTCTTTCGTAAGTGCTTCATCTTTAATTAAAGACCCAAAACCATGAGAAGAGTGAACTTCTTCGATATTTTGATAACTGGTGCTTGTTGGTTCATTGGCAACTCTTACAGGAGCATCGACTGACGCAGAACTGCAAGGCCCCATTTCAGTTTCATAGGGCCCAGCACGAGAAGTCTCAGCCATATTATTTTCCACCTCTTCTGCCCTACTAGATGTAGCAGATTGCTTGACCCTTATCTTCACAACAGATATCCTCCGCTCATTGCCAACCGAGACTATATCTGTGTTTCTCAGTTCATTACCATTACAAACTGCTTCTGCATTTTTTCTTTCACCATTAGAAGTTATACCTGCATTTCTCCTCTCATTACCATTGGAAACTGTATCTGCATTCTCTCTTGCACCATCATGAATTTCCTGACGTTGATTTGGCACTTCTATTGCAGTGGGAAGTGTGTCCAGAACAGACGGATCTGGAGTCTTATTAGGAATCCTTAGCTTCAAGGTCGCAACTTTGATTAAATGATTGCTAGAAGCATCTATATCCAGCGAGGAGAATTGAGCTTTGGGAATACCATAAAGACTAGGAGGCCTGAAAAATATGAAAAAAACTCGGGCATCAGTTTTCTTATTGAAAAAAGAAAGGACATCCTCCAAAAAGTTATTCCACTCCTCAGGTTATTTATGAAATTTAAAAGTTATTCCACTCCAAGGTTATTTATGAAATTAAGGAGAGGGATGCCTATTTAATTTTCCATTTAGCTTAAAAGATAAAATTGTAGTAGGGGTCAATGGCGACCCTTATTCAGATCCTAAGTAATGAACAGACACTTCTTCCCTGTCTTTTGTTTCAACTTGTCTTTCTGTTTTCTTAAACCTAATTTCTGGCTTCTCTACAATAAGCTCAAGCCGTAAATCTCGTGCCTACAAATTTATAATTTCTGGCTATTAGTTTTAAGAGCAAGCTTGTTTCTATGTTTCCTTGTGCTTCCTACATAGACCTAACTTGAGAGGCCTTTGTTCCAATCTTTGCTCTCTCTTCCACTTTCACTCATTACACAAATGTGAAGACATTAACCAAGTAGAGGTTGCTCACCTTCGTGCAAGTATCTGTAAGATGCAGAACAAGTGATGCCGAAGAAAGATATTGTTGTAGGCCTTGCGACTTTCAAGCATACGAAGTAAGCCCAACAATGTTGGGCCCTCTAGAGTGCTATGTGTCACAGTCACACCATTTAATTGACATAAGTGCATCACATGAACAGCCAACTTCACTTGCCCTGCAGGTCAAAGGCAAAAATCTTGTCAAAAAGGTGTTTTGCAGCATAGCAACTGCATACTGGAACAAGAGATGAAAAGAAGTCCTAAACCTCGGCTGGTGGGCTCTTCATTCAAAAATTCCAAGAACAACAACAAAGCTGCATTCACCCCTCTGCAGTAAAACTCAACATCAAGAAGAGCTCGGCTCGCTTCAATTCGCACTTGCCATGATGTTTGTGCAAAATTTAAAAAAGGTCTAATAAGACCAGATATACCATCCTGCAATAAATAAATAAATAAATAAATAAATAAATAAATAAATAAATAAATAAATAAATAAATAAATAATAAAAAAAGAAGAAGCTTGGGCTAAATTTGATTATTCCAGTATCCAGAAAATCCAGATTATTCAATAAATAAAAGTAACCAAAAACCTTCCAATGGAGTAAAATATAAATCAATTAACCTGGAAAGATGATAGAAAACTAATTTAATGAATAAAAAGGTCTATGAGTACAAACGAGAAATGCTCTCAAAACTATGAACCTAGAAAAAACTACAGTGACTAAAGTGCTGTATTACGGGAATACATTGTAAAGAAAAATTGTACAATTCTTTATTAATGAAAAAGAGTTCATCCCAAAAAAGAAGTACAGTGAAATTCCCCTAAGAACTAGGAAGCAAATATACATATCAAACACTAAGGCAGTTTTAATCAAGCAAAATTGATGAGAAGATAGCTCTCCACACCTCCAACCTTCAATATTAAAAAAACTGTGAGAGAGGGTTGCCACTAGCTGCATTCACAGATCCTTCAATAAACCATGGAGTACATTTTTCATATTTCACCATCTTTAAGACTTTTGTCTTCCCACTCGGATAAAAAGTGTAGATTTTACCCATTTATCCAAATATTTTGGTTATATCTTTTTTTTAGGAAAAAAAAAATTTACAGTTTACTAAATGGAATGAGCACAGGTAAGGATTTTTTTTTTTTTAGGAAGGTGAATACATTTTACTCCCAATTACAAGTTTTACTCCCATTGCTACTGTGGAGACCCGAACCCAAGACCTCCCGCAGCAATAACTCCCATGGGACCGCTGAGCTAATGCCCAAGACCCCAGGTAAGGATTATTTAGCTTCCAATTAACCAACTACATATATGTACGGATTACTCGGGCGCCGATATGCATTTGAAGTTTTACATGACTACAGTGAGGCACTTTTTCAAGGATTTTATAACATTTTATAATGATTCTTATTCTATATTGGATTGATATTATTTAAAGCTTGTGTGTATACAGTTACTTAAATTGTTATCACTTTAAGTAATGCCTGTTATCATGCCAATGTACCAATGGCCAGAACTTGATAAACAAGTAAATAAATAGTATTAGGTACCCAGCCGATGTACCAGAAGATCTAGAGCTACTCGAAACAAAATAAAGGAAAAATTATAACCCATACTAGCTGGCCCAACCTATTCAATACTAGGCTGGCCCCACATATCCAATAATAGGCTGGCCCAACCTAACCCTCAAACTTATTCCATACTAGTCCAATAATAGGCGCCCATGCCAATGGTTTGTGCCCTAAGGGACCAGAAAAACAACATACAGGCAAGTATAACCGCTTGAGACAAACAGTATCTTCAACTTTGCATGCCTAAAAGACATCCAGTAGGTTCACAAAAACCAAAGAAAAGTAAAGAATCATGGTAATTTTATTGAAGAAGACCACTTACAAGTGATACAGTGGGTGAAAGCTTCAAAGCAATTTGGGTCAAGGTGCGAATACAGCTAATTGTCAATGTTCCATTATAGCTGGGCATAACCCTAAATAACAACCAATGCAAAATGTGAGATAGAGATAAGAGTTTCTGACTGTATATGTCTAAGTGAAAAGAGAGAGAGAGAGAGAGAGAGAGAGAGAGCGAGAGAGAGAGACAGAAATAGATAGAGAGAGATAGAAAGAGAGAGAGAGAGAGAGAGAGATAGAAAGAGATAAAGAGAGAGAGAGAGAGATCTTGAGTAGGATAAAATAAAGAATATTAAAACCCATAACCTGTCAAATTGCAGCAGCCGATCAATACGTTTGAGAATAGAAGGCAATAACGTCATACTCTAAAAAGGGAGTGAAGAACAAAATCTTTAGTTACCACCACTACAAAAAATAATAGTATGTCTTACAGAAAGATAAATAATAATTCAGAAGTAGTAATACAACAGGACACCATTAAGAATGCATTATTTAATTATATAATGCACCCAATCATTTGGAGGACTCACAGTCACTTAGATACCTAATTCCTCATCTATGAAGTCCTGTAATATGCTAGTTCCTAGAATGTTTCCAGAAATTTCAACAAGAGGGTAATCCAAAAACTATAAAAAGAAGCAAAATTTATTCAAGAAACAGAGAGTTCTTTCCTCCTAAGTAAGACAGTGTAAAACATGCATCTGATTTTCCCTAGATCAGGCTTAACTTAGGACCTTTTATTTTTTAGGAAAACATAGCATTATTAATGCAAGCAAGAGCATTCAAAAGGGTGTATACAAGCAATGCAGTATTCAATGGCATTACTTAACACAGTGAGCTATGCATTAAAGGCAAATGATTAATATATTAGTTAATAATTTAAAGCTGAGTAACATGATATTTTGTAAAAGATAAATTGTTTAATAAAAATTATTTATCTTAATTATTTAGTATAATACTTATTTTAAAATGCTAATTAAAGACAAGTGCAACACAAATAATACTGAATAAGTAAATAACGAAGGACCATGTACTAAATGATTAAGTAGTTAACTAATGTAATGTGTTTGACTTGAATGAGAAATATTAAACCGTAACAGATTAGAAGTTTCATGAATAATTAATATGTAATAACAACATAATTTAGATAATAAAACTATAAGAATACTTAGACATGAAGGAGAGAGTATACGTGTATAAGTTCTATGGCTACCTCTGTGCTTGGAAAGCTCCTGCTATTAGTTAGGAAGAGGTCTACTATCTTTGGCAATTCATTTTGAACACAGCAATAATAATGTCTTTTTTCCCCTCAAAGAGACTAGAGATCAATTCATTGCTATCATTTAAGATAAAACTACTACACTATCGGATGTCTACAAGAAATATGCCATGAAAGAGACCAGTGATGAAACAAAAAAACAACAAAAGCGATCCAAATCAAGAAATCACAAACAAAATAAAAAAATACAGAGAGATAATGAAAATCCAAAAATCACACAAGTTCTACAGAGGTGCTCAATTGCCACCGCACCTGTTGCCCAAATTCCAGCTCACCAATGGATTGCACCAACGCAGCTAGCCAGTAAACATCAGAGTAAGGGTTTCCGTGGTTATCATTGTACTGAAAAGAAATTAAAAAAATTAAAAATTCAATCATGCCAGCACCTGATTATGATGCTAGTCTATGAAATCTGAGCAACTATTACTTTCCAAGAGAAGAGAGCAAATGTGTGTGTGTGTGTGAGAGAGAGATGATGAGAGAGAGAGGAGAGAGAGAGAGAGAGATGAAATCTGAGGAGAGAGAGAGAGGGGAGAGAGAGATTAGAGAGCAAAATGAGAGAGATATATAGAGAGAGAGCAAATGAGAGAGAGATATAGATATAGAGAGAGAGATAGAGAGAGCAAATGAGAGATATAGGGATAGAGAGAGAGAAAATGAGAGAGATATAAATAGAGATATATAGAGATAGATAAATAGAGAGAGAGAGAGAGAGAGAGAGAGAGAGAGAGAGAGAAATGAAAATGAGAGAGAGAGAGGAAATGTGAGAGAGAGAATGAGAGAGAGAAAGCAAATGAGAGAAAGCAAATAAGAGAGAGAGAGAGAGAGAAAGCAAATAAGAGAGAGAGAGAGAGAAAGCAAATGTGTGAGAGAGAGAGAGATTCTGAACAGTAACGTGTACCTTTAACAACTGTAAAATAAACTCAACAGCTTCTTGTGGGCTCTTATGATCTGCACCCCTAGCCATTGCCACCGCATGAGGAATAGCCTAAATATTCCAAAATTAAACAATGACTTATATGCAAAACATTCACTAGGGCAAAAGGGTCAACTTATGCAGAAATAATATCACAAACTGTCAGGGTCAAAAAGGCAAGATCTTAAAATATTTAAAGCAGAGACATCTCACCATATTACCTGAAGGACAAAGTACTCTGGAAAGTCATGAAAATCATTTGACCTGGCACAATTGAACAAATAAGACTAAATCCTCTATGAAAATTAAGTAAATATTAGGATTCTGTTCAATTAAGTTTTAGAACTTTACAACGTACAGTCCATTTTAGGAAGTGATTTTCTTGTTAGAAATGGAAACAGAAAGCTAACCTAGGTAGCCCAATTGTTGCATCATATCTTCTGCTCTTATAAAAGCTTAGCAAATTCTGCAGACCAGTCCAATCAGTTTCCTGCAAAAAGAAATAAATAAATAAGTAAATAAAAATTTAGCAACAAAGTACAAGATCAACCCATAGCAAGTAAAACTGCATGAGATGAAAATGAGAAAATGTTTCACGGTTTCTTTTGTTATGATATGAAATAAAAGATTTTCACTGTTGAACGAGATAGTAAAAAAGAAAGAAAAAAAATAGAAGAAATGCTAGCACAATTTCTAATTAAAAAACCACTCAGGAAGTAATACAAGTGGCATCATTTAACCAGATGCAATACAAGTGGCATGAAATTATTCATCAAAACTAGATAATGACCAAAACACCCTGTTCCAGTTTTTAGCTCTCGTCATGCTTAGACCATAAATGTCAAGAAGTCTTAGCTTGTTACAAAAAATCCCTTCTTTTTTATTTTTATTTTTTTGAGGAAAATATTTTGTTTCATTGATTGTTTATAATCTAGTACATCAGGTTACAAATGGAGGTGATCTCCTCACAATATGTGAGGGAAAATTCACTCCCTCTTTAGCTAAAGAGTCTGCCACTGAATTGGCATCTCTTGGAATACATAGCCAGTCATTAACACATATTAATGCTAGAGAATGAATCTCGTGGAAGATGTATAACAGCCTCCAAGGTAAAAAATCCCTTCTTTCTTTTCTAGGATTAGTAGAAAATTTTCCAAGTTGATTTATGAATAGCACAAAAGAAGTTTCTACCAGTCCACATATCACAACATCTCATATAAAATGTCAGTCCACCTCAACGTGTTTGGTCTTCCATCAAAGACAGGATTGCTCCAAATAAATGTGATACTTTGATTGTCACACTTCATAACATTGGGGGCCTTTTATAGGAACATTTAATTCATTTAGAACTGATTTCATCCACAACAACTCTCAATATGCACCATTGCTTGATATTCTACTTCAGCACTTGACCAGACCACTACCTATCAAACCTTTCCCTGAAATGCCCGTCTAGTATCTTAACATATACTGGACAACCTCAAGATGAAATTTCCTCAGATAGTCCACAGCCTAGCTTACAACACACTGCAGATGAGATATCTAGTCTAGTGACGGCAGCATAAGTTTTTCTACAAAATATTCTATACCCCCTGTATCCTTTTTTCTGGAAAGTGAACTTTTTATTGATAAAATATCAGTAGTAGTACATATCAGATTAGAATCTTTTGAAAATTTGTAGTCTCAGTTAATAAGGCAACTAAGGACCCATTACAAGTTGCTGCCTGTGTACACCAGATCTCGCTAATTCATCAGCCAGTGAATTGGTAGATCTGGGGACTCTTGACCAAGCTATTCTCCATTCTACTATTTTGTCTGAGACCGCATCATATGCATGCTTGAGATTCCAGAGAGGCTTGCATTATTCACAGGTCCATTTGATGACTAGGGTGGAATCCCCTTCTATCAGTATATTACTGAATCGCGGTGAGTGTATCGGCCCAATACCAGTGACCAGCATCATTTCTAACAACACCTCTGACTCCCCGGTTCTGGATTGCCTGGTCACGGATGGCTAAGGATACCCCCCATATCCTTGGCAGACAACATATATCATCCGTGTACACAGGCAACACTATATACCTCCGACTGCTTGCTTTTTGTGAAATATTTCGCAACAGCTTTGCACAAACATTCGTTAGTGAGACTCGGTTGAGCTTGTCAACTTAAGGCCTCAGGGTCTGACAAATACAGATAGATTCCTCCAATCGATACACCTTATAAGTCTCCCCGGACCAACATACCAGTAGGTTGCTCTAATAAATCTCTTCAAGCAAGTCATCATCGTAGAAACATTTTGTCAAATTTAACTGATACAAAAAACATTGCAAATTGTTTGCCGCTGAGATCAGAATTTAAACTAAAATGAAGCAACCAACTAGAGACCAATCAGCATCCTGTATTTTGGGAGCACATCGAAACCTCTTTGCAGAGTTGGCTCCTCCTAAGGTGCAATTCTTCATTTGGACCGTCCTCCATGGGAGGATACTTACTAGAGATGTACTAGCATGAAGGGGGTTTACACTTCAATCACAGATTTGCCCCTTATGCAATAACATGGTAGAGACAGTGGAGCATCTATTACTGTCTTGTGAGTTCACTTGGAGGATTTGGTCGTGGTTTGCAGATAAGTTTGGTTGCTCATGGGGGATACCAAGTTCTCTGGGATCTCTTATCAACTTATCCCAAACACACCTATCCACCACAGGGAAGTTGATGTGGAAATCCCTAGTAGCTTTCCTCCCATGGGCCATATGGGAGGAGAGAAACAAAAGGATCTTCCAAAAGAGGAGTAGACAGTGGGAGGATGTTGCCTTCCTGACACAGAATTATGTAATCCGGTGGCTAGTGATGCAAGGGAAGTTGAAGGACAGCAGCGTAGCAAGGGCAGCATGGTTGACAGTTGCTACTACCCCTATCCAGCATCCACCAACTGCACCGGTGACTTGGACCCCTCCACCAGCAGGGATGATTAAAATCAATTTTGACGGCTCATCACTAGACAGTCCAGGACCAACAGGTTATGATGGTATTTTCAGGGAATTCGAAAGGAGAGATTCTGATGTCACATGTTGGGCCTTTGGAAGTTGTTTCCACTTCGGCTGAGGTTCATGGAGTGCTTCATGCACTAAGATATTTCAGGCAACACCTCTCCGGTGTCTAAGTGGTTGAGGGAGATTCAAGCAATGTTATTGGATGGTGTAAACAGACGTCTGCACCCCCATGGAGGTTTCAGTATATTTTTAGAGAGATCTTTGACCTAGCTTCCACATATGTTCATGAGTGGCATTGTATTTCTAGATCAGCCAACTCGGCGGATAGTTTAGCTAAGGGGTTCAATTCTTGTCTTCCATTGTGAGAGTGTCCTCTCCTTACGTAAATTAGCTTCTCATTAATCAATAAAACAAGCACTTTCCTTAAAAAAAAAAAAAATCATACAAGATGTAAATCACTAATGCTAAGGGGTTCAGCAACAGGGACCTGACATCAAGATATACCAAGAGTAGCTCTGGGAAAGGTATCTCCGACCTAGGAAAGGATCTACCTTTTTCAGTGTCACACTTACGACCATCCTGACTGGAATAGGAGACAACTTCATATGGTTGAAATGGAGACACCTTCAAGGCACCTATAGAAAAAAAAGAAGAATGCTCAAGTGACATCAGCAAATACATAACTCTACCTAGTAAGCTGACTGTTCTACTCCTTCGGGAACGAGAATAACCAAGGAAGACACTTAATAAAAGTTGTGAGGAGAATTTGCTTTCAGGAAAACCTAGAGCATGAAGAAAGCATGCAGACCTGAACACACATGAGCTCATAGAGAACAACTCACAGTATCAGCTAAAGGAATTTAACACCAAGAACCTATAATGGCACACATGACTAAATAACATGCAGTAGGCATTGTATCACCCTAGTAGGACGTAGGAATAGTATTTGTACTGTCAAAGTTTGTGACCCTCAAGGAAACGGTGAATTTTCCTTTCCTAACTTAGAACCTCAACCTTGAATCTTCCACAGTAACTCATTTCGACCAATGTAGAGGTTCAATCAACTTACAGTTGCAAGGGGTTGGCATGGACTTGTCTTTCTCACCCATGCCTCCCTTCTTGTAATTTATTGTGATATCTCCCTTTCTTCTGACATTTACTTATGAATCACACTCAATCTATGTACATACATATAAAACATAAATGCAAACGGGAGAGAGAAAAGTGATTGAGTGAATGAATAGTTTCATTAGGATAATGACATCCTCAATAGAGACTCATGCAAAGGAACTACAGAACAATCAGTAAAAACTACCTCAGAAGCGGTATTTGCCAAAGCATATGCTGCATCAATTCTAACCCTCCAAAATGCCTGAGCAGCAGAAGATGATTAAGAAATGCCTCCCACCAGTGAAAAATGACATATATGCTCATTAAAAAGAACTTTAAAATTTAATGAAAACAAAGAGAGAAAATAAAAACCTTTGAGTCAATCAGAAAATTATTAAGAGCATTAATGACAGAAAACAAGTGTGGGGATAATATCTCTAGTGCTGCAATTGCTTGTGCCTGAGCAACTACGTCTTTATCCTTCTCCAACTGGTTGATCTGAGCAAAATGTCCAAATTTTAGAAATTTTTATCTCATATACAGCTGAAAACTGAAAAACGTAGATCTATTCGATACAAACAAGCAAATAAATAAAGAAGACTAATTTTGAACATAAACCAAACAACTTAAAGCGATTCACTAAAGCCAAGATACAGGTAATCAAACACAACACCTGAATTTGTGGGTTTGCTTACAAAAGGTTTTAGAGATCCATCAACACAAGCAAATATCCTAGCTGAAGATCTGTGTGGTCATCGGATAACTCAGTCAACAACAGTCTCTAAGCAAACTCAACTTACCTGATCAAAATCAGTTTCTAGTTTGGAACAAATCAGGGTCAGATGTGGATGCTGTTGGCACAGCAACCAGTCCAAACTCTAACATGTTACTGTTGCTATAGAACCTCAAGGTATTTTGACTTAGAGATGCTACATTTTGGTCTTTACTTCATCCTGAATTGTAAGTGGTGAATGGAAGTTTGAGCAAAGAGGTATGTTTGTTCTTTTAAATATATTCACTTAGGTTCTTGGAAAAAAAAAAAGCTTCCAGGGTGAATGCAAAGCACAGCATTAGACTGGCTCTAAAAGTCTCTTGCTGCTCTGTCTTCCCCCCCTCCCCCTCTCTCTCAATTTCACTCTGATTGTCACGCGGCTAGATTCGACTAGGCCGATTTACAGCGCTTTGTCAATCTTCTGCCGAGTGCGGCCTAACTCCGAAGTCCCTCTCGATGTTAGTCAGCCTCCCAGGGTTGTCTTCACTCAAGAACGCTATGTTCTAAGTGGAAACGCGCAGCGGAACAATGGCTCAAGAAAGGGGCACGAATTTTGGAGGAAAACGATTCTATTCATTCAGAGAAACTGAATGTTCCAAGATGTTTTACAAGCTAGTTTACATGCCTATTTATAGGCTTCATGCTAGCATACAAAATGACCGAAAAAACCCCCTAGAGATAAGATAGATCTCTATCTCTCTATCTCTATCCATGAGTTTGAATTCAAACACCTTTGAATTCAAATCTCCTATCCTATCACCCATTTGAACTTAAGCCATCTTTCAAATTCAAATGGTTCTATCCTTGACTTGAATTCAAACCACCTGTTCAAATTCAAATCTCTGTCATTCGAATTCAATTGCTTTTGAATTCAAATGCCTCCAAGTTCAAATTCGAATTCCCCAATTCGAATTCTACCAAGTCCACAAGAGTGGCCCATTGCCCAATGGGCGGTCCGTCCATTGACCCATCTGTGGGCTACAAGGTTATCTTGGCCCGTTGCCCCCTGGTCCGTCAGTCCATTGACTTGTCCATTGGCTAAAGGGCTTGGGGTTGGGTTGGCCCACCAGGAACCCCAAGGAAAGTGCTCCACCCTAGTGAATGCATGGCCCAGTTGGCCTTTGGCTGTGTAAGTACTTGGTCCGCTATGTGCTTTGTCCATGCAAGCGGCGCCGCCCGTTACACTGATGCTTTATTTTCACACTTTGTTACATGGTATCAAAGAAGTGACGATCATGTCCCAACAAATCTCAACCAGCATTACCTTTCCTATTCTGATTTTTTATTTCTCCAAGAAAGGTAATCTGGCTGCATTTTTTATCTTTTAAGACAAAAATGTGCATTTTTTGTTTTAAAACTTAACCCTAAGGTCAGAGGCATGTGCCACAAATAATAAGCCTTTATGATTATCTCTTCTGATGGTAACGAGCGGGTCAAGTCAGTTTTCTGAAAACTTAAAATGATCTGAAACCCTGCTTGGAAACTCTGAACCCAACCCAAGAGGTTGGAAGCTTCAACCCACCCCAACCCAGAACCAACCCACCCCTCGAAACCCAAAGTTTTAAGTTTCTTGCAAATAATAGATTACATAAATTCTATATATATACACACACCAACTAGAAACAAAAGGAAAAAGTTTTCCCAAATGTATATCCTATGATAGACAAAAGGAAGCTGAAAGCATCACTTACCCACATCTGAACAGGTTGGTGAAAGTGAACTTCTGCCAAGTATTCCATCTCTGGATCCACTCTAATCCACAACAAGGGAGATTCTACACTGATAAAATAAAATAAAAATGTTAATAATGAAAACAACGAGCAGAAAAAATCTTTAGAGACAGTTCACTTTCCTCAAAAAAAAAAAAAAGCTTTAGAGACAGATGTTAAGCAATTTGAATTTTCCCAAATGTATATCCTATGATAGACACCTGAAGAGGAAAATGTTTGAGTCATCCATGCCCTTGCACATCTCCCAAAGAACTTTAACATTTTTTTGAAGATAATGTAAAGAAGATACAATGGTAGGAAACGAAGTTGTAAGAGTACAGAAGAATCATACTAAACCAAAATTATCATATTGAGAATTTCATTCATAAAGTTATATGGGAAACATAGTGAGGTAGCAGCTCTTTCTACTTGTGTGATCTGTATCAGCATACATAGATAACATGCATGAGCAGCTCCAAACAGAAATTTTACAAACAACCAATATGACTAAGGAGAAGCTAAGATACCTAGAGCGTGTTTCAATCAGGGGTGGACCATCACCGTTATCATCAGATCCCTCAGGTTTGGACCCTTTTTTAGGCTTCTGAATCCGCTTTGCTGCTAGTTTTGCATGGCATTGTATCTCAAGAAGCTGACACGTCTCTCCTGCCATAGGCAGACTTGGATGATCATACATCCCATCAAGCTCATGAACCCTTATGCTCATCATGCCAGGCCAACCCACATCCCCTTCTTGACTTTCTGCATGAGGACTAGCTTTGTGAACTGATACTGCTGGTTCTGAGGATACAGTACAACCTCGCAGTACAGCTAACTCAATCATATTCCTCCTTTTGTTGTATGAAAATCCCATCCTTTAAAAAGATATGATGCAGGATAAGATGAGAATGAGGGTCAAGCAAGCCATTTTGATAAAGATTCCATGATAGTGAGTAACTTCAGCACACCTCAAGACTGGACATCCACTACACCCCACCCAACGTGGAAAAAATTCCTTTAGAAATGGACGTTCAAGATTTCCAATCTTATTGGCAAAGTGTCTGAACTGCAAAATTTTGAGATAAATCATTTAGTACAAGCATGCTCCGTTTCAAAAACATAAATTTTTTTTTTTTTAAAAAAAAAAAAAAAAAGGTACACTCAAATATCTAGTTCATTAAGAACAATAAAAAATATGCTTCTTGAAAAAACAATGAAAATTGCCAGTCCCAAATGGTAGTTAGTAACTTCAGCAAAATGAACATCGGCTCAATGTTCCACTATTTAGGTTGAGAACAATGAGAAAAGAAATTTTGAGCTAGCTTCTAGGAGTCACATAAAAAGGTCCACCAATGGCCTTGGAGATTCATTAGGTAACGAAGAAGTCACTCTCCATAGCTCATTGTAAGAGTTCCTTCTTCTAGATGTTGGTTGATTTGGCCTTTTAACATAATACAACTATTACCTCATTGTAAGGGCCCTCCCTAGCACGTAATCATTGTTTCTCATTGAATTAAAAATTGCCTTGTTTGAAAAACAAATATAATACATCCATATCTCGAAAAGTGAATAGCTAACTGATAGAACATATCATCAACAGATCTTGGAGTGTGCCTCCATTAAACATGCATCAATTGGAGTGGAGTCTCCCTCGAATAAAGAAATGTGAAGCTATCGCTGTGGCAGAATGATGCAATACATCAAAATATGGAAGAACTAAATAAAGATTTTTTTTTTTTTTTTTTTATGAATTGGTGAACCTTTTCTTCATTGAAATAACAGCACATAGAGCAGTGTTACAGCTGTAGTATTACAAGAATAAATCTAGGGATACAAGGACAAGAAGAAAGGTAAAGCTGCAAGCTGTTATCTTTTAAGGCATGACTTCATCTCTATCAATAGTTATGCTGCTGCTATCAATTGCTCTATTGCAGTGTCTGTTCTAAGGCTTCCTTGTGAAGTTCCACTCTTTAGCTAGTTTGTCTGCTAAAGAGTTCACAGACCTGGGTACAGCCTTGTATATTGCATTACAGTTCTTCAGCAGATCATAAATTTATTTCAGTGTTATCTTTATTTTTTGGAACTGGTGGAATTTTATTCATTCATTTCAAATAATAATTGCAATGTAAGAACACTGGGCATTAGTATTACACTCAGGAATCTATTACAACATCCATTCAGTCAATTGATACCCCCTTTTAGCTAATGCATCTGTTGTTAATTTTCTATTCTAGGTATCTTGTTCCTAGCTATATGTCATTGTTCCACCATAGAGTCAACCTCATCAAATATGTACTTCAGTTTCTATGGGGGACCTTTGCTATGCCAGCCAATAACTAAGGCAGAATCTCCCTCAAGATTAAAGGTGCCAAAAAATGTTGCTTGTAAATTTTTAATCCTCCAAGCAAGGATATGGATTCGGCTTCATTGGAAGAACATACCCCAATTGGACCCTTGTAAAATAGGAGTTGTCCATCATTATTTCTTATTACTCCTCTCACTCCTGCAAGACCTGGGTTACCTAGCGATGATCCATCAAAATTCAGCTTCAGCCACGGCATTTGTGGGGCAGACCACTTTTGCAAAACTGGAGGCTTTGGCTTTAAAAGGTGCATCACCACCTCCAATGCTTTTGGATAATTGATGAAGGGAATGGAGTAAGGCCAACCAAAGTTTGGGCCCATTGGAGGGTATTATGTCATTGCACTTGAAATCACTATCCCACAGAAGTTGGTCTCAGTTGTGAATAAATAAATATTACCTAAGGACATGATGTCACCCCAAAACCACACATCTTTGTGAAAGAAGTGAAGACAATAGTACTTCTGGTAACACCATCTTTAGAGAGTATCTGCCACAGAATTGGCTGATCTTGGTATATGGGACCAAGCTATGCGCCACTCTGTTATTATAATGTCTGACATTTCATCATAATGAGCTTGAGATGCCAAGGCAGTTGGGTAAGTCCCGCAGCCTAGTCTATGGCAAGCTTAGGGTCACACTCTATAATAATAGGCATAGATTGTATAAAAATAGTCAATAATCATTAGATGAGATCAAAGATGCTTTGCTAAATCAGAATGTCATATGGTCCAACATACTGAGAATGGCAAACTCTTTCGCTGATTATCTAACTAAACAGAGGGTGCATTGGACAGAACTACAAATAGGGCATATCAAGTGTCTTCTTAAACTATATTAAAATCCAGTTATAGCTAATTTTGAAGCTGTCAAGCTAGCAAAGGAAGGAACAACAAAGGATACCTTGATAGTTGAAATGATCTCAATTTAGCACTGCATACATGTACTGCTAGTATATGACTAATATAAACATATGTACCATGTACCAATTGTTTTTAGAAAGCAGAAAAATTTTCACAATTTCAAAAACAAAACAAAAAAAAAAAAAAAAAAAATCCAGTTATAACCAACACTGGATCATAAAAACAATGGAACAAGGAGTAGCTTATCTAAAAACTCAACAAGATGAAACATGCCAACTTAATAAGCTTTGCCATGTACGCCCCATTTTTTGTTGTCAAGAAAGATATATGAACCAATCATACTACCAGAAATTATAGAATCAGATGACCCAAGTTTCGCCCAAAATTTAGCTACGACAAATTATTAACAGCAAAACTGCAAAACAATACAAAACCCTATGAAGTGTGCAAGGCCTCCAATTTTATATTAACAAAACTTAAAAGGTATCACGAAAACAATTCATACAAGACAACATAGTAGGAATGCCTAATACAAAAATGAACTGAACTAAATGAACAAAAACAAACTAACTGCAAATCTGGGATTGTTACCTCTTTCGTACTGAGAGTTCTTAATGCACGTGTTTTGTCTTTATTTTGAGCACGGGCAATAATAATTTGTAAGATCTGAAAAAATAAAATGAATCAAAGAGAAAGCAGAAAAAAAACAAAACAAAACAGGGCACACGCCGAATAATAAAACAAGTATACATGCAGGTGCATAGAAAATATGAAGCAAGTAGTTGAGGTCAATTGTCACTTAGTTCATAGGGAAGAAGCTTGACAATGAAACAGTTATTTTCATTACCAGAAATCCGGTAATTCATGAGCAATTATAGCATGCTCAGGTAGATTCCCACTTTGTTCAAGAGCGACGAGCAATTTTGTAACTACTTGATAGACTAACTTATTAAATTAGCACATTGATGTGTTTGCCAAGGCCTAACAAAGAAATCTTGAGGTTTTCTATAAGAAACTAGAGCTTGTTGTTATTTCTGACTGGTCATGATGTCCCACTATTGTAGCAGTATACGTGTCATCTCAAAGGAATTCTATGCTTCATTTTTCATGCAATTCTCAGTAGTATTCTTTGAGTTAGAAGAGTTCAAGCATAGAGTGGTTTAAGTATAATTCCAGGGTTTTTTACTTGAATAGTTAATGAACAACGGGTCATTCTCTGACCTTGACAACGAGAGACCCTTGGGTAACCACTGCAAGTAACATCACAAGTATTCCAACAAAAATCATGCTCACATGATTAACTTAACCAAGAATTTATCAAACTCGCACCTTGCAAAAGGATTCAGGACCCATCTGCTTCTCCAACATTTGAAGAATCGCCACCTAGCATCAACAAAGTGGAAAGGAAGCATGAGACATTTCGTGTCAAGCCCCTGTGATTCAAACAAGGTAAGTACTTACAGCTTTCCAAGAACGAATTTTCCCATAAAAGCCTAGGTTTTGGGTTCCATATAAGTCAGCAGAGGCTGCAGAGGAGCTTAAAGCAGTTATCCCACTAGTATCAGCAGCACAAACCGCACAATTTGCCTGTATAACATTGAAGGAACATTAACTGAATTATGGCTAGAGGACGAAGCAAAAGCTTCTTCAAAAGTTGTTAGTTCCAGAAATGTATACCAACTAAACACAACAACAATGCAGCACTTGTCTCCACCACTTACAAACTTTAAACATGATACCAACTTTAAGATACTTATCTCAACACCAACAAAAAAAAAAAAAAAAAAAAAAAAAAAACAGAGAGAGAACTTTGAAATAAGATGAATAGCACATCTATCCTGCATAGGATACACTAAGTTAGAGTACAAAGAAAGACTCCAGCTTCCTAAAACTTCTGTATTGCAACATTTCCATATAAATCAGTATCACTTGATCTGATAACAGTGGTTCTTTGAAATTCGTAATACTAGCTGCTTAGATATTTAACTCGGACATCATCTACAGCACAATACGTATTTGGCGAATTTCAGGAAGAGACCTAAAGATTTTATGATTTCTGTCCAAATTAAATTGTGTGAAACTTGTGCAGAATAATGTAATTTTATCAAAAAAAGGATATAGCTTCATCCAAAAAGACTAGCCAATTTAAAGGCCTTCTCATAATACTAACCACGGAATATTTCCTAATACTAATGCATGTGATTTTTAACTTTCACTAACACTCCCCTTGCATTGGTCCCTAGTACCTTAGAGTCACTGACAGTCTCTTCCTTCATCGATCTATTACTCCCATGGGTAAGATGTTATGGAAATCCTTAGTTGCTTTTCTTCCGTGGTCGGTTTGGGAAGAAAGGAATAAAAAGGTCTTTCAGGAGAAGGCTGCACAATGGAATGAGGTGGCTTCCTTGATTCAGAACTGCATCATACTAGTGGTTGAAGACAAATTGCAGGATGGATATGTTTTTAGGTCAACTGGGTCAGTTCTTGCCATCATTCGCAGCACACATTCCCCTGTCACACCGGAGATATGGTCCCCACAACAAACGGGGTTATCAAGGTCAACTTTGATGGATCCTTAGTGGTTTAAGGAGACTCAAGCAATGTGATCGGTTGGTGTAGACAAACATCCACCCCAACCCGGAGATTCATGTATTTGCTTAGAGAGATCTTCCATTTAGCAGATGCATATATCTATGAGTGGTCATGTACCCCAAGGTCCGCCAATTCTTTGGCGGACACACTAGCTAGAGAAGGGGTTCATCTTTCTTCACCAACAATGAGGGCATCCCCACCATTTGTACCCTAATAGTTTCATCATATCAATAAAAACAAAGCATTTTTTCTCTTAGAAAAAAAAAAACAATAATAATAATAATAATAATAATAATAATCTTGCATCTATCCAACAAAAGGCAACTTGAGACCAAGATGTGAATAATAAACAAGGTGAATACTGTACAGTGGCAACTGAATCAATAGAACATAGGTTTGCTACCATGCTAAATTGAATCCAGGTTCAATTTTGCTAACCCAACCCTAGTAATAACCACAAAATTTAGTTAATCCTGAATTATATGAGATAGGTCTATCACTCCCCCTCATATGTGAACCCCTCTTTAAGGTTCCAACACATAGTCAACTTTGAGCTGAAGTCCATGCATAACCATCTCTTCTAGATGTTAAAGTGGGTTTAGGTCAATTCTATTATGACCAACTTAGTCACGAGTCTTTCTTTCCGACTGTTAACGCAGATATTTTCTAACAATCAATCTATGTAGAGCAGAGATATCAGGAAAGGTCTCATGACTTGAATTTGAGTGGAAGAGGAGAAATGAAGAGAAAATGGTCGAAGAAACAATAGATTAATCAAATAGCATGGGAGAGAATCAACTAGGATTGACCCATTTTTCCAACTTATGACATCAACTGTGATAAAAAATGAAACAATGTACCTCTGCCCCTAACTCCTCAGATATGATCCAAACGAAATACTCCTCTGAAAAACTAAGCCAACTGAATTTATGTTTTCTAACACAATAAGTGGGAAAGAAAGTGACCAAGCAGCCAAATAGTTTCAGTAACTATATTGTGAAACAGAATGAATCAAAATGTTGGGAAGACCCCCTCTAGTGAGCACTCTCAAGCTCAAACTCCATGGAGATTCACAAGCCAATCCAACATCTGGGCATGTGGAAAAAGTTTTTGTGCTATCATTGAAAAAATTATACCATCGCAGAGTGTTCTCTTACAACCCTCCCACAGAGAACCACGACTTCAAGATTGGAAAAAATTTAGAAACTTCCTTTCAGAATGTTCTTCTTTAATTGCTATAGCAGAGTGCACTGCCCCTTCATATGGATGAGGAGGTTGGAATCTCTAGACGGTAAGCCATAGGCATGTCCTTTATGATCTTTCCAATGTCCTTGCAATTATGTGGATCACAGCAATGTCGAAAATCGGCTACAAATGATCCCTGAACAATCTGAATTTGGTGGTCCTCTGTGGCCAGCTCGTTGAAGTTTGGTTGTATTAAAACAGTGTCATGGAGGAGCTATGAACCGCATACATTGAATCACTCTCCAAGTGGATTGTTAAGTAATGAAGCCATTCGAGTGAAATGACTTGTTAAGTAGGGAGTTTGTTTCCTTCTGTTTGCATAGGCTGTATAGCAGATTTGTTACCTAAAAAAGGAGCTTCTCTTCAGTAACTTTTGATAAGAGAGGCACCTTCCTGAATTTATTTTGATTTAAAGCACCATTTCAAAAGAGAGAGAAAGAAGGGAGGGGGGAAGGGTGAGCGGATCAATGAACACCTGTATTTAAAGTACAAATCTAAACTACAGACTGCAAAAAATGAAAATATGCAAACCAAAAGAAAGTGAAACAGCAGAAGTTCATTAACAAATCAAAATAGCATAAGCAATACACCTGAAGACCATAATGAAGCAGAAACAAAATGAAACATGAACAAATTGCACAAGAAACGAATGTGCAGACCTTGTAGCGTCGGTAACGCTCTTCATTATTACCAAGGGATCGCTTAATAAAGGAATCAGCAAGGAATCCAGCAAGACCATCCAATAACCATTCTGCGGTATAAACAACACAAAATCCACTTGTCATTCTCGAAACAAAATGTGCCAACAGTAGTCACACACAAGTATTTACCATCATTGGGTGTCTCGGCAGTTATGTATACCCCAAACCATTGCTTTGCCAGGGCATAGGCAAGTTTGATCCTAGTGTCAATTGTCTGAATAACAAATTACAAACATAAAACAGTCAAGAATAATCCTAAGGGAAATAAGAATATAATTAATAATAATGATAAATACATCTAAAAGGTCAGTGTTCTGAGAAGCAGAAAGAGATCCATCGAATATTGCCTGTCTTTTTGTTGAGTAAAATTTTATGTAGAAGACAATAATGACTTATATTTTTTTAAATGAATAATAATCGTTTATATTATTATATACAATTATATTCATAAAGTTACAGTTGTCATAGGCATAATCATAGGGTTGCGTGATGGTTTCTAGTATGAAAGAACTCATATCCTAGCAAACCATAATTTAAGAAAATAAACAAAAATACTAAATCTAAAAATAATGTCTAAACCATATAAAATAAAAAATGGATGGACTGTCAAAAAGGAAAGGATTGAGCTAGAACAAGTATACGATTTAACAGCTTTCATGATAAACTCCAGTAACCTAGATTTCTAAATTATGGAAGTTCATCACCAGAAAGCCATGTCGTTGATGCATAAGCCCAGAAAAAAAAAAAAAAAAAAAAAAAAAAAAAAAAACACAGACCTGATCAATAACCTTCTCATCGAACAATAGTTGAGAGCTAAATATGCAAGTGGAAGCTCCCAAGCTCATCGGAGATATAAGCATCTCAGGTGCAAGGAAAATTTGCTTATAAGAACCCAGGGGAAAGGAACTGGATAGATAATCCTCGTAATGGCTGAAAATTGAGGGAAAAGATTAACACCATAGAAAAATATAAACAATAGAGTTGCACATTCGAAGTGTAAATTGAATGTCCCAACTAACTGTTTAGCAAGTCAACGAATACATAGCAAAGACTCACTCTTCTATCACTAAAATGTACTTCCTTCACTGCTAGTTCATATATCTCAGTTTCTGTCAAATTGCATCATATTTACTGGTTACAAATAGTATGAGTTTCCATAGTAACAAAATGCACAAAAATCTGGCTATTAGCTTTATCTTCACACTACATACAGATTCCAACAGATTCTGTAGAAGCGTGGTCAGATTGAAAAATCCCACTTACTTAGATATCCAAGCTAATAAACAACTAATACACTAGCAACCAGATAACTTCCTTTTTCAGAGATTTCCCATTCAACAAGTTCTTTTGCAAGCCATAAAGAAAATAGCCCAAAAATCCCACGAAAGGTCAGACCTGAATGCATTGTAGAAAAATGCAACCGAGTTGCGGAGCTTTGGTAGGTCAGTAGACAGACACATGTGGGACAAAACACTGGTATGCCTGTCAGGTAAAATTTCAAACGGTGCAACTGCCAAGGATATCCAGCCAGCAGAAACAGGAATACCCAACTTGTAAACATAAGTTTTGCGGGGAGGATCATCGTCAGTCAGAACCTACATGAAAGCATTAGAATGACATATCAAAATGGCAATACCAAGAGATATCTCATAGTTAAAATCAGACAACTGTTTTCATAATAGTAAAAAAAGTGGACAGCTGTGAGAACCAACCTTATAATCAGTCAGTTATGCATTGTAGTCATTATATTTCAATCATGCAATCATTGTTACTAACTAGAACAAGTTCAAAAGAAATAGTTGCTAACTGCAAGCACCATAACCTTGTAACTGGGAAAATGCAGGCAAAAGTTTGCCAATGGGACATTGTCTTCATAGAAAAGGGATTCCATCTTCATAAAAAAAGGACTTCATAGTTACAAAAAAGGAATTGCATCCTTATAAGAAGGATGCTAACCACTTTTTTTTTTGAGGAAGATACTACCACTTTTCTCCACAGTCTAATAAACATAGAGGATAGGTAGATGTGGGTCAAGCAACTGTAAAATCCAAATTATTTGGTCGACAAATCATTTTTGAGAGACCCTTAGAAACTTACTCATGGCTCAAGTAGCTTACCAAGAACCAAAAATGTTGCCAAATAGAAATCAAATACAACATGGAAATTGTAGGAGTGGGTTCACAACCTTTGACCATTGCCAATTTCTTCCCAAGTGCACATTTAAACCAATCAGCAATAGCCAAATCCTCTGGAAGGACTAGCTAGATTGCAAATATGCCAAACAGCTCAAATTAAAAGGTGTTCTGTCGTATATCAAAAGGCCATGCTTTCCCAAGTTAAAACCTATAGGATTAGCTTACATGACAGCATAGAGGAAGAGAAAAGAACTGTAAATGGAAAGAAGAGGTCGTTATGATTTCAATGCCATTTACAAGCATTGCCATCCTCAACATGAAGTGCTTGCCAAAGATTCAATCACTTGATTTGTACAGACAATGCCAATAGGATCTAATGCAGTTGTATCCAAGAGGCATAATGAGGTCATACTATTTTGGAACTTCAAAAGGCGGTAGGAGAGCCGGTCTTACACTTCATTTGTGCGAAGCTGCATGGGGAGTTTACAGAACATTACCATAGACGTAAGAATATTTCACCTAACCATTTCTCTACAAGAAACTGGCATGCATGAAGACAAAGAAACAAGACTGCCTTATTACAAAAGGGAGATTAGAATTTTTTTGGTGACCTATTGGACGTCTTTCCCTTTCCAGTAGGTACACCTAAACTAACAAAAGCACAAACTTAAGCACCAGCCATGCTTGTGTCTTTTAAGACGCTTACTTGGAAGAGAAGAGAGAAAAGTGTTATCACAAAAAGTGTTCTCAAAAAAAAAAAAAAGAAAAAAATAAGAAAGGGAAAGTTTGTTGCCTTGCAAAATAACTGTAAATGAAACCTTGGAAAAAAGAGAGAAGCAAAGTAACAACATCGATCTCGGTTGGCACACTCATAATTTTATGTCTCCAGATGAGACGTGTGTCTCAAGAAAATTTGATGTCCACGGAAACAAGATATTTTTATCTACTGATGGAACAAACAATCCAACATTTTCTTTAAACTGAAATACGCTCAAATAAAATTTCACCTGATATAGTAAGATTCCATTGCTGACAGCCACAAGATTAGATTGAACAGTGAATTCCAGATCATAGCTGAACAGAGGTGCTAAAATTATCAATATAAATATAAATAACTAATGAAGATTAACAAAGAGCAAAATCCAGTACTACTTATACCTGCAACGCTGAAAGGGACTGTCAATACACGGGAACCAGCAATGTGCACGCCTTATTTGGTTATTTGTGTGGAGTACATCGGTACCAAAATGAATGCCACTTTCTGGTTTCTCTACCCAATAATTTATCCGAACAAATTTAATGTTCTGCAATAAAAGATAAAACAATGTAGTAAATAAGATTCAGAACATAATAAGGTAGAGATGGAATATTTTCCAGTAAATCACAATAAAGATTTACATAAGAGTTGATTTCTAGACAACTGATCAAATATATCAAATATATCAAATATGTATTTATATTTTTACTTTCATTTTGGCTTCTGATCAAACAGCAGATTAATATAGAGCATTTATAGATTTATATTTAAATATTCATTGATAAGTAACAGATTACTACAAAGATAAAAATTTATGAAGTGAATTTTAAAATATCTTTTTTCTTTGAGAGTATAAATTTAAAAGATTAGGCCCACAAAAGTTATACATTAAGGCAACTAATGACAAAGTCAAAGTAGACCTGTAGCATAGAGTGTTAGCAGAGACCCGAAAAGAACACTGAACAAACATAAGTGTCATACTGTACACTTCAACAGCAAAAACCTAGGATGAAGTGATTCATAAACTGACATATTGGTTCAGAGAATTCTGAATTGATTCCATTAATGACAAAAATTGATGTTTACTGTTTCTTCCCCGGATACCGCTACTATCCAAAGATCGATTTTGGCCATTAAAGATCCTAACCTAGTGACGCAATCAGTATAGAGTCAATCATGGTTCTTGAGGTCTTACACCAAACCACCTATAGCATTTTCTCTTACGTCAGTTTCCTAAGTTGGTAAAAGTCAAAGTATTCATGGTACTAACAGAAACCTCAAATACACTACTCAGGGAAGATAACTACATACTGCCGTTTAAAGGCCATGTAAAGCCATTCGCATAGGACAGCATGTACAATGTGTATTAACGCGAATTGCCTTTAAGCATAGTTGGCTAGTTTCAGATGTCTAACGTCAGCAGTTACCTCTTGTGCGGCCTGCCCATTAGGCTCGCTTTTTATCTTTGGTGGCTGATCACCTGCTGGTTGTGTTGATCTGTTCGACAAAATGAGGAGGTTAGGAGCCATTTCTTTCTCCAAAGTCTTCATATATGATGATCCCGCAGCGTCAGCAGCAGTATCGGGGCAGGATACAGAGCTCCATCGCTTCTCATCTTTTTCAGCTTCGTAATGGGGGAGGCAATGAAACTCAGCTGGTTCTCCATCTACCGACACGCTATCAATGGTCATATTATCAGCATGAAGACCAACAAGCCCATTGTCCGGAACAACAACTTCCAGCTCAGTGTACCTTTAACAATTGAAAACAAGGGACGATTAATTACATACAAGAAATAAAATAAAAATAAATAAATAAATAAATATAAAAAAAAAACTATGTCAGGAGAAGTATAACGAAAAAAAACCCAGCAGATAAACCACCCAGATCAATCCGGAGGGAATTCGTCACAATAGCCAACGGATACCCAAAATCCATCTTCTCTTGTCACGAAGTAATACCCGTAGATAAGCTGTCGTTGAATGTCGACCGCAATGCACAGCTTTTGATGGCGCACAGCAACCCCGGAACCCTCCTGCTTCTGTTCGTCATTCTTAGACTTCCTCGGCTTTGCCATTATTAGGGCTTCTGCAGAAAGCTCGACGCAGCAACAGAGTTTTGGCACTCCGTACGCGCAACGAATCAGCAACACTCATGGGAATCCGAGCTCCAAGGGCAACTCGCCGGGACGAGGAAGGCACTCCATCTTTCTAGTCCCTGCTGAAGGTAATCATCAGTCAATAAGATTCTGTCTGGGATCTTTGAGAGAGACGAGGATCCTCTCTATCGAAATGGCAAATAAACGTCCGAAGACTCCAAACATATTTATAGGGGTGAACTGAAGCCGGCCTTGGAGTCCCATACGAAATCCGGAATATCGGGAAAATTGTAAAAATGTTGTCTTTGAGAAAACGAAACGGGCCCGAACCTTTTCTAAAAAACCGACCGTCCGGACCGGTTTGGGTCAGAGCCGTTATTTTTCGGTTCGAGACACTAAATCCCAAAAATAGCCATACGGTATTTCTTTTTACATAATAAGCAATTAACCTAGACGGCTAGACCAACCCAACAACTTAACCAGCTAATTTGAATACCCTTAATCCATCAAACAATGGTCGTGGGTAGGCTCTGTCAATATTTGATGTCACTTGTCGCAGCCCATCACCAGACTTATCCGCGCTGCCGCGTCACCTACACAGTCGACACTCCAGTCAGCAAGGAGCCGTCGCGTCAGCACCAGTCAGCAGCCAAGTTACAAGTCAGCTTCTCCAACAGTTAAACACTAAACATGGTCACCAACCGAAGAAGCCGAGAAAGGACTGTGCGATCCTCATTCAATGGATCCGGGGGAAAAACCCTCTGGTCTTCCTCTTCTCTCAAAATAAGCAGTAGAAAGGGGACCGTGATCCCCATTCCAAGGATTGGCTCTCAACCACTGACAGAATCGACTACAAATAGCCAGAAACATTCTGTCGCAAGGGTTCGAAAACTGGAGTTTGAAATTCCTTTGTGAAGAGAAATCTTGTGTCAAGCAACACTCTCGCACACAGAAGCTCTCTCGAGTCAAAAGAAGTCAAGCAACTTGCAGTCCGTCGTTATTCAACAGTTCGACCGGAGTAGCTCTACACATTCACCGACAACGTCAACAAGTTATACACGCAGAATACAAATACTTCCGTTCGACCGACCAAAGCCGTCACCGTTCGTGCACACTAATTCCATAACTCATATTTCGACATCCTCGCCATAAGCTTAAACTTCATCAAATTCATACAAAGATCGAATCAGATGAAGCCCAGGAAATTGTTCTCGCATTCCTTAATATTCAAACACAATTGTAACACAAATTCTCTGTTATAAACGAATTACTCTCTGAGTCGCGCTTCTTCGCGGATCGGCGAATTTTCGGTGAAACAAATACATCATAGAGGGTGATCTCTTACAACAAGTTGTTGCAAATAGACCTCCAAAACCATCAAGAGGAACATGGTTCCAATCAATAGCTAGAGAAACAATAATACTCCATATATTTCTGAAAAATAAAATAAAATGTATAAATGTATTCGCCGTTTAAAAATAAAATAAAAATGATTGAGCAATTTTTGCACTTAAAGCGTCGCATGTAATAAGAATTTTTTGTCATTTATCAAGGCCTTCGTTGCATATTCTGATTAATATAGTCCACTTTTTTTAGCAGATTTGTAAATATTACTAGCATATAACGACGAGTGAACCCGTCTATAATAACCTGCCAACCACAGGAAGTCACAAACTAGTGCATCATCGTGGTATAGGCTAGTCACGACTGCTAGAGTTTTCGAAGTCTGCTAACACTCGATCATGATTATATATAGGCTACTCAGTTTCCATTCATCAAGATCTTTTATGATAAAAGAATTAAGAAAATAGAAGCAACAATTTTTTGAAGATCTCAGACGACACCATACCTAGAGGTGTTTTAAAAATTGTTAATTTAGTCGACCAGATCTCATCAGTTCCTTGAGAAGATCAATTCTCTCACAAAATACAGGAATTCTGGATAAGCTAACCTTATATCTTCAAGCTTATCCGCTTATGTTACTGGTCATAGTACCCTGACGAGAATATGATAACCACAAACTAAAAATCTGGTGATGCAGTTTGACTGCCGTTTAAGCCCACAATTGAAGGAAAGGATGCAGACGCCCACCATCTTAAATTTTGCAGATTAGCATCTTCACTTGGTCTCAAGTGTTTTTCTGCTTCCTTTTGCTCCTCTCCACTTCTAGAGGCTCCAACTTAAAAAGAACAGAAATCCCGGTAAAAGCCCCACTTGGACCTAGAATATGTTTCATCCTGATCGTTTCCATTTCAAACCAGATAATGGAGAAAAGGGACTAATTTTCCATCTCGGAGAACAGAATAATAAATAATAAGAAAAGCCATCGGCATGATCCACAAGGAGCCATCCAGAACTCAAATTATCTACAGAACATGCAAACCATCAAACCATTAAATGAACGCCACAAAATAGGCATAGAAGCCACTAGCTGGTTGCTGGAAAACGGATTTTTGACAAGAAGAGAATTAATGACCTCTCTTTGGGTGGCCACATAATCCCACTTGGCATTTCAGAAGTAGGTAATCCTTACTCTCTGGGTCAAAATGCTTTGGGTTGACAGAGACATTAGAGGAAACTCCATTTGTTCAAATGGCTTCAACAGGAACCATCCAAAGCTCAAATTTACTTCAAATTGCGAACCATCCAACCACTAACTGATCACCAAAAAATGGGCACTGAAGTCCTCGGTAGGGTTGCAGGAAAGAAATTTTGAGGAGAAAAGAAACCACTTCAGCAACACAATCCCGCTTGGCATTTTTAGCATTCTAACTGTCTGGAATCAAAATCGAAATGCTTAAAAGTTAGCAGAGACATTAAGCTAAATAATCTCTATATACATATCAGAACTGTGCACACTTACTCTATTGAATAAAAAAGCTGCTTTGGACCACGAGGAAATCCATTTCTTCAGAGTTCAACAGTTACATAGGGCACCGGCAAAGAACCCCCCCAGGTCCTTGAATTCTGGACAGTTATCTTTAGGTGACTTGACATCCAGTGAATCTCCTTCCCATCCTATTCATCTCCTCATTCCAGCCTCATGTCATCGCCTATGACATTTAAAGGACTCCTTTAGGTAGAAACCCACCCCTTCTAATTCAAAGCCAGCTGGTCACCTACGGAAGGGCTATTGGTCTCTTGGAAAATTGGTGAGGAGCAGTGTATGGTAGAAATTTGCTGGAAAAATTCCAGCCATTAAGCAAAATTGAGGATGATTCAAGCTTATTTGGTGCACAAGTCTCCACTCCCTCAATTCAAACCCCCCTGTGGAAGAATCTCTTCATCCCCATTGTAAGGAATGAAGTTAGAGATCTTCTGCTCAAACTGAAGTATGATATTATATTGCATGAAATTTCATTGGACATACGGATTGCTATACAACTGGCTGAAGGGCTGTTAATACACCATATCACTAAGCAATTGTTTCTGTACAAACAGGCTAATTCTACTAGCATCTGCAAGAAGTTTCTTTGGAGAAACATATTACTGTATAACTGACAGAATGGATGGTAATACACTATCTCCAAGCAATTTGTTTCTCTACAAAGAGGCTAATTCTACTAGCATCATAGATCTTATGGATTAGTTGATCCTGAGATTATCTCTTAGTTATTACATATTCTTTAAACTTGTCAGGGATGTTTATGTCTAGTACTCCTGAATAATCATCTTTACGCTGATACTCGTCTCTTTCCAATATCCTCAAAATGCAGCTGAATGTTTTAAAAGATTAAGCACACCATATATAGTTATTGATTTTGTCCTTATGCTAGTTCGCCTGAAACTGATTGCTTCTATGTGAGATATTGTATATCAAGACACAAAATTTCTCGTAAGAAAAGAGGATGTCTCACCTACCATATCTATTTCATCTTATCACATCTTTAAGCCATTCATGATATTATCAGCCACCTCAAGGAATTCACAACTACAATTTGTTCCCACTAGGGAAAGATAGACCCTAGACTGGCTCTTGATCGCCCAAGAGCTTCTCCATTTCAAAGCAAGCTTTGGTTCAATCGCAAGAATTTCACAGGCTAAACAAGGTTTAGTTCATATCCTATTCAGCATCTTAACAAAGATTTAAAAGAAGAAATAGTATACTCCTCAAGATGGAACATACCTGACAAACAGTCCCACCAAGAAACATCTGAGCTGCAATTCTAGCCAACATACAAATGGATTTCCCCTCTCAAGTGATTCGAGTTCCTTAACTAATCCACATAAAATTTTCTTAAGTGGCACCAATTCTAGCAAGATGCATCATGCAGGAGGAGAGACCACTGACAAGCTTCAGAGAATTTTAATTGCAACAATCCTACTTCTATTGATCAGGGAAAGGATGCAAACTGAGGATTTCCTTCTGCAGAGGCCTAAAAGGAGCATGGTGTAATTCATAACGAAATTTCGTACTTATTTGGTGCAAGACAACAATATCTAAAAGTAAGAAACGCTTCAGTTGTTCTTTTTCAAGGAACAAGAAAGAAAGTGCTTCCTCTTAAAATGGCAAGAGATGTCTATCTTGAGATATATTTTAATCGGCTAGTGCATTGTTGTCTAAAGTGGCTATGTATGTGATTGATGCCATTATTTCAATCTGAATCAAGCTGGAAAATAGAGACAGGACCCTTGTGGTGTCCTTATCATGGGTGACTTTAGTGCAATTAGGGGTGGATCGAAGCCAAGCCTAGCGGCTCGACCCCAACAAGTAGATGGAACATACAACATGCCACCATTAGGGAAACAAACCCTGGATGACACCCTTGACAATCACCTATTAAGATTTGTAGAGAGAATGGAAGATGGCTGAGGTGATCAAAGTGAGAGACAGTTTACAAAAATTTGCAAGGAAAAGGGTATGAGGAAAGAGAGAGGAAAGAGGGGAAAAAAGAGAAAAAGGAGGGAGAAGAAGATAAGGAAGAAGCAGAATGAGAGAGAAGTAATTTAGAGGGTTCAAAAGTCGCCTCCCTTCTGCTTAACATAATGGTAAATAAAAAATTACAATTATGCTTACACTACCTTTTTTTTTTTTTGAAAAAAGTTTTGCCTTATAGGCCTTTTATTAATTGAATATTGCATAGTAAATACTGTTACAGGTAGACTACACCTAGATCACATGGCTTCTTAAAGATATTACAACTTTTCTATCATGCCCTTACTACTTTCAACTCAACTGTAACAATGAAATTGAATTAACGGAATACTATTGAATTTAAAGACATCTGTTACAATTATGCCCTCGAGACTACAACTCAACAACTATGTAATGGAAATGATTGAATACAAGTGAATGAAAAGACGTGGCTGAAAAATAATGTGAATTTAAAAATTTATCAATTTCCAATAAAATAACAAGGTTAGCCTAGTAAAAAGGTCCCTATGTTGGACAGCTTTTGACAATAGTAATCTCCTTGGACATCCCATGACATAATAACAAGGTTGGTTCTTGCAATTTCATGCATGCACCTAACCAGGTATGGTATCTGAGACCCAACTTCATCATATTGTCACCCAAGAGCTCCACCCACAAGTCAATGGTACTCACAGTCCGCTACTAAGTAGAGTGATCCCCCTTTAGCTGATTGATTCCTTCGAGCCCGAGAACATGATTGGCCTCAGCTCACAAGACTAGACAGAAAAAAGGTCTTTGATTGTTGTGCGGTGACCATTATGCAATACCATGAGAGGAGTATGTCGTGTTGTATGTGGAAAAAGGATACATGTTTAGACATCATCCTACACTAGCATGATCTGCCCTTCCTAGAAACGATTGCTAACTTTTGCTATCACATGTCGTGTAGCTCCACTCCGATATGGCAGAATTGAGCCAAGCCAGCTCCAAACTTACAAGAGATCAGCTCAGCTCGATTTGGAAAACTCCAACTCGAGCTCGACCCTGATCCTTGAGTAGAGCTAGAGTGGTTGTACTATATTCTCATGGCTTTGATAGGGTTTGAATGCAGGAAAAAAATGAACAAAGGATTAATGCAGTGAAAAAGAAGCAATTGAAGTAGAAGAAGAAAAAAAAGAACTAGAGAAAAGATGCAATGAAAATGAAGAATAATAATAAAAATAAGAACAAAAAAGAAGAATAGAGTCCTGATTGAGAAAAACGAAGAAGAAAGGGTAAACAAATACGAAGAAAACTTGAAAATAAATAGTGACCATGAGCCTACAAACCTCTCTCAACAAGTAGCTGTTGACCAGAAAAAATAATGAAGAAATAAGTGATGAAGATGGAGGAATAAAGTAGAACAAAAGTAAGAGAGGGAGAAAGAGAACAAGGAGACAAAACAAAGAAAGTGAAAGGAATAGAAGACAAGAGACATTTACAGGAAGAAAGGAGTTGATTTCCCTGGAAACAAGGAGAAAGGATGGTTATACTTTGGAAAAGAAGACAACAGTACCAAATAATATACACCTGTTGGTAAATAATAATTATTATTTTATAAAATCTTATAGCACAATGAATTGCTGTGAGCTTTCTAGCCAAACTCCATCAAACTTAAGTATGACACGAAAAAGCAATTGAGCCTTCTCTTCTACAGGAATTTGGCTTGAAATCATTTTACAACGAGCAAAATTCAAGCTAATTGTAAATTGAGTCCAAACTATTCATGAATGATCTCAATTGGATACCACCTCTATACTCTAGATCTTTTGTTTATAAAGGTTAGTCTTAGGAACTTAATACTAGTCATTTCAAAAGTGAGAGTTTTCTTTCCTCCAATCATGTGCCTCTTTGATCTCCAATTTCGAGTATGTGAACTCCACCTCAGCACTTCAAAGCACCATGCTGCTATGCTGTCATCATTAGGGGTGGGTATCGGGTCAGGTTTTTTGGGTACCCGATCCATCTAGGGGTGGGCATCGGGTCAGGTTTTTTGGGTACCCGATCCATCTAGGGGTGGGCATCGGGTCAGGTTTTTTGGGTACCCGATCCATCTAGGGGTGGGCATCGGGTCAGGTTTTCCGGGTAACCCGACCCAACCCAACCTAAAAAACCCAAGTTTGGATTCCCAAATCCAACTTGCAGGTCGGGTCGGGTTTGGGTTTATCCAAACCCAACCCACAAGTTTTTATTTTTAATTTTTTTGTATATATTTGTATGCACCAAAATGTGAATGGCCCAAATTCGACGAGCCCAAAAATCTACTGATCCAGCAATTGATCGTCGTGGGTAGGCTCTATCGATTCTTGAAGTCAGTCGTCGCAACCCATCGCTAAGTCCATTCGCGTCGTCGTGTCGTCGCGTCATCGATACTGTCGACGCCCCAGTCAGCGAGAAAGTCGCCGCGCCAGCAACAGTCAGCAGCCACGTCAAGAGGCCATTCAACTCATCAGTTAAACAACCAAGTATGGTCATTTACCGAAGAAGCCTAGAAGAGACACGATGATCCTCATTCGGGGGATCCAATAGAGGGAGCTCCCGGTCTTCCTCCTCTCTCAAAAGAAGCAGCCAAAAGGGGATCGTGATCCCCATTCCATGGATCGACCCCCAACAACTACACAAAATCGGCTACAAATAGCCAGAAATATTCTGTCGCAGGGGGGAGATTTTAAGGTTCGAAAAACTTTTCATCAAGAAACCCTCTCGCACATAGATTCTCTCGAGCCAAAGAAGTAAGCTACTTGCCGTTCGTCGAAACTCAACAGTTCAAACCGGAGCGCCGGCAATGTCACAAGTCAATACACGCGGAACACAAATACTTCCGCCCGCCCGACCAAAGCCACAACAGTTCGTGCACACTCGTTCCAGAACTCACATTTCGATGTCCTCGCTAGAAGCCGAAACTTCAACAAATTACATGGAGATCGAATCAGAGGAAGTCTAGGAAATTGTACTTGCATTCCTTGATATTCAAACACAACTGTAACACAAAATTCTCTGTTATAAATCGAATTACTCTCTCGGTCACGCCTCTTCGCGGACCGGCGGATTTTCGGTAAAACAATATTTTTTTATTTATTTAAAGAATAAGTATAAAAAATTTGGGTTTTCGGGTCAGGTTTGGGTTTGGGTTTTAAAACATGTGCGGGTTTTTCACGAGTTCGGGTTTCGGGTTATATAAGTCAGGTTAGGTTCAGGTTTTCAGAAACCCGACCCATGCCTACCCCTAGATCCATCCATACCAAAAAAGTTGGGTTTGGAGTCCCAAATCCAACCCGAGGGTCGAGTATGGATTTGGGTACGCAAACCCAAAGGCGGAGATCCAAAGCATTTTACAACATAATACCTATTTTAACCTTTTAAATATTTTTTAAAGCAAAAATATTATGAAGCCAATTTTTATTATATTTTTAAAATTTTTTATGCTGGTTAAAAAATATTTTAAATGTATCAGCCAGGTTGGGTCTTGTCAAGTTTTACAAAAAAACCCCGGGTTTTGACCGAGTTGGGTTTCACAAAAACCCCAGGATTTTGATCGGGTCAAGTTCAGGTTATGGTTCGGGTTTGGAAGGGTTTTCGAAACCCGTTCAGGTTTTTTGCGGGTTTGGGTTTCAGTTTGTACATGTCAGGTTTGGTTTGGGCTTTCAGAAACACGACCCAAAAACATGCCCACCCCAAAATCAGCATCTAACTTGGTATAGCCCCCAAGCCTGCTGTCCACCTTTTTGTATTGTGGTTGATCTACATCGATCTAGCCACCCAAGCCTTCGGCCACTATTTCTTGTTATCTTTCTGCTTGCCTTCCAGCGGTCGCGCCAACCCCCACCAGGAACCTTTGCTACAATCTGTAAGTGAAGACCTAACCCATGATGGCTACTTTCTGCTCCAATGATCTCCTCTCCTTGTTGGTAGAAGGGCTGCTATCGAAATCATTGTCATTGTCACTCCACCCACGATCTCAAACCCAACTTTGGCTCTATTGAGAAATAAAAATGAAGCTTCCACCCACATTTTTAAAATGATTCAGTTTTATTGCTTGAGTTCGGATCTAGGCACACAAGTTCATTACTCAAAAATTTGGTACAAAGCAACCTTCTAGTAAAAAATATCATATATTTCGTAGTTAAATATTATATAGGAAAAAACAAAAGGAAAGAGAAGATATTGTGCATATCAAAATTCTTAAATGTTCATACATGCTAAACAATACTTTCAAATAATCAAGGAATCCAACCAAATAATGTAACCAATTACAAATTTAAATTAAGAAAAATATCATTGGATGAAACTTAATAAAAACTGATAAATTTAGGTTGTTGTGAAAGTCATATAACCATGACTTTGTGTATTCTAAACAGCCTCAAAAGAATTTGTAGGGAACTAGAAGTAGTTCATAACAGACATTAGTGGAGGATCTATCATTTATTTGAACTTGTATTCTAAACAGCCTCAAAAGGAATCTGTAGGGAACTAAGATTAGCTCAAAACAAACGTTAGTAGAGAATCCATCATTTCTTTGTACTTGTATTCTAAACAGCCTCAAAAGGAATCTGTAGGGAAGCCTCAAAAGGAATCTGTAGGCAAGCCTCAAAAGGAATCTGTAGGGAAGCCTCAAAAGGAATCTGTAGGGAACTATAAGTAGCTCAAAACAAACATTAGTGGAGAATCCATCATTTCTTTGTACTTGTATTCTAAACAGCCTCAAAAGGAATCTGTAGGGAATCATAAGTAGTTCAAAACAGACCTTAGTGAAGAATCCATTTATTTGAACCGATGATTTAGATCCTATATCATCTCAATGTGTTACATAAAATATACTATGTACTTTTTTTTTTAGGAAGGCGTAATATATATCTATATATATATATATATATTACACAGTCGCTGATTTATGTTTCTCATACAAAATACCCTATGTGTGAGAAACATAAATCAGAAACTGTGTAATATATATCAAAAAGTGATAACTCCTATCACAATGACAAGATGGTCCTGCTTATTACTGCATGCATGCTAATCTGCAAGTTTTAATGGTGGATTATACAAATAAATTTGGATCATTTCAGATAATTTTAAGTTGAAAAATACAATACATTCCACAATGAAGAAGTTTTACATGAAGAAAGAAACTGGACAGATCTTAGTTTAAAAATTGCTAACTCATTGTGGCAATATCTACTTTCAGATAATATATAATCTTGGTGTCATAAATTATTTTTGCCGAGGCATCTTACTGCCATAACTCCACACAGACCAGATGTACACCGCAACTAAGTTTCCACAGCTTAAGTTAAGGATACCATTACTATGTCTTGTTCTACGACACCAAATATTTTTCTTTATATTGTTTGACCATATGTAGGTTCAATCAGTTCAAGTCTCACAAGTGTAACATGACATGGGAACTTACAGGAATTTTTTTTTAAAAAAAAGTATATTATTAAATATAAGATTCCTCACGTAACAGATCTTGTTTTCTTCATGGATGTAATTACAGAAGACCTTAAGCATTACAACATTATGGTCAGGATTTCATTGCTTAAAGAGTTCAAAGTACAAACCAAGGCACATCAACTAAAACTTAGTGTATCTAGGTGGTTAGTGCATGATAACATTAGTTTCAAGGACCCTTAGGTTTAACAAAAAATCGTTTTTCCATGTTAGTGCAATTCTAGGGGGCTAGGACAGATGATTCTCCTTAAACTAAAGACATATATATAACGTCCCACTCCCTTTGTAATTTGAAATTTTGAACGAGAATGAACTGCCACATTTAAAAAGGTGCAAGTTTGAAATCTCTTAAGTCTTCTATAACACAATAACACTAAATTAAAGATTGCACTTATGCAAAATTTATAATCAGTTACTTAAAGTTCCTTTTGCACTGCCCCCCACCCCTAAAGAAAAAAATAAAATAAAATAAATTTAAAGATCTACACTTTTTGCCATAGAAAAACATTTGTAAATAAATCATAGTTTGCTTAAAAGTGTTTCACATTTTTTAATACATCATGTTGAAGTACAGTCACAATATTCACTTTTTAAAGATCTGCACTTTTTGCCTTAGAAATACTTTTTGAGTTCAAATATGTCAAGTGCATAGCATTTGTTTGACTAGTGTTCAGGAGCCAACAAGTATTCTAAGCCTAAGGGTGTTAAATACAATTTTTCATAAAAAATCCTTGTACCAAAAAAACAGTATCTAACTAATCATCACTCATTTCCATCGGATTAAATTGAAAAAATCCAAAAAAAAATGATTAAGACCAAAATTGAAAGCCAATTTATTTGAAATATTGTTATTGCATCATAAAAAATTGTTCCAACAAACATCAAGGTCAACAATATCGCTCTTGAATAATAAGAGAACAGTCTGAAATATTTTTTTTTAAAAAAAATTATTAAGGAATATAATTTTTTCGAACCTTGGGAAAAACAATTTTTGATGAATCTCCAATGGGAGATCCTGGGATGCCTAGAGTTAGGGGAACTATTGGTGGTAATTCTACCCTAGAACTTTTTGCTTTCTAAGATCTGATAGGACTTTGTAGATCCAACAGATCCAAAGCTAGCTCTCGACATGGACTAGGCTATTCAAGCAGTTCTTCCATCAACATTTGATGATGGAAGGTGATTCGGCCATAGCCATAGGATGGGCAAATGGATATCAGATGAGAAGCATACTTTTGGACTGTCCTTCAGTGTCTGATAGTGCTCTAAATGAGAAGAGCCCAATTTTCCCAGGGTCTTAATTCTCAAAGTCTAAGATCCCAAGTAGAAAATAAATAAATAAATAAATAAAAATAAAAATAAAAATTTTAGGGATATGAAGCATTCATTAGTTTACAATTCAGCTTCATATTAATTAACTTAGATCTGTACACGACTTTAAGTGGTACATCTTCACACTTTCACAGTATCCAACTGGATCTTCTGGCTATTACCTAAAGATTTCTTAGAATCACATTAAAAATTGAAAACAAACATCAGACATTTTTTCAGATTTTGAACTATTTATAATAATCTAGAAAAAAGTAGACCTTCATCCTGCATGGTCCCCTTCCCTACTAGCTGAAGTCCCAAATTCCAGTAGGGGTCAGGACCTAGTAACTTTTTATCTTCAATATTATTAGGTGAAGGATACCAGATGCTATTTGTTCAACATAAGCCACGTAAAGTAATTAATCAAACCTTCAGTACAGCACAACCTGCGCAACTTAAAATTATAATTAATATGAACACAAGTAGAAGTTCACAATGAGAAATTTCAGAAAACAAAGCCAAAGTTGACGTATTCTAAGACAACTAGATAAAGTCCTTGGCATCCCAAGACATCATATGATATTAATCAAGGGCAGCTAAACCACACGCTAAGAAAATAAAATAGAGCTATCTACTTGAAAACAGTGCCAGGATCTAGGTAAGCAGTCCACTTTCACCAAAAAGTGAAATTATAAATTAACATTGAAAAAAGAGGGGGAAAAAAAAAAAGACCAAAAGCAGCATGCAACTCAAGAGCAGTGTGCATCCATTACGATTCATAAAATGGAGGACAAAGGTGACATCATTTTGAGAGCCTACCAAACTGATTACTCAGAAGCTAATCCAGTCACACATATTCTTTCAAGTCAATCCTATCAATCATTACAGGTGTAACCGGTGAAAACTGCCACTACCAACAACGTCAGAAAGAGCCATAACAAGTAATCAAGCTTACCAGCAATCGCTCAGAATCAGAAGAGGTACTCAATCATTAAAAATGACCTGAAAGGTTGGGACAGATGTAAGAGAAAAACTGATTAAGACGAGGAATTTACCAAAGACGCGATTGTACATGGAGGCACTGCGCGCAGGTAGGATCACATGCTCGTCGAAGAGGAATGCTTTTGCTGAGTAGATCAAGTGACACCGAGAGAGAGCACGCCTGTAGAAACCCATATCATCTGCATGAGAGCCTACTAGCGTGCTCTCTCTCGTTGTCAATTAGTGCCAAAAGAAAGCACCAAAAGCATCTGCAAGAGCCATCTCAAAGGTAAGCACAAGCTAAGAAAACGAAAGAACAGCAGACAAACAATTTCCAGTGAGTGTGTAAGACCAAATTATAAACTAAAAATGTAGAATTTAGTAGTCTTTGTAACAAAATATAGGATTACAACCAGTCTCAATCCTCGAGAAACCTTCAAAAAAAAAAAACAATACTCGGGCAAACCGAACTAAAGGCCAATATGACCCAAGGAAACGATCGGACAAGAAAATGAGCCAAAATATCAAAAAGAAAGGCAAAACGCTAAAGCAAATGACAGATGGGATAACCAGAACCAAAATGAACATACAGAAACAAATAAGGAGAAGCAAAACCGGTAAAAACACAAATAAAAGACCCAGTTCCCCCTCCAACAATGGATACAGCCACGGTTTATCAGTGACGCCGCCCTCCCGATAAAAGTAGCACGAAGGGTTGGAATAGAACTGAAGAGGAGCCGATTAAGGAACCTCACTTTTGCAGTGAGAACTCAGAAATCCCGCAAAAAAGTCTTACAAGCAGCAGTTAGAGACAAAACGTGCAAAAAGACAAAAAACGAGAGATACAGGGAAAAAAAAAAAGGCATCCTTAAGAATGAGTACAGTGTACATCCCTTGACAGCGGAAGAGTCAAAAAAAACTCAAAACAACGTCGCGCACAACAGAGAAAAGGAAAAACCATAACGGTGGTGACGCAACAGACACCACAAACCAACGGAAATGAACTTCCAAAAGATTAAAGCTCCAGACCAGAAACCTCATCCCACAAAATTCGATCTTCGGTAAGCAAAAAAATAAATAAATAAATAAATAATAGAAAACGCACGAAAAGCCAAATTCCACAAAATTAACTCTCTCCGGAAAAACGATCAAGTTACTCGTCCAAATCACAAAAAGTAGTTCGCCTCAAGATCCGAAGCAGCAAACCAGGAAAAAATACCTCACAAGTCACAGAACGCTTCCCGTCCTTTCTCGAAACATCATCCACACAACAAAAGCCCGGTAGTAAGAGAAGAGGTCTCAGAAGGTCCCTCGGAGGTGCCTCCAGGCAAACGATGGATTAGACAAGACGCAACGATCGGAGAGACTAGACTTCATCGTTTTGGTAACGACAGACTGGCACCGAAAAGGCAGAAGCCGAGGAAGCACAGGAATAGAAACGGAAGTAGAGATCAGGGAGCGATGGCCGGAACGCAGATAAGCGAGGAGGAGCGAGAGGGATAAGGCGCAAATGTAGAAACGTAGAGAGAGAGATAAAGAGAGAGAGACAAACGGCGGGTACGGCTGTCGCGTAAGGTTTGATTGATTGCAGTAGCAGGTACTCTTTCCAAATCATTCTCTCTCTCTCTCTCTCTCTCTCTCTCTCTCTCTCTCTCTCTCTCTCTCTCTCTCTCTCTCTCTCTCTCTCTCTCTCTCTCTCTCTCTCTCTCTCTCTCTCTCAACCTGCAGGTGTCAGTTTCCACTATTAAACTCCGACGGCGACGGGTGGTAAGCGGTGGACGCGCACAATTTTTTCGAGTACAAAACTACCCTCCTCGGTAATGTAACTTAGTTTCCCCTTGTGGCCCCCTTAACGGTAATTACGGTCCTACGGACCAATTGTCGGTGGTACTATCACTAATCAATGTGTTCTCATAATCTCCTTTAATCTTCCGTATACCCAGAAACCAAGACTGGATCGGGTCTTCAAAATCTGACTCTGACCACTAATCAATGATATCATATCCTCTATAAATTAAATTATTATTATGCACAAGATTATTCACGAGATTTTTCTTATTGCGGTTCCAAAGTCAGTTCCTTACCCAACAACAAATTATTCACAAGATTTTTCTTATTGCGAACCAGCGCTATTTTACTCGAGGCCTTCCTCGGAGCAGCATCCGCCTTACTCTTTTCTCAAATGCAACTTCGATGGACCATCAAATTTACAGTGAGGACATGCTGGTGGTGAGGTAATTATCCGTGATAATTGCGGTACTCTAATTTTGGCATTATGGCCTCTATAACATGGTGTGCTTTTTTATTATCTCTTTATCTTGTCTATCATTGTTTTTTGGCAGACACAAGTGATTTTTGAGGGGGACTCCCTGCTACTCATCCAGGGCCCAGGACCAAAACTCTTAGTCACTCTATTCCCTCTATCAAATTTTAGTCTTAGAAGAAAATCCTAATTTATTCTCAAATTTTCAAAATCCAAGTATAATAAATGTGTTGAATTCAAAAGAGGTAAGTCATGTTTTTTTTTGGGTTTTATTAATTGATTTATTTAATTGTAGATTCTCCTTTTTAAAAAATTAAATCTAACATAGATCCAACAACTAAACTCTTAGTAACACCAATTAAAAATCATCATACTTTTAATATCTTTAAACCATTTAATTCAATAAATGAATCCTTTTAAATTATATAACTCCCTTATAATTCTTTATACTGATTTTTTTAATTATACTAAATTTTATTTTATTTGAGATTATTTATATTTGTTTTAATCTAGTTTTTTTTTTTTTTATTAGTTTAATACTTCAAAAGCGTCTATATGAGTCCAAATGTATATTATTTTTTTGTAATTTATTTAAAGAGATTAAATATATGTAATTAACTAATTTTTGAATATGTTTGTTATGTTTACAAGATGTTTACCATACTTGCTGCACTGATAAAAAATTTTTAAAAAGAGTTAAAGGTTACTAATAAAAGTATTTTTTTTATTTATACATTTCCCCCCCTCCCCCTAGAGTTCTTGGCTCCGCCACTGTCCAGGCCCTTTTTTGAACCTTAATATAATATATATTTAGGTTTTTCAACAAAAAAAAAAACTTAATTGTTATTTGTTTAAGTTAATAAATATTATAGTATACATGGGTAAGAACATTTATGAGTTCAATATGCATTAGTAGTATATTACATGGTTTATGTAGCTCAACCAACTTACTAGAAATTTTGCTATGTCGACTATGATTTAGCCCTCCCAGGGTCAAATCGTCAGGTGCCCCCAAAGAGGCTTATAAATGGATATTTGTCAATCGTTACGAGTATTATCACTTAACCTAAAGTTATTTCATTATTTTGTTTCCATATATATATCTTAACACTTAATTGATTGCTTACGTTCATAAATCATAATCCCTCTAGCAAAGCCTTGACTTTTATAATTGATCCTAATTTTTTTAGGTGTCCATTGTAGATGGCTTCCAATGACATTGGTGGATTGTACTAGACATCTTCAAGAGGTTTAGGCCATGGTTGTGCCTAGAGAAATAGCCATTCCATGGCATATGCAATGCACCAAAGTCTCTTTGTTAAAATTTGTGTTTTAAAATGTTATAGCTATTACATCAAAACAATTTAGATAAAGCCCGACAATATTACATGTTGTCCAATGTAGCTCTCCCAATGAAGTGTAAGTATTTGGATAGTGGGACATCATATCACATCACTGGAAACTCGACCACATTGCATGAAGTAGTTTTGGGTGATAGTTCTAACCTCAAATATGTTTCATAGATTATTCTCTTTTGTCCCCTAATATGTATTTACACAATATATTATACTCTTCACATAATGAAGAGCCTATTGTATGTCATACTTCCAATATTTTTTTTGAATTCTTTCTAATTTCTCTATTCATAATTTACTTTAGATTAATGTGTTCTATCATGGATATCGAGATGACTTGTAAGTTCTTGATGGCTCCTCTTCTACATCATGCCTCATTTGAAGTCTAACATCAGCTACTTGGACATCCCGTTACCCATGAATGTGGTTCTCAATAAAGCTCTCCCAATCATTCGCCTCTCTCCACTTCGTTGTAGACGTGGAATTGATTTTGCCTTTGAAGCCTCCCCAAATAGGAAACACATGCCCTTCCTTCCCCCTTCATATTACACTTCAATTCATTATTTTCTTAAAATATTTTGTTCAATATTCGGAGCCCCTCTCGAGTAACTTCTATAGGTGGTTTTCACTTTCCACAGACTACTATTATCTTTTGTTGACAACTTTAGTCATCATATGTGACTTTGTCACTTAAAATTAAATTTGACGTACTTTAGGTGTTTTTGTCCAAGAACCTTGGCAATTACCATATGGATGAAGATATTCCAACCAGATGGTAGAAAGTAATTTATTCAAGTTTACCCTTGTATTTGGTGGTATTTTGCATAAAATTACATGCTCTTATATATCCCAATAAAATAATATCGTGAAATATAAACATTATTATGCTATAAGGACTAGCTTCTTTCTATTTTCTCAAGTGTCTTTCCTTTTGAACATGCAAACTCTTTTTGCAATGGCCACCTTTTTAATCATCCTCAATTTCATAATTTTTTTTTTCTTTTGAATTCTCTTTCAAAGGACTCCTAAATATACACATTTATGAACGTTTTGGCGCTTCGATTATTCTTAACTGCGCCATCACATGCCAAATAAATTAGCTTATCATGCAAGATATTATGTTTTTCTTAGTTTTAGTTCAAAATACGTGGGTTATTCATGTTTTCTTATTGCTTTTAGTTGATTTTTCATATATTGCCATATTATTTGTAGTAAAATTTCTTTGTTGTATTCTCGTTTTCCAAAATTTCATCTCCTTCACATACTAATGTTTTTTTTTCTTCCTCTACCAGCTTTCACAGAATCATTTAATCTTGTGTTTCCTCTTCTTAAGCCCTACATTGGTCACAAATCACTAGGCTTTGTGGATAAGAAGCTCTTCACATGTGTTTCATATTCAACTCTAAGCATGCACTTCCTGTGTCTCCCTATTCCTATCATCTTGGGCCCATATTTTCATGTTTGCAATCCTCAGTTGGGCCACCTCGTGTAGATCTATAATTAGTGTCTCATGGTTTCAATATGTCAGTTGTTCATGTACGTATAAATCCATTTAATCCACCTATCTCACCTGTCTTCTGTTGTGCCTTGTGTCGTTAGCTCCCTACTTAATTCATATGTATCTTGGGTAATCTGTCCTCCTTGTTTTCAATTTAGCCTATGCTCCTCAATGCTCCTTATTAGTTCATTTGATGGTCCTTAAATCACAAACAACTATGCTCAAGCAAGTGGAGGAGAAAGGGGACCTTGGCCTCCAAAACTTATTCAAAGATATTATATAGTGTTAATCCCAATAAGTCCCCCTTATAAGAAATTATAAACCTTTTACCTGCCCCCTCTCTCAAGAAAATTATTCTAGTTAGACTATTGGTTCAAGTCCTAGCATTTGCAATCTACTTGATATCCTCTTGCTACCTTTTATCACTAATAAGACAAAATCAACACATTGGTCTAGACTACAATATCTGTTGAGAGGCATCATACAATTGGTTTCCAATTCAATGCATTACTCAGAAAGTACACATGGTGCTTAGTTTCTCTTTCGCTTGGTTGCATCATTGTTGAGTGCAAATTGGTTATCCACATTAAATGCAAAATGGATGACTAAGTTCATAAATAATAGGTTTATTTTGTACTAAAGGGTTTAGACATCAAGGGGGAATTGATTATTTCGAAACATTTGCCACCACCATATTATATGACTTATTCATATTAATGATATCAATGTCACATATAGTCATTCATTTGTTATTAACTCTTTTATTGCAGCTTTAAATCCTAATTACCATGTTTGAGCTTAGTCACTTGCACCTCTTTCTATATAGAGGTACTTTGAGCAAGACATCACTTTCCCAAGTGAAATATGGTAATGGGGAGGCTATGGAGCCTTCTGCCACCCTCCCTCTTCACTTGAAACTAGACATGGAGAAGGAAAAGAAGCTAGGGGTTGTGGTTATTTTTTCATAATGATATGACAAACTATGAATAAAGTTGGTGGACTGACAGAGGAAAAAAGTTTAGGCGTAACCTATTGGTGTTGGTCCACTGATTTTGTTTGGATGATTCTTCTCAATAGTAAGTTAGTTTCTTAGAAAGAAATAACACCCAATTTTCTTAAAATGAAATAGAACTCGATTACATAGTTAGTGAGACATCCTAAGTGGTATATTTATAGAGTTTTGTCCTTCATAAAATGTTACGACCATAATCCGCAAACCAGTTCTAACTACCCAGTAATAAAATAAGGTTTTATGTCTCATTAATTGAATATCTTTGATCCTTCAGCTAAATGGGCATGATGCCCCATTAACCTACTCAGGGGGAGGTTGCAATGCCAACTCTCCCCCACCAAGTCGATGACCAAAGGGCTACCACGATTACATTTGTTGTCTTGAAAGTTTCACAAGGTGAAAGGGAGAGCAGTAACAATCCCCTTTCAAGCTGGGGAAGTAAGGGAGTGAGTAAGAGGCTATGTGATGCCCTTTCTTTTTTTTAGGCAAAATTATTTTCTATTTAAAATACTCCCTAAAAACAAATAAGTACTATTGATGTCATTATGATGTCAATATGGTTCAACTGGTAGGATAATGGGGTTGAAGCACTTTTAACTCTCGCCAACATTTTTCCCAATTAGTGATTGAGTTGGCTGAAGTTTTATTATTTGTATAATTAACCATTACTTGACATGGAAATTTCAGAATTTACCCTCCACATGCCGACGCTTTTCTTTCCATTTAGAAGAAGTCTGCATTCTATGATCTTTAAGATATAGAGAATCTACAGATATCAATGCGTTCCGCTTTTTGTGCGGTCACTATATGCATGTTTTGCCAGTTGTGCTGGGAAGTCAGTAGAGGGATGCCTATATAAGTGTACAACCCCTACATCACCAACAACACTGAGGAGCCGTCCCCAACACAAAGTAGTCGTCCCCAACACAAAGTAGCGAAAGGTAAGACCTTCTCCTTCGGTCGAATGGTGAGAAACTCTCCATCTCTTATTTGTTTATTTATTTATGTCATCTACTTAGTAGTATTTTCAATGTTTTATTTGTTTCTCTAATTTATGCCAACATTGCTAAAATTTTGGTCTTCTTCACATATTTGATATTATAGTTTTACAAATGTCTCATCTTAATTTCAATTGTTATTTCATTTGGTCATTGTAAAATACAATAACATGTTCATTTTTATTTTTCTGCAACATAATTTAGTCCCTACATTGAAGTTCAATAATATTTTTATATTGTGTATGACTCTGACTATGGAGGGTACTTAGGGTTTTATATTTTATTGTTCTTATTCTTCAGTTACTTGCGTGATAATTTGTTTTGAGTTTAAAATGTTAATTAAATAGAGCAATATATTATTTTTCTCTGTAATTTCTATGGAAGTCTATATGGGTTTCATGTATGTGGAGAATGTGGATCTTCTGATATACTTCATTGGATTAAAAAAAAAAAATTATATGCTTCTCCACATAATATCAAATATAAAATTTCAATTAAAACATGAAAACATTTGTGTTGTTGTTTCAAGTAATGTCACTATATTTAAAATGCCCTTTAGTCTATCCCTTTCTAAATTATTTTTTGAATAAATCATTATAGTAACCAATAGATTTTATATTTAAAAAAATAATAAGAACTTGTAAGTTTTGTATAATTGATTCCTTCCAAGTACTATTTGGACAGAGTTCATTAAACCTTTTTTATATAATTTGTCTTTTATGGTAATAAATCTCCAATAATCTACATAATCAATAATATAGTTCCTCTCTAATATCTCTTGGTTTTTTTGTTCTAAAAAGTATAAAGAGGTTGAGATCAACACAAACACGATGATGAAATCAACTGACAATAGCACTCGTGAAGGTTTTGAAGCCCCTGGGAATCTGAGAAATGAGTTAAGTGCCCTTGTTGTAGATGATAACAAAGTCACTCGTAAGATTCTTATGACAATGCTAAAATGGGCAAAAATCAAAGCTCAAGAGGTAGAAAATGGGAAAGAAGCAATTGATCTCTTTGCATCTGGTGCAAACTTTCATCTTATATTCATTGACATGCAAATGCCTATAATGGATGGCCCTGAGGTAAACTCTCTCGTCAACTTCCAGGGTAGTTTCATTGAAGATGGTTGAATGATTCACAATATCAACCTTGCCATTCTCATTTTGCTTACTTATGTTTGCTTCTTGACTTTGTTTATATATATGTTAGGCAACTAGAATTCTGAGGTCAATGGGCGTTCGTTCAAGGATTGTGGGTGTTAGTGCAAATTGTAGGGAGAACGACAAAGCTGAGTTCATGGGTGCAGGCCTTGATGAATTTTATGTCAAGCCTTTAAGTTGCAAGAAGTTAGTTGAAATCATTCACCATGTCGATGCTGAGATTGGCTACAACTAAAGCTCAAGTACCAAAAGGAACTATTGTCATTTTATCTTTTGATCCATTAGAAATTTTTAGTTCATCGTATTAGATTCAGCTCATGAGTTGAATATATTATGTTTTTTTTTCTTTAACAAAGTTGTAGATCGACTGGTAGTTATTTATGGAGATTATCAAAACATATTATTGTCATGTTCGTAGAATATTTGCAAAACATACATTCTTCTTTATGTACTTTGCCTATTTAAAATTTATGTAATTTAAGGCATGCATGTACAATAATATAAGCCTTCAATAAAGGGCCCTAAAAGTTGCTAACATAGTAGACTTAAAAAATTGGAAAGTTATAATGTTCTTTATGTCCATAGAGTGATCTTTAGAAGTTCTAATTATTGCATTACCAAATGCTTATTTATGACTACATTTCTCATTGCAATCGTATTCATAATCCATTGTATGAATATTTACTATGTATCTTGTTTAAGTAAAAATTTATCTTGACTTTGATTGAATATTATTTACAAAATTTTCAAGTTGGTTTCCTATTGAAGGGTGCTAAAATAATGGCAGTGATATGTGGTTGATCCTTGCTTACTTTTGTTGCCTTATGTGATGTGCTTTGAGGATAGTCTATAAATACATGGTTTTTTTTATTTTATTTTTTTTTCATTTGATCATTTTGAGAGGAAAGTTATAAATCAAATAAAATATTAAGTATAAACAAATAAAATAATTAAGAGTTTATTTTATCCTTTAAAATTAATTATAAATCAGCTTTATTATATATATTAAGTAGATTTTTTGTAATTTATATTTCCATGTCAACAAATTTAAAAAGACTATTCCAATAATATATAAAATAAAATCAATGGATTTCATAAAATAAAACAACAAAAATTTTGGAATAATGTACAATCAACTCTAATTAATAACTAATGTGAGTGAAAACAATACAATTAATTGATATATGAAACTTTACCCTTACTTTATCCACAATTTATAAAATATTTGGAAATTATTTTCTTTTAATTAAACATGAAAAGATTTCATGGACTTATTAATGAGCATGCCTTGGATAGTGTTGCCTCCCTATAAATTATAATCTTATCCAGAAGCAGCAGCTTTCTAATCGTGTTATATTCGAAAAGCATAGTGAGCACTCAGTGAAACTATACAGCAGGAGTCCAGCTTCCCTCCCAGTGTATCTTCTTCTCCTGGGGTCTTCCTCCCGAAAATGTGGCCTTCTAATCTGTGTTACCTTCGGTTTTCCATTACAGATCCTAATGCTGATACTTTTTTTACTTTTCTTCATTTTTTTTCAGGTTCTGCCTTTCCTTTAATGGTGCAGTGAGCCGTATTCAAAGACCTGTACCATCTTCCAGGTTAGTTGCTGTGTGCTTGATGTTTCTTTTTCAATTTCTCTTACTTTCATTCTCTATTTTTCTAGAAAAAACTTTTATTCCGGCTTCTTTTTTATAGACCCGTTTTTTCTTATTTGTTTTCGGAAATTTCTCGGACTGTAGTTTGATGTGGAACTTGCTTGATGGGACTTGTTTCTGTTGTGATTTCATTCATTTTAAAGCGTCGCGGTGATGCTCTTAATCCCAGTCATCTTGCAAAGACAATGTCGCGTTATTGAACAGTTAGCTTGTCGTTGCAATGCGTCAGGCCAACTTTTTCCTTAATCTGAACTTGTAGTCGCAGCTTGCTGGATACTACCTGAGGAATCTTTGCTTGTTATTTCATGGAGATATTTTTAATGTGAAAATACATAACGCATTTAAGAAGTAGTTCAGTGGAAGCCCATAATTTTTTTTTAACATTTTCATTTGAGATATCATATATATATATATATATATATATATTTTTTTAAATGGATATCTTTTTTTTTTCCTCTGTATTTCATGTGAGAACAGTTCTTTGTTTGTTTTAATTTCAGAGTGTCTGACTGCAATATCTTCAAAACAAAGACGGAACCTGCAAAACATTGTGTTTCCCCATCGATCCCTCAGCAAAAAGTCAGAGAGCAGCATGAGGGTGAGTTAATGGCGGTACGTGATAATGAAACTAAACATCCTGGGCATTTCTTTTCTTCTAAGCGGCCAGCTATTCCAGGTCAATCTGCTCCTTTAGTTACTGCCCTTAAAGTGTCTGCAGAAAAAACTAGTGCTTGTTTTCATTTCCCTGGACACAATAGAGGCCAAGCAGCGCCACAAATGTTAACAGAATTGATAGGCCTACGACCTTTTGTTCATGACCTACCTGAGTTGCCAGAGCTCGATGATCTGTTTTCCCCAAAGGGAGTGATACTAGAGGCCCAAAATCTAGCTTCTCAGTTGTTTGGTGCTTCTCAAACGTGGTTTCTTGTTGGTGGAACAACCTGTGGAATCCAAGCAGCTATAATGGCAACTTGTTCACCAGGAGATTCACTAATTCTCTCGCGGAACTCCCACATCTCTGCAATGTCAGGCCTGGTGTTATCAGGTGCAATACCCGAGTATATCATCCCTGAGTATAATTCACAATGGGATATTTTTTGTGGAATCACATATTCACAGGTAGAGAAATCAATTAAGAAACTGAAGATGGAGGGTAGAAGAATAGGTGCTGTACTGGTCACATCACCAACGTATCATGGATTATGTAGCAATGTAATGCCTATTTCAGAACTCTGTCACTCTCATGGTATTCCGGTTATAGCTGATGAAGCACATGGTGCTCACTTCAAGTTTCACCATCTGATGCCTAGTTCTTGCCTTGAGCAAGGTGCAGATATTGCAGTTCAGTCCACACACAAGGTGCTTTCCTCTCTTACTCAATCATCTATGTTGCATGTGTCAGGAGATATTGTTGATAGAGAAAAAATAAGCAGATGCCTTCAAACGCTTCAAAGTACCAGTCCAAGTTATCTCCTCTTAGCTTCATTGGATGCTGCAAGAGCTCAACTAAGCGAGCTTCCAATTACAATTTTTGGAAGGTCCATGGATTTAGCTTCAGAAGCTAGGCATCTGATAAGGAACATTGTGAATGTCTCACTGATGGATCCACTTAACTTCTCTAATTCCCCTCTTATAGACCCATTACGCATTACTATTAGCACATGGGAGCTTGGGATATCTGGGTATGAAGCAGATAAGATGTTATGTGAGGAGCATAATGTCATCGCTGAGGTAGCTGGGACACGAAGTCTCACATTTGCTATCAATTTAGGGACCAGCAGGGAGCATATCCAGATTCTAGTGTCTGGATTAGAAAAATTATCTGAGAAAAGCCAAGTAAATGGCTGGAAGAAATGTATGAAGAATACTGTTTATTCACCTCATGCTGATATTAGCATGACTTTGAGCCCTAGAGATGCCTTCTTTGCTGGTAAAAGAAAGGTAAGTATAAAAGAAAGCATAGGAGAGGTATGTGGAGAGCTTATATCATCATACCCACCTGGAATTCCTGTGCTAATTCCTGGTGAGAATATCACAAAAGGAGCTATAGATTATCTACTGGATGTTAGAAATGAGGGTGCTGAGATCAGTGGAGCAGCTGATACCAATCTTGCCTCTATTGTTGTGTGTACATGAGAAATTTCTGTCCAAATTTAGTGCATTGGTTGCTAATGCTTGGAAGTAATGCCCTGTTCCAGGTTGCATTGGTTTTATTGATAGCAGAAGCTTTACTTTTCATCCATGGTTTTGATAATCACATGGCCATCAGTTGATAACAACTTTATTAAGTTGAAAATGTTTGAGGAAGACAGTTTTCTTTGACGCACTATTGGCAGGAACTCAACAAAGTCTTCTGATTGATTCAACAATTGGAAATATGGGGATGGACTTGAAGGAATGACACGGTTACTTTTCCACCACAGATGTTTTTTTCTGGAACCATTAAACTCTTCTGATTGAATCCAACAAAAAGTGACCAGGAGTGGAGCTAATGAAGGGATCTCCGTGATAACTAGAGGCCACCATCCTTCAGAAAAGGGGTGATTTTTCACTAGTACTGTAGATGCATGCATAATGCGGGTAATTTCTACAGTTTGGTATATATGTTGATTACAATGTATGATGCATATAAGGAAACAGTATCCTGAAACCTGATCCGATCCTGGAATTGTGCAAGAGGTCAGACCGTGCTGTACAAGTGAGTTACCTAACACATGAGAACATCTGAAGAGCCCGACAGGCCCAACTGCCAGCTCAGTTGACTTGCACCACTTTGGATCTTTTCTTTCTGGAACTTCTGAAAGTCTACACATTGAATCCAGCAAACAGAGATATTATAATGGAATCAGGGTTCAGGAGTATAAGAAAATGAGAAGACACCATCATTCAAGAAAACTGTTTGATCAGAAACAACTCAGTTTGCAACTACAGTACATGTATACTGACATGACCTATTTGAGCTGCTTCTCAGATGAGAAAAAAAAGTTGGGTAACTTCTCAGATAAGAAAACAAGATGAGCCACATTAATTAAACGTCTTGTTCGGAACTTCTTAATATCTGTTGGCTGAATCCATCAAAAGAATATGTGAAGATGTATGTACGGATCCACCAGAAAGTGTGTGGACACCCTGCAATATAGAAAAACATTTTTCTCCCGCAGAGAAGTGAAGGACCTTCCATTAAACAGCCTTCCTCATGATAATAATAGCTCGTACTGAACCCTTATCGCCAGAGGAGTTAAAACCATTCTTTCTTATGACACTAGAGGACTGCTCTAACATTTCTAATTGATTTACTTCTTATGCCAATTGCTATTAAAATGATTATTTTTAATTTGTTATTCTTAGTATTTGTTTTCCTGATTGATATCTAAGAGCGACGTTAGATCAATCCTTTTAACTTGGATGACAAGGAAAATCTTTCAACAGGTGACTCCGATCTGCAAGACGACGACCCACCAACCTTTCCAATCCAGTGTCAAGTTGAAGCTGCCAAGGTAGCTTCCTCTTATCGCGTAAAATGTAAATATTAACCAGAGGAAGCAAGGAGTTGCTTTTTATAATTAATATTCCTGTCAACGTTCTTAAAGGTCGCCCACCTTTTCTTGCTTATTTTTATGTCCAGACGCAACGAACTCCACCCAACGGCGTCTTAATTCGTTCGTTAATTTGTGGTATTAACTACTTGTTGAATAGAAGATAAAAGAGGAACCAGCCCTGATCTGGGTTCCACTAACCCTCCTGGATCTAATTAACCCACTTAATTATAAGCCTTAATAACATTATTTGACATAATCTAACAAGAGGAGAAAAGAACAGAGAAGATCATGTATGTGAATGACTGGTTAACACAGGTTAATAGAGCTGTTGCAGCTACGGAAAGAACAGAGAAAATCAAGCTCACAAATGGAGGAATTGCACCAGACCAGAGATTAATGACAAAGCTTGGTAATTAACTCATGAGCTATACAAGTCTTGCACCACCATCACATCATCTTCATCATAATTTCTCGATCGGTGTCTTTGTGACGAAATGTTTAATCAAGCAATTAAGCTGTGTAAAGAGCATATCAGAAATATTCAAGTAGGAAGAGGTGTGTCAGCTTGGGCAGACATGGCCAGCTCAAAGTGCTTGAGAGAGATGGGGGGCAGTGAAAGCAGCTCTGGGGCCTTAAAATCATCCCAGCCCTTGAAGCAGCTGCTGCTGCTTGTTGTGGTGGATCCATCCCATCCTATGTGGGTGACATGCTTCACATCCGTGGGGAACCCAATTTCCATCTGCATCTCTCCCATCTCTTCCTCCTTGTAAACTGCAAGTATTATTAATTACGGGGTAAAAGAAAGATTAACGATATATGTGAAAAAATTAAACTCGTTGTTTTCAATGGAAGAAGTGGAATTAGCTTATAAAAGAAAACTGTAGCAGAAATCTTGGCATATGTATATGATTTTTAGAAGCAATAGTAAGAAGGGATATATTCAACGTACCAAACAAGTGAGAGAAACTCTTTATGCCCTTGATCAATCTGTTGAAGCCAGTGGAGATGTTTGGTTTTGGGAGAAGCAGGAAGCTGCTACCAATGTTGCTCTTGCTTTTCACTCCAGATTGATCATTCTCTCCATCTTGACCTTCTCCTCCTACATGCATCAATATTTGTCAAGTTTCAGTGTAAACTGCACGAGTAAAAGTAAGTAAAAATCATGGAAAGAGGCTCAAATTACCTGCAGAAGAAGAATATGAAGAGGATGAAGAAGAAGACAAAGAAGAAGAAGTGCAGACTTCCTTGATTTTCTTGGGCTGGGTGGTCTCTGCAACAGCAACACTGGACTGAGACACGCAGCCGATGGAGAAGGGAAGCACCACAAACCTCTCCATCCGGTCTTTCATCTCTTCATCAAATTACCCAAGCAGAAACAGTCCTAATTATTAAACAAACCCAGAAGAAGAAGGAGGAGAAGAAGAAGAGACGACTGCGGGTATGAAACCATGCTCAGTGTAGCGGTTTGTTATATTGGTTGCTGTTGGCTTGGATAGCAAGTGAGAATGATTTTACGTGTAGAAAGATGAGGAGCTCCCACGTTTGGTGAGGAGAAAGAGAGATGTAGAGACGAGTGTGAGAGAGGCCAAAGGGTTATTATGGAGTGGGTCGTAAAGGTTTAGTTGGTTACCAGCATTGAAATCCAACCTACTATCTGCTCATTCACGTCCAGTTTATAATTGGCCACTTGATTATGAACCCACAATCTGCTTTCTTATTTCTGCATAATTTTTCCTTAGCTCCCTTCTTCACCATGTTTGCCTCCCTTGCATACCAAGACAACATCTCCACTAGTCCACATCTCTCTTCCCTTCTTTCTTAACTTGTTACCGACTCCTTCCACACAACTCAGACTTCAGATTTTGAGTGAAATTGAAGGAACTAATTAGAAGACTTAAACCCTAGATCAATCTCCCCTTTCTTCCAATATTATCTCAACATCTGGGGAGTGGGGATACATGTACAACTTTGTGCAATATTACTAGTTGTTCTCAATTTGTCTATATGTAGGTCAGGTGTCTGCACTTTGTTATTGATTATTCCTTGATATATATATATATATATATATATATATATATATATATATATATATATATATATATCCTTTTCGCTTGTGTTCTCAAAGTTGGAGCTAGTGAGGGGCATGGATTAATAATAAATTAAGAAGGTTTTTAATAATTTGATGGTTCCTCCAGTTTTGTTCTTCACATTAGAACACAAGTCTTGTGGGGTTCAGTTCTGCTTTGGGGTTCCACAAGATTACAAGACTTTGTGCCTCAGTCTGGCCAGCACTGTTGTTGCGGTTTCTTTATCTTTCAGGTGGGTTAGGTGTGGGTTTCTTCAAGGTGTAGGAAGGGTGCAAAGAAAGGCTACCTGAATGGATCCTTGAGTCCAGGTAATTCAGTTCTGGAATTGAACTCTACGGACTTGCATTAGAAACATAACTATAAATATGCACACGGGGTTTGATTGCAATTAATATGGACACGGATACATATGTATCGGAAGTTTCGAATCGATAATAAAAACCATGGCCAGAAGTACACTACTGTTATATAACCAATTTAAAGTGTAGACATCTATTTGACATATGCTTCTAATTGCAGATAAATGCATTGGCAATTCGAGTAGAAGCAAACAAACCTTGTTCATGACAAATCCCATTTCCTCTACGTTTTGATATTTTCTCTTAAAGAAAGAAATCATGGTTAGTTTAGTACTATTGATTAGATTTTTCACCAGAGACTAGATTCTCTCAAGACATGATTTTATAATTAGAAAAGAAAAAGCAACATTCCACCATTAAAAGGATGTCTTAAACTATAACATAAGAAGTAATTTTCTTGAAACTATATCCAATTAGATGATCAGAGGTTAAGATGAGAACGCTTTAAAGTTGTTCAGATTGGACATACAGTTCATATTAATGATGGGTAGAAAATATTTGTCAAATCAAATACAAGTTAAATTTATTAGATGGTCAAACATTTGAATTCTTGTATAGTGGTGGGTATTTGGTTTTCAAGCGTGAAAACAGACTGTGCTTTATAATTTTGGGGGTGTGGATGTGGGAGTGCATTCAAAAATGGTTAATCAGTACCAAATCCATGTACACATGTTAGAATTTGAAAGAAAAAAAAAATCCAATCAATTCAAATTTGCTCTGAGGAGTCCATAAATTAATCCAAAAATCTTAGAGACTGGTAACAAATTATCATCTTCGGAAATAAATTATCCAAAATAAATTATAAAACCCTCATGAGATTGAGGTCAAACCAACAAAAAGAATTCAAACAATGCCAGGGAAAAACCAACACAGAAGGGTCTTGGGCATTAGCTCAGGGGTCCCATGGGAGTTATTGCTGCAGGAGGTCTTGGGTTTGGGTCTCCACAGCAGCATTGGGAGTAAAAACTTGTAATTGGGAGTAAAATGTATTCACTTTCCTCAAAAAAAAAAAAAAAAAACCAACACAGAAGTTGGAAATTACACAGAACAAAAGAGTAATGGGTAACCTGCGATGTCAACTTACTGAAATAAAATTGCACAACGTTTTCTGGAGAAGAGATTCTGACTTCAATACATGGCTCCCTTAATTGAACTATAGTTACATAAACATCCTATATTAATAATATTTACAAGAAAGATTAATATCTGTAGCAGATTATGTGCACAAGAATTTGATCAAGTTAAATGCAGAATGTAACTATGCCAACTCTCATCCCTGTAAATTAATTGCTTGCTGAATTTAAGAAAACAAAAAAGTGTTCATAGCAGCTGAGTGTTCTTCAATAAGGATACAGAGTCGTATACATTCAAGAAGGTGGTTTCTCAGATGACGGCACATAGAATGGATATCAAAGATGCTACTCCGTATTCAGTGAAAATGCACAAGGTTAAAATTTCGAATTAAGAAATCACTACAATTTTATTTTATTTTTAATTAAAAAAAGTACAATTTTAATTTACCAAAAATCTGAACATGAACATTCACCATACTTAAAATGATGAAATCTTTGTGCATCTCGAAGGATTATCTCTCGTGCAGTAATCAGAGAAATATACTTGATGGCGACATGACAATCAGTGCATACTCGCAGATTTTTCATCACCCGAATAGGTGAGCCAGAAGGTGTGCTCATAATTCCATAAGTTACTGCAAGCTTCTCACTGTGGTAACTGATTAAAGATTCTCTTTGCTCCTCTTCTACATCCTGCAAAACTGAGTGAACGTCTGTTGAATATCCTATTGACTTTATTCTACCAATTAGCATTTCCAAGTAAGTGTATATCTCATCCTTCTTTGCATGGGATTGATCCCCAGCCACAAATGTATGAACTTCACTCTTCAGCTGGATCCAAGACTGACCCGGATCCTTTTTAATCCCTCTATCCCTCATCAAACTTCTCATTTTGGTTGACTCATCCCATTTTTTTGTCATAGCACACATATTTGATAGCAACACATATGATCCAACACTAGATGGTTCGAGTTGAACCAATCTCTCAGAAACCCACGTACCCATATCAAAATTTTTGTGAATTCTGCACGCAGATAGTAATGCTCTCCAAGCAACAGAGCAATGGGAGATACCACTGAATCTAATAAAGTCTTTTGCTTCAAGAAGCTGACCTGCTCGACCAAAAAGATCCACCATACAAGTCAAATGCTCGACACCAGGAGTAATCCCATAATCTTCTTGCATTGACTTGAAGTATTTTTGGCCTTCTTTGACCAAACCAGAATGGGCACATGCAGATAACACGCCCACAAAACTTACTTCATTTGGCATAATATTTTCTTTTAACATCAGCTCAAAAAGCCTTATCGCATCACTTGCTTGGCCATGTAAAGCACAACCATGAATAATCGATGTCCATAATACAATATTTCGATCAGAAGTCCTATGAAAGAATGCTTGAGCATCCTCTATGCTACCACATTTAGAGTACATGTCAATGATGGCAGAGGCTAAAACAACATCAGACTTAGGCCCACATTTTTCAACAGCGCCATGGATCTGCCTCCCTTGTTCTAATGTGCCGGCATCTGCACAGGCTGAAGCTATGCTTGTGAGGGTGAAAGGACTAATCTTGATCCCTTTTTGGAGCATGACACGAAATAAGTTGAGAGCATCTTCACTTCTACCATTTTGTACATATCCAGATATCATTGAGCTCCACAAAATAATGTTTTCACTCTTATGCATTGTAGTGATTTCCATGTTTGCTGGATGCTGACATGTGTCATAGAAAATGGTTGCAGCCGTTTCCACCTTCATGCATTTGCAGTACATATCAATAAGTGAAACTCTTAAAAAGGACTCGGATACAAAACCAGTTCTCAATAGTCGGGCATGAACTTCTTTTCCTAAATCCAATAAAGCAAGTGCAGCTGCTAAACCCAGTGCAACTGAAAAAGTTAATTTATTAAATCTTGGACTGGCTCTTCCCATCTCATAGAGAAGCTCTAATGCTCTTCTGTCTAACCCATGCTGCATGTGACCAGATATGATTGTGTTCCAAGAGGCAGTATCCGGATAGGGCAATTTCCTGAACAAGTCCATCGACTTATCTATGTCACCTACCATTAGGAAAGCGCTTATCATAATGTTCCATGAGACTGTGTCCTTTTCACTCATCAGTTCAAAAACTCTCTGTGCATAATTAAAGGCCCCAGATTTCACAAAAAGGTCAAGAATCGAATTTTCCAACACAATATCAAATTCAATTCCATGCCTCAGAATCCATCCGTGAATTTTCTTCCCCATACGGAGATTCCCATCCCCTGCACAACACTTGAAGACACTAGACAAAGTGAAACAATTTGGCTGAACTCCTTCAGACAACATTTGACAGAATAACTTTGATCCCAATTCAAAAAGACCCATGGTAGCATAAGTAGAGATGAGCACAGTCCACGCATAGACATTTCTTACCGATATTTCGTCAAACAGTTGACTTGCACTACATATTTGTCTACATTTGCAATACAAATTCAGAAGACCGCCAACCACTTCACGGTTCTGCGATAGACCCCATTTAACTGCTCGTGAGTGAAGAACCTCTACGTCAGATGGGTGAAGGGTTTTGTACTTCGCGGCATTCCTGATAGAATAAATAAGGAAATTTTCAGGAAGATCAGACAATAACGAAAAGAAACGGGATGGACTATACGAGAGAGAATCATTTTGATTGAGAGAATAGGAGATCTTCGAAGAGGACGAAGTTATTGCGACGTAGACAAAGCGCGGGAATCTCAAAAGGACGTTAGCAGTAACATCCCGCCCGGGCAATGGCATGCGCGGTGGACTGGACCAGGGATTTCGAACTCGGCAAGAACCGCCTCACGACCGCCCTTTATAAGCGAGTCCAGGGCAAAGGATGGAACCGGGTCGGATTATGGGGTTGTAAAGGGGTTTCAGATTTTAATCTCACCCAATTATAACGTTAAAAAAAAAAAAATTCAAAATATTATAATTTAATATAAATATTATAATTGGGGTAAAAAATTCTGTGGCTACAACAGTTTTCAACTGTACCATACTATAACAAATCTTCATGGAACTTGGGCATTAGCTCAGTAGTCCTCCCATATGGAGTTATACTGTGGGAGTTCTTGAGTTCGGATCCTCACAGTTCCTATTTGCCATTTAAAAAAAATAAAAAAAAATTAATAAATAATATATCTTTCTAGTCCTAGTCCACATGCCAAATGTCATGAGATTTCCGAGCCAATTTTAATTTGAATTTCACTAAAAGATGGAATAAAAGCTGCCTATTCATGTATATATTATAAGAAATCCAAACCAAACAAAAGTACGTGACAGTACTACTGAACAAAATTCTGCATGGCCATGCAGAACAAGATCAGGTAGGGCTTGCAACCTCTCATGTTATATATGTCTATATATGTGTAGTTCATATGAACACACATGCAGTACTCTTACACATGAAAAATTACTTGTGTGGAAATTTAGGACCACTTGCTACGCAGCTCGACGATAAGCTTCATAGCTTATAGAACGATGGCTATCACTTGGGCGAGAGTCATCAGGTAGGGGTCCTCCTTGGCTCTCATCTACCAGCATCACACCTGCAGGGTAGTGATCAGAATATTTTCCTGCAACAACATGCATGACTGATTACAGTACCCTTCTCCCTCTTGGGACTTGCTTGCCTCTCGTTTATTAGGATCTCCTTCTCTTGATCACCTGTGGCAGCTTTTCCTCCTAGCTAGTTGAACCATGAAATTAATTAAGCTCCTTGTATAATCCTCTAATACAAACCCAAAATATAAGGAAAAATTCATGGAAAATGAAGCACTATATGGTGATAATTTAATAACTGCCCCGTGATTGGCGCATTTTGGCCGGCGGATCCAGGCTCCCTGGCGGGCGTATGAAGCAGGAGAAGGGTCCATATCTCGAACCGGTTGATCATTAACCGCTCATGACCTTTTTATATCATTAGACCGCCGTGGACCCGGCCACCGACTTCGTAATTCTTTAAAAAAGTCGAACCCACGTGGTCAAATCTCCTGGTCCCAACCGCCGATCTGACTCGAACCCCGGCCCCGGGCCCCTCCTTCAATGATGATGGCACGGGTATCCCCTATACCGGCCCCACATTCGTACGGCGGAGGTATAATTCCCTCTCTCTTCCGGTGCGTTCCCGACACGTGGTCTCGTCCTTTCTCGTCCGATTCGGCTCTCCTCCCGATCCGACGACTCTCGTCTCGTGGCCTGTCTTAGTTAGGCGATAGAACTTTTACTTTTTACCTGCCCGGCGTCGGCAGAGCGTCGTCAGACGACTGGCCCGCGCGAGGTCAGCATGGCGTCACTAGCCTTGGGCTTCTCTCCTTCGGCTCGGCGCACGAGCCACTAGTCACCGGCATTTAGCCGCCGCCGCCGCCGCTGCTGCTGCTGCTTTAACCCGAATCTGAAAAGCGGAAGGCGAAAGGTCTTATTCGCCTCCTATTGCGACGAATGACGACAATACTGCCCCTTGAGTTCCTCCTCGCTCTTCCACCCCTGTTTTTTCCACCTCGATCTTTTACAGGAATCTAAATTTTTCTCTCGTTCAAGTTGGCCGAATAATCCTTCAATATCATCAATAGTGTCAAAATCAGACCGGACTGTTCGGTCCGACCCGATTGATTCGAAACTGGTTCAATTCAACCACTAATTTAACAGGTTTATTTTATTTTATTTTAATCTTGTCAGATTCAATGACTTTAAAGAAGAGCGTTTTAAAAGACCATTAAATAATTGATATAATTCGATATTTTAATAACATGCTCTATAAGTACAACAATCAATATTTCAGATATATTGCCAATCCACTCATAGAGAAGTCTTGCCTTATAATTAATGAATATTCCACTTTTAAGCAGCCACGCTACATGTACAACTCCAAATTCAACCTTGGCTGAAATATTTATTCATAGCAACACATGGACTGTCTTACGGTACGGACCTCTTTGAACACCTTGAGATTTATAGCCACCAGCAGGAAGACCCAAAATTAAACGAAGCTTGTTTGAAATGCTCTAACGAACTTGTGACCGTGATATTCGGACTCGGTCCCTTAAATTCCGAGTCCGTCCACCGGCTCACAACCAAGAAGCACGAGAAGCCAAGTCGACTCGGACGAGTCAAAAAACGCTCGAAATATTCTAACGAAACGGCACCCGAGCCGCCGCCGAAGCGGCAAGTAAAGCCGTCCACGCTGCGGGTCCCGGCTTCCGACGAAGAGCCAGAGAGAGAGAGAAGGGGGGGGTGGGGGGAGGGGCGAGAAAAGTGTGGTGGGGGTAAATCGAATGAGGAAGCACCACGTGGTTTCCTAAACTCCGTCCTTTTCGCGAATGTACCGGCCGCTACCAGGCTCCAGGAACCAGGACACTGCACGCGTGGTTTCGCCGCTTTAATTTCGCGGACCCGGTTCATCCGCTTCCCACCCCCTTCAACGGGTTCCTCGTGTCCCCTCTTTTTTTTTTTTTTATTTAATTTAATTTTGTTCTCTCTGTCTCTATGAAAAAATTATATTATTAATTAAAAAAGAAAAAAGAGGGATTTCCGAAATTCGTAAAAAATATAAAATGAAAAGAGAACCGACAGTTTGGTTTGGAAAAAGCGGTTTTGGGTATCCGGTTTTGGGGTCCGCAAAGGCGGGTGAAAAAGCGAAGGGGGAGGAGTGGAGGGGTATGCGGTGGATGGCTGGTTTTTATTCCGCTCTTTCTCTCTCTCTCTCTCTCTCTCTCTCTCTCTCTCTCTCTCTCTCTCTCTCTCTCTCGCTCTCGCTCTCGCTCTCTCTCCTTGTTTTTTTTTTTTTTTTTTTTTTTTTTTTTTTTTTTTTTTTTTTTTTTTTTTTTTTGTGGGAGGGAGACCTCTGCGCTTCCTTCTTCCTCTCTCCCTCTATCCCCACTCCTCCCCTGCCTACGCCGATCCTCATCCCCCTCCTCCGCCGGAAGTTTCCCCTTCGTAGCACTCGCAATGCTAATTTCCGGCGGAAGCTCCGGCTAGGGCTTTCTCTCATGGTGGAATGGAGTACGACCCCGGAATTCAGATGTCTCGCGCCGTCGGGACCGAGGGATCCTCGCTGGCTCCTCAGTTAGATGAAGGTCGTCGTCATCCTGCTCACTTATTACTCTCCTTTTTTTCGCACCCTACCGTCCTTGCGGTCGCAATGTTGGGAGAATTTGGCGGAGCTGGGAACCGGATTCGCGGAAATTCGTCGCTCCGCTGTTGATGGCTAGGGTTTCCTGTTCATAATTGCGGGAGATTTCGTGGTGGAATTGCTTTAGAAGACGACCGCGAATGTTGATTATATGTTTTTTTTTCTCGCGATGCTTATGCTGAAATAGTTGCGCGAATGGCCGATCTTAATGGAACTTACGTGGTTTCCTCACTGTTTAGGGCTGAATTGGAGCACTTGCACTTGCACAATTTTCTGCTTTTATTTTTCTTTCTTTGGTTGCGTCTCTCGGTGGTGTATCTTATACGTATTTCTCCATTTCTCCGTCCTGCATTTTTCACTCGTCCACTCTAAATCTCGAATTTCTGTCTTTTTCTTTATGATTTTGATTTGAAAATTACTCTTTATGATCTGCTCTCTTTTCTTTATACTTGTGTGTAACTCAATCTTTCTCTATATAATATTCCATCTGACAATCCCATTTCTCCAAGTCGTTCTATCATGGGCTTGATATTAGAACGTTGTATGAGTATTGCTTCGTTGTGGTGGTACATTACCATTAAGATATCTGACGAACCACTTTTACATCACAGATACAATGTGGCAAATGTCGCTGAGGTCGAATGAGAGTATGGAAGCTGGTCCCTATCCAGAGCGTCCTGGCGAACCAGATTGTGCTTACTATATCAGAACTGGCCTATGTAGATTTGGGATGACATGCAGGTTTAATCACCCAGCCAACAGAAAGTTGGTAAAGGATCTAAATCTATTCTTTCCTCCCCTCCTCATAACATGGGAATTTGTATTATATCAACTTAAACAAGCATTTTTCTTGGAGGCATCGTGATATATGATTGTACAAAGCAGCGGATTTGAAGATCCTAAACCAGATATTTGGCTCCAGATTTAGTGAAATTTTCCATTTCTCAAACAGAAAAGGAGGGGTTCCTAAATAAGAAATTGAAATAGAATTGATGAGCTATTTCACTTACCGTATACTTTTATGGCAGATTAAATTGCTTCTGTGGTTAATTTTATCGTATGTTATTTGGTTTATTTTATATTGATGAATTAGATTAGGCTTGTCATGTGTCAGGCTGTTGCTGCATTAAGGATGAAGGGAGGATACCCAGAAAGAGTAGGGCAACCTGAATGCCAGGTATCACTATTCAACCTTCATCATTCAATTTCTCTTGTCACTGGAGTCCACAGGTAATATTTCTTTTGTGATTTCTGCAGTACTACTTGAAGACTGGAACATGTAAATTTGGAGCAACGTGCAAGTTTCATCACCCTAGAGAAAAGGCTGGAATTGCCAGCAGGGTTGTGTTAAATATTTTAGGCTACCCACTCCGTCCGGTTTGTACATTGCAGTTTGAATTTAAACTATCTTGTCATATTTATTTTTGATATGGTTGTTTGCTTTAACTTATGATAAACCACTCTCTGTGTTCTTTTAGTTATTGTTTTTTGTTCTGACTATATGTTTTTCTTGTAGAATGAAAAGGAGTGTGCGTACTATTTAAGAACTGGTCAGTGTAAGTTTGGGAACACTTGTAAATTTCACCACCCACAGCCTTCCAGTCAGATGTTCTCCCTACGTGGTTCTACTGTTTATCCTCCTGTAAACTCACCAACAACTCCTGGTCAACAATCAACATATCCAGGAGGAGGATTGACTAACTGGGCCTTGTCTAGGGCATCTTTCATTCCAAGTCCACGTTGGCAAGGCCCTTCAAGCTATGCCCAAGTAATTCTTCCTCAGGGGGTAGTTCCAGTTCCTGGATGGAGTGCTGCTTATCCTGTACATCCTTTTCTTTGGCTATCCTTTTAACGTTTATGAATTATGTTTTAGAGTTCATATATGCCAGAAGGTAGTAGGTGATCATCACATACTAGCTGGCTGATGTATATGTCACTTGCTGGCCAGCTTTTATGTAACTTGCTGGCTGCTTATATATAACTTGCCATACCAACATATATGTGATTGGCTGGCCAACTTATATGCAACTCCTTGCTCAACTTATATCTCAGTAGCTGTTAATGTGATCCAAATGGCTCCAGCCAACAGATTAATCGGCTTGTTGTCTCTATTCTGGTGAATATGTTTGTCATTTGTTGAATTGCCTGGATCTTGTGCAGTCTAGCTGGTGTGAATGCCAGGTGCACTGTACGAGCCATTTCAGGAATGAATATGTACGTAACTGTTAAAATAGATTGATCACATGCTTTCATAACAGGGGCAATTGGGGTCGGTTGCATCTTCAGAGAGCCAACAACAGACTCTTGGAACTAGCCAGTTTTATGGCACTTCACGCCAAAGTGAAACATCTAGCTCTACTGGAGCATTTTCTTCTTATCGTTCACCTTCTGCTCCTATGGGACTTTATGCATTGCAAAGAGAAAATGTTTTCCCTGAGAGACCTGGGCAACCTGAGTGCCAGTTCTACATGAAAACTGGAGATTGTAAATTTGGAGCTGTGTGCAGGTTTCATCATCCTAGAGAAAGGTTGATACCTGTTCCTAACTGTGTATTGAGTCCCTTAGGCCTCCCACTTCGTCCTGTAAGTGACTTTTGCTTGCTATAAATTATTTCTTGCTTATAATTTCTGTAGCTCGTACATGTTTTGTAACCTGAACATGCACTTAGTAATCCTTCTGGAGCATTGATCATGTCTTTGCTTCAAAACAACCTGGTTAATGCATTTTAAGAATTACCATTTCTTATCAGTTACATTTGTTTTTTTGCTTTTAGAAAATTGTCGTGTGAAATTCCATTTGCCTGTTTCTGATGATGCATTTTCACTTTTTGTTGGCATCTTGGTGTTTTTGGATAGAAAGAACAACTCAGATAAAATCGCTGAAACTGCATAGCAGGACTTTGAATTCATTTGGAACAGTAATAGAACCACAAAAGTTCGTTTATTGTTTGTTGTAGTTCCCTTCTAAATTTGGAAATATAAAAAAAATTAAAATAACATATTAAAAAATTGAAATTATAGAGACTTGTCACTATAGATTTCTCCTAGTCTCTTAATCCAGGTTTATGGGGACTTCATCACTCGATATACTTCACATCCCATGACACTGTTTACTATGCTGAAAGTCCTTGGCATATCCATTTTCAAGTATGAGAGCATTGTTGTTACTATTCTTTTTTTTTTCTTTTTTGGATTTGTAGACTTGGAATGGTTTTAACTGATTGTGGTTGACAGTACATGTCACTGATTGGCAACAAGATTGGACTTGAGCATCTGCTGTTGGCAAACATGACACTTTTATATGACTTGATTTATTTACAAATTTGGTACCCTTAACTTTATACCGAGTCCTTCCTCTATGGCTGAAGACTGACAATTACCGAGCATTGATTGTGGATTTGGGTCATTTCTATTTACTAGTTGAAAATTTTACACCTGCTCTTTAGTTTCTATTTATTCGTTATTTTAGCTTATTCAGTGAAGCCTTGTTCTGAAAGAAAGAAACAGAGAAATATTGTTTTGCATTTTTTTGAGTTTATGAGATTATCATTTTCACCGCTTTAAGAAAAATATGCAGTTGTTGTTGAAGTTTATTCTTATCGTTTCACAAGATGAAGTTTATTCTTATTGTTTCACAAGATGGTAGTTTATTCTTATTGTTTCACAAGATGGTAGTTTATTCTTATTGTTTCACAAGATGGTAGTTTATTCTTATTGTTTCACAAGATGGTAGTTTATTCTTATTGTTTCACAAGATGGTAGTTTATTCTTATTGTTTCTCAACATTGAGTTTATTTTCTTATTTTTGCTAGTACACAAACCGATCATTGTTACATAGTTTTGTAATGCTTTAATTTCTAATATAACTTTTTTCTAAGTAGGCACTATATTGAACTCAAATGTTCTTTTTCTTGTGAACAGGGAGAACCTTTGTGCATCTTTTATTCTCGTTATGGCATATGCAAATTTGGTCCAAATTGCAAATTTGACCATCCTATGGGGACATTCACTTATGGTCTTGCTGCTTCTTCTTCTACTGATGTCCCAGTTGTTCGGCGTTTGTTGGGGTCCTCATCAGGGACCGGGGCACTGCCTTTGTCATCGGAAGGGGGACCTGCCGAAGTGGGCACAGTTAAGAGTAGAAGACTTTCATTGTCAGAATCACGTCAGATAACTTCTGGTGATGAGAATATTGAAGCAGAGGGTTCACATACCACTACAACCATTGGGCCCGTCTCTACATATTCTTGACCCTTCAGTGGATAAAAAATTCTCTGTAAAAAGAGGAGATGTGCAGGCTTTCAGTGATGTTGATTTGATTCCTGTCATCTACAATGCATTTTCTTCACATTGTAAACTTTTTGTCTTAATTATTTGCTCAACTTGTAAATCTGCATGTAGTAACTTCATCCAAGGAATCTCTCCTTAGCCAACAAGAGCCACTGTTCCACGTTTTGAGTTGGTCAAAGGAAAGTGTCTCCTCTTTGTAGTGGTGGCTTCTCAACCCTGAATTTTCAAAGGATCTTTTCAGTGGTTCCATCATAAGTCACGTGTCATTGACTGCTGAGGTTTAAGCTTCAAGCTTAGCTTGGCTTCAGTTCCCAGCTATATTATTTATCTGTTGTACCAATATTCTGTGTTTTTGCAAACGTTTAGAGTCTGTCCAAATCTTTGCTCTTTCTCCTTTCCTTGCTTTTCATTGTAGATAGCTAATACAATATGGAAGTCACCCAACAACAGTTCAAACTCTAGATTCAGAAGAAGCTGAGTGAAAGAAGACGTGGTGCTCATATGTCTACAAGGCTAAAATTCCCCAAATTCTTACAGGTGATTTATTATCTCTCTTTATCTCTAAGTTTCTTTTTTCTGTTGATGGGGGATAAGTTCTTTCTATGCAGTGGGTTTTTTACAATTCAGAAATACACCTTTTGCTGCTCCTAATCGTTTTTAGCTCATGACATTAAATGCACTTAAAGGTTAGAAAATTTGATCATTCAACAGGTTTGATGGCATTGAAGACAATTTTGCCACAAGATTGCTAGGCAAATATTACTGCAGCTGAATCAATTTATTGGCAATACCTCACACATGAGAATGGCATTGTAACAGGTACCGTGATTCATGAAACAATGATGTTTCCACTGGATTGTTTGACAAATAAGAGCTGTACCTGTTTGGGACCTGATGATCTGTTCCTGTTTGGGACCTGATGATCTGTTCATGTTTGATGAATTAGTTTTGCATTCATTTTTGTTTCTACAGCCATATGATATGCTTTTGATCTTCTCAGCACTTAATCACCTTTTATATTACGCCCTTAAAGGTTCATTTGAAAACAATCTTTACGCACTGGCCTTCTTGTATCCTTGTTTTAAACATTTCAAAATACGTGTTGTGTTTGCTGATAAGTACATATGTATCAACTTAATTATCTGATAGGAAACGTTCAGGTGCTCTATCTTCTACTAGCGGGTTTCGATTGGATTTTGAGTTTACTTATATCATAAAAATCATGAATAATGACTCGGTCGAGAAAGGAGGCTCTGTTCGAGTTTCTGTGACTCAGATGGGCCAGGTAGAGAATCGTGCCGGGTACAGGGTACTTGGATCGTCAGTCTGGATCGCCACAACTCACCTTTGCTATTTGTTTCTTCTTCCTATAGGTTTCTCTTCCTTCTCCTGGGCTCCTCTCTCTTTTAGCGTTATTTTCTCTTTGAAAAAAATTATTTTAAAAACGCAAGTGCGAGAAGAAAAGCTCAGATTTGGTAAAAGTGGCTGTAGCGTTAACAATTGGTTTTCTGCGGATTGCTCAAAGCTGAACAAGACTCCAGAGTCAACACCGGAGAAAACAGTGCAACTTTACGCGTTTGTTTCCATCTTAATGACTTTTGTAGCCAAGAGGTTTTGATTTGGTTTTTGGGGTCCAAAGTAATCTTGCCCCCCATTTTGGGTTTTGGAGGTTTGATGCCATGAATATGGTCGGAAAGGATAATTTGCTTGCTCTTCATTTGCTCTTAACTCTTGGCTTCCGCCTTCCCCGCATCAGAGGGGACGAAAATCGAAAGATTTAGCAATGATAATGCAAAAGCTTACAAGCGGTATCAATCAAAGAATAAACAGTACCTTTTATGAGAAAAAAAAATCTTTTTCTACGGAAGAAAAAAACATTGATTCGAACAAAAACGCCATCAATAAACAAGACTTTTAGAAGAATAAGTGGATGATTTGATTCTGGGCAGGCAAGTGGATTTGGTAATTCGATTTGACACTTCCTATCTTTGGCTGAAATGCGTTTGATTGTTTTTATGCTTGCAAATCATGGATAGAGCTTCCATTTTCCATTTTGATCTTGAACTTGTGTTATCTTTAGCTCTAGCGACTGAGAGTGAGAGCATGAAGTGAGAGTTTGAGAGGCAGACAGACAGGAAGAGATTAAAGAGCCTTTAGACCGAGCTGACTCGTGAGCTAATGACTCCAACCCAGGGAAATTTGCCAAATTCAAATTCACCTGTCATTGAATCAAGCCGAGCTCAAACCAATATTATATATGTCCGGTTGTGGTCGAATTCGACCAGGTTGGACCAATAGTTCAACCAATAAATATTTATAAACCTTATAATTTATATATATATATATATATATATATATATGTGTGTGTGTGTAATATTTCTATGAGTACTAAGTTGAAATAAGTAATTTGTTGTAGCGACTACAGTGAATCAGACCAAAATAATAAGAACAGGACTGACCTCCGATTCTGGTTCAAGGTCAGGTCCAATTTTAAAACATAGTTTTTTTCACAAATTGGTAGTGTTTTAAAAAATCGAACCAAACCGGCCGGTCTGACCCAGTTGAACCAGAATCGGAGGCTAGTCCGCTAGTCCGGTTCACTGTAATCAGTATTATTTTTATATTATTTCTTATAGAAATATTAAATATATGTAAAGTATAGTGAACAACGTTCAATGGTTCAACCCAATCTAATTGGGTTCAACAAAAACCGGACATAATACCTGTTGGATGGCCGGTTCGATTTTTAAAACATTGCTTATTGGGGTTAATAGAAATATTATAACATATTATTATCTTGTAGCATAGAACTCAAAGTAGACCTATCTCTTATATCTTTGATTAAGTGTTTAGATTTTCACCTGGTTTTTTAATATGTAAAAATTAAAATATGTAAAAAAGTTTTATTTCCTTTTCTGTGCCGGCGGATTTACTATTTCGTTCACTCGTCGGGGTATTGTGGTCAAACCTTGAAATGTTTAGGACTTTGGAGTTTTCAAACAAGGCGGGTGCGGAGTGCGGACCGCGGACCGTGCCGTGGATCCTTAGATTCAAGGGCATTTCTGTAATCTTGAACTCTGAATGCGTTCTCCTCCACCTCGGCTTACGCATGGGGGAATGATATGCGGAGATCCGGCTTTCGGAGTCTCACATCGGAAGCTGAAATGGAAAATGCAGGATCTCAACGCCTCGCCTCAGCCTAGCCTTTCACTGTAATCTCCCTCCTTCCTGCTTTCGTGTCTTACCGTAATTTATTTTTCTCAGATTAGATCTGTCACACTAGCAGCGGTTTCATTCAGTGATGGCTGTTTCGGATTTGATCCGGCTCCCCTGGAGGTTTTGTATATGATGTTTGTTGTGCTGAAATTGTAGCAAAGGGTTTTGGTTGAGAGAGCATGGATCTAGCGAGAAGCCCTAGAGATGGGATGTCTACGGTCGTTTTTCTCCTCCTTCTCGTTGCCCTGGCCTCCTTCGCGATTTCGCATGTTTCTGCTCAGGTATGTGGCGTTCTTCCACTCTCTTCTTTGTGGATCTGTTCGTTTATTTCTTTCGTGCTTGACTATGTCGTTTGTTTGATCTTAGGACCTTGGGGCGGAGTCTGGCGATAATTCTGTAAATGAGTCCGTCAGAGTTTTGAATCGGCGTAGTAAAGTGAGTTTCATTTATGGGCTTCTTTTCCCTTTGTACGTTTTTTTTATCATGTAGAGGAACTTGAACATTTTGGTTTTTAACGTGTCAACTTCAGAAGAAGCCGTTTTTAAGGTATTTGGTAGATATTTTTTGCTTGTTTACAGAAGCCCTTGAGAACTACAGTTGGAAAAATCTTTGCTGAGGTTTATGGTATTCGTTTCTTTCGGGTTATGTTATTCCCGAGGCATTGGTATCCTACCAATATTGATTGGCAAGCTAGGAAAACCTAAAATATCAGAAAAAAAGAGGGACTTCAGTATCAGTAGTTGAAGATAGTTTACCATCTAATTTTGAATTATGTCATTGTCCGTTGGTTTCTTGTGCAGATAGTGTTACCCTCCACCCAAGAAGGAGGTGATTCTGGGAATGATGGAGAGTTTGCCGTCAAGAATGTTGATGGCCTTGGGCTTTTCGATGCCTTCTTTGCGAGTTTGTCGATGATCATGGTCAGCGAGGTTGGCATCTGCACACAGAGTCAAGCGCTTGTCAGATTTTTTGATTGATCTTTCTGTTTTTATTGTTTCATTCACTAACACAATTTTGCTTCAGATTGGGGATGAGACATTTATAATAGCAGCACTAATGGCAATGCGCCATCCCAGGTCAATTGTTTTATCAGGTGCTCTCAGTGCACTTGTTGTGATGACTGTAAGCTGATGCTGAACTTAATCTTTTCTTTCCTTGGCAAATACTTAGTATTCTTTTGAGGCACACACTTAGATTCACGTCTTCTCAAAATATGTCTACATCTATTCTAGGTGCTTTCAACTGGACTTGGTAGGATAGTTCCCAACTTGATTTCAAGGAAGCACACAAACAGTGCTGCTACAGGTATCCTCTTTTTCTGCCTTTGCTTTAATCTTCAATTACTCTAGTTTGAAACAAAGGTCTCATTTGAAGAAAATTGAGTTATTAATTGTCAGCTATTGTTTGGGTGATAGGAATTAGTTATCTTGTTTATCCACAATTTTGTTTCTATGTGGGGTTGTTCCAGTTATTAAACAAAAGGAAAGACATATGAGATTTGGAAGTTGCCTGACCAGGTTATAAAAGTACTAATGCTGAAGTTTCCAATATCACCAGTTAAAAGATGATAATAATATACTGGATATGACAAAGTTCTACTGTTTTGACTCACTCTGTTTACTGGCTTCATTTAATATATTTTGGTAAAGTTTTCCATGGTTTCTTTTGAAAAAGAAATTCTATGCAACTCTAATGTAACTTCTGGAAGGCCTACTCTTGAAAAACAGTTTATTTTTGAAATTTGCTTTATGGGTGTATAGGTCTCAATAAGAAGTATTACTTAAGCTTCTCCTATTTATTTTTATATATACCCTAACACATTGAGAGTAGTTGGACTTGTTTGCTGATGGCACTGTTCGCATCTGAAATGGTATTTGACATTAAGTTCTATATTTTTGCACTGAATCGTTGCTGAAGGGGTGGTATATGAGTACTAATTGACTACTTAGTCATTCTGTGCTCTATACATAGACCAGAAGCAAAAATTAAGTAGTTATTTGAAATAATTGGTATCTGCACATTCAAAATTCTTTTTTATGTTTAAATTGTGAAGTCATCAATTTGAAAGTGGACCAATTGAGTTTTTGGAAGAAGTTGGACTTATCGAGTCCATCCGTCTATTAGAAGTATCAGTAGCAAAAAATAGCATGCCATTTTTCTGTGCACGAACTAACAATTATTTCCTGAAGTTTTTTCATGTTTCAGAAATGGAACATTCCAGTGTTTTGTGACATAGAGAGAACTCAAAATTTTATTGGCTAAATAATTGGACTGAGAAAACCCTTGCAATGGTTTTGCCATTCATGTCCTGGAACTGAAAGCATTCTTAGGATATATTATTTAGTTTGATTAAATTATGGTTAATTTCAGATATGTTGTTTTCCGGGACTGCTGGGGTCTGCTTTTTCTTAAACATTTAAATACTAGGAAAGTTTGCCTGTATCAAAAGTTTGGCTGTGCCTATTCTTCATGAATCGGCACTAGTACCTCTCAAATATTAGTATACCATTGACTTATGTAGATAACTATCTTTAAAATCTTTTAGGCTGTGGGATTTTCTCTTCATCAGTGTTTCTCTTTATGCAGTTCTTTATGCTTTCTTTGGCCTCCGGCTGCTTTACATTGCTTGGAGATCAACAGATTCTAAGGCATCACAGAAAAAGGAAATGGAAGAGGTGTGTAATCATTATCTTAATCAATGATGTTACAAGTATGCTTTAGGGTTGCTGGGCTGGATGGGAAAGCTTCTTGACTCATTAGCTTGAAATCTTCTTTTGAGGATGTGGGGTTTGCTCTTTCCGTGCTTCTTTCATATCGTTGGATCAAATTCTTGAAGGAAGGTTTCTGTGACTGCTGTTACTACCTTTGTTGTGCCTTTTATCTTTATATTGGTACCTGCCAGTAGTAAGGCAATATAATGACTTCTAAAAGGTCTAATTGTTTTATGGGTTAAGGTAGAAGGTATTCTATGCAAAATATCTAGTTATGTCAAACTATCGTTTTTAGGGTCATCTGACTTTGTTTGGTTTGTTAATCTTTTAGTGTTTCAATATTGGCTGTATTATTTCTTAGCTTTCTATGTTCTTCCCCTCCAAGAAATGTATGACTTGGGTATTCTCGTGGAGTGCATTATTTGTATGCTATAACTGAATGTCTGCTACGTATCGGTCATATCAGCTTCTCCGATCGGCTGGTCAATCTGTTCCTGATACAAACAATTTTCATTACCTGTTGATATATCGATATCTATCCAGCTAATCATGGATTTAATTTTCAAGATTTGTAATTTATATGCTTTATCAATTAGTAAAACATATTGGATCTTCATCCTGCGTTTATAACATCAGGTTTCGTTGTCAAATGGCTGGTTTTTACTTGTTTTGCAATAAACTCTTGAAACAAGTGATTTTTATCCTTCTTTTATTGGTCTTTCTGGTATACTTAAGTTTCATTGCCTTTTAAGATCAGATAAAGAACATTCTGTACTGAACTAAGTTAATGCAGGTGGAGGAAAAACTTGAGGGTGGACAGGGGAAAACATTTTTCCGTCGTTTCTTTTCAAGATTTTGTACACCAATATTTTTAGAGGTATCAATTTTCATTACAGTGTTTGTTGGCAAAAGTTTATTATAGTGGCATAATGGGTTTTTTCATTGTGCAACAGTCTTTCATTTTAACCTTTCTAGCTGAATGGGGAGATCGTAGCCAGATAGCAACTATTGCGGTAAGCTGATTTATGACTCTTTTTTGCATTTTCTCGATTTTTTTTTTATTGAATTTGGCCTTCAAAAAAATAGAGAGTTGCAGTCCTGGATTACTCAATAAAGTTTAGTGATCCTCGTTTATTCTTTATGTTTTATCCATATCTTAGGACAGAATACTCCGGGTTTTATGATACTTTATATGTATGATTTTACCAAATGACTCACTCACATCTTTGAATTTTGACGAAGATGATAAGGTTGCTCTGTGTGTCCCTTACCGAGTGAAAGAGCTGAAAGCTGATTTACACAATTGGTTGTAATGACTTGTAGTGAAGTCTTTGTTTTTGTTATACGAAAGCTAGTTAATCTTTTCCTTTGTTAGTAATGATAGATCCAAAGCACGACAACAACTGTACTCTTGGCTAATTCCTGAAGAAGGCTATTCTGATTTTCCTTTAGTGAGATTAGGCTTCAAGTCATCTCTGTTTCAACTGAGTTAAGACCTTACGTTTCTGTCCATATTTTCGTGCACTTACCTTGTAAGGAATGTCTTTCATGAACTTGCAGCTAGCAACCCACAAGAATGCGATTGGTGTTGCCATTGGGGCCACATTAGGACACACAGTTTGCACTTCAATAGCAGTGGTAGGAGGGAGCATGCTAGCTTCCAAAATTTCACAACGCACTGTTGCAACCATTGGAGGGTTCCTCTTCCTTGGCTTCTCCTTGTCGTCATATTTCTATCCTCCCTTGTAATTGTACAATATAGACTACACAGTAATTCTTTCCTTACCCTCCTGCTCTTGTTTCATATTAATTCCTTGGTAACTTAGTAGATTAATTCAACACTGTCAATTGTATTAATTTTTTGTATGAGATGCACCACCTCTTCATTTACTGTAAGATAAGCTAATGGATGAAAGTGCAGGTCAAGGTTGTGTGACACGAAGGAAATCTGAAAATCACATAGTATCAAAGGTAATTTTTGGATAAAAACTAGACAAACATTAGTGCTTTTGTTTCAAGTAATGTTGTTACCTTCAAGAATTCTTTCGAATATATCTTTTTCAAGTTTCTTTATAAGAGTAAAATCATTATACTTGTAGATCCAACAGATTTTGTATGAAAGAGGATAAAAAAACATAAGTGTTGTTCGGATAAGGATCTTTAGATATTTTAAGGTTAAAATTCTCCATTTGCTTCAGAATCAATAATATATCTCCTCTTAAATATCTTACATATGTGGCTCTAAAAAAAAGAGGTAGGAATTAACAAATACTCGATGATGAAATTAACCGGCAATAACTCTCTTGAAGGCCTGTAAATCTGAAAAATGAGTAAAGTGCCCTTGTGAATAATGATAGATTTAATCATAAGCTCTTATAATAATGTTAAGGCGAAGATCAAGGATCAAGAGGTAGGAATGGGAAAGAAGTAATTAATCTCTTTGCCTCCGGCACAAACTTTCATCTTGTATTCATATACATGGAAATCCCTATAATGGGTGGTTCACTCCCATGCTCAGTGACAAAGCTGAGTTCAGGGTTGTAGTTTTATGTCAAACTTTTAAGTAACTGCGATAAGACCGGTTTCGGTTCGGTTTTTAAAACACCTCGTTACATGCCAAACTTATACGGATGTAGGGATGGCAACAGGTTCCGTTAACGGGAACCCACATCGACCCGACCCGTTTAAAGTGGGTTTGGGTTTGCATATTTTCCCCGCGGGGCGGGTTTGGTATTTTGGAGCCAAACCCGTCACGGGTTCAGGGCGGGGACGGGTTTTGCCCGAAAAACCCGACCTGACCCGCTTAATATTTATTAAAAAATATATTAATAAATTTTATGTTTGATAAAATATTTTAGTTAAGTATTTATATGTTTATAGAATTATAATATTTATTTTTGATTTATTTTTATATATTTTTATATTTTTTTAAATTTTTTATATTAAATATATCTTAATGGGGCAAGTCGGGCGTGCACCGGGGATCCAGGCGGGTTTTCGCGGGTTTGGGGTGGGGACGGGTTTACTAAGCAAACCCGCGGGGCGAGTTTTCACGAGGTGGGGACGGGTTTCCAAAAACCCGCCCTGCCCTGTTGCCACCCCTATACATACTAGCCCTTGTTGGCTGAGGTACAGGTAGGGCTGACAATGAGCCGAGCCGAGCTTATGATGGCTCGAGCTCGGCTCACCATTATACATGAGCTCAAGCTCGGACTCGAGCCCATGGCTGGGCTCAAATTTGAGCTCGAGCTCTATTTGAGTGGGCTCGATCCCTAATCAAGCCTGAGCTCGATTCGAGTGGGCTAGATCCCTAATCGAGCCCGAGCTCGATTTGAGTGGGCTCAACCCGTAATTGAGCCTGAGCTCGAGCCTAACTTGAGCTTCTGCCCATACCCAGATCAAGTCTAGGTTGAGCTCCATGCCATGAAAGCCCAGTGTGAGCTCTGCCCATGCCCAACGGGTTTGTCAATTCGGGTTTTTTAATTATTTTAGTTAAATTTATCTACAATAATAGATCTAAATTATTGATTATAAACTAATTACGTACCCAATTATACTAAAACAAAAATTCACATAACTTTAGAATTTTTTAATTAATTATTATTTTTAGTTAATAGAATCAATGATAGAAATTTTAAAAGATACAATTTCTGAAAGAACTTGAGGCTCCCACTCCTTCAAAAAACTAAAATATTATACATAATTTTAAAAATATATAATTAAAAATATAAACGAGCCGACTCATTGAGCTTTGAGTCGAACTACCTAAAACTCAAGCTTAGCTCATTTAACTAAACTAGCCTTAGTCAAGGCTCAAGTTTGGTTCGAGGTCGAAATAATTCGAGCCAAATTGAGCTTTTACTGAGTCGAGCTCGAACGGTTCACGAGCTGGCTCAGTTCAGTGCCACCCCTAGGTACAACCCTTGTTGGTAGGAATGGTAGTGGATCTAGGGCCAGCCTTAGTGTTTCCCTTTGTTTGGGTCCCAAAAATATGGAACCTTCCTGTCAAGAACGTCTACAGTCTCTCACTCGGTTTTAGTTTTTTTTTTTCTCCTTAAATTAAATTAAATTAAATTAAATTTTATTATTATTGTTCCTTTTATAAAAAAGTAATTTCTTACAGCGGTTGCTCTAGTGTTTTTTTTTTTTTTTTTTTTTTTTATAAAACCCGCGACAGTGGAAACAAAACCCTTCTTCCCTCGCTTGCTCACTTCAGATCCGAAAGCGAGAACCCTAAGAAAGGCGAAGGAGGGGAGAAAGCGAGAACTCGTTTTTCATCTCCTTCGTCCAAGCTATCTTCCTCGGATCGAGCAAGGTTTTTGATCTTACGCTTCTCTCACTATATATTTATTGGCTTTTGTTTTTTTACTGGACCTGCTTGTCGATTGCTACCGTCTTGCCGTAATCTCTGAATTTTGATACCGATCGCTTACCGTGCTTCATGTGCGCTTTTGTTCTTATACTGTTTCTGCTGGTCGGTTGCTAGTTGCGACTGTCTTGCCTTAAGTCTCTGAATTTTTTATACCGATCGCCTACCGTGCTTCATATGTGAGGCTCGCGGTGCGCATTTTCGTACTTTAAGCCTTTTATCATGCTGTTATAATTCGTAAATTGCTTGTACCTTTTAGGTTTCCTGGAATGGCGTCTCAACAACCTACAGCAGGATCTTGTCCTTCTGCGCAGCTGGTACGTATCAGTTAACGGTTCTAAAAGCTCGATTTTTGGACTAAATAAAAAATACGCGATCCATATCCTTCACAGTTTGGTCTTTTTATACTCTCTGGCTAAAATTTTCTTTACCTCCTTCAGGTCGGAAATGCATTTGTTCATCAGTATTATCACATTCTGCACCACTCTCCGGATCTCGTTTATCGTTTCTACCAAGAGACTAGCAAGCTGGGCCGTCCTGAAGCGGAGGGAGCCATGAGTTTGGTCACTACCATGCAGGTGATGTTCCTGTTCCTTATGTTCTGGTCTTTTGTGAGCTTGTTCTGATTGGAACGTCTGTTTATATTGCGTCTCATTTGGCTGATCATCGATGACGTATTTATTTGTGTTCTAGATTTATTTTGTGCACTAGTTCTTTAATCTGTTGATATTTTCTTATTGCGGCGGTTGTCTTCTTAGAGTTATCGGAAATTAGGTGTTTGAGAATGTGTGCCATATGGTGGTGTCTTCTGAAGATTTATGAAAAATATACTTGTACAAATAGTTATGAGCGTGGCTGTGAAGGTTGATTGAAGATGTGTGAAAGATCGTGAATTGCTTTTAGTGGGAGAAAATGAGATGGGTGCTTTTTGTCTTTTTCTAGTAACTTCTCAGATAACTGTACTAGACCATCACATCATAGAGAAGTTTGAAATCTCCTGATTCAAATGTCACAACACAATCAAGGAAATTGGACTCTCTTTTATTACTAGAGAAGTTTGAGAACAACGTTTGAAAAAGGTTCTAGTGTTTTGAATTCTGGAAAAATGTCAACTAATAAGGTCTTTATGTTGCCTCAATTTATTGTTTTATACAGGCCATCGATGAGAAGATTCGCTCTCTTGACTACAGTGAATCAAGGGCAGAAATAAAGACAGTAGATGCTCAGGAGTCACTCAATGGTGGAGTTCTTGTACTTGTGACTGGGTATCTGACTGGAAAGGACAATGTGAAGAAAAATTTCACTCAGTCTTTCTTTCTCGCTCCTCAAGACAAGGGATACTTTGTGTTGAATGATATATTTCAATATGTGGAAGATGTTGAACATCATGCTGAGGTGAACCAGGGATCACCTAATGGCACCGGTGCCCCTCTTGCATCCCACACTGGTATGTGGTGTTTGTTAACTGTTGCTGTAGGTACTTCTTTTGCTGTACTAGTTTAATGTTTAGGTTTTAACTTAACTGCAGATCCTCTTCCTGTCCAAGATAATCAAGTTGTTGAACAAAATGCTTCACTATCAGAGGAAGATGTTACTGTTGAAGAAGTCTATAATCCCTCTGACCATGAGGATGGCTCTGTTGTGGAGGAAGAAACTCCCGAAGCTGAGGTGGTTGATGAAGTTCCTAGTGATCCTGAGGTTGTGGCCGATTCTAACCCTGCTACAGTCCAAGAAGAGGCGCCCAAAAAGTCCTATGCTTCTATTGTGAGTGATTGATCTATTACACTGCCAATATTGTTTTCTTAGCTGTAAATGAATGGTACATTATGTTGGTCTGAGAAGTAGTTAAGAATGTAAAATATTATTTGTCATTTATATGAGGACAAAGCTTCAGCTTTTCTTTATCGAGTGCATTATACTATTTGTCATACTCCCTTGATGCTTTTACTGGTGCTCTAGATTATCTCAAATAGAGCAATTCTTGTGCTGTGTGTTTGAACATGTTATATCACTGATATTTATGCATTTATTTCTTAACAATTTTCATAACCATGTAACATGTAGATTTGGGTTTGACATTACTATAAAGGTATTGCCTAGTTTGCAGGTCTCATAAGACAGGGTTGGATCTTTCATTTATTTTTTATACTCTTCTTGCTAATACATCCTGGTATATTTAGGTTCTAAACCTCTTTGTTTGATTCAGGTGAAGGTTATGAAGGAGCCTGTACCTTCTGTTTCTGCACCGATTCCTGCCAGGCCAACCCCTGCAAATCCTGAAAGGCAACTGGCACCTTCTCCACAGAACCAGGCCCCTGAAGTTACGGTTTCTAGTTCAAGTGCAGCTGAAAATGGCAGTAACCAGGAAGCAGAAGGTTCGATGCTCTTAAACATGATTTTTAGTTTATATCTGGTTTTTCTTTTTTGTCATTTGTTCATAGTTTTGGACTACGTGTTTTATCTGACAATTATTTATCTGTGTTGCCATCATTTACTTGTTTCAGCTGATGGGTACTCCATCTATATCAGGAGTCTGCCTGTCAATGCCACAGTTGCTCAGCTTGAGGAAGAGTTCAAAAAATTTGGACCAATTAAGAGTGGGGGTGTGCAAGTTAGAAGTAACAAGGTCTCTATATGCTTGTTTATTGATATTTATAATATTTTAGTTGTATTTTTAGTGTCTGCTTTATATTGTTAAACATGCATATGGTTTACCTTACCCTTGCGTAGTCTCCTTTGAATGGTGCTGTGATTACGCATTTTGTTAATTGTTATATTCTTAATGGGTGCAGCAGCAAGGATTCTGTTTTGGCTTTGTGGAGTTTGAGGTTGCTAGTGCTGTTCAAAGTGCAATAGAGGTAGGACTCCCTATTCTTGTTTATTGATATTTATAATATTCTGAGTTGTGGCTGCTGCCTTTATTTTGTGTTTGTGCTTATATTGCTTCTGAATTAAGCAACAGTAGGTATAGTTCTTAATTCAGTAGCTCTGCGCTCATTACTAGTTGAAAGTTTTCTGCAGTCTCTTCTTTTGAACTTCAGGCTTTCACTCGTATTGAAATGCTGCTTCTCTTTCTACCTCTTCTAGGTTGACCTGTGTTTATTGCCTGTTACAATTTCTTGGTGAAGGCAACTGTGAAAACTTGGTTGAAATAGTTAGTGTATAATGGTCAATATTATCTGCTACAGAGTTTTTGCACAAAAAAAGTTTCTGCTTCAGAGATTAACATGTAATCCTTATGACAAGGCATTTCAATGTGGACATTCTGACTTCTTCTAGTGAACATTCTGGTTACACTTGTTTTGAGTAAGATGCATTTGACTTGTGTAATTCTTATGCTAAAAGCTGTTGTGTTTTAGTTGTATGCTGCAGTTAACATGTTTTGTTATTGGTTCGTGGTTTGATCTTTTTGACTACTGTACAGTGAAGATGTTTCTAGCCTTATGCTGAGATGCAATTTAATTAAAAAATCTCATATCTTGTAGTACATTCCTTTATAATTTTAATTGTTGATACTAATATTATGCTACATCTACAATTTGATCTAGTATATTTATGATTGTACTGTTGAATAATCTCAAAATTTTGTAAACAGAACATTATGAAAAATATACAATTAGACTTTCTTTACATTTTAGAAAGTCATTAATTGGTTTTTCATTGCCTTTCTTGATTTTAATGTCGTTGTATGCTTCTGCAATATATGTCTGAATGTTGCAAGCCACTTTGTGTACAATTGTTTAAATATGCTGTTGCTTTCAGGCCTCACCTATTATGATTGGTGGTCGACAAGCTCACGTCGAGGAGAAGAGGGCTTCTAGTTCTCGAGGCAAGTGATTTGTTATGTTCTGCTTATAACCCTCTTAAATTTGATATCGGAAGAGTTCCTAGTCCTTTCTCCTGCTGAGTTACTGTCAATAGGTTGTGCCAGCGCATCTAAAGCAATGAAAATTTCTTGTTGTGAAGGCAAATATCTACCTTCTACTAGCTGGTTACATTTAATGAGTGCCTGAAAATACTGACAAACAAGTGGAGAGTGCTGCTTTTTGTTTCATATGTTAGACAGTGATTGTTTGTAGTTGGAAATAACTGGTTCCTTTTTACTTGTGCAGTTAATAACAGGGGTCGTTTTCCACCTGGAAGAGGTGGAGGGTTTCGCAATGATGGTGGAAGAGGGCGAGGCAATTATGGAGGCCCTAGAAACTATGGTGGTCGTGGGGATTTCAACAATCGAAATGATTTTGGGAGCAACAGGGGCTCAGGCAGAGTTGGGGGTTCTTCATCCGGCCGCGGAGGTGATGGAAGTTATGGTCGTATGAATCGCCCTGTTGCAGTCAATGCAACAGCGAAAAATGTTGCCCCACGTGTGTCTGCTTCTGCATGAAGTGATGCCATTGATTTCTTTGCATTGCTTTAAAGCAGGTTAGGCAAGTTATATTTTAGTTAAAATTTTGGTTTAGAAGGTCCTGGAGATTTCCTTCTCAAATCGGGCAGTGATGATGGGGTAGATATCTCATTCTTGCCTGTTTGAGCTCTTGAGTAGCTAACGCAGATTTTTCTCTTCCCTCCATTTTGTTCTTTTATTTGGAGGAAGCGGGGATTGATACTTGGGTGATAGTGGTGATGATGCTGTGCAGTATAATTGTGGTCATAGTCTCGTCCATGAGAACTTTTTTTTTTTTTTTTTTTTTTTTTTTTACTTTACTTCTTGTATCATTTTCATTTCAAGTTGAGGGTAGGCAAGTATTTCTCGCGCTCCTAAGGCTTCATTCTTCTCTTGCTATTCATGCAAGAGGCAACATGGCAATTGTCAGTGGTCAACTTCTCTTTACCTTTTCAAAAATCAGTTTCTCAGTAGGAACAAAATTGTTGCTCTGTTGCGCAGTCAATTTTTTGTTTACTATTTCATTGACAGTTATTGCACCATTTTGCTGGATGCAACATGGGAAAGTCGAAACGTTGATAATAATTTGTGCGATATGGAATGGACCTTCCATCCTTATCAGAAAAGCAAAGAGGTACGATTGTAACTAAATGAAAATCGTATTCCGATTTAGGAAATATTTCTTGGACTGGAGGACTAGCTGACACCGTCGACATTGTGAGACAGGTTCCGTATTCCCGAGACGAGCTGCCAACAACAGGGCTCATCTCCTATGTTCCGTAAAAATGTAAGGTTTTTGCCTCTTTAACTGTTCACCTGGTTAAAGCATCAAAGCTTTCTGTTGTGGGTTGTCTTAACCAGGTGTCCAACCTTCTTTATGAATCTCGTGAATTATGGAGCTACTAAATGCATAACCGTATCCGTTCGTTTACAACCTACGGGCTTCTTAATTTGCTAGTACTCTACCATTTCCCATGCATCATGCTTCTGAAATGTTATCGCGGCCTGTGGCTTTCCTCTATTATGCAACACCTAGGTTTCTGCAGAGCATCTGGCATTTTCAGTGGTAATGCCTCGATTAATGACATAGGAAGTAAACATTTGGTGACATGAAATATTGCAAGTGGTATCAAGAACAAGAGGCATAAAAATATTGGTCAAAATAGCACGACTACAGCGGTTTTGCTATAGTCGGTTACAACAAGTCCGTACCCTTAAGTCATGTGGGTTCTGTCATGGTGTGGAAATCTTGGTTCTTTTCTGTATGCGTCTCCCTTGGCCTTTTATATACCGCACGGCCACGCGGCCAATAAGCACATGTTAGCGAACATATCAGACATGAATGTGTTCTGCAAATACCAGATTGAAACCTCACACGAACGAGGGCAAATTAACAAGCGTAGGGTAGCATGATAAGACAGCCAACTGACCCAAAAACAGGACCTTACGTTTTGAGAGATTTTGTTATTATACCTATGTTACGAGTTGAGTTTCAGGTAAGACCACTAGTTCTAAAATAAGTTTGATTTTAAATAAATAGTTAAGCACGTTGGTAACTCCTAAGAAGAGCGCCTAAATACCGAGACAAAGATGCAATGGTCCATTTTATTAGTGGTCTTCATATCAGGGTCCATATACATCACCATCTTGTCCTTGTTGCCAAGTTAAAAACACCGAACAAAGGAAAGAAAGAAAAGATGAAGCTATTGCAAGCCAGAAACTGTCAAAATTCACCAATGTTATATGGTGGCACTGGACATCTTCCGCATTTACAGGTTAGAATGTGAACATTTAAGTTGAATCCGATGCCATGAAGTGTTTAGTATTCCTCTCAGGTTCCATATCTCCTCCACATTAGCAGGTTGGACATTTCCTGCAATATCAACCTGCAGCATAACCCAAAATATCGGACTCTGATTATCATCTAAGGTTATATCATTTATCTGTGAATGAAAGGCTCAATGCATCTTTTGAGACAGTACATGGTTAAGACATGAATTTCAAAGATTAGAATGATAAACAAAAGAGATTCTTAACACTACCAAACAATAGCTAATACTTCATGTCATAAAACTGTTAAGGGGATTCCCAAAGCCTTTCCATCTTCAACTATAGCTCTTTATCTTGCTATCTAAGCAAGAAAATAGATCGATATTCATCATTTTGTCAAATAATAAAAAAATAGCATGTTCAATGTCGTCCCAGTAAGAAAAGATATTTGTTAGCATTCACATTATTATAATATCAATAAAGAATGGCCGATACTTACCGCTTTTGCAATTATTTCACCATTATGTGGGGCGTTAACCTCTGCTGCAAATAAGACCCATGCCCATTTATCACAGCTTGGATCATCTGAACAGTATGGTGTTCCATTTGTCTGATATCTGCTAGCCTCCACCCATGTCTTGCCACCATCAGCAGAAACATCCACCCTCTCAATACCACGTCCTCCTCCAGATACTGCATATCCACTAACGGTTATCTGCAGCACCACCACATGGATTATTTTCGTTTTCCACATTCTTATGCCCTTGTAATTTATGGGTAGATGTGTGAAGTGTGGCATGTGTGGGGGACAACTAGATCCAAACATATACACTGTCTTGACATTATGAAGCAATAATGCCATGCCAATAACAGATCCACCTAGCTTCCCACGAATGATGAATACTGCAAAGTTCATAATTAATTGCATTAAGGTCTTATGGACAAAATTGCATTTCAGACATCCATATGCTTGTGTCCGAGGTATATGCATGAAATATTTTTGTCTAGGAGATGCATTACTGGACTGGAACTCTCCTTCAAAGTAATAGCTACTTAATGAGCAACCTATGGAAAATTTTCCTCTAGAGAAACAAAGGCCCGAAAAGCTCCCATGCTGAGTATGTAGAGATAGATTATGCAAAAATTTTGTTCCTTACCTTTCCTCCCTTTACAACAGCTACATCCTCCAAGGAGCATATAGCGCACTGCACAACAGGAAAGAAATTAAAGTAACTGAATTTCATATATATATATATATATATATATATATATATATATTTTTTTTTTTTTATTTTTTTTGAAGTAAATGATTTTATTACTCCACACTGTTCAATAACTACTGTTCGTATATATCAGAAATAAATTCTTTCAAAAGTTGTCAAAAAGTAGGTATAATCAGTAAACAAAGACAAACCATACACTAGCTATATGCAAGCACGTTTCCTTTTAAAGATGCCAAGTTATGAGTACCCAGCTATTGCTGCTAGGAATTTCAGCCTTCTGAATTGTTTCTCAATCATTAAACATATCAGTGACAACTATGCTTTCCGTTCACAGTTTTGGTTCATAATTACATAAACTATTTGATACATGCAGGACTTAGTATATAGGAACATCTGCCGCACATTATTTCTAGGAAAGGAAAGAATATAACCTGCACAGGAAAATCCATCTGAGGTCTTCTGGTGGACCAATTGATATTGTTCCAATCAACTGTAGGTGGAAACATCTTATAATCCTTCTGCATAAAGAAACCCTGTACAAAAGCAACACGAAACCCCATTTGTAAAATATATAGAAAATAATTTGATTCTGGAATCATATTTTAAGAAATAGTAGTTCATAAAGAGAGGTAACATTCGAAGATGACCTGGCATTCTTCTGAGATTACATTAATGCAATCTAACCACTTAACTGAGCGTGCCCCAATAACACCAGGAACAATCACTCGTAAAGGGTACCCGTGATCACGGTTGAGAATCTTGACATAGCATTATGCAGTGAACACGAATCAGTGGGCACAGAATCCATTTTATAGTTGAAAACACAAGTTGAGAAAGAGATACTACAAACAAGACATCATCTACCTCTCCATTCATTTCATATGCTAGTAGCACATCACCTTCTGGGTTTGTTGCCTGACATAGTGGAATGGATGCCTTATATGGTCCACCACTTTCCTCCTGAAATTTCCAATTTAAAATAAAATTGCATTACATTTAAAATTAGGAAATTAACAAAAGCATCAGAAACAACTAATAATATTCAAGTATAGCCTTGATCTGTAAAAGTTCAAATTGAGTTTGACTAGATCAGTATGTCTTACTTTACACATGTCTACACTGACAAATTCAACATGTTTTCCTCCCAGCGGTGAAACGGTTGACAATTTGTGTATCCCAACAAGTTCAAGAACGTCTGCTAGTTTAGCTCCACCCCATACGCCTAACACAAAAAAGAAAAGAATAGCATCATGGAAAAAATGAAAATTGGCTATAGTTTTTCATTTAGCAGGTAAAAAGGCTGCATCATAAAAGATCCTCATAGAGCTAACCATTTCCAATAGCAGAAACATCCCATCCGACACCTTTCACTGTTCTCGTCTTGCTCATTGCAGTCCTCCTATTACCAGCACACTAAAGTGCACAACCGTTCAGTGCAATTCATCTTCAAGCAAGAACTAAGGAAACCCAAAAATAACATCAAGTAGGTCATAGGTCCATGCTGTTGAGGGGCCAAAAAGTGCCCTGACAGCTTCATCAAGAAAATATAAACAAGTTATAGGGAAAATAGACATTTCATTAAATCATTCAACAGATTGAGTGACAAATGAAAAAGCTAAATAATTAGAGTATGGGTAATCTACAAAAGGCTCACCCAAAATGGATGTATCAGGGCACTAGAACACATTGCAAAAAGAGTTCTAACAGTTTACACGTTATGTAACGAAATTTTAACTCTAGCAAAACTACTATGAGGAATATCTCTTGAACATTAATCTAAGAGAATCCTCATGAAGAAGCCCCATCACTTTTGCAGTCATGGAATCCGAAGTACCCATGGATCCACACAATGTCAACCTGGTATTGCCCTCCTGATTTCTAAATGCTCCTCCCAAGTCCGGAAGGCCCAAGTTTCCAAAGGACGTAACTCCTTGGATTTAGAAAATGTTGTATCTTATGTTTAAATGTTTGGGTGAGTCTGGTTAGCAGGTTTCTGGAAGCCCCAAAGTCAACTTAGAGGCAGTTTATAGAATTTTGAGATTTTTTAAAGAGGGCAACAGGAAGTGAGTGTTATTTTAAATTGATGGACATGTGGATATCAGAGGCGCATTAGACACACTATGCAGGGCCTAAGACTGACAAGAAGTCACTAGTGGTTACTGTGTTTGTTGGAGGTAACCTTGTGACAAGAAGAACTAAGAAGCAAAATATAGTGGCATGATTTGGTGTAGAGGCAGAATATAGAGCAATGGCTCATATAGCTTGTGAGCTTGTATGTGTTAAGTCACTTGTGAGGAGGTTGAGGTTGCCAATGCCAATGGAGTGTGATAATAAAGCTGCCACTTCCAATGCTTGTTTCAAGAAAGAACAAAGCACACTGAGGCTGATTGTCACTTCATCAGAGGACCAAATATTGATTGGTACTACTACTACTACTACTATTGTTTGAAGTGAAGACCAAATATTTACTGAAGTTTCATCAAGTCCTTGATTCACTGTGTAAGACGGTGGGGCTTATAAGACTTAGCCAACTTGAGGGGTAGCATTGAGTTACAAATTGTACAATGATGTGCCATGTAGGAGACACAGGATCACATTGCATGAGCTCATGGACCTTGCATCTATGGTGACTAACTGGAGAAATGTACCTAAAAGTGCTAATGGTGAGCTCAGAAGCTAGCTAGGTGGTAAATGAACAACAGAGGCCCTATGCCTAAGCTCTTTTGTATTTCCCCTCATAAGTTAGGGTTTTAATATTTCCATTTCAAACGCCTATGGGCCAGAGAGAAAAAAAATAAAAATAAAAATAAAAAATCACTTACTTGGAGGGTAGCAGTAACATGGTATTTTGGGAGTGCCCTATCATTTAAGGTGAAAATCATTAGATTCTTCCAAAAATAACTTTGGTATGAGTATAAAGTTGAAGGTTGCAAAAGTCACTACCTGATATCTGCCATGTAGAGTTTTTTGGGTTGATCTACCAAACCTTCAATTGAAACATAGAATCTGCTTGCCCATGCATATAAAATGAACTGGATTATTCCTAGTTTATTGTCTCACAAAAGCATTAATAAAAATAAAAAGTTAGGCAATAACTTTGTACCTTTCAATGTCATCGATAGTCGGAATAGGCCCATGGTTTCTCTTATAAAACATGTCCACAGGAGTAACGTATGAAGAAACCAAGGCTGAACGTGGAGGCTCAGCATTGAATGGCTCCTGCCACAAATAGAAGTGTCAGTTTATGTTTATTTATTTACGTCTAAATGTAAACATATTTAAAGTACACAAAACGATAAAAAAAAAAAACAATTGCACACTGATCAGCATATTATTAAGTTTTGAAATAGAACTACTAACAAAGAAAATCCATTCTCCATGAAAATTAAGATAAAAAATTGATATTCAAACAATATTCATACATTCATATGAGAATACGTGTGAACTTTTAGCTATTTAAAAATGATTTGATCAGAGACTTGCATGGGCGACATGAAACCTTTTCCTTTGCATGGAGAATTTGAAGTGTTTTAGGCAACTTTAGTAGTAATTTCTAGATTTCTCTTTTATTCTTTCATTGAAAACTTGTACTTATTTAAAGGCAATAAATTGCTGAAATCAAACACAAGTTCTCCAGCAATCATGGTTAACATGGTATCAGAGCAGTCAATAGGAGACATTTGTCACTTAAAAAGATCGTGCTTTCTCATCTTTGGGGCCCTGCCATCAGCCTTCCCAACTTTTCCTGCTGTTTAGTGTGTTCGTCCTCCTCTTTTAATTGTCCTGCCTATATCTCAGTCTTTTTTTCTTCTTTACAGTTCCAAACTTTAGAAACAAGAGAAGCTAAGAGCTTCTGGTTGGCATTGTTATGCTTACACTTCTGCCCAACAAATTTGTAGGTTTAATTGAATAATGATCCATCGTCATAAAATGAACCACAGAGCTTTCTCAGCAGATTTTGTTGAGTTTCCCTCTTAAAGACAAACTGCTGTTTGTTTTCTCCAAGAGAGGCACTTGCATACAACGTAAAACGAGCCCAAGTTTCGTAGGGTTTACTGCATTTCTATAGGAAACTTTCGTAAAGCATAATGTTCACTTTTAAATCTATTCATGACCTTTGATTCTGCATTGGAGGCCAACAATGGTGTTACTCATCCAGGTCTTCCACATTTATGTACCACACTAATCCACATCTAGGCCAAATTGAGCAATTGACGATTGTCCAGCTATGGAAGATTATCAAATTCTTACAAACAAATTCAAACCTAACCACAAGCAATGAAACACTCGATAATAATTGTGCAAATAACTGTATGATCTTAAATATACATCATTTGAAGAACCAGTCAAGAGAAAGCAAGTAGAACAGGGAGTGCATAATCCATAAGAAAATGAGATAGTACCTTAGAATTTATCTTCAGAGCAGGATGGCGAGGAGGTTCATTGGAGTAATCAGAAGGTCCTCTAAGTCCTGGCATCTTAACAATCTCTGTGAAAAATGACAAAAGAATGAGAGTAACGCAAAATCAACCAGGCGTGTCTCCATGCAAACTGTAAAATGAGTTTTCTGTGCAAAAAATCTCTTGATAAACATTACCAGACACTCAAAGCCTGCACATTGTTCGAAACTATCCGTTTAAAGTTACCAATATAATCAATCAAAATTTGGGAAGCCAAGGAGGATGATTTCATAGCAAGTTTCATTACAGTGCTCATGTATCTCTTTGTAAACATTATCAAACGCTCAATCCGTGCACTTGGCCCTAAACTATCAGTTAAAAGTTATTAAATACAATCAATCAAAATTTGGGATGTCCATGACAATGATTTCATAGTAAGATTCATAAAGCTGAAAGCCAGTTTCTTTTTCATCGCACTAAGCTCCAGCACTTTTAAGGATTAGTTCATATGCAGTCCTCCGACGTTCAAAACGAGAGTTTGGATTGGAGAAAGGCAATAAGACGATTAAATTAACTAGTTCAACCTGACATGAAAATAATCCAGGAAACTAAAAAAATTTGTCCAGAAACTCTTTCACGCGAAACACAAAGAAGATGACCTCTTTCCTGGAGGCCCTGAAATCAGTTAACAGAATACACAAAAAGAGAAAGCATACAGAACATAAACATTAGAGAAAAAAAAAAAAAAGTCGCTTTAGTCCAACAGAAGAGATTTCAAACACCAGCAACATAGGAACGTTTATCCTGGCTCGAAATTTGACAATAGAAAGGTGAAGAAGAGAAAGGGTATGACCCGTTAGAGAGAAATAATAGAGTTTGTCGGAAAAAAAAAAAAAAAAAAAAAAAAAAAAAAAAAAGATAAATAACAGAAAGTAATCGTCGTAGTCCATCGGTCACTCTCCGGGCCAGAAAAGTTTCTAATATTGTCATTTGTCTAAATGGATTAAAATCGACGAGGAAAGACTTCACCACTCTCAGTCTTACCCTCTTCGAGTTCTTGCTCCCTCCCTTGATCTGTTAGACGATCACCCACGAACGCAGCCTTTTCCTCCAAAAACAGCCGCTCCACGTGAGGGTGACACCAAATGAACTGAACACCACAGATGTACGGATCGCTGCCAGAGCACACAAATTCAGAATATTTTTCCGGTCCTAGTTAAAATCGAAACAACCAAAGATGGATGTTAATGGCTTTGCTTGTCTTGTCTTGTTTTGCTCATTGGACGGCAAGAACAGCTAAAAAAAAAAAAAAAAAAAAAAAAATAAATGAAGGCCGGCAATGGTTTTGGACTTTGGAACGGTTTCTCCTACCCACAGAAATCCCCAGAAAAGACGAATTGGGTTCTTCATCGTTATGGGAATTCCTGGGCTGAGGCCCGGCCCATCGCCCTCCACTCAAAGAGGTTCTCCGGTTTGCTGTTGGGGAGAATTACGACTCATAACCTCTTAATGTTGAAATATCGAGTCATGGATAGTATGATCTTAAAATGTCATGGATTCTAAGACAGAATCCTCTTCAGCTAACCTCATATATATGTTAGTTTGCAGTTAGTAATATATACTATTAATGGGTCTACGAGTGAGACTAGCAAGAACTCGGCTAACCCAACTCGGGGTTTTTCAAGCATGGGACTCGGAAGCTGCCAACACAACTCGGTTGTGTTTTTCATGCATGGAAGCCGGTTCCCGAGTCCGGAGTTTAAACGTCCGAGGGGGGGACGTTACTCGTTACTCTCTATTTAAATGATAGTAATAGTAATTACTTTGGTCACGTATTTAAAATTTGGGCCGTTACTTTTTTGAGAACTGGCGGTGACGAGCGAGCGAGCGAGCGAGAGAGAGAGAGAGAGGAGTTGGATTCCAAGACCCGCGGAGAGGAAGGAGAAGGACAGGGGAGGACTAGCTGTCGCGTCTCCTTCATAAGCGGAAGACAACGCGGGATTCGGAGCCGCAGCAGCTCATCATCATTGAAAAAAAAAGGCTGTGGCCTGGAGTTTTTCTGTGCGTAAGCGTTTCGGACTTCACGTAAACGGATTACCGTTGTGCTCCTCTCTTCCACTCTTCCTCCCTCCCTCCCCGCCTCTCTCTCTCTCTCTGTTCCTCCTTCTCTTGCCTCTTCCTGTCTGAGCTCGATGCCGGTCACCAGTTGTCGTCACCAGCCATCCGAAGGTGGTGGATTAATTCGTGACGGGCTAATAATCGGAGCCGCGCAAATTTGAAACTTTTTTTTGGTTTGCTTCTTCGTGCACATTCCGAGCTCGGTTTTTTTCGCTTATGTCGATGTCGAGCGACAATGTGAAAGGGCTTGCTTTGGCGCTTTCGTCTAGTATTTTCATCGGTTCGAGTTTTATCGTGAAGAAGAAAGGACTCAAGAGAGCAGGGGCTTACGGCGTCAGAGCTGGTTGGTGTTTTTTTTCCCTTGTTTATTCTCTTTGTTTCTTATTTTGCATGTACTGGGAGGATACGCTCTCGGGATCATTTGGGTTCTGGGTAGTATTGTTTTTTAGGACCATTTGGTTTCGGGATTCGTTCCAGGTCTGAGAACCGAAAAATGTTGCAAAATAATTTGGTTTCCGTTGTCCTGTTTTAGAGCCACATCGGTATATACCATTGAAGGGATTGGGATTGAGCTGGGTAGTTCATCCCGGTGACTAGAACACATTTCTGAAAATACTCGTATAGAATTTGGAAGATTGATTAGATAATAGTTGATAAAAATTCTCTCGATTATTGTGTGTTTGATTTTGTTATATATATATGATGTGGTTAACCTGCTGGTTGAGCAGGACATTCCGTCTCGTTTTTCTGATATTGGGCTAAATTTCTTTTATGTATTTCCAGGAGCGGGGGGCTTTTCCTACTTGTATGAGCCGTTATGGTGGGTAGGAATGATCACCAGTAAGTAACTCTCGATATTACCGCCCTCCATCCATTTGATTCTCAGTTTACCGTATTTTCTATGATATTGCTGTGCTTTCGGTGTAGAAATGTATAAGAGCTTAGTTTAACAGTTTCAAATATATCACATATTGCTCAAATATTGAAAGAGACGAGAACCGAACCCGCTTTTAGCCTGTAGAGAGTAAAAGTCAATACAACAAAAGGAAGTTTTTTTTTTTTTTTTTCTCATTTAATTTTTTCATATAGTAGTTGTGTGTACAGGATACGCCTCAGGCCAGCTGAAAAAATGGCGGAAAATTCAATTTCATCAACTGAAGCTATTTCCTAACAATATTGTTTTTTTTTTCAATAACGAAAATTTTATTTAAAAAAGGAAGGCTCTCCATACTGGTAATCCCATTCTCTTTATTTATGTCTTGTTACCACCAACTACCATTGAGTACTTTTTCTTTCACGTTTAATTCTTCTACTGCATAGAAATTATCTAACAAGTCAAAGTTTCTGCAGCGAAACCTTGTTCCTCAGTGCAGTTTATTTGTTTTTGATATTTGCATCTTCTAATTCTTGTTATTACTATTATTATTATTATTACAATTTATTATAATGAGAAATTTTATTATTTTTATCTTGCAGTGATTGTTGGTGAAATAGCTAATTTTGCAGCATATGCTTTTGCTCCTGCAATTCTTGTCACTCCATTGGGAGCTTTGAGCATAATAGTTAGGTCGGGCAAGGGATCATCTTCTCTTTTTTTTTTTTTTAATTTAAAATTTGTCTTCTCCCTAAACCATTCTGCCTAAAACATTATTGCATGCAGTGCAGTGCTAGCTCATTTTATTCTGAAAGAGCAGCTACACATTTTTGGTGTGCTTGGATGCGTTCTATGTGTAGTGGGGTCAATCAGTATTGTTTTACATGCTCCGCAGGAGAAATCAATTGAATCAGTTAAACAAGTGTGGTTCCTTGCCACTGAGCCAGGCATGTACATCTCAATTATTGCTTGTCATACTTCTTCAACTGGTTTATTTTTGTAATCTATTGCACAGAGAATTCTCTCAATAGTTATAGCTCAATGATTCTAGCAAAAATGCTACATCTACATAAACTAACTCTTGAGAGCAAAACCAGGGTTGGACTGGAAGTCCTTGATTTCTGTTTATTTGACTGAAAATAAAAGTTCAAATAACAGTGTCAAGTTGATTAACTGGTCATCTGCCTTTATTCAACAATTTGTGCTCTGATGTATGGCTCATAAATTTGGAGCCTTTCTGTGAACGAGATATTGGATCTATTGTGGCTCTTACGAATGGATTTGTCAATTTTAAAGAGTTACCTGGAGATATGGAACAGTTTATATCTATGAAACAGATATAGATGTTAAAGAAGTTTCTTAGTGCATCAGCGTCTTTAATAGCTAAAAATCAATGTTTCCACATTTAGTGGAAAAATCTGGAACTAGTAAATGAGGGAATTAACTATTGAAAATCATTTTTTTCTCCTTTATTTTTGAATTTTGAACTATTCAAACTAACTGAAATTATTTTGCATCACAGGCTTTATTGTTTACACTGTCATTGTTTTGGCTTTGGTGCTTGTCCTCATCTTCCGGTTTGCTCCACGCTATGGTGATACACACATGATGGTTTATGTTGGAATATGTTCCCTTATGGGTTCCCTCACAGTATGTTTTATCATTTATAAAGTCTTTAATTTCCATAATTACCTTCAATCTCCAATTATACTGTCTTACTGTATTTTTTTTTATTGTAGGTCATGAGTGTCAAAGCTGTGGGAATTGCATTAAAGTTAACATTTGAAGGATCAAATCAATTTGTTTATGTGCACACTTGGTTTTTCACTGTTCTTGTTATCGCCTGTTGTCTAATGCAAATGAATTATTTGAACAAGGTAATCTCTTATTTGTATATATACTTTACTTCTCTTCTTTTTTAAAGAAACGGAGTTGCATACATCACACAAATATGAATATTTACGCATTCTTTGGACTTGTTTGTTCTCCAACGAAAGGTTTCTTGAGCTTTTGGTCTTATAGTGAAATTACTTGAAATTGGTTGAAGCTAACTTCTGTTTCATCTCTCTTGCTTTCAGCGTCATACTGATCTTATACCTTGTTATCATGATCAAATATTCTCTAATGATCACACCTTGGTTTCTGACACAAAAATTATGCATTGGTACTAATTTCAATGCAGTTATGTATATTTATCCAATTCATGATAGTAAACATATTTGAGACTGCAATTTGACCCCCACCATGGAATGCTGCAATAATTGCAATAACTTGCTCAGTGCCAGTATAATTTCTCTGTGATGGAACTTCCATATGATGAAACCTCCCAAAGCAGCATCATGCAGATATAGTATAAAACAGTGCATCTATTTACCTCACGTAGTTTGAGTCATTTCTCAAAGTTATGTGTGGCTGCATTAAAGGCTAACAAGTAGATCATGGCTTTTCTAAACTGATTGTTCTTTTTTTATTTTGCCCAAATGATTATATGACAACATGGATATTCATTTTTGCAGGCACTGGACATATTTAATACAGCTGTAATATCCCCTGTATACTACGTGATGTTCACTTCCCTTACCATTGTTGCCAGTATGATCATGTTTAAGGTAATTAAATTCATCTTAGTTAGATTTAACGATTGGCCAAAGTATGGTGGTAATTGTAGAACTTCAACTACATGCAAGTATTACTTGGCTACTGTTACTTCTGTCGCTTGTGTTGTCATTATTATCATACTTAAGATCGGTCAGTGGTCAACATGAAACTGTTGGGATTCACTGTCAAAGTCAATTCTGCAGGCATGAATTAAGTTACACAATTTCATGTCAATACGTTATGCTTGCTTCCCCACTATGGAATCCATAGACGTAGAATTTGTTAGAACTGTCATCTTTCATTACTGACCCTGCAGGTTTTTTTCCTGTTACAATTTCCTGATTAGTTGCTGTCCCCTGAGTTGGTGAAGATCTAGTTGTATTCGTAGGTACTTTGCTTGGGTCTTTTAATGCTCAACTTCTACTTTTCAGTGCAACTGGATTTCGTTATCTTCCCTTGTATATCAATTGTTAATGGACAGCCACCTCGAATGTGTACTGTACAATGATTTTCACTCGGGAACTCGTTGCAATTTATTATCAGTAGACATTTCATAAATTTTAGTGATCAGGATCTGGTGCATAAACTTGTCTTTCAAGTTTTCAGAAAGTGAATCCTTTCATGGAATAGATTCAGGGGAGCTTTTTGGTCAGAATATAAAAAACACAGCCCCTCATCAGGCATAGTCAAGAATCTTTCTTTACCAGTAGCATACTCACCTCAAATATATGTGCTATGTCGTTTGTAGTTATTTATGTGCTGATTCTCGAAATGTTTTCCTACTCAGGACTGGGACTCGCAAAATGCTTCGCAGATTGCAACAGAACTCTGTGGATTTGTGACCATTCTTTCAGGAACTTTTCTTCTTCATAGAACAAAAGACATGGGCTCTGCTGATTCTACACCAGAACAAACCATCTTGACGAATCCACACTCTCCTTCTTCTCCCTCATAATTTGTCTGTTTAGTGAAGTTGATCTGATTGTGTCATACTTAGCTCATTCCTTTCAGTCCTGACCCCATTCCGAAGATGAGTACTCCCACTGCAAATGTGAGGATCAGCAGGACAGGAGAAAGTTTTCACAGCATCAAAGTCTCAAGTATGGTTGACAACATAAAAGAGTATATGCAAAATACATACCTTAACATCTGGGTTGTATTCGTCTGATATGACACTGTACGGATTTGGTTTCCTAAAATGATAGATCTGTCAATAGAAAAATACATTCAATGATATTTTGCAGTAACTATTAGCCTTTTTAAAGTAGGAATTCTTCTGATTTGGACATACATACATATTTCATTATCAGAAGAGCGAAGAACAGATTGCCTACCAGGTTTCAAGTCCCCTACGCTTGGATTACAGCCAGCAAAGACATCATCAACAAAGCAATTTTATATCTTGAAACAGCCAAAAATTAGGATTTAAATTTTCAATAAATAATGTAATATTCTTTCAATGATTTTGTTCTACTTTAAAATATCATTATTCTAAAGCTTATATATGCAAAACGATAAATTATTTATAGATTTTGTTGTTTATAGTTTTATGAATAAATGATATATGGGATAACTTGATTATATACAATAAGATTAGCGCTAGATAATTATCTTAGCTCCAATTAAAATAAAGTCACCTCTCAATGACATGTAAAACCTCAACATATACGTACTCTAAAAGTAACTTAGCAACAGCCGATGCTTTTTTCACTCAACTTACACCCTCTAGTACAACGAGTACAAGTGACTTTCGAATATCTAATCTACACTATACATAATTTATGCATATTAAGAATTGTGTGTTTCTTTTGAAATCAATAAAATAGTTAAAAACATGCATTAGCCTTCTACATATATGACAAATACTTCATTCAAAATGGTTCAAAAAGTTTTAATCTACAAAAAAATAAAATAATGCGTGGTTGATTGACTATTTATTCATCACTCATGAACTACATAAGCTCCTAACAAGCACGCATAAAATCCCATTGCTCATTGCTGCCTCTTAGTAATATTACCAATTATTAGTGAGCTACACTTAGATGAGAGAGAGAGAGAAAGAGAGAGCAAATGATCAAAGAGAGAGAGAGAGCAAATGATCAAAGAGAGAGAGAGAGAGCAAATGATCAGAGAGAGAGAGAGAGCAAATGATCAAAGAGAGAGAGAGAGAGCAAATGATCAAAGAGAGAGCAAATGAAAGAGAGAGAGAGCAAATTGAAAACATATTAAGCTTCACGTGCACGCAGGAGTGTACTTACACCCGATGATTGGCGTAGGTACACTTGTCGTTAAAACTTAAAAACACACAGAACACCAGAGAATGTTATCGCAGTTCGGAACCAATTGTTCCTACTCAAGGGCACTCGCCCAGGTACCGTAAATCCACTAGAGAGTATTACAAAGAATGCGCATGTATGAAACACTTACAACAATACGCTTCTCCTCCTTCAGGATTCAACATAATTCTCCTAGTCTTGTAGCTTCCCTGTTTCCACGCATAAAAATAAGCTCCCGGATACCCCTCACACTAAGGCTCTCCCCTTAATGTGATCCCTCCCTCGAGGGTTGTCTTCACGCAGACTTCGCAGTATGAAAGACTGCTTTCGTTTGCCCACGGCCGCATCAAAGCCACGACGTCTTCTTTTTTTCAAAGACAAGTGTGGATCTTCAATCTGGTTACTTCACGATCATAAGCTTGAAGAAACTCCTCCTCAACCAGTCCTTCGTTTATTCAGTTTAACCACTGCGTAACCCTAATCCACATCCAAGATAACATTATATAGGTTTAGGGTTATATAGCCCTTTTACATTCCTGCCCCTCTTCTAATTATCTCAGCCTCTAATCAAGGAACCCAGCTTCGTAATCAAGGAACCCAGCTTCGTTCTAGTTTCCTATTCCAACACAAACTTCCAACTTAAATATCAGCTTCGTTCTGGTTTCCTGATTCAACACAAACTTCCACATAAAACACAGCCACTTATGGCAATCACCTAAAATCAAGGGATTCTGACAATCTTTGTATTCTGTTGACAGCCAACTTCCTTTCTGGTAAGTCAATCAGAAACCCATCACGTGGAAAGTGTTTTGGTCATAAATAGCCAACCCACATGCTTGTATTTACATTCTCCCCCTTTGGCTCTTTTTGACAAAACATCTTTTCAACTCTTCATGATATAGCATTTATGAATTCTGGAATTCAGCATACTTTCAGCACAAGTACTGTAAACATCCACACCCAATACTGTAACCCTTCACACCCAGTACTGTAACCATTCACACCCAGTACTGTAACCATTCAGCATAAGCATCACATATGATATGAACACCACAAACACAAACACACCTCTTATGACTGAGCATCTAGTTACTGTCATTAAAAAAAATTTCATATTTCATAACTATTGTCTTCACAAACCAGTCAAAATCATGCTCCAACAAGTTATCCACTCACAAACACATAGCAGAATCAAACAAATCAAGCAAGTTTTACCTTCCTTTCTCCCCCTTTTTGTCAAAGAGAGAGTGAGAGAGCAAATGAAAGAGAGAGAGAGAGAGAGCAAATGAAAGAGAGAGAGAGAGAGAGAGAGCAAATGATCAAAGAGAGAGCAAATGAAAGAGAGAGAGAGAGAGCAAATGAAAGAGAGAGAGAGCAAATGATCAAAGAGAGAGAGATAGAAAATAAAAATAGAGAGAGAGAGAGAGAGAGAGAGAGATATATAAAACCATATATATATATATATAAATATATAAATATATATATATATATATATATATATATATATACAAAACCATATATATATATATATAAACTCCTATATATATATATATATATATATATATATATATATATCAAAACCATATATATATATATATATCTGGCATATATATATATATATAAATCAAATATATAAGCCAAATATATATATATTATTAAAACCATATATATATATACAAACCATATATATATAAGTTCCAAACCCATATTAATATAAACCCATATATTCTTTATTTTCAAAACCCATATATATATCTTCAAACCATATATATATGTATGTTTCCATATATATATAAACCCAAACGCATATATATACTCAAACCCAAAACTCTATATACGTTAATTATATATATATATTATATATATATATATATATATACAAAACGAGGCACATTATTCCAAAACATATATATATATATATTTTTACAAAACGCCAAACATATATTATATATTTTCCAAATATATATATATATATATATATATATATATACAAAACCATATATATATATTTAAAAACCATATATATATATATATTAAACCCATATATATATATATTATTAAACCATATATATATATATAAATATTATATATATATCAAACCGTATATATTTTATTTATTCAATATTATTATTCCACATAAAACCATTTATATATATATATAACCATATATATATAAAAAACTGGGATATATTTATCTTTGTCTAATCAAGGAACCCTATATATATATATATATATATTATATATTCTATATATATATATATTATATTATACACAAACCAAACCATATATATTGTCCCATTCTTATATATTATATTCATATAAACATCTATAAAACTTCATATATATATTGGCAAAACGATATTAATATTAAGGGATTCAACTTCCAATCTTTGTATATATTTTGAACATCGTTTCACCATTCGCGGTATATATAATCAGCAAAACCCATCATATAAAATATATATATTTATGGTCATAAATATTATATATACCCATGCTTGTATTATTATTATTCTATATTTTTGGCTTTTTTACAAAAAAAAACATTTTCAAAATCATGATATATAACACAATATATATTATCATAAATTTATATGCAAAAACGAGAACCATATATATATATATATATTATTAACCCAAAATATATAAATATATTTTCCAAAACCACGTCATATATTATATTATTATTAAGACCAAAGAATTATTAAATATATTTGATATATATTATTATAAATGATATAGATTTCATTACCAAATATATATCCATATTATTATTTATATTTTTCATATATAAATTAAACCATATTAGAGATATTATTATAGAGATATATATATATATATAAATGAGATATATATATATTATAATATATATGAGAAATGATATATATATATATTATGTCTGTCTATAATGTGAGAGAGAGAGAGAAAGAGAAAAAATGTGTGAGAGAGAGAGACAAAGAGAAAAAATGTGTGAGAGAGAGAAATAAAGAGAGCAAATAAGAGAGAGAGAGTGAGAGAGAGAATGAGAGAGAGTGAGAGAGAGAGCGAAAAAATGTGAAAGCAAATGAGAGAGAGTGTGAGCATGTGAGAGAGATAGTGACAACAAATGAGAGAGATAGTACATACATATTATATTTATAAGCCTTTTACATTTCCTTTGTGCCCCCCAAGAAATTTTTGTTACGCACCTAGTTGATTTGTCAAAAGCTCAAGAGTTGATAGAAGAAGGAAGACTAGACGCATAAATTAGGATCGTAACAATATTTCTTGGCTCCGCCACTGAATTAGGTCTTCCCTTTTTACAAAAAGAAACATAAGTTATATCATACTTACAATTTTGTCCCTTGTAAAGGACTTATACAATGTTACAAACAATGATACATATGGTATTGCAACACTAGTATCGACTTCATATAAAACAATTCTAACATATATAATGCTCGAATTTGCCATCATAATTGTATTAGATGTACAACATGAAGCTACTTTTAAAAATATTTAGCTCTAATCATATACATGTATAAGGAACTATTCAGAACACAAATTTCTCAAGAGGAAATAATAATTTTTAAAATTAACCTCCAAAAATGGAAAGTTTTCAAATTTTGTCTTCAGTGCGCTCGAGAACTCCCTTTCCATTTGTGGATCTATGTATCGTCGTGATCTTCAAGATTCTTTTGGGGCCTATTTGGAGATCTTCGTGATCTTCTTTTAATGAGGCCATCGCACGCGTATTTTGCCAGTTGGCAAGGAATTCACTAGAGGAGTGCCTATATAAACATGGAACCAGAGAACACCAAGCATCACCAATTAAATTGAGGAGTCCTCTCCAAACCAAAGTAAGTTCTAGGTTAGGCCTTTGTTGATAATAGAGTGAGAAAATAAATTCTCATCTCTATTATTTGCTTGTTTACCTATGCTATCTGCCTACTATTGCTTTGTATAAGATAATGTCTTTTCTTTTCATTGTTATATTGTCTGCCAACTTTGCCAAAATTTTGTTTTTGTTTGTCTATTTGATGTTATACTTTTAAAATGTTCTTTTTGAGTTTCAACAATTCTTTTATTTTCGCGATGAAAAAACAATATCTTACCATATTTTGTAGTTTTTGCAATGTAGTTGGTCTCCTAATCGACATTCTATAAGATTTCTATATGCGAATGACTTTTACTATGAAGAGTATTCAAAGTTTTCCTTTGTTATCTATTTTATTCTTCAAGCACTAGATGTATTTATTTTGAGTTGAATTTTTTTTTAGAAAGAGCAAAATCCTATGATCCTTGAATAGTATGGGAGTCTGAATGGGTCGCATTCTTTTGGGGATAATGGATCTTTTGATGCTCTTCCTCTGATTGCAACATGACTTTGATTTGCTTCTCCACAAAATTTTTAATTCTTTTTTTTTTTTTTGTGACAACATAGTAAATGTTTTTGTGTTTTTACTTCACGCGATTTCTCTCATTCAAGATACTTGTTCTCATATATCCTTTTATAAAAAATTTTAATTAATAAAATTCATTATACTTCTTGACTATAGGTTTTTATTAACAAATGATACTAAAGGCTTGCATTTTTTGTACATCTATACCTTCTAAATGTAGTCAAAAAAGATACCTTAGATCTTTGTCTATATAGATTTTTGTTGACAAATGATAGTAAAAAAGATTATTGTCATGTACATCTCATATCTTTTAAATTGTTGTTCAACAGTGTTAATTAGGTCACTTTATTTATTACTTGTCTTCATACTCCTCTTGGTACTATATTTCTTATCAATGAAATAAGATAATTCATCTCTAAAATATCTTATTTTCTTGTCTTTAAGAGGCATAAAGAGGTTGGAGGTAGTGTGTGCACATGATGGCGGCTACTAAAGCCCCTTTGTATCTGAACAATGAAATAAGTGTCCTTGTTGTTGATGATAATCGGGTAAATCGTAAGCTTCTCATGACTATGCTAAGTTGGGCCAAGGTTAAAGCTCAGGAGGTAGAAAATGGAAAAGAAGCAGTTGACCTCATCAGCTCTGGTGCAAGATTCCATCTCATTTTCATTGATATGGAAATGCCCGTCATGGATGGGCCTCAGGTGAGACTCTCTCATTCACTTTCATATCATCTTCATTATATGTGAATTAATCTCGGTTCTAGATATTGTTATAGTATGTAATTATGTAAATCACTTAAGGTATTGTTGTAATTTACTTTTATATACCTAGTGTATAAAAACTCTTATGTAAAAGTTAAGCTGATTTTTTATGAAGTTAACATGGTATCAGAGCCATAGACACCCGATTTTTTATAACTCGGTTCCAAATCGTTGAAATTTGGACCCAAATCATATATACTTTCCATGCATGCTTATTTCAGTTGAGTTCATTGCGTGATTTTTTCTGTGCATGTATCAGGCTACTACACTTATGAGATCAATGGGAGTTCATGCAAGGATCGTGGGCGTTAGCGGAAACTGCAGGGACAGCGATAAAGCTCAGTTCATGGCAGCGGGTCTGAACGAGTTTCACACCAAGCCCCTGAGTCGCAGTGCATTAGTTGAAATCCTTCACCATGTTGATGACAATATCGACAACTACTAAAGCTCAAGTGCCAGAGGAACTACTGTCGTTTATGCAGTTTAATCCAAGAATAAGTTTGATTAGACATGAACTTATGGATCAGAGTTCAGCTTAGGAAAATAAATTTTATTAGACTTGATGTTATAGAGTTCAGCTTATGAAGTTGAAAAGCTTTACTTTTTTTACATTAGAAAGTTTGAATGTTTGTAGTTATCTTTAAGACTATCAAATGATAATATATTCTATTCCTTTTCTACTATATATGTCATCTAGCTATGGAATGTTCCCTAGCTAACCATGGACTTAATTTGTTGTTTCATCCAATTAATTAACTATTTAATGTTATAAAGGAAAATGCATTGAAAAATCATATCATATACCTTCAAATAGGGGCCTTAAATTTTATTTATACCATTTTGAATGGACCATCAAAAGTAATGTAAAAGCTATCTCAAAGCCTCCCATACATTATTGTAAGGGAAGTTTTTAAAAAATCTAAGTAGGAAAGTAAAACCTACATAAGATATAAAGAAATCAACTAAAACTAACCTTCATATGGGTAAAATTTTTGGGTTGTATTTCCTTGCAAAGAGATACATTAAAAGGTTACTTTGAGTAATACTTATCATCAGACATTGCTGATTTTAATAACTTTGTATCAATGTTTTAAAAACTGAACCGGCCATCCAACTGTACTATGTCCGGTTTTGGTTGAACCCGGTTAGATCGGGTTGGACCGTTGAATATTATACATCATTCTTTACATATATTTAATATTTCTATAAGAAAAAAAAAGAAAAAATAATGTTGGTTACCAATGTTTTAAAAACCGAACCAGCCATCAAATTGGGCAGTATGTTCGGTTTTGGTCGAACTTGGTTAGACCAAGTTGGACCAATGGTTCAACCATTGAATATTATACTCTATACTTTATAAATGTGTTATATTTATATAGGTAAAAAGACAAAATTAATGTTAATTATAGTGAACCAGGCTGAGTTAATAAGAACCGGATTGGACTCCATTTCTGGTTCAACCGAGTTGGACCAGCCAGTCTGGTTCGATTTTTAAAATAGTGCTAGTTACAGTGAACCGAACTAAGTCAATAGGAACCTGAACTGGCCTCTTATTCTGGTTCAACCAGGTTGGACCTGTCGATTTGGTTCGGTTTTTAAAACACTGTTTTGTATAGAAATTAACATTCATTTCACCTTGTTGAGATGTCTTTTACAAAAATAGAGAGTTTCCTTGTCATTTTTTAAGATAAAATCTACAATAGTTTTTATATTTTTCCTAATGTGATGACTATCTTAGTCGTTATAATCAAATTATTGTTCCACTTTCAAATTTGACTAAAATTCAATATCTTTATCATTAAAGTAAAATTTTGTATTAATTTTATTAATTATCAATTACATATTATGTAACTCGTAAGTAACTAGTTTACTCATGACGCATATTAGAATAATGGTTAAATTGTGGAATTGATCTTGGCTCACTTTTGCAGCCTAAGCGTTTATCTTTGAGCATGTCAATGAATGTATTATTGGTTAGATCATTCTAGTAAGGCTCTTCAAAAATAATACTTTAGAATGTTTAATTCTCATTCGCTCAATATTGTACTTGATATCTTTGCCATCAACCTTCATATCAGATTGTACCCTTAATATCTAGCACCTCAAAATACTTAGGCCAGCTGCAATTCTTGGTGCAGATACCGATGTCCTTGGGAACCAGCTCATCTATATTATGGTGAGAAAAGACGTGGATAATGAAGAGTGACACCACTTTGGAAAGGAACAAGATGGCCTGCCAAATGCAGTGTCTCCTAGCTTTTTATAAATATGGAACATTTACATTCAGAGAAGAAGGTAATACATGGACTTAGGTCCACACTGCTTTTTGCCATAGAAAAACAATGGGAATATTACAGTTTCTTTACTCTGTTTTTGTAGAAGCCTTCCAACAGCAGTAGAAGTTGAAAAGCTTGTCAAGATGCAGCCAGGAACTATACCAGTAACGTTTTATCAACTAGACACCAAAATTGCACTTCTGGACGACATCCATATTAGAGTCGACATACTTTGCCCACAATGGTCGAAATTGGGGCATTGCAATATCAAGCCAGGGCTTCATGTTGCCATTGAAATGCACAACCCCAGCATTCTGTATCTCGTCCATGCTTATGCTTGGGTTATATCCAAGCCCAAGAACGTGCCAAGATTTATCCAAAGGCTTTGTGGTGGAGTAAAACGTTATAAGACCTGGAGGCAGCGTCCCTAGTTTCCACAGGGTCCGGTTCTCATTCTGCCATTGAAAGAATAAATTTCAGTAAGAAGCTGGAAAATGGCATGCGGGAAAAAAAAGATTTTTTATGCAAATTTAAACTATCTAAGCTATCACATCACCGATTTAGAAAGTTTAAAATACATATGGTACACTGAAACTTTGCTACTTTAAGCAGGAAAATTTTCTTTGGCTGCCAAATGATGTGTCCCTTGAGAAATAGAAAATCTACAGACGACTGTTGGGGAGACCATGCCTTCACGGCAGAATTAAGTATGCATCCATGCAGGATGAAGAGAGGAAAAACTGAAACAGACCTATGATAAACTATGAAAAATGAACTGGGAAAAAAAAAGTTAACATGGAGATAATTGAGTAAAAATAATAGCTGATAAATTAAGACTCATTTGCTTTACTTTTATTTATGTTCTACAAACTTCTAACAGCACAGCTCACTTGGATTTTCTTGGTGCCCTTTATTGAGCCACAAGAAAACGATGACAAAATACATGGATGGTCCATGCAAATAAAGACCTCAAAGAGTAAGCCACTAAAATCTAGCTAATAATAGACAACCATCTACACAGCATCAAATTAATTAGGATAAGGTTCTCCTGTTACACAAAATCATATTTGTTTCTTTCTTTTTTATATATTATATTACATGCTCTTAACCAGAATTACGACTAGAATCAGGATTCAAAACTTTGACAGAAGACCTGATAATAAGAAACCCAACCACCAAGCAGCAATTGAATCAAAGACCCATTTTTACTTTCAGAATAAGAAATTTTTTCCTTCAAAAATAACGTCAAGCATTTTTGTCAAGACTCCCACTTTCATGAAACCAAGCATTTGGAAGACTGATAGAAACAATAACATGCATAAAAGAGAGGAGAAAGAGAAGAAATGGTTGAATGACATTTTGAATCATTTTTACACCAATTTGTCACACTTCAGCAATAGATATTTATGTTTTAGTTTCACATAGCTAGATCAGTACTCCAGGGAGCTTTGGTTTACTTTGTAACATCACACTCTTCCTATTTGCCATCAAACAGAAAGGAACAACATATTCTAGATGTGTCTAGAAGTTGTGCAAAGGAAAGATTTCAGGAATGTCAATAACAGAAGGCTGGAAATTTATGCCTTTCAAATGTCGTCATAAATTTCATACCAAGTGATATATATCAGATTCTTGAGGTATCCACTATGATATCGATTTAGTCATAAAAGATCCTAGTCATTCTGTGACAACCCTTACCCTTGATATAAATGTTTCAGATATATGATACTATTGACCATATTCATTACTCGCAAACAGGGAACTCCCATGCAGAAAGACATTAATAATAAAAGATCATGCTACTACAAGTGAAACACTTGCTCTAGTTGGTCGTGGAAAACTTTTTCAGTATAATGAAGGTTCTAGTTAGATGCTGTGAAAGAAAATTACAGAGGGTTGAAAGTTTACCTTCTCTTGCCAGTAATGGTACTGCTCTGTGCACTTTTGCTTCCTCCATGCATCAAGATCAAAGAAGTTCATACCATAAGCCCATGCACATGCTTTTGGGTCAAACTTCTCCTTTATAAGTGGGTGTGAGAAATTCATATACTGCCAATACCTATGAAATGATCCGAAACAAGTTTCCACTGCTCCATTGACCTTGCCATCCATATCAATCTTCCAAAGCCCTGTCAAATCCTTCTGAACCACCACATCATCATCCAAAAACAAGATCCTGTGCAGCTTTGGGTATATCTCTGGCAAATAGAACCTTAAATGATTCAGCATGGACAAATATTTAGGATTCCTGAACTTCATATTATTAGTATCCTTTGTGGCATTTTCAAGCTTATTCTCAAAATAGAACTCCTGAAGCTTTGCATTTTCAAGCTGCCTGAGCACTGGGACATACTCAGGATTCAAGAACTCGTAGTCTTCCACTGCCTTAACTTCCACGTGAGCTCCGTTATAATTCTTCATCTTAAACATAACCTGCATGGCTCCAAGATTCATCTTATCTGTGACCACATGGAAAACGTGCTTCCATGGTTCCTTTGCGTTCTTCACAGCTGAATTCACTACCACCGAGGCAGCAAGAACATTATCGGAGAAAATGGCGTAGTGATAAAGTTTTGGATCTTCCAGTTGAGGCAAAGACGAATTTTCCACATAGTTATCAGGATGAGCAATTCGTTCTTCCATTAATTTCATAGCAATACAATGCAAACTTTTCGGAATAGACTTTGCGGCAATGAGGCTGGAGAAAGCCCCCTGTTTCTTGGCTTTCATCAACTGTTCATTAACGGCAAAGATCGTGTCTTTCAGCTTATGGATCTTGAGCTGGTTATCGAAAACCTCCTTCGCATCAGCGATTATCTGCTTGGTGTCTTTAATTCGTGCTTTCACCTCCTTCTCGAACTGGCGGAGCACGGATTCGTCGATGGACGCTCCATCCGGTTGGAAAAGAGACTGATACGTGGGTTTGGACATAAGATCTACGTAACTTCGAGCAAGATTCGCAAAAACTCGGACTTGCTTGGAGTTCTCGAGCTTAAGCTTTCGTGCATACGCGGCATAGGCATATGCGGTAAGTTTGTGATCATTCGCTTGCTTGTAGATCTGATCAAACCGAGCTTTCAACGGGTCGGATTTGAGGGCAAGGACAGATCGGCGAGCTCCACGACTGAAACTGGAGAGACCAGCCTACTCGGCCAACGAACAGAAATAAAAAAAAACAAAACAAAAAGAGGAAATGTGAACTTACATTTGACAGGGAAGAAGCGAAGCAAACCAAATCAAAGAATGGAAGGAAATAATCAAGCGAAAACAGATACATTACGTACAGCAAAACTAGTACAAAATTCAGCAAAGAAAAAAAAACTATTATTTTTTCACAAAAGAAAATCCACTGTCCCGAGTCATTCCACTTAGAGATAAACCACCACCACAAGCATAAATAGGAAGAGCAAAAACAAAAACAAAAACAAAAACAAAAACAACAACAACAACGACAACGAATTAAAAAACGAGCGTACCGTCACCGGATCTGAGCCCGAAGGCTCCGAAGTGAAGAGTAACAAAAGGGCGAGAGAGAAGCAAACGAGCAACAGAGCGACGAACCGCGGCTTAGAGTCCCCAAAGTTCCTCATCCCCCTACTTCTTCTCAGCGGATCCGCCATTGTGAAAGTCGCGCGAGGTCGGAGATCGGCCTTTTTTCCCGTTCAGTTATTAACTGCAGATCGCTTCGGCGCCCGCTCTCAGGCTTAGAACCTCTGCGAGGGGATCGGAGAGCGTGAAGTAAAATGGGAACGAAAGGGAGACGAGATCAGTCGACGTCATATGTGGTTCCCTCTCCGCAAGGGCCTCGCGTCGGCGTCGCACGCGTGTTTGCGCCGCATCGATGATCTACGTCGATCCAGTTCCGACTAAAAGTGATCGTGGCCGTTAAGACTTCGCGCCATATACCGCGTCCGGCGCGTCGGCAGCTATATATTAATAAGGTGCGAGCCATTGTATTTCCAAATGGAAGCGAGACCCGCCGGCTTGCAACTTGAAACTATGGTTCGGGCCATTTGTTCCTATCACTTGCCTTTTATTCCATTACCTGTTTTGCTTGATTTAATTTATTATGAATGGATAATTTAGTTTTATTATTTCATCACTAAAAACTAAAATTCCTGAAAAATAACTGAGTAAATCAGTACATGAATACATGATACATCTTCCAGTCAACCACATTGCGACACGACTTTGTAAGCGAGCATGTAATTTTTAAGACTCAAACTCGTATTTTTATTGGGAATTTTAGCATAAAATGTGATATTTTAACCCCAAATTTAATAATTTGGCTCTTAATTTTAAAATATTAACCTTAAATATAATATTTTAAATTTACGTCACAATCTGGTTGACACTAGAGTAAACATATTTATTACCTATCCTAAATTCTATCCAAGCATATGGGTAATGTGACATGATGCTAAAATGAACCTTTTAATAAAAAAAAAATCTTAATAATTTTAGAAAATGCTTTTAATTTTTTTAAAAAAATTGGATATATAACATTGAAGAAACTATACTTTAGTAGTATAGTTTCTGAAAACGAGTTTCATACCAACTCTTTGGATGTAGGAGTGAATTAGGAGGAGACAACACTAATTACTAAGACACAGACCCTTGATAAGGCTGCAGTTCTCTTTCCAAATAAAGCACCAGGTTCTGCAGAGGATATTCAGTATGCCTTCGAAGATTTTGAACAGTTTCCTTGTACCCATTTCAGATCACGAAGCGGGCCAAGCCAACACAGGTCGATCTCGAAGTTGGCGGATCGGTCAGAATGTAAGTCGGCAAGAAACGAAATTAGAGTTATTTATACATGAATGATCAAAATTTTCCCTCTTGATCACGGAAAAGCTGCAACTTTGGACGACCCATGATGTGGGAGGAAGATCATGAGCGGAAAGGAACCAGAGAGTCCCCCAGTTTAGACTCGAGACAGTGCCACTTTCTGTAAGAAGTGAGAAGGAAGAAGAAGATGTAGAAAAGCTGGAAGCAAATGGCAGTATAATATTGGGTACAAGATACAATTTCAATGTGTTTGAGTTCTTGTTAGCTAGGCAACCACTCTCTTATCCTTTCTCACAAACAATCCCATACCTTTCAATCTCTTGGAGAATTTCACTAGACTGGGTCTACCCATGCCAAGGTTCATCTTCCCGGTTGTGAATTTGAGAGCTTGCAAGCAACACAGCTGACCAGTGCTCATGTCTTCGTCTTCCTCGTCCTCCTCTTCTTCTTGCTCCGCTTCTTTCTTAGCAGATCGACTGCGATCACGAACTTTGTCCGCGGCTTTCTCTTTCTTGCTCTTCTCCGCCTTGCCCTTGTTCTTTGTCGAGTCCACCTCGTGAACCTCCCAGAGCAAATCCATACCTTCCCCATCTTCGGTTGTTGTTTTTCTTTCCTCGTAGAGCTTGCAGGCCAGAGTCCTCTTCCACTCCCTCTCCCTCCTCATTGACCCACTCCTGTCTTCGCCGCCGAAACCCAACATTTCCCGCGTCTTCTCCTCTGCCTTGCCCTCATTCTCCTCCAGATCCTTAACTGGGTCTCTGTTAATTTGAACTGCAAACTGGGTCTGCAAAGATTTCTGATTTTCCAGCGATTTGGGATCGATTTCCTTGGAGATACAGGTGGGATACTCAACATCCCCCTCTCTGAAGCTCACTTGGTCCTTGATCACAATGACTGGGTCCTCTGGAATTCCAGGCTCGGACTTAAAGCTTCCATTAATGTACCCGGGTATCTCGATCTCCACGCAGATGCTCTGGATTTCGAAACTCGTCTCCAAGACCTGCAGAACCGCCTCCTCGGGTACTTCTTCTCCCGACTGCGGCAGTTTCTCAAATGACACCAAACAGAAGAAGAGGAGAGAGATGCAGAACAGGAGAGGAGACAGAAACGAGAAGAGTTTCAGCAAGTAAGGGGAGAAGAAGAGAACATAAGCAAAGTACAGTGGGTTCGAGACTAAGAAGCTGTACAAGTAGCTGAGGTTAAGAAGAAGAGGCGAAAAGAAATGGGTGACATTGTTGGAGAGGGAAGCGAATCCGGACATCATGTCTTCTTCTTCTTCTTCTTCTTCTTCTTCTTCTTCTTCTTCTTCTTCTTCTTCTTCTTTCTGCATCGATTGCTGAAGAACAGAAGAAGAGTCCTTGTCTTACTCTTTTCTCTTCGGTTGGGGTTGAAGGAGAGAGACAGAGAAGAATGCGGCGTGAATAAAGGGTAGATGAAGATACACCGGAAGGAAAAAGAGAAAGGAAGGAAAAGGAAGGCCTGTCTGAGGCCTTTTCCTTTCCTGCTTTGTCTGTCTGGTAGAGGCCGTTGTTGGGATGACAGAACAGGGCCTACTGGTAACCATTTTGGGTTCTTTCTTTCACATGGTTATGGTAGAAAAAGATAATCTGAGGGAAGAATTGTGGTGGTAGAGAGAGTGGTTGGCTACACTGGCTTAGGATTCTCTCGTGCATCTCTGTTTCTTCTAGCCATGAACATGACCCTCTTACACTGTTCAATCTGCATGTATAGTGATTCAGATTTTCACTATCCTTGATTGGTAATTGCTTCAAACCCACTCAAATAATTGGCCATGTTGTGACAAGGGTCTCCACCCATTTCTGTCAATCATGTCTCTTTCTATCTATTTTTCAGATGTAGAGCTCCAAAGAACTATAGATGGATCATGAAATAGTATGGAAAACAAGTTCAGCTTAATCATATAGGAAGATTATTCATGTCACAAGAGTTTGATTTGTAACTTGTGAGGAAGGTGAATTAGGGTGGACTCTCAATGAAAGAGTTTCATTTGGAGCCCTTCTAAGGCACTAATTAATTCTCCTCGTTGTAAGTAAGATTTAATCTTAAAGGAGGTTCAACCACACATATTTTCTTATCCAAAGAGCCACTCTTTTGTCCAAAAAAGAGCTTTCAAGGCTCCAAAGAATACAATCAAATGTACCCTATACATTTTATGGGATAAGGAAGTACTTCTTGCCCTGACTGGATACAAAAGTGGGGTTCTCTTAACTACTACAATAGAGGATAAGAGTAACTATAAAAGCTCCATAAATCACAAACATAAGAAATCTTGATAAGAGTTAATTTATTTCTCTCTTCATAATATGAACAGCTCCTTAGAGTTTCCATTGGAACTCAACTTGGGTTCATCAAAATCTGAGTTTGGTTAACGGAGTCAACTCGGTCAAACCCGGGCAAAGCCCAACTCACCAAAGACCCTCCATCATTTTAAAAAAAAGATTTTAAGAAATCATAACCCAATGGGGACAGTCTTTTACTAGCACTAAGAAGTAATTAAGTTCATTTTTTGGCTTAGCATTCTCTCAGGCTAGCTTTAGGTGTAGTCTTGTAGATTGATATGTGAAAAAATAAAAAGGGGGTCAAATCTGGTAGTTAGAGCACAATAATGAAAGGCAATAGAAGAGTAAAGGAAATGGGGAGGGGGGGGAGTCTAAAGAAAGGGTGGGTTCACCCCCACCACTGCATCACAGCACATGGCGACCTACTTATACCCACTCGAGTGCAACGGGTGAGAATGCTAGAGTCAGTTTCCATGTCCATGCCCATGCATTTCTCCTCCTTGGCCTTTTGCAAAAGGAGGAAGGGGACCCCCACCCTATTTGTCTCTCCGAGAGACGAAGTCAAGGCAAAAAGGAAACCTAGAAAAAGAATCTATTGTCGGGTGTCCAAAAGCCTGCATGTGGACCTGCTTCCACGTGTCCATGGGCCCCCTCGTCTTGACTCAAGGAAGTTTCAGCTGTAAACTTGCAGGGGCTTTCAATAATACTCATATAATTCTGATTGGTTGCAACACTCGGGTCGAGGAAATCATTTGCTCATGCAGTTGGAATGCTTAGAAATTAGGCAAGCACTTCTCTTGGTTCTTGGTGAAAACCTGAAAAACAAAAAACCAATCCGAACCCACCGGTCCGACCCAGTTAAACCAGAATCAGAGGCCAATTTAATTCTTATTGACCAGCCCGGTTCAATATAACATTCAATAGTTGAACCATTGGTCCAACCCAGTCTAAGCGGGTTAGACCAAAACCGGACATACCGTCCGTTTGATGGCCCGGCTGATATACATTGAGAGACTTGTTGTATTCAAATAAATTGTAGCTGATATACATAAATGATATACATAATAGCTTCAATAAATAATAATACAACTCTATAGTCATTGCAGAGAAAGTTCCAAAATCCTAGAGAACGTCTTCGATTTGAAAGAAAGCATTCGTTTATATGAAAAAAATGGTGAACCCTAAAAACAGGGAATCATCTCCTTTGCACCAAGTCAATGTTATAGAGATATCGAAATGAAAAATATCAAAAGGGAGAGGAAGAAGTCCACATAGTGAAAGCTCTAGGAAAAAGGGGAATGTCAATTGAAGAAGATGACAGGAAACTATAATAGAACAAGAATCATTATGATGTGCGAGTTAAAGTACCTTTATGTCAAAAAGCTAATCAAGTTTTAAAGTCAATGTGATAATTGTAGATAAAATTACCAAGCATGAACTCAGATTTAGCAAAAGCTTGAACCAGAGTTTGGGTTCTAATCCTGATTTCCCCTTTGACCGACTGCCATCGATGAAAATAAGGGATGAGTCTTAAAATAACCAAGAGAAAACAGATCACACAAACTCTTTCATACCAGTCAGTAAACTGCAAGTTGTACACCTGATATTACATAACAGCCATTATATTCCTCGAAAAAGAAGACAACAAAACACTGGCGGAAGCTTGTATCTGCTCATGGTCCATAGTACACAGACTGGCTGCAACGATCACTCTGTCATGACAGGTTTGTTCTCATTCGCCTTGGGCCTCTGCTCCTTTGGCTTTTGATCATCCGATTTCCTGTTGATGTCACCCAAAACACAATAAATAAACTAATACAAGCCGATTTGGCTAACCACTTAATGACTTCAGGCATCAATTCGTGATTTTCAACTAATTAATTATACAGAAGAGGGGAGGTTTTAAGAGGCTGGCACTTCAGGCAACAAAATCTGATACCACACCTTTCTCAGATCTGAACATTTTGTGGGAAAATACAATATCACTACAAGCAAAGATGTTAGGGGCATAGCACATGAATATCATTTAAATTTAAAAGAGCAAAAATGACTAGCATGACTGATAATAAGAAGGAACATGTTTGAGGTATGATGGATCAGACCTTTAAAAAATCTAATGGATAAATACAACCTCGCTGCTAATAGAAAATTTTAAGTAGGAATAAATTAATAGTGAATGATTAACTTCAGAGAGGGATAGACAGAAGCCTTCCAGCTAAAACAGAAACACTTGAAAAATACCCCTCTCATTTCCCCAGATGGAAGCTAGTCCCAGAGTTGAGAATACTGTGAAGCTACAAACATCATTGGGACTGGCAGCCAAAACTTATAGTTTGCATGAAACCCCATGCTCAATGATGCTTGGTACAGCACAAAAAGCAAAATATGATTAGATGGGATCCCTTACAACAAGGGATTGGAGGGATACCCCTTCCTCAGCAATAGCATCTATACTGACATTAAGATAAACCTCTCACTGATGTTAGGATAACTATTCTTACACCAATTCCCCCATTGACGCCCATTGTCCTCCAATCTTGGTTGCAACACAAAATATTGATCCTTTTCTGCTACATAGTTTTTGCTTGTACAAAACCAAATGCATAATCCATCCATCCTCTAAACATGAACTAGTAGATGAACAACACCACTTACTGCCTCTAGGAAATGTAATATAAATGAAAACCCTCGTAATCATCATCTTAAATTGAATAATGAAACTTAAAAAAATAAAGCTACACCAAGATCGGGTCAATAGATTTTTTCAGAGAAGGCATAACCTTTAATAAATCATTGGACACCCTCTAGCCCATCTCAAAACTGGACAACAACAATCACCACAAAGAAGTCCTCATCTTATTCTGCACTTCTTTTAAGTGCAAAATTAACAAGACATAAACAATAATAACAACATGAAGTTATTACTGACAAGTTAAACACATTCAACATATCTCTACCCACTCACATGAGTTCCAAGATCAATTCAGCCTTTTGTGGCGTCTACAAAGGAAGCTCATAATCCCTAAATATGAGGCCTCCGTGCTCAAAGGAACAAATAGAAGCAGAGACGAGTGTTAATGCCCACTATCAGAAGAATATAAGCTGTCGGTTGTTCATGTGGTTGAACGGATAGTACAAAGAACTGACCAAAACCGCTGTGCTTGGAACCAATCAAGAATGTTTGAAAGCTTAAGGTTATTGGTGAATTTAAGCAACCATCCCCATATGGTTGGTTGCCAATGAAGCTCAGCAAATTCAACAGCCAAAGCAGTATATTTTCTTGTGTAAGCATTATACTTCGTACACAACCAGTTTCAAATATTTTTAAACTCAACACCCAACAGCACTAATTGTTGATACCTATTGTCTTACAATATAAATCAAACAAGAAAGGAACACATGCTCAGAGTTCTTGAGAGGCACTACCATTCCATTCGAGGACTGATTCTTGAAATTAGAAATAGTTGTCCCCGAGGATCAGTTTTGATGAACAACCAAAAATTATAATGTTTTCAAAAGGAATAGAATCCCTTCATATAGAAAGGATATCTAACCCAAGCCAAAAGAAACAATATTCTTTCTCGTCCTCTAAAATCTTGATCACTATCGGCAGGAAATAAATTGTTTGCAGTGACTCTGGGCCTTTCGGAACGGAGAAGCCCTAACTAATAAGCATGAAATTATACACATCACTTCTATGTTGATTGGTGCACTTGGGTATAAAACAAAATGACAAGCATGACAAAGTTTCGTACTATTCGTTAAGAACGAGAACCCTTACCTCTTGTCGGATGTTCCACCCTTCTGGCTGAGGAAGGAACGGAAAAGAGGGGAGTTTACGTCGTAAATCATGGCGCTAGGGTTTCAATACAATTTGCAGAGATGAGCTTCCCGTTCTTGTAAGATGAGGAACCTGCACGCTTTGAAAACCCTAAAATAGCTGTGCAATGATTTTATAGAGACTCCTGGCGTCTTGAAAGCCGGTCTCCGACTCCCCGCCCCGGAGACGCGGCAAATAAAAACAATTTTAAAATTAAATACTTTCATCATATGATATCGTGATATTAATTTCTGCAGTAATAACAATTATAGAAATAAATTCCTATTTATAATTTACCATATTATTAGTTGGATTATTTATCATTTGCAGGTAATTTTAATGATTAATAATTTACTATCTTTTAATTTTAACATGAGTGTTGTAGTATCATAGACTACCCAGTTTAGCCGAGATGATTGTTTAGGAACTAATCTGCCATCAATCTGGATTTGCGATGTGACGAAGATTGCCCATGGTTGTTGAAAAGGCACTGGTATACATAAACACAGTTTGAACACAGACAATTAGTTGAGAGAAACAAAGAAACGACATTGTTTCTCCACACTCCACCTAGGCTTCAAGTTTGCACCGGGGAACAGAAATAACACCATCTGTTTCGGAAAAAATCTTATGCCTACCACTATTCTTGGGTATATCCTTAAACTGATACCTGTTGTTTTTGGTATATCCTTTTCTTGCCCTGCTACAATATTAACAAGGAGAAAATGAAGTTCCAGGAAAAATTTATCATTGAAGACTACTTGCAGAAGCCCGGCGATATGGCATGTAGCGGTGATCTTTTGAGGCATTCTTTCTCCTCCTACGTTCAATGAAGGCTTCAAGTTTGCCTGCTGCCTGCAGATCAAGTTCACGTACCAAGAAATGAACAAATGGTATCAAAAGTTTTTTCAAGTAAAATAGTTTATGAAGACATGTATACCTTCAAGTCATTATACTTTTCAATAAGCTTCCGCTCCCGCAATTCAGCTGCAGGCAGTAGACTTGGTTAGACAATCAATGAGAGAGAGAGAGTGAGAAAGATTTAGTGAGAGACACAGATTTAGTGAGAGAGACAGATTAAGTGGGAGAGATTTAGAGTGAGAGATAGAGAGATTTAGTGGGAGAGATTTAGTGAGAGAGAGAGAGAGATTTAGTGGGAGAGATTTAGTGAGAGAGAGATTTAGTGGGAGAGATTTAGTGAGAGAGAGATTGTGGGAGAGATTATCTTAGATATAGAAAAGCATATATATGACTCTAAAGTATATATCCAGCTATTATATATGAGAGCGAAAAAGTATATATATATTCTGATTATAGACCCGCGCATATATGACCTTGTTTTTAAAGACCTATGTTGCCAGTGATATATATATCTAGCAAAGTATATATAATATATATATATGACCCGCTTATATATGGATGTATATATATTCCAGTTTTATATATATGACATTCGGCATATATATGACCGAAAGTGCATATATGTTTTTCTTATAGACATGACCTTAATCCAAGCCATATATATCTGGCCCATATATTTTATATATATATATCCGCAAAGCTATATATTGATATATATATGAGAACCCGGACTCCAGCTTAGGATGACCTTAAAAGATATATGAGACCTTTATTATTTACTCAGATATATATAATGAGGATGACTCCAGGGAAATATTATACTCCATACATTTATGATTTATTTATTATGACCTGATTTATTTATTATTATTTTTTATGCTATATGTTTATGACGGGATGGGAGAGATTGGAATGAGATTATTTAATATGGAGGAAGGCATGGTTGGAAGAGATTGAAGGAGAGAGATGGACCGGATATTTAGAGAGACTGAAAGAGAGAGGGAGGGAGGGAGAGATTTAGTGAGAGACGGAAGACAGCGGGAGAGAGTGAGAGAAGGAGAGAGTGAGAAGAGGAAGAGGGAGAAGAGAGGGAGAAGAGAGGGAGAGAGAGGGAGAAGAGAGAGGAGAGAGAGTGAGAGAGGGAGAAGAGAGATAGACAGAAAGAGAGGGAGGGAGAGAGGGAGGGAGAGAGGGAGAAGAGGAGTGAGAGAGGGAGGGAGAGAGGGAGAGAAGGTAACATTTTTTCAAATAATATGGCCGTTTTCCCATCTTGGCTGCTTCCCGTTCCTTCTTCTTATGCTCAGCAAGAATCTTGGCATCAGTGGTCATCGTTGAGCCTGACTTTAGTTGCTTGTCCTGTAGACGCATAATAGCAAATCACTCGGTAATGCACGAAAACTAGTTTGATTCTGTAATAGAGTTCATAAGAACGCAAAAGATGGAAAAGTGGATTATGAAACTTGGAAACCAGTAACATATATGCAGTTCCATTCCTCCATGTGACAAGATGGAACATGTACTTAAAGATTTTATGATAGAAACAGGAAGCAAATTGATTTTCTTAAATCTTAGGGAACAGCCAGCTCAAAAAAAAATCCATTGCCATTTTTTTTTTTTTTAGATAGTAGTCATTTCGGAGGTATGAAGCAACTTACAATCCAAGAAATGCTACTCTTTAATTCTTCAATGCCTTTTAGATCCTTTGTCTTTTTAACTTCCTTTTGCAGTTTCTGTGTAACCAAATGATAGAAGAAATCAGTATCCACGCTGAAAATATATATAACAAGGAGATCTGTCAGTTGTAGTAAGAGGATTACTTCTCTTTCTGCTGGAAGCTGATCTTCGAACAAGAAACTATATCTCTTCCTAAACCTGACACTTGCAGAAGAAGCTGTGGTGAGAAATGTGCTTGAGACAATCAAATTAGACCCAAATACAGTTGTAATTAAGGAAACTACAACAAGCTTGCTGGAACAGAAACACAAATCTGCACATTTCTGTGATTTGTTATAGTCAAGCATTACTGCAAACACAATGGCTGGACATGAAGAATCAAACTTGTTACACAAAGGTTGAATATCTGTGCAGAGAAGTCAAAGATGAGCCCTCTAATCATTAGTAGCTAGGCCAAGTTGCAAAAAAGTTAAAAAGCCACCATATGGCCTCTATATGCCACTCAACCTCTAGAAATACTACTTAGGATTATCTAAAACAAAATTCAATCTCACTGAAATATAAATACTAATTGAACTGACTTTATTTTCTAAAGGGAAACCAACACAGCAAAAAGAGCAACTGCATTTTGTAGAATACTCTCCCTCAAGCAGGAAAATGTGTCATAAATGCCTAGCTTGTTGACCAATGTGAGAAAATCCTTTTGTGGGAGACTTTCATGAAGATATATTAAAATTTCTCTATAGACTTCATGTTGTCGAGTGGGAAAATAGTCCCACAGCAAAATACATGGAATTGGGCTGCACTGGGCTATGTTAGGCCCCATAAGTATCCCAAAAAGAGGAGTTATTTGATGGAATAAAGTTCTGGTTTTTCTGTTACCTCTTGGATAGTTTATCCCATTGAGTTATTTTTCTCTATTTGCTATTTTATAAATAGCTGTAGAAATCCTCCAAATCTGCCTTTCAAGTTTTACCCATTAAACTTGAGGTTCAGATTGTAGTTTTCTCAGCTGCTTACTAAGATCTAGGTTACCCATGCTCTAAAGGAAGTAATCAACTAATTATTCTCTTGAATGTAAACCACTGTGCTGCGTTAATGTTCCAATGGAAGCCAGTGACTTTCCCACAGACAAACAGAAGACCCAGTTAGGTAGAGGAGAAGGCTTAGCATCAAGCAGTAAAGTATGCTGTTTAGCATATCATCATCAACATTCGACTTGATAAGCCTGACCTATTTTGATTAACTTATGGCCTGATATAGCTTCATAGAGAGAGAATCGAGATTGTCATCAATGAAATCCAGCCAAAGTTATGATTTGTCATTATAAAAATAAATAACCTATTTATAAGGATTAATGTGTTAAACAGTGAATTTAAGTTCGTGTAATTGACCCTTCTCCCCAAAAAAGTAACATTTGCTTTTTCATTTATTCTTTTTTACCAAAATATTGACCTCTCAAGCTTCAAAACACCATGTACTGTTTACTTGTTCATTCCATACGTCCCATAGTCTTCGATCTAAGTATGAGTCTACCACATTGGATTGTTTCGGCTTTAGAAATCCAAAATATGACCGATTCTGAAACAAAACGATCAAATTTATTTGGAATTATTTATATAGTCATCAAACAAACTAAACAGCATTTAACTTTTTATACTTTTTTGCTTAATTCCCTCAGTGAATGATATTTATTACCTGTACAACAGATAAAAACCATTCAGTGTTTTTATAATGAAAAGACTTGTTCAAAAATCATTCTTTTCACACAAACATTAGCTGTAACAATCAAATACCACAATTCCCAAATTTGTGATTTGTTGATTTGTCGTGTGCAAAAAGAAGTATGAAACAAAACAAAGCACATAAAAGCTCTACTTTTAACAATGACACAGGCATACAAAAAACATAATTGAGCGAGAGAGAGAGAGAGCGTGTGTGAGAGAGACGGACCCATCATTATCAAGAGTTCCACATAAAGATTCAAATCGTGGATCAAGTACTACCTGAAAATAAACAAAGAGTTTTTATGAGACAATAAGAAAGAGTAAGACTATTTAATTTGATGTACCCAAATCTTGGTTTAAGCATTACATTTAAATTTTATTATTCGAGTATTAATTTTTCCTACCCCAAATCTTTCTCATGTCTCATACATTCGTTTTTGAAAATCATAAAACTGAGGCATGGGCATGTAAAGACCCCTCCCACAGAAAGTCCCACAGAAGCTCCTCAATCCTGGCTGCCGCTCAAACAGTGGAGAAATGAAAAATATTGTTGGGAATTGTAGCTAGGCAAGAAATGAGCAACACAAGAATACCCACTCTACAAATCAATCATCTCTTCAATGAAGTTAACCTGTTTTAGAGCTTCTCAACCACAGGGTTCCACACAAGTTCCAGTCACAGTGCCCATGAAACAAGAGGAATCCCAAATAAGAGCGAGGAAGGTCCCCTGGAACACACTTTAGTTTACCCACAAGCGAATGCAGCTGGTCGGAACTAATATTAAACCCAAATGGTTTACTTAGAGCAAATTAACATTTAATCAATGGCCACGTTAGGGATGTTGAGCTATGCTTTTATTCTTGTTATCTGCTGCTTACTCCCCTCTCCAAGTACGGCAACATCTTCAACAAATTGCACAAGGGGATGCAACCACTGGCCTTTTAAGAACAATGGAGATAGTCAATAGCTTCAGCCACCACCCTCAAAAGACTGTTCAGCCCTTTCTCCACTATTTTAAAGAGAATGGAAAACATTGGATCAACCTGACAAGTCCCACTTGAGACAAGAAGTGTATCTTTACTTTTTGAACTAAACTCAATTCGCAGCCAGCAAACACCCCAACAGGTTCCAGTCTTGAGTTTTGTACTAGAGCAGTAATTTACTCGCAAACAAAACCTCGAAAACACATTTATATATTTAATTTAAGTAACAGTTGGGCACTATTAGTCAAATCTGTTAATTGATTGCCAAACGAAACCTTTACCTTGTGATACCCACTGCAGTCAAGAATGTAACAGCTTATAAAAATCAGCTTATTGGCATGCGACTCCAAACAAGTGTGACAGCATATGTGAACATACAATAAACACTCAAGGAGAGAGGGAGAAAGCAAAGTTACCTTTTTAGGAGCTTGAATAACTTCCCTAAATCTACCCACAGGCTTCTTGCTACTAACCTCTGTCGGTCTTCACGAAGTATTCATATCCAGTTTACAAGGAGAAAAAGAACAAAATTAACATCAGAAATCAATTTCAAGGAGCCAATTTTTAATTTTTTAATTCATTTGGTACCACTTGCAATAGGAATGACTTGCCTGTTCTTATTGGCTCGTCCAGTCTTTTTTTCTAAAGAAGGCCTAAGATGAGAAGAATGGAAGCCATTGGAGCGGGCTGCTTGTAACTCCTCGAATGAAACATCAGCAAGCTCTTTCTCTAGCTCATTCTCCTTTACAAAGAAAAAAACGAAAAATCTAACTAATTATAGCATAAGCTCCAGAGAACTGAGGTAAAAAATAAAATAACATAAAAAAAAAAAAAACAAAAAAAAAAAAAAAAAAAAAAAAACTGTAATGGGAAATAAACTTGGTTTAAAGAAAAACCTCCTCTGAAGAGCATTCAGATCCCTCCATCTCAACAATCTTTTTCTTGCCCAAACTGTGCAAAGAGGATTTACTTCCTTCCATCGTTCACAATATATTTTAATTCTACATAATAATTAGGAAAATTGTAAGACTGGATACTGGATAAAGCCCATTTGCTGCTATTGACATCAAAGTGCACCAAAGTAACATCATAGATCATGATATGAACTTCTCTTCCAACTCAACATAGAAACTTATCTCTGTACATTTTTTTTTTTAATCCATACTTGATTTAAGCAATTTGATCAACGTGCCTCAGAACAACATTGTTGTCCATTATTGTTGTGAAACAGAAACCTAATCAATGGTCCAAAGGCGCATCGAAGTTGATTGTGGAGCCTCAAATTCCAAAGGCCCCAAAGGCCCAAAACCAGCTCGTTCTCCTATTGCCTCTATAAACACCCTTCAGCTTGAAAACCTTAATAATAATGATAACTTAAAAAACTCTAAGAACCCCTACTTTAAAATCTTATCAAATAAAATTTTTGTGACAGCACCTAAAAGACATTAGAAGTTGCTCTGATTTCAAATCATCAGATTCACCTGAGTTTTAAAAGTTCCAGGCCTCACTTAGAAGACGAAGTGAATAAGTCCATTAGCTTGTTTCATGTGTACTTTTTCATTTTTATGAGTTTGGAAAGGCATGGAAGGAAGAAAACCTGGTGAATTTTTTGTATTGGGGAAAGTGCTTGAGAAACCAGATTAGCAATATTTTGTGGGTTGCAGTGTGCTCCCATGGACGGTAAATGCATCTTGAGCTAGGTTAACACAGGCCAATTCTCTCCCATGACTTGTACAAGCAAGCTTTAACCAGATTAAAGTGTTTCAAGCATTTTGAGGATGTCCAAGTCAAAAGAACAAAGAGGCTTACATAAACTTCCTCAAGTAGCTTCACAAGTAGGTACAGCAAAGAACATAGCTTGCCAAGGAGTCAGTAGTTTCATCAAGACTCAGTATGAGTCGTATTTAGATTCTTTGGACAAAACTAGTCCAACTCTTGTAGGCAATTACTTCTCGCTCATGGATTGAAATCTTGACTTACGAGCATGTTTTTACTCAAACATGAATTTCATAAAAAAAACATCAAAATCCTTCTAACCAGTGCGCTTAATAGGAGGTTACTGCAAAGAGAAATCAATGTTAAGAATTAATTTAAAGTAATCAACAATAAATTCAGGATTAGTGCACTCATATATTCAAATTTCCACCTATTGTACAAGTGATGGTTAATTCTTACTCAAAGCGTTAAATCAGGCAGAGAGTGAGCCTTCAATGTATCTCCCAAATTTATGGAGAACCTAATTCTTACTCAAAGCGATAACAAAAGCTTCCAGATTTTCATTCCCAAAATTCCGTAGCCCTACCTCTTCAATTTGATACCTTTGAATCACCGAATCGAAGCTGTAGCGCTCGATTGAAATTAGTGCAAAAGATGTCAAAAAAATCTCAAATGAAAAAAGGGGAATTGAAAATTTCAAGGCTAAGATTAGAGAAAAAACTAAGAGTCTTACCTATGGGAGACGAGAGAGAGTGCCGCGTGCGAAATGGAGGGACTCTTTGTTTTCTCCCGAACGCGAATCCGAAGAGTCGAAGGGACGAAAGTAAAATACGGCTTTGGGTCGCGTTTTGGGTCCGAAAGGAAAGATAAAAGCATAAAACCAAAAATTTAAATTTACGAACCGAACCAGGTTTACCAATTTTATTTTATTTTTATTGAAACTGCTGCCTGGGGATGACTCGAACCTAATACCTCCTGCAAGAATCTGTTGCGAACTAACCTTGTTCGCAGCGGTACGCACAGCCAATAGCTATATGCATGCAGTGGCACATGGGGCGCATGCGAATGGCTTACAAAATGTCTCTCCATTCACCTGAAAATAACATTTATGCCCCATTCACATGGCCCCCTCGTGCCACTGTACACATCTATTGGCTGTGCGTACAACAAGGTTTGTTCGCAGCAAATCCTGAGCTATTGCTTTCATTTGTCGTAGTAGCTCTTAGAAAGCGAAAAACTCATTTTAATTAAAAATTATTATTATTAAAAAAATTATATTTAAATAAACCTCTTTTTAGATAAATCTCTATTTAAAACAAGAGTTTCTTTCTATTTCGAAGAGCTCCAAAACGAAGCTACGGGTTCGAATTCGTTTATTATGAAACCGCGCCGAGCTTAGATCGAACTGAGCCGAAACGGTTCGCAAACTGGTTCGGTTCGACTTGGTTTCCGCACTTTCCCCCCGGGCCAAAGAATCAACATCAATATAATATATCCTTTTTCTCCATTAAAACTCATATATAAGAAACATCAATCAAGAACGTTACATTGTGATAGTACATGATGATGAAATAAACAAAAGAATCAACAGATGATACAAACTCCTTAAAAACATAAAAAGGACAGTAATTTGTCAAAGACGATGAATGATATCCGGGACTTGGAGCTTCATACCGGGGGACTTCCTACAAGCAACACCATTGTAGCCGGACGTCCCACAGAAGTCGATATACGTCCTTCTTGCATCCACGGAGATGAGGACTCCATCGCTGATGATCACCAAGAGAGCCAGAAACATGCAGAGGTAAAAGGCCTTGGATGCCATACTTCTGATCTGCTCGAGTAGTACGTACTTCTCCCTTCGGTGCAGATCACCCATGCAGATCACCTACTTTTATATGCAGAGAATGAAACAGACTCTGCTTTAATTAGTCAGTATAACGTGAGGTGTGTCATTCTTAGCTGGGTTTTTTTTTTTTTTTTTTTTTTTTTTTTTTTGTTTTCAGTTGTAACTAGGGGAAAGTTTGGTCCTTTAATTTCTGTGGTCAAGATGGTTTTAGAACAAATCATCCTGGCTAGCTATAGTTAGTTTATCTCGAGTTTAATTTTCTTTAATATTTGAAAATACCATTAAAAAGAACATTAATTTTATTTTAATTAAACTAAAACTTAAAAAGATTAATGACTATATATCAAGTTAATTGCATGACCTAACAAATCATGTCTTCACTAATGCCTAATAAATCATATGTTCACTTCTATTAATATATATGATATTAAATATATGTGTACATATATACTACATATCAAATAGTTATGGTATATACATGTTCAACAGGCAAAAATTTCTCAAAATATTAAGTATATAAAACAAATTAGATCATAATGCATAAACCATAACTATGATTGCTTACCAAAGAATGAGTGGTTTAAGTTTTTATATGATGTTTCTAAATTACAAAGACTAGATAATCGATCATTATAAATAAAAACCAATTAGTTCAATTACACAATTATATTATATATGTTTTTGCATAGATTGTAGAGTTGTATATATTAAACATGATTTTTGTCTTTTATACTATCAAATATGGTTTAGTATATAGTATATAGTATATAGAGTATATAGTATATATAGTATATGGTATATAGTATAATACAGTATATATAGTATATGGTATATAGTATATATATCAAATTAAAGATAATTTCTTGGTTTTTTTTTTATTTGAAATTTTTTCCTACCGAGTCATTCGTTTTTTCGGTTCTCCCTTTGAAATCGACTCGGGGTTGGGGAAATCGAGTGAGTCTCGGCCGAGTCGTACAACTACGGCTAAAAATAGACGTTTGGAAGTATAACGGCTAGATCTTGGTTCAAATCTCGAAACCTCTTCTTCTTCTCTCTGTCATTCTCTTCTTCCACTCTCGCCTCTGCTATTCTTCCCGTTCCAGCTATCTGCTTCTGCTCTGCTTTCTTTTCCACGATGGCCCCAACTCCGTCATCAAAATCTATTCCATCGCAGGGGACGCCGGCCAGGACTCCACAATCAAAGCACCGTCTCCATTTTGCTACAACTCCAAGAATCGCGCAGCCCTCCCCCAACCCGAGTTGGGTCGCTAACAAAGATTCCGCTCCGGCCGAACACCCCGTTGAAGTCGTCGGAAGAATCCGTGACTATTCAGATAAAACCGGTGCTAAACCTGTTTCGGCGTTGGAGGTTTCTTCCGATGGGCGGAGTATTCGTGTCCGAACGGATATTGGGTACAGGGATTTCAGCTTGGATGGGGTTTCCATATCGGAAGATGAAGATATTGATGGGTTTTATAAGAAGTTCGTGGAATCGAGGATCAACGGCGTCAAAGTGGGTTCAAAATGCACTATAATGATGTACGGGCCGACGGGTTCAGGGAAGAGTCATACTATGTTTGGGTGTACAAAGGAGCCTGGGATAGTCTATCGAGCTTTGAGAGATATATTGGGGGAAGGCGACGAAGAAAACGGTGAGGTGAATCCTGGATTTGGGTCTTTTGTGCATGTGACAGTTCTGGAGATATATAACGAAGAAATATACGATCTTCTGTCCAGTAATGGAAATGGTGGAACAGGTTTTGGGTGGCCTAAAGGGAACGTTTCCAAGGTGACTTTATTTCTTTCTTCTTTGTTAGTAGGTCGGATTAAGATTTACATTATTTGAGTGGATGTTTGAATCTGTTCATCAGATCGAACGACCAAATTTTGGTTGCAGATTTTCTGTATCTTTTCTCATTTATTGGATATCCAAACAAATATTCACCATATCGTTTATACTTAAAAGCAAAAACTGAGGTTTTCTGATAGTTGCCGTTCAGCTCTGCAAAATCTGCTTTCTACAGTTACGATATCTCTTTTATAGGTAAGATTGGAGGTGATGGGAGGCAAAGCAAAGAACGCAACTTTTATATCTGGAAATGAAGCTGGGAAAATATCTCGAGAGGTCGCGAAAGTAGAAAAACGAAGAATCGTTAAAAGCACACTTTGCAATGAAAGGAGCTCGCGAAGTCACTGCATGGTATGCTTCTTCCCTCTTCTCTCTGTTAACTTTTTTTGCTTGTCCACATGAATCGAGGTGATCCCTTAATCTGTATGCAAATTATTTTAGATAATCTTGGATGTGCCCTCGGTTGGTGGGAGGTTAATGCTTGTTGACATGGCGGGTTCTGAAAATATTGATCAAGCTGGCCAAACCGGCTTTGAGGCTAAAATGCAGGTAAAAATCTTCTCATTTTGGCAAATAGTTTTGACTTTATCTTATACTCCCCTCTTAGCGTGATTATTCTGCTGATTTTTTGTATCGGTTAATCACATCCAGCTAATCTGTTTATCAATTTTGCAGACTGCTAAGATCAACCAAGGAAATATAGCTTTGAAAAGGGTTGTTGAATCTATTGCGAATGGTGACTCACATGTGCCATTCAGAGATAGCAAATTAACCATGCTGCTCCAGGTAATTAGCCTACAGTGTGGTATTTTTCACGTTCTTATTAGTAGAGGAATTATGCCCTCAACTTTATTTGCTTTCTCAGGATTCATTTGAGGATGATAAATCAAAGATTCTGATGATTTTGTGTGCAAACCCTGATCCTAAAGATATGCATAAGACCATATCTACTCTTGAGTATGGAGCAAAAGCTAAATGCATTGTTCGTGGAAGCAATATCCCTGCCAAGGATAAAACAGAGGATTCTGCAAGTCTGGTTATTGGCTCCAGAATTGCTGCCATGGACCAGTTTATATTCAAACTACAAATGGAGAACAAGTTGAAGGAGAAGGAACGCGACGAAGCCCAAAAAGAACTATCAAGGAAAGAAAAAGAAATCGCTGAGCTCAGGACTAAGCTTGAAGCTACTAGTGAGGAAGAAATTAATTTTAAGGTTCAGGAGAGGACCAGGCTTTTGAAAAATGAGCTAGAAAAGAAGCTGGAGGAGTGTCAGAAGATTGCAAATGAGATTATTGAAGTGGGAAAGAGGAGAATGGAAGAGAAGCTTTTGCAACAGCAAGAGGAAGTCGAGATGCTCCAACGAAGATTGGAGGAGATTGAGTCTGAGTTATGGGGGGCAAAGGCAAGAAGTGAAGGTGAGACAGGGCATGGTGGTGCTGATGGAAATAATTTCATTAGAAGGTTATCAGAAATTTATGCTAATGGGGACCAAGGAATGGAGAAATCGATGGACTTGGACATGGGTGAGCAACCAGCTGTTCAGATTCAAGAGGTGAGAGAAGTTTATAATGCATTTGTTCCAGTTGGAAATGCCAAACAGAATTTGGAATCAAATCCCTGCTTGTGGGATGCTGAAGAAGATGATGCTGTTAGCCTGAAATATTCAGAGAAGGTCTGTTTGAGTACCGTCTTTGAGGCAGATGAAGAAGGAGATGATAATGAGGTAGAAAAAGAAGTAGTTGAAGAGAAGTCAACTCGAATTGAATCTTCATTTGTTGATTCTCTAAACCGGACGCCAAATTCAGGTGGAAGAGACATGACTCGCTGCGATGATTGTAGGTCAGAGAAAGACTCGTCTTCTGCTAGAAGAACAAGGATCCAAAACATTTTCATGCTCTGCGGGAACCACAGGGAGCTTGCTCAAACTGTTAGAACCCCTACTCCAACCAAGAAGAAGTCCACCGAAGTCTCCGAGATCATATTATCTCCCATGCCTATGCCTGTTCTTGAGGAATCCACTACTGAAATAAAGGACACATCTCGTGACAACATGCTCACACCTTGCGGAATCCTGAAGGAAAACATTGCAGAAAACAACATTGTCAAGGTAGGTGCGCCACTGTCTCTGCTGCTTGAAGGTAAGCTGAAACCAGCTGATACCCAGTTAAACAAGATGGGAATTCTCTCTGAAACAATGCAAGAGTCAAAGGAGAACCAAAAACCAAGCAGTGAGAATGTGGATGGACTAGTTGAAGTTTATGTGAAATGGGAGGCTACCAAAGAATGTGGTGGGAAGTTCATCACTAAGTTGAAGGTATTGAACAATTCTAGTCTGGCAGACTTACGGAAGCAGATTGAATCCCATTTTGGTGAAGAAAACAAGAAGCAAGCTTTTGCCTTTCTCATGTTGGGGGTAAGGTCCTCCTCTTCCAGCTCTTTACTTCAATGTTTTTAGCTTTAGCCAGTACCCAAGAGGCCACGAAGTTAAAACCGAGGCACTAGGTAATAGATAGATCCATCTCACATCTTTTTTTTTTTTTTTTTTTTTTAATGACAGGATCCTACTGGAGCTCCTGTGGCAAGAGAGAAGGAACAGGCTGTCCAAGTTAGCAAACTGCCTAGTTTCAACAACCAGAAAAGCGGCCATCTTGCTAGCTTGCGTCTAGTGAAAAAGACGATGATGCAAAGGCCTGATCACCTGCCATTCAGTCCATTAGAGAACAAACTCCCAGCAAGTCCTGCTGCTTTCCTTTCAGTATTGCAGGCATAGAAGTGATTAAGATGGTTAGATGGATATCTTGTCCACATATAATTGTATCTATGTGCACTCTTGACTGTGTTGGAAATGTAATTTTGTATTATTTGGAGAGGGAGGTATTTGCTTTACCTCTCTGTATTTTTTGTAGATGTTGATGAATTGATGATGCCTAATGAGAAGGGGGCCATGTTTTCAGTTCTACTTGATGTCAAAGAACTTACAGGGAGTCAGGTTCCTCCCCCTTCAGACTGAACATCTAGATGAGCAGTTTGAAGACTTGCTGTTGATGTTTTGGAGTATCCTACCACAGTTAAAAAAAATAAACGAATATATTTTATAATTTTGGCTTTAATTATTGTCCCTTTTAAATTATATATGGAACTTACCTTTGCTTTTAATGAGTTTTGTTCTTCGCCTAGATTATTTTCTTAAAAGTTTTTGTTATTTTTTTAAAATTTTGAGTTTTTTGTTTTTTTTACGAAATCGGCCCATTTTCGGAACCCGGTATGGGTTGCACGAAGACAGGTCCAACTCGGCCCGTATCACACGACTCGGGCCAATACGCCGATACGCATCAGAATTTATCCAAGCCGATACGTATCGCCGATCCGAGTCGCACAACCCTGTTTTATGTCTTTTTGATAACCAAATCATGTTCTACGAATGATGGGGAAAATTTTATGACCATGTCACAGTTGTAGTTTGCTTTTTAAATTCAGATAAGAGCTGCTTCTAAAGAGTTTCTCATGATTTCTGAATCTTTTTAGTTTTTATCTACTTTTGTTTTATCTGTCAGGAATTTTGAATGCAGTGAGATGAAACTTCTCTAGAACATCAGGCCTTGGATGATCAGTGTTTCATGGCGGCCTTTAAGAACCTCATCTTCCTTCCGCCACTTTCTTCCTTATTGCATCTTTCATATGGGTGCCGTCAATCGCCCAATAAAAAATATGATTTCGTTATGCAAGCCTGTAAAAGAAGGAGCTTCATACATGGCTGTTTCTACCATGTTTGCCCAATCTATGAAGACCTGCAAAACTCTGAAGTCAATTGTGGATGCCCGGAAAATCCACGCCCGTTTAGTAGCTGTGGGTTTAGATTCTTCCATTTTCCTACAAAATCACCTTTTGGATTTGTACTCGAGTTGTGGTTCCATTGGAGACACTTTTCAAGTCTTCCGTGAAATTAGAAGTCCTAATGTGTATTCTTGGAACATTTTAATCACCGGATTGGCTAATTTAGGGCAGTTGAGCAGAGCACGACAGGCTTTTGATGAAATGCCAGATAGAGACTCAGTGTCTTGGAATACTATGATGAATGCATATTTCCAAAATGAGAGGAGTGAAGAGGCTTTACATATTTTTGTTCATATGCTTAGAGATAGGGATTGTATTCTGGATCCGTTGTCCTTTTCAATTGGTATGAAGGCTTGTGCGAATCTGAAAAATCTCGCATTGGGTCTTCAGTTACATGGATTGTTAATGAAATTTGACTATGTGGGAGACCCATATATTGAAACTTCCATTCTGGACATGTATATTAAATGTGACACTGTGGATTTGGCTAGTCAGGTATTTGAACAGATGGTAGCTCCAAGCCTCTTCTGTTGGAACAGTATGATCTTAGGCTGTTCAAAATCTGATGGAGTGGAGCCTGCACTGAAACTCTTTAGATGCATGCCAGAAAAGGATATTGTTTCCTGGAACACCATAATATCAATTTTATCACAACATGGGTGTGAATTGCATGCCATCTATATGTTTATGGAGATGGAGAACCAGGGTTTTGCACCTAATTCCGTGACTTTTGCTAGTGTACTTTGTGCTTGTGCTAGCATTCTGGATCTAGATTGGGGGAAGCATCTTCAAGCTCGCATTGTGCGTTCTGGCTTGAGTTCTGATGTCTTTGTTGGAACAGCTCTAATAGATATGCATGCAAAATGTGGCCATCCAGAATCTGCCACAAGGATTTTCAATTACTTACCAGATCGCAATGCTGTTTGTTGGACTTCCTTAATATCTGGGTTTGCTAAATTAGGGCTTGAGGGACAAGCATTATTGTTGTTTAATCAAATGAGGCAGGCTTCTGTTGTTGTAGATCAGTTCACTCTTGCTACTGTTTTGGGTGCTTGTTCAAGTAAAAATGATCTGGGTCTTGGAACTCAGTTTCATGCTTATACAGTGAAAAGTGCATATAACTTTGTGGTTCCTGTGGCAAATGCTCTGCTCACTATGTACACAAAGTGTGGAAGTGTCGATAGTGCTAAACTTATATTTGCACTGATGCCTGTTAGGGACGTAATTTCATGGACAACTATGATGACTGCTTATAACCAAATTGGCGATATTGATAGTGCACATAATTTGTTTATGGAGATGCCTCAACGAAATATTGTCACCTGGAATTGTATGTTAGCTGCATACGTACAAAATGAGCATGTGGAAGAAGGTCTTAAGATGTATCCTGCAATGCTTAAAGAAGACAGTGTGGATCCTGATTGGATTACCTTCGCAACATTGCTCAATGCATGTGGCGAGGCGGCAGCTTTGAATCTTGGCAACCAAATTGTGGGTCATATTGTGAAGGAGGGTTTCAATCTCGATGTTTCAGTGGCTAATGCAGTGGTTACTATGTACTCGAAATGTGGAAAGGTTGAACAGGCACAGGAAGTTTTTCATTCTATTACTCACAAGGATTTGGTTTCTTGGAATGCAATGATCACTGGTTATGCTAAGAATGGTGAAGGCTGGAAGGCAATTGAGGTCTTTGAGGGACTGTTGAGTACCGGTACAATGCCCGACTATATAACCTTTATTGGTGTTCTATCTGGTTGCAGCCATTCAGGACTTGTCTTAGAAGGGAAACATTATTTCAATTCAATGCAGAATGAATATAATATTATTCCAAGATCTGAGCATTTGGCTTGCATGGTAGATCTTCTTTGTCGGGCTGGATTGCTTTCTGAGGCTAAAATGATGATTGATGAAATGCCAAGTGAACCCGGAGCTAGTGTTTGGGGTGCTTTACTTAGTGCTTGCCGAATTTATAAAAACACAGAGCTTGCAGAGTGTGCTATGAAACGCTTGATTGAGTTGGATCCAAGTGATTCTGGAAGTTATGTCTTATTAGCCACTATATATGCAGAAGCAGGTAAAACAGATGGTGTGGCAAAAGTGAGGAAAGTGATGAAAGAGAGAAGAATTCGTAAAAACCCTGGTTGTAGTTGGATAGAAGTGGATAATAGAGTCCATGTTTTTACTGTTCATGATACAAACCATCCACGAATCAAAGAAGTGTACACTATGTTGGATGATGTTCTTAAAAAGATAGCAGAAAAGGGTTACATTGGCAAAACAACTTCTGGATTTGAGCGCTATCACAGTGAGCGGTTGGCTGTTGCTTTTGGTTTGATTACCTTGCATTCTTGGAAGCCGATCAGCATCATTAAGAACCTTCGCATCTGTGGTGATTGTCATACAGTGATGAAATTCATCTCTCTTGTCATGTCGAGAGAGTTGATTATACGAGATGCAAATCGTTTTCATCACTTCAGGGAAGGATGCTGCTCTTGTAAAGATTATTGGTGATTGTTGTAACAATTGAAGGTGTATAATTGACCTGTCAGTACACAGCTGGTGCAAAACTGGTTCTAACAGCACATAAGGAATCCCATATACGTCTCTTATGTTTCTTCTTTTGATATTTACATCAGTTTGAGTTCATGCACAAGTTAGGGGAAACAAAAAATAGCCATGATCTCCAATTGTGATTAATTGGTCTCTTGAGTGCCACAAACGGTGTTTTTCTTTTCAGGGTTTATTTTCATCTCTCTTTCTAGCATTCTTAGAGGAAGAGTAAAGGCGTGTTTGATGTGTTAGAATAGTTGGATCCGACATTATAATATTTGTGCTTATGTTCAAGCATAAGTGTCATTTTTTGACTGATTTAGATTCTCTTCCCTTTTCCTCTTTCTTATATTCTCTTGATTCCAACCATCTTCTTGTTTTCTTCTCAATTTCTAGTATTCCACTGGCACCTATTTAAGGTGTCATTTTGTATACCATTATACAGTTAAAACATTCATCATTTGTCTCATATTCTGTACAGTTTATGTGATTTGACTCACATATGATTTTATTATATGATAGTGTCCAAAGATTGCACTAGAAAATTATAAAAACAGCAACAAGCAGATACATTCCAATAATGCAATTTTTGTGTACACTCCACTTTCCACTCCAAACAAGAACTCCAGCATAATTTATTAGAACATTTTAAAGTATTTCTCTGGGCACTGGGCAATGAGATTACAAGCCTTGCTGTTACTTACAAAGCTATAGTTGCATATCTTTAGATTTGCATCTGTTACATGATTCAGTTATCCCGCTGAAGGGAGAGAGTAAAAGGGCACTAAGTATAAATGTTTTATCTCCCGTCATCTTCTAGCCACTGCTCAAGCCTGGCTTCTTGCTCAGACTTGAACTTCTCATAATTCTCAGGTACTGCTGACAAACCTTGAGATGGCCTGATTTCACTAGTCACGGATGGTTCATTGACTATCTCACTTGATAAAGGAAGTTCTTCCACTTCTGTATCAGGTATGGTAGACACGGACACTGATCTGTCATCCTTTAAGTTTCTAGAAGAATCGAGTGGAACCCATCTGAAAGATGCAGCTCTTTGTTTCGCAGTATTCAAAACTGTGCTAAAATAACTGCCACGGCTTCTCTCTACGTGGGATAATTCTGAAGTACTGTGATCAGAGGATGCTGGACTCCACGAGCTACTTCTGCTGATTGGGAAACCAAACCCCTTGTTGCTGATTAAACTGAGTATATACATCAAGGAGTTACAACTGCCAGCTTCAATGTCATTTAAAAATAGTTTAAATGAAAAAAAAAGAGATCACATATTTCACTTAAATACATCCGGAGTCAAATCAACAACAAAGGAAGGATCTGTCTGGTTATGCAAGCTTTTGTCCAGGTTTAATTCAGTAACAAAAATAACAATTTCAAGGCGTTAAACCACAAACTATAGCAAAACCATGTATGATCAGGTTAAATTGAACTTAAAGCCCATTCTTAGAAGGTGTTCGCAAGCTCTATGAGGATGCATGTGCAGCAAGTACATGCTTGGGAAATGCAATGACTGTTATCTTTCCTCTTTTTTCTTTTTTTAGAAAAGCGGTAGAGGGCCTTTTCAATAATTTGTTGGGCTGTTCTAAGACATGCATAATTGGGTGACACGAATTACAGACTTGAATAACTTACCCTTTCTTTGGTAGTGATGAAGAGATTGCATGAAGCGTTTTCTTGATATTTTTGTTCATATCATCAATAATGGTGAAGCCACACTCCTTCATTGACATCACCATGTCGATAGAATCCTCCAAGTCCTCTGTTTCTAATGTAATTTCATGGGAGTTCTGAACAATTTTGCCCTGAAATAGGTAAAATACTCAGCCTTTATGTGAAACAAATAATGACTAGCTACACTATAGGAAGCTGAGATGAAGCAAATTCAACTAAAATTAAAGGCAAAAAAAAAAAGCCAAATCAGGTTGGCTACTGTTTACATGGTTTTTACCCATATGCACAAAAAAAAAAGAAAATCCAGTCCATACAAAAAATTGAAGGAACATTAATTGCCTACTCAAGTAATAAACCAAATTAATGAAATAGAGCTGATTGATAGCACAGGAGTACAAGATACCAACCCCTATCTTCTTAACTCTAGAGATTTCCCAGATGTCAAGTTATAAGGGAAGAACTTGAATATTCAGGTGTTGTTTTGTTGCTAGCACTAGTTACCAAAAGAATAACACAACAAGAAATTTTCTTTCATAAGAAAAAGAAAAACAACAGTATTGTACCAACCAAAACATAAATTCTATACTATTATTCAAAGATTCACAAAGTTACAGCAAATCTCCCTAGTATAGACTCAAACTGCCATGTCCTTGTCAAAGTAGGCTACAACACCTTGCCAAAATTCTCTATGACTAAATTTTCAAATTACTACTAAACTGTCACTTATCAAATTCAAATATACTAGATAGAAAAGAATTTCAGTTGGGCAGTTCCCAACTAGTAACCAAAGTCAAAAGTAACAACATACAAGTGCACAACAATAAAACATCTAGAGAACTCCTGATAGCTGGGGAGGGATAGTCCGTAAGCAGGCGCTGACGTGTCACTCCTCTAGCGAGTCTGTCAGCCAATGAGTTTGCATCCCTGGGGAGGTTGCGTACCCATCTAATCTGCGTGGAGTGGCAGAGGTCCTCAATCTCATCAAAGGTCTACAAGCGTCGACCAGGCGGAGTCTATTTCCCATCATCCATGAGATGACCACCGCCGAGTCACCCTCCCCCACCAATGGCAAATGGAAACACAAGAAGTATAATATAAGACCCTGCCTGAGCACCCTAAGCTCCACTGTTGTAGAATCATAGTGACCAAAGGGCATAGAGTATACAAGGACTGTTGTACAATCACTGTTGTAGATCACAGTGCTAATTCTCTTCTTCCTTGTTCTCAGTGAAAGAAGACCTTCAACTCACTAAAGATAATTACAGATTAGAGTCTTCGGCTCAAAAAGCATACCATCCCTAAATTCTTCCTTTTCTCTCAAACAATATCTATGTTTGTCCAGATTTTCAGTAGTATATAAATGACCCGCTAGTCAGTTCCATCTTTATAGACTAAGAGTCATTGTCTGGCTTCTGAAACTTGGATTTTGCGATGACGTAACACTTAAAACATAAACTATGGGTTGCAATGGTTTTGAAACTGGGACAAAGGAGCCAGAGGTATGCTTCAAGGCTGAGGATGATGGAGAGGCTGAATCAATTGGCAGATCACAATCTGTAGAGGAATTGGATGGGTAATGAGGATTTCAAGAGTTTTTTATCTTCTCCTACATATTGAGCCTTAGCGAAGGCATCCAAGACAAAAGCAAGGGTAAGCATACATAATCTTTTATAGACCCACAGTTTAGTCCAGCAAAACATATCTTGATACCAACTGATCTTGAGTTTCCCACAATCTAGTCTTTGTTGACATTTTATAGCACTCTTCAGTGTATTGGAAACAGATTTTAACATTTTATAGCACTCGTCAGTGTATTAGAAACAGATTTTAACATGTTATAGCACTCTTCAGTGTATTAGAAACAGATTTTTCACCTTGTGTGAGTTTGTAAAATTTTTCATATAAGGCTTGTTCATATTTCAGGGCAAAAGCTCTTCTATTCATTTCATCCCTATTCATGTAGCAATCTATGCTATTCCTGTACTCTATAATTGGTTGACAGCAATAAGATCGCAAATTTTCAAAAAAGTTGCTTTTAAAGATATAGTGTGCTTGCAACCAAGCTTTGGCTCGCCTCCCAACCATAGAACTACAAACAACTTATTCTCCTTAAACTTGAAAAGTTGTTCAATTGTAATCACCCCATCAAGTTAATCTTCAACACCAAGCTCCGACTAAATTCTGGAAAATCAATTTTAATTCCATTCTCACATTGGTTATTGTAGGTAGAAGATTATCTTGAAGTGCCTTTTGTGCTAAGTTTGTGGATTTACCATGAAATCATGCACTCGAGTTGGAGTTTCGACAATTGTTTCATGAGTAATTCGAATTTTCTTGTGATATCGGCTTTAAACGCCACAAAATTTGATCTTGAAACATTCCATGCTAATCTTTCAGAACTTAAACTCTTGCCTCTAGCCATTTTTATACTAGCTCTGCAAAATAATGCAGCCAATTTACTGAAATTGATTCGTTTAAGACAGGGGTAAGGGATGCCCAACCACTATCTCCTCGTCTCTATGAAATTCTTGGATTTCATGTTTGAAGGGAAGATCTTGAACATTCAAAACAAAACAGGAATTCTACAGCATTTAAAGGATAAAAAAGTTACAACATTTCTGCCTATTTAAACTCAGAAACTACCTAGTCTTAGACAAAGTAGGCTACAAGTTTCTAATCTCATGACTTACTAAATTCAAAGACACTTGTTCGAAAAGAATTCCAGTAGATAACCAGAATAAGAGAAACAGTCTTCATTAGGGGATCAAGTTGACCCCAGGTCACCAACAAGCTTTTATTGACTTAAGTTATGGGTTTTAAATTACATACATGGCCTTCAAAGAGAGTGTTAATGCAAAGTAAGGTAAAACAGCCCAGAAATAAGTAAACTTTATATCATTGAACCCTGGAAACATCATGAAGCTAACTATGATATAATCAACCAGAAATATAAAAGACCAGGATATAGTAAATTGATCAAATATCCCTACCCATAAAATATTATCAATATCAACTCTGATCTAGCAAAATCCTCACAAGACACCTTAGATCTTGCTTAGACATGAGATAATGAAAAGGCAAAATCAATTTTAGCCTTCCGTTTGTTGCAAAAGGAGAAATGGTCACCCTTGATAAGCATGGGAGAAGATGTATTTCCCTTATCAATATCTTTACTAAGACTATTCAGGGGAAAAAATAACACTCTACTAAGCTTTGTGACATATGAAACATAGAGGTTCTAAAGAAATTCTCGTGCTATTCATGGAGTGTGAAGTTAGAGTTATCGCAACTTACATTGCCCCTTTCAAATTTAGATGTTTGGTCAACTTGACTAAAGACTGGAGCTCAAGGAAGCATAACACCCTCCCTCCTCATAGTTGAGAGAGTGAGAGTGTTGCAGCAAACAGATTTCTTCAAAATGCCAAAGAGCTGATAATGCCCCTAGCAAGACCAACGGTGGTTGCATTTTAAAGTAGTATGGCATCATTCATATAGGTATCAACAAAGAGCAGTAAATGAGTAGCCTATGCATCAGGAATATGAGCACATATTCAATATATTCAACCTCTCTGTCGGTTGAAGACCCCTCGAAAGGAATTAGCAGTCGGTCGAAGTCCCAGACCCCTCAGCTCGCAAATTGCCAACAAATTCTGTGTTTAAGATAAGGTGATCTATCGGCATATTTGATATGGGTGGTGCCTTGTTAATGTGACTTGCCATCAGCTAGTGTATTTTTCTTTCCCTGACGTTATTATCCTTCTAGAGTTTTTCTCTCTTCTAGAGTTCCCCACTGCCTTGAACAGTGCAACAAACCGCATTAGCAACGATTATTCATGAGAAGAAAACAACTTCCTTCACATCAATTTGTTGAAGAATCAAATTTTTTCACCCAATTCCTTTATTTGACTCCGCAACTCCAAAGACAACCAGAAGAAAACGAGAGTGCACGAGTGATCAGGCATCCAGTCCATTACCTTCGTCGAGACCAAATTGGGAATAGCATTTTGGGCGTGTTGCTGGACGAAGAAGAGGCCGACCGACGGCTCGTTAGCTAAATACTTGATCATTTCCGCGACGCATTCATTTACTGCAAAAAGAAAGAGACGAAGGGGGAGAGGTGAGAACCGCTAGAGACGAATGGCAGAAATCGAACGAAGCTCGAAGAAATCAAAGTACCCTCCATGAAGCCTTCGGCCGTGGAGATATCGTGCATCTTGACCTTGGGTAGTAATTGCTCATCACTGATGCCTTCCAAGTAAGATCTTAGTTTCTTGGGATGGAGAAGTCTGGTATTCCTCGACGCAGAAAGCAGAATCACAATTTCCAGCAACTTTCTTATTTCAATTTTCAACCACGGTTTTTACTTCTCCGAGGGTCGAATCGGCCGATTCCTTAGCCAGCTCGGTCCAGAGACCCGGTAAAAAATTAAAAGACTCGTTCAGTCAATTTTTTTTTTTTTTAAAATAAAAATTATCTGCTGTTTTATTCAATGTTTTAAAAACCGAACCGGCAAATAAACCGGAAGTATTTTAGATTTTGATCGAACCCAATTAGACCGGGTTAGACCATTGCTTCAACCATTTAATATTATTATACTTTACATTAGTACATTTCATATATATTTGATATTTCTATAAGAAAAAAAACAAAAATAATAATTTACATAAAATTTATTTAATGATGGTTAAAATCCATAATATTATATTTCAGTCATTTTCAGATAAAATTTCTCCCTCCGCAGGCTAGTGGGCCCCACCGGATCACCGCCCACGCGCGCCCGTCGGTGCTTCCCGCGTCGGCGCGGCCCCGCCCCCTTTTTTTTTTTTCCCCACAAGACCTACCCGGACTCCTATTAAAACGGATAACTCTCTTCGGCGTACCCAAAAACCCCCTAACGAACCCCTAAAATCACCGCCCTGTCCTTCTCGACCGTCCTTCCCCCAACGACCTCTCCCAAAGACCAAACTACCCCGCCTAATTGTTTCTCAAACCAAAATTTAAAAAAAGAAAAAAAAATCTCTGACCTCATAAAATCATAATTTCTAAGTTCTAACGAATTCATATTACGTGCCATTTTCAAGAATTTTTACCGTAAGGAAAAATTCAACCCGGGTCGGCTAAGAGCCTAAGCCAGGTCGGGTCCAACTCCAGATTTGAAACTCAAGGACTCAAAATCCGAGTCAAATTCAGTTGTAAGTGATAAAAAAATAATTTTTTTGATATGATCAGTATAATTGGATAATTTTACCAGATTATCCCATTAATGAAATATTATTGTAATCTTTGAAGAAAACTTAGGTTTTACCTTGAGAAAATTATGATTCAAGGCCTTTTCTTTTATAGACCATGTAGATTTTTTTTAATGATTTTTTTCTATATTAAAATGTCACTATTCTTAATCTTCTATGCTAATAGTCTTCATTCTATATTGCCTTTTTAGTTTTTTTTTACTTTGTTTATTTTAAAAACCGAATCCAATTAGTCGGTCCAACTCGGTTGAACCGGAATCAAAGACCAATCCGGTTCTTGTAGACTCGGCCTAGTTCACTATAACCGGTATTATTTTTATTTTTTATAAAAATATTAAAGATATAAAGTATATTGCAGTGTTTTAAAAACCAAATTAAACCCGACCTAGTTGAACCAGAATCGAAGGCCAATCCGGTTCTTATTGACTCAGCCCGGTTCACTAGTTGAACCATTGGTCCAACCCGGTCCAACCATGTTCAACCAAAACTAGTCGATTTGATGGCCGGTTCGGTTTTTAAAACACTATTGTATGTTCTACTATGCAATAAGTAAATAAATAAGCGGGGTATATAAAATAACATACATTTTGTTACGTTTATACCGTATACAGATCTCATAAATATTAAGACGTGGCGTATATGAAAAACTTATGTTTCTTATTTCGTATATACTGTATAACACTTTATATACTTAATCATAGTAATAAAAAAATATACGAATAAAAGACTACCTTCTTTAGAAATCTAGCTGGTGTGAAATACGTTGTAAAGAGTTGCAGAGTAAGAATGGAGTCGACTGTCGAGTAATAAAAATGGCAAAGATGAAAGGGTGCGAGGAAATGGTAAACCATGAACGTGTGCTTAAACGGACACGACCGTCTACTTCTATTCCTCTCTCTCTCTCTCCCTCTCTCCCTCTCTCCCTCTCCTTCTAAGGATTGAATGTTCAATAAAGATTGACTTCGTAATCATCGTCCAGAAGCCATAAATAGGAAGAAGAAGGATTGGTCCGAAAGTAATTTCATAAGCAGAGTACAGAAGGGAGAAGCGTCTCCGGGACTGTTGAGTCGTGGAGAGATTGAGAGTGGACTGTGAGGGTAGTTTGGATAATTCGGGCGAGGCCAGAGAAACACATAACATACGTTCTTCAACCTCCACACAAAGACAGAAGACACCAAATTGGAAGAGAAAAGGTGGTGGTGTGGTGGTAGATGCGTTGCCCCCTTCGCCACCTTCTCCATCGTGTCGTGGGTATCCCCTCCGTGTTTTCGGGATTCCGTAGATACCCTTTGATTTGTCTTTGCTTCTGCTCGCTCCGCCAACCCGCTCTTTTGTACAACAACAACAGGTGAGGGGAACTTGGTCTTTCATCTCTCGTGGGTGCTTTGCTTCCTGCTTCTTTGAGCTTTTCCACGTCCAGTTTCGGCTTATCTGCCATTCCGGGGAACTGGGCCGTTCTGTGTCTTGGAATTGTTGACGATCACACTTCGTGGTTCCCTGCGCCTCTGTTTCGGGGTGGTGGGTGGTTGGTGGGTTGGCTGGTTGACTCCGACTGATTTGGAATTGGTTTGTGCGATGGGTTTCCTGATGCTGCTTTGTGTTTGTCTTTATCTCACCTAGCGTGGTTGGCTTGCTGGGTTTTTGCGAAATTGAACCGTTCATAATTGTCTAGCCTCCAGCTTTAGAATGTGATTTTTGGTTTTGTGTTTTCGTGCTGTTTTACTTTTTTCCGTCGTAGTCTGTCGTCGAGATTGTCAATGTAAGTCTAAGTGAGTTTTTGCTCTTTATTCTTCGAAATTTGCTTTCATGGACTGCGGTGTGTTAATTCATTGGTTTCCTCTCACGTTAAAAGATCCTCTCTCTGTATGCTTGTGTCCGTCGGGGTGTGTTCTTGTATTGAGGATAAATTAAGCCACCCTTGTAACACGCATGTTTTGAAATTATTTTTAGAACAGATGGTGGTTATGCGGTTGTCTTTCAGCTTTCAGTAGACTTTCCTATATATATATATATATATATATATATATATAGGTCATATTATCATCCCTTTAACAGTTTGGTTATAGTATTAGGTTCTCTGCAACCGTGTAGAACAATTAGCTGTGAGCGCTGCCTAGATTGTACCTGTTATTAAGGTTTTTATTGCTTGATAGTGGGTTTTCATGGATAAAGTTAGAGTGCCGGAGTTTTTGTCAAAGTATTAATGAAGTGAGTTTACTTTCTATGTTCATTAGTCATTTGCTGTGGTAGGGCTTTCAGTATTTCCAGTGATTGTAACTAGAACCTTTCGATCTGTTTCTGCTAGTGTTTTATTTTATTTTATTTTGTTTGTTATTTATTTGTGGATCAGTCTCTTTAACCACTTAAGTGGAAGCAAAAGTCATTCATGTAAAATTTTCTTCTGGTTGTGTTGTTTGGCTCTTATAGTTCCTAAAGTGGTCATTTATTACATGTGACAACTGAAGTCATAAAAGTTAGTCATTTATCTTTAGTAATTATTTGCATGGTATTTATATCTGTTTTGGTTTGCCTCCTAATCCACAGTTTCAGTTTTGAATGATTTTCTTTTATGGAATGCCTTCTAAGACTGCATTTTTTCTTCTTTTTGTCCATTTCTTTTAAATTAGGAAAAGTGGGATCAGACAATGGTGAGCTTACGTCGTCGAAGACTTCTAGGACTTTGCACTGGTACTGTTAATCTTATTTATTGATTGAATTCTGTATTCCACAACTAAATCATTTGTCTTATATGCCAGTTTTCTATCCATTTACTTGAAATATGATGTTTATGTATTATACATCATTGAGCCTTGTCTAATCAGTTTCAGTGAATCATGTCAATTTACTTTGAAATCATCTGCATACAATTTTTTGACATTTATAAAACAAGTGAAGTTTTTTTATTTTTAATTATTTTATCCTTTTTATTATATTTTTTCCCTTTTTTTCCATTTTATTCCAATATCTATGCTTTAAAACTCTCTGGTCACCTCAAGAAATTGATTGCCCCTAAAATAGGAGCTCTCTGGTGTCCAAATAATCACCATCAAATAGTTTCTTCCTCCCTAAACCCTGCTTTATTGTGCTCTGTTAACTCCATTATCAAATTTCCTTTCTTCTAGTAGGTTCCCTATCATTTTAAGCTTTTTGGTATTCTTTTTCAACAAACGAGGTGGAAAACCACTTTGTTGTAACTTTTAAATCTCCTTTCTTGTGATTTTGTCATTTTTTTACTGTGAGACATCTATTTATCAATCTAACTCTTCAGCTTCTAGGTTTTTCAGATTTTCTTTCCAAAGACTTCATGGCAAAGCATGAATGATCTAGTGGTTCTGCTAAAAGTTTATTCTTCACTCTTTATAGCATATGGTTAGCAAAAAAATAAAGATCCAATCTTCATTAAGTGATCCTGCATTTATTCCAGAATTTAATCTCCTGCAAAAGCCTGACTGGAATTGTGTTTGAAAAAAACATCTCGAAATGACAATTTTTCTTTAAGGCATATTTATAGAACAGCCAGATATTACTATTGGTTCAGGCTCTTGAAGTGCTAATATAAACTGTAGGGAGAGATGGTAACAATTTGAAGATCTTTTATATTGGACTATGAAGAAGTTCATCACTTCTTTTAATTGTTCTTAGTTCATCACTTCTTTTAATTGTTCTTAATATTTTTCGTTGGCTAGTTTTTTCAATATGTATAATCTTGGGTTTCATTGCTTTCCACAGGGACAAATATATTCTTGCCTCAACTTCCACAATCTGGTGAAAGTGTTAATCCAGATGGAAAGTGGTCAACATCAGTTAGCATGCATCCAAGACCTTCCAGTGACTTTCTTGAGCACAAGGATGAGAAAGTTGGTCTCATTTAACCTTCCTTTACTTTTATCCATTTAATTTGATTTTTTTATTCTTTTGGCATTCATTGATGGAGGCTCATACGAGTGTGTAGGTGTAGAATAATGTACTAAAGACATTATAGTTAAGTTTAAGGCCTCTTGATTTATTCTTTATGCTTATCCTTTGCAGTATCCAATCAACCTTTTTTCCCCTAAACAATAGATGTCTATTAAAGGCGCTTTTTGAAGAGAAAAGGAGTCACAGAGCCAGTTAGGTACAAGACATAAGAAAGAGAATACCTAGACTAGAGGTAGAAATTGAAGTACTTGACGTGCACGAACATCCAGACAATGGCAGATCTAGCTAGATACTGTCACTAAGTTCAATTCCTATCCATGGGATAAGCTGAGTGATTTGCTTCATTTGGCATGTGGATTAAGCAAACAATGAGCATGAAACTGTTCTTCACAATTTTGTCAAAACGTCCCAAGTAATGTTGATTGCATGGCTGTCATCAGGAATTAAGTAAAAAATAGTGGGCATGGTTGTCACCCTCCCAAGAATCCCTTAGCTCAGTAGAACTAGACTGATTCTCGCAGAGCCATGGATGATGACTTCCTTGACAGACTTGGGTTACCTGTCAACCACATCTTAGGGTTAACAGTCTAAGCATGGCCTATTTAAAAGAAATGGTTAAATCCATTTTAAAAAAAAGAAATGGTTAAATCTCATTCCTAATCAAATGGCTAGTAATTTAATTGCATTCCTGGATTGTGGTGGATCTATATGATGCATTACTTCAAGTGAAGCAGTCTTGAGAATAACTCTCAAGTGGATTCTGTTAAGAACAATGCACTTTGTATTTGGAAGAAGCTGTTGATTCCAACTTCAACTCCGTTGCTGGAATAGTACCTTTAACAATATATTGAAATTAGATAGAGAAATGGGCCGATTTATGACATGTTTTGAATTCCTTTGGTGGAAAGGAATCACTAAAGCTCATTGACCTCGGCTATGAAATGATTATTTCCTTTTGAAAGTTGTGACTTTATTAGCCATTAGGCAATAGGAATAAAATATACAGCCTGACATAGGAAAGCATAAAATGACTGGATATAGCTGACACTTCATAGTGCTAAAAACTGGTTGAACATGGCCTAGAAAAAATTCTTTAGCCATGTTCCTGTCAATACTCAGATGATGTGAACTGAAAATAAATAATAACCTAATTTTACTGTTCTGAGTTATGAGAGGTTTGAACTTCTTAAAGAGACTCCAGACAAGTGTATGTCACATCTATTTTTGTTATACAAGATGTTATAAGATGAGTATCTATAATCATTTTACATCATCATTAATGTACTCAAATGGTTTTTGAATAGATGAGCATTTCTGAAGCTGGTGCTGGATCAACTAATGCATCTGCCTCAAGTTCACCACCCAAAGAAGAGCAAAGCCCACAATCTTCAGGTGTTCTTACTCGTAAAGAAGCTATTTTCAGATTTTTTTTTGCCTATTGTACAGCATATTGTCAATGTCATGGTTTCCAATGATAATTTTTATACTACATCTAGTGATTTATGTTTTATAAGATTTGCTGCCTCAATTAGTATTAGTTTTAGCTCTAATATAAATAATGGGATTATACTACGAATTCCTTTCACAAACTAGTGTATGCCACATGTATGAGCGAAAGTAGTTGATCACATGAATTTTTCCTCATTCTGGTCTTACAACCTACCCCTTATACCATCTGCTTGGCTAAAATTAAAATTTGATGGAATTGATCATGGCTACTATTGTTGGGTGGGCATGGGTGTCATGATGAGTGAGTGCTCTTGTTCCATCTTATACTGGTTCAGGAGGCAGTAAGAGAGAAGTTTTAACTGGAGTCTAGCTCTACACGTTGCATTTACTGTCTACTAGTGTATAGGTGGAGTTCTCAACCTAGTAGTTAGCGAACTTGTGAATCATTCTCCTTCTCCTTGCCAGCTTATCCACTTTTATAATGTGATAGTTGTAATTGGCTCTATTTTACAAGTTGCATTGCGGCACATTCGTACTGCTTCTAATATCTTCTTTAATCTCTTGCAAATAATAGGCTTTGGCATCCTCTTATTATTTTCAGGGTCTAATCTCAACGAGGAGGCTTGGCAATACTATTTTGTCAATCAGTAAAATTGATAATTTTATTGCCAGAAATGAACTATTGATGCAATTACTTCATGAGGTCTTCTTTTTTTTGCATTACGAATTTGTAGTCGATTTTCTTATTAAGTCAACTTCTTCAGTTGTCTCATTAGTTGTGTATTTGTGTGTTAACATCCACTTCAGTGGTGACTGGGCTTTTCTATGTGGATTGGTTGTCAACTGAATCTACTGATGGGTTGTGATCTAGTTAATGACCTTCAATGAAGATAATGATGTCCAGATAATTCATATTCTTTTGCTGAAATCCTAGGCAGGATCATTGAAAACAGTGAAACTTTCTGTCAATTTACTATCTCATATCTGCATCGGGCTTAATTGGTTGGTACACGTAAATGCAACCAAATGTGTCACTACTACATCTCTTCCTTTGAACTCTCCTTTCTTGTGGGATTGTGCTAACATTCAAGATTTGCTCAAATACTATCTAATTTATGTGATGGTCTCCAAAAGAAAAGATACCAGTGTGTTTTTTCCTCTGGTCAACAGTCAAGTTATTCTGCTCCTGTAAAAAGAACAAAATATTCTTGTCTTTATCTTTTCTTTTTCTGTTTAACTTCTTTATCTTGAAGTGAATCTACTTTTTGTGGGTAGGGAGGGAAATAAAGCGCCGAAAACGCCACCGAAGAAAGCTTTTCATGGATCATGAACCTTGTGCAATGAGGGGTGTCTACTTTAAAAATCAGAAATGGCAGGCAGCTATAAAAGTAGACAAGAAACAAATTCATTTGGGAACTGTAGGAACACAGGAAGAAGCAGCTCGTTTATATGACAGGTACTTGAGATCCAATTTTGTCTTCCTTCCTTTAACATGTCGTACGGGAAGTAAGATGCCTGCTAATGTATAGGGTACTCTGTTCTTTCTTAGTGATGCTTGTGTTGGTGCTTTTGGTTTTTTTGAGTTCTCCCCTTCTCTAGTTCTATCTAACTTGAAGCGCTTGTCTACCATATGAAATTACCTTCTGCAATCAGAGCGGCTTTTATGTGTGGAAGGGAGCCAAACTTTGAGCTGGCCGAGGAGGAGAAACAAGAACTGAGGAAGTTCAAGTGGGAGGAGTTTTTGACTTTCACCCGGAGTGCCATCACTAACAAAAGTATGATCAGAACTCCCTTTTCCTACTGTTTATCTGTCTTATGATTCTCTAGTTTTGAACTACATAATGTTTTTCTGTTGCGCTGATTGCTTCCAATTTACCATCTCAATTATCAGAGCACAAGAGAAGGATTGGTTCTAGTTTCCGAAAGAAGTCTGAGCCATCTCAGAGCAGTGGCGATAGGGCGGGCAGCGAGCTTTCTGCGTCCGAGGAAATGGAAGGAGATGATTCACTTTCTTGATACTTTGAAGCTCAAAATCTTCCAGACCAGGCTAAGCTAAGCCTATAAAATTTTAACTGAAGGGTCAATTTTAGCTGGCCTCATTATTTGATTGATGTATAGAAGGGCCCCTATTAGGGCATATGATGATTTAGTAATTTTATAGCCTTAAGCAATATTGGATTCGTTAGTCCCATAGAAGAGCTCTTTCCAGAGCAAGTTCTTTCCAGTTTAGTTTTTTGTTGTATTTGCCCCTACCTGTAGTTCTCCCTATTTGTTCTTTTCATTATACAGATGTGCCTTTTGGAAGTACAAGTTCCAGAGTACATTGTATGTTAATAAACAATAGAAATAAGTATTAATAATCAGCTGCTAATGATAAGCAAAGTTATATTGCTAACAATGTGTTAAACTATGCCTAATTGAATCTAGTTTATCTTTTATTACAATCAGCTAAAAGATCCAACTGGTTAAAAACTTAGTTACTAATAACATGTGGGTGTGCCTATTCCACCACCAACCCGGTTCACACAGTGGGCTGTTTTAGACTAGTAGCATGGCTTGGGAACATGAACGGTTGCAAGTCCAGGGTTTGGCAGAAAGGGCAAACGGCTCTTTTGACGGCGAGCACACGTTGCTGACAAACAGTGGGGGACTTCACTTTCATTACAAACCTACGAGATTTGCGAGTACAGTCGAATTACCACCTTTAGCCTCGATCCTCAGAAATGGACGGAAAAATTCGGCGCCCTGTCCGAACAATAAACCATCTCTCCTCCTGGACCTCCTCCCCGACCTCGAATCACGCCGAGGCAGCGCGTCGCCACCGACATCCGCCTCTTTCACCGATCTCTCGCCCCTCCCGAACGGAGTCGTTACTTATTGGGCTTCCTGTGCTGATTCACTGAGTGAAACGCCTCTCCGACTTCTGCGGCGCCGGACGCCGGGGACCGGAATTGGAACCGAGAGTTGGGTTGGTGGGAAGTACTGGGAACTCCTTATCCAATGTCTGTGGCGGTTTGGTTGAGGTGAAGTTGGGGGAAAAGGATCGAATTTGGACCTAATTATGGCCGCGGTGGTGACGCCCAGGCGGAAGAAATGGACGGAGGAGGAGGAGCGAACCCTAATCGACAAGTACGGGGAGATGCTCGCGGAAGGGGTGTTGGCCAAGATGAAGACGCGGGAGAAGAAATTCAAGCCGATTGCGGCGCAGGTGAACTCTCTGCACCACGCGCGGGATCCGGTCTCTTTTCCCTGGCAATGGACTTGGAAGGACGCCTCCACCAAGGTCCAGAACATGCGACACCAGTACCTGTTGGTGAAGCAGAAAATAAAGAAACCTCCGGCCGGTGAGGGTGTTGGGACCGAGGAAGAGTTCGACTGGGTGGAAGGGCTCACGCATTGGCCCAATTTTCTTAGGTACAAGGATGTTTTTGGGGATGTCGCTTTGAGCGTCAACGAGTCGAATTCAGCTACTTGTAGTCGAGAAAACGCAAGGAACTTTGACCGAGGCCTTGTGGCGTGTGGAGAGGGATTTGATGGGGAGGAGAATGGAGATTTGGGATTAGGGTTGGGGCTTGAATGCGAAGGGGAAGAAGGGGAGGAGGAGAATTTTGAGTACGAGGAAGTAGGACACACACCGCCCGACTCTAGGAAGAAGAGGAAAAAATTGAAGGGGATGGAGCGACGGATATTTGGGTTTGTTGCGAGTCAATTGGCACGCTTGGAGAGTCGGGCAGAAGCTGAGGAAGAGAAGGAACGGATCAGAGAGGAGAGGGAGCAGTTGCTGGAGCAGTCCAGATGGGAGCGGCTATGCGAGTGGGAAGCAAAGGAGAAAGAGAGTGTGGAAAGGGAGAGAAGAAGGAGAGAAGAGGAGCTTGCCAAGTATAGAGAATGGGAAGAAAGAATGGAAAGGAGGAGATTAGAATGGAGAAAAAGAATGGATGAAATGATGAACCAACATAGGGCAACAATGGATCAGCTCCAGTCGAGGATACTTCATGACCAGCAGAGCGTAATGAATCAATTGCTTGGGATTGTTGCCCAGTGGACAGGTACCTCAGCTGGAATCTCTGATCATACAGGGACTGGAAACCCTTATCTGTCACAGATGATACAGAACATACATCATGTAAATGGGATAGTTCACACTGAGAGCAGAGTAGGAGGAGATAACCATGAGGATCAGTTTATTGTGGATGGGTAATGTGTGCTTTGATTTGCTTGCAATGGTCAATAAGGCTTTGGTGAGTCTATCTTGACTAAAAACCAAAAGTTTCAAACTGATTCTGTAACATGTACACAAATCTGCATGCTTTGATGTTTGAGATATACTAGTACAGGTGTAACCAAACACCATCATTTGTACTATAATTCTTCTTCTAACATTGTATCACTAGTCATATTTTATTCAATGAATTTATATTTGTAGCTTGAATATTGAGGGAAGAGAAAAACAGTCTTGTGCAGCAGTTGGTTTTTCCAGTCAGATTGTGAATTGGAAATTCAGATTCAAAACCATATGTTCCTCTTGGTCTTTTCATTTCTGCTCAAACATGATCTTCTTATATGTATAATGTTGTGGCAAGTTCTATACCTATCGAGTTGGTTGAAGTTTTTGCAGATTTCATCAAAACCCTTGAATTACACAATGGAGAAATCTCAATAAAGCAGAAACTAATGTGGAGGCAATGGCAGCAGGAGCATGGATTACTTCAAAATGATGAAATCCCATATGTTTTCGCTGAGCTGCTATTAAGCTCAAAGTTCCTCTATGCTGTGAACTTCAAGCATAGCAACTCCTTTTGGGGAGCATTATGCAGTTGGCCACTTTTTTGGGTGGATTTGAGTGGGTGACTGGTGGGTTGTAAATTGGCACAAAAAAAAAAAAAAAAAAAGAAAGAAACATGATCAAAAGAAAACTCTGAAAAAGCTGAACCAGATATCGTATGGATAGAAAGAAGATACTGTGATTATATTAGCATCAAAATAGTTTTGCACGAGATACTGAGGAATACAACCTCCAAGCTCTCCGAGGACTCTTGCATGGTATTCTCTTAGTGATGGTGAAGAAAGAGAAGTTTGGTGGAGACTTATTCTATTGGATACTTAAGCAATAACGAAGCTAAATAAAGTTATTATAGTAAGTACTAAACATCAACAATAAGAGATTTACAATTTAGATGAAGAGCAAAGATAGATACGAGCATTAGCGAACTTGGGCAGTAGCTTAGTGGTCCATGGGAGTTATTACTGTGGGAGGTCTTGGTTCGGATCTTCATAAGTTTATTCGCCGCGCTTTTTTTTTTTTTTTTAAAGAATTACAAACATCAAATAACAAAAAAAAAAAAGGATCACTTAACACTTTTTTTTTTTTTTTTTTGCATTGATAATAAATTTATGTAATATGTTAGAGTATTAGACAAGCAATTAGACACCCAAATCTTTTATTTTAAAAAATATATAAAAAAATCATCAATTTCAATATATAAGTTTCAAACTTCAGTTGCCCATGCAAGAATGGGCTCTTTACAGAACCCAGCCCAAGTCTAAGGAGGTTTCTTAACAATGGGTTTAGATTTGCCGAACGAAGTACTCAAACGACAAGAAACTGGCGACCCGGCAAATCTCTGCTTTACCGAGTGACAATCACAGCTCCCGCTTTCGCCATTCCTAAAGAGCAGGATTCAGGAAGCAATGGCTGCAAATTCCGAAACAACTAATCATAAACCACCTTCCGATGGTTGGAAAGAACGTATTTACGTCCCAACGTTACTTGCAGGTTTTCTTCGTTTTTCCGATCCTTGCGTTTACTTTTGTTTTTCTTGCTTCTCTTCATTTTGAAATAGCAGATTGTTGAATATCAGGAGTTGTTGGTGGAGGAATTGGGTTGATTTCCAAACGTCGGATGCAATTCGGAACGGCTAATCTCTCTGCAGCTTATGCCTCCAATTTTGCTATCGTCACCGGCTGCTATTGCTGTAAGTTATCTTATCGGAGCGTTCGTTTTGTTAAATTGTTTCGAGGGCTTCTGTGTGTTTGTTTATGCGTTTAAACACTGCGAGGATTCTCATGCTAGGTCAATTCAAAGCGGAAGAAATTGAAAGGAGTGGTGAATGGGAACGATTAGTTAGAGAGTAGGGAACAACTGCTAACTGCCCGCCAGCTTTTTGCATAAGTTACTGACCTCGACTTGTTATGGCTTAGGGTGTTTTAATGATCTTTTCCAGATAACTACAGGATTTAAGAAATCTCTGTTTTGCAGTGAACCTTTTGTTTAATATCAATAAACTGCATGGACTCGGCAAATGCGTTAGATGCATATGGTCATCTTGTGGCCTTCCACGTTCCTACTGCTTATAAGATGTCCACCCACAGAACTAAATAAGCTTTGGAGATTAGGAGGTGTGATTATTTTCAATCTTTACTCAAAGGCGAAGTCCGATTGATGTTGTGTTGTATGAGGTTCAACTTTCAATTTAAGATTATTACACGTTAGGATCAATTTTGAAATATATCTATTCTCTAGTCATGTTTGCATTGTGAAATTCAGTCATTGGGCATCAAGCAGGTTTCTTCTCCTTATTTTGTGACTTCTTTTAGGATCAATTTTGACTCGTCAATTGTACTTGGGAAGGAGAAATTCAACGGTATCATGGAACAGAACTCAAACAAAATATTCTGAAAATCTTTTATCTTGCTTTACCTTGCAACCAACCCCTCTGGGTGCATAATCTTGACATAAGGGATGGTGAAAGAGGATTTGGAGGGTGTTGTTTCATTTTGTTAAACAAGTGTATAGTAGCATGTTAACACATTGGATCATGACCATAGGTGGAACTATCCTGCTTTTCATTTGATTAATGGACTTCAGAGAAGCTCTTGCCGTATGCTCTGTCGTTTATCTCTATGTTATTTTGAACTAGCCATTAGATACCATGTGTCCACCTCTGTGCTTCACAGTTCTACTGTGTATTGTTTTCTTAGTCAATGATCGACCACATGTTCAATTAGCATATGTTAAATTTTCTCTCCTCCCATAATCCACAATGTGGTTGACTGTCAAGGTTTAACCACCTATACTATGTCCATATCCTATGAAATATGTGAGCCACTGCTTCCAAAATGTTATTAAGGATAACCGATGAAATTGAGCTCTGCCGGCACAGCTGCACGTGAACTCGTGAGGGAGACACGAGCTTCAAGCCCTGATGACCTTATGAATTCAGTACTAGGAGGCGTTTTGAGTGGTGCTCTTCTTGGACGCATTCAAGGTTCATGTGATTCTATTTTATTTAGCTTTGGAGTTTTAGTCAATGAGTCCACCTGAATGCTTACTTGAATTTACTGAATTTTAACTGTTCCATTAAATCAACCTCAGGTGGTCCACTTGGCGCAGTCCGTTATTCTGTCATATTTGCGGCTGTGGGAACAACTCTTGATTATGCCACTCTATATCTGAAACCACTCCTCCGGCATTATGGTGATTATTCATCAGCTGAAGATTCTGAAAACAGAAGTAAACAAGGCTGGAAACTTCCTGCATGGTCTCCCATTCAAATACTAGACGAAGAAGCACTTGCTGCCAAACGAGCTCGAGAACAGCAGCTGCTTGCAGAATCAGTTGGTAAACTTGGTAAAGAAGAATCGTGAGACTTCACCTGACCATCTTTCAAATTTCTATATTAAAATGCGATTGGTTTTTAGCTTCTATTTGTGTTAGTTAAGCAGGTTCAGGCTATTATGCTTTGCTAATTTTTGGCATGTTTGGTTTATATTCTGAATTTAATGGGTCAGCAATGCCCAGAATCAAAGTGGAAGTTGCTAAAGTTGTCAGACCAAAGAATTTCTTGATGACTTTGGCTCACACTCAATCCCTTCCATCGCCTTGCCCAAGGGCAGGATTTCTTCTGATCAGAGTTTAAGAAAATAAGTATAAGCCTTTTTTTTTTTTTTTTTTTTCCCCTTAAGCCTGCTAGATTGTGCTTGTGCAAACTCTTGTTAGTTGAATGCCTATTGATAAATGGTTTAGGTTTCATCCATCTTCAACCTAATTAACATTTTTCTAGTCCAATACTCATCTTAAATCTATAGGTCAGCCTAAGATGGAATCCATACATGATACAACAGCAAAATAATCAATTGCCTTTTCTTTCCGAGAAACAATTAATGAAATTTACCATAATTCCTCTAAGAAATATGGAGATCCATACAAATTTATTGTTACCAGTACAAAACGCTTTCAAAACTTTAGCTACCAAAAGAAAGATTTATATAAGTTTCATGTTAAACCTACTTTTTCGCCTCTTGGAGAGAAAGGTTTGCATTTTGCCAAATAAAATCAAAAGGTACATTTTCATGCATCACCAAGTTTTAAATTAAAGAAACGTGCAGTCACTGACCAGAGCACTTGTTTTACTTCTATTACCATTTTATTCCCAATCACTCCCGGGTAATCAGGTGTTAGTATCAAACACTTTTCAGCTATTAATACCCTGCTATTAACACGAACTCCATAGGAAAACAGTTACATTTTTTTAATCCGAAATAAAACAGTTACATGCAAGGCCAACGCCACAGTTTCCAAACATCCTGCTATTAACACCAAAACAGGCGAAAACAGATACATGGTGAATATGGGTAATTTCATCAATTGATCCTCCTATACAGCTTCCCAACATCTCAGTATGCCCTGGATTCTCGATAACGAATATCTTGGCTGTCAGTTGTCCCAATTGGTGGCCATGGAGAAGTAGAAGACTGTTTGCTCGGATCAACAATGTGCTCATCGCGAGTACACAATGTTTCAACAGGATTTGCAGAGTAAGAGTGTTCAATTATCATGTAAGCAAGGAAACCAAGGACACAAACTCCGATGTCATCCTCCCTTTTGATCTTGTGTTGATGACAAAATGCTCCGGGTATTTTCTTAGAAGTGTCAGGAGGCCAAACCATGGTCTACCTTTCACTTCTGCTGAAGGCCAATCCTCTGATGCCAGATATTTCCTTACTCTACTATGATGCCACACACTGCCATACTGCTCTAAAAGCTGCATACACAAACATAACCATCATAAAAAGAAAAAGTATTTTTTTATTTGTAAATGTATAAAATGATATATGAAATTTCAAAGTTCTTATCTTAAATTGACTGCAGCGCACCTCTATATGTCATGCACGTAAAGGTGCATTTCATGCTGCCAGAGAAAGTCATCCCACAGAATTCTGGAAATTCAGTTTTAAAGTTCTATTCTTAATAAAAAAAATTTGTTAAAAATGTAACTAATGTACCTTGGTTGTCTCTCCCAAACAGGTAAAAATTAGATAGGGTCTTTTGTCCAAAATGGTTCTTCACAAAGGAATAGTGAAACAATTTCATCATTGGACACAATAATAGCAATCAAGAGCACAAACTCAACATATGAACGAGTCTAATGTTCTCATGAGAAGTGCCAGTCATCAGAACCAAAAATAGACCACATTCATACATTTTAAGGGGAGTAATTTTGGAGAAAAGTTGTGTTATTTGTTGTCATCCAAACATTTGGTACTCCGCTCCAAGAGTTCCAGAAAAGCTCTAATCTAATTTCAAGAATTTACAGATTAACTTTCTATTTTTAATCAAATTGTATACAGAATAGTGAAATGACTACTAAGAAGGGTCTTGGGCATTAGCTCAGTGGTTCCATGGGAGTTATTGCTGCGGGAGGTCTTGGGTTCGGGTCTCCACAGCAGCATAGGGAGTAAAAAATGTATTCACTTTCCTCAAAAAAAAAAAATGACTACTAAGAACCAATCTAGTTTGCTTAAAAGAAAAACACATTGGGTTAAACTTAAAAGGTATTCATTAATTATGGTCTTAATTTAGTTCTAAGTGCTACTTATAATTAGAGCAACCGTACTGAATTCTGTCATAAGACACATATTTTATCCTCCTCAGAGACTTGGAGCAGAGCAGGACATAGCAGCGGAGAGAAACCAATCACCAGTCACAGTTTGCGACATAAGCAAACAGAGATAGATCCCATCACGAGATTATGCAATACCTTTTCTCTTATATTCTTTTTCTGGAATAAAGGTCCTATTATAACAAGACCTACAAATACCAAAAGTTTCAAAATTGAAGAACCGAACCTGTGCATGAAGTTTTGCCATAGGCATCCACTCTCCTGGCCCACAAAGGTCAGAAAGCACAGTTGCCACGGATGATACCACATCTTTCTCTTCTAACTGCAGAAGCTGCTGATTGTCTGCATCTCTATCAGCTCTTGATCTCGCCTCTGACTTTTTATCTGACAAACAATTAAAAATGCAAGTATTAGAGAGACAGGTGATGATCTATTATATACTTTTATGCAATCTTCTGTATGCATGCTTATAGAGGATGATAATAAAAATAAAAAGCTTAGGAGAATTTCTTCTTAACTTCAGATCCTTCAAAAGGATCTTCCCATTTTTCAAATAATGCACTGTCCACCATGGTTCCAAATTACACAGTGTAATTCACAAAGACTCATATATGATAGAACTACCACAGGTGCTTCAGAAAAAAAAAAAGTGTAACAAAATACAATTGTTCTAAATTCTCTAAAAGAAGAGCTTAAAAGATTAGCACAAATTCTAATCTTCTAGAAAACTTCTAAATGAAAAATTAATCATTTTTATGAAGATTGCATAAAAAAGAACAAAAGGAGAAAAAAAAGGGCATTTTAGAAACCATAAGATGAGGCCATATTTGTTAGGTGATTGATCCATGAACATTAGATGAGGTCATATTTGTTAGGTGATTGACCCATGAACATAAGATGAGGCCATATTTGTTAGGTGATTGACCCATGAACATAAGATGAGGCCATATTTGTTAGGTGATTGACCCATGAACATTACATGAGGCCATATTTGTTAGGTGATTGACCCATGAACATAAGATGAGGTCATATTTGTTAGGTGATTGACCCATGAACATAAGATGAGGCCGTAAACTTGGAAAATCCAGCTTTGCAGCCGTAAGATAAACTTCCCTAAGACATCCTATACTCATGCTCACTTTGCTGCCTTTGGAGAGTGACTCGGCTAAAATCTCAGTCACTCTGAAACATATACAAGAAGGTTTTAAAAAGCGACAAAGAAAGAAATGGCACCACTGTTGCAAGGCATCTTGGTAAAACTATAAGAAAATCAAACCAGCTAACATTTCTCTAAAAAAGTCTAGTAGTTTCATTTTGAAGAATATAAAATCTAGTAGTTAAATAAGGCGAGAAAAAAAAGGACTGATATAAGCAGTATCGAAAACAACTCAAATTCTTGTTAACAGCTTCATCTCAGCTTCCACCAAATCACAAATCCCCATAGACCCAAAATCCCAAAGTTATGAGCAGTATCGAAAACCAGATGATTTTCAAAAACACCCCTCGTTCTACCTACAAGTTCCCCAACAAACCCTCTTTGGAGTTAAACTTAATTCAAACCCACAGGAATGTGTAGATATATAATGGCAGGCAAGAAAAACACCAATGGCAACACAAAGAACTGCCATAGAGGACTTCAATAAGGATGAGAAATGAAATTGTCACTATGAAGCAATCAAATAAAAAAATACAGGAAGAAACTATTTGTCAATTGCATATAATATACTGTACTACATTACAAATCACAAGAACAAAGAATCCGTCTATTGTATATTATACACTGTACTACAAAAAAAATCTATTATAACATAGAACCAATGTGCCATCTAAAGAATAATTTGTAATGGTTCATCTGAAACCACTTTAACAAGGTTGAAAACCAGAGCAACCAATTGCTCAGTGGCAGGTCCAATTTTTGAAACGTTGCTTGAAAGTTGTTCTCCACTGATTGCAATGTGATAAACACCAATGATCCCCAAAATGTTATATACTGGTGCTACTCAAAACTATATCCAATGTGTCAATTTCTGATACAGCTTTTGCTTCTTGCAACACATCAGCCAAAATTTCTAATAGCTGCCACTCTCATCCTCAATAGATCTCAGTTGTTCACTCCCCAACCCTCTACATGAAACATTGCCAGACCAATGACTAGTCATAGTTTTTTGGCTTATGTGGAAGACAAAGTTCAGCATCGTTACCCACTTCATTTATCCAATGTTCATATTAAGTGAATATGTTCAGAGTTCAGCATCGTTATCCACTTCATCAATCTAATGTTCATATTAAGTGAATATCTTCCTCATTTTATCTTTCTGAAAATATTCTAAACTAGAAAGAAGCATATTAGGTTACTTTGGTCCTCAATTTGCATCAGAGAGAAATTACAAGACCTACATATAGTATTAGATTGACTAACTTTGAATGGTTGGATTATATGCTCCAATGCTTCAGAAAAAAAACACTAAAAAACTAATCCTCAAAGAAAATTTCCGTGGTCATCAAATACAGAATATCTTGATCCCACATTCCATTAAAACCCCAAAAGGGCAGGTAGCTCGGAATCAATGTGCCACGTTCATGGACCAACAACTTTAAAATCAGTAAAGGGCGCTTAAAAAAAATCAATTTATTAAATTTGATTGCAGGACAAGCACCTTTTTTCCCAGTAACAAAATTGTCCAGTACTGTAAGCATTTATAATTCCTAGAGACAAGATAGAAGGAAAATACCCCACGACAGTATAATAGAATCAGAAAAGGAAAAGGAAAAGAAAAAGAATTAAAACTAAATTAAATTGCAAATGTACAAAGCCAAAAACTAACCCAATTGCCCCGACGGCCCTGCCTTAGACCCTACGGCACCATACCCGAAACCCTCCTGTCTCATCTTTTTACTTGGACCTCCTCCAACAATCCCGTCATCCTCGTCTTCGCCTTCCTCATCGTTGTAGTCGACCGGAGCCGGCCTGGAGCGGCCCTTCTTAACGTACATAGGCGGAGCTACCAAATGCTGGCTAGGCAGCAGGTGCATAGTGGGGGGCGAAGGCGCAACGTGCCTGACGGACCCCCCAAGGATACTCCGAACAGGCAACAAGAAGTAAAATTTCTTATCCCCAATTTGCAGGAGATCTTGGGAATCGAGCTTGACGGGGGGGTTTCCGGGGAGGTGGAGAACTCCTTCGACGAAGCACCCATTTTTCCCCAGCACCTCGAGGGCGAATCGCCGGCGTTGGAAGTCGTAGAATATCCGGGCGTGGTGGCGGGAGATGTTCATGCCCCCGCCGAGGCTGGCGAGGTCGACATCGACGGTGGATTTCTTGCTGTTGCGGCCGAGGACGATGGAGTAGGTCTGCATGTAGTACTCGAAGTCCTCTCCTTGGAGCTTGGCGAAGCCCGCTTCGATGTCGCTGCCGGCTGTGGTGGAGATCATCGCCGCGAGGAAGGAAAACAAGTTTTCATGAATAGAGGAGGATGATCAGCAGTAGGTCTCGGTGGGAAAGTCGCGGGTTTTCATGGAGGACGCAGAAAAAGGCTGCCACAGGGAGCTCAGTTTCCGTATCTGCTTCTCTTTTATTTTCTTTTGGACGATCCGACCCGACTCCGCCGGTCGGACCCGTGCGATTGAAAAGACACGGACCCAAAGTTTTTTCCGGGTCCGACTCCTTTAAAACGGAGAATTACAACTCATCAGACTATTTTGCCTAAATATCGTACTATCGATTTATATTTGTAAAATATTGAGTCATGAATTTCGAGATTAAAATACCCCTAACATAATAGTATATATTATACATTATTAATTAATATATTATTCCGGGAAAATAGAGATTGATTGGGTTTGAGTTTGGTATGGTTTTGACAATGGTTTAAATGAGGTGTTTTTTCGTTAATATATACTAATTAGATATTTTACTATATATATATATATATACGACTGTTTAATAAATAAAATTATAAAACGATAATACGACTGTTTAATTTTAATACTGTGGTTTGTAAAGATTCTGAAAAATGTTGGCTTATGGGCTCGATGGTACCCTTTTAAGTTCGGATAATGATGAACGGCCGAGCTTTATCTAAAGCAAACATCGTATATACCGACCAACCACCATTCCTACGTGTCCTCATCTCCGTTCAGACCCGGTCCCGAGCCTCCACTCGCCTCCACTCGCCTCCACTCGCCTCCGCTCGCCTCTCCGCTCTCGACTCTTCCTTCCTTCCTCCATAGTGCTGTTACGAATTCCAAGCTCTGCTCTGCTGTACTCTTGCGGCTTTGCGCAGGTTCTCAGAAACGTAAAAGAGAAAAAGCAAGCGCCTCCTACGCGCTTCACCCTCTCCCTCTCTCTCTCTCTCTCTAGCTTTCCTTTTTTCCTCTTTTCCTCTTTTCCTCTTTTCCTCTTTTCCTCCCTCTTCACTAGTAGCAGACCCAGTTGCTCTGTTCCTCCATCCCATGGCTGCGAGCTCCTCTCCTGGACTCGGCGCCTTCTTTCGACCACCCTCCTGGGCGGTTTTGGTAGTGGCGGTGGTGGTGGGGAATTACTTGGTCGCGGGAGCCGGAGCGTTCTGGTGCATCGCGCGGAGCAACGTGAGTGAACAGGCGTTGCAGACGGCTCTGGACTACGCTTGTGGCGCCGGGGCGGATTGCGCCCCCATTCAGTCCTCGGGTCTGTGTTATCTCCCCAATACGCTCCAAGCCCACGCCTCGTATGCGTTCAACAGTTATTACCAGAGGAGGGCCATGGCGCCCGGGTCCTGTGACTTTTCTGGCACCGCCGTGGTCGCCATGTCCGACCCCAGTGAGTCCCCCCTGTTTTTTCTTCACACCAGTACTCGTGCTTTTTCTTTCTTTCTTTCTTTCTTTTATTTTTTGGTTTCTCCGAGATCGGCTGCTGTGTTTCTTGTGTTTATATTAGTTTTGCGTTTCTGGGTTTTTGCTCTGTCATTGAAAGTTTTTGTTTTTTTGGTTCGTTTCTGATGTTGCAGGCTATGGATCTTGCGTGTACCCGTCTTCTCCCGGGTATGTACTTCTTCTTCTTCTTCCTCGGAATCTAAGCTGTGAATGCTTTCTTTTTCTCTTCTTCTTCTTCTTTGAATTGATTTTCTAATGGTTTTGTTCTTGTGCATTCATGGAGCTGCCTTGAAATGCCTCTCTGTTTTTTTCGCATTTCCTGTTTTCTTTCTTTCTATGAAATGGCATCAAAGTTGAAACACCCGACTGCTTTTGTGCCAAAAACCTGCAGCTTGAAGCGCGAGGCGAGGAATGGGTTTTTTCTTTGTCTTGTTTTTTTTTCAAAATCAGTTTTCAAGTTCTGTACTCTGATGCATGCTGTTTCCTTCCTGTAACTCACGGTTCCTCTATCAGACGCAACCCAGAAAAAGCCATTCTTTCTGCTCTCGTGCCATCGTTTTCTTTTGCGAGAACAAGGAAGGAAGCAGTTAATTTTTTCTCTGTGGAAGATGCATCCCTCTCTTCATTTCCGAAATCGTGAACTAGAAATTTCGAGAGAAACGCTTATCGGAGAAAACGACATTGCCCGCACATCAAAATATAAAAAAAAAGGACATCAGTTCTCCTTTGTCTCTTTCTTCCTCTCGTCTTCTCACGCTTTTGTTCGATCTGCGAGTCCCTCAGCATCCCTGTTGTTTTCTGCAGTGGTCGAGAATTGAGCTCTACTTCAAATTATTTTTGGGTGAAAGAGATATAGAGAGATAGGGAAAGAGATGCTTTCAAGTGGGGACCCAATATATTAATACCTCATGGAATTTCATTTTCAGTGGTTTCAGTATCAGTGATTGTAAGTGAGAATCATGGTGTTCCCCAGAGATCCAAGAGAGAACATTTGAATTATGGCATTTATAAAAAAAAAATGGTTCCATGTCGCTGTTGAGATGGAAAGAGCCCACTCGGCTTTTACAGGAATAACTAGCGAATAGTGGGGCTGCACTGCAGCTACTACCGAAAGCATCCTTGAGCTGGAAGGTTCAAAGATTGAACCTTTTTTTTTTACCCAAAAGAAGGAGACCCAGTTTCTTTTATTTTCTTTTCTGTGAGTTCTTCTTTATCACGAGGACGACAATCACAACCCATGTAGAAGTTCCGTAACTCGCCATTTGGGCACAAATCATGGTAATTCCATTTGTTGCCTGTGTTCTGTTTGCAGCACTGCAGGAGGGACCGGCACAGGGACTGGCACCAACCCCCCAAACACACCTGTAGGTGGTGGCATCGGCATCGGCGGTGGTGGTGGCGGGCCTGGCGGCGGCATCGGCAGTGGTGGCATTGGAGGAGGTGTAGGCGGTGGTGGAACTGGAGGCGGGACAGTCATCGGTGGCGGCACCGGCGGTGACACCGGTGTTGGTACTGGTGCTGGAATTGGTGGTGGCACCAATGCCAGTGGTGGGTTCTCTCCCCTTGGCCCGACAGACACACTGCCCTCCGCTGCTTCCTCGAATTCGTTCTCTTTCTTCCAATCCTTCCTCTCCCTTCTAACACTCCTTCTATGAATAGAATAGTGAATCTAACTAGTGTAGAGTGAAATTTTTTGGTCAGAATATCAGATGCAATACAGTTTTGTCAGGAGCAGGTCTCTTAAACATGTTCTCTTTATTCTCTCAAAAACTTATTTTCTTCCTCTCTGTAGTGTACAACCATGGGTTGAGATCCGTTACTATTAGCGCAACCCAGTATCTTAATCGATTGAAAGCATGGTTAAAAAGAACTGTGGCGCGGGTTCTGCATTGCATAGAAAAGTTGGGAGTGGAGATAGAGTTGAAGAACAGCGAATGTTGTCTCAGAGTGGGGAGACGTGCGTCTCGTTGACGGAGAATGATGGGAAATGGATGCTTTTGACGTAAAAGTTATACTATATAAATATAGCATCAACCCTGCTAGTACTCTGTGCTCTGCAGTCTTTGTATTATCACATGGGGCCTGGGGGTACATGAGAGGGGCCGCCTGTTCTTGCAGTTGAGACTGGGTTGTCGGTGAATATAAAATAGGTGAAGCTGCAAATGGTATTGGAAAGATAGATACGGATGTTGGGAAGTTTAATCTAAACAAACCATTTTTCATTGATAAGAAAGGAACTTACCGTGCCTTACATTAATGGTATCAGAGTGGCGTGGATTGATTCTGTTTCAGCTTTCTCCATTCCCCAGCCTTCTTATTTATTCACACTGGCCGTCAAGGTTTAAAGGGCTTTCATCGATGATAAAATCAAACCGCTTCAAGAACACTATTGCCTTCTTCCCAGTAACGAAGAGCCATTGCTCAACCAAGCCACACAAGCTGGTTTTGCCACGACCCAGACACTACAGAGTTGGACGAAGTGAAACACTAACAGAAATATGCAGAAACAAACAGAAATACAACAAATCTTAATCTGTATAAAAGAGAAAAGATGAGATTGTTGGTACAAAGTGTATGACTGGGTTTTGTTTTCACTCACTAAAACAGAAATACGCAAATACAAAGATGGGATACATTTGACGACTTGTGGCTTAGCATGGCTGAATTAATAAACCTCCAAAATGGATACGTAAAAGACATCCCCTGCAACAAACAGGATCAGAATAACATAAACTGAGGCACCTTTTCATTGCCAGTCTCACTATAACGGGCTAATTTGCTTATTCACCTGATAATTCTGCACAATTCGATAATGAAAAAGTAAAGGCATAAATATCACCTAATCCACACAGATGCAAATGCCAGCAATTAGAAAGCCCTTCCAAGCACAAAAAAGTATTAAAAGTTCCATCTAGGAGACAATTGTGCAGCTGTGTTTGCCCGAGGAGGTCTTGGCAGGTTCTGTTCAGAGTTGTTTCGCTTTTTCATGATAGAAGAGACTGTAGGGCTGAAGTAATCATGGCTCCTACTTCTTTGGGAAGCTCCAGGCTGTGAATAAACTTTTCTTTCTTGAATTAGGCTTCTTTGTTTTTCCAAAGCACTCCGACGGGCAGCATAATTTCTGTGAGAAGGTCCCCATCTATTATAATTTACACAACTCTGGCTCCTCCCAACCTGGTAAAACTTTGCCTCTTTTGGACTAGGACAATTTCTACTCTCCATTGTCTCTGCAGAATACATTGTTTCTCCATCACTGCTATAGTCGTGATGCAACCCATTCCCCTGTGAGACATCAACCGGAGAACTAGATTGGACTTCACTGTGTTCCACACTGGAAGACTCAGATGGGACTCTAACAGGATCCTTGACAGGATTTGAGGGGCTTGCTCTTTCTACAGGGTTGTCCCTAAATGGATTGCTGGGTCCAGGTTTCTCAACAACATTTTCATCAGAACTTGGTAGCAACTGTCTAATGGGCAATGGAAGGACAATAGCCTTGGGAACCCTGGCAGGAAAGTTAATGTCCAAAAGCGGAGCCGCCTGATTGTTTTCCTTCCTCTGAATTGGACATGCAGTCAGCCTTGGGGACTCAAAGATCTCTGGAGTTGGAATTCCCTGTTCATGTGAAGAACGCAAATCAGTAATAGGGTGGTTTCCCTCTTCACCATGTGCAGAAAGACTTTTATGTCTTGACATTCTCTGTGATGAAGTGTTATCTTCATTTTCACCTTCTGTCGGCTTAAATACCCTTCTTTGTGTGAAGGAAGCAGAAGAAAATTCACTCTTTTGTCCACTGGACATTAGCCGCATTAATGGCAATTTGGGTTTGCTAAGCTCATCCAAGCTGCCTTCCCAATGTTGACTCAACCAGTCACAGATGATGGGGATGGGGATGCCGAACTGCATCTGAGTATCTTTTTTCCATGATGACGATGATGATGATGAGGCCGAAGATGATTTCACAGTTGGAGACGAAGCAAGCTTCATGGGATCACAAACCATGAAGGCAAGATTACCTTGGGCGTCAAAGCCAGCAGACCCTGCACTCCATGTAACTCCATCTGTCGACAATTTGATTAGATTATCAGTTGCAATAACCACTTTCGCATCACCAACTGTTAGTTCTTGTTTGGCTGTATGACCTAAAATGTATACAACACTCCCAAGATCGAGACTTGGATTAGAGCAGGTTTTCAAGTAATGGGGTTGATGAGGCTGAGAGGTCAAATCACCGTCCAGCGCATCAAAACCAACTATTGTGAGATCAAGGACAGAGCTGGTAATGAAGAACCTGCAAACAGGAAGAAGAACCAGCATGAAACTTTTAGGATGAGTAGTTGAAGTGGTAAAGCAGACATGTCAGCTTCCTTTAGATGCAGGCCAGCATGATATTCTGTGAATAAAATGCCAAAAACAATGTATCCTGAGTCCTTCATAATAACGATATATTTAGTCCACAATGAAAGTTTTTAGAAGTAGAAATAGCTTTAAGAAAAATTCAGAGACATGATTAAATACAAAAATACAGCAACCAAAACACTTGGAAACCTGGACTTCACTCCAAAAGCATCACATTCGACCATAGAGGCAATCAGGCAAAGCCTCAATCTTAGTGGAACCTGATCATGAGAGCAAACTGTACATAAAGATTATCCAGTGACCATCAATGCTCTACAGGTATCTCACACGCTAGAGTGGAAACATTATCCAGCAGTAATCAACGCTCTCTTGAGCATTGAGACGCTGGCTACAGCTTGGTAAACAAACTAAAGAAGAAACTAATACCTGCTGGCAGAGGTCAAACCAATACAACCTAGTCAGACAATTGAGACAGCGGCTACAACTTTGTAAGCAAAATCAAAAGAAGAAAATACCTTTCTGAACTTTCATTTGAAAAGTTTATGTTCTTAGGTTGAAAGAATTATTAGACCTCTTGGTCAATGGGGTTAACTAAATAACCTAGCTGCTTTTCCTTTCTTGAACTTTAGTAAACCTATTAAGACAAGCCTGGAATTCTGCTTCAAAAGTTGAGGGAGGAACCAGTGTTTCCTATAAATTTTAGCTTTACTTTACTCCGAAAGAGGTACAGACCAATTATAATTTGAATAATTCACAGGACGTTTTTGGCCAAGCTGAGTGATGTAACATATATTTTCATAAGTCACTTAAATAGTAGATCCAGTAAACCAATATTTTTTTGAGAATACAATAAACCAATATTGAAAAACGCATTTTCTCATGTTAGTATAACTATAGGTGGATAGTACATAAGATTCTCCTCAAATTTATGAGAGACATCAAATTCCCACTCCATATATATTTCAGGCTTTCAGTGAGCAATGATTCCCTTATACATATTGAAAATTTTGAATTCTCTTTAAATCTCAACAGGAAACATTAAACCTGGGCTCACGCTTTTGCAGATTTCATTACAAGATAAGCTAAATTCATTCCTGACATCAACATATCTACGCACTAACCCCTCATTCAATAGGTAAACAGATATGTATATTTTTTGCAAGTATCTGCGTCTCTGTATACACGACAGCCATACAATATAAATCGTTGCGCTTCAAGGATGATCAACATTAAACATGTAAAGTGTGTATGTGTGATGCATTTAGATCATATGCTGGAACAAATGAGACAATTCTTCCAGCATCAACGACCAGTACTAGTGAATAGTCCACTTGGCCAATTTTTTCATCACTCAATGGCTAGCACCAATGAATAGGATGAAGCGGACAAACTCAACAATTGAAGTACTGGGTCGCTCTTTAGCCAAACTCTTTATCCACTTGCTCATGTAAGTTACCTAGGGCTTTTATCTTACTTTTTATTTTATCTATTCTTCTATTAGCAAATGCTACATCAAAAGATTTCTCATAGCAGCAAATTTTACTAGTTAGAAAAAAAAAACTCTAGAATAAGTGATTCTTTACTCTTATCTTTACTTTTCACCAACAGAAAACGATCATTACTCTAGCCAATGCCAATACTTACTCTATGTGCAAAGATAAGATCTGTTTTTTTTTTAATAATATATGTAGATAAACAATCTTTTACCACTCCATTGACTAGTTATCACCTTTGACAGCACTAATACCAGCATCTTTAGTTCCACATTGTGATATCCCACTACCTTATCTGGTTTCCGAAGCAATTATGCAATGCTAGTGCATGCCGTAAAACCTTTAATAGGACACAAAATCCCCTATGGAAGTGGACAATAAGATAATAAATGTATAACTGCAATTGCCAGAAACGGGAAAAAACTAAAACTCAGGCCCCCTGGGATCACAAAACCTCAAAAAAAATCAACAAGTAACTAATTCTGTACATCTATCATTCATGACAAAAGTGCACCTGAAGAGCCGAGGTACATTTGTGTAGATGAGCCTCATTGTAGATTTAACACCCCATTTGCAACTTCTTAAGACAAAACCTATCAGACATCCAAATTCGCTAATTCAACAATTAGTTGCTCAAAATCTAGTATGATTGACATACATTCTGTGCCAGGATTTGTAAGCTTATCGCCCTTAAAAAAATGTTATCGTAGTCCTGGAATGGAACATCTAAAAACGTATTTATATTCAACTGATAGATTAGGATAGAAACAATTCATATTCAGAAAAGCTCCAATTTAACTGATAAAAAATTACACCAGTCTATCCAATTTTTCTATTCACGTATTTAATTTGCTAAGCAATGACCGACAAAGAAAGCATTTCTAACACAGTATAACCAAAAGCACCAGTCAAATTGCTATACATTATGCACATACTGTTAAAAACCAGCAAGCACACTTTCCGGCAGATCTATTATTTCCAAGCACGGAACATTCGCGTAAATATAACTGAGTAATGTAAATTCTACAATCATTTGACCAATGAAACCAAAATTCTGAAGACACGGGCACAATAGTCATACAAACCAAAAAATTGAAAAAAAATGAAAAAAAGACAATCACAATCAGATCTGACATTTCCATCCAGAAAGAAGGTAAACACTTCGAAATTACAGAACGAATAGAACACCACTAATGAAACTGAAGCAACCAACAACTTTTTTACTGGTCGCTAAGAGAAAACCCAAATCGCATTTTGCAAGAAAAATGGAGTAAATAAGCCGTGAAACAGAAGTTGCTTTCACTGACCTGTGTGGAACAAGCCTTGCAGCACCAAAATCCCGCAAGTGAATGTCAGCGGTCTCAGCAGCAGAAACAGAGGGAAGATTGGCATGAGTGGTAAGCAACAAGTTCCGGTGGATTAGAAAACCGGTGCCACCACCAACTCTGACCATTGCAGTACCTTTGCTGCAAAAAATGCTGCCTTTAATCTTCTCGGAGCGCCCCCCACCCGAGCAGAAGCACCATGTCTCCCCCAAAACCCTCATTTTCAGCGCAACTAGTTCAAGATCTCAAATTCCCTGGACGTCGCATTTGCCGAACATGCCAGAAACCAAAAGAAACACTCGAGAACAAACCGAAAAGCGGGTTTTCCTATCCTTTTCTCCCCAGTGCGATCACTTGAATACTTAATAAGAGTCAGCGTGTGGACTGTCGAGTATACGTTGCTTCAGTGAGTTTCGGTTACAGAAGAAGATTTTAATACAGAGTGAGAAAAAAGAAGATGCTCATGAAATGAGGGGAGCATCATTTAGTGTGCATTTACATCGAAGGAAAAAGAAGGAAATAAAGAGAGAAAGAGAGAGAGAGAAAGCAGGACGAAGAAGAAGACGACGACAGAAGGAGAAAGAAAAAGAGTGGAGCCGAGGAGAGTCAGAGGAGACTCGGAGAAGCAAAGGTAGTTAAAAAAAAAATCCGTTATCGTGTTTTATTACCATGACGCCTTAACATTCGGATAAAAAAGAGGAGAACCCATTTCTGCAAAGAGAAGGCCGAGCAGGAGAAAGCTTGAAGGAAGGAAGAATGAAGAAGGAACGCGGAACGCCAGCTTTTCCCTTTGCCCTTTTTCAAAATGTTGTAATTTTTTTTTTTTCTCTCGTAACCGCAAATGGCAAGCCTGAGCGAAGTGCCGTTAAAGACGAGACGATGTCGTCCATGTCATCTTGAGAAATACAGCATTATTGACTCTTGGAACTTGGGAGCTGTACCTGTTTTTCCGCAGCCATTACTTGCTACTATTGGGCTCCAATCCAAATCCTTATCATCATCGTCTTCTGCTTCCTCTGTGTCTTTAATGACTGCATTACTGTTTGACAAAAGGGAAGAAAAAAAAGCTCGGTGGTGAATGGTGATGGCGGTGAAGTGATTGCTTGTTGAAAATTCAGATTACAGCTCACTTGTGTTAATTGCCCAATCGCCATGGATCTTTGATTACAAAGTCGGAAAAACTAAAAAGCTTTCTTTGCATCCACGTTCTTGCCTTAAACTCTTAAGTCAACAGGGAATGGATTTTGGAGTTTCAATCAAAGATATCATTCATGTAGTCATTCATGGGGTTTTCCACTTCCACTTTGATTCCCATGCGCTGGAGCGCGAAATGTGGTTAGAAATCATTCATGATTCATACTCTATACATTATATACATTTAAAATTTTTATTAGAAAAAAAGACAAAAATAATGTTTATGTTTATTAAGAAAAATAATGTTATATTTTGTGATGAAGGATTTCTTTCTAGTATTGTATTTGTAGCCACCTGTTCTGTTTATATATGCAAAAACATCTATACGATGAGAATGACAATGTATATAGTATATCCCCTCATTGCATGTTAATTTTATATATGATACATCGTTCCAAAAATGCAGGCTGACCTCCGGGTCCAAGCATTAGGCCTCAATGGCTCTATCACCAATGGAGTCCAAAACTACCTGCTTGCATAAGGGGATGGGCCAGATATATACCAAGGGTCATGGCAGTGATTGTAAGATAGGGCAGTCGAACAAATTCTTTGTAGTAATCCTTGGGCAGCTTTTGACGACCATCAAGGATAGCAGCAAAGGGAATGATGCTAGTCCTGCTCTTCACAAGTTCAAAAGCTTCCCCATACCTTGATGCCAACCTTCTATCTCCATTCCAAACACCAAAAAGATGGTGTCCGACTAAGCCAATAGAAGCTGCCACCACTACTGAGTTTCCAATCCAGAGGGTGTGTGCCAAGCACCAGATCACCTGCCCGACCATCTAAGTGAAAGAACAAAAAGAACTGATGAAACCATAAATTTGGAATATCAAGCATCAAATACAGACATATGTTAAAGGTAAATTATGAGACTACTTGATTTTATAATCAAGTAAACATAAGGGAATGCATAACCAGTTTAAAAATGCTACATTATGGGCCCTACAATCTGAAGGATTAGAGGGTCCCAAGCCATATATATGCATAGAGCCATTTTGTGTCCAATTTGTGACTTTTGGTCCCAAATAGGAGGCACGGATTCATGTCAAACACTAGTTCTTTACTTTTATATATGTATGAAAATTTTGGATGCGGTCAAGGGTTTATTTGTTAAAATATATTTTTCTATTAGACTAAAAGTGTAATAAGCCTTTTTTTTTTTTTAATTGAACTAGCTGCCTTTGGTCTTGAAAAGGCTATATCACACCAAACTTTAGCTAGCAATTATGTTTTGAAATCTGGAAAGGAACACGAGGAAAATCTAAACAAAAAATTTAAGCTCCACTTAAACATTCTTTGTACTAAGATATCATACCTGTGGATGCCGAGTGATTCTCATAATCCCAGTTTCCCAAAGATGCATTTTTGGTTTATCAACAGCTGCTACTTCCAACAAGTTAAAGGTTGATGGATAGAGAAAAAGGAAGGAGACGAAGGATAGGATCCACACAAGTTGATGTAAACCAGGAACACTCTGTAATTGCCACAACTGTGTACCATCATACCGATGGTTGATGAAATACACCTGAGATGAACCACCATGTATAAGTCAAACCCATCACAAGAAAGTTATACAATGGAAGAAGAAAAGTGACACTGTCGATAAGATAAAATAGAAAAGATGTGGCCCTTGGAGGAAAACTCAGACAGATCGCCAGTAGTGGAAGGTAAGCAACTGGTCCAACAAAACTGAGAAAAGTGCACACCCAGGGAAACTCACAATAGTGCTGAATGCCAATGGAAGAGAAATCCCTGCAAAAAGCACTCGATAAGCCCTCTCTCCAATGAGTTTCTCTCCAGCATCTCGGAGGCTTGCCAAGCCACTGTGGACAATGGCAAATATGAGAAAAAGAACAAGCATCACAACCTGCAGAGGCAAACAGAAGAGTCATATATTCAGGTATTCTCATTAAAATGATTTGACCTAATTGGCAACCAAAATCCAGCAATATCCATTTGAAGAGAAAGATGCCCTGAGAGTCCATGTTTAAATGGTAGAAATCCGGCGTAGAACTAAATGCACCAATACTTTCACTGTCATACAGACAAAATACATGAAGATACAACTTTCAACTTTCTTGTGAATATTTAGATTGAATCAAGTTTGATGTGGCGGGAAAGGTTTCAGAGGTTTTCCTAACTGCTAGTGCAACGTAAATGAGATAGGTTTTCCTGGCTGACCACGAAAATTAATTAGAGGTCTTGCAGTCAATAGGAATTTTTTGAGTTTGACTGGCCTTTTTTTCTTTCTTGAAGAAACAAACTGGTTTCGATTATATTCCATGGTTGGGAAGACATCCTCTCTTCATGACGCGTATAACTTTTTGTCCACCCTTGGTATGCAATAACTCGAGAACTGGGACCTTGGAAACTATACCTTGAGATTAAGTGAATTCCACCTTGTATTAAGTGATTCTGTCAGTTCTATTGGAAATAACAAGAACGGTTTCCATCTGCTTCTCAAGTTCCTAATTTCCTCGTCTTGAAAGTAATAGCAACAAATGAGTATCCTCCGGACAGTCGACCTCTGTATTTAGAAAAGATATGAAATGCTCTTTCTTCACCCAGAAACTGCTAGAAACATTGTTTGAGGTCCCATATAGAGGCTATTGAATGCGGACCGGGAACTTTTTCATATTCTCCCAGGCAGGCATAAGCTTTTGATATCCTTTTCTCATTTCTGATAAACGCAACAATTCATTCTCTGGTATCTCGAATCTCATAGTAATAAAAAATACAAATTTAGCGGAAAGAATGACAGTCTCGTCCATTTTCTCAGACTGAATCTTTTTGTGCTCTAAACAAAAAAAACTGCTTCCATACATGAGTTGATACATCAAAAAGGCATCGAAACTTGGTCATTTGGAAGGAGAAAAGAATAAGTAAATATCATTCAGCATCTCACCCATGTCCAAAGAGTTTACAGAATCAAAGAGTTTCGATATCATATTACAAAGAAATTTACCTCTTTACTTTCTGACAACCCGGCTACAGCGTCCACAAAAGCACTCCCATAACCCGTCGAAGGTTCGATCCACAGAACATCGACCGCGAAAAGCACGGCTCCCAGAATTCCCGTAAAATAAATCCAAGACGAAATCTTTTGATCCCCCAAATCAAAGGCAGCCGAATCTTCTCCCACGGGGGACAATTCGTCGGAAGCAAAACCGTCCTTCTCCTTTTCTCCTATAGAAGTACCAGCAAAGGTCCTCCCGGAAAACCGAAGGGAATACTGGGAAATGGAGTTGAGGTTTCTAAAAGAAGAATCTTGAGAGAGACGACGAGCCATCGGAGATTTTGGGAGGGCCAGGACGGGGGTTGCAAATTTGACATTAGGAGCTCGGCGGGTGTAATTGGGGAAAGAGTGAGATAATTTAGAGGGAAGTAGAGACGACGCCATGAATAGTGGTGGAGAAAACCGAGCTTCCTTCCCAGCCCTGTCCCTCCTGAGTGAGTGCTCAGAGGGAAGTTCGTCATGTTTCAGCTTAAGAATTGCAGAGAATATAAAAAGGTGAGATTCTCAGTCTGGGTGGGAGTTTGGCCGGTTTTGGACGTTAGAATCTTTCAGGAGAAAACCGAGGAAGGGAACTTATCCTTCAAAATAACTTTTTTAAAAAAAAAAAAAAATCATAATTAGATTTATGAAGTTAGGAACTACAAATCGAACAGCATTATTTAATTAAAATACCCATAAAATAATTTTTTTTTAATATTTTTAGGGAAAAATCAGGAAACCCTCACTGAATTTTTCTATTTAAAAAAAAAAATTATTTACCATTTTTTTTCAGGTCAACCTCCTAAAACAAAGACTATATCTATTACATAACCCACAAATTTAAATTTTAAGGTTTTGCTGAAACTTTAGATTTTTATATTTATTTAATAAATTGACTCTCTAATGGCTATAAATACATGCTAAGGGTACATTGGAAATAATTTATTCTGTTTTACTACATAAGTTAAAAGGAAACCATCTCTTTTAAGCTAAAATGATATGTTTTATTTTTCAATGGGGTAGTGTAAACGCGTACAATATGTGGACCACCGAAAAATATGGATCAGATGTACAGTGTATAAAATAATTTGAAGTGTATTTTGGTAATTTTCAGGTGATTGTGTGGGGTGCGACTTCTAGAACTCCTTTGATTCAACCTCCAATCAAGAACAAACGATAGCCGAATAGACACGAACAATAGCGTACGCCACGAATGAGATGAATTTGAATTTCGCCAAAGCTTGACGGAAAATTTGGTATTCTGGTTGGCTCACGGCAGGTCGATTTGCGAGACAGCGGCAGGAATGCTTATTGCTTTCTCCGATTTGGGTGGTGATTTGGGATTTTGGGGCGTCTTGAAAATTTTGTGTATCTGTCTGATCTTTCTGACCGATCACATCTTTTTTTCTCCTCTTTTGTGTCCTCTGAATTTATAAGCTTACCGGGCTCCAATTGCATTGACCGGGTTCATTGGAGCGGTTGTAACTCAATCAACTTTTTCTGTGTAACGTTCTCCTTAAAGAGTGGAGCTGTCTTAGACTGAGGCAAGGGCCATGTATGATCCTTGTTGGCTGCTGATGTGGCCACTTTGGATGACATGTCGCCCATGTAAGCTGCTGACGTGGCAATTGAGATCTTGGCCGTTGATTTGTTGAAGCTTGATCGACGGCTTAATTTCGTTGATCTGACTGGGGTCGGTCTTTGACTTGTTGACCCAGATTGTACGGTGCTGATTTGGACCGTAAATGTCGGGCCAGATAAAATTGATTCTTACAAGTAGTTAGAAATGAAAATTACTTAATGGTTTTATTAGATATAGAAAATAATTAAAAAAAATTTAGAATTTTCTAAAAAGGCAATTGGGCATTTTGGAGGAAGGTGATATTCCCATTTTGGCAAAGTAAATAATTATTTATTTTGTTTGAATTATAGATATTTTAATTCTCATAAAAAGGTTTGATTCATAATTATAAATATTATTTTACTTTTATTATATTTTTAGATGTTATGGGTATTGGGCTTGTTCAATACTACTTGTTAAGCATGTGATTGAGGTCCAGGTCAAAGACCATTTTTGGAGGACCCATAAATTGTGATTTTAAATAAAAAAAATAAAGATGAAAGGAGAAGCCCTCATGTGGGCCACTTTGTGAGGGATCATTGGGCCATTGAGCTTATGGGTCTTTAGGCCTGTTTAATAAATGGGCCATAAAAAGACCTAAAAAATAGATTCTAACTTTTTAATTGTTTTTCCATAAAGGAGCTACAATAGAATAGGGAGATAGGGGCCCAAATAGGCTAGTAGAACATTTATTTTCGGTAGGAAATGGGACAACAATAAATACCCTTCCAAAAACTTGTGCAAGGTTTCCACATACATTAAGGCCTAAAGTTAGTATTAATATTCAATTTCAAAGATGTAATTAATCACAAGAGAATTTTAGGTTTAGACTCAAGTATTGAAGATATTGTTGCTTGCCTAATGACTCCACATAAAATCCTCTATTATAAATCCTAACCCGGTTCAATAGGTTAAATCCGTTCTTAAACCTTGGGTTATGGGTTTGAATTATTATTTTAAAAATTAAACCGAATTGCCGGTCCGGTTCTTAAATATGTATAAAGTATCGACTACATCTGTGGTCGTTTGTGGACACTCATTTGGAGGCTCAAAATTCGTCAAGGAAGTAGTAACTTCGTCAACTAATCTACAGAGATCAAATCATATGAAAGATAGGAAAATGCACCCACAAAATTTTCCAATTTGTAAAAATTATAAATTTTTTAGTAACTTTGTCAAATTAATAAATCGATCGCTCTGCTTCGCAGATTGTTGGAGGATTTTCATCGCTATAAGTATATAGTATAATATTCAATGGTTAAACGGTTGGTCCAACCCACTCTAATTGGGTTCGACCATAACCTCAATTTGATGAACGGTTGGGTTTTTAAAACTGTTTCACCGAAAATCCGCCGGTCTGCGAAGAGGCGCGACCGAGAGAAGTTTTCAATTACTTTAGAATAATTTTGTGTTACAGGGTGTGTTTTGTATCAAGGAATGCAAGTCCACTCTCCTAATAACCCTCTGATTCGATCTCCGTGTGAATTTGTCGAAGTTTCGGCTTCTGGCGAGAACGTCGAAGTTGAGTTCTGGGAACGAGTGTGCACGATCTGGTGTGGCTTTGGTCGATCGGACGGAAGTATTTGTGTTCCGTGTGTTTCGACTTCGTGGCGTTCGCTGCGTGCGTGTAGATCTGCTCGGTTGAACTGTTGAACGACGAACTGCGGTGGCTGAACTTCTCGTTTCGAGAGCTTCCGCGAGTGTATTTTCTTCTCGGCAAGAAGGTCAGTCGAACTCGATTTTTTCCAACCTCTGTGCGTGAGAGCTTCTCCTCTAGGAAGGAATTTGTGTCCTTCAGTTTGGGAGAAGGAGAGAAAAAGTTCTTCACTTGCCGAGAGGTCTTTTGAGTTTAATTTCTCCAACTGTAGGGATGAAAGTTTTTTCCAACCCCTGGAACAGGGAACTTCTGGCCTTTTTGTAGCCAATTTGTGTAGTCGTTGAAAATTTTTGCCTGGGAAAGGGGATCATGATCCCCTTTTTGCTGAGGGAGTTGATGAAGAAGAGGGGAGGAGGGAGACCAGGAGCTCCCTGTTGAGATCCCCTGAACGAGGATCGTGGCCATTTTTTTGGGTTTTTATCTCCACGTTTGAGGTAGGTGACTGTATGCTGACTCATGCTGACGTGGTGATGACTCACCGAGTCGTTGATGGCTGTAAGATGACTCACTGTGTCGATGATGCGGCGAGACGAATGAGTCCGACGATGGGCTGCATCGGGCAAATCTGAGAATCGTCGAGGCATGTCTACGAACCTTGTTTGCCGGATCGTTAAACTCCTGGACCTGTTGACTTTGGGTCGTGCACATTTTGGTGCATACAAAAACATTGGTTTAAATCACCTTATTGCCCGTACTAGAGTTTTTATCGATCCACATCACTTATGTGGTTACTCATTTAATATTTTAGCATAGTATAAACTGTAAAATATATTATTTTAACCCCAAATTTGATATTTTAGCTGAGCGTGGCCAATTCGTATATGAACTCTTTGAGTCATAAAGCCACGGTGTCTTCCCACCCACTTTGAACCCATACATCTTCAAACGAATTCGTTGCACCTTAAAAAGACGCGGACGCATGTATTGCTCTGATTCTCTGTTTCTCGTTTCTCAATTCTCCATTCTCACCTACGATTTTGGAACATCTGTCTCCGTCTCCCTGTCTCTCTCCACTGGAATTTTCGGAGTGGGATGGGAGTCCTCGCCCGCCACTCGGACTGCCCGTGGATGGGCTGTCTCCTCACTGGACCGAAAACGAAGATCCAAGGCAGCCTTTGTCGCTTTTCGCTTCTATCACTGTCACATGAATCCCTCTCCATCCCCGTCTGGCCGTCTTCGAAATTTACTCCGCATTGACACCAGGTAAACTTTCTATTCAGAACTTCTGAATTCTGATCACTTGTGGTGACTTTACATTTTTCTGTGCTCCAACTTCACAAACTACTAGGTAATATACGTCGTCTGATTGCGTCTTTTTTTTTTTTTCTGTGATTTGATACTTTAGAAGAAGTTTACTCTGTAATTGATGAGAGATGCATCTGGTAACTGGTAAGTAAGCAGATAGTAAGGGAAGAAAAACAGTAGCATTATGAAAACTTTCCGGATTTTGTATTTTCTTTCTTCCATTAACGATGGCTAGAGTTCGTTTTGCCGTGCCCTAGAAAAATTGTCCTCCGCGAGATCTTTGCATCCTATTCGGATTTCGGAATCTTCAAGTTTTCTTCCCCTCCTTCTCTGTTCCCAGGGCCAGCACGACGCGACGGGGAAACCGGATCTGGCGTAAAGGCGTTCTGGCTTCACGTGTTAACCTAAAGATATTTTAATTTTTGCTGCTTCTTTTTTTTTCTTGGTTCATACTTCACCGTGAACTTTCCATCTTCCCAGTCTCTCACTCTTCTTTAATTTCCAGCCGACTGCTGAGCCCCATAAAAGGAGGCTTCTTTCTCGCACTTTATCGCGACTAGAGTCCGAAAAAAAGAAAAGAAGAAAAGAAGATGTTGCTGAGGAGCTCTTCTACCCCGATTCTTGGATCCCTGCTCTCCTCAGAAAGTCCCAACAACTTCGATCACAACAGGCCTCCTCCGTCCTCGGACAATCATAAAAAGCTCTCCTTCCATGCTACTAGTCACAACTGCCATCCTTTCTCATGGAATTCCTTCCCAATGTCTCACGCCGGAGGCGGCTTCTCGGAGTTCAAACCAGAATCTAATTCCAGCCCAAAAGGTTTCCGACGGGCACAGTCGGATGGGAACCTCCAAGCCCTTGCCGCTCTGGAGGTCGATGATGGATTTCGTAATTCCACCCCGATGAAATCTTCGAAAAAGCACCACGGGGTGCTGCAGACCATACCTTCTTTTTCGGTGTACAGACCCAGATATGAAGAGGAGGAGGATGTCCAAGGTGGAGAAGACGAGCAAGTCGACTGCGAAGATGGGTTGGAAAGGTCGGTCACTATTGGGGAGAATATCTCCTCCAATGGGACAGACTTTTGTTTCCCCAGTGACAATGAAATCGGGTTTGTTCAACAAGTTCGAGATGAAAGGAGTGAAGAGATTCTAAGTATTGGAAGGATGGGGTCTCCTTCTCTGTTTCTTGCTAAAAGCCTTGGGATAGATGACTCGGGACTGGTGTTCAATGGAAATGGTGGTGACGGAAGTAACTTTCCACCTCTAGGAGCCAATGGACCAGGAGATGCTTCTGTTGTCGAGGATTATTATAAGAGAATGGTGGAAGAAAACCCTTCCAGCGCACTCGTCCTGAGGAATTACGCTCACTTCTTGCATAAGGTAAGAAAGTGATAGCTTTTCTACGTTAATACTGCCTTCTTCTCTAGAATTCTCTGAATGGAGAGATGCCCCTATTCTTCCGTTGATCAAAGCTTTTAGCAAATACTTTTCGTGCCTTGGTCTTTGGAGGTTTTTGAAATATTTTGGCGAGATGATCTAGTTTGTAGTGGTCCACCTAATTAATTTACTATTCTATTTAGCATTTCAAAATTGATTGATCCAAGAATGTGATCCAGTACTTGTAATTCCATCTGCTATAAACTGTTTCCTTCACTTCACCTTGTTTCTGCTAGACATTTTGACATGAAACTCTGTTTTCTGCATGTTCTACAATTACTTATGTACTATCTGTTTCTTCTAAAGACCAAGAAAGATTTCAGAGGAGCGGAGGAATACTATTCGAGGGCCATACTTGCAGAACCAGGAGACGGTGAAGTCCTGTCACAGTATGCTCAATTGATCTGGCAATTCTACCATGATAGTAAAAAGGCTTCCCGGTACTTCGAGCAGGCGGTTCAATCAGCGCCTGATAATAGGTATCTGTTTCTTTCTCTTGATCTGCTGCCTAAGGCCAATCTTCTCTATATTCTTGTAGTAGTGACTAGCGCGCAGTAGTTGTGCCTTAAATTGAGAGCCACTACGGAAATTTTCATAAAATCAGTGGACTCATATGTTTATAAAACATTAATTTGTTTATCAGCTCTGCACTCACATGTTTATGAACAATAATTTGATAGTTTCCTTTCTCATTCTAATATCGGTAAAGTCAGCTAAACCTGTTCACTTGGGGAATTAAGTTTAGAAGCCACTTTTGTCCCTTTCAATCTGAAATGATGTCTGATCTGCACTTTGCTGTTTTGCAGCCACGTTCTTGCAGCGTATGCTAATTTCCTGTGGGAGGCAGAGGATGAAGAAGAAGAGGGAGAGGATAGTCAATCACAAAGTTTCTTGGCAAGCTCCTACAGTGGACTCATTGCATCTGCAACTTAGGTCTTATCCATGCATTGTCGGCCAGCTTATAACATGTAAATGGTAAGAGCATGTGTACATAATAATAATGTGCCTTCTTCCTGCTAGTTCAGTAGCATCTGTTTAATCATTGTAGTAATTATTGTACCTTCTTTCAGATCTTTCTTCTTAATGGTAGTTGATGTCAACGCAATTGTTTAGGGTAGCAATACCACTTCTTTGTGGAACAAAATCTTACTATAGACCTTCATAATCTGGAAATTCGAAGTGGCCATTTATTGCTGTAGGCTTGCCTCAAAGACACTCGAGTTTTGTGTAAGATGATGATCCTTCAAACTGATGCATTTGCCACATTGGATGATTGTGTTCACTACTAAGAAGATCGGGTCATGTTATATGGGAAGAAACTTCATTTTGAGGGCGGATAACAATTTTTAGAGTTTTAATTCATTCAAAGGGTTTCATAAACAGCTCATTTAAAATTGATTTTTCACTATTTGAGAAATACCTTTTGTGAGACCCCGATGTGGAACCCTGCAGCCACCCTACCCTGAAATGCGGTCAGTATGTAACCTTGACATCTTGACCCTAAATATGGTATTTCGGCCACAATTGTTGTATTTAGACCCAGTTCTAAAACTCTATATTTTGACTGTACTTTTTCTAAATAACACAGTTGAGGGTCAAAAAAATACTGCGCTACAACAGTTTTTGCAGTGGCCGGCTAACACAAGAGGTATCCAAGTAGACCATACTAGTAAATGTGTCTGACCTACCCAGAATCCACAAGAAGGCAATCAATTCAGGACTGCATATGCTTGTTTTGTACCGCATTGTGGGAGCTGTGTTGAGTGAAAACTACAACACTGCGATCAACTCTGTATTTTTGGATGAAAAAGACAAAATGATGAGCCCAGGTACACAAGAGGAAAGACTCGGCCACAAATAATTGGCCGAGAAGGACAAAGCCCGAGCTAGTCCAGATTTAATCAAGTGAAGAGGTGGTAACCGTTGCGATTACAGAAAGTTTCTTTTCCTTGCAAGATTTACCATGGCATATACCCTATATATAGCGTATACATTTTGCTTTACAGGAATAAAGAAGAAACTCAGATCAGAGGTGGTCATTTCCGAGGTAAGTTTTCAGGACAGGAATAAAGAAACTCAGATCAGAGGTGGTCATTTCCTTAGGCAAGTTTTCAGGGCGAGACAAGATGAAGTGCCTCCGTTTCACTGGAGTCATCGACCTATTTATCGTCTTCAAATGAACAGAAACTAAAACGAGCCAGACAATGGAGCGTAACCCCAAGAATCATGATGCAAGCTGGTACTGAAATGGTACGCATCCAGCTAATACTTTCCAGAAAACGTTAATCCCCCACTCCCCAGTTAAGAAGTTTTAATAAGCGTACCAGGCAACAAGGAGGAGCAGTTGGCACCTACTTCACTGCATCGTCCGTGGGTGTTCCTGCTTCCTTGGCTTTCATGGTGATCACTGCAGGCTGATGCATTTACTAACACGGCTCTGGATCCACACCAAACAACAGGTCTTGTTCGGGTTTACAAATCAGGAATTCGGGTTATATACATGTTGGCTCGGGTTCGCAGCATAGCCCGGCCTTAGTTTTTTAAATATTACACATATACAGTTCTTCTACCGTTCTGCAATTGGAGAAAATTTACTATTGATGAGTTAGAATGGGAATATATGTGACCTACCAGTCAATTGTCTCTGCTCCGTTTCCTCTTCTTTAAATGCCAATAAAAGATGTCACTCTCGTACATCTTTCTTAGTTGCCGTTGCTATTCATTCTCTACGTTTAAGGCAATTCTGAGTCCGGCTTGCATCTTACCTCATCTTTTGGCTCTTTTCCTCCGAAGGGAATTAAGTGGGGAAGCGAAGGTTCGTTTGATTTGAAGAATTACTCTTTTTCGTTGTTCTTCGTGTTGCAGCTTTCTTTTATCTTCATGCTGTGTTTTTTTCTTCCGAAGAAGATAGAATAAAATTATTCGATGCATGTGAGGCATGTGGCTGATCATGGAAGAATTGCTATTATTATTGTTAATATTTTGGACAATATCGTAGCTTTCGGACCCACATCACCATTTTTTTTTTTTTTTTTTTTTTTTTTAAAATAGAATTTTCTCCTTGTACAATCGAACTGCAAACATCAATAATTTAGAAATGAAGACTATCATTGGTGATACGAGATGTGTCAATAGCAACCAAATGGATTTAGTTCTCAGTATACTAGTTTACTCTGATACCAAATGTTAGCAACTAATATGTAAAAGCTTTAAATTTATGAAACACAAAAAAAAAAAAAAAGAGATAATAATTAATTTAAGTTTTTTATTTTTACAAAGTTATTTTTTACTTTTTCAGTTTTGTCTTGCAATAATATCAAACAAAACAAAATAAATTACTAGTGGCAAGTGGGAAGTGGGGACTGCTGAAGGACATCCCTTCCCATCTGCAAGGGTAAAATGTCAGTAGGCTGCACTTCCTTCTGCCCAACTCCTCAGTTCCTATCAGAACATAATGAAACATTAAAGAAGAGTAGATTGGAGTTCTACAAATTCCAAATTTCAATGAAGTGATAGTTGGCAAAACCTCATCAGATTTCAGACCCTTCGCTGTTCTTCTGAAACACCCCCTCCAAAGTGGGTCGCCAGAATTTCTTCATTGATCGATTTTCATGGCGGAGCTTCCTATCTTCAGAGGGGGGAGATGTGTGCAAATACGCTTAATTTTGACGAAATGACAGTGATAACTTCTGCAGGAGGTCAGGTACAAAAGCCCAAAGTTTGAATTTTTTCTACATCTTTTCCGCCGAAAAATCATTTCATCCTCAAAATTCCACACTGCGAATCCCAATACCCAATCGCCTTTTTTTTTTTTTTTTTTTTTTTACAGACCCCAGCTCCCAGTTCTCACACTCCCCGGCTGCCCTTTTCCGCAGACCATAAACATCCCTTCAAAGTTCAGACTCTTCGGACAAAAACCCACAATTCTTTCTTCTCTTTTCTGGGTTTGTCTTCATTCCGCAGCAGAGTACAATAATGAACCAAACGCAGATTAAATATTTCGAAACTGAAACCAGACTCTAGCATTGCACTTCATTGCACCTCCTCTTCCATGGTCAAACCCCTTGTGATTTGCACAAGTTACAGAGATTAATAGAGTACAATAAAGAGATTGGTTTCGGTGCTCCGTCATCTCATTCCAAATTCCATTCACCCCAAATTTTCATTCTTTCATTCTGTAAAATATACATTCATGGAGCCTTCCCTCCTTCCTTCTGGTTTATTTTAATGGAATATAAAGGGGGAAAAGAGACCCAACTCTGCATCTCTAAAGTTAGACAGCAGTAGGCCACCCAAGAAAAAGACCCACATCTCCCCAAAAGAAGCCCACCGATTCTTTCTCCCCTTCAACGCTCCTCTCTCTCTCGTTTCTTCTCTCTCTCTCTCTCTCTCTCTCTCTCTCTCCAGCTCTCCGAATCCTCTGAAATCAGAGATAGCCCTTTCTTTTTCTTCCGAATCCGTCATGATTTGATTAAAAACTTGAGATGGGTTTTTCCAGCTTCGGCCTCTTCTCCCTCTCTTTAATCGCCTCCCTCCTCACTTGCTTCCTCTTCGTCTCCGTCTCCCCCGCCGACTCCAACAGCTTGGTGTACAAGGGATGCGCGAAGCAGAGCTTCCCCCCCAACAGTGGCTTCCAGGAAACCCTAACCGCCCTCTTCAACTCTCTGGTCGGCCAGGCATCCGCAGCCCGCTTCTTCAAGACCAGCTCCGGCAGCGGCCAGGCTGCCTTCAGCGGCCTCTTCCAATGCAGGGGAGATCTCAGCAACGCCGACTGCAACTCCTGCGTGCGCAGGCTCCCGGAGATGGCCACCAGCCTGTGCGGGCAGAGCGTCGCCGGGAGGGTCCAGCTCGCCGGCTGCTACCTGGTGTACCAGAGTTCCGGGTTCCCCCAGATTTCCGGGTCGGAGATGCTGTACAAGATGTGCAGCTCCTCGCAGTCGAAGGGGTCCGGGTTCGAGGAGAAGAGGGACATGGTGTTTAATCAGGTGGAGAATGGGATTTCCGGCGGGAGTGGGTTCTACGCGACGACGTATTCGTCCGTCTACGCCATTGCGCAATGCGAGGGAGATTTGGGGGTTTCGGATTGTGGGTCTTGTATAAAAATCGCGGTGCAGAAAGCGCAGGTGGAGTGCGGAACCGCCATTGCCGGGCAGATTTATTTGAACAGGTGTTATATGAGTTACAGTTACTATCCCAACGGAGTTCCGGGTCATTCTTCAGGTGATTCTTCCCACATTCCGGATCTGCGTCATTTTCTGATTCTCTCTCTTCCACATTGCTAGCTTCTTGAAATCGGAATTGGTCGTTTGTTTATTATCTCCATTAACGAACATACAGGGGAGCTCAGTGTATTCACCGACTACCTAGGCTCTGCTTTTTCAGTTTTCTAGGGTTGCTCTCGGAACTTTTTGCTGACTGTAGAAATAGTAATGGTTCTCGAATTCATTGAAGATTGATGTGGGATGGTAGCTTTAGGACCCGCCCGTTTAGGTATGTGTGGTATTTTTGGGGGAAATAAACTAATAATATTTCAGGGTTTGTTGATTTTTTTTTTTTTTTTTTTTTTTGTGTTTGTTGGGGTGTTATCAAAATGATCAATCGATTAGGGTTTACAGTTTTGAATTGTTTTTTTGGGGGGGGGGGTTTGAAAAGATGGGTTGGTTTTGTTTTTATTTGGTTGTTCTGTTCTGGTAATGCGCAGGGCAGCAGACGACGGGGAAGACGGTGGCCATTGTGGTTGGAGGAGCCGCCGCTTTGGGGTTTGTAGTCATTTGTCTGCTCTTCGTCAGATCTGTATTGAAGAAACGAGACGGTAAGGGAAGCTAAGCTAAGCTAAACATTTCTGGGGTGATAAATTTTTCTCCATTTTTTTGGGGTTTTCGAGGAGCAGGAGGTATTTTTGATCTTTTGCTCTGTTTTTTTTTCTTCCTTTCTTGAACAGATTACTGAAAGAAGAAGGGGTGTGGAGCATTTTTCTTCAGTCATGGCGGACGACACGAGATTTTTTTTTTCTTTTTCTTTTTTTTGCAGTGGTGGGTGAGATTGGTAGGGGGGAGAGTTGAAAAGATGAGAGGAAAGGGTTTTTGTTTGGTGAGGAAGGAGGGAGGAATGAATGTTTTTGTGGTTTTGTATGGTTGGGCAAGCAGGGGAGAGAGAGAGAGAGAGAGAGAGAGAGAGAGGAAGGGGAGGAGATTTTGATGGCCAATTGCCGACTGCCATGTGAGGTTTCCTCCCAATATGGAGAAAAACCAGATGAAAAACTGAATAAAAAGAAAAAAAAACATTTTTACTTCCATTCTTCACCACAATTCATTCTCACATTCCTTGATTTTAGCTTGAATTTTCTTCCTTCATAATCTAGTTCTCATGTTTCAATTGGGTCCGGCACTGGTATAGTGGCATTCCCCATGTTTGATTCTTTGACTGCAGATTTTTTAAGTTCTTAAAAGATGGTCTTCAGTGTATAATATTATGAGAGGACGAATTAGAACTCGTGGATAAATTAATGCTAAAACATTGACAGATCAACACTTGTTGCAACTAGTATGAATTTAGCTTGAATTTAGCTTAGATTATAAGAGAGTTCTTAATTGGAACAACAGGTTTTTGTTCTGATATCAAATGTTAAGCTGGTATGTATGATGAAACAAGAAAAAAATGGTGATACTAACTTCACACTTCGTTGATTGTTTGGTTTCTCTAAATCTCAAAAAAAAACTGGGGAGATCGGCGAGGGGGGAGAAGTGCTGTAGCTAGGTCGAGAACGGTGTATTGAATGTATTTTTGGGTTTCTCTTCTTCCTTGGATTAAAGAGAGTTACCGAAAGACAATTTTCAGTGTATATTATGAACAAATCAAAGACATTTGAGGGCGGAGGAGGCTCTGTCGCAGCGGCGGCGGAGGATCCTCGTCTTCTTCACGCCCGGGCAGTCGCGAGCGGCGACGGAAACATCGCTCTCTACAACAGTCTCATCACTCTCTACGCCAAGAGCCCCTCCACGCTCACTTACTCCACTCTCCTCTTCCGGCAGCTCCCCCTCCCGCCCAACGTCGTCTCATGGACGGCCCTCATCTCCGCCCACGCCGACACCCCTCTCGCACTCCGCTTCTTCCTCTCCATGCTCCGCTCCCCCCTGTTACCCAACCAGCGCACCCTCGCCACCCTCCTCAAGACCTGCGCCTCCCTCTCCCTCCTCTCCTCCGGCCTCCAGCTCCACGCCCTCGCCCTCAAGCTCTCCCTCTCCCGCCTCCCCTACGCCGGCTCCGCCCTCGTCCATCTCTACTTCAAGTGCGGCCTCCCCCCCCTCGCCCGCCGCGCGTTCGATCAAATTCCTCGACCGGACGAGGTCTGCTACGCCGCCGCCATCGTGGGCCTCGCCCAGAATTCCTGCTCCGACCACGCCTTATCCCTCTTCGCCGACATGAGATCCGCCGGCGTCGGGTCGACCATGTACAGCGTCTCCGGCGCCCTGCGCGCGGCAGCCCGGACCGCCGCGCTGGAACAGACCCGGGTGCTGCACGCGCACTCGGTCGCCGCCGGGCTGGAGTCGAGCCTGGTGGTGGGGACCGCGCTGGTGGACGCGTACGGGAAGGCCGGGATGTTGTCCGACGCACGGCAGGCTTTCGAGGGGCTGCCACCGCCGGGGGCGAACGTGGTGGGGTGGAATTCCGTGATGGCGGCGTACGCGCAGCACGGCGACGCGGGGCCCGCCCTGGAGCTGTTCGACGAAATGCGCGCGAGGGGGTTCCCGCCGGACGAGCTTACCTTCCTCGCGCTCCTCGCCGCGTTCAGCAACGGCGGGGCGGCGGAGGAGGCGGAGCGGTGGTTCCGGTCGATGGAGGCGGATTACGGAATCCGACCTCGGATCCAGCACTACACCTGCTTGGTGGGCGCGATCGCGCGGTCGGGTCGGATGGAAGAGGCGCTCCGCGTCGCCGAGACGATGCCCTACGAGCCGGACTCGGCCGTGTGGAGGACCCTCCTCTCCGCCTGCGTGCTCCACCGCGACGCCGCGATAGCCGAGACCGCGAGCAAGCGGCTGCTGAGTCTCGACCCGCGAGACGAAACCGCGTTCGTCATGGTCGCGAACATCCACGCGGCGGCCGGAAGGTGGGACGGAGTGGCGGAGTCCTGGGCGGCGATGAAGGGGAAAGGGGTGAAGAAGGAAGGCGGGCGGAGCTGGATCGAAGTGAGAGGTTCTGTTCACGTGTTCATGGCGGGAGACAGAACCCACCCGCGGGCCGCCGAGATTTACGAGAAGGTGGACGAGCTGATGGGGAAGATTGGGGAACTGGGGTACGCGGAGACGTGGGAGGCGGTGCTGCACCGGGTGGAGGAGCCGGCGGAGAAGCGAAGGGCGCTGTGGTATCACAGCGAGAGGCTGGCGGTGGCGTTTGGGGTGGTCAGCGGCAGCGTTCCTCCCGGGAAGCCCGTGAGAGTGGTGAAGAATCTGAGGATCTGCAGGGACTGTCACGAAGCGTTCAAGTACGTGAGCACCGCGATTGAGCGAGAGATTGTTGTGAGGGATGTGAATCGGTATCACAGATTTGAGAACGGCAGGTGTAGCTGCAGGGATTTTTGGTAGTTTATACTGTGTCACTCTAATTTATGAAATGTACAGGCTTGACATAAGGAGGAAGATGAGATAAGAGATGGGATCATATGAGGCAGAGATAGTCCAATAAGATGAAATCAATAAAGTTATAATTCTACATGGTAGTGTATTTCTAAGAGAGGAAACTAATATGTTATTGAGCTTCACTGTTTTTTATGGTACTTTTATTAGAAAAAGTGGTATTTCACATGAAAAAGCACCACTTTTTTTGGAAGAGAGTTTTAGCTCATTCTATCCAGGGTAGTTTCAGACCTGATCAAACTCGGTGCACTTAGTGCCTAGTTTAGAGTCTTTAGACCAGTTTGCATGGCCCTTTTTCCGAGAACACTTTTAAAATCAAGGTTTCTAGAATCCTTTTCTTAATTCATATTATAAATAACCATCAAAATCATATTCACAACTTCCATCAATTAATAATTCTTAGAGAATTAACCTTTATAAGAACGAAATAACCATCAAAATCTACCAAGAACTTTCTAAAGATATCCAGATTTTGGTAAACTGTCTGGACGTGTGTCATACTTGGATTTTCTCTTAATTCAATAACTACTACCACATACACAATATTGGGATCAGTCATGATGCCGTATATTAACTTGCGAACAAGTTTTTGAACTGTACCTCTATTGTCAAGAACTGGTGAAGAATCATCAAATAGCATTTACATTCTGAGGAGTCTCTCCCAATTTGCATCTTCGTATACCTATGCCACTCAACACATCAGTGAAGTGTTTCTCTGTTCAGAAAACTGAATGCATATGTTGCTTTAGGTCACCTCAACACCCGTACGTAATGCACCAAGATCCTTGGTCTATTTGGTCTACAAATGAGAAGCCAAATACTTGTTGTACCTGCAAGACCATCACCAGACAAAATTATGTCACCAGGATAAAGAATAAGCATAAAACATCCAGCCGAACTTCCACCATCAACATAGACAGACTCACCCACTGCAGAAAACCAAACTGTAGGACCAGACCATTGACTTTTTCGTACAGGCTCTGGGTTCATATATGGCCTTCAGAAACTGATGCATCATACTTCCTAAAGAATTGCTCTATGTATACCTCCTCAGATAAGTCACCATATAAGAAGGTAATTTGTACATCAAATTGATGTCATGCCAACCTTAATGTACAAGAGAACACATTGAATTCACATGAGCCACTAGGAAGATGTCCCCCCATAATCCTCCTTGGTGATGTCCATGCACCTTATACAACCACTTTACACACCATTCCATCTCCCTTCATTAACAAAAGGGACATCGTCCACTTTTAGGTCGAGTTTTAGGCGGAGTATGTTATTTGGTCCATTATGATGTATAAGGCCCTATCAACTCTCTACAATGCCTAGTTTTTCCCACTTTCCGACTTCTACAATTGATTACAACTGTGTTACTTGAGTCTATCTTCAACAGGAAAAGACCAAAGTTTTGAATGTATTTTCCAACTTCTAGGAAGTTATAAAAACTCAATTTGGTGAGCATATCTCATTCTGTCAATGGTTTGAATTTGTTAGCTTTCTGTTCTCACAATTTTCTACTCACATGAAATGTTGCAACTAATGTGTTGATTTTTTCACCTCCAACAAAAATAAGCTCATCGAACGCAAAAACAGACATTTTTTTAAATGGACCAAAGGGGTTTTGAGGTCAAGTGCTTTTATTAGCTTTTTAATTGATCAATTGCATGTCCTCTATCAATAGGAAAAGGCTGATTCCTCTCACAGTGTTACTACCTGCTTATCGCCTCTTACAGTTAACCGCCCTCTCACAGATCAGTTTGTTTTGTTCACTGTCGAGCTTCTTTGGATGACAAACTCTCCTCAAGCTACCAGGAAAAGTATTGAATGAATGCACAAAAAGGATTTGGGGTTCATGTGACAGTTTTTATCACACTCTGTATTATCAATCCTATTCAACTGACCTGCTCCCTCAACAGAGCTTCATTCTTCTTTTCTTCTTCTTGTATTGAATGTTCCTACCGATAATATTCCAATATCTCCATCTTACCAACCACCATCTATACATGCCTTATAGGTTTATTGGCATTGACATAGACAACATCATACACCAGATATGGTAGTGCCTCCTCCTGAACAGCCTTCCATTCCCAACCATTTATCCTCTGACTTTGCCAATCCTCAGTTCTCTGATCCTAATTTACCGCTGGCATCTGCAAAGGTAAGCACTCTTGTACTCTTCATCCTTTATCACACTTTATTTCTTTGATTCTACTGCTCTACAGTTTCATCAGTTTACAATGTCCATGCCTGATATTGTCATTCCCATGTGTGTGCAGAATGATCTTTATCTCCCGAGTGAAACAAAGGTGTAGATGAGGAAATGGAAGCACTTCTTGCTCGTTATACTTGGATGCTGTTTAAGCTGCCCCTAGTGTATATGTTGTAGGTGACCACTGGGCATCACTACTAAGAATAAATTTGAGGGGCTTTGGAATGATATAAAGCTAATCGGTTGCCAAATGCTACATACAGACATATGGAATGGGTTCTCTTGAGATTTTTTTTACAGACATAAAGCTAAATGACCTATTTTTTTATTTTACCGTCATTGATTTGGATTAGTAAAGATTTCTTATTACTTTACATATATTAAGATTTATGTGAATGCATCTTGAAGTTATCATGAAAAAATTGAGATAATGACCATACCATTAAGTATGATGCCCTAAATATTGTTTTCTTAAAGATTAACATGTCAAACAAAGAAAAAAGTTTAGTCTTGTTTTCACTTATAAATAGATTTACCTAGCACCAATATCTTAATATCCTCAGCACTCAAGGTGAATGCACAACACTGGCAGAGAGAATCTTACCTAGAAAGGGAAGCACGTTAGATACCAGATCTCTTTAGTGTGGCCTTCTTCTTTTGTACCTGGCTTGCCGGCGAAAGAGGCCAAAAATTATTATGCAGACAAGGAGAAACACCTCCATGGTGACAATTATCTTCAACTCTGTAAATCATAAACCAGGATATGCATTTACTTAAATTGTTCATCTTCATAAACTCAAACCATAAAAGACGACAAATAATACCTTTTAGCTTCAGGATCAGATCGTTCCAGCTATTCCTTTTTGCCTGCAATAAATTAGTATTATCCCCATAAAATTTCATCGAATTGTATCCATCATCAATAACACTCTTGGAGGAACATGTATTTGGGCAGTTGATGCTACCATCATTTTCGTCACTACCATCACAACAATCTGTAAAATAACATAAAATGAAAGCAACCAAATTTAACCTTCACTTGAAAAGAGAATGTACTGCAGCATAAATGGTCAATTTATACGTTATCCTGGCATCATTGTCTGACATTAATTATTTTTTTGGTAATTCTCTACATTTAGCATCTTCTGAGTGCATTGCATTAGCTTTTTTAATTTTTTTCCTTCCTAGAAAAATTATCTCTAAAATGAATGTACCATCATGAAACCATCATGAAGCATTAAAGTAAAAGATCTAAATAACTAAACACAGATGTTCTTTAGTGTGATAACGTACCACAAATATGATCATTAACACAAGAAGAAAACAGCATCTGAGGCATGCTTCCAGCATTTCTACAATAGAATTTGCTTTCTGGACAAGCTGATGTTCCTGAAAAAAAGGTGGTTAAAATTAGGTAGTTCTTGATGAAAAAATACCCCAATCATTTCAATGTACTGAAAAAAGAAAGAAGTTCAATAATACCCCAATCATTTCAGAAGACAAACCATTATCCAGAGGTGTCAAAATAATATTATGCTAATGCTCATCTAGAGACAATTTCACCACAATGAGGAAGATGTGAGCCTTCAATACTGTTTGTTTACAAAACATCCATACCTAACATCCTTAGTGTGGTCACAGGTATGTTATAATTCAACTCTACCATCCTTTTTTTTATTGCTCAAACCTTTTTTTACATCTGTCATAAACACAAATCATCATAATCATTTCTGATCAATTAATTGAAAAACACGACCTATTCTATTTTCAAGCATCCTATCTCCTCTTGTTTACTTTTTAAAAAATTCTCCCACTAATGTTGAAGCCGCAATATCATCCATAGAACCTGGTGCATGCTAAGGAATCTCTAGTATTGCTAATTTTGTTATATGAATCCTCCATCATGCTTTATTATTTGCCATTGACTGGGAATCCAAAACAACCCGAAAACCACAAATATCTAAATATAACATCACTTTCTATTCTGAGCCTAACGACGTAGTGCCCTCTGCTCACACCATCGGATTACAGTAACCACTTGCAACATGTTAGAGAAAATATATTAATCTGGAAGATACCAAGGAACCTCATAAAGGTCTTGCTCCTGCCTAAAAAGATAGTTAAAATAACGGAAGAACAAATGGGTCAATATCTTAACCGACTTCAACATTTTTGTTCTCACTTCCCACTAATTTTCGATAAATATTTAAGAATGTGAAGGTGTTTGTCCTAGGAAATCTATTTCAGGAGAAAAATGAAGAATAATGTGGAGAACAATTCGGAAGGGACACTATCACCAAATTGTTTATGAGGATAAGACTACTTGTCCCGTCGCAAATGAATTCGCCTGATAATCGCACAAAAGAACAGTGAGACACGAGAAAGTAGATGAAATCGTATTGGTGTCCGTTAAAGGCGATAAGTTTTAGGGTTACCACTTACCGGGCTCGTCAGTTCCATCCACGCAGTCGCAAAATCCATCATTCAGACGGTCTCGGGAGAAAGTTTTAGACCCGTCCTTGCAAGCAATCACGGACGATCGATAATACTTCTCGTCTGCAACTCCGGTTCAATCAAATTAAACCCAGAACGTTCAGCTGGCCGTCGGGTACATCAAGCAGGAGGATACACTTGGTTACTAACGGTAAAAGAACAAAAAGAGAGAGAGACCTTGCGGTGAGACACCAAGGAGGGGTACTGCTGGGAAGCTCGAAGGCAGAGACGCTACGAGAAACAAGAGAGAAGCATGGGACATGAATCTGCTCCCCCTCTCCATGATTAGCGCTTCCGTCGCGCCTTCTCTCCTAAGGTCGAGGGAAGAAGAGTACTTTAGTTCGGGATGTCGCTTTCGCGCCAAAGTCCAAATACCAATCATGCCTTTTTGACGGGCGAAGGCGGGCCCACCACTGAGAATAGGAATTCGATTCGAGGACTCCCAAGCTCCGTCAGACCGTCTCTTTGTTTTCAAGTCAAGAAAGACATAATTCATATATCGCACGCCGTCTCATTCAATTCCGAGCGTTTCCTACCTTTTGAGTTTTGACTCCCTCTCTCCCTCTCTCTCTCTCTCCCTCTCTCTCTCTCTCTCTCTCTCTCTCTCTCTCTCTCTCTCTCTCTCTCTCTCTCTCTCTCTCTCTCTCTCTCTCTCTCTCTCTCTCTCTCTCTCTCTCTCTCTCGCCATAGTTCGGCAGGCGTCTTCCGTTCCCGGAGCCAGGAAGGTTGTACCGAATTTCGGAAAGTAAGATCACTATTCTGCACTCATCGATCGCCTCGTTTCTTCGTTTATAGTTTTCTCATGTGTTCTTCCTTTGGTGTGCCTAAAGTGTATCCCAAGGTGAAGGTGAGAGAGGAAAGCGAACCGGTTGCCGTCGAAGACGACAGAAGCGACCTCGGCTTGAAGGCTTTTGGATCTCTCCTTCAAGGTATCGATGCTTTGCGTTCAATCGGAATCTTGTTGTTTGCTGTCTACTGATTGATTTTGTTCTGGTTGGAGTATTTCGAGGTTTTGTCTCGTCGAAAATATTGCTCCTCAATTGATGTCGCGATGTCATCAAGATGAGTCTTTATTTTCGACCGATCCTAATCAATCGAACATCGAAAAGATTGTTAGTAGCGGATTTGAAATAGCTGTAAAGTTATTATACTCTCGTCTTTTAACAACGAAAAGAAAAAAAAGAGGAGAGATTTGTCTGCTCGAATCATCCTCTGATCCCTGAGATGTTATCATATTTTAATTTGAGAGACCTTTTTGGATTTTGATCAGGAAAAAAAAAAAAAAAGTAATTTGAACCTGATACTAGGCCTGTCGAGCAGTGGCTTGTGCAACTTATGTTGAGTTTATTCATAGGAAATAGAGATATGGTCCGTACTGAATTTAGCGCACTACTGTTTGATTTAAGGTTCTGATTCATTTCGTTCTGTTTCTAAAAGAATCGGCTACTCTGCAGCAACGTTAACCTTCCTGGATATATTAAGCGTTGATGTTTTTGCTGATAAAAAGCAAAAACATGAATTAGAGCATCTAGATCATGAGCAAACCTTGGGAAAAGAAAAGTAGTGGGACAACTTCTTGCATAGAAAGGACTTCTTCCTGCCTATAAACAGATCTTCACATTATTGAATAAACTGCCATATTTCCTCTTTCCATAAGTGTCAAGTTTCAGTCGCACAAGTTCTGTTTACAACATGACATGCACAATTTAATAGAACCTGTTAAGTTTAGTTTTCTCAAACCTGAAGATCAAATGCTTTGAGATCTGTACATGCAACTTCTTTGAGACTCCTTCCATCGGTCTCTGGAATTCTTACCTGCTGCCATTGAATATTATGCACTGGAGCTGTACGCTTGCAGTAGCATTGGATCTGTAGACTATAATTGTTTAGTGGCAATTTTCCTTATCAGTGTGTGCCTCGTGGATAGTGGACTTCGAATCAGGTAGCGCATTTTACCATCGAAGTCCCTTTGGCCCTTGAGATGCACACATTATGATCATAGATTACCTTCTTCTTTCTATACCAGAATGTGTCAGCTGAATCCGGGCAGAGTGTTTCTGCTTCTGAAACAGCATTCCATGTACTCATGGCAAATCTAATTTCTTCACAGAAGATGAACATACAGACAACTCCACCACTCCAGCACTTGCCAGAATTCCTGAGTCTTATGTCCCAAACATGCCGATGCCTTCCACTGCTATAAAGAAAGGTTTGAACTATGAACTTCTTTTGTCTTTTTAATTGGGCGTCATTTGAATGAATTTTACTGGGGATGTCTTTTTACAGGAAACAAGAGCAAAGAATTTGCTCAGCATCGAAGCCCGCCCTCGCTGTTGATGGAGAAAAACAACAAATCAGCCGACGAAGATGACGAAGATAGACCTAACATCAGAGCCAGTCCAGTCCCAAGGCCACGCGCTGTCTTATCTAGTCCTGGTATAATCTAAAACCTATAAATCCTTCAAATCGTTTCCCTGTTTCAGTCATGAATTTACCTCAAAGGGACTCTACTTAGGTTAATTCTAATATTTGCATCATCTCAGATAACGACGGATTTGTTGGAAGTAGAAATCGGTTGCCAAGAGGAACACAAACGACCCTAAAGACAGGTGGTTTTGATCAGAAAATGCTCACAAAAGGTCAGCCAGGCCAGCCTAAAAGTCTGAAGATGGGAACCCCCAGAGTCATGGCGGAAGCAGAGAACAATGATCACAAAGCTGCGAAGCCAACCCCAAGTGGAAGAACAAGGGTGCTGAGAGAAACTCAGAACAAGAGCAAGTCCAAGCACGAGAATATAGACGCCGAGCATCGAGCAGAGAGGAGAGTGAAACCAGCGCCTTCTTGGAAATAGAAACTTCACAGCAGCTCAGTACAGCTAACTAGCAAACATTTGAGCGAAAGTAGCATAGTATCGCTTTAGAAAGGGAATGTGAGTTGTAACATGAAGTGTAATATTTTCCCATAGAACAACGTACACGCACTAATTTAACATATTATGTCATATACGAATTAAATTACGATTGCCCACAAATGGTACATCTTACGTCCCATTTTTAGAACCAGTACAAACAGTTGTCTCTAAGATCAATCTTGAGATTCATCAATCTCAAGATACGTGACTGAGAAATGAAGCTACCAAAAACCGATTATCTACTTTTGAGGCCATTAAATTAACACAAAAAAGATAAATCCTTTAACCCGCTTTCCTCGCAGTCTAGCAGGAGTACTACTAGATTAAAGTACTTTCACATCAAAACTTCAAAATAGATCCATACGATAAACATTATGACTGTGTACTCTCAACAGATGTAACAAAACAACCCGTTCAATGATATCCTAGTCAGACAAAACAAAACTCAGCTCCAGATCAAAGAGAGAATCAACTAATTTGAAGAGGCTGCAGCAGGTTTCCTCGGTGCTGCTTGGGTTCCTGTTGAAAAAAATTCATACAACGTTTATAGGGCAACGAGCAGCTATCATATAGAAATGTTCAAAAGAAAAAAAAAACAAATTTCACCTTCTCTGAAACCGCTCTTGAACCTCCTGGGAACATGTCGAAGATACCTCATCCTCCCAGTTCCTGTTGTTTTCCTCCTAATTGCCTTCACGCTCCAGTTATCTGTTTCAGTAAATTCAAACATTTAAAATTTATGAGCCTTCATTATGAACATTTGGTAGTAGAAGGCTATCAAAACCACATACTTTTCTCGTCATAAACCCCATGAACAGTCATGCCACTGACAGGAAGAAGCATATCATAAGCCTAATACAAAATAAGCCATGAAACAAAGTAAAGCATACAGTGATGCTCTACATAAATGGAAACAAAAAATTGTCTCAATTTAGATACTACTGTCTTGAAGATGCAGAATACAGTTCTCCTCACTAACCCCTTGATACAGTTCTCGTTTAATAACTAAACAGCATTTTTCTTTCTCATTGGCTGAAAAGCAGTTCCACTGCCAAGACCTCAATACCGTCTCATATGCAAATTAAACAGTAAAATTTTAACTTATATTGACTGCCTATGAACCTTTCAAATTATCTTCAACTGGACATCTGTCTCAGAAAAAGATATGAACAAGGAAGTTCTCCATGCTTAGCAGAGCAACATTTCTTTCTTATTAGCAGCATGTGAAAATATTTATTTCTTCTTTAAATCATCTTCAACAGGAACACCTGTCTCAGAAAATGATATTTAGAGGAGATACAACAAAAAACACTGCAAGATTTATTTTTCATCCATATCAGAGAGGAGTAAACTAGTAACTAGTTGGTTACTGGAAAAATCCAACAGATGGCAAGATTAACAAAATAACGAAATTTTGCATACATATATTTGACACCAAACCGAACCACCTCTTTTCCCTTCTCTCCAAATACTTTGGTTCCCAACAAAATTTTAGCAGTACAAACAGTGAATAATGGATCACAGCTCTGGCGCATTCATAGAAAGAAGGAAAACAAGTAAGCCTATAACATTCCCGACTGAATATTATGACACTGACCGAATAGAAGTAGACCAAGTAGAAACGACACTAGCCTAGGGCTTCTTCTAATACCCCATAGAAACCAACTCGACCTCCCCACAAAATAAAACTTAATAAAACAGACTCACAAACACAGATTGATGAGAAGACAAAAAAGCAAAACAGAATACGAAATCTTTCGAGAATAAATAAGTAAAAACACATAATTTACAACTTACACTTCCGGATTCGGCTCGCAGGGTAACCGCAAGAAGCGCATCGGCTCTTCTGGAGGTGAAAACTCCGACGACCGCAGCGGACGCAGAGGGTGTGAGTCTTGTTCCTCCTCTTACCAAAACTTCCCGTACCTTTTCCCTGAAACAATCAACTTAATATGAACTTCAAAACCAAAAGCCGAAAAAAAAAAAAAAAAAAAAAAAAATCTTTCGGAAACAAGTTGCAAAGAATGCGATCACAGGAACTAAAACTTCCCGGAAACCGAGAAATCACTCACCATTTCGACGTTCGAGCAGGTGTTCTCCGCAGTCGCCCCTTGGAGTTGAAGAGTAGAAGAGACGGCAGACCTCTTCTGCTATCCGAAACCCTAACGCATGTAACCACTCTGCTGAGCTTCTTAAAAAGGTGCGTTAAATTACAGAAATAGTCATAAGAAACCAACAATTGTCAAATTCGGGGCCATTTTTATGAACGTACGTATTGGGCTCGGCGGTTCTTAATACATATCGAACTCGGCCCAATCCAATAAGGCGAAACGGGCCGATCCGACCTGTATAGGCAAAACCTGACTCGGGCTCAGTAGATGGGCCGTAAGGTGTCTTAAAAAATAATCATTAACAACTAAGGTAATGCAACTAAAGGAGATGAATTTAATCTAAGTGTCTCCTCCCCCGTCGGCCCATGTACTGAGTGTCTCCTCCCCCGTCGGCCGTCGATGAAATGAATCGGAGCGCGAGGAGTACGCCGACAGGCCGAAACCTTTGACGACAAGGAATAAATCGCGTGTCGGGGTGAAGGAAGCGGTTTTCCGGTTGTTGTTCGTCGCGGATTCTCTCTGCATCGAGATTTTGGTTTTTCACTTTCGTCTCCGGACTGTCGTGGAAAAAAGGGAGGAAGGAGAAGGGAAAGTGAAAAGCTAGGAACGGATCAAGGTTTGTTTTCGTAAACTGGATGCTTCTTCTGCGTTGTCCTCGAAACGATGAGCTATTGGAGAGAGAAAGTGGCAGACAAACTCTCTCGCATCCTCGCGGATTCTCCTTCGTCTCCCTCGCATGTGGCTAGGGATTCTCCGGTTGTTCGACCGGAGCCTCAGGTACGGCTGCCTTGCCTGCATCTTACGGCAAATGCAACTCATGTAAATCAGATTTGTCGGTCTTTTAAAAAAAATTATAATAATAAATAAATGAAGTTTTCGTTTGCTGCTTTTTTACTTTTTTTTTTTTTTTTTTCCATAGTTGTTGTGTTCCGTGGAACAATTGGTGATTGGAGGTATTTTGCTTTTCGCTTGTGCCTCCGGGTGGTTTAAGAAGTTTGGGTGGATCATTGATTCTGGTTTATTTGTTCTATTTTTTTTTGTAAATTGAGGAACTTATTCGCAATGACGAATGAAGCTTTCGAAGGGAATATGGAGTCGTACGCCGTAACATAGCTGCGACATCTGCGAAAAAATTTTGAGTTTCCGTTAAAAAAGAGACCCACGTCCGAGTGTTCCCCCTCACCTGGCTAGCATTTGACTTGGTTCCTATAGTGATGAGCTGAACAACGCTGTCTATACAATACTGAAGTTCGATCCTCTAAATTTTTATATTTTTTCCCTAGATTACTTTGAGATATTGCTAACATGAAATCACATTTGCTAGAAACATAAAAACAAAATTTTTGCTTAAGGAATATCGACATTAAGTTTCTGAATGATTGAGATTACCTGAATAGCTTAGTTGAAAGTTGGAAAAGTAGTTTGAGGATGTTACTTTAGGTCATCTAATTCACATAAAATACAAGAGCTCCTTGTTTTGACAAATCTTTGTAGGTTTGGATCTGTTTCGAGCCATTAATCCTTCAGGAAGACTTGTGTTGTTTGTCATTTTGTTAAATTAAATATGGAGGATGTAGATACCTATTTGGATTCTCGTGCTGGTCTATTTTCTTAGCTCTTTATGTGTTAATGATTTTCTTCTTTTGAAGTCTACATTGCCTCTGCTACACTGTCACTATAAGTGAAGATTTTACATTTTCAGGGCCTGCCTATGCCAACTGAGGAGTTAAATCGGCTTGAATCTCATTCTTTCTCATCACTCATTTCATCGTTCATCTCTATAGGAAGAAATGATTATAAACCAAACCCATCTAGGCATTTGAGTGATACTTCACGATCGTCTATTCATTTGGTGCCGAAGAAATGGAGAAACCGAAAACATTCTTGGAAAGAAAGACCTCCAGAAGAGATTCCTGAATCTGCACGTGAATGTGAAACCTATGAGGTCCCCGAAATTTGTGATGAAGACCTGGAACCTGAGTCTGAAAGGGACAGCACCGAGTCTGACAAATTTGAAGAAGCATTAGGTTCTCCTAGTTTATCCAAGTGCATCCCTGATCTAGCAGATGAGTCTTCATTCATATCGCCAGATTTATATGAGTTTTTGCAGTCTTGCCTTCCTAATATTGTTAAGGGGTGTCAGTGGGTGTTGTTGTATAGGTAAGTTAGTGTTGTGATATCCAATTTAATCTTATTTTTTGCTGGTGATCTTGCATCCTTATATGTTAACTCTCTGTTCAAATGAAGGGCAGTACGGCCAGACATGGTATATCACTTCGTACACTTCTACGTAGAAGTGCTACTCTTCCAGGACCTTGTTTGTTGGTGAGTTGGTTTATTTCAGAGGCTTATCTTTTGCCTTTATCTTTTTTATATATAATTTTGTGAGAATCCAATAGTTGTGTCATTTTCAGTCACTGTATGTTTTGGATAACTATTATTTTGAAGAAAGACAATCAATGTGGAAATTTACTATGAAAATATTGTCTTTCTAGATAGTTGGTGATGGTGACGGTGCGGTGTTTGGTGGGCTTTTAGAGTCACCTCTGCAAGCTACGGCGAAAAGAAAATATCAAGTATGTCTTCCTTTCTTTTTAAGTTTAGGTGTGAATTGCTAGATTGAGGTGTGAATTGCTAGATTGTAGTGTGTGAGCTATGAATTTAGTTGTTTCATCACGAAATTCATTTTGTGTTTCAGGGAACGAATCAAACATTTGTTTTTACCACAATATATGGTGCTCCGAGGCTTTTTAGAGCAACTGGTACTCTTTCATTAACACCGCTATTTGTCTTTGAAACGCATGTGGCAACTTACATATCCAGAGCTATCTTGTGTTTTGTTCAATCTGATTGTGAATGTATGTAAAAGGAAATTTAATGAGAAAGCATTTCCTCGAGAATAATAAAAGGGATTTATTACAGATGAAATTTTGAGTGCATATCACTAAATTGTACATTTTGATTCAAATCAGCACCCTTTCAAAAGAAATTATAGTTTATATTTTCTTCTGTTCTAAGCAAGTTATATATTTTAGATATATTTGGAATATATCCTGGTCTTAGGCTCCTACAGGGACCATTGATCTAGTGCCAAATGCATCTGTTACAATTCATTGCAGACCAATGTATCCCTTTTGTTTGATGTAGGTGTAAATAGGTACTACTATCTTTGCCTCAATGACATGTTGGCATTTGGTGGTGGCGGCAACTTTGCGCTATGCTTGGACGGGGACTTGTAAGATCTTTGTTCTTTTCGTCTTGTGATCTAGTTTATCCGTAAATGATGAGATAACTGAACATCTATCCTCTCTCATGGAAAAGGTTACGAGGAACAAGTGGGCCATGTGACACCTTCGGTAATTTATGTCTGGCTCACAGTCCGGAGTTTGATTTGAGGAACGTCGAGGTACTGCTTGATGCTTCTTTTGAATGCCCAGAGTTTCTCCTCTACACCACCAATTTGTAACATCTGATGTGGTTTGGAATTATCTGCTTACATCAAGGGTTTATTCATGCAGTTGTGGGGCTTTGCACATACCTCGCGGTACCTTGCTTAGTTGAAGGCGACATCAGGAGCTGAGGTATCTTGGATTAATTTATCAATTTTCAATTCTTTATTGTTTTCCCTGTTAAATCAAGGGGACCTTGTTAGTATGACTCTAAATTGTATCCTATGCTCAACGCTCATATACGCCAGTCTCGGGCATCTCTTGTCCGATGTGTTCTATTGTTTTTCTCGGACAAAAAAATTAAAAAAAAAAAAAAAAAAAAAAAATAAAATAAAATGTTGCATTACTTTCAAGGGATCCCACACGGGGGGGATGTTGTTAATGAAAATTATCAATAACCATCAGAGTTGCAGAGGACATGTTTATGAGCTATTAGGGAGAGCTGTGATAGCTTCTTTGATATGTTTATATGAACTAGTCTTTCCACTTAGGTGGTACGAATTTTAGGGGAAAAGCGTCTGATGCATGATCACATTTGTTGAAGAAAAAAAGCAGGGAAACTTTCTGTAAGATGAGTTTGCTCAAACATATTTCTTGATTGAACATGCAAGTGGAAAAACGTTCAATTATTTGCCTCTTTGCGGAGAATGAGGCATGATAAAAGGTAAGGAAAATAAATGGCTATGAGTTACGTTTACACTTATACCCATTGGATCGGATCTGGACCCAAATGTTGAATCCGTATCTGTATCTGAAGAAAGGGCGTTCGAAACTGGAATGGAAATGAGCGAATTCGTATCTGCCAAATATCCATATGCGGAACTACATTAAAATTACTCTTTAGTACTTTTATAGCTTTTAACCATTTAAAGACTGTATTTTTCAGACACGTAAATATTTTATATAGGTATTTTTCTTAGTTTTTTTAGTTTGCCTCGTCAGCTACATGACCAGAGAGAGAGGAAAGAACAATGAAAAGCCTGTGTTGTTAAAATCATAAAAATTATCAATCCAGCAACAATGAAAAGCCTGAAAATAATTTATGAAATTGCTAATTTCTCTTTGTTGCCATAGCATTACAACACATTCTAATTGTTCATGTTTTACAAGATTTGCTACAATACCACCTGATAATCCACTCACGGACCTTCAAAAATTAATAAGGGCACCGGTCCTCGAATTAAAGGTCAACCTGCAAACATATTTCAAAGGGCACATGCGGGTTTTATCCTAATCTTCTAACATACTACCAGGTAAAGGTAAACCGTATATCCGGAGATTCCGATCCATGGAACCCACAGCCATAAAATTTGCATCAGGACCAAACTTGACAGAGGTCACTTTGCCTGCATTTAGATGAACAACAAATATACAAGTGAGATAAATAGACAGTTAAAGAGTAAGAGAGAGAGAGAGAGAGAGAGAGTGAGCCAATGAGAGAGAGAGAGAGTGAGCCAATGAGAGAGAGAGAGAGAGAGTGAGCCAATGAGAGAGAGAGAGAGAGAGAGACCTGTTCCTGATAGATCTTCAAATCTTTTGATAAGATTCCAATCTTGTCTGACACTACCAGTTTGGTAAACTCTGCAGCAAGAATGCCAATGATCAAGAAATCTAATGGTGGTGAAAGTTTGGTACTTATCTAGAGAAACACAACAAAATTTCTTTACCCAATCATTCAGAAAAGAAGCAACAGATGGTCCATGAAAATTTATATGGTTTTCAAGGCAAAGCTTTCAGTTGAATTCCACCCTCGGTAAAGAAAGACATAACACCAAAACAGAAACATCCAAAGAATAAGACAGGAACCAAAGCCAACCACAAGAATCCTGTCTGTCACGACGACCACGTCTCGGTTGTAAAGGCCCTTTTTACTCGCCACACCCCTCCCACCGAGTTCATTTATAGAGTGACAGTTATGGCAGCAGTTCCAATCCCATTAGTTAGAAAAAGATAAACAACTGCAGCCTCCCACGCTCACAAGGTAACCCACTCTTTTTTCCCCCAAGACAGGAAAGAAGCTCCTTATAACCATCATGCAGAACTAGAACAATGGTGAAAAAAAATGAGGGCCACACCGGCATGAGCAGTTAGGAAGAGTAGCAACAGCACAAATGGAGCCCATCTGTCTTGTGTTCCATTTGCACAAGGAAGGGTATAGTGACACTGTCATACAGAACAAAGCTCCTTCCCCTCCATGCAGACAAAAAAGGATAAAGAGGGAATCCTCCCTCCAAAACGCCCTCTAAAGAAATTTTTTTGAGTCTACACTTCCAAAGAAATTTTTTTCAGTCTACACTTCCGCACACATGATAACTGGTACTTGCGGGTCCTCTTGCTGGGTCATTAAGCGATCATTAGTGACTACAAAACCTATTTAATCTGTTTGAGTCTACAAATACATGGTCTTCTGCTAAAAAACAAAAAGCCTCTTTTTCCAACAAATACCATCTATTTCTCCGACCAAAATCTTGTCCATATTCATGGTTCCTCCGATCAGACCAAATTTCTGGTTTCCAGGTTGACAGATCTGCTTCTCTTGTGAATAAGGGTAATTTTTAGAAATTTTGGATCCGTAAATCCTGAATATTTCGTGTTTGCTCAATCATCATCTATATATGCAGGTAGAAATTCCACATGCCACATGCAATTTAAAATTAGCCTTTGACCAAATCACTACAAAGACACTTCCACCAAAAAAAAAGGCGAAAAATATAAAAAATTAAAATTTTTAATCACAAGAAATTTACCTTAAATCAGAACCAACCGTTGCAAGATAATTGCCACTATGATCAAATTCCGCTGCAAGAAACATAACCAACGGCATCAATGCCTTATTTCTAAGGACTAAAAGTATTTTTGACATTAGCAAAAACACTGGCAAAACAGTCATGAGTCGTATTTAGGATTCAAACATTTAGTAAACAAAACAAAACAAAAAAAGTTTGTCAACTCATTCCATGTTTTTGAATGCTCCCTCACGCAAATACCATTCCACCCAATACCTCAGGTGAGACCCAAAACATTTCTATTTTTTCCACCCATTTACCAGCTGGTCAACAGGTAAACACAAACAGGAGCGAGAGAATCTCGTGTTCTATCAAACAACATGAAATCCTAGTAAGCAACCCATCCTAGAATGAAAACCTAATTAAAGTAGCGAGCGGGAAAATTAAAGGCTTGGTGATCGAATTGTATGGCTTTCAGAGGGAGATAACATCAAATGTGAGAGAACAAAAGAAAATTCTCCCAAATTGATCCAATTGCCTAATCACAAATCTATACCATGAAACCACTTCCTTGCTACTTTTGAGATATTCTCCGGGACTAAGAATTATACTCAATCCTCATATTGCAATCCGCTCAGCCTTTACATCAAATCAAAAAAGTTCTGAAAACCCAAACAGAACACAACATAACTAGAGTCACAGAAAGGAGTAGGAACAGAAAAGAACCATGAACCTAAAATTTTATTGCTAAGGCAACTATCAGATTTTACTGAGAGCACCACACATTGGCAACCTGCTGTCTTGGCTTAAAACTTCACTTAAAAGAATTTTTAATCTTCAATTGTGTGTTTTTAACTCCCACACCACTGAGTTGTTGTTCAAGTTCACGAAATAACTCTTTAACTATTGAGTAAAATCGTAATTCTTGTTTTCTATTGGATTAATTTAACTTTCCTCTTTTTTTTCTTTCTTTTCTTTCTAGTGTAGCCTTTTCGCATTGCTGAAGTCTAGGCAATCCAGACTTTAAAAGCAGTGTACAAATACAAAAGTCAAGAAGCATAGATACAAGTTTCCATTTGAAATTGATAACCCCCTTGACTGCATAAACCATATAAAGTATGGTGACAAAAGTCTATGCAGCATAAAAAAGCTGAACCATGTCCAGACCAGTTGCATACTTTTTCTTACAGGAAATGAAATGTTAGATAAGTACCTGCATATGTTTGCACATCTTCATCTTTGGAGAAGTGTCGGAAGATCTTCAACTTGCGAAGGTCCCACAATTTAACGCCATCATGAGCAACAGTCTGATAGAATTGACCAATATATTAAGGAATAGAGCCAAATAAAAGCACAAGCATTAAGATCCAGCAAAAATAACATTAAAGCCTGGTTTTAGATAAATGATACCTACCGCAAGGAAATAACCATTTTCAGAAAATGAGATGGATGTGACAGACCCCTCAATCTGATCAAAGTTTGCAACATTTTGCTGGAGATGCATAATAATGAGAAAATCAAATTATAAATGCGCTGGAAGATATAAAACACATAAGTCAATTAAAAAAATGCGAACATTACTTGAGACTTCACATCCCAAATTCTGACAAGGCCTTCAGTGCCAGTTCCAAGGATAAGACCATCAGGATGAAAAGCAGCTGATGTGTAGCCCTTATTTGCAGAATCCTCGTCCACAGAAACCTGAATAGCCTCCATTAAATTCAATAACTCAAAAACCATGAAACGTGTACATGGTAGTAGATTTTGGTGCAGAGGAGAGGAACCTGAGAAAGACATAATGCTGAAGCCAAATCATAGAAGCACCACGTATTATCAAGAGAAGCTGTTACGAAGTATTTATGTGTCGCATGGACTGAGACAGCTTGGACCTGGCAGATTCCATCACTCTCAAATCAAAACATAAAAGAGAGAGAGAGAGAGAGGGAGAGAGAGAGAGAAAGAAAGAGAGAGAGGAGAGAGTGGGAGGAGAGGAGGAGAGGGAGGAGGAGGAGAGGGGTAGAGAGGGAACAGGAGGAGAAGGAGAGAGGAGAGAGAAGGAAATAAGCCAACCTCTGCAGTGTGATCCTTCAGTACATGTCGCATGGTGTAGCTTCCTTCAGTAGAGCCTTGCCATAAGCGCACTGTCTGCACCATAGTAAAGTAAAAAATGACGATAAGCAACAAAATACACAACAAAAAAGCTCATGAAGTGGAATTGCAAATCAAAGCTACAGAATCACAAAATAGTGAATCGTGCGACAGCTAAAGATAATATACACTTTTTGTAACCTAAAACTAAAATAAAATAAGACAAATTAAACTACTGACTCACCTTATCAGCTGAACTTGAAATAAAAATCTCATCCCGGGGAACAAACTTAACACAGGTAACCTTCTTGGAATGACCCGTAAGTGTCGATAAGATCTGACCAGCTGCTCGGTCAAATATCACAGCATTTGAGTCAACCCCACCAGTTGCAATTATATCCTGAAGCATTATGTATTGATAACACACAGTTATAAGATATGCATTGGGCAACTTTCTTTATAAGCATTGGTATCTAATTCTGATTCATAACAGAAAAATAGAAGCAGCATATTCGACAAATAAGCTGCAAATGAGTTTAACAAATATTTACCTTAGATGGATGGATATCAATTGATAAAATACCCGGCTTGCTAGTTTTGTGAAGAGGATGACTAGATATTTGGGTGAAACGTCGTAGGTCATCAACAGCCATCAAAGACTCCGGAATCTGTTTCAAAACACAAAAGCACATGTTAGAGATACAATCAAAGTGTCATGTCCTATATAATAATAGAAGTAGCCATCTGAATCCAATTCAGAAAGTTCATTCAAGTTATAATTAAAAAATCGAAACTCCAGTATGTTCTCTGATCCATATGAATTGCTACATTAAAAGATGACAGTTGAAAAGTTTTCAACATATAACCGCAAGTGTACAAGAGTTAAGAGTTCATTTATATTTTCTGATTCTGGGAGTTTAACACTCATATTGTACTAAAATTTCTATGGAAGGAGAATCAGTTTTAGGCACAGCCTACAATTAGGGTTTTCTACCACTTTCTCATCTGGAAAGCTGTTTAGCTATGAGGATTTTGCATTCACAGCATACCAGAGGAGGAGGGATTTTCCACACTTAGGCCTCTCCCCTGGGGTCCTGCCCAAAGCCACAGAAGAAAGAGTAGGGGTAAAGCCACAATGGGGACTCTATGAAGGTTCCTATTTCAAATCATGGTGTGTCCCTTATTACACTCAAAACTTAAGAAAGGAAAAGGAAGGCTCAGCTTCTTCGTCTGTCAGGCATAGAGTTACCCTTCAATACTTTTTTCTTTGTTTTCAGACAAGGACTCCACCCACCCCCATGCTATTCCATTCTAGCTAAATTTTTCAAAAATGCAGGTTCTCCTGCCCTCTTACAGTGGGAAAGAGTGGGTCACTCAACAGTTTCAGTTCAGAGATGACAAAATGGGAAAATAAAAATTTATCCCTTTTTCCAGAATTTGTTTCAGATGTCAAAGAAAGAAAAGAAATTCCAGACAGTAGCAGAAAGTAATTCCACTTTTAACTTAACTACATGAATTCCATATAGTTTTGAAAAATTAATTCCACTTTTAACTACTCAAACTGAAGAATTACTACTCCTCTAGAACTAAATTTAATAGTACATGAACTCCTAACACACTGACGCCCAAAACAACAGTTATAGTTGTTCAAGAGACCATATGGAGAATTTCAAATATGTATTTGTATCCCTAGCAAACAGTAGAAGCACCTTTGCATACAAACTGCATAAAATATAACAATTTTTTAACCAGAGGAAATTTTTATTGCTCTGAAAAAATATTTACAAGTAAAACATAGGCATAAAATACAACAGTGCCGATGTAAAAACTTTTGGGCATCACCAACATAAAAACAGACCTGTCTCTTTTTCCGTTGGGCAGAAAGAGCAGTATTGCAGGCTGTAAGTTCATCAATGATTGCATCTGAGACACCAGGTCGTGGGCGCTTCCCACCTGGACCCATCTCCTCATCCTCAGCAGCTGAAAATACAAAATCAAAGTGCTTATGAAAGTGTCTGGAACAAAAAATCATGCACTAAAAACATTAATGCCATGTGAGAGAAGCAGAAACCTCTTTTTCCATTGCTAACCACCAAAGAATTTGCTACAGCAGCAGTTGAAATAGGAATTTGTCTATCTGCTTGAGCTAAAAGTTCTCTTGCTTCATCTCTCTCCTTTTTAATTCTAGCTATAACACGACAAGCAGCATCATGCTGAAAATAGACATAAATTTCAGATAACAAGCCTTGGTTACTGACATTCATAATTGAAATATGATTATGTGTATTTTTTCTAAACAGATAAACTACTACCACTCTCATTTTATTTTTTTCTCTTTTTTTCTGAAACCTTGTCAAAATATTCGAAATACTTTTTTTACTACCAACATGCATATTTTCTTTTTAAAAGCAACTCATATGAATTGCTGCAATAATAATAATAATAAAAGCACAAATGGACTGACCACATTCAAACCCTGGAGCTCTTTAAATTTTTTAAAATTTATGAATTAACCACCTTATCTTGATATCCAATTCAAAGATTTTAAACAGTTGCACACAAATCCTGACTGTTGGTTTTGCCCTGAGAGAGCATAGAATATATCAAGAGAAAAGCATATGTAAGTACAAGGAGAAAATGGTAAAAAAGAAGGATGCAAAACAATGATAATTACAAGCACCTGGTATAACGCATGACTAAGCTCTTGTCTTGCAGTGTGTAACTGCTGCTCCAATGCAAAATTAGATAGCATGAGAGCATCCCATTCCTGCAGAATCAGAGAGGGCATATCAGCACACCATCTGCATTACTGAATCAATTTTGACAAGGACACTTTTGATTGGGGTTATTCAAACATTCCAACAATGAACACCAGTTATAATTATGAAGAAGTAAACAAAAACAAAAATGTCACCAATCTGGTTCACTAAGTCAAAATAAAACTAGTTCTCTTAAGCTCATGAAGCTTCAAAGTTTGTACACAAGAATTATCAGATATAAACATTGTAAAATTGGGTTGTTCTGGAATTTTACAAAAATATAAAAATACTTCAATAATAAAAATAAAGGCTGGAAGGCATGAAATGCCCCTGAGAAACAGCTATAAAAAATGACAACAGACAAATAGAAATCAGAAAGAAAGTACGTTTTGAGCCACTAACATGCAATGGTACTCTACATCCCAAATCAATTTAGATTATATAATAAACATTTGGGGAGGGGGAAGTAAAGAATGAAGATAGCTAAGGCTGAAAGCAAGCGCATCTTCTTGATTCATCTATTGAACAGTAAAATGTAACCGTCATGAAAATCAAAGAGAAGAATAAAAGACGTTAAAGCTCAAAACTTTGACCCTAAATACAACATATGGAATCTTAAATTTTCATTACCTTGCTTATGGCACTGCTGCCAGCAAGGTCATAAAACCTTTAGAAGAGACCATTCTGTCCTTTTTTCTTGTTTTGTTGATTTCATAAATTTCCAAACTGTTCAGTTAGCTGTTATCATAGCCCAGATCTGCTAAAGCGCACTTTTGCACAAGATCCACAGCATTGATTCCTAAAGTGTATTTTATTGATGGTCTACAAGGTATAGTTCGGTCTTATATATTGCATTCAATTTCATAACACTACATATATGGAACACTGGTAACGTAAAGCACACAGTAGAATTCTCCTCCCATGATGAAATGAATTTTTCTTTACTTTCAAAAAAGATAACAAGTAAAACAAGGCATACTCCAAGAAAAATTTAAGGAACCAGACAATATATAAAACCTCAGATCCGCAAAAACGTAATTCTACATACGTTTTGGAACATCCCAAGCAACCCAGGAATGCTGGCAGCTTGCAAGGGTCGGGGCTTCACAGCCTGCATGAACAGGAATGCAATTGAGCAGCAAAAACTATAAAAGAGGAAGAAAATTAGAAAAGAAATTTTAAATAGATGAAAGAGAAAATTTCAAGATGTTAACCTTGTTTGTCTTAACTGCAACGATGTCATCCATGCTAAGTGGCTCACCCGTAACGGGGCATTTTCCATAGTCCTAACAACATAGGCACTTCCAATTAAGTTATCTCCAAGATAATCAAAAGTACTGTATTCAGTAGAAAAAAAAAAAGACCAGCCAGCAAAGAAAGTAACCGACCGCTATATGCCGCTCGACCAGTCGTCTCTCGTAGAGAAGCCCCGACTTCTTCGAAACCACCGGGTCCTCCGGCGCTTCGCCGGATACTACGACCAGAAAGATAAAAACAACATTAACAACAAATGAAAAAATACAGAACACAAATGCTGCGAGCAAGGAAGTGGAAATACATTTTCGAAAGAAACATAAAAACTACAAATCACGACTTCCGTTGAACGAGAGTAAAGAAACTCACTAGCACAGATCATTTTTTCCAAAAAACCTAGGGCTTCAACAAGCTCTTCCCGTCTTCGTAGACAGTCGAGACAAAAGCCAGAACTTTAAACGACTGACAGAAGCGGGAAGGAGTAATGGAGCGACTCCCTGCAACCTAGGAAGAAAGGACCCAACTTCCGGCTGCAGATTGAGCGGCAGCGTAGAGAGCCGCGAGTTCCGAAAAGGGTTTTCTAACCGTGGGAAAGGGTTTTAGTCTACTCGCGAAGTCGCTTCTGTGGAACATGAGAGTTGGATCGGGTAGCGTCGATTCAACTTAATAAAGTTAGAATAAGGAATGAAAGAGAAAAAAAAACACCTAACTGATAAGCACCCTTCAGATAATAATATATTAATATTATAATTTTAAAAAATAAAATAATAATAATAATAATAATATATACAAACAATAAAAATAAATAAATAAATAAATAAATAAATAAATAAATAAACTGATTTGGTAGATTAATTATATGAAATGAATGAAACCCAATAAAATAGATAAGCTTCATTGATTATCTAAAAAGGACCTAATGATACCCTTATAAAAACTAAACCTTGGGCCTCCTTGCCATTACTCTTGCTTGCCTCTATTCCATTACACTTGCTTATAGTACAAAATAATTAGGAATAAATTGCCACTAAGAAAGCATCATCTTATTCTTATATATACCATGGAAAAATTTGGAGTTTCACTCCATCAAGTTCATCTGCCAAAGTTAGGAGGTTATATTTTGAGTAATTATGTTTACAATTGTTAAACTCTAGCACCTTTGATTGGTTATAAATTTAAATGGGTGAAGTAGAAAAGGCACAAGACGAGGAGAAAATAAGAGAAGCTAAGGAGGTAACCTTGGGTGACTAGTTTGGGGGGGGTGTAACAGGCCGGTACTTAGAGAAACCCTAAGCCCTAAACTTATAAACTAGTCTTCTTAATCCTATTAATATTCGGTATAGTGTTACACGATATACCGCTACACAGAGGTTATTTTTCATGTACATTTTAATGTTTTTAAGAGCTTGCCAATGTGAGAGTTATGGATGATGCATTAATTAGATAATTGCAGGACATAATTGAAGATTGAGAATATCATCTTGTAATTTTCCATTAAGAAAGACATGCCCTTGAATGGTAATTATATTAAACAAATAGTTCATGCATTCCATCTTAATTCTTGGAATTTTGATTTATAGCATCTCATCTTATAAACACATTAATCTGTCAAAAAAAAAAAAAAAAAACCCACCAAAAAATTGCATGGGAAAAATTAATTTAGGACGACCTGCAGCTAGCCCTCACACACCGGCACTACTTTTATTTAAATGCATTTGCATACATTATTTACATATAGGAAAAACATCTGGCCTCTAGAAGGCATATATAACACAAAACCATCGGAATATGGTCACGTCAGGCCAGTTTCTTAGGACGACGCCGGTCGCCCGCCTCCGGTCGCCGGCGTAACACGATCATGCACCGAAGAGACTTGCCATGCAGACGGAGTCCGGTGAGTCCGGTGCCGGCCAGTGACAGGGGAATGCGTGGGAGCATGCGAGCCCAAAGACAAGGAAGCTTTTACGTTGCCAAGCATGTAGTAAGAGAACCGGGATATATCTACCAAAAAATACGGATTAGTACCGCCGCCGCCGCCGCCGCCCTTTTTTTTTTTTTTTTTTTTTCTTTCTGCTTTTATGTAATCATCTCAATCGAATTGAATAAAAAATCCGCCCGCTAAATCTTGCTATTTTGTTGCTAGCTAATAAATAGGATGATGATGGGGTTAATAAACTCAGAAGATGTGGGGATCGAAGTTCTTCAATGGTGGAGATGTAAGATACACAAAAAAACTCTACTTTCTCCTGTACTGCATTCGCCGCCGGGAGGGGGGAAGGAAGGGACTATGTCCAGGATGGTATGGAAAAGTTGTTCTTAAAAGAATTGAGGCCGCTGATTTGGGCTAAGATATCTGACGAATCTACCATCTCTTCCTCTGCCTTCATCCCCTTCACCATCACCACCACCCTACGACCCTGCCATTCATATACATCATTTAGAGATTAGTCTCACATAGATAATCAGGAAGAGGTTTCCTAGACCTCAAACACAGACTATTATTAAACTGAAATGAAACGCAACTAAATGATGAAATCCAAAAGCTAGCACTTACTTGGTCCTCGTCTAGCTCATCTTCATGGCCGCTGCGGCTGAGCCTAGCAGCCTCCCCAAAGTCGTCGTTTTTAGCGAATCTTCCCCTGACACGGGGTCGACTATCCGCCAGGGTTTTCCTGCATGCATACTGTAACATGCACGGACTGTTAAGTTCAAGGCAGATAATATATTTTTTTTCTTTTAGAGAAAGAATTGACGATGGGCATCGATTCAAGATATATACCTTGATCTTTTTATTGAAGTTCCTCTCGTGCCTCTTCTTCCTGTATCTGCGTATCTTCAATTTCCTCTCCTCGAGGGTGATCCTGGGTGGCTTTCCGAACCCGCTCTGCTCCTCCAAGTTGGACATGTCGGACGTTAGCCCCGCCGGGCTCCCGCACCCGTTCTTCATAATCTGTTGTTGCTGGCTCTCTCCCATCACCTTCAATTCCCACAATTACAACACATGAATAAAACAAAACAAAACAAAACAAAACCCTTTGATCGATGGATGATCAAAAGCATGCAGCAACATCATACATAACACAATCAAAGATTTTTCACCTGTAAATCTCCGGGAGCATAGACGGATTCGGAGCAGTAGACGCCGCAATTCTCCCCCTGAAACTCCAAATCCTCTGCCACGAAATTCCCCTGAAAAATACTCGACAAGTCCGGGCACATCCCCGCGTCCAGACTCGTGGGCAGGCCGTACCCGGCCATATGCTGCGGATGATGGGGATGATGATGATGATGATGATGATGATCGAGGAAAGAGGAAGAAGAAGGCGAAGCCGGGTCCATCCGAACGTACGAAGTATGGGGCAAAATCGAAGACAAAGCGTCCTCCTCGAAGACGGTCCCCAGAGAACAGGGCCCGCCGCCGATCGTCACCACGTTCACGTTCTCCGACGAATTGTACTGGGAAATCAACCCCTCCCCTCCCCTCTCCACGTCGGAGATGGGTATCTGCATCGTAGCGAGATCGAAGTGGTCGTCGTAAGGCAAAGCAGAGAAGGCAGAGGAGTAGAAGCTGAGCGAACCGGCCGCCCCCGCGCCGGGGTTGTTGTTTTCGGCGGCTTCGTGGAGGAGAGAGGCGGGATTACTCGCCGCCGCCGCCGCCGCGGTGGGGTCGGTGAAATTGGGGATGTCGGAAGGGAAGGAAGAGAAGGAAAGGTCGTTGGCGTACGAGGCCGTTTCCTCGTAACCGCAGCCGGAGCACGACGACACGTCCGAGTTTTGCAACGTTTCCGGGAACAAACTCGGGTCGCAGAAATCGAACAGGTGAGCCGCCACCGGGCTCGACATACCCTCCTGCACCCCAGAAAAAACACACAATTGCAGAAACTCAGCGAAGCAGAAGAAGAAGAACAACAACAAGTTAAAGAAGACGACGAAGAACAGAGACCAGAAGTCAAAGGACAATATACGACATTAGATAGGAGTCCACGTCGGACCCACCCTAAAAACGGACATTAGATTCCAACCCGAGCTTTTTCTTGTTGCAGGCGATTTTCGTGGGTAAATTGACGAATAGCAAAAGCTAGAGAGATTCTTCTTCCCTCTCTCTCTCTCTCTCTCTCTCTCAATTCAGTGTCCACCATCACATACACATATTTGGCGTTTACGTGGGGGAGGCAAAGGCAACGCAGAATGCGCACCATGTGGCCTGTAGCCCCGTTAATAAGAAGCCACATACGGGGCGCCTAAAGCGACGGCACCCCAAATGTGTAAATCTCCGACACACCTGAACTTCGATTCTAACACACTGTTCTTTCTAATAGAAACAAAAAACGAGCAGAATGGGAGAAGAAGAAGGAAGCAATTCCTTTTTCTTCTCGATCTTCAAAAAAAAAAAAAAAAATCTTAAACTTTTTTTTTTTCTTCCTTCTCAGGCCAAAGATCGAAGCTTTCCGAGAGAGGTTTAGGGTAGGAAGTGGCAGTAAAAGCGAGGGAGCCTCAGAAACGGCGGAAAAAAGGAAATTCTAGGGATGCTCTGCTCTCTCTACACATGCTCTGTTTGCAAGAACATTAATGATCTCCACATTAGCATCCGTGTAAAATCAAATCCAATATCGAACGAACACATCACAGAGATACTCGTGTTCGTTGACTTGATGAAAGCATTTGAAAAAAATTCGAATTTGACGCAGTAATTAGCTGCCGCAGAACTACGAACCGCAGATCCGACATGGCACGAGTTCTACGGAGCAGAAACGAGAAGTCCACGGAAACGTTAAACAGCTAAAAACGAAAGATGTCGAACGAAAATAAAAAACCAGATTACGATCCACTATCGAAATTCGAAACGATGAAATACATATACATATATAGATACGAAAATAAGAAGGTAAAAATTAAAAGAGAAGCAAGGAAGTTAGAGAGCTTACGATCTGGAGCTGCTCCGGCGGATGCACTGCGTCCTGCAACATCGTGCAAAAGAAGAACCGCACAACAAAAGGTGTAATATAAAGGCAAAAAGGATCGCGTTCTCCGCGTCAAACAAAGGACGTCTGCAAGCTTCAGATCATCAGGAGCTTCTGCTCCAAAGCCGAGTAAAGCTCCGTCGTCGTCGTTATCTTCTTTCTCTCCATTTTTTCTTTTCTTCGTTTCTTTTCCTTTTTCTTAGTTTTTCAAAATTCCGTCTCGGTCTCCGATGAAGTTGATTGCGATGATGCTGCTGCTGATGATGAAGACGATGAAGATGATGAAGACGATGAAGATGATGATACTGGAAACCAGGTAGATATTCAAGGTCGAAGCACGACAGCGAATCCATTCTTATACGGTTTAAGCGGGTACCCCTGTGTTTCCGCGTTCGACTGAAAAAACGAGAACCCCCCCGACTCGGCCGGCCGACCGCTCGCTGAATACCCGAGATTTGGTCTTCCCAGGTCCACTCGAGACCTGACCCCACGTGGACCCCGTTCCCACCCTTTGACCCCGCCACGTCACCCCCCTGCCCCCCCCCCCCCCCAAATCTCTCACAACATCGGATCCGATACTCTTTCGCGCCAAATCTCGCAAATATCTCCCCGTCCCCCTATTGATTCTTCTAGGTGGGCCAAGTAAGGACCCCCACACACGCTGGGCCGGAGGACCCTACACACGTGGGGCCCGGAAGACCCCACACACGCGGGGCCGGAGGACCCTGCACATGTGGAGCCCGGAGGGACCCTACACATGTGGGGCCCGTGGGACCCTACACACGTGGGGCCCGGGGGACCCCCAAAACGCCGTGCTAGCTCAGTCTGGAAGGAGTGTGAGGTCTCGCTCTCGACCGCTTGATTTGTTATTCTTAAAATTAGTTAGTTACGGTTAATTAAGCGGGATTACGGTTGTGCTGGGCTGGGGTTGGATTGATTAATTATCTGTGAGCCTGCAGGTGCAGAAAAACCACTGCCGTGTAAGTCCAGTAAAATTAGTGAAAAACAAGTTTGTGGAGGGGGGTGGGGGGTTAGGAAAAACCGATTTTTTTAGTGCCAGCTGGGTTTGGCAGCTTAATTAGTGAGTGATTAATCATTTTGGCGATCCACTAATAGGGTCCTGAGTGATTAATTCGTTTCCCTAATCACCAATATTTATCTTTTTATACAGGTTCAGTTAAAGGCCCTGCTTGTGAAAATTAAATTAAATTTGTTTATGGCCCTATCTAAGGTTTTTTTTTTTTTTTTTTTTTTTTTTTTCTGTAATATTGGCAAGGGTCATTTTTACTGAAAAGTTGGTCTTAATTTTGTAGGGTTCAGAAAGTTGAAAAGGGTATATAAAAAGCAGTCCAAATTTTGGGTATAATGGGGACCTTCCCTTGTTCCATGATCTGCTCCTCTTTTAGCAGGCAAATGAATCCTTCGCTTTCAATCAAGTGTAACCCACCATTGGTCCAGAAGTGCTCGCAGTGGGGGAGGGGGGGGAGGGGTTTACCCAAAAGCAACAGCCACTCTCGGATACTTAGATTCATTTAATGGCACGTCTGGGCCTCAATCAGTCAAAATTCTCTTCTTCCGGCTACAGCATGCAGATAATGTACAATTCTCTCCTCAATCGTTTTCTTACCATTCTTACTTGAAACGAACAGAATTCCCTTCTAGAGGCGCCCAATTCTGCGTTCCTACATGCTGCAAAATTCGATCATGTTTCGATCTTAGTTCAGTGCAATCTTTGAATACCAGATTATGTTCTGCTGTGACGGGACCCGGTATTCCGGGACAATGAGGAGACTGCAGCACAGGTACTATCTCCTCGTTAGTTCTTGCTCAAGGGGGAGGGAGGAATCGGTGATGGTTACCTTGCACGATGAAGAGAGAATTATCTCTTGACAGGCCTCGCCATTATCATTATCTTGTCCTTCCAGTTTTGAATCGACAAAATTCCAGGGAGTGTTGATGGACAAAGATTGAGCATGTAGCTTGGAATGAAACGTAGGGAAGAATGTTTGACAAGATTCCTTAGGGAACTCGGTGAAAGTGAAGAATCAATGTCATTGTGTTAGGTTAGTGGATAAGATGTTCGAATCACTCGGTGCGTCCAGTGGACGCCTATCAAGTGAGTGAGTGTGTGATTCTCACGTGTTCACTAACATCGAACTCGGCCCGTGCTCACTGATGTAATGCATGTTTAATTACACACTAGACTGTCACGGGTCACTTAATGACATGCTTTGTAATCTTTGGAGGTTTGCTTCATATGCTTTGTGCCCATTTTGAATTACTGTGTGTGTTCTTTCTCCCTTGTTTTGCACATTCTTCAGGGGAAAATTGTGAGGGAAAGGGGAAGGGAATGGGAAGACAAATAAGGAGAGGGGAAGGGGCAAACTGAAATGTGCAGCAGAGTGGGAAGCTAAATAGCTTCAGGAAGAAAGAGTAAGGGTAGAAAGTGAAGGAGAAGGCTTCTAGGGCAAGGACAGGGGGAACTTCTTCGTCTAGATTGAGATTTATGAGGAAGGAGAAGAGTTTGGATTAGGGTTTCCCAGGCTTTTAAAACCTCCCACAGTATTACAAGAGAACTTAAAAATTGGGTAATTATATAAAACTTATTTCACACCTCAAAATAAAAATTACATCATTTCTTCTTTTCTCTATTTGACTGTCTCATGTCAAATTTACTCTCAAATTATTTGTTCTTTAGCATTTTAGTTTCAGTCATACTTTTCTATAGTGTTTTTTTTTTAAAAATCTTTGGTATTTCTCCACCTTATGGTGCACATTAGAGAAAAAACAGTTGACACTTCTCTTTGGTGAACTACTTACAGAGACAAAAATGTTCATTTGCTCTTTGAGTAGAGATGGGCTCTTAGGAGAAGTGTTATGAGGGTGAGTAGTTTCAGAGCTCTCCCAAAGTATCATGTCTGTTTTTTTTTTTTTGTTCATCTTGAATCTATAGTAGGCTCAACCAAATGGGTCTTTTATCAGAAGAAAAGCTGGTTCAGCCTCAAAGGACTTCTCAGGCTCCAAAGAGTAGCCACTCTACTTGATGCAATTGCTGCCATTTAGGGACCCAAGATCCAAAAAATGGTATGAGACCAGTAAGATACCTATAACTACAGAATGTGTATATTCACAGTTTGCCACAGAATTTTACAGGAAACTGGAAGGAATGGGAATGGACAAGCAGAGGAGATCAGACACACAAGCATGTACAACTTCCTGAACGGAAGAACCAGGAAAATCAACCAAAAAGCTTCCTCCACGACCACATTCAATTGAGCTTCTGCTACTGTTCACTCTCTCCCTGTGCAAACAAACAGATGATACCGGATCGAGTTTTCCAGCAAATCTACACATTATAACAGTATCGTCTTCAACCTCGGGGTCTCTTATGCAGTCCATGCCCCGAGCAATCTTCGAAATTCTCGAGATTTCACTGGTCATAGAGACTGACTTCACAAACAGACCTAATCCGTCGATGCCTCTCTTGACCGCCGAATCCAATCGAATCCCTAAAAACCCTTCCAAAACCTTCGCGAAATTTTTGGACACCTTGTACCCAATTCGCAGGAGCCCGAATCCCATAACCTCGGTTCCCATTCCCAGACGGGTGACACGGGCGTACCTGACCAAGTTCAGAGAACCCACGAAGGCCTTCAATCTACCCGGGACCACGGTAGGGTTTCGCGGAGTTTTGAGTCGTTTCGAGATCAGGTAGCCCTTGATCAGCACCTTGGAGGCGAATAAGAAGACCAGGGGAGTCGGGGAGTGGAGACTTCGCACGAATTTCATACCTTTGACGGCGCCGTGAGCCACTTTAATGGCGGTGGAAAGGGGTTTCAGGGGGTCCGCTCTGGAGATGTATAGGAACCCCAAGAGAGCCCCCAGATTGGTGGCGATCAGAACTGCTTCACGGGTTTTGACAGATGCGCGAGAAGCCGAAGTGGGAACCCTTTGGCTTTGTTGATTAATCTCCATGGAAGGTGATTCTTCTGGGCAGGTATCCATGGCGAGTCTGTTCGTTCCTGCTGTTCATGTGAGGCAGATTTCAATGGAGACATTGAATTGGGTTGCCGTGATTCATGATGTTGCTTATTCCTCCGAGATGTGAACATCACGAGAGTAAAGATTCGCGATTTGGGATCTTTCGTTTGATGTTCTCGCGAAAGATTTTTTTCTGTGCAGCTACAAATGTATCAGAAGAAAGAGGAAAGAAAATAAGTTCGTGTTTAAGAGACGAAGTTAAGGAACAGGGTGCCCCGACCCGACCCGGCTCATGAGTCATAAATCCAACTCGCGGGTCAGGTTTGGGTTTGAGCCCAAAGGCGGGTTGGGTCTACTCTAGCTTATTATTATTAATAATGGAATTGTGTCAAATTTTACTGTAAAAAATTATGCAGATTAATTGCTTGTTCAAAGTCCATCGATTATTAGTACATGATTAAAAAAAGTATAGAATAAAAAAAATGAAACTTATACCTTCAAGTTATTACCCAACTTAGAGAAATAAATGAATGGAGCATTGAGCCGATGGAAATGGCAAATGAATTAATGAAAGCTTTAAAGAAGAGAGAGCAGAAAAAGGGGGAGACACGAAAACGACCCAAAGCACAGGCGAATGGGGCTTCGTCCTTCCATGGCCGTGGGTGGCTGAGAAAGAAGCAGACGGAAAACGACCCCCGATGTGGATTTAAAGCTGAAGTGGGTCTGGAGTCTGGACTCTGCGAAGCTTTTAAATGATTTTGCGATTACTTAATGCATCGGTTTCTCAGGCCACACTCAACAGAGACAGGGAGAGAGAGAGGAGCCTCAAAATTTTATGAAACTTTGTAGTTTTGTAGTGTAGTTTATCAACCCGGGACCCGACTCTGGAAAAAGATCCAAAGGAAGAGAAAACGAAATGTTCGGAGAACGAGCCAAAGGACAATCAATAAAGTCGAGAAAGATTGAAAAGACATTCACCGGATGGGCTTCCTTCATTTGAAATTTCGAACTTGCTACTCTCTTAATCTACGAAATTTCACACGGATAACGACGGAGCGATTACTGTTGTTTTCTTGCAGTGGCTCGTTTGATTTGAGCGGGAGGAGGAGGAGTCAGCAGACCCACTTTTGAACAAGCCGAGGAGCGGCTTTCAATTGGGGTCAGAGTCGGACAGAGACTCAACGGTATCGGAGACGGAGTATTGTATTCATAAATTGAGGTTCAAACCTTTCCGATGCTTAACAACTGATTTGATTATTGGGAGTAAAAAACTGCTGCAGGTAGGGAGTTCGAATTAAGGTTGTGAGCAGGGCACATGGCGGGGGCGGTGGGGAATTCAAACTCGAGACCTGGAATTGCGGTGGGTAATAGTGTAATACTAATACTTAACACAGATTTGGGGTCGTTACGTTCGTTTCGTCTTCTGGGTGGGTTTTTCTTTATTTACGTTGAATTGCTGTTGCTTGATAAGAAATGTTACCAATTTGTCAAGGAATTGCTGGATACGCGGCCAAGTGCAATGTTTGGTGGCTAATTCTAAATGTTGACAGTTTTGATTTATATTTTGAGTACTTCATGGAGAAGCTTTGAATTTAATGGAAGGTGCTTTCAGAGTATAACGGGTATTAACAGAGAGAGAGAGAGGGAAGCACCCAAATTGGCTGGTTGAGATTCTTGAGAAGAATAAGATGCTGAAGAAAGCAAAGAAACAAAGGCGATGATCCCAAATTCGCAATTCCCGATTCATTCCCTGAGTAAATGCAAATAAGCGCGCGGTGGTGGTTTAGACTCTTTAGAGTAAATAAATCCGCCGTCGCCGCCGCCGTTGATTAAAGTGAAGAGGACCCATAAATGCGGGGCTGTGGATTAAATTAGCGACAGATCTTCCTTGTTTGTTCCGGACATGCCGCACCCCATCCCCATCCCAGGAGTTCAATTTTGGAGCGGCGGACGAGAGAGTTGCAGATCGTTTGCACCTCGAAGATATGTAATAAACAAATGGGTCGAGTGTCAGACGGCGGAAAGTGACGAGCAATCGGCCGTTACACTCCTCGTCTCTTCCTTCCCCCCACGCCTCCACTACCCAGAAGTCTAGAACCCACTACCCACCTCCCCCTCTCTCTCTCACGGGGTTATTCTGGTTCTGTTCAGTTTTGAAATTATTCATTATAAGAAAAAGACGAAGAAAGGGACGATCCGACTGTGCAGAGATAGCAGCAGAAGAAGGGTGGGGGGTCCCCCCCTGTCGCTTGAAAATTGAAATCCGCGTTTGAGTTTCTTCGTCCCTTTTTTATTGTTTTTCCCCTTACTGACTTTCCGGAGGAGGAGCACTCAGCACTGTGCACTCGGGCAGGAGGGGACGAGGGAGTGCGACCGCCATTTCTGGGGAAGCACGCAATTGGAGAAACGTCGAGAAATGGCGCTCACGTGGCTGACGAACGCATTCCATTGATTCTACTACTTCTACGCGGTGCTTCCCCTTTCATTTCTAGTCTTCCCAGTTCCCACCACTTTGCCACTCCTCAACTTTGCTTTGGACTTTTCGCTGAACCTGGGGGGCCTTATCTTCCCGCGTCCTCCTTTTTGCCTTCTCAACTTGACCTAATCCGCGGTCCATTCATTCGCATCCCAGTGCTCGCTTCTTTTCCTCTGTTTTTATTCTCTACCTTTTTCTTCTTCTTGGGTTATAGGCGTCTTCCAGGTAGCAGGGCCGTTACTTCATTTATTTCTCGACCTGAAGCCTTTAAAGGCTTAAAGCGCGATTTGTTGTTTCGGTCCCTCGAACTTCCTTCTCCACCTCGGCTACAACTAACGTTTTGGTGGAAGTCGGGGCTCAAAACGGATAGAAGACGACCTTGTTCCCTTCTTTACGATTGCCGATTCGTGGGTTTTCTTTGTGCCTTCCCAAAGTATTAATTTTCTGGTCCGACTCGCGTCTGTTCGAATCACTGAGGCTTTTTTACAGGTAAGGAAGTTTGTTCCTGCTTTCCCGTTCTCTCTCTTCCTGTTTCTCTGTATGGTTTATCGTCTGAGTTGTTCTGTGATTTCCTGGTTTGATTCTTATGATTCTTATGTACTGTTTTCTTTTGATTTGATTTGTTTTTCAAAATTCATGTTTTTGTTGGTCTGCTTGTTCCTGTGATTTCCTGTTTCTCTATTTTATTGCTTGTTGGTGTTTGAAAAGACCAGTGATGAACTTACAGAAGCTCTTTACTTCTCCGCAAAATTTGAATTTTCCAATTTATTAATGTCTCTGTTCATAATTCTAGAGATCAGTTGGTTTTCACGCCGTGTTAGACTTGTTGACTGTTTCTTTTACAACGACTGATGACCGATAAGTATATCCTTCCTTGTAAATTATAGGGAAAGGTTTTGACCCGAGGTCTGATCAGTTCTGTGTTTGCGCAAGTGCATCGGTTATATCTGAATGTTTCTTACATATTTCGCGTTCTGTTCGTGTAAAGAACTTTCAAGGAGTGTTGTGTCCTCTGGATATTGCTTGTTCACAGAGGTCTTCTATCTGTCATAGAGAAATCAGCTTAGTCTTTGCGTAAAGAAGATATGGATTTTGCTTTGCACTAAATTTAATACAGATTTGAAGTGTATTGCTGTCTACAGTTAAAATTGTTCACGTTAGATTTTAATGTAATTCTGTTCAACTATACCAGCCATTTATTACTATGAAATTTGCTTGCAAGAAATTCAATTACATCTGTCATGAGTAATGTAGAAAGTTTAGCTTGTTTCTCTTATATCTTCTGTTTGCCTCGGCAACAGTTCACAGCGATATTATTTCCTGAATATGTATTATTACAGATAAGACGAGAAAGAATAAAAAGGTGAAAGATAACTGTGGATTTTTTAAAACCTTTTGAAAAGGGAAAGATGCTGTAGAGTTTGCTGATAGTGTTTGCTAGCTAAGATATAAACTGTGGTATTTTCTACTTTTTCTTTTCCTGTTGCATGTCTACAATGTTAATATAGTTTATCCATTTCATCAGGCGCTGTTGTAACATGGTAGAGGAATTGGATTATGCAAACGTCCATTAAATGTGCCTGTACTGGTGGGATTGTGGAAATGGAAAAAACAGTTATAGCAAAGAAAGATGTTTGGAACAGTAAAGAATTATTCTGTCACAGAAATACTGTCTCTGGAGAAGCAGAAGAGAACCGATTCACCATTTCGGCATCAGATCTTAAAGCAATCTTACAGAAAATAAACCAGGAGCAACATAAAAACTCAGAAGTCAATAGGCGGAAAGGAAAAGTGAGCCAGGATGTCAAAAAACGGTGGGGCAGGGAAGTGAAAATCCCACACACGGGTCTGGTTAGCTGTAATGAGCATCTTGAACAGCCTTGCTTGAGTTTGATTGAAGTTAGAACTTCAAATTCTTTTAGCATACTTTGTCGGACAACAGAGCCTTTCAATTTTCCATTGAACTTCAGTCCCAAAAAACAATACTTGTTGAATGCATTTAAACCCCACAAAAGGAGGACACTAAGTACTGGTGATCTTAGTAAGTTTGTTTCTGAATGTACCTTGCCAAGTTGGCCTGGTAACGGCATTATTCATCCCACTGGCCAATGGATTGTGAATGCAATTGAGGGGAAGGATAAGGTGAGGAATCTACTGAGAAACCATATAATTTCTATGGTAAGTGAAATAGGGTCAGGAGGAATGAGACCAGTCGATGCTTTTGATGGTGGAAATATTTCAGGTTTGACACGTTCTCCTCCAACTCTGAAACTGTTGCCATCGAAGCCAATTCTACAAAAACGATACGGATCAGATGCCCCTGACAGCATTCTTGCTTCTTGCTCAAGTACAAAGTCAACATCTTCATGTCAGTCTTCTTCATCTTCTTGTGGTGTCCCTTTGAAGGGAGTTCTTCATTGTACGAGGAATGGTGGACTCCCTTCTTTTGAGTTTTCCGTGGACGATAGAAGTGACGTTTATGTGGCCAACCCTTCGCGAGTCAAATTTCTATCAAGATCTTCAAATGACAAGACACCTGATTTTGTATACTTATTCCATTCAAGATCTGATGGTGCCAAAGCTAATGTTAGTTCGCGGAATGACTTATCTGAAACTGTTGCTAGAATGAAGGTTTCAAGTTGTTTGACTCTTGACCGTGACAATCAAAAACACATAGAGACTGAGTATGTTTTGTTTGGTTCTAATGAATTTAACTCTGGAGAAATGCAAAGTTCAGCCACTGCTCCTAGGAAGCATAAAGGTTTGCAGAAGAGAGTGGTAGATGTATTTCGGGCAAATAATACATCCAGGCATAAACCTCGCCCCAGGTTTAAGGATATCCCTGAGGAGTCGAAAATGGATGCATTCTGTAAGTTAGATGATTTGAGTATGGATAGTCTCAATGATAATGAACCTCTTCCTTGCCTGGAGTTGGCTGCCATTGTTGTGGAAGCTTCTGTTCAGAGCACGAGTCAGGTGGAATCAAACGAAGGATGGGGCCTGAAATTTCTGAAAAATGCAACTGCTGCAAGGAGCAAAAGAGGTTGTTTGCAAAATGGGAGTAAATCTGATATAAGCATCAAAGCTCTAATCCCAGCGGCCCCTCACGGCGGTCCAAGAACAAGACATGGGGGTCCATCCGGTATCATTGAGAGATGGAGATCTGGTGGACATTGTGACTGTGGCGGGTGGGACGTGGGTTGCCCTCTCACCGTTTTAAGTAACAACTCGTGCAAGTCCCCCAGTATTCCGCTTCCCGATACCGATGATGATTGCAAGTCATTTGATCTGTTCATAGAGGTATGTTGGCCTACTGCATTTTTTTCTATTGGTTTAAATTGCGCAGATTGAAAAAAATATTGTCTGTTGATTTTACTCGTGCAAAAAACAAGACAAATACTCTTATGTCCATCCAGCATATGTTGAAACTTGAATCTGACATTTAGAGTACTACAACAATAAAAAGAGAAAAAAATAAAAATGGAAACGTTATTTTCCTTTCATGAACTGTACTTAGTGTAGGTGCATGAATCTAAATCCCAGGTTCTATATTAATTTGCAGGGTTCAAAAGAGGTAGGACCTGCCCTGAAGATCGTAAATGTGCGTGAGGGGCTGGATTTTGTGTACTTCCAGCCAAGCCTTTCCTCCCTGCAGTCATTCTCGGTTGCAGTAGCCTTCATCCATTCTCGAAATCCAGCTCTCAATCTAGAGGTCTGCCAAAGTTGAAAGCAGGACTTCTTCTGTAACTGTAATTTATTTGTATTTCACTGTTACAGGTTTGCTGGTGTTTGGTCGGTTATATAGAAAATGAGATGTGTATCATTTTTTCATTTTTGGGCTTCGTTTTTCTTGTTTGATCTCTTTGTTTCTTATACATGGAAAGATAAGGCAGGCAAGAGGAAATTGAATGTACAGTATTTGTAGTTTTGTTAATTTCTTTGGACTCTGTGTGTAGTTAGAGGTCACTCTCAACGAATTGTTGTAAAAATCGACCCGGCTATCAAACCGGGTTTTGGTCGAACCCGAAAAACGGAGGGGTATTTTTGTAAACATGTTTTGAAATTTTATTTAAATACCCTTCACAATTGGGAAGAATTTGAGAGGTGAGAACACCTTTGTTTTGTCAGCGGCTTGATTAATTCAGTTAATTATATATGTTTAGGATTAATAATCAAGTCAAAGAAAGGAAACAGAAGCCTATTAATTTGAGAGTCTATTATGTAATCTAATGATGAATTAATTAAACTGTCTTATTGAAATATTATACTATACACTTTATATATATTTAATATTTCCGTAAGAAAAAAACAAAAAGACAAAAATAGTGCTGGTTATAGAGCGCGATACTGGTTCAACAGCGGTTCGGTTCGGTTTTCAAAACATTGGTTGAAACCCATCATGGGCCTCTCGGTGTGGTCCTCGACCGGCCCCATATCATGTGCTTCAAGGCCCACACCAGGTAACTCATGCAGCAAGCATGGGCTAGGAACGGAAACGGTGCCGGAACTGAGTCCCGGAGCGGGGACCGGCCGGCGGCGACTCCCGGTTAGCCGCCGGGTAAGATAATAGTCCAATCAGTGTCAGTTGCAGGTATGTGAGCCTATAGAATGCTTTCAAAAGACTGTGGGACCCGAGAGTCGGAGCAGGGTCTTTGGGCTTTTCATGTTTTAGCGCTCTCTTTTCCCTCGCTCCCGGAGGAACCTCCTCTCTCCTTCCTTCCCCACTGCCACCATTCGCTCTCGAGGACGAATTCCTTCTGTCCCCTCCTCGCCATGCCCTAATCTCTCTCGACTTCCGGTCCTAGCGTGCGGTTCTCGGCCTTCGATCCCAGCGAAGAAGTTCGTTCCCGCTCGAGTTTCTTTGTTTCTTGGTCTGCTCCGTTCGTTATTTTCGAGATTCTCCGTGTCGGGCGGCCGGGAGCGCCCGATTACGGTTGCATTGGGAACTTAAACGGCCGTTCGTGTTGCTTTTTCTCGTTTGTGATCCGGAGCGGTATTCCTGGTGGCGTTTTTTTGTGTTCTGGCTTCGGACATTTCCTCTGTTGGCTGCATGCTTGAAGTGAGAGGTAAGGCTCTGTTTTCTTTAGTTTCAGAGACGAGTCTGATTTTGCATGTGGTTATTTTTTGCAAGGGACAGCTCTTTTGGACTAGCCTCGGCATTTCGTTCTTGGTACTTGTTGTAACTCTAATCAGTCTACGATCATCTGAGCTAGTAAGAGTGAATTCGTACGGTGAAGTGAGTGTTAACGGCTTTTTCTAGGGAAATCTTGGTGGCTTTGCATGGCCGTGGAGCTTCTTTGCTCTGAACTTGTGAATGTATGTGTTTATGAGGATTTCTTTTTCCTAGACGTGATAAAAACATGAGTGGAGTACTGCAGCGGGTTATACCCAATGTGAGGGTGCTTCGTCATGAATCTGTTAGAAATGAAGGTCTAACGCACGTTCGAGGGACTAGCCGATTTAATTTTCTTATCTTCTTGTTCTATCTTCTTCTCGTAGGGATTGGAAGCATTGATCCTTTCGATCTTCTTCTCTCTGTCAAAGGAAGAATTCCGTAAGCTTTAGTTGCCAGCTTTGCTCTAGAAATGGGATCTAAAACCAACGCCGCTTTCAAGGCCATGAAGAAGTTCGGCTTCCCTCCTGAGAAAGTGAAGCGTGCACTGAAGAACTTGTTGAAAGTGTATGATAACAATTGGGTGTTTATTGAGGCGGAAAATTATAGTGCTCTTGCTGATGCAATTTTGGAAATGGAGGAATCTAAGGTATCTCATTGATCTCTTTCTACTAATTCCTTTCCTCACGTGTTATTAGTTGTATCCACCCTTACCATGCAATCCTTTTTACCAGGATGATGATGTCGGTCAGCAATCCCATCCTGTGCTCAATTCAGACATGGGTGGTTTTGAATCTCCTTCCAAAAGGCAGAAACACAACATGGAAAGTTCAAATCAAGTTTCTCCTAACCCAGAGCCTATCCCACCTCATCCAATTGCCAGAGATAGACAATCTGATGCCATTCCATCTCAGTCAAATCTTGGAACCAAGTCGCTTCATGTTGCATGTAGAAGTAAACAATTGCCTTCTGAACAGAGACATAATACAAGTGGTTTGAAAGAACCAAAAACTGAACCAGATGTGAACAATTCTTGCATGAAAGACGTCAACGAATCAGTTGGGGATAAATCTCAGAAGAAGAATGTTACTGGCCCAAGGCCCAGTAATTTAGTACAGCCCAAACCTGAACCATTTACTGATGAGATTCCTTCATTTGAGGTGCCAATTGCAGTTGTATATCCTGATGTCACAAGTTCCCATCAAAATCATATTCCATGTCCTTCATGGGAGGAAGGCATTTCAAGGGAGGAAGGTATTTCAAGGGAGGAAGGTATTTCAAGGGAGGAAGGTATAATATATTTATGTTCATCAATTTAGATAGTTGTACATACTTTCTCTCTGCACAAATGGAATAAATGTCCATTGACTGTGGAACCATTACCAAGATAACAGTCAAGTAGTGGTTTCCTGTATCAAGACATGACGAGTTGTTAGATGAACTCATGGGGCTTCTATGTTCTCAAAGAGTAACGAGGGAGAGTGCTTTTAAAATAAGAGAGGGACATTATGAATGGCTCCTCAACATCTTGTTCTATGAGGCCTTTCTCATTGATTTATTTCCTCTTTGGGCCAATGACATTTTATGAGAAGCTCTTTCTTTAAATAACGTCTAAAGTTGGAATGTGAGAATAAAATCTGTATCATTACTTTTCAAAAATAAATAAATTATGATTTATTGCTTGAAGGTTAAAACATTGATGGCGTTCTTTGTGCTAGAATAACTTCATAATATCTTCCTCTTGTCTGTGAAATATGGGCATGAGGGCAACTAGACATGTTTCAAAATGTTTGTAGATTTGGTTGAGATGTGGATTCTGCTAATGTTTTTCTAACTTATTATTGTTTTCCTCATGCAGATCTGTTTGTACATGGAGAAACATCCCCAGTGGGATCACGATCGAATGTGCTGGGGGCCCATACATCAGATAACGTGGATGCTGCAGATGAAGAAATGGCTGCAGTTTCTGGGCAAGTTTTTGAGGAACAAAGAAGTCTTGAACTTGTACCTGATCCGGGCTCATCGTTTACAGGTAATCTTGAGATTGCTTCTTCATCTGCTGGAGAGGTGAAGCTTTCTCTTGCTTGTGGCTCTCTGCTTAATCGACCAGGTTTTCATGTGCCGAATATAGATGAAGTTTTGAAACTGTTTGAGGAGAAGTGTCTCAAATCATATAGAATTGTTGAACCCAGTTTCAGTTTCAAAAAGTTGATGAAGGAGTTCTGCCAAGCATTTGTGGAACTTGGTACTGATGATTGTACCAATAAACTAGAGGAACATGGAGATGATGATTCTACAAATAAACCGGAGGAAATTCATTTTAATGTAACTACAGATATTGATGTGTTAAAATGTTTCAATCTGAGAAACGTTTTGAGTGGTGCTAGTTGCTTGCCAGAAAATACCATCATCTCTAAAAGTGCTTCAAATGTTTTACCTGTCCCATGCTCCTTGCCTATTTCTCCAAGTGATCTTCAAACTGATGATAATTCTGGAAAAAGAATTGATATCGAGTGGAAGGGATCTGAAGATCCTAAACTTTCTTCTCTTGATTCAGATGGGTTGGCACTAATTCGGCTTGACCAGTTCGCTTTTGATGACACAAGGCCACTTCATGATGTGAATGACATCTCTAAAGGCGAGGAAAAAGTCCAGATATCAATTGTCAATGAGGTTAGCAGTGAAGAGTGTCCACCAACATTTCACTACATACCACGAAACATTGTGTACCAGAATGCTTATGTTAACTTTTCACTTGCTCGAATTGGGCATGAGGATTGTTGTCCAGGTTGTTTTGGGGATTGTTTGGCATCATCTATTCCATGTGCATGTGCCCGTGAAACAGGTGGTGAATTTGCTTACACAACAGATGGCCTAGTCAAGACAAAGTTCTTGGATGTCTGTATGTCAATGAATCAGAATCCTCACATGCACCGTTTGTTTTATTGTCATGATTGTCCGCTTGAAAGATCCAAAAATGATGTAGAACCTGAAAGATGCAAGGGTCACTTGGTCAGAAAGTTTATCAAAGAATGCTGGAGCAAATGTGGCTGCAGCATGCAATGTGGAAATAGGGTTGTCCAACGAGGAATTACATGCAATTTGCAGGTCAATTTTCCGCTACTTTGAAATTCATGATTAAAATCTATATGATTTCTTGTAGTGTTTAAGTACTTGTAAAATTTAAAAAATATACATTTTCCTTTCTGAATGTAGTTTAATTGGAGAAAATATGGTTAAATATCTCAGGTATTTTTAACATCAGAAGGAAAAGGGTGGGGCCTCCGTACCCTCCAAGATTTGCCAAGGGGCACCTTTGTTTGTGAATATGTTGGTGAAATATTAACCAATACAGAATTATATGAGCTCAATGCAGGAAATTCTGGGAATGAGAAACATACTTACCCAGTATTGCTAGATGCTGACTGGGGCTCTGAAGGGGTTTTAAAAGATGAAGAGGCCCTTTGCCTAGATGCAACTTTTTATGGAAATGTTGCAAGGTTTATTAATCATAGGTATGCAATAAAAATAGCCATTTTCTTTCTTTATCACTTCTACATTCTTATTTGAAATTTCCTGAAACTTTTTATGAATAACGATGTAGCTGGATTTATTGTCTCTAGGTGTAACTATTGTTTCGACTACTTTCATAGTTCGAAATGGCTTGAATCTATCATCAACTTCCTCAAAAAAAAAAAAATGGCTTGAATCTATGAAGCCTTGGTAGATTCTTTTGAAAACCATGAAAAAAAGCTCAGTTGATTTCAACACCTTCCTTTTGGAAATAAGTGAAATGGAAGAAAACATAACTAAGTAACATAAAGAATTCTCATTAAATTGCATGTGTTGGTTGTTGCTAATTATTGAAATTGGAGATATTGATCATTCCAACAACCTCAAGAACAAAAAGAAGGAAAATTGTTGCAGAGTTCCTTCATATGAATGAGCAGCGGGACTTACGGTGTGACTACTCTGGGTTGGTTGAAAGTGTTGGAGACTAAAGGATAATGTCAGTAGAGGACAGGGCTCAGGGTAGGGATCTGTGACACCAATTATAGATGGGGGTTCCACTCAAGGACAGGGAGCGTGAGGAAGTGTTTGCTTGTCTTTTGTGGTGGTAGAACATGAGTCTGGTTCTGTTTGTGGTCCAAGATGCTGGACATTCTATCCATTTGATGCTCATGTATAATATTTTGCAAACTTGAGACTTGCAACATAGGTATCATTCTGAAATTGGATGTTTTGACTGAAGAGGGCTTGTTCTTGCAGGGTGTTTTGGTGAATGGGGTATTTGGTGTTTTTAAGAAATGAATTTGTGTTGTTATAGAAAATTTGTTGTTTTGTATCATGAAATAGGTTAATTCCTTAAAAATGCTTTTTTGAGAAGGCTTTTGACTGTACTTGCTTGTTTTTTGTCCTCCCAGATGCTCTGATGCAAATTTGATTGAGATTCCTGTGGAAGTGGAAACACCTGATCGCCACTACTATCATGTATGCTCTTTAATGATGAGTACTACATATCTTTGATTTTTTGAGTTAATGTTCTCTTACTTCTGATTTCTACTTTAACAGCTTGCATTTTTCACCACAAGCATTGTGAGTGCATCGGAAGAACTTACTTGGGTAAGTTGCTCAATCTAGTCTGATCTCTTCCCTACTTGCAATTTTGGCACGAAATTAATGAAACATCTTTCAAGTGAAAAGAAGATTGTTCCTTTTTATCTAAAAAAAGCTGTTATTGTGTGAATTGTCAATATCTGTGATGTGCTGTCTCAGCACATACATGGCTGATTATCATTCTGTAACTACAGCGATACAGGTTATGAAAGTGGAGGCTAATGAGTTCTTTTGGAAATGTTTTTGTCTAGATATTAACAACCCACGGAAGCTCTAGTTCATAATTTTGTATAGTAGTTTCAAGTGACTGCATGTTTTAAATACATGTAAAAAATTGTGTTTTATTGCAAAATATTTCTTACAAATGCAATTAATTTCAGGATTATGGAATTGACTTTGATGATGTCAATCACCCCGTCAAGGCATTTCGCTGTCGTTGTGGAAGTAAATACTGCCGTGATGCTAAGAGATCTAGCAGTTAGTACCTTGACTTTACTGAAACGTTCAATGGAGCTGAGATGAATTTGTTTGATGCATGTGAATCGATCTAAAATTGCCAGCCTTCTGTTGTTTGAAAATCATTGTGAATCTGTTTCATGTCAATCATTCACCGCTTTTTGCAGGAGCAAAAAGGTTGTTGTCAATGTCATCTGTGCCTACGCCTAAATCAACTGCATTAGTTCTTAGATGAGACAAATTACATTTGCTTGGGCAAGGAAGACCTTTTGAGTTGAGGTTTTTGACATAAGGGCGCATTGCTCTTGGATTCGCTTTTCTTTACCAGTGGTCTCCAGAAAATTTTGGGTCATGCTCAGGATTGACTTAAATGGAGAGCAGGACATACTTGGAGACAATACTGGGGATGATTTTTGGACTCCAGTAGGGGTTACGTTTGAGAGATGTACAAATGTCTTCTTTTTGGTCGTTTCTATTCACGTACCATTTATGCAATTTGGCATGCTTATACGCACAGAACAAGTTCTTGAACTAGTTAGCTGACGGATATATGATCATGTTCCTGTGCTTTTTAATGAAGCTATTCATTGTTATGTGGCTCTTCACTATCTCATCCATAACTTTCTTAATTGAGTTTTTTTTGTTATAATACATTTTTAGATATAAGAATCCTATTTTTTTATATTATTATAATAATAGTTTTATTCATATCATATATATTCTTTCCTTTATTTGTAATTTCTTTTTTTTGAAAATATTATTCATATCAAAGTATAAATGGCTCGTTCCATCCGCAAGCAAAGAATGGGAGAGAAACTGGCAGGTTAGGCCAGATACTTGTACTACCCGTCAATTGTTGAATATATTCAAAATTTCACTGGATTAAACTTTGCTAGAACTTTTTTTACTGATTATTTCAAACAAAAATCTGTCGTCTACAATTGGTAAAATCTCTTTGCATTTTCTTTCGTGTCACTCATGTACAGGAACTGACAAAAAGCCTAAGATGCAGGAACGGTAATCGCAGCCTTTGAGGAAAGCGATTCCCTGTTATGAGGTTCGCAGAGGAACTCGTGCTGACAAGACGCAGATACCGTCGGTGTAATGCTGCCAGGATTCAATGGGAAGAGAATCCTGTAGTACCCATCCATTATAGCATCAAAGTTACATGTCTCTGCAACTTTTGGAATCTGTCAGCACAGAAAAACCCTCAAGTGAGCAGTCAAATATGGCACCGAAATCCCATACACAGTATCAACTGAGGATGGAAACCGAGAAACAATGTCTCAATTTCATGGGTTTAAACGAGATTTTTCATCAACCATTTTATGGAACTCTACAACTCTACAAAATTTTAAGCTTATGCCTGAAATCTTGCAGGTTATGTCAGGATTTAGGTAGTGGTTTATCATTTATGGGATCTAAGCTCCAATGGATGTTAGATTTCACCGGGACTTTGGGGAGAGGGACAGAAGGAACATAGAAGAGAAGGAAGAGGCAGACCTGATAAATGTCGCGAGTGTAACCATGAAGATTAGGGTACTCAACCAGCTTCTTCCTGGTGCATTTGAACAGAACGTTGTAGACGAGGTCGAATCGTATGAGAGTGGTGAAGAGGCAGACATCGGCCAAGGTTAGAACGTCTCCGCATAAGAACCGAGAAGCACCCAGATGAGCTTCCACCGTATCCAACGTGCTGAACAGATTATTCACAGCCGCATCGTAAGCTTCCTGGCTCTGCGCGAAGCCACATCTGAACGAAGCAAAGAAAGAAAGAAAGCGACGAACAGTCCTTTCAGAAAGACGACTCCTCAACAGATATTGAGAATATAAATGGGGCATCGAATTTAGGTCACCTGTAAACGCCGTTGTTGACGTTCGGGTAGATGATCCCGTTCCAGTAATCAATTTCATCCTTCAGCTCAGATGGGGCGAGGTCCGGAGTCATCGACTCTCCGTATTTCTCGCTCAGACCCGAATTGAACAACCGAATGATGTCGTAGCTCTCGTTGCAGAAGACGTCGCCGTTATCGACGTCCCAGAGCATCGGGACCGTCGACCGTCCGTCGTATCCGCCTCTGCGGAGGCGATACACCTCTTTGAGGGTGCGGCAGCCGTTGGCGCGGTCGGAGCTGGGGGCGCCCGGGAACTCCCAGGCGCCGTCGGCCCCGGGGGAGGCGATGGAGACGGGGACGGCCCGCTCGAGGTTCTTGAGAGCGCGGACGATTAGGGTTCGGTGGGCCCATGGGCAGGGGAGGGCGGCGTAGAGGTGGAGGTTTGGGAGGGCGGCGGAGGAGAAGGAATGGAGGCGGAAGGAGGAGGCGGGACGGGCGTAGGAGCCGGAGGGGTCGGAGGGCGCGAGCTGTTTCATCATCAGGAGCCATGCGGCGTTCCAGGAGGTGCGGACGGTGGAGACGAGGAACTGGGGAGGGAGGGATTTGCCCCATAAGAGACGGGTGATGCCGGTGATAAGATCGGAGCTCGGGGAAGAAGAAGATTGTTCCTGCTGCTGCGAGGACATGGATATGGTAGTTTTTCTGCCATTGGATTGCATTCTGACTCTGGTTCGGTGTTCTTTCTGCCCTAGAAAGCCGAGGGGCCAACAGGGAAGAGAAGAGGTAGCCACGGCCATGAGAGTATTATTAATTAGTGTGCTCTCTACTCCTTTACAGCGGCCGATTGATATACTCCAGCAGTGGCAGCCACTCGAATCATACATTTTAAACAAGGAACGCCTGCAAAAGAGACCTTCCCTAATCCAAGTCCATCGCAAAGAACAGCCATGGCAGGAGGCGAAGTTATCCGGGTAAGACAGTTGATATAACGGCACTACGCGATATTTGTTTTTATTGCGAGAAGAAAGGATTAAAAACGTCGAACGAGTTATTCAGACGTGTTCGGATTTTGAACTGAATTGCTTGATGCTAGCAGGAATGCAATCATATACCACCACAAATTCTGCTACAAACTTATAAACTTGCAAGAAACCATTTACTACCAAGCTAAAGACTCGTCTAGTATCACAAAAATTGAAGAGTTGTCACCAAAAACACTAAAAAAGTATTGAGAAAATTATCCTCCCAAGTATAACAAAAAAACAACTTCCAAGATATCCTAAAAGTAAAACTTGGATGACCTATATAAATCTCTCAAACGATAGCATTGGCAGCACTGGCAATCCTAGGCCACAAATCAGCACATTCTTTTCCAATTGGACCAGTAATCGCTGAACCTGAAACCAGACAAATATATCCAAGGGTGCTCCGAGTAAGTCACAATGCAACTAGGTTTGTATAGGATTTAAATGTTTTAAGAAGCTACACAGAACACTTGTTATCTCTTTTAGGGGAGTCGGTACCTTTCATTTCTCCCTTGGGATTCACAATTACACCAGCATTATCTGCAGACAAAGAACACATCAAAGTTTACTTAAAATGTCACTTTTAAGGTATACCATGGGCACGTCATCAGTGGCTATTCTGCAGAAAAAACTCACAAACAAATTGATGGGCAAGGATCATGGCTAGTAAAAAACGTAAATAAATAAAACCCACAAAGTAGACAACCCAAAACTCGGAAGCATGCTATCATAGGAGATCAAAATTAAAGAAAAAAACATTTTGTGTTCTTTCCACGAGATTTTTATCCCTATCAAGGCCAGTGTCTGATCATATTTTATTTCATTATGTGTTGTAACAATAGGAAAATGATTTTCCATCCCTTTGAAATTATGTGAAAAATTAAGGATTTACTTGAAAGTTTTTACATCCATTAACACAGGAAAGAAGCCATCAATGGTTTCCCATCTTCACCTCTTTTCCAGAACTTCCTATTGGCACAAGAAACCCTACGTCTCGAGAGTCCGATGAGACACTCATAGAGATGAGAATCTGGCTTCACAATCAGCGGGCATACACTTCAATCTAGGTGACCTATTTAACAATATAACCGAGACACAACAGCAACTTCAGTAAGAGAAGTTTGCATCGCAAGAAATGCATAGGAAGGTGGCAATAAATAATCGGGCTGATACCAAACAACCTGGTTCGGATGCGCAGAAGCTTTAACTTAGGATCAAACTAACGGCGAGTTCAGGTAACAGGTAAAATGATCTATTCCGAAAAGTTTACCAGGAGACAGGTAACACAATGCTAGGGCAGAGACATCGTGCTGTTTAATACTGGTGCTCAAAATATGCTTCCCACTGTAGTGGAACCAGTCGACTAAAGTTAAGAATGTTCATCCAGTAAAGAAGCAACCCGCATACGCCAATGATACGATTCCAACAAAATTTCAATTTTCCATTAGACAAAATGCACACTTAAACTCACAAGAAAACAGCAAAGACGCCTACCTTCGAAGTACATGTAGACACCATCCTTTCGGCGCCAGGGCTTGCGCTGGCGAACAATGACGGCGGGCATCACCTTCTTACGGAGATCGGGCTTTCCCTTCTTCACAGTAGCCATAACCATGTCTCCAACACATGCAGAAGGGAGACGATTGAGGCGACCCTTGATCCCCTTCACGGAAATGATGTAGAGATTCTTAGCTCCCGTGTTGTCAGCACAGTTCACGGTGGCAGCCACCGGGAGACCCAGCGACATCCGGAACTTGTTTCCAGCGCTTCCTCCGCGCCCTAACACAGCATACAAAAAAGCATCAGCAACATCAATACTTATCTGCCTCACCAATTACTCGATTTGAATGCTAACAACAGATTCATCAGCGTTCCCTTCAGGGCTTAAACACGCAAAAAAACAAAGTCGGATTTTTTCGACAGAGGTTAACATAACAGAGAAACACACCGTCGAAAACTACAGCGAAGCGCCGGAAAGAACTTACCTCTCTTCGACATTGTTACAGCTGAGAGAACCTCCGGCGACCAAGAGCTTGAGTAAGAGAGGGGACGATCTGTTTTATAGTTCCTCTCTAGGGTTTTCTCGAATGCAACAATTTTGAAGTCCACGGTTTACGAAAGAAGGCTCTGCCTTTTCACAAAAGGACGTCGTTACCCAACCTTTGAGTCTACCGGGCCGAACCCAATTGGTAGTATCAGATGGCCCAGTGAGCTCCCTATTAGTTTCATTTGGGCCCAAGCGTCCAAGCCCATGATATTATAAATTAAAAAAAAAGACAAAATTGAAAATTCTTTGCATGCATCTTCGCGGTTTGGTTTCTATTTGGCGGGGTTTTTTCTCCCTCCCACCGTAGCAAAATAGCAACTGGTGTTACTATCCAGGAGCCGCGACTTCCGCTTGACTGAGACATGGGCTGGTCTCATCCGGACGTAACTCTGGAAGATCTCTTGCATTTGATTAAGGGATTCGTCGACATTGTGATTCTGGCATCAGGGTATCAATCATCTGGTCTTCCGGCGATTTGGGATCGAGAAAACATCAGAAAAGTACTAAGCTGGGGCCTCTTCTTCGAAGATGTAAGCTGCCATTATATTGTTTCCGAAACCAATCCTTCGTGTCGCTAACCGCATACTTTGTTCTGCGTACGACTCAATTCTTGGTTCTTTAAGCTTAAGCTAACGCCCGAGTTCCGGTTTTCTTCTCAATTTGAGTGTACGACTGTTTTTTGTTTTGTATGAGATTTGAGTCGATGCAATATGCGAAATTGTTGAGCAGGTGTTGATTCGCCTGCACGATTCAGATGATTACGTCGGGTCGGTGAAAGAGCTCGATGGATTTCTGCTGGAGCTCAAGTCACATCCTCATTTTCCTCAGGTGCGGACAATGCTTCTCTTGGCGTATCTACATGACAAATTGTTTCGTCATTTTTTTTTTCTTTTCGTAGGGATGATAAAGTTTGGATTTGGGCTATGTAAAATGCAGGGGCTTTCACATTTATCTTCTGCAACTCTTGCTGGGGCAAGGGACTTCATTCTGGGGCACTTTCTTCAATCCGTACATCTGGGAGACGGGCAAATCAGAGCTCTTCTATCCGCAGCTATCGAGATGGATCTTTGCGGGCTCAGTGAAACAGAATCTGATTGCCTCAGTGCATATACGGAGAAATTGACAACCGAAATAAAGTCATTACATTTGAGCCTTGAAACTGATGGCCCTGAAGACTCGAAGAAGACTGTTGATGTTCCTGGGTCCCCCTTATCTACTTCATATTATGGCAGGCATCAACTTTCCGACGATCAGTCAAGATTTATTATAAAAGAGCTCTTGCAGAGACAAACTACTATGTCAAGCGTATCTTCTGCGGAAACAGCCCTAGATGTGCTTTCTAACATTTTCATGAAGAACAAAAGGGTTGAACTCCATAATGTCCAAATTATAGGGCATGCATTCAATAATGGTTCTTCAGGGTAAGCCTCCGACTTGTTTAGTACTTCTATATCCAAGTAATTCCTAGTGAAAAAAAGGCATTTGATAGGAGCTCACTGGTAGATTGTGTTTTTTAATCAGAAATGAGGAAGAACAGATACAACTTGCTCATTGGAACCAGTGGAGGTCAAGGAACCTGTCATATTTGTTTGACAAAAGAACTATTAGACTGGTAGCTGGGGCACGCTTGATTTTCTCTGCACCTAAGGTTCAATGGTCCCAGATTTTTGAAAGGTTGGCCATTTCAAATGAAGCCCATAATATGAACTTGCTTGAAACATTAGTAAGTCCATTTAAAGTAATGTGATTAATTTGCTCTCTGCCTTGCATTTCTCTCACAATGTAAATAATTCCACAAATTTGCTTGTAATTTTATTCACTTGTTGTATCTATTGGAAAACATGATCTCATCAGTGATAGCTTGATTTTAGATCTATAAATGTGAGATGTCTCTTAGTTTTGTGTGTCTGGGTTTCCAACACATGCTTTAACAAATTTTTCTATTCATATTTCCATTGGTAATGGTAATTATTCTGCAGGAGCTCTCCCTGTTAGGCATCATATCAAGTCGATGGAGTTCTATAGTGGAACTTTTCACTTCTGCAGCTTCTGATCACCTCCCTATTTCTGATCAATTTTATGAGATTCATAAGTCCCTTCAGGGAGGTTCTGAATATCTTCATCCTAAGGACGATATAAAGGTGAGGGATATAAAAGAGGACACTGCAGTTCATTTGGCTATAGAACAACAAAATCAAGTTCGGATATTTTCCTCCCTTATAAACTAATATGCAGCAGTTTTTATGAATGTCATAAATTAGTGTTCTTCGTGCCAGGAATGACTTCAAAATTCCTGGCTCGCTATCCACATTTTTCTTGGTTCTTCTGCATTCAAAGAACTATGTATAGCCTCTGAATCTTTCCTCAAAAAAAAAATGTATAGCCTCTGAATCAGCTGTCATTTTGGTGAATTTTCGTAGTAAAAGTGTTAGTGCTAAAATGTTTAGCTGAGCTGGATTTAATGTTAGTTTAAGTGGTGAAAACTGATCTCTTTGTACATGAGCTCCTAGGTTATTTATAGCATTTAAAGAAAAGTCTTCCTTGATGTAACTACTTGTATTTTGTTGTCAATAGGAAAATGACATTCTTGAACATGTGATGATGTTATTGAACAATCAATTTCACCTGTTGTGGAGGTTAGCTCCTGTGCTGGCTGCAGCTGCAATTCCTTCATGGTAATTTGTGTTGCCTTCTTCTGTAGCAATACCAACGGTACTCCTTTTGTTAAATCATTATTTTGTAATTTTAGTTTATCTCGTTGGATTGAAAAGAATTTTATTATTGACTAGCAGTATGTCTTTGGATTGCATCCTCTTGATGTTTTTGGATTGCATCGTCTTGTTGTTTAGGAAGAATTCCAATTGTTTGATTAGCCTTTTGATTACTGGATGTGCAAATGGGTTCAGGTCAACCTTGTACAGACTATACTTAATTGACATTGAAAAGGAGATGAAAAGAGATTCTTCCACTATCAGGTTACAACAATTTTACTTCTGTAGAATGTTATCATTTTATTTATGACATACCAAGCATCTTCAGGGGTATATCTTGACATTTTTCTGTCACGTTTGTGTAATTTTCTCATTGCAGGTGCTGCAGTTGTAATCAAGAGAGCAAGGAACATACAGAGTGTAAGACTGAATTATGCACAAATAGTGAAACAATAATTTATCATTTCTATTTAGGAGGCTCTCTCAATTATAGACGCTCATGGAACTATAAAGGCGTCGTTGTGGTTTTGTAGGCGAGCTTGCTGAAAGGATTTGGTGTCTCCATATCTTCCTTGATAGGACGTCTCAACTCCCAGCTGCCTCAAAATGATTCAGGATGCTTAACTTTTAGACTGAGATGAGTTGTGGAATACCTCAAGCAAGATCTGTAAATACCTCAAGCATCAGTAGGTACCAGGGAATCTGAGCACTACAAGAAAGAAGAAACAACAACAGTGTCCGTGGTAAGGGCATTCTAAGAAAACTAGGGTTTGTGTGAGGGGAAAATAATTTACTTGATCAACTTGCTAAGTTCAATGAGCACCTCGTTTGGTTCAGCAGCGTTGATGCCATACCATCTTAAAGGAGAAGATTGGGTATGTTTACATTACTTAAATGGGACTAAATTGAACCCAAACTGCAATCCTAACACAACTCAGATACTATCAGACTACTTAGTAATAATTTCTTGTTGATCATCATGACATATTGTAGTCAAATTGGCTCCCGTACCTCACTGGCATGAGGGCGGGATGGCTCTGCTCGGATTAGGTTTGAATCCCGAGGCCTTCAACTGTGAGGGAGCTAGGTTACCAGATCTGGTTCTGGGTACAGGGCAGGCCCAGAGCTCAGGGTTTTCCTGCCCCTGCCAATGCAGCAGCAGTTTGGGGTACCCCCTTATTAAAAGAAAAAATGTTGTAGTCAAATTGCAGCAAAAGGTTTTAAGAAGTGAATGTTTATCAAGGACAGATAAAGAGATGAAGAGCAGCCATTGTGATGTAAAAAATCTCATGAAAAGTTTTTTTTTTTTTTTTTGTTGTTTTGTTATTATAATGGTGAAGAATACAAAATATGTTGCTTTGTTACTCATCTAAAGCTGTCTAAGTGAAATCAGTTTGAGTTATATATTTTATTGAGCAAAATGAGTTGTTATGCAGCTGTGATTGGATAGTGAAGATAGCTTCTTCTTCCACTAGTATTGGCCTAGTTCTTGCTAGAATGTATAAGTTAGTTAACTAGGTTTGTCTTGTTTCTGAGGAAATCAAATCTTGAAAATAATAGTTTTGATTATGAGAATTCAGGGATAATGATCTAATCTGGATAATAGTGTTCTTATAAATTTGGGAAGAAGGGTTTAGGAAACCCTAATTTCCTGCAATCTCTTTCACCTGCAATTTCAACACGGTATCAGTGCAAGTTGATTAGAATCAGTGACTTACCCAACTGACAGAGATAATGAGGTTTTCAGTATTCTTTTTAATTGCTCATGTTGATTGCTCGGTATCTTTTAGAATCATCATCCTTATGTTGTTATAATTCATGGGTACATTGAGAAGATTATTCTATAGTACTAGTGGGATTAGATGTATCTTAGGTGCAATAGGGTACACATAATTGTAAATGTCTGAAGGAGCTTGGATTTTTTTTTGTAATTATTGTGTGGAATCACTCGGTAGATCTTATTCAAGAGCTCTTGGGACTGATTATCAATAGCAAAACGTTCTAGTGTTCTTTAGGGATTGTGATTTCTTTCAGTTTTGCACTTGAAACTAGTAGTAAGTTATTTTCTTCATTGAAGTTAATATTTAACTCCAAAATCATCTTTAGGATTTCGATTCACCTCCCTCTTGGAAAGCCACCTTACCGAACATTGTATAGCTGGCGTTCCGTTGGCAATTGGCAAAGGCTAGGGAATAATGTACTGCTATTTGCTATTTGATCTTTTATGCTCAACTTGTTTTAAAATTTCAGGTATTGAGAGGACACTCCTTTGGGTACAACCCTAGAAGGAGGGGACTTAAAATTTTTCCTTAAGGTGAAATTTTGTTTTTTTAAAAAAAACTTCAAAAGTTTTATGGTGGTTTACAATGTTTTTTGCAGGTTTCTAGTCCGCTCCCAAAAATTGCATCTGCACTTCTGATTTCTCTAGCTTTGAAAACCCAATTACACTTACAAAACCACCTCAGCAGCAGGTCATCAAGATCTTTACAACAGTTTGCTGGTGTTAGAAAAGATTAGCACGGCAACTCTCAAGGAAGCAGATATATGTAGGCGCAATCCCATTTTGTGTGTCTATTTGGAAGCAGTCGTTGTCATCTCGACTTGTCTGAGAGACGTTTTGCTTTCACTTTATCAAAGCTGATGCACTGAGCCGTCACTGTAGGTAGTGCATGGTCTTCAACTTTAGACTGTAATTCGTCGTTTCCATCTAATTCAACAAGATGGAGTCACCTCTTGGGTTACTGATGATACCACAGAGTTAGGCCCGTAGAGAGGCAGGTTTCTGGCAAGCTAGACAGAGTCAGTGAAGTTGGAAGCTCTTTACTCACCCAATTCCAATCCATATTAGTGAGATTTTCTAGTAAGATTTTCTAGTAAGATTTTTCTAGCCCTTTTCGTCACTAACCAGTCAGACCTCGTTGACAAGCATAGCATATGTTCTTCTGTGAAAAAGAGAGCATCATGAAGCAAGGACGGAGAATCATCAATCAGGAAAAAATCCCATGAAAAATGTGAATGCCTTGTAAGAATCGCATCACGTCACGGTGAGGCCTCCTAAATCCAGCTCCCTTTTGCTATTCCCTACTCCACTTCCCAAGATAAAGTTTGATGCCCATATCTTCATCCTTTAATCTTCTTCCTATCCATATCGCTGGAGAAATCTAAAAGGTCCGGAGTAAAGATATGAATGACGGTAGATCTATGTGATATACCACCGAAATTGGTACGGAGGTGGATTATTTTTTCAGACAGAAATGAAAAAGCCAGTCCCGTTCAAAGGTGCTTTACCTTCGAATGAGACTGCAGGAGGGCTCCACAATCTTTTCTCCGCCGAGCATTCTTTACAAGGAAAAACGAAAGGATGTCGACGACCCATCAGGGACAAGTGGGCAAAATGGCAGTCTGGCACTGCATTTTGATGCTTATATACGCTCCATCCCCTCCATGAGGATCGGCAGTTCCGATTTTCAAATCCTGGGTGTGGAAGAGTAGGATCCGCGTGATGAGGTGTTGCAGAAGAATCGGAGGAGGTGGGAGGAGTACTGGGGGTAGCCACTTGAGCGAGCATAGGAAGGTGCTCGTCTCTCGGAGGGGTTCCTCCGTCTGGTGGCAGGTGATCATATGGAGAATTAAGTCGCAATGGAGGCAGGCCTTTAGGTCACACAAGTGCAGGGGACGGTTCAGCTACGACCCTCAAAGCTACTCTCAAAATTTTGACGACGGGTTCCTTTGGGATCATCCCTTACAGCATTAATTCTAGGTTGTAGTGGTTATGCTACTGATAAGTTTTTGTTGCCCACCTGCAGATGACATTGGAGAGATAAAATGGATTTCTTACTCCTCAAAAAAAAAAAAAACTACAGTTTTCGTTTCTGTATATACTGTATATCCATATTCGGAGGTGGAGCATGCACCACCTGATCCGAACTCGAATCTGTGGCACTTTCTACCACCCTTAAATCTCTTCTCCTTGTTGTAACCATTAGGGTACTTTGGATTTTGAGCTGATCAATTGAGGGCTGCTGCGAATGGGTCCTGCTAATCTAAGTAAATGGATTGAAATGGAGTAATTAACCTACTCTGTCCGAAAACCACCTAAATTGTTTTGCTAAATCTGCAATTTTTTCATAATAATGTTCTTTATAAAAACTTCGTGGCTATTACTTAGCAAAAACAAAGAAGAACTAAGTGACCTATTATTACCAAATGAAAAGGTGCATGTGATCGCCTTCTGATTTTCCATTTTCATTTCATTCTATTTTTTTTTTTTTAAATGTATTATCCTAAAATCTTATGCCCTTTTGAGTTAATTAGGAGTGGCAAATTCATAATCTTTGTTATAAGAAACTGCAGTAGAGTAGAGCCGCTAGAGCAGGTACATATTTTTTCGGGTCGGGTCGAATCAGATTCAGGTCACGAGTAAAACCCGGCCCAAAAAAAAAAAACGCCTGGGTCGGCTGCACCAACCAAAGTCACGAGGAAGGGACAGGTGCTTGAACTTTGCGTGCATTCACTCTGTACAGACAACATGCAGCGCGAAACGTGTGCAAAAAGTGCTCCACACGTGTCCCACCACTAATCCCTCTCCCTACTCCCTCTTATCTTCCACTTACATGTATAACCTCCCCCCTCCCCTGTCTTCTTCTCTTCTCAATCCAAAACAGAGAATACATACATATACACACCAGATCAGGAGAGATCAATCCTAATATGGCAACGGATTCGAAGCAGCAGCAGCTGGTCGGCCGCGAAATGCAAGATCGCGACGCCATGGAGACCGTCGCCGGACACGCCCCCGTCACCTACGAGAGAAGGGTCAGCAGCGACTTGGATAACTCCATTCCCAAGCCCTGTAAGCTCTGTATGTATATGTATATATATTTGAGGCACGCGCGCAGCAGTACTGTTATTACATGTCTTCTGTTTTCTCTACTGCAGATTTAGCGAGAGCTTTGGTGGCTGCAGACGGAGAGCACCCTAACGGGACAGTCGGTCACAAGCACCGCGACCTCAGCGTTCTTCAACAGCACGTCGCTTTCTTCGACCAGAACGACGATGGGATCGTCTACCCCTGGGAGACTTACGCAGGTCAGGTCATCCACTTACTTACATACTAATGTATGACAAAAGTAACATAATTATATGTTAATTATCGAGTGATTAGTTCTATGTCATGGTTTTTATTCAGGGCTACGAGCAATCGGTTTTAATTCCATAGCCTCCATGATCATGGCCCTTGTCATCAATGGAGCCTTGAGTTATCCCACTCTCCCTGTAAGTATATATTTATATATTACATGTACGTGTTTATATCATTAATTCAAAAGTTCATATATATTAATTTCTTGTAGAAAGTAATTAAGATGTAATATTTAAGATGTTATTAATGTTATCAGAGCTGGATACCGTCCCCGCTTTTCCCAATATACATACTCAACATACACAAATCCAAGCACGGGAGCGACACAGGCACCTACGATACCGAGGGAAGGTATATTATATATATATTTATTCTTAATCATGTCCGTTAATATTGGGATAATCGGATTCTCTGATACTGTTTATACTTTATTTATATATACGTACGTACGTACGTGTAACGTTTCAGGTTTGTTCCGGCGAGCTTTGAGAACATGTTCAGCAAGTATGCACGTACAGAGCCGGACAAGCTCTCTCTTGGGGAGCTCTGGGATATGACCGAAGGCAACAGAAACGCCATGGATTTCTTTGGCTGGTATATATATATATATATATATATATATATATATATACGTGAATATTAATGTAATATTTGGAGGTGCGTGATTGAAAGTACTTGGTTTTTGTAACAATTAATGAATAGGGTTGCGAGCAAGTTGGAGTGGGGATTGCTGTACATTCTTGCGAGGGACGAGGAGGGATTCTTATCCAAAGAAGCTGCTCGCCGGGCCTTGGACGGGAGCCTCTTCGAGTACTGCTCCGTTAGACGATTGGAAGCCGCGAAGAAGAGCTAATTTAATTTCAGACTTAATTTACTCTATATGTGTCTTATGTACGTATATATATATGGTTTGTGACACTTTTATGTATCATCGATCTTTCAATGTATTATTATGCTTTTAAGTTTCAGACGAACATGTACATTTTAAAATATTTTTATTAAATACAACGTGTTTTTTTATTTTTTGCGTGTGGGTTTTCTGCTAGTATTTTAAAAAGAAAAAGACGGAGGTATTTTTGCCAGATGTTTTCAGAAGCTTCAGGGACAAGGATGGTAGTTTTAAGCCCAACCTTCTAGTTCTAGAGGACATAGAGGGACTGTTAAGCTAGCTTATATGAAGCTTCCCATCTTGCATTAATTTGAAGGAGAAGAGATATTGGATGAAGCTAGGGTTTTTACAACCAACAGACTGATCTGTACGTAGGGGCGACTTGCAGCTCCTAGAACCAGCTGGAGTACTAGCCATTAAAGTTCAACACGCCTTGGAGTTACCAAGAAACAGAAGGATAACATGGCTGGAAGCCAGGTGGTACATATATAGATTCGTACCAGCAGGACCCCTGGGCTGAACCTGCTATATATAGTAGAGCTTTCCAAGTTGCATTTCAACATGCATGGTACAAGCCATACACAGAAGCGACGTCAAAGTCATGTCAGTGTAAGTGTATATTTATGCATACTATATAACTATATATATAACTATATATATATTCGTGAATTTTTTGCTGCTTGTAAATTAATATTAATTTCAGGTGGGATGAGAACTCCATTGAACAGCTTCCGGGGTACATGAAGATATCTTTTGAAGCGCTCTTCAAATCTGTGAAGAAAATAGGAGAAGACACCATTAAAGAACTGGGCAGGGACGACATCACTCCATACTTGACCAAGGCGGTATTAATTAAGTGCTCTCTGCTTTTTATATATTTATACATGCAGTACTCTTTTTTCTCTTCTTAACAGTATTACAACAAAGCAATCAAATTGCAAAGAATCATGCAGCTTAAGCAATTACATGGATCTCATACGATGTTCATCTATGATTTTCCGCTTGAGAAATGACTTGGCAGTTTCTAAGGTGCGAATGATAATGATTTCACTCAATCAATTAATTTTTCACGATACTTCTGTGTTTTATTTACTAGTAGGTTTAATTACGTAACTTTATTGAAATGTTGATCATTTTCTAACATCATATAACTTAGGAAATCCATAATTTTACTATACTAATTAAACTATTTCAATGTCAATATATTATGTATACATGCAGGAGGAACTTGAAGGATCGTGAGTCTATTAATGCTATCCGATTATACATGGATGAAACTGGCACGTACAACTGAAGAAAATGCTCGCAAATATCTTCAAAGTACAATCACTACATATTGGAAGAGACTAAGTGATCAGAAAACCGTCTCATGCTCCTCCTTGTCACAAACTTTCATCAATGTGATAATTAATGTTGCTCGAAATGCTCAAACATTGTACCTGCATGGAGATGGGTTTAGTGTACGTACGTACCAGATGGTCACACTAAAGTTTGTGTTACTTCGTTGCTGGTTCAAAGCCTTCCAATTGGGAAATAACATATAAAAGTTCACTTTTGCTAGCTAGCTATAGATAATTTTGTGCATACTAATTAGGTTTAATAAAAGCTGTAGTTCCAAGATGATCTTCTCAATACCTCAATAATCTCCTCGATTTTCAGGCTTCAGAATCGGTTTCCCAACTTGAGTCACATAACAATAGTCCTAAAAACAATAATCTGAACTCTTATTTCTGGTGTTGGTGAAGAACATGCTGTCCTTGCCTGATATCATTCCTAAATTCCCCTCCCTTCTCTCCCTCCCATCTCCCCTGCTTTCAGGGCAAATGATCTTTGCATGAAGAAAAAGAGTTCTTGATACACATTCCTCTGCAAGAGAAAGAGATAATTATTAATACCCACATTTGGTTGTGCTTTCTCTTGAGGAGAAGATGGGAGAATCAGAAGTAAATGAGTCCAAACACATCAATGAGGAGAAGAAGAAGACCCCATGCATGGCTTCAGACAAGGAGCAGATTAATGGCCTTGAAGACAGAAACGTTTCCCTTCCAAAACTTAGTAACTGCTCCTCCTGCCGTATCAGTTCACATACATAGCTTCATTACCAGTAGTTCTTGGTTTACATTTTCAGTATGATTTTTATACAGTTGGCGTGGATGTGAAGAATTTTCATGGATCATGGAAGCGCCGGCACAAGGGCAAGAACGCAGTCATCTATCCCTGGGAGACTTACATGGGTACTTTTTTTTTTTCTCTCTCTCTCTCTATTGATTTCTTTCCCAGTCCCCTCTGTTTCGGTCCTCTGTAACGTTTGTTCAACAGAAATGGCAGCCCTCGGATTCGGCTCTGTCGTGTCTCTCTCCGTGGCTTTCTGGGTTCATCTGCTTCTCAGCTACTGGACTCTCCCCGTGAGTCTCTCCTCTGTCGTTTCAGTCACTGTATTTTGTAATCGCTCACTTCTCCGCAGAATTGTGAAGAGAACTCGAACGATCCCTTGCAGGGTTGGATACCATCCCCACTATTCCCAATATACATGCAAGAGATGGATGAATCAGAGAAAGGGAGTGGAAGCGACGGTCTCAATTTCGTGGGAAGGTAATAAACTTGCACGTACTGATCACGAGTATGAGTCCAGGAGATGATCATAAGTTCATAACCGGATACTCGCTCTAATTTCAGGATTGTCACCTCGTACGTGGAGACCATTTTCAGAAAGTGCGAAGATTCACCGCCGTGTTCGATTCATGGACGATAGAGAAGAGAGAAAAACGAGATATTATCGATCGATAAATGTTCTAAGAAGATGGCATTATATCTGTAATTAGGTACTGCGTGTGTCGATCGATCGATTCATGTGGCAAGATCTGTAATCTTTATTTGATGAAATATTTCTAGGGCAAACATTAATAGATCTGGAGATAATTATTTATCTGAGAAATGAAAATGGAAGAAGGGGTTGCGATCTAACTAAGCCATGTAGTAGAGAGAATTTGGGAGCTTGAAGATTCTCTTTCCGGACGGAAGGCCGAGGAGGGTGCTCCATTGATCCCCCACCACGCCCCAGATGCGATATCCCTTCTTTATCAGCATCTTCCTCTGCTCCGCCTTGAACTCTTGTGCTCCTTTCTCTGCGTCTTCCAAACCCCTGTAAAAAAATTACAGCCACCAAAATGAATGAATCAATCCGATCCCAGAAACGGGGAAAAGATTATGAAGAAACTAATTTAATTACCTCATCTCGAGTCCCTTCCACCCTGTGAACCCGACCTTGACGAGGTTCTCGATCGTGGCCTCCCTCAAGCTCTCTCCTCTGCAGGAGATGAGAAAGATCTTCAGACCCCTGTTCTTGATCTCGTTGTAGAGGTCGAGCGCGTGCACCACCGCCGGCGCCTTTGCCTCCTTCATCCATCCTTCCAGTGCCGTCCTGTTCAATTTCTCTCCCCTGTTTCACACCCACATTTAATTAGTCTCAGGCATACAAACGAGTAAAAAAGATAATCCTGTGGCTTCGCCGAAAAGAATACCCAAACTGGTGCTTCTTGTAGAAGGGAGCGGTGGAGAGGAGAGTATCGTCAATGTCGAAAACCCAGGCGTCTCCGCCGTCGCCGCGGGGCTCAAAGGCATCGCTGAGATAAAGCCTGCAGGCTTCGAACGCCCTCTCGACGTCGACTTTGTACTGGGTCGAAGTCATGTACTTGCCGACGTAGTCCACGCACTCGCCGGGAACGATCTCGAAGTCCCTGATGTTGTTCATCTCCACGTTCATCCTCCAGCTCTCGCAGTAGTTCTTCAGACTGTATCCCAGCTTCCTCTTCCCGCCCCCCTGGTTCAAGATGCTCCAGTCCGAAGCTTCGGAGGCCACGACGAAGATCAAACAGAGCAGCAGCGCTGTCAAAGACGAAACCCATTGATTTCTCTCCATTTCTCCGCTCCTGGTTCGGACGGGGGAGGGAGGCTTCGGTGAAGAAGATTATGTAGTGAGAAGGAAGACGGGTTCTTGGGTCTTAGTTCTTAATTACAGGGAGCTGATCACATGGACATCAGTGGATCGCATTACGATATTTGGGACCCGGCTGGCAGTGGAATCCAATCAATGTATCTGTTTTCTTCGGAACGAGCAGGGAATGGTGAGAAATGGGACGGGAAAAAAAACAGAGGTTTGTAGCTTTAAATAGGAACAGATTGAAACGGGCATGGTCGTCGGCAGACCTTTTCTCCGATGATCGCGGCTTCATTTTTGTGTTTAGGACTGCTAAAGAAGACCTCATCATCCGGCTTCTGCTCCTAATTGTCCCGACTCGTTCAATTCTTTCCAGATCTTGTATAAACTAATAGAGAAGGAAAGACTGTAGTGATGGAATTATTGGTTTCTTGCCATGCTTATACCTGTCGTGTCTCCCATTTCATGATAGAATAATAAGGAGCACGCCCCTGCACACCAGGCATGCTTTTATATATAAAAAAAAATTCTCCAGTAAAAAGTGTCGCTTTTAAGCGATGCTTGACTTTTATTAAAAAATATAAATACATAAAATATAAAAAAAATTAAAAAATTTAAAAAATCTCTAATGAAAAATGTCACTTTTTTTAACCAAATTTATGAACTTATAAAGTAAGAGTTTAACAGAAATAATAAACGATGTGTGTAAGAGTACCGCAATAAAGTTGGGTCCGAGATCTATCTCAAAATGATTATTAATCTAATGCACTAGTAAACATAGCATATGGACAACATAGGTGAAGGCCACTATGACCACCTGCTCCAACGGCTACATTTCTTAAAACACTCTCAACCACATTATAAACATTTCTATTTATTTGCTTTGTCTGTCTATATCTTTCTTTTATTTTCCCAATTTTTCTATTTCTCTGTTCTTCTCCCCGTGTTTTCTGTTTTGAACAAGAATTAGGCCTAGTTTTAAAAACTATTTTAATTAACACATCCAGTGTTTTAAAAACCGAATTGAACCGGCCGGTCTGACCCAATTGAACAAGAATTCGAGTCTAGTCCAGTTCTTATTGACTCGGCCTAGTTCACTGTAACCAACATTATTTTTGTTTTTTAATAAAAATATTAAATATATGTAAATTATGGTGTATAATATTCAACTGTCCACCCCAAAAAATTGGACATAGTGCTGGTTTGATGGCCGGTTCGGTTTTTAAAACATTGAACACGTCATAGGTTCATAACATATAATTACTACACATGTTATGAGGGTTTATATACTAGTAACATGTTTCTTTTTCTATGGATTTATTTATTTATTTTTTATAAGGTTCTATACTTCTATGGATTTATTTGCAAGACTGAGGTCTAATTAGAGGAGAGTAAGACCATATGAGGAAATGGGCGGCATATATTTCCAAGAACAGTGTATCGTCGTCAAAGACTCGAAATAATAGTAATCTCTTCATTCGAGTTTGTATGTGTCCTTACTGATTTTAATGTGGCTCGTGATCCGCGACAAACTGTGAAAATGGCCGTGTGTGTCTCTCTCTTTTCCGATCAACAGGGACTTCCGGCGACGGCACATCCGCACGAGCAGGCTCTCGAGAAAGTCCGGTCAAATATCGGATGCACGAGTCGTCACCGTTTTCTCAACATCTCAAGATAAATTGAAGCAACGTTTCGCAAAAGTAGCGCCGTCGGAGAAGTCAGAGACTTCAATATTCCTTCCTTCTCGGGTTTCTACTACTTTCACAGTTTCACTCTCTCTCTCTCTCTCTCTCGCTCGCAGTCGCGTGGCAAGTGACTCAAAAATCTCGACAAAGTCCACTTGTCCCTGTGGAAGAATCAGTACAGAAAGGTAAAAAAATCATTTTTTTGGGTTCGTCCTCCGCCGCCACGACACGGAGAGGTAACCTTTTGAACAGTTCCGTATTCGAATAGGATTAACTGATTAAGTTCAATTCACATTAGTTTTTCTCGATTTCATTTTGAACTGGAGAGTCTTCATTCGCCATGGATTTACCCTATTATAAATTTCGCAACCTCACGTAGTCTCAGAGAGAAACAACACAGAGTCCGTAATCGTGGGTCTAATCGGAGATCCAAATCAGAAGTTGCACTGAGAATTAAGAAAAAAAACAAAAAACGTTTGGGCGTTTAAATATTGTTTTTGCTGCTGAAGAAATGGATTGAACAGAAAAAAAAAAGGGCGTTTTAGCGAAAGCAGGTCGTGTGGTCGCGTTTTTATCGTAGTAAGTAGTCGGAGTACAGCGAATAACCCAAATTTCGCGGGAAGAGAGAGTGGCAGGGGTTTGGAATTGGGCCTTTGGGGGGTCCCACGTACTTTTAATCGTCCTCGTGCAGAGCATTATATCACATACGCGACGGAGGCGCACTCGCCCCCCTCTTATCGGCCCCCGGCCCCTTTGCTTGCGTCGTCGCTGCGACGGAATTCCGAACCCTTCCACCACTGTCGGAATTTTTGTTGTTGTATTCCGTCGTCTTCCCTCTCGCAGCAGGGGAAGAGTCCCAAAGTTTGAATCGTAATCAATTACCTGCTCGTGTGCTGCGATTTCGCCCCGCTCTTGGTGAGTTTCTACAGTATATTCGCCTTTGATGCGCTACTTTTTTTTTTTTCTTCTTCGAAATTTCGAGAAAGTCGTTTCATCGATATTTTTTCTTCTTTGATTTAACCGGGGATCCCCTTCTTCGATTATTTCCACTTTTTTTTGTAGTGTGTTTTATTTTCCGTCTGGTTTTTGGGTTTTTTTTTTAATGTTTTTCGTTCTGTGATTTATTATGTAGGTCTCGATTAGTAGCAGTTAAAGATACTCGATTTTGTTAGTGGTTGGATGCTTGATGTCCCTATTTTCGTTCCCTTTTTAAGTTTCTTTCTTCGATAGGATGCTTCGTGTGTTTAATGATGTCGTTTCGCTTTTGGATTAAATCTCTTACGCTTGGCGTTATCTTCTAGGTAAAATTCTTATTATATAAGCTTTAAAAAGTGTGCACGCAGGTTGTGATCTCTAACAGTCAATTCAGGATTGTTATCTGATTGGGAGTTATTTTATTCTGCTGGTCGTGTTGGTTCAAAACTTTCCTTTCGTTTTTTTTTTATTTTGTCCTTCAGGAAGACCGTTCATTCGCCTCTAATGTGCTCCTGGTTTACTGAAAGTGCTGAAAGTTGGGAATTCTCTCATCGTAGTAACCCAGAAATGGAATTCATGAAGTCGTCCTCAGAAAGGTACTTTTGGATCCTGTTCCGTTATATTCTGCTGTTGAAGCTGGGTTGGACTCTCAAGATACAAAATTTATGATCCGTCATATTCTGCAGTTAGTTAAAGTTGTCCTGGTTTCGTTTTCTTAAACTTGTAGTTGTTCGTTTACCCACTTTAACTTCGTTGCAAAATAAAATTAATTTTTTATTTATTTAATTTTTGTGTCCTTCCATCTTTTTTATATAGATTTGTCTAATTTGTCTGCAGATAATAGTTGACAGGGGCGAAGCTTGTTTTGCCAGATTTCACGTTGATTGGCTTCTTAGTTTCATGTGGAGGTTGATTCAATATATGGAAAAAGATTGAAGCACGCCCTGCTTTATCAGTCCATAGGTCGGAAATGAAAGAGCTTTCTCAGATAGGAGTCTCTGGAGTCATGTCATCGTCTTTACCAGTTCTGCCAGCTTCCCTTGAACAAAAGTACCCCAAGTTACCGGATTCTCAACAAGTTTCAATTGAAAGAGAATTAAGAACCATGACCCCCCATTCCACACTTTTACTCTCAAACAGTTCAGTTGCCGGGCATTTGTTTTCAACAGTTTCAGGACTCTCCTCCGATCTTCAGTTTTCTTCTGTTGTACACAATGATAGGTCTCAGAGTTGCCATTTTGTTTCTCACTCCTCAAATGGTGGAGAATCGTTGCCTTTACCAAGTTCCTCTCAAATGGCTCTATATCAACCAGCCACATTTCCTAAGGAACCAAATGATTGGTCTGCAGATACAATTCAAAGCTTCCTTGAATTTCCTGAGAATTCAGTCTCTTTCCAGCAAAATCAAATTCAAAGTAGTGGGATGACACCTGGTGACCCAACAAAAAGAAATACTTGGCAGGAATTGGAAGACCAGCTTATTGGTGATGATGCGAACTGGTGTGATTTTCTTGCGGATACAAGTGCTACCATTTCAGAACCAACAGTAAGTGACATTGTGCATATCCCAAGTACTTTCGTATTTTTCGTTCCTGGAAATAAGCTGTCTTGCAAGCATGCCTATTTTGAGGATCTATGCATGAAATTTGTGTTGGCCAGAAGGAGCTATCATTTGTTTGTCCTCTATCTGTGTTCCTTGATATTTATCCCTTCGACATACTTTGAGATTTCCTTTTTCTTTTCTTTCTTTTTTTTTTTTTTAAAAAAAAAAGCTGTGGGATCGGTCAATCTGAGAAAGGCAGGTTTGTCCAGTTGGTGATATTACAGATGACTATAATCCATCTTGGGTTTTTTTATTGGACCTGGCTTTGTGTGATATACATTAGCGACTCTATCTGCTGCATGAGCATCTAAATGTCCTAATGACAGTTGTGTCGAATGGCCCTTTGTTGTAAATCTCACCCTCTGGACTCCTATAAGTATCTGAATTGTTGCAGTTATTTCTCATAGCCATGTATTTGGCGATCATTAGCAACTGATGACTTTTTATTCATAGTTGAAATCATGGTTGGATTTTTTTCAATTGTGAGGTCCATGTTTGCTTGCTAATGTAACACGTGTAGTTTTGGTAATCTCTGGAGAATTTAACCGATATGGAACTTTTAACATGTTGGATCATGCTTTCTTCTGTGATTCCTCAGTGATACTTGATGTTAATTCTTATTATTTGTATGTAGGCTTCAGAGCAGGGACCCAAGCCATCTGTTGATTTCTCCTCTAACACACAACAGTGTAATCAGCCAATCTCCATTAGTTCTAGCTCCCTGCCTAATACATCACCTTTAGTGAATAGTGGCCCGAGCAAGCCTCGTATGAGATGGACCCCGGAATTACATGACCGTTTTGTTGAAGCTGTGAATCAGCTTGGTGGCAGTGAAAGTGAGTGACTTTCAGCTGTATTCTGTCCACATTTTTTTTTTCTCCATGAGAAATGTATGCTCATTCTAGTAGAAATTTTTGGTTAACAGGAGCTACTCCTAAAGGCGTGCTGAAGCTCATGAAAGTTGATGGATTAACAATTTATCATGTGAAGAGCCACTTGCAGGTACATATGAACGTTTTCATTCTATTCTTTGATTATGTTTAAAGAAATATTCTGAGTTCTAATAATCTCATTTGTTGCCTGGGCTGCAGAAATATAGGACTGCTAGGTACAGACCAGACTCTGCTGAAGGTAACTAGCATTTTTAATGTTTGGTACTATGTGGCAGGTCTCTCAAGCATTAATTTTGGTCTAACTATCATCTCATTTTGCAGGGGCTTCAGAGAGGAAGGTGGATACTCTGGATAACATGTCATCACTGGATCTTAAAACGTGAGTCAATGCTTGTCAATATTTAATGCATTTCATCCCGCTTGTTGGATTTAAGCATTCTAGTTCAAAAGCACTTATGCTGTATTTGACCTTCAGTAGAGAATTGACTTTGCATCAGTTTGACTCGTGCTTTGCTTTTTAATGTTGATAAACTATGCGCCATGCTCTTTTGTGTTCTTGTAGACACCATAAATTCGGTAAAAAAATTGTGCTGACTCTCCGCTGCTTTATTTTATCAGGGGCATGGAAATTACTGAAGCATTGCGGCTCCAAATGGAAGTTCAGAAACGGTTACATGAGCAACTAGAGGTAGGAACCTTATTGCAGCTTCGTATTGTTGTCAAGAATTTTTCTTTACACTGATGAACCAATGCACGTATTTAAAAAAAAAAAAAAGTCTTTAAACTACATTGCTGATATTGTCAAAACAGCAAGGGTTAGCCTACTGGTGAAGTTCCATACTTTCTCCGTTGGTATGTTAGATGAGAAGTGTAATGCACCTCAACCTTCCATTAAAATGTTTTAATCATATGTCACCATATGTGGTTCCAAATGATATATCTCTTTAATATCTATGATCCTTAAATAGTTATTAATTTTTCAAACAAAAAATAATTCCTGTGTATTAGTTATGTTTGCATGCGTAATCCTGTTTCTGTTGTGTCTAAGCAGATACAAAGAAACCTGCAACTGCGAATAGAAGAGCAAGGAAGATATCTCCAAATGATGTTTGAGAAGCAGTGCAAGTCAGGGGTGGATAAGCCCAAAGACCCATCAACCGACGATGACCCTGCTGCACAATCATCTGATATAACCGGTCTTGGAGCCAAAGTGGGAGGCTCGGAGAAGGTCCAGGGTGGGAGTGAGAACACCCAGGCTTGTGAAAAAATCCCTGAGGAGAGTTTGCAACCGGTGGTAGGTACCAAGCAGAAGATGACAACAAATGACTCTTCTGAAACTAGCGCAGTAGACACAATTGTCCCAGCTGCTAAGCGGAGCAAAGTGGACGAGGTTCCAGTCGACCCAGAACAAAAATAAGAACTCTTATTGTAAGGGTCAAATCATCTCAGCGGCAAAGGTTCACTCATCAGGAACCCCCACTGTAGGAGGGAGACTAACCAACCTGGCCATCTCACATCTCTTATGGTTTTAGTAAAATAAAGAGGTATCTGCTACCAAAGTAACTGCGTCCTATTTTTCCTTTTGGTTCTTTGTCATATTCCAAATTGTGAAAAGAGGTTATAGTGGGGTTTGCATAGGCATCTCTTACAGTAATGATGTGAGATTATATGTTGATCTTCCCAGATGATTCGATTTTGTCTTCATATCATGTAATAGGAATTTAGTAGAGATGGCTGTTGAAACAGGGGTCAACAGTGATGGTCTCTCAGTTATTTATGTACATCAATGGAGTTTGAGTTGAGATTGAGCGAAGGTGTCCCCCCAGAAAAAGTTATGTCCGTCCCTCTTCTATCGTAGAACACTGTCAAAATGTGCTCCAGAATATCTGTCCTAAGATGGATATGTTTTCAGTCTAGCAAACGTCAACAAGGTGCTGTCAAATATCCAGAACGTGATTATTTCTCTAATTTGTATTATCAATGTAATCAAAACGGGTTAGGACCAGGTGAAGATTTATATAACGTTGATTAAAAGGGTTTATTTAAACTGGTTCGATATGAGTTTTTATGAAGTAAAATATAAAAAAATAGTATCTAATAAAATAAAGAGAGTGTGTTATAGAAATGATATTTCTCTCTTTTATATTTATTTTTTAATTATATTATTATTTTTTAAATATTTTATTTATTAATTTAAAACGCTTTAGAATTTAAATTAAAATAACTATTAATAAAGATAAGCCAGATAAAAACTAAAATTAGTAAATTACAATTATTCTTTACCTAGCCCGCAGGCCTGCCGCAAATGGTAAGTTATGGCGCGAGAGAAAGAAAGAGTGGAGGGTCCGAAGGCTTTTTATATTTGTTTTTCAAAATTTTGCTCGAAATTATTGAATTTAATGCTTGTCGAATGTCGATGAGGTTCCGGCGCTGAGACGCTTCCCTCGATTTTCTACCTCGAGCTTATACTTTATAGCAATCTGGGGCGCCCTTGAACTTCGAACTTCCATCCCCACTTTGCTGAAGGCGGACTTCGGCCGAGAGAAACTTTAGAGTCCTGAATTTGGCGAAAACCTGAAAAATGATACGATGTGAATGAATAGTAGTCACCTTCCTCTCAGTTGAGAACTCGCTGATTGGCAAAAAGCAGGAGGCACGATGTTGTTTCAGGTGGGGGGTCAAGGTGCTCGGCCGACTTTCTTTGAGATGGCGGCCGCTCAGCAGCTACCGGGGAGCCTCAGGGCTGCGCTATCTTACTCCATCGGTGTAAGTGTCTTCTTTCTTTTTTTTTTTTTTTTTTTTTTCCCCCAATTTCTAGGCGCCAAATTCGCAGTGGATTGTGAATGTCTATTCCTGCTTTTAGCTCTACATACGCCTGTTTGGACTCGTTGAAACCTTTAGCTGAAACTTCGAATTTGGCTGATAGTCTTTCTTCGGTCCTGCTTGCCTGGTCTGAAACCAGCAATGGGGACGGGCAGTGGTAGGCCTGTCACAACAGGACTTATTAAATTTGATAAAAGCTACTTGTTATTTCCCTGATTCTGCGTAAGAAAATTCCAAATTTTGTTGCATGGTAAGCCGCAATGGCTCTTCTGCTTAATTGTACTTCGTGTGTGTTGGTGGAAAAGAACCTGATGCTCCAGGAGGTTAAAATCTCTCCTTGCCAAATTGAAGGCTAGAGGGAAAGGTGCATATTTCTGTGTTCAATCATAAAAATGTATATGTAGACATGAGGTACAATGCTCCTATAGCAAGGGTCAGTTTTGCTAATAAATGACTGTTGTGGTGATATTTTGTCTACTCACTTTTTGTAGTCTTCCAACTTTCTCATTCCAAATCAATGTTTTGCTTTCTGATATTAAGGTTGCTATGTTATGATTATGCAGGTGCTGGCATTGAGAAGGCCATTTCTTCATAAGGTGTTAGATTATGATGATGAGTTCTTTGCCTTGTTCATGATGGTTCTTGAAACTCACAGCTTGCGAACTACAGGTGCTTATAGTTTCAGTTCTACTTTTTTATAATTTATATTTTCTTATTGTTTACGTTTAGTTTTTTTTAACAAAATTAGATTAGGGTGGCATTAATATGCAAGACATTATGAGTTCTAAGCTGGCAACTTACAAACAAAGAAGAGAAACCCATAGCCACATAACTGCAAGCAGGAGAAAAGTAAAAAGAAAAACAAAGACGGCAAACAAACAAGAAACAAATCTGAAACTTATCCAACAAGGACCCATCTCCCATAACAAGACATTGTTGGGATAAACCAGATCTAGTAAATGAATATGCAACATTGTCCCCTAATCCAGGAGCATGATTCTAGTGATGTTAAGGCAAATGACGCTATTCTTAATTTTGTCTACAAAGCAAAAGTTGACCAGGGAGTTGGAGGGAAGGGGTGATTTCGTTGTGGGGCAGCTGATAGTGAAAAGGAATCCCCTTCTAATTGAAAAGGGTGAATGAGTGGAGAACATTCTCTGTCAAGCCATGAAAAAGGTCTCTCAAGTTGGCTTCTATGGAGACGCAATGACCAAAGGAAGCAAACAATAAAATGTGATTGCCTTTGTCACTGCTATGATGATGCCTCCAATTCTAGGAAAAATTCTAGGTTACTTCTAGTCTGTTGTGATGGTGTAGCTTTTAAGAAAGGTTATATGACGCTCATCAGACCAAAGAAGGTGCCTGATTTCTTCTAATTCACTTACCCAAAACGGCACCTTCTGTGTATGCTTCTCTGTGACTTCACTATTGGATCCTGATATCCTTGAAAGTTCTTTACACTTCACTTTCCATAAGCCTCAACAACAAATCCTTGCAAAAAGAGGAGCCAAAGTTTGGAAGTCAGCTTATCCAGAAGTTGGGTAAGGAGGAAAGGCAGTTTTGGAATTTTGTTCCCATGGTCATGTGGGGAGAGTTCCGTGTGTGAGTTTTGAGTTCATTACTCATCAGGTTCCACGTGTGCTATATAATGAGCTTAAAAAAAAACAAGGAGGATGTGACACATATTTCTAAACTCAACTTTCACATGAAGTAGCCCCAAACATCGGAGAGCTAGTGAAGAAAGATCACCCCTTGTATATTCTGCTTCAAAATTGAGCTTCCAAGTTTGATGTTATTCTATTTTTATGCTGCAAAGTTGGTTGAATGTAAGGATCTCTTGTTTGGTTGCACGCTAAACAAGCTGATATACTGTAGATGAGTGGTGCTGCAGGTCTAAGGCTGTAGTCAAAGTTGATAAGGGTGATTTCAGGAGAAGATGGAATAGGTAGCTTAAGATCAACCAGCCTGTACCATAAGGTCGTCATTCTCCCCCATTGTATGTATCATCAAGAAAGCCAAGTGGCACACATGTGGAAGAGTTTGCTGAAAATTATGTAAGGACACAAAATTACCTAAACTCACATTATAAAAAAGGAAGCTCGGTCAAAAGAGAAGAAAGCTGAATTTAAAGAGATGTTTTTGTTAAACAGAAAGTCCGAAACTGGAAAGCAGCTGCAATTTCCTTTTGATGCTTCTGGGGTTAGAAGTGTTACCTAACTTTCTTTTATATGATTGCATCAATTAAACAGCAACTGGAGGTTTTAATTTAAAGGTTTAGAAAGACTTGTTTAAATAGAGTTTCTTTTGTGACTTTGAGTCTTTTGCTTAATCTACCATAGAATGATATAGGCACCTTTATGTGAAGATAAACTTTTAAAATGACTCAAACAGTACCAAAACCCATAAAAATTAATGTCTTTGGGATCTTTTTTCCAAGACCTACTAAGATATAAAATGTTATTATATAGCACCATTAAGAACAGAGGTAAAATGACAAAATACCTCTGTCCTTCAATAGTTGCTCTATATGCCTATAACTGACACCCCAACTCATAGCCTACCAGTGGTAGATATAGTTTGGAATGTGTCTCTGTTGTGCTCGTTTCATTCTCTAAGCACACCTTTGGAGTTATAAATTCATTTTCTTGAATATAAAACTCTGAATCTTATTTCAGATGCTTCATTTTCTGAATCACTCTATGGCTTGCGAAGGAGATCAGTAAAGATTAGTCCTAGTAAATATGCTCCTCAAAATGAGTCAGGTGATCAGATGCGTAATTCTAGATTGGAGAAGCGCCAGAAAATTCTGTCAGTTGTTTTTCTGGTATGAACTTTAGTTTGATACTTTGCTCCTTTTTGTTATATTGGTTGCATGGAGGTTGAATTCATTTTCAAAATTGCATTTTGCATACCACTGCTTTCACTAGAAATTCACAGTACTTCCAAAATTTTAGAATCATCAAAGGCGATGTCCAGATTTCAGATAGTTTCTGTTTTATAAACATTATTTGTCCAAATAGAACTTCCATTGTTGAAGAATGACAGTGATACCATTCTTCGGATATGGATAACTATTTTCCTCATTTTATGTGTTTGTTTTTCTTCCATTAGCACTTGTTCCTTTCTATGATGATCTATATTGTTGTATGATCAGTATAAACAGCGACTAATGCTTGTTTGTAGGTCATTTTGCCATACTTCAAGTCAAAGTTGCAGTCAATTTACAATAAAGAAAGGGAGGCAATGCTGCAAGCAAGTCTATGGGGTCGTGAAGATCCAAGATATGATAACACCGTCTATTTGACAGGAGACACTTCTAATCTGCCTAATGAAGCACAGGATTCTGGGCTTTCACGTCTGACACTCGTAAAAAGGAAAATCCAAACAGCTATAGGTGCTTGCTACCCACTGTTGCATGCAACAAATGAAGGTAAGATTCTGCTCGAGTTAATTGACTATACCTCTTGTGCATGGGCAGAGCTTAATCTTTTTATAATAGAATTTTTTACTTAACAGAGTTATGTTCACACTTCTGGAAAAGTACCTTTTTGTGTACATAAAAGATAAGACTAATACTCAGCCGCTATTCAATTTTTCAACTTAATTCAAAGCTCAAAAAATGAGTGTCCCTGACAAAGCTAATATTTCATTTTTATTGTACGTACCCTGTGTAAATTATTTCCTTGTGAGGCATATTGATTTGGTTTATGTTTAAGAGTCAATTTTCACTTCCTCGGTGGAGAAAGACATCTTGGTCCTAGCAAGTATACAAGCTACTCAAGTTCTTCTAGGTTTTGATTTACTTTGCAACCCTTGCATGGAAGGCCTCACTGCAGCTTAAAAACTTGAAATTTGGCCGGGGGGCTATCAGTTCTTCTGGGTTTACAAATAAACTAAGCATGTCCATCATGAAATTCTATCCAATATGGGATGTTAATTGTAGCTTATATATTTCTGTGAGAAATTATGAGGGAGATAGAGTTTGAGTGGAGGAGAAGGGAGAGAAATTAAGTACGAAGGCAAAAAAGAGAGGTCTAGAGTTACATCCAGCCCTCTAGTCTCAGTAGTTAAGTAGACATAAGAGATGTTATTTCTAGTCTATCTGCATCCGTATCGGGAAAGTTCAGAAATCATCACCTATATACCATATGTATAAATAATTGATAAATTCCAATAGAAAATTGGGGAGGTTTGTCAAGATTTTACAATTTTTTTTTACTAGGTAATCCATGTAATCCATCTTCTGTATGCATGAAGATAATCAATTTGGTCATTATAAGGGCTCCATAAATAACTACCTTCCTGGTATCTGCTGAAAAAAGTTCTTGCTTATGAGATGTGGAATAACCTTTGATTTAAATAGTTTATCCCACCCTTGCAAACATATAATCATTTAAATTGTTTGTGGGTTAGCTGGATTTGGATGACAAATTTTGCTGTAAAATGATTGCTTGTTTTGTTCTTATTGCTCAAAGTCGTTTTTCAACTGCTATTGTACTGCAATGTTGGTCCAGCTCTTGAGTCTAGTGTACTTACCGTGTGCAGGATTATCATTTGCTTACCAGCTGCTATATCTCTTGGATGCAACTGGTTTTTATACTCCAGGCCTTCATGTGCTTGGGGTCTATGTAAGCCGAGCAACAGGACAGGAATTGGTGAGTCTTTAACTTTATTTTAATTTCTTTTCTTTTCTTTCACCCATCCTCAAATTGCCTTCCAAAAAATACTTGAAAAGACAAGTTATTGGAGGAAAAACATTGTGGAATAGCTGGCAAGTTATACATCTTATGTTAGCCTCACCTGAAAACAAGGCAAAGTAAATGTCTGGTGAACAGAAGTGCTTGCTGGATGTTGATGCTTTTTGTGACATTTCCTAATAGTTTTGATTTGTATCTCTTGTGATGTCATGTTAGATGGATACTTCTTCAAGAATTTCAAAGATTAGAAGTCGTGAACGGGAAAGACTCCGTGGTCCCCCTTGGTTGAAGGTATATCTATACCATAATCTTTTCCTTGTTGCTTTTATGCTTGACACTTACATTCTCATTATGGGCTTGATTTGTTTCCATTGTTTTGTTTGCATGCACCGCTTATTTATTTCATTACTTGGAATGCACAGACATGAGTTAAATGAATGAAAGAGTTAGAGTTAAATGAATGAAGGAGAATTTCCACTTTTCTCAAAAAAAAAAAAAAAAAAAAAAAAAAAAAAAATGAATGAAAGAGTTTGGTCTGTTTATAACGTTAATGTGTTTCTATGTTTCTGTGAGAGTTCTAGGGTTATATCATTGTTATGCATGTATGCATAAGGTAACTCTAGGCTTGTTTTAAGTTGATTAATTGTTAGGATTTTGTTAATGTGTTTCTATGTCTCATTACCTGTTGAAAGATTTAAAAGTGGCAGTTACAGTCATGTACTGATCTTCACCCTTTGCTCGTAAATATGCAGGCATTGCAAAGAGTATTGCTGAGCTGCACATATACTGCGCTAGATTATGCTCAAACTGGATTAATCACTGCAGTATTCTTCTTTAAAGTGAGTTTGTTTTACCACTGCTCGTGTGACCTTTTACATGAGTACTTTCACTATCCAGTCTGCTATTATTGTTCTTTTACAGAAATCAATTTGGTTTCTCGCCTGTGATCTTGTTTGATATGACTAAACAATTGTCCATCCCTCAAAAGCTACTAGTGTACTAGCAGCTGAGTCATTTTACCTTTTGCATGTAGTTTGCATTGCCACATCACCGTTAACATATAAAGAGAATAAATGAAACAGATATTATCTACGACAATGTGGAGTATGATATTGCTCCTTGTCTGCTCTCAAAAAATGTTATTGCTCCATGTCTGCTCTCAAAAAATGTTATTGCTCCACTTCTGCTCTTAGAAAATGATATTGCTCCCCCTATGTAGCTTTCTTTGTCACGAGTTTGATACATGTTCTCTGGCAGATGATGGAATGGTGGTACCAATCTGCTGAAGAGAGAATGTCAGCTCCAACTGTTTATCCTCCTCCTCCTCCTCCCCCCCCTCCAAAGGTGATTTATCTACTTACAAAAACATGCCTCTTGGAGCATTCCAAATCTTTAGCTCTTATAATTTATGTGAAAAATGGTACTGATTTTAAATTTTGTTTATGTTCCACTGTAAGTATTGGTTACTATCTAGTCATGGCCAAATGCAGGTAGCTGAGGATGGTATTCCACTGCCATTAGACAAAACAATTTGTCCATTATGTTCACAGAAGCGTGCTAACCCTTCAGTTGTTTCAGTTTCCGGATTTGTTTTCTGTTATGCCTGTATATTCAAGTACATTTCACAGGTTAGAATCTGCAATACTCTTTTAGTTGCAAATGACAAAACTACTTTGCTGTTCAATTCCAAGGAAAATTGTATGAATTATACTAATTGTCATTGCTTTACTCGTAAATGCAGTATAAACGATGTCCAGTAACCATGATGCCTGCAACAGTGGATCAGATCAGGAGGCTTTTTCACGATGTTTGAGGATAAAGCTGGTTTCAGCGGATTATCTATTGAAAATGAAAGTTGGAGATCCTAGTATTCCCACTGATTCTTTACAATACCAATAATGGTGAAAATCAGGAGGATGCCTCTGCCATTTCTTGTCTTGTGTGATTATTAGTTTGAGATAAGGCAGCACGATCAGCAATATTGATCGATATTCCCAGTCTTCTAAATTACTTCTAACAGTGACTACACCTGAGGCTGCGGACTTGCGAACTTGAAGTTGACAACTTGATGCACTTCCAAAAAGAGCATAAACCAAAACAAGGTTTTGCTTGCAGATGATCAGTTACAGTGGAAATTGTAAAGATCACTCGTAGTGGCACTAAAAGGAGGATATTAGTAAAAAAACTTGCATTTCCCGTTGAATAATGGGGTGTTCCAGAGCATTAATCTTCGATGAGCTACCATGAAAACGGAGAACTCGCTCTTGTTACCAGGGATAAGAAACCATTATTCTCAAAATATGACACCTTAGAGCTACTTGGGCCAAAGAGTAATGCAACAGTATACTCGGAATTTTCTGCAATTTGCAACCTTTTCACACGAGAGACATCACGAAAGGCCCTTTCCTAGATCAAGGAATAGGATGCATGTTATTGAAGAAGACGCTCCCAAGAAGAATATAACACTCGAAATCAAATGTAAATAATTTAAGGTTGGAATGGTATGCAATTAACCTTAACGAAAGAACAAGTGCAAAACATTTCTTGAATGCAGATCAAATTGCCCAGGAGAGGATGCAGGGGACAGCCAAGGTATGAACAGAGTTAAAATGGGTATCCGAGATCAAATGCACAAACCTCACAATATTTTTTGTGGCTGATACAGACGAGAGGAAATTGTTCCTGTATTGAGGTGGCGCCATTTGTGAAAAGCTTGCTACTCATTCTTATATATCCTGGGGTTTATTGTTGCTACATGCATCAATGCATGAGCATCAATGGTAGTTCATCAGAAACTAAAAAGCAGAGAAAATTTTAGTATGCAAAAATGTGGCTGATACAAGGGAGAGGAGTACATAACATGATTAGCTTATTTTTCTAAACGAAAAAAACTTCAACAAGCCAATTGCTTCCAGTCAAACATTGCCTGCCTAAAATATCTTATCCGTAGGACTCACAATGTCTTGCAAAAATTATGTACTTTATTTCAATTCATATCCACCACAAATCAGAAAAAATATCAAGGAGCTTCAGTTGACAACGTCAACAACCAATTTGCGTGACTTCAGAACAGACCATTTCATTCGGCGGTAATAGGCAGCTTGGAGAAGAGCAAGAGACAGAACAAAGATCCATTTGAATCCCATCTGTAATCAGAGGCACAATCAAAATTAATGGCACCAGTGAGTTTTTTAAGCTATTTCATTGAAATTCCAACTGCAAATGGAAGCTTGCATGAAAGATCATCAGATTAGTTCATCTAACTTACCAGCTTCCTCTCCTCCATTTCAGGTTCAGCTGCCCATGTCAAAAATGAGACCACATCTTTCCCCATCTATATTCAGGAGTACATAACAAATTACAAAATGACAACAAAAGCTCAAACAATAAACATCGAAAGGAACGTGGCAAGTTTAAAAGAAACCTGAGCTTCAGTTGCTGGTGTCCCATCCTCATACTCAACAGCACCATCAATGAGCATTTTTGGCATTGCTATGGCGCCACCAGGGAAGTAAGGATTGTAGTGAAGACCTTCTCGAATCTACACAAGATACAGAAGTTTCACGATTTAAAGGTCATATAATGGATAACAAGGTATCCTGTCTCTTTTACTAGTAACTAGCAAAGAACCATCTTCCCAATATCACAGAAAATGATAAATTGAGACCAATAATATTAGAGTACACAAACAATAATTAAGTCGTTTATACAAGAGAACATGGGCATGAGGTTGGTAACCTAAGTGCTAATGACATCTGATAAAAGAGAACAGAGAATACGCAGGGATAGAGGATAGCTAGAGATTTGTCAATAGAGTTAGAATAGGAACCATCATTATTGCCTACTGCACTTTTTTTCTTGTCGGAAGCACTAAGGAGTTGGCTAACACTTAAATTTGATGGGAGCTGGTGGAACAATCTGGGTCCAGCTGGAGAAAGTAGCAGTATGAGAGACTCAAGTAATATCCTTGTGATGAACTTAAGCAATAACTCTGTGGTCAGATGTGGGAGTTATAAAGGTCTTGAGTTCAAGTCTCCTTGGGGGCATTTGGGTTATTGGGTTTAAAACGTAGTTGTATATACATGCACTTTCCTCAAAAATAAAAGTAATATCCTTGTCTACTACACCTTTTTGATTTTGGAACACTATTAAGCCACAGCTGAGAGCCCTATTGAAGGTAGTTAAACTATATATGCAATGATTTTCTGCTCCGTTATTAGTTGATGGGGTTTAGCAAGGAAGTGGACGAAAAAAGCCCTCTGAGCTGCTTCTTAATGTATACTAATGAAATGGAAGACCTCTACAGAAACCTTGATATCCAATGCAGCAAATCTTTAGGAATGATAATGGCAGGCATTGCAGATACTTTAATAGGGAAATCGTTCACCAGTTCAGACTTAGAGACATCATAACACACAATGGTCAGGCAGAAACAAACAAGAAGAACATAAAATACATAAATCATTGCAGCAAGAACCATAAGGCAAATGCAAAGAGAATGAAAAAAAAAATTCATGGCTAACCAACATAACAGAATTATTAGATTAAAAAAAGTTAAAAGTCAAAATCAGAAGTGGACAAGAATATTACATATACACCAGCTGGAGGATCACGATAGCCAGTAAGCAGCGCAAACACATAGTTCTGCCCGTTATGACGAGCCTGAGTCCACACAAGAGATTATGAGTATTACGAAGACCTGACAAAAAGTTAGAATGGTTTAAAACCATAAGCATATAATTACCTTAGTGATAAGGCTGAGATCGGGAGGATAAGCCCCTCCATTAGCAAACCTTGCAGCCTGTTCATTAGCATAAGGCTGAGGGAAGCGATCACTTAACTTACCAGGACGAGTAAACATCTCACCCTCATCATTTGGCCCATCCACAACCTCAATCTCAGCTGCCATAGCCTTGGTTTCCTCTTCTGTGAATGCCACGCCCACGAGATCACGGTAAGAAACAAGAGACATTGAGTGGCAAGATGCACAAACTTGTTGGTAAACTTGATGGCCTCGACGAATCCTGCTCGTACAAGGTTGTGAATTCAAAACTATATACAAAGTTACCAATCTGAGCAATACTACTACAAAAGGTACAGAATATCAAACGTAAGCCTTCACTCACGATGCATGGTCATAGGAGCTGAGAATTCCTTTGTGAGGCCAGGGATAGTTAGGACTTTCTAGCCCATGCTCTGCTTCATCAGCAGAAGCAACAGTAGCAAAACTCAGAAAACCAGATACTCCTGCTCCAATCAGTGCAAATGCTCGGAATGCTTTGCTGCCAGAAGACTCAAAGCCATCTTGATCCTGCTTCAACTTTAACGAAGACATTGCAGGAAGGGCCTGCAAGTTAAATAAAACAACAGGATCAAGAAACACTTGAGATATTTTCAAGTATCAGTAATGAAAATGCCTTTTTAGTAGCCGTATCTGTGAAAACAAAGAAAAACAAACTCAAGGATGTGAAACACGGTACTAGTTGCTGAGACAAAACAAAACTAATAACTTAATAACAGATTTAAATTCTGGATATGGAAACTGAGACAAACTCTCCAAGCAGAGAAAGTGCTCTCTAAAACTGAAAGAATGTACCGGAAAACATTATTGTTTGCATCTTGTCGCTCCTATTCCCGTTACACACAGTAGAAGTTAAATAAAAGCAGACTTTTTAAAAAAAAATGAAAAATGGGCATTACGCTTGCAGGTACAAGCCACTGAATTTGGTTATTAACCAGATCTAAAGTCATTTAGGCTATTAATTTTCTTGTCAGTTATTTGGTTGGGTCCTTACACTTTCACAAAATAACTAATACTAAGTAAACTGATAGTACTATACTGAATGAAGCAAAGTATTTTAATCCAAGGCTTCACGTCCCAAAATGTTCAGAAAGGATGTCTCTCCCATTGCCATATTTTTCAGACAAAACACTAGCTGAGTGGAAGGTTTCTGAAATTTTCAGGGTATGCCATTTAATCTATACTAGCTCACACGGTTTGTTTATCCATTATAAACGACTACTTACAAAGAAAAAGAAAAGGAAAACTAAAAATAAGCACATCACTGTTGTCATCGTCATTAATAATAATAATAACAATAGCTTTACGAAGCATACGTATGAAAAGCCAAATCGGTGAAACAGGAAAAAGTGCCACCGCAAAAGGAAAATTTTAGGGTTATCCAAAAATACCTTACAAGAAACTAACCGGAAAAGAGGATTTCACTCCATAGAATAAACTTACATTAGACTTCGATTGAAAGCTCTTCCTCAGAAGCTGGTGAATAGCTCTGCCCGCAGCCATTTTAAGCGGATTCCACGCGGGTAAACTTCACTGCCAAAAATGGACGAAGAGCATTGGAGATAAAAAAAATCAGAGAAAAAAGAAACCACTACGAAAAAAAAATAGACGGATCTGAAAAAATGAACGGATCATGGCCTCTCTTACACGTACCTGAGCTCAACCCGGGAGACAACGCGAGCCAACGCAAGGACTTCGATCTTCCAAAGAAGGAGGGCGATAAACGACCTGTTTGTTTGAAAGCCAAAAGAACGAAGGTTATTTTCGTAATTACGCGAGGCGATCTGATGCCTCTGAAACGGCCACAGAGCTCGGTCTCTCCCTCTCTCTCTCTCTCAGTGTGGGCCAGTCCCAGGCCGCCACGCCAGCGCGGCCTCGTCGCGTAGCCTCTTTCGCGCGACTGGTATTCCCAAACGCTTCGCGCGTAATCTTCGTCCGATCGAGTCAATCGCAACCGTCGATTTCTATATGCGGTTTCCCTTTCGGACTCGGAGAATGTCGAGGCGGATCTTCGAGACGGTAGGGGTAGGTTTTATTAAAGGGCCTGTTATAGGAAGATACGTCTCTCTTAGTAGCACTTTTCGCTCTCTTCCTTGCGAAACAATGGCGGATGTATCAGAATCGACGACCGTGACGGAGACTGCAGAGCCCAAGCTGCCGCACCGCCTCGAGCGGAAGTGGACGTTTTGGTTTGACAACCAGTCCAAGCCAAAGCAAGGCGCCGCTTGGGGAACCTCCCTCAAAAAAGCTTACACCTTTGACACCGTCGAGGAGTTTTGGTGGTAAGAGATGCGGAGTATTCTTCTTGGTTTGGGCAAACGATGTGGATTCGTCTCCTCCCTTTTTTTTTTTTTTTTTGTGATTTGTGAATTGGATGCTTTTGGTCCTCGCAGCTTGTACGATCAGGTTTTCCGTCCGAGCAAGTTGCCCAACAACGCCGATTTTCACTGCTTTAAGGCGGGGATTGAGCCGAAATGGGAAGATCCGGAATGCGCTAATGGGGGAAAGTGGTCCGTAACCAGCTCTCGGAAACCCAACCTCGAGACCATGTGGCTTGAAACGGTAAAATATCATCTATTTTCTTTCGAAGGGTGTCACTGGTTCGACTGCACGGTTTTATACTTCTAATTGATTCTACCGTATGATATAATTACACACTGTTTGGTCGTATTTTGCAGTTGATGGCTTTGATTGGGGAGCAATTCGATGAAAGTGATGAGATATGCGGAGTAGTCGCTAGCGTCCGCCAGAGGCAGGACAAGCTTGCCCTTTGGACTAAGGCAGCCCCCAATGAAGCTGTTCAGGTTGCTACCTTCTATCCATACAACTGTTCAACGACTCTCTCTTTTTCTTTCTTCTCTATACGTAGCATTGTTGGAGCTTTCCGCTGTTCGTTATTAAAACATACACCTTCCATTGCTATATTCTTGTTCTCTTTCACGCTTTAAAGCATACACCTTCCACAAGCAGAATAGACCGCTGTCGTTTGCTGCTTTCAGTTAATATAATTTGTGTGCCTTGAAAAGTCTTGTTACACTCTTTGAGAAAATATTAGTGAGAGGGAGCAAGTGACAACATGCAAAGGTTTTTGTATTAACACAGGTTGTTTTTCTTATTACTCGTGAATCTTGGTTCTTGTAATGTTCTTCTTTATGTGTCTCTTTCAACTGGTTGAACATGTTGAGTCTCCAATTGTTCGTTGTTTATGAAAAATGAGCTAGAGGTTTATAAAAAAGGAAAAGGGGTTACAAACTGCAGGCCTCAATAATTAAGGGGGCAGGCTAGAAAGTATTGGATCCAGCAGCACAACAAACAAGCACAACTATAAAAAATAACATTGGCATAGAAGAACTTAACGCCTAATAACAAGGCTGGGAAGACAAATCCTACACAAGCTACACTGTGGGCATTAAAGTTTGCACTCTGGGAGATTGTGAAGCCAAGTAATGGATATGGATTGAGTCCAATCAAACACTTCCATCCATGTGGGCCAAGAATTTCCAAGGGCGGTTAGCCTGCCTCTTGAAACACGAAATAAGAACCACAAAGGGCACTTGGTGATAAGGGGCCAGTTGAATTGCTCTTAGGTAAGGTGGATATCATTATTGAGAGGGTAGTGTGGGTTTCTGCGTCTAAAGAATCTACCTAAACTAGAGGAGGACCATGTTAGAGAAGGTAGCTTTCAATTATTTGCTTGAAAGACCCCGCCAAAAGCAGCCTGCCTTGGCGATGGAATCAAAACCTTAAAAAACTTACAAGGTAGAGAAAAAGAATGTGAATTTTTGGCTCAATGAGAAAGCTAAGATTGGAGTTTTTAACTGTCAAAAAAGAAATGAGTTTTAAGCTAGTAGGTTTTGGAAATTGGTATAATTTTTTGTAATCTTTTTTAATTTCCAGTGGCTTATGTTTTAATTCAGCTGTGTTGGCTCATAAGAATTAACTGGTTTTATTTCTAACTTTTCATTTTCTAGTCCGATGGGCTTACAAAGAGTTAGTTAAGGTCCATTGGGACTTTTTATGTTTTTCTTTGTTGCTTTTTAAGTTTCAAGCTATAACTTGTTCTTTAGGATTTTTTTTGTTGCATTAATTGATTATCTTTTGTTTCAAAGCTAAATTTTAAAACATTTTACTGTCTTAGCTGGCATTTTGTAAATTTTACAATGGAGGTGGGATTTGATGTTTAATGGTGGTTGTGAATAACTAGTTCTGTTTCCATTTCCATTCTCTTCATCCTTATGCATGGTAGTTCTTGAGGTTGCTCAAAAAATTCCAGAGAATTTTGTCGAGGAGATCTAATCTACTCTCTTCTTTTCAATATTATTGGAGCACTAACTTGTTTATTCTAATCACTTTGTGGGTTTCAGATGTTAAAAAATAAATAAATAAATAAATCAGTTTGTTGGTTGAATTTTGTTAAATCCAATCTCTGATGATTACCAAAAATGAAAGCATATTGTTCAGCTTGCTTATGACACAATGGATATTGTTGTGGGATCTATTGAACTGATTGTCAGGATTGAGGCATTCATAAGTATTATTTTGAATTACCATTGGGTCAGGGAATTACTTTGCAGAGTACTACATTTCATGGATTTAGTCCCTCATCTTGAGTTAGTTGATATGGCTGGTATGTCAGCTACTGTTCTGTTTACTTCCACATCTCTATTTCCAGCCCTTGCTTGCTAGTGTTAAGGACACACTTTAGAATCCAATATTGGAGAAGCTGCGAGGCAGGTTTCAACATGTTGAGGGCAGCCATTTTTAAAGCTTGCTGATTGACTCTTGTAAAATCCTTGTGTGACTGTTAGACCTGCTTATTTTCTGTCTTTCTTTCCATGTACAGTTCATGTTGCTCATCTAATATAAAGGATCTGATGATTTTAATCATCATCTGGTGAAATTGGTTGGCATTTGGTCACTGACTTGGTGGAAAGCCTTGGAATTAGGCTAACAAATAGGCTAATTGCACTACTCGTGACCCTTTATTATTAAGAAGATTAATTAGTGTAATGCTATTTGTGGCTTGGGAGTGCATTGTCTAGGTGACTTTCTATCATTTGTAAATTTATTCTGCACCAATTTCGGCACTTCTCTGACAAAGTCAGGTTCTTTCTCAATGGGCAGAAACACATTTTTTAACAGTTTTGACGACTCTCTTGATAAACACTATCCTAGCCTCTTTAATCAGGCTAGAAGCTGTAGTTTCTGATATTAGGATAAAGGTTCTTCTAAGTTATTTAACAGACTGCTATTCAGACGTCCGTCCAGAGTCAGTGAGGTGTTGGTTATCAGCAACCTAATTACCGAGGTTGATTGGATTTTCTATGATACATCTGATCAAGATAGATTTATTTACTGTTCATATTGCATGATGTTAGGCATCATTATAAGGTTAGTGCTGTTAATGATGTCTTCCCTTGCTTGGATGCCACTTTTAGCCATGTTCCTCAATTGCCAACCTGCATTACCTTCCTTTTTATAACATGAGGAACAGGAGGAGAACATTGACTGCCTTCTATCGCAATGTAAATTTCTTAGAACAAAGGACCCTTAGTTTTGTTCTTGTACTGTTGGTTGTCAACCAGTGCTTGAAGCAATGATCATATTTGTTAGCTGCAGTTAGGCAAGTCAGTCAATTTTGTGTTCCAACCATTATTGACAATTTCTGTTACTTGTATGTGTTTTGATGCATTTATACTATTATTCTGCAGGTTAGCATTGGAAGGAAGTGGAAGGAGATCATTAATGTCACCGATAAGATCATATACACATTTCATGTAAGTCTGTTATTCCAGAGTTTCAATTCTTTCCCCCCGCTGTTGTGCTGCAACATTAACTCCGCGGTACATTGCAGGATGATTCGAAGAGGGAAAAATCTACTAGAAGTCGATACACAGTTTGAACTCGTCTTGCTAGAAGTCGATACACAGTTTGAACTCCGTCAAGAGGAGACGATTAGTGTAATCCAATGCACATTTTGTTCTCTATTGTATTATTCCGGTGAGCAGAGCAGCTGTATTCAAGCAACTTATGTCATACTATGATAATGTTTCATGACGTTTGATAGTGCTTAATATTTTTCTTTCGACTTAAGTCCACAGCTCAATGTGGGTTATTGACCTGTCTGCTGGTCCTATTTTGAGTTTTTTAACTGGTAGTACATTGCCCCCATTTTCTTTCAAGTGGGATCAGTAGATGCAGCGTTCCGTCGGATTTAAGAACTATCGGATTGTCGTCGGTCTTGCTTTACAGAGGAACTGGTTCGTCTCTGAGCTCTGGTTAGCTTGACGCCCCATTTCGAAGCTCTGGTAAAGCGACACAACAGTGGGGCACTATCAAAGAGTAAGCTAAAAGTGGAATGTCATTTGTTTTAAGTAAACGTAGATGCCACGCTCGTTCATCGTTCACATTCAATCTATATACATCAGGTGTTCAGATTGAATCTCTTCACAGACTAAGACTAAGAAGAAAAAGATTCGTTTCGATATTTTCTTTCGTCAAGCAAGAAATCCGAGACGCTCCCCGTTCTTCTTCGCCAGCCGAATCAAGCCTTGCCGTTGCTTCCCATCGGCACCGATAGCCTTACAGAATTCCGTAATCACCTGGGAGTTTCAGAACAGAACTTTATCAGGACCAAGCAAGAGCCAAAAAAAAAAAAAAAAAACTCCTCCACATGAACTCCCGGTGAGTTCGTACGTACTGAAACTATACAGACCACACATTCCCGATCCTTTTCAAGTATGTAAAATTCCCAGTTCTACTTCTATTCACTCAAGCCTCGATTTTGTCAAAATTCCCAATTTGCAGGAGAACAATCCGTATGAATATCTGAAGGATCTGACCTCAATAAATACTCAAATCACAGAGAACGAAAAACAGAAAGGAAAAAAAAAAAAAAAATCTCTTAGAAAAGCTGGAAGAAGGTACCTGGGAGTGTAAAGCGATTGCCTTGCCTCTGAGCTGATTGAAGCGCTTCTTCCCAACTATGTTACGGGTGATGACGACCAAAGGCGCAAACAACCCTTTCCCTTCGTTCACATTCTTCATCACCGGATTCGCCCGAGTGGGCTTCCCGACTCTGACGCCCCTCGGGACCGACCTCGCCAGCATAACACGGTCTTCCCCGGCGAAGGACGTTCCCCAGCTCCCACGGAACGAGGAACACAGTCCCGGAGCAGAGATCGATGCGGCCATTACAACGAAACAGAGAAGCAGCAAAAAAAAAAAAAAAAGATAAACTGCAGCTCCTCTTCTTTCTTTTCTTTCTTTCTTCTTCTTTACTCTCTTTTTTTTTTTCTCTCTAATGTTTCCGCAAGCGTCCTATTCCTGTGAAAATCATTCGCCGCGCTGTTGGAGGCGATATATGTGTTCATTTCAGAGCCTTTAGTTTTCTGACTGGCTCTCGGGGGCGCAAAATCTGAGTCCCAGAGAAAAATCTGAAGCCACACGTTTAGGAGAAAGACTTAATACAGGGAAGCTACCCTGGTTCGGTGAATCGGTTTGGAATTTTTCGACTTTTGCACTCTCTGGAACCCCAATCTTGGTTCCTCTGTTCCGGTCCCAGAATTCTTTTTTCCCAAACCCAGTTCAGAATTTCAGAAACTGGGACACAAGAACAAGACAAGGGGGGGACCCTTGCTTGCCCATATGCTGTAACCATATGGACTCCACTTCCTCGTCTACCTACATTGATTGAAATTACTGGAAGCAAAGTTGAATCTAAAAACTAGTTTACTTTTGAAGGGGAAAACCTCCGGAATATAAGGCTGTATAGTACTGTTTATTTAAGAGACGAATAAACATTGTAACATTGTAACAAGAATGAGTAGATAGAGCTAGCTATCGGCCTGCTGCTCGGCAGAGTCGTCCTTGGTATAAACAGGCTTCAATCTCTTGGCCGCGAGCATCTTCTCCACCTCCTCGAACGGCAGGCCTTTCGTTTCCGGCACGCAGTAGTAGACGAAAATGAAGCAGACGCAGGCGACGCCGCAGTAGAGAAGGAAGGTCCCCGCCGTCCCCAACGCCTCTGTCAAGGACAAGAAGGTTAATGTGACGATAACGTTGGCTATCCAGTTTGCCACGGCGGCTATTCCTCCACAGAGACCTCTGTATCTCAATGGGTATATCTCGGCGTTAATGACCCACGGGAGTGTTCCCATGCCTGGTGCGTAGGAGATGATGTAGAGCCCCAGACCGATGAGAGCCAACCATCCGAAGTTGCTCGGGCATCCCCTTGTGTACCATGACCGATGCTCCAAATGACAAGCATCCTTCGACGTCACTGAATCCGCTGCTAAACATGCTCCGGGAAGAAGCTGCAATCACAGAAGAACAAAACCCAGTTTTTTAATCAGTTGGAAAATTGCATTCTTGTAAGAGGGATTGATTTATGGCAGTGAACTGTTGTAGTAGGTAACTAACCAGGTTTCCATGGTGGGCACAGAAGCCACATTCGGCGGGAGCTTTCAAGCATTTCATGCAATTCCAAGAAGCACCTTGATCCATGGCGTAGCTGGGACAGGTCATGTTACCGAAATGTGAAGTCTCCGGCTGACCAACGGCCGGGGACTGCATAGCAACACCGATGAAAACACCACCCAGCAGGCCAAGACACACTATGATTCCGACCAAGCTGCAGAACAGAAGCTTCCTCCTCCCCGCTCTGTCGACGAAGAAGATGGTGCCGACGGTGCCCACCATGTTAAGAGCAGAGGTGATGAGTGAGAGGGCGAGTGCCGTCTTGTTTGAAGCGAACCCGGCTAATTGGACTATCGTGGGACTGTAATACATCACCGTGTTGATTCCCACGAACTGCTGGGCGATCTGGAGACCCACCCCTGCGTACAGCCCCGTGCGGACGATGGGGTTTCGCAGTGCTTCTCGCAGTTTGGTCCCGATGCTTTCCGGGTTCGGACCTTCCAAGTTCTTCTCTGATTCCACTGATTCTCGGAGTGCATCGACTTCCCCGTTCAGTTCATGTGACGGGTAGATCTTGGCCAGTATGTCTGCAGCTTCTTTCTCCATACCCTGTAATTTTTGTACCCAATTCATTTGCTGAAGTAAAACTAAGCCAGGATATGGGTGTAGAGCAAAATATCAAACTGGGTTACTTTACCTTTCTGTAGAGCCACCTGGGAGACTCAGGAAGAGACCACATCAAAATGAATTGAACTAAAGCAGGAACAGCAGCCACACCAAGCATCCAACGCCATGTACCAGGTGCCTGCATTAATTAAAGAAACTGATGTTTTAATGGATAGGATTAGGATAGGATATTCTAATACATCATGAAATGCTTCACAAGATCTGCTTATTATTATTTTTTAAAACAATCTGCTTATTAATTTGGAACAGATCTATTTGGTTAATGGAGGAATAAATGTACCTTGGTGAAGGCCAAATTAATGAGGTAGGATAAGAACTGGCCCCCTGTGATGAGCAATCCGTTCATGCTAACTAGAGCGCCTCTGATTTTAGCAGGGGATGCTTCGGAGATGTAAAGTGGGGAGGTCATCGAAGCCATGCCTACTCCAAAACCAACAAAGATTCTACCCAGGATGATCATCCAAGGAGCAACTGCGACCGCCATGATAATAGCTCCTATAAAGAAAAGTAAATCCGCGCCGAGAATGGCGAGTCTTCGCCCAATCTTGTCTGTCAATAACCCTCCCGCTGCAGCTCCAAATATGGCCCCTGCCGAAGCCATGCTCACTATCGTTTCCTACATGCATACATGCTCAACAACATAAGCAAATAAACAAACACAAACCAGTCATTGATTCGTTTAGTAACAGACATTCCCAAAGCGTATATATATATATATATATATATATATATATATATATATATATATATAAAACCATATAGAAAGAAGAAGAAGGAGAAGGTTTAGAAAGAAACAAGGACCTTCATTAATTAATTATTTAATTACCTGTAAGATTGTCTTCCTGTCGACCTCTCTGAAGTCATCTCGAATGTAAAGAAGTGCACCAGAAATGACCCCTGAAATTTTTTCAATAGTAATAAGATACTTACAAGTAATGGCAAAAGGGAATTTTTGAAACTCAAGAAATTAGATTGGACGAAAATCCCAAAACTGTAAGGAGTAATGTACCAGTATCGTATCCGAAGAGGAGACCCCCAATTCCAGCGGAGAGCGCGAGGCGCAGAACATAAGGCTGTCTCTTTATCAATCTAAGGCACTCTGTATATTCTACGCGATCTACTTTCTTAATCCCGCCTTCTACCATCTTCTGCAATCTTCAATCTGAAGGGGAAAATACGGTAATGGTCGATACCTGCAAAACAGTGACAAATATATGATCAAATCTGAAATTCCTAGCACAGTACTGGGTCCAGCCATTGCCACTATACGAAGATCAATCTCTTATGCATTGCATGTATTAAAAAAAGAAAAACTTCGAAACAGATTAAAAAAAAAAAAAAAAAAAAGTGTTTTTGACATGAGATCAACTGAAAAAAAGAAGAAAAAAAAAAATCACAGATGAAGCAAAGTTAAAACGTCTTCTACTACTGTTCGACTAAGCAACAAATCAACCATCGCCTTTTCCACAATTACGACTTACGAAAAGCAGCTTCACACGCTCCTACCGAGGCCACCCTCTGTAAATCTCGTCAATCACGTACATTGAACGAAACCCTCATCCACCGACCTCGAATCAATCCAGTAAAACGAAAACACCCCCATATAAAACTTTTCTCTGCGTAAAAAAAAAAAAAAAAAAAAAAAAAAAACTTCGACAAACAATCGAAGATAGATAAGGGGATAGACCCAATGATCCTTATCCGATCCTTCTCACAGTCGATACCACTGCACGAGATTTCAGCCAAAAACAGAGGAGAGTAATAGAGGAGCAGAGATGAGTTGGAGACCCAACACTCGGCGCGGTCCAACTGATCGTCGGGTACAAATATAGTAAAATACAAGTATTTGTCGACGATATTCGATTGAATACACGAGTACGCGACAGAAAGAATCCAGCCACGAAAACGGGTCGAATGATTCAAACTTAGTATATATTTTACGCGCAAATCTGGTAGGAGTACGAACCTCTATGTTTGAATTGACCTGTAATTAAGAATTTAAGACACGAAAGGATGCGTCAATCGAAATGGTTTCTTTGTTATAAAAGTTTGGAATTCGGATGTGGATAAGGAAATAACAGTATACATCTAAATAATGTTATTTTACACAAAAAAAAAATAACAATAAATATGTCAGATTTTTGTTATCTTATTCACTCATACACTCGGGAGAAGTGAATTGGCGGATACGTATCAGTTTTCTTAGTTTTATCCTCGTGTTTGAAACTATCTTATTCTCTTTTCCTTTTCCTTAGATAAAAAAAAAAAATTCTTGGGGTATTTGTTTCGCCGAAAAATCTCAGGTCTGAAAAAAGGTTCTAGATAAAATTACAATTTGTGTTTGGCAATTTAAAAAATTTTGCCGGCGCGATCTCTTAGTTTTTCTCTGATTCGATATTCTCCGATGTGGTTGACGGCGAAGTCATGTCTTCTTCAGTTCGACGATGAACTTTGAGTATCCGAGTGAGTGTGCATGAACGTCGGTATAGTCGGTCGGACATAAGTATTTGTGTTCTGTGTATTCGTCGGGTTCGAGAAAGTTTTTGAGTTGAGTGACTTTGGGCGAAAAATCTCTGAACCTCTGTGCATTCAACCCAGGCGAATGAATTTCTTTGATCGAGAATGCTTCTGTTGTGCGACAGGGTAAATTCTCGACCGGTGTGGGCGAGATTCAGGCCTTCTAGAGATTCGACGATGACTCACAAACTCTGGGGAAAGAGACACGAGCTTTTGGCGGATTTAGTCAGCTGAACGGAAGTATTTGTGTTCCGTGCGATCAGCTTGTTGATGTTTTTGGTGATCGTGTGGTGTTTCCCGACGAATTGAGTGCAATCGACGAACCTCTAGTTGACGGAGTTGCTGGCGTGAGATTTTCTGAACTCCTTAATCTGAACTCCTTAATCTGAACTCCCTTCCCCACCCCTGTGATTGGAGGAGCTTATCCTCAGAAAGAGGATCTCGATCAGTTGTTTCTACTTCTGTTGGAGTGGGAGAGGACTGGAAAGCTCCCTGTTTTTCCTCTATCGATTTGTGTAAGAGGAGGGAAGACTTTTTTTTTTCTTCCCTGCAGTTGAGGGATCGACCATACTTGGTCGATCTGAAGTTTGATTTTTTGTCGATTGATTTGAGAAATTGATTTGGCTGGACGTCGAATGCGCAGGTGGGCTATCTTGATGAAATTGATAGATGGACTCTAGGAAAGTCCACATTGTAAACGAATGATTTATTCGGTGGATCGTTGTATAAGTTTATCGAAATTGGGCCGCGTCAATTTTTAAAACACTGGGTTGTGTGACATAATTTGGTAATTTTACCCAACACCATAGGTGAATATTGGAATAAATATTAGAACCTAGCCTACCACATTGGCACAAAGTGGTTATTTCGTCTAAAAACCTCTCCTTTGTATTGCAAATTATATATTCTGTTGATAGAAAACAACTCCCACATCAGCCACTGATCCCTAACCATGTTTAGAACCGATTAAAAATCAAGAATATGGTAAGCCCTAATCATGAAACGACCCTTATTTCTCTTCTTCTCCAAAGTATAGAGTGTTAGTTGGGTGTGGGACATATATCTATCTATTTTCATGCATTAATATTTGGTGAGTAGTGTAGTAATTCATATGGACGCCTTAGTTTGGAAGGCAGAGAGGTTGCGTTGGTGGTGAGGGATCAGATACTCAGATCTCGTCGGACTATCCGTCCCATTTGCGTCTCTTCGACTCAAACCTTCGACCTTCCAACTCACCCGCAGTAGGTAGAAATCAGCACCTCACCAACATACCCATTACTAAAGCATCTCCATTCTCCTTCCCTCCATCACTCGAGATCGCCTCTGCAGAACCCATCAGAGACCCTGAGATCTTCTTCTTCCTCGATTCATCTGTACCAGCTCCGCCGCCGGCCATGGCGGCCTCCGGTTTCGTCACCGGCGGTTCTCATCTCGGCCGCCACGAAGATGATCAGGTAATTATCTGCATATTTCTCTCTTCAACAATACTGGGTATATATTTACAACTTAAATAAATCGTGGGATGTTATTCATATATTGATTTGAACAGGGTAAGCAGCAACTTAGTGGTCGTCAGTCATGGAGGCCCAAGATTTGCAGGGTGTGTGGGGACGAGATCGGTTACAATGAGAAGGGAGAGCAGTTCGTGGCGTGCACGGAGTGCGGGTTCCCCGTCTGTCAACCCTGTTACGAGTACGAGAGAAGCGACGGGGGTCAGTGCTGTCCCCAGTGCAACACTCGTTACAAGCGTCACAAAGGTTCGATTCAGCTGGTTATATCTTAATCACTACTTCACATCCGTGTGTACTAAAACAGAATTTTTTAGGTAAACCAAAGTAGTACTGTTCGTAATTTGCAGGGTGTCCACGAGTCGCCGGAGACGAAGAGGATGGCGGCGAAGCAGACGATTTCGAAGACGAATTCCCGATCAAGAAGGCGCAGATCGACGAGACCGGCCGAGATAACGCCAATGACGATCAATCGGTAATATATATATATATAGAAAACTTACATTCAAACCATAATATTCATGGCTAATCAATCCATTAACGAGCGCAAAAACTGGGAATTGACGATCTACGCAGGAGATGAACGGGGAGAACAACCCGACACTGTGGCAACGAAATAATATTGCAGCACCTCCCTCGTCCCACGCCGGGAGCGGTATGTATGCCACATTAATTCAAATTCTAGTAAATTGAACCTGGTTTAAATATTTTTTCCTGAAAGGGAGCTGATCATTTTCGATCTCTTGTCATGATCGTATGTACGTGTGTTCCCTGGTTTGATCGAATCGGTACCCAGTTGTTGGTAAGGACTTTGACGCCGAAAAGGACGCCCCTGGTGGCGCCGAGTGGAAGGAAAGAGTAGAGAAATGGAAAGCAAGACAAGAAAAGAAGGGACTTCCCAACAACGACGACAAACCCAACGACCACGAAGAAGAAGACGATTATCTGTAAGCACTTTTGCTTCCACATCTAACTTTCTATAATGTTGTTATTAAGTGTATCATAGCGGAACTTAGAAAGCCTCTTAAAGTATACGTGCGGCTTCTTGTTGCTCAGGATGGCGGAAGCACGGCAGCCACTGTGGCGGAAGGTGCCGATCTCGTCGAGCAAGATCAACCCGTACCGGATCGTCATCGTCCTCCGCCTCGTCATCCTGGCCTTCTTCTTCCGGTTCAGGATCCTGACCCCGGCGGAGGACGCCTACCCGCTCTGGCTCATCTCGGTCATCTGCGAGATCTGGTTCGCCCTCTCCTGGATCCTCGACCAGTTCCCCAAATGGTTCCCCATCAACCGCGAGACCTACCTCGACCGCCTCTCCCTCCGGTTCGAGCGGGAAGGCGAACCCAACCGCCTCGCCCCGGTCGACGTCTTCGTCAGCACCGTCGACCCCCTGAAAGAACCCCCCCTCATCACCGCCAACACCGTCCTCTCCATCCTCGCCGTCGATTACCCCGTCGACAAGGTCAGCTGCTACGTCTCCGACGACGGCGCCTCCATGCTCCTCTTCGACTCCTTGGCCGAGACGGCCGAGTTCGCCAGGAGGTGGGTCCCCTTCTGCAAGAAGTTCAACGTGGAGCCCAGGGCGCCCGAGTTCTACTTCTCGCAGAAGATGGACTATTTGAAGGACAAGGTGCAGCCCACCTTCGTGAAGGAGAGACGCGCCATGAAAGTACGTAATTACTTAAACTTTAATTAACGATAATTAATTTAGAATATTATTATAATTAATTATGTAAATGCAATAATATGTGCAGAGAGAGTACGAGGAGTTCAAGGTGAGAATAAACGCGCTGGTGGCGAAAGCTCAGAAGAAGCCTGAAGAGGGTTGGGTGATGCAAGATGGAACCCCATGGCCGGGGAATAACACTCGTGATCATCCTGGAATGATTCAGGTTAATTAAATTAATTATATTTTTAACAACGTACATTTATCTGTTCAGATTCTCATCTTAATTAATTATATATTCCAGTATTAATAAAAGAGTTTTTTTTATATATAATTATTTTAAATATTTACAAAAATTTATAACATTATACAAAAAATATATATATTCAATGGTTAAAAAACGGGTTCAGTTTTAAAAATTAAAACATTGTTTTGTATAATATTATTTTTGTAAATATTTATAAAATTATTATTTAAAAAAACTCTTAGAGAATATTATTCAAGAAAGCAAAGATTAAGCCCTAATCAGTCTAAGATTACTGTTGATATAATTTACTCAGGTTTACTTGGGAAGTGAGGGGGCGTTGGACGTGGAAGGCAAAGAGCTGCCGCGTCTCGTCTACGTCTCGCGTGAGAAGCGTCCGGGTTATCAGCACCACAAGAAGGCCGGAGCCATGAACGCTCTGGTTCGGGTCTCCGCAGTGCTCACGAACGCACCTTTCATGCTTAACTTGGACTGCGATCACTACATCAACAACAGCAAGGCGGTGAGGGAAGCCATGTGCTTTCTCATGGATCCCCAACTGGGCAAGAAGCTCTGCTACGTCCAGTTCCCGCAGAGGTTCGACGGCATCGATCGACACGATCGGTACGCCAATCGGAACGTCGTCTTCTTCGACGTAAGAGACTTAATTCTTTCTTCCCCTCTGCATTTGTTTTTCTGAAAGTAATCTTTTTTTTTTTTTTTCACCTAAAAGTACTATACGATATCGATGCATGTATGTGCGTAGATCAACATGAGAGGTTTGGACGGAATACAAGGTCCCGTGTACGTGGGCACGGGCTGCGTCTTCAACCGCCAGGCGTTGTACGGCTACGATCCCCCCGTGTCGCAAAAACGGCCGAAGATGACGTGCGACTGCTGGCCTTCGTGGTGCTGCTGCTGCTGTTGCGGCGGTGGTTCAAGGAAAGCGAAGAAGAAAGCGGGAAGAGGGGGAGGAGCAGTGTTCGAAGCGGGGGCTCATAACGGGAAGAAGAAGGCGATGGCGATGAACAAGCAGTTGCATTCGAAGAAAGCTGGGTACTCGTCGTCGTCGTCGCCGCTGTTCGACCTGGAACAGATCGAAGAAGGGTTCGAGGGGTACGACGAGTTGGAGAAATCTTCGCTCATGTCGCAGAAGAACTTCGAGAAGCGGTTCGGGCAGTCCCCTGTCTTCATCGCGTCGACGCTCATGGAGGAAGGCGGCCTTCCTCAGGGGACCAACCCCAATACCCTCATCAAGGAGGCCATTCACGTCATTAGCTGCGGCTACGAAGAGAAGACCGAATGGGGGAAAGAGGTTTGTTAATTTTGATTAGTCATTTTAGGATAAACCTTACCAATTTTATGTGGTATCAGAGCGGTACTAATGTCAAAATCCTTCATGGCAGATTGGGTGGATCTACGGGTCTGTTACAGAAGACATATTGACGGGTTTCAAGATGCACTGCAGAGGGTGGAAGTCCGTGTACTGCATCCCCGAGAGACCCGCGTTCAAGGGTTCAGCTCCCATTAACCTCTCGGATCGGTTGCACCAGGTTCTCCGGTGGGCTCTGGGTTCCGTCGAGATCTTCCTCAGTCGCCACTGTCCTCTCTGGTACGGTTATGGCGGCAAGCTCAAATGGCTGGAGAGGTTTGCTTACACGAGCACCATCGTCTACCCCTTCACCTCCATCCCTCTCCTGGCCTACTGCACCATTCCCGCCGTCTGTCTCCTCACCGGAAAATTCATCATACCCACAGTAAGTAGTTACTTTGAATCCCAATATAATAAAAATTAAATTTTTGCGTACCCTGTTTATAATATATGTTATTGCGTTTCAAATTCTGATACGGCCTCTTGTATACACAGCTGACGAACTTGGCGAGCATATGGTTCATGGCTCTGTTTCTATCGATTATAGCGACGGGGGTGTTGGAGCTGAGATGGAGCGGGGTGAGCATCCAGGACTGGTGGCGGAACGAGCAGTTTTGGGTGATCGGAGGCGTCTCCGCCCACCTCTTCGCCGTCTTCCAGGGATTCCTCAAAGTCCTCGGAGGGGTGGACACCAACTTCACCGTGACGGCGAAGGCGGCGGAGGACAGCGACTTCGGGGAGCTTTACCTCTTCAAATGGACGACCCTGCTGATCCCCCCCACGACGTTGCTGATACTGAACATGGTGGGAGTCGTGGCCGGGGTGTCCGACGCCATTAACAACGGGTACAATTCCTGGGGTCCTCTGTTCGGGAAGCTGTTCTTCGCCTTCTGGGTCATCGTCCATCTCTACCCTTTCCTCAAGGGATTGATGGGGAGGCAGAACAGGACCCCCACCATTGTGGTTCTCTGGTCCGTTCTCCTCGCCTCCATTTTCTCTCTCTTGTGGGTTCGGATTGATCCTTTCTTGCCCAAGCAAACGGGTCCCATTCTTCGGCAGTGTGGGATTGAGTGCTGACATTGCTTATTGGTCTCACATCAAGTTATATATGCATAATTGCCCTTCTGTGTCTGCAGTGTTCTGATCAATCCGAGCGCCTATATATATAAGCGGTGTTTTATTTAGAGATTGCTCCATTTTTGGGCAGTTTCTGGTTTTAAGGGTATTTTGACCCAACTGCATGCAGTATTTTGACCCCAATGTGACATAAAACTATTAAATTTGGAATTGGGTCTATTCGTAAATGAGAAAAAAAAGGCGGAATTGCAAAATTCGGCATAGATAATAATAATATAAACTATATATGAGAAGGGATCAAGTAATTAATCGACTATATATGTACATGTAGAGAAAATATATATTTTTGTACACGTAGGGCAAACATAGTTAACTACTTGTGGAAGTTGGTGAGCTTGTTGACTGTAATTTCCGCCATGGGCTGCGACAGGTACGCCTGCGTGTGAGCGGAAATCTCTTGAGCAACAGATCGCATGGAAGGTCGCGTCTCGGGATCCTCCCGCGTGCATGCCAATGCAAGCTTCACGATGAACACCACCTCCTCCGCTAATTTGCCCCCCGGAAGCGTCAGTCTTTCGTCCAATACATCCTTCAGCAACAGACCCTTGTCTTCCCCGGCGCCGGCGACGGCGACGGACGTCGACGACGACACGGAGGAGATGACTTCTCCCGGGTGCTTCCCGCTCACGACCTCCAGTGCCACCACGCCGAAGCTGTACACGTCGCATTTTTCCGTCACCTTCATCGTGTACGCCAGTTCTGTACAACCAAAATACTAATGTTTAGATAAAATAGATAGTATATATATATTCTTTAGTACATAGTAATATAGGATATGCAAAAAAAAAAACAAAAAAACATGAGGATATATGTAGTATATATGTATATACATATATACCTGGTGCAATGTACCCGTACGACCCGGCTACGCCGGTCCAGTTCGACGCGTTCGGACTCAGTAATCTGGCCGTTCCGAAATCGGACAGCTTCGGCTCGAAATCGGCCTCGAGGAGGACATTATTTACCGAAATGTCCCGGTGCACGATAGCCGGTTGGCAGTCGTGGTGCATGTAAGCGATCGCGTGCGCCAGACCCCGTACGATCCTCACGCGTGTCACCCAGTCCAGCGCGGGACCCACTTCTCGATCGTAGAGAACTTTTCCCAAACTGCCCCTCTCCAAGTACTCGTACACCAAATACGTACACCCCCGGCTGGTGCAGAACCCGTGCAACCTCACGATGTTCCGGTGCCGGATCTCCGTCAGGGCCCGGATCTCCGCCTCGAAGCTCCGCCAGTTTTCTTGCCCCTGCCGCTCGCCGGAGTCGGAGTCGGAGACGTCGAGGCGTTTCACGGCGACGACCTGGCCCGTCGGGAGCTCGGCCTTGTAGACGCTCCCGAATCCGCCTCTCCCGATGCAGAACCGCTCGTGGAAGTGGTCCGTGGCCTTGGCGAGGTCTCTCAAGGTGAACTTTCCCTGGGGGTCCCAGACGGCGGAATCCGATCCCCCCTTGGTGGATCCGGCGGCTTCGGCCGGCGGCCGGGACCGTCGCAGCTTCCGCGTCGCGACCAAGATCGCCGTCATCACAATCGCGCCGCCCATGGCGACGGGGATCACCACGGCTAGGATGATCTTCCGTCGATTCGTCTCGCTCGTTTTGTTATCGCGATCATCAGTGTTCGAAAAAGAGCAAGGAGAGAGTCCGGTGGCGGCGCCGTCGGTGATATCGCAGAGGCCCCTGTTTCCGATGTAGGCCCCTGGGGATGACTTCTGGAAAACGGTTCCCGTCGGAATGGGGCCGGTTAAGTCGTTGTGGGAGAAATTCACGGACTGGAGACTGAACATTCCTGAGAAACTGGTAGGGATTCTGCCCGATAGGTTGTTGTTTGACAGATCTAGGGTTTCGAGTGTAATGAGCTTGCTCAAGTCGGAAGGGATATCGCCCGAGAACGAATTGCTGCTCAGATCTAGGAAATCCTGTAACGATACAAGATTTCCGATCTCATATGGAATTTCTCCGGATAATCTGTTGTGGCTCAGGTTCAGCTTGATTAAACCTGTGCAGTCCTCGAGACCCGGGGAAATCTCGCCGGAAAGCTGGTTATTTGATAGGTCTAGTTCTTTGAGATTGGATAACACGCCCATCCACGAAGGAACTTCGCCGGATAATCTATTGCTGCTCAGGTTAAGCTTGTATAACAAACTCAGATCGGACAATTCCTTTGGAATGATTCCGGAGATATCGTTCGAAGCCAAGTTCAAGTCTTGTAATTTTGAAATTTGGGAGAGCGCCCTTGGAATTTTACCTGAAAGTTTGTTCCCCGCCATGTTCATGAAAGTAAGAGCTGTGCATTCTCCCCATTCCGGTGAGATCTCGCCGGATAATTGGTTGCTCGAAAGATCAAGGTAGGCAAGATTCGGATGCACTCCAAACACTTGTGAAATATCTCCGGAGAAGCGGTTGTGTTCTAACCGGACTCTCATCAAACCCGAGCAATTCTTCAAGCAACTCGGCAGGGGTCCGGTGAAGTTATTCCCGTTCAACGTGAAATACTCTAAACTGAGTCCGCGGCAAATCTCCGGCGGTAATTCACCCGTAAACCGGTTACCGGCGAAACTCACATTCGTCAAGAACATAATGTTCTCGCCGAGATCGCTCGGAATGGTGCCGGAGAACATGTTGTCGAAGAGGTACAGCAGCCTGAGATTCTCGAGGCCGGAGATGGTTTTGGGTAATTCCCCGGACATTCGGTTGGTGTTGACGTCGAGGACCTGCAAGGAAGTCATACTTCCAATCTCCGGTGGAATTGTTCCGGTGAGGTTGTTGAAGAAGAGATTCACGATCTCGAGATTCTTCAGCTTGCCCATAGATGGCGGGATGGAACCAGTAATTTGGTTATTGGAGAGGTCCAGTTGGGTAAGATTCTCCAAATCTCCAATTTCCGGTGGAATCGGTCCCGTAATCTTGTTTCTGAATAGAAACAGGATCCGCAGCTGCGACAATCGGCCGATCTCTGCCGGTATTTTCCCGTCGAAACTATTGTCTTGGAGCTGAAGCGAAATCAGGAGTCTCCAATTGCTTATCAGGGACGACGGGATGTGCCCCGATAAACCATTCCCAGATATGCCTAGTTCGGTTATCTTTGTCAAAAGGGAGAAAGAGGGAGGTAAGCTCCCTGTGAGCTGGTTAAGCGACAGGTCGAGGAAGGTGAGGTTCGTGCAGCTGCCCAGTTCTGTGGGAATGGTGGAATTAATACCAGAACCGTGAAGGTCGAGCCTGTGAAGAAAACGAAGCTGGCCTATGGAAGAAGGTATCGCCCCACGCAATTGATTCCCGTAGAGTTCGAGAATTTCGAGATTAGAGAGAGAGCCCAGCTGCGGCGGGATTGAGCCAACGAGCCCATTGTTGCCGAGACGAAGGTCCGTCAGGTCAAGCTTGGTTAGGTCTACGGGAATGGGGCCTTGGAAGCTGTTATCGGAGAGATTCAGGTACCTGATTCTGGTCAAATTAGATAGGAAGAGTGCCGCCGGAACGGGACCTGTTAGCTGATTCTGGGAGAGGTCCAGGTAGGTGAGATTGCCGCAGCTCCAAACGAAGGGCGGGAATTCGGCGGAGAGCTCGTTGAGGTATAGGGAGAGATGCGTGAGGTAGGGCATGTGGGACGAATTCGAATTGGGGGAACCCAGGTAGTTACCGCCCAAGTCCAAATACTGAATATTTGGGAGGAAGAGGAGCTGGGAAGGGATCGCTCCATCGAGGCTGTTGTTGTTGAGTCGGAGGTCACGGAGCTCGGAGAGGGTCCCGATACCGGGCGGTACCGGACCGGAGAAGTTATTGTTGCCGAGGTCGAGGTACTGGAGGCGCGAGAGGTTGGCTATGTTGGAAGGGACTGGACCGTTGAGATTGTTGAAGTTGAGCTTCAGGCGAGTGAGATTGGGGAAGGATTGGAAGTCGAGGGAGAGGAGAGAGCCGGCGAGGTTGGAGAAAGGGAGGTGGATTTCGAGGAGGAGGGAAAGGGTGGCGTCGCAGGTGATGCCAGTCCAGTTGCAGATGGAAGAGACATTGTTGCGGGACCAGGAGTTGAGAGAAAGGGAGGAGGAAAGGGAGGCCTTCCATTTCAGCAGAGCATCCGCTGGAGTTGCCGCTGAGGATTGGAGGGGATGACGGGAGGAGATCAGGAAGAGGACGAAGGTAAGTAACTGTAAGTGGAGTACTACTCTCTGAAGCGCCTCCATGGCGGACTGCGGCTAATTCGTTACTCTTTTTGCCATTTCAGCTTTCCATATAAAAGGAGTGATGATTGCATTGATGGCAGTGGTGGTGGGGCTGTGAAATTCTTGGAGCAGGGGAGTCGGGAAAAAGAGATGCCGTTCATCGTGCTTCCATTATTCTTCCTTACTGGAATTAAGATTTGACTCTCTCGACTCTGTGCTAACGAAGAGTTCTTCCTTTCCTTCAATCCTTCTATTGCGGTATCTTTCTCCTTTCACTGTCAATAGTCCTCATTTGTAGTATGGGAAATATACTATTGTGGGAAATATACTCCTTTCCTTTCCTTCAGTCCTTCTAGTGTCATTTATTTGCTAAATAAAGTATTTGCCCTCTGTTTTATGAAGAAATTGAATCTTTATCTCCTGTAGGGTATCTGAGGAGCTTGTGAGGTCCAACGGATATCCAAGCATGGGAAGTCAGATTTTCAAACCAGTAATTGAAGGGAAGGACTCAACTCGATATTGACGCACTCACCAGCTTTAAAAGCCAAGAGGGACATTTTGGAGTTTGAATGGGTAAGAAAGGGCAACCTCGAAGTGTGTGAAGCAAAAAGGCTCCATTTTTTGGCCAACAAAAAGAAAGTCACCTTTGCGAATACGGTAAAAGAACTTCAACTTGTCTTGTATTATGATTTTATGAACTCATCTTCCTGCCCTTTTCTAATTCGCTGAGGAATTAAGTAAGTCTAATAAAGGGCCAAAACGTAGATGGGGACTGCACCCAGGAGCGACTCTTTGGAATTTTAGACATGACAATTTCCATGTTCTTGCATATTAAGACACTAACAAACAGATTCTTTGTGGGTCTCATGTTGATAGTCTGTACTGATTTACTCATGACCACGCAATTAGACCAAAAAGAAAAAATGATGTTACTTGTCTCCTCTCTAACTTTGAAAAACTGCCTTTCCTCAATCCTAAAAAGTCTTTATGCGTTTACAGAATACCTATTCTCGTGGCTCATAAATTTGGTCAGTCTCCCTCAAAACACTCTGGTTCTTTTTTTTTCCTGACTATTCTTCCTGCAGTCGATAATCAATAAATGGAAGAAGAAGTATTTCCTGAACCATAATAGTATTTTGATTAAGGGTCTTGGGCATTAGCTCAGTGGTCCCATAGGAGTTATTGCTACGGGAGGTCTTGGGTTCGGGTCTCTACAGTAGCATTGGGAGTAAAACTTGTAATTGGGAGTAAAATGTATTCACCTTCCTAAAAAAAAATAGTGTTTTGATTAAAATTTTAATATCCATTCTGTGGTGCGTTCACAGGGATCTTTACCTAGAACCCATTAATCCCTCTCTTATAATTTTCTTGAGAAGAGCCTCTCTCTATTATGATGATCAGAGTGGGTTAAAGTGGCTTCTCCATTAATGACATAATGAAATAAAAGACATTCTGCAATCACCCTCTAAATCTGCTGTAAGTGATTTTATTGATGATCCATGCTTTCTAGTATTGCTTCTATAAACAATTGATTGTTACATCTTGATCATGAGAATTTATGTTTCTTGACTATCAATCTTGATGTGTTAATTCTGGGCTACTGTATTATATATAGCCAGAAAGATATTGTTCAAATACATGCTTGGAACAATTCAGACCTGACTGTAATTACAAATGGTAATTAGGTGTACAAGTCAAGATCGGAAAATCTTGATATGAGCTAAAGTTGTAAGATCGAAAGGGAATGCATGCGTGCCTGGCTGTGAGTTGTTGACCTGTTCAATTCAGCCTTTTCCCTGAGTTCTTTAGTGCGTCCTTGGCGGACTAAGGGTAACTGTCTTTCCATGTGAAAGGAGTGATAATTGCATTAGTAGTGGTGGTTGTGGTGGTGGGGTCTGATACTCTGGAGTAGGGGAGTGGTGAAAAAGATTGATCGTTCATCGTGCTTCCATTTTTCTCCTTTCACTGTCAATGTTCTTATTTCTGGTGAACAGAATTTAGGCAAAGCAGCGGTGAACTCTCTCTTTTGTTTTGAGTCCCCTGTTTATTTGGTAAATAAGTATTATTTGTGCTTTGTTTCTGAGGAATGAGTAGTGAGTATTCATCTCCTGTTCAGAATCCAAGAAGAAATCTTTTGCATAATCAGTTGTGATGTCCAACAGATTTCGAAGCATGGAAGCCAGAGTTTTCAAACCAGTACCAGTACTTGGAAGGAAGTATCCAACTCCTCATGGTATCTGTTTGGCGCACTCACCTGCTTGAGAAGCCAATAGAGAGAACTGCTTGGAGTCTGGATGGTGAAAGTTGGCAACTTCGAAGTGCTTGATGCAAGACGGCACCAGTTTTGGACTAGTGTGGGAAGGTGTTGCTGAGAACACAATAACGGTAAAACAACTTCATCTTGTCTTGTATGACGAATTGCTATCTTCCTTCCATATTCCAATTAGAGGACTGAGGAAAGCCCAATTGTGGGCCAAACGTAGATGGACGACACTGGTGCTGGCTGGCATCTTTCTATCTGAAAGAATTTCGAGGCTTCAGACTTTGACAATTCATGTTCTTGGAAGACACTAACAAACAGACAGATTCTTTCTGGGTCTCAAGTCACAGCCCATAGCCAAAATCTGAAAATGAAAAAGATGCAATTCGTCTTCTCCCTGGATTCTTTGGAAACTGTCCCAAAAGTCTTCCCATGCCTTTACAGAACACCAATCGTCGTTCGTGGCTCATAAATTCGTTCAATCTCCTTCAAAACGTTTTGGTCATTCCCTCCTGCTGTTCATTTATCAATAAACCGAGGAAGAAGTTTTTCTACTGTCTTCTCAATTATGCATTAATTACGTACCACGAAAAGTCAGTCATCGGTCCTTGACGTTCCATCTTCACAGTTTCTTAAGGATCTTAAGTAATAAGATGCCTCTGACCCATTATTTCTCTCTTATAATTTTTTTAAGAAGCTGTCTCTTCCATTAGGATCAGAACCGGCCTAATTAGTGGCTTCTCCATTAAGGAAATACTGAAATAAAAGACATTCTGCAACCACTTCCACTAAAACGTGCTCTTAGCGATGATTACTGCTTACTAGTATTGCTTCTACTCGTAATTAATTGTTCAAGTTCTTGATCATGAGAATATATGTATCTTGATTCTCGTTCTTGATGCATTAAACTGTTAGCTAGAATGATATTGTTTAAAGATGTACTTGGAAAGTTCAAACCTGATCGTAATTACATATGATAATTAATTAGGTATTCAAGTCAAGATTAGAAAATCTTGATATGAGGTGAAGTTTTGAAAAATTATACATGTATACATGCATACCTGATAATGACCAGTTGACCTGTCCAATTCAGCTTCTTCCTCAAGTTCTGAAAATTTTTGAAAAAAAAAAAAAAAAAAAAGTTGTAGAAAATAAATGCTTTTGTTTGAATTATGAACTACTTATCAACATCACATTCAATGATCTAGTGAAAAATGATCAAAAGACTCAACTTTTGATCCACTTGAAAAGTACGTAATCTGAGGAAGGGCGGAGTTGACCTAATAATCTTAAGTTGGGTAAGAACCCATTTGGAGTACCATTACAGCTTTAGATTTTTTTTTTTTCTTCGTTTTCTTCCGATGCCTACGTGATGCAGCTCTCATATAAATTATATTTCCATCGGCTCAAATGCCTGTTGACTTGACGATTTAGTGCGATGAGGGCGTCGAGGGTGTGGAGGTTCAGAGTATGAACACGCATTGGAAGCAGAAGAAGAAGAAGAAAAAAAAAAGAAGAAGAAGAAGAAGAAGAACGCGTATTGGACTTTTATTTTTTATTTTTCCAGAAGTGCAGATTAAAGCGTTTAGCCAAAGTATGAAGAGTCCATTGCTAGAGGAGAGAAAAAAAAAAAAAAAAAAAAAAAAAAAAAAAATTTTGTTAGCGGAGAGCCGATCCCCCTAGCTTCAACCAGATTGCAACATGATAGTGTAATTGAAGCAAAACCCACATACTCACTCAAATATAATATTTTAGTTATCGACTTTATGGGAATTATCTATATAGAATTGTAAAGTTTTTTTTTTTTTTTTGACAAATAGAGATTTTATTTCTTTTAAAAACAAAATAATTTACAATGAGTGGTTTGCAAGGGAATCAGCCAGAGAGTTTCCTGATCTAGGGATATTGTTCCAAATAATATTCCATTCTGCCGCTCATCAAAAATAGGTTTTAGTTTCCAAGGTGGCTTTCTTGCTTTTGCCCATCTGAGTACCAATTTGGAGTCTCCTTCCACATACACCGGCTCTGTTACATGCTCTCTTAATAGCTGGCCTCCGTTTCATTAGAGGAGAGCAAATTGCAAAGTTTTTAACTGCTCCTCCTGTGCATTTTCTTATAGTAGAGTGAATCTCTCACATTGTGTTAGTCTTTGTGATCTTTTTCCAACAACCAGACATTAAACTAATCCACTCTGCTCTACAGATCTTACTCCGCGCTCTTCTACCCATTCTTACTCTTTGCTCTTCTACCCATTCAGGGACATTGTAGAATTATAGAGAACGACAGTCTCCCTGCTCATTGGCCGTCTCTCAGAAGTCTGAAGATAGAGATTAAGAAAAGTCGGGATTTGCAGAGGCTCTTCTGGACTTTCTGGGCGAAAAAATGGAAGTCAACTAGGGCGCCCCCCCCCCCCCCCCGTTCAAGCCGTTTCCTTTCTTTCTTCTCGGTCTTCATAGGCGGCGGGAAGACAAGGGGACCCCAATTTTCACAACCCTGTTTTGAACATGAGAGCTGAAACCAGAGAGCTTTCACGGCGAATAGAAGAACAGAACAGCAAATAGCAATATATCTATCTATCATTTTCGTCAAAAACCATTACCATTTTCGTGTTCCTCCCATAATTTGATCTCGGGGCGAGAAGAAGCATGGGAGCAGCGATACTGAAACTGGGGGGTGTCTTTTTTTTTCTGTGCTTTTCCCTTCTGGGCAACGGCACAGCCGCCCAAGACGTAGAAGCTCGGGCTCTCCTCGCATGGAAAGACAGCTTGACCTCTCATTCACTGGACTCCTGGACTCTCTCCAATGGCTCCTCCTCCTCCGGTACCTGCAGATCATGGACCGGCATCAAATGCGACGCCGCCGGAAACGTCGTCGAGATCAATCTCCCCCGATCGGGTCTCGACGGAACTCTCGAAAACTTCAACTTCTCCGCCTTCCCCAACCTCCTCAGACTGGACCTCGACTACAACAACCTCGTCGCCCTCATCCCTTCCGAGATCGGAAGCCTCCAGAAAATCACCCACCTCGACCTGGGCAGCAACAATTTCACCGAGTCCATGCCGGCGGAGATCGGGAACCTCCTGGAGCTCCGGTTCCTCCGCCTCTACAACAACAGCTTCCTCGGAGACATCCCTTATCAGCTCAGCAATCTTCGGAAGCTGTGGTACTTGGATCTCGCCGGGAACTACCTCACCTCGCCGGATCCCCTTCGTTTTCCGGGACTACCTTCGGTGACCCGCCTCGGTCTCAACCTCAACTCCCTCGCCGATTTCCCCCCTTTCATATTCAACTGTCCGAAGCTTAATAATCTGGATATGTCAGAAAATCTCATCTCCAGTTCCATCCCTTCCCAACTCTGGAGTATGAACACGCTGCAATTCCTCAACCTGAGCTTCAACTCCTTTCAGGGATCGATTCCAGATACGATTCGAAACTTATCCCAACTCCGCGAGCTTCGATTGGGAACGAACAATCTCACGGGCTCCATCCCGAGCGAAATCGGCAACCTAGTCCTCCTTGAAATCCTAGAACTGAACGAGAATAAGTTCATGAAGGGACCGATACCGTCTTCAATCGGGAACCTCACCAAGCTCCAAAAGCTAGACCTAACCAATTCAGGGTTGGAGTCTACCATCCCCGACGAGCTCGGATCTTGCACGAACCTCACTTTCCTCGCACTCCCCAATAACAGACTCTCAGGCTCCTTGCCCCTATCTCTCTCCAAACTCACCCAAATCACAGAACTCGGCCTATCGCAAAACAGCTTCTCCGGGCAAATCGACCCTTCTCTGTTATCGAATTGGACGCGCCTCATTTCCTTGCAGTTGCAGGACAACGAGCTGAACGGAACTATACCTCCGGAGATTGGGCTCCTTGGGGAACTTCGATACTTGTTCCTGTTCGACAACTCGATTTCGGGTCCTATCCCGAGAGAGATCGGAAACTTGAGGAATCTCATCTCCCTCGACTTGTCAAACAACAAACTCAATTCTTCGATCCCTTCCACGATCGGGAGCCTCGTCTCATTGACGAACATGAGCCTCTTCGAGAACGAACTGAGCGGAATCATGCCGGAGGAGATTGGGAATATCAGCACCCTCGAGTACTTGGACTGGTCCTCTAACAGGCTTGAGGGTCCTCTGCCTTCCACGATCTCCAATCTGAAAAACTTGATCCTCTTCTACGTCCCGTCGAACAATCTCAGCGGGACGATACCCGGAGACTTCTCCCCTCCGTTTCTTTCGAATGTCAGCTTCGCGAGCAACAACTTCACCGGGCCATTGCCGGCTGGAATCTGCAAAACAGGGGAGCTCGTGTACATCGCCGCGAACGACAACAAGTTGACGGGGCCCGTCCCCTTCAAAAACTGCTCGCGCTTGGTCAGGGTCCGGCTCGAAGACAACCTTCTCGACGGAAACATCTCCGAGGTTTTTGGGGTTTACCCAGATCTGGTGTTCATGGATTTGAGCGACAATCGGCTTTACGGCGAGCTGTCGCCGAAATGGGCGGAGAACGAGTTGCTTTCCTCTTTCAGATTATCAGGGAACTTGATTTCGGGCTCAATCCCTGCAGAAATCGGACGGATGAAGGAGCTACAGATGTTTAGAATTGCTTCCAACAGGTTAACAGGGGAAATCCCGGAAGAGCTATTCAATTCATCTTCTCGTCTGTACGACTTGAACTTGAGCGACAATCTGCTCTCCGGTAAAATACCGGAAAAGATCGGACAGGCCACAGCTCTGCAGTCCTTGGACTTGTCCGGGAACAATCTGAGTCACCCGATACCAGACGAGCTCGGAGATTGCCAAGACCTCATCACCCTGAAACTGGGCAACAACAGATTGAATGGCTCGATCCCCCTCCGACTCGGGAGTCTGACTTCGCTACAGACGGAGCTAGACCTCAGCCGGAATCTGCTCACCGGGAGCATCCCCTCCCAACTCGCTAGCTTGAGGCTGTTGGAGAAGCTTAACCTCTCCCACAACTCGCTATCCGGCTCCCTCGCGCCATTATCGGAGCTTCGGAGTCTCGGAGACGTGGATATCTCCTTCAATAATCTCAGCGGCACTCTTCCGAATACTCCGGCGTTTATAGACGCGAGTCGGGAAGAGTTACAGGGTAACCCCAATTTGTGCGGGAAACAGGAACAGGGTTTAACTGTCTGCAGCGTCTCTTCTTCTTCCCCAAATGGATCCAAGAAGACGAACTGGAAAGTGATAATCGCGGTGCTCGTGCCGGTGGCCTTCGTCGCCATTCTTTTATCGGTCGCGGTCATAATCGTCGTGCATCGGCGCCGGTCGAAAAAGCCGGACGTCGAGAACGAGACCGCGGGCGGGGAGAGCTCGTTCTCGATATGGAACTTCGACGGGAGGCTCGCGTTCAAGGACCTGGTGGCGGCCACGGAGAACTTCGACGAGAAGTACATCATCGGGAGGGGAGGGCAGGGGTGCGTGTACAGAGCATTGCTCCCCAAGGGCGAGATCGTCGCCGTTAAACGCCTCCACAGGTCTTCCGACGACAGTTTCTCCGACCTGGACAAGAAGAGCTTCGAGAGCGAGATCAGGGCCTTGACGGAAATCCGGCACCGGAACATCGTCAAGTTCTACGGCTTCTGCTCCATGAATGGGAACATGTTCTTGGTCTACGATTTCGTGGAGAAGGGGAGCCTCGGGAGCGTCTTGTACGGGGAGGAAGGAAGAAACTTGGACTGGGTAACGAGGTTGAAGATCATCAAAGGACTCGCCTACGCTCTCTCCTACCTGCATCACGACTGCACGCCCGCGATCGTTCACCGGGACATATCCAGAAACAATGTCCTCCTCGATTCCGCGTACGTACCCCGGGTCTCCGACTTCGGCACGGCCAGATTGTTGAAACCCAGCGAGTCCATCTGGACGGCTCCGGTCGGCGCCTTTGGCTACATAGCACCCGGTAAGTCTGCTCAAAAACTGGTACTGGATCCTACGTCTATTCACTGGCCAAAGTCAGAAAGCCGAATAATATTTTTCTTTTGTTTCTAATTGCAGAGCTCGCCACAAACATGAAGGTGTCGCCGAAATGCGACGTATTCAGTTTCGGAGTTCTTGCTCTGGAAGTAGTAATGGGGAAGCACCCGGGCGAGGTTGTGTCGAGCTTGGAGAGAGAAGATTGGGATGCTCTTCTCGTAGAGGAGCTGGACCAGAGGCTTCCGCCTCCGACGGGCTCTCTGGCGCAAGAGCTGGCTTTCGTGGTGAAGATGGCCTTGCAATGCGCGCGCCCGAATCCTCGGTCTCGGCCTACGATGCATTTTGTCTCCAGTGAACTCTTGGCTCGCAATTCGCCTCCCCTTTCCCGGCCTCTGCGCGCCATCACGTTTCGAGATTTGATGGTCGTCGCGTAGCAGAAGGCAGCAGCTCGATCGGAGTCCCCTAATATGTTACATAAGGAAAGTTTTCCATTTCTCTTTGGTAATTTTAACCGATTATAAAAAAATTATGAGCACATTATATTTACAATTAATGGAGTAAAAGTATCCTACATTTAAAATTTACAAGAGGAAATATTTATGAATGGAGGGTATTTTAATAAATGTGAATAAAGTTTATCTCTCAGCCTACAAAAATATCCAGCAATTAGGGCTGTAAATGGAATATAATTAGAACGGAATAGGGTTATTCTGTATACATTATTCGGTTTTAGAGTTTAGGGCCCGTTTAAGCAACTGCTCAGGTTGGATAAATTTTATTTTATATATCAAATAAATATAAAAATTTTAAAAAAAAAATCAAAAAATCTAAAAAATTTTGAAAAAATCTGAAAAAAACTAACAAAATTAGTACATCTTAAACAATAAAAAAAAAAAAATAATAATGTATTTCATCCAAATCTTCTAATGAATTACTAATATTTGAGTAGTAAAATTACTAATATACCCTTACCGACCGAGTAATCTGGTATTTTCCATTTTGGTTCAGTTTAGTAAATAGTATATGGATAATTTACCAGATTATCCATTTATTAAATAGAATAAATTCTAAAGGTAAATACCTCTCACATTTACAAAAATACCCTTCTTATTTTAAAATTTGAGTGTAATAGACATTTTTTCTACACTTATGTTTTATATACCAACATCAACATTGTTTTAATTGTAGAATGTGACAGTTGGGATATGCTTATGTATGTTTGGTCCTAGTTAAGTTAATTAGAACATCATGCATAAATTAGTTTTAGTAATTTAGTTCAATTTGTATTTATGAATAAAACAATACAATAAATTTCATTAACAGATTGGGCTGCAAAATCTGAACAATGTCCATGAACTCCAAGCTTACAACAGTTTGTTACATCTCTTGCCATAGGGAACATTCCATGGATGCTTAATTACAGCTAACATCATTTGCCAAAATTGTCTTGATCATGACTTGCTGCTGAAGGCCATAAGTCTGCAAGTGAGATCCATTTGTGCTCTCATATGGATTTGATGGCCTTGAGTATAGCAGGAACAAGAATCATGATGATGATTATGAGGATGAAAATAGCAAAGCACATATATTTCTTTTTGCTTTTTAAAGATTTCTTCCCCTTTTGTAGGACCACTTGTGCTGAGTTTACATGATCCACAGCATTGGAGACCTATACATGAAAATGCTTTAACATTAGAAGCAAAACTAATAATGAAATCCCATATGATCATATATGAATTAATGCAGTTTTGTTTTAATATAACCTAGCAGTTATTAGGTCTTGCTCTTGTTAAGTAAACATCCTCCTCCTCCTCCTAAGGAGAGTTCTTCTTCACTGATCAAGACTCAGAAATGGACTTGAAGACTTGAACATCTGAGTTAGTAGGGTGCCAAATCATACAATCATGCTCAATTCACACCACAATGGAGGGGAGAAGGAAAAATCTACCTGGGTCTCAATATTATCTAGTAAATCTCCTTGTGTATCAACCAACACTGCAAGATCCATGAACATCTGCACCATGTTTTCGCTTCATGAGAATTCAAATGGCATTAGAACAGTACTATGAATAGTTAGAATGAAGTGTTATATAGGATTTGGACTTGCACCACAAAATTTGTGCAGTTGGAACCAAACAATTGTAGCTAGCTAGCCAGCCATGGTTAAACTCAAATTAAGCATCGCCATTGATCATCTAATTATAATTAAAGATACCTGCTGCAAATCAAAAAGCCTTTTCTCGATCTCTCTCACCGTGTCGCACCGTTCTTGAATCTCGGCTAATGTATCCATAATCTACACATAATTCAGGTCTAATGAGAGATTAAGTGGAAGAGAAGCACTTAATTCTTAACATTAATTAGTTGGTATAGCTGTTTAATTAACCTGTGCTCTTCCATGACCTTGAATTGCTTTCTCATATATCTGCTCACTATTGCCAGTCTCAATGAGTTGATCAATAGTCTGCAAGATGCTATTTACACAACTTATTTCGTTAATGAATTCAATTCTGAAAGTAAGATTAAAATCAATATGCCCTTACGTCTTCATCAGGCCTAGTCCCTGTTACTGTATAAACTCTTCTTTCCACGACTTGCCGGTACTCGTTATGGATGTTTACTCTCAGTTCCTATAAATTTAAACCAGTGGCAAAACAAATTATCAAGACATGAACTATATATATATATTGAGAATTTTAGCTTTGGAAGTATATATATATGAAAGAGTACGTGCTGGAGAGAAGAAGAACCTGAAACTCGGTCACACGATCCTTGAGCTTCTTTTTGAGTGCCCTGCATGGTCATGGTTAGCACAAAAGATGAAATGCTTATAGCCTATGCCATGGTTATATATACAACTCGGCCAACTAATTAGCAACGGGCAACTCAACCGGTTGCTTATAGCCTATGCCTCTAGCTATCTCCTCCGAAATAATGAGTACAATATATATATGTCCGACCCGGACCGACTAGGTCTACCCAACTCGGATTCCCTAGAGTTTTTATAATTTTGGACATAATATTTTTTTGAGGAAAGTGAATACATTTTACTCCCAATTACAAGTTTTACTCCCAATGCTGCTGTGGAGGCCCAAACCCAAGACCTCCCGCAGCAATAACTCCCATAGGACCGACGTAATATTTGATGTTTGGATTTTTTACTAGTGAAGTGAACTTACACTGTCATAGCCATCCGGGAGCGATCAACTCCAGAACCTTTACCACAGCCAGGTTTTCTTCTATTGGCCACATTCTGCATAAATATGATTAAACACCATTTGATCGCAGTTCATTTAAACTTAATTAGGTCTATATATACTCGGTAATTTTTTAGTGTTAACAACTTACATCTTTGTCCATCTCCTCAAGTGCAATTTTAAGCCTCAAAGCAATTTTCCCAACATCATCAACATCTCTCTCCATTCGTTCTTTGATTGCTGAAAAATACAAAAACTTGTTATTATAAGCTTCATATATATATAACAGATAATGTTGGTATTATTATAGATCATGGTGTGTGCAGACATCATCACCTTTCATGGCCGGGGCTTTTGTTACAGAATGTGACTCCACATTAGCAGCCTACATTATTAATTATCATGTAATGTTTAATTTAGAAGTTAATTAATTACTAAGGACCTCATCAAATCATGAATGAGGTAAAGAATAATATGATCGTCGTCTCATACCTGTAACCTTAGCAAATATGGTCCAATACTCTCAATTTCATTCTCAATTTGGTTCACCTGCAAAAGAAAATTATCCTTGTAATTAATGAAGTATATAATTGCTCTAGGGACATTTTTTTTTAGTGGGTAATTTTGGTTTTGTTTGAATCTTCATTTTAGAGCTGTTAAATGGGTGGAATTAATGCACTAACTCTGACCTGTTTGAAAAAAAAATCCATCCCCATATCTGAAACAGCATTTTGACGACCACTTTCAATATCTCCTTCCCTAGAAGGCTGACCTCTGGCCATTTCTAATGAATGCTGTAATAAAAGAAAATAATAAAAATAAAGAATAAAGCAGTGTAAATGTTTAATTTCAATCGTATTTCATTCAGTTGTACAATGGTACATATATACACTTCCGTGAGTGTTTGTTTACTAGTTGGACTAGGAAAGTTTACCTAATCAAATCAAATGAGATTGGGATTACAACTGGATAAGATTACATGATCGTATCAGATTAGGATTTGGATAAGGAAGGTGAGTCAGCATGTAATGCCAACTGTATCATCGTCTGATACTTGGTGATACAGGATGTTTAACAAAGAGATTAATAAAAAAAATATGCTTCTTAAATGTCTAATATAAAATGATGATATACTCTTGGGAGCATGGCAAAAGACCACCAACTTTGGTACCATGTTAAAAAATCATAAATACTACAAGCAACACAACAAGGCAAAAGACCCACAAAGTTTTACCATGGTTACATCCTATGAACTCCTCTATAGCTAGGGAAATACCACAAAAAAAAAAAAAAAAAAAAACCCATAACGAAACTTGATTTTACCGATAGAAGATCATTCATCTTTTCTGGTAGAGTGTTGCCTGTCAAAGAAGATCGTCAAGGGGCCGGTAGAGGGAGTGAGAAAAGAGAGAGACAATGAGAGTTTCTTTCTTCTAAACCAGGCTTCTCTTGATCAATCTCTATTGCATTGCTCTTTCGTTCTTTCAATGGTCGTTCGTTTAGAGAGAAAAGACCATCTCTGATCCAACCACGGTGATAGTTCTTAATGGCTGGTTTCTCCAATACAACTGTCAAACGGTCTTTGATCTCAGAGAACTCCAGTAAACACGGAAGTTTAGAACAGCTATTTTTAAGAAAGTACAGTTGTATCTCTTTCAACAAGTTTTCTTTTCTTAGCAAGTGAGAAGAAGACCGTGTTGAAGATGAGACTCTGTTCAACACAAACTAGACGCAGAGAGTGATTTGTGTTAGATTGTTTTGTAGATTAAGAAGACATAAATTTGATTAAAAAATATACTTAATTATTAAATCTGTCTTTGCACCTGCCCTTTGTTAGAAAATGATTATAAAATTTTCCTCCAATTATATATATCTAGAAGTTTAAAAAATAATTTAACATAAATAATAAATATAGTTAATAATCATGAAATATAATTACTTAAGTAAATGTTTTAAAAACCGAACTGAACCGGCAGTCCGACCCAGTTGAACCAGAATCATAGGCTTGTCCGGTTCTTATTGACTTCGCCCGGTTAACCAGTATTATTTTTGAATTTTTTCTTACAGTAATATTAAATATGTGTAAAGTATGATGTATAATATTCAACGATCCAACCCGGTCTAACTAGGTTCAGCCAAAACCGAACATAGTGCGGGTTGGATGGCAGGTTCGGTTTTTAAAACAAAAGAAATAAATATAAGATATAAATTAAGAATATCATTTTAACATCTAGAATACTACTAATTAAATTTTATAATAATAACTTAAAACTGAAATAAATGCAACAGCTAACATGCAGGTCAACATATAATTATAAAAGTGTGTAGCAATGTTTTAAAAACTAAACTGAACCGGCCGTTCTAACCCGGTTGAACCAGAATCAGAGGCCAATCCGGTTCTTATTAACTCGGCCCGGTTCACTAAAATTAGGATTATTTTTATTATTTTTTTATAGTATTATTAAGAAAGTATTAAGTATAGAGTATAACATTTAATGGTTGAACCATTGGTCCAACTCGATCCAACCAAGTTCAACCAAAACCAGACATACTGCCGGTTTGATAGCCGGTTCGGTTTTTAAAACACTGCTGTGTAGTACCCTTGTTCTTAGGGTTTAGGGCTATGACCCATGATGTTAATTTGTTTTCCAATTTTTAAAAAAGTAAATATTTTAAACAGGAAACCATAAATATATTTATACAACCGAAATTTTAAAAAGGTAAATAATGCAGTGGGGCCCGGCCTTTATCTTCCACTAAGGTAGTTTTTGGGTTTTTTTGTTGCTGAATGTTTTTCTTTTTAAGAAATACTTAAATGATAGCAATATAGCATACATTTTAATTAGTTTAAGTTTTCATCAATTACTTATTTTTATTTCAATTATGGAGTTTTCTAAATGTGTTAATTTATCATTTTTCCAAGAGAATTTACTTTCTAAGTTTTTGTTATCTTACAAAATATAAAGGTCTTTGAGTAAGGTTTACAGCCCCTGAATGAGATCCACCAGAGAAAAACCAAGGATTTAAGCAAAGCATGAATCATTAATGAAATAGAACCTGCACTGGTGACCTTGCTGAGAGCCGGGATCCCATGTGTTTGGCGCCCCGTGATTCGCTGTGGCTACCTACAATATGGCCAGCGGATCCGGGCTCCCTTGGAGACCAGGGTTTTCAGGCTTTTGATATTACGTCAAGGTGATGATAAGGTTTATATTACTCCCGTTGACATCAACCGGAAGCAGCTCTCAATTGCTTTATCACTAAAAAACACTGGAATGGAGAAACTTTATCATCTCACCAACTGTCTTTGTTTCCAATGGTATCTTAGCGTGCCTTTGAACCAAAGGATGTGAAATAATTGTCTTCTGGACGTGTTTTCTACTCCAAAAAACTCTCTTCAGTTTGATGCTCTGTCTTTTCGGTCACTGTAAGATGGAAGTGACAAACTGTGTTGCAGATCTTAAATAGAAAGGATTGGCAACTTTGGCCTCCCTGTCCATCTTCTCATCCGGCATAATTTCTCAAAACGGGTCTGAGACCAGAATGGCAACTCCCTCAGGACGTAGGATGGCTTGTTTACACAGGGCTTCGCCAGCAGTCGAGGAGATTTTGCTCGAGTTACACAGGTAACTCTCTCTCTCTCTCTCCATCTCTGTATAAACCATGTTTTCAGTAAAACCTTTTCCCCTGTAATGAACTTCCAGTTTACAACATATGAACCCTTCCAATAGAAAGTCATTGGAGAATTTGGATTTAAACCACAATGTGGCTCGCAAATACAGGAGGACATAACTTGTCTGCCATTCACAGAAGAAAACTAAGCCAGTAAGAACAATCACGTAGGATGGACAACAAACGAAGCACATTGAACTTCCACTTTACTATATATCACTATATGAACTCTTCTTAACAGCAACTCATGCCAGGAATTAGGATTTAAACCACAACGTGGCTCAGAACTGCCGGAGAATAGAACAAGTTGTCTGTCATTCACAGAAGAAAACATTGCCAGTAAAAACAATCAAGCAACCGTACTGCACACTGTGGGTAAATATTTACATCGAACAAGTAGTTTGGTTTATTGCTGCACCATCATAAGAGACAGACTCATTAGATTCTAAATCACCCATCACAACTAGTCTGCAATTGGCTAAAAACCATGAAGTTTCCTCGAGGATCTTTTGGAACAGAGAACAATGCAAATATTCATTTTTGGAAGACAACAAAAGTACCATTTTTATCTATGTCCTCTTTTCCTTGCTCTAAGAACTGGTCGGATGTTATTTTGAAATATCATGTATTGTTGCTCATGAGCTTGCGTTAAAAATTACAGCAAATATAGAGACACATTAGTCAAGAGAACTTTCCTCGAAAGCCACATTTGTCATATAGTTTTTTCTTTTTTACAGCAAAGCAAAACCAATGGAGGTTGATCATAATATATATGAAGCCGGATCTGTCAGGTACCACATTAAGGTAGTCATTATATTCTTAACACCACAAATCTCTAGGAAATTAAAAGATGGCTTCTGTTAATTTCTGCCATCAATAACCAGTTTGCAATTACTAGTTTTAATGTCCCTTCAAATGGCATGGCGTAGGGCTCAGCATCAGAAGCTCAGGAGCTGTATTTGTCAATTACAATCCCATCACTCTCTCCAGAGGTTCTGCCAGTTAAGGACCTCCAACATAATACCTTGCAGACAATAAGAAAAGCCTACTCTAGTGTTGCTGAGATTGTCGAACCTCCAAGAGAAGGATTCCAACTCACTCTCAGACTTGACTTTCGCAAATTCCCTCCTCGTAAAGGTCTGAAAATGTTCAGTCTCTGCCTATAATTTGAAAGTTCGGATGGAAATAGTTATATGACAAGTTGTGCTCATTCACATACGGATTAACTGTTTTCTTCCAGATGATTGCTCCAAATTGATTGCAGAGATTGCATCGCTTCAAGGAGTTATTCTCAGTTCACAACTGAAAGATATTATCTGGAACCTGGGGTCCCAGGTGCCTGTAGAAGGGATGTACAGACCAATTAAACTTATCTACCATCCAAGGGAACCCTTCTTCGTAATCAGAATGGTAACATTACAGACTACATGAATTTATACTACACATATGCATCTTATGAACCATGTCACAGTGACTAGAAGGATCATTCTCATAAGAAAATAAGGTTTTAACCTCTCAGACAGAAAAGATTATTGCAATATTCCCCATGCGCTTCAAAGATGATTCTGATGTCATTCTTGCAACAGCCTTCTTTCAGGTCAGTTTCTTATTGTTTCTACTGACACATAATTTATCACTTTAGTAAGATAGTGTTACTTCACAAGGCAATCTCGTTAGTGGTGCTCAAAGCTTGAGTTTCTTTCCTAGGAACTAATGGATGTGGGAAGCTCAACAACTTGGGCAAAAGCACCTTTCTGCAGTTGGTCGCCAATTCCACCTCCAGAGTTGAGAGGGGAGCCCTTCCATGATCTTAGTACAAATGCAGGATTTGTATCTTTTGGTACCTCATCTTCATTAATATCTCTTAACATATCATAGGCTTTTATTGGGTTTGATGGATAAAAGTATTACGAAAAGAGTAGGATCGATGTAAGGGAGCTTTGGCCCATCTAATGTTTAAACATTTTCTATTTGCTCAGAAATCCTTTCATGGCATGTTGAAGGTGCAAAGCTAGACAAAACAGTATGGTGCCTACTGAACTTCCCCGCATATGTTAAGTACCACATAAAGGTCGCGTCGCTTGAGGGATCTTATAATTTCTTTCTCAGTTTAAATTCACAGATTTTAATCTCTATCAGAACTCGAACTGTGTAGTGTACAAGAGGCTTCATACAAAGGCGGATGAGAAGGCGTTTAGAAAGATTAGCTGAGGTAATTAGTTATTTAGACTACATTCACTGAACCGCATTAGTCAAGTGTGCAATTATCTTGAATCCATGCAGCATGGAAGAAAATATAGAAACCAAAAATTATTCTCTTATAATTGAAAACGAATGACAAGAATACATTCCAGCAATGTTCACAAAATTTCTTTTTGAAATTTGTAGGTGATGCAAAAGGCAAAGGAAGATGAGGATGGATACATAACTAGACAAGAAGAAAAGACCAGGAAAATTGGTATGTAATCAATCAGATGCACTTGAACTCCAAAAATGTTTACAAGAATCTATATCATGTGAATCCCCAACAGAAATGTAGGTAGATCGGAAGCTCTCAGCAAATAGCGTTTGAGACCCACCAATACCAGGACTAGTAGCATTAAAATCCTCAGTCAAAGCCATTGGAGCATCTTATTTAATGTCAAGAAACATAAAAGCTCTCTCTTTGACAGACAAGTAAGAATTCTTTCAATCAAAGACCCACATCTGATTGCAGGTAGCAGGTGTGTGAAGAAACTGATGACCTTCTCCAAACCCAAGATACTCAGAAGAAACTGTAGTGCTTTCAAAAAGCAGCTCCGTGGAATTCGTTCACCCATCAAGATTCAAGGGTTTGCTCGCTTCCGTAGAAAATGGTTGAGAATTCCCAGGTTTAGTTCCTTTAAAAAATATAACAAACTAGAATAATTGTCTGGTTTCACGTAGATATCTTCCCTGTTACAGTTAATACTTTTGGTACTTATTTAGAAAGGTTTGCTTTGATATCTTTTCACAGTTGGTACTTTGAAAATTTATGTCATTTCTCTTCTACGCTTAAAAGACCATTTTTGCACAATTTAGATGAGCAGATGCATCGGATTATTATCAGGTGAAATGATAAAAGACGTGTTATACATGTTAACCGGGTACTAAAACTTCACCTAAAAGCAGTCAATTTGAAGCAGATGTAATGCATTGAAAATACAAAACTTGCTACATCGTCTGTGAAATTACAGGGACAAGAGCAGCATTTAAAATTCTTAAACAGATGAACGGGAGAACACATACCCATCCCAGATGGCAAACTCTTTGGCAAATATCGCATAGCCAGTCAGGATCGGCGCCACATTCAACGAAAATAATCCCTCTTCATTCCACCTCAAATTCTGGAGTTTGAAAATACGCACTCTTCATTCCATTTCAAACGCTGAGGCCTGCCGCATGACTAAATTCTCAGACTCAGTTTCAGACATCAGCAAAGAACCAAGGCCACCATATCTCATTTTCCGTTTCCATGAGACGGATCCAAACCCCAAAAAGATCAGCACAAAAATGCCAAGGGCATGGATCACAAACAAGAAATCAATTAAAGCCAATCCTCTCAATCTATCCTCGTCAAGAACACAATAAACGTCAGTCTTCTCCAAGGCAAGCGATACTGGAATGCTCTTACAGCCCTTGGGAGCAAATGTATCTGAGAAAAGGGACAACCCAGCTTGCAACACCCAGGTGGCTTTAAAAATAATTCCCGACGACAGCGCGACGTCGGCGAAAAAAGCCGTGGGCCTAACCGCGAGAAAGAGGCAAGAAGCCGCGCATACAAGCGTGCAGGCAGAGAGCAAACCGTAGACGTGGCCTCCGAGGCCGGTGATTCCCCGACCGATTACCGAATATTCCACCAGAAAGGCGATCGCCGCAAAGAGGAAAATCAAATTTTCGTGTAGCAAGAAGATGTCGAAATTTTCGCGGAGGACGATGGCGAAGGCGACGAGCCAGAAGAGGGAAAGCACGGCCGACTGTTGAAAGAAAGCAAAGCGGTAGGTGGGGTGCCCGGAGAAAGTCACAAACCAAAAGACCTCGGAGAAAGCTGCAATGGGGAGAATGATTAGAAGACCGTAGAGATCGAGGTTCTTCCACTTCGACTCAGACAAGTACCATACCCTTGATCGATATAGAGCCGGCGATTTCAGGTAGAGAGAGAAAGAGGATAGAAGGCGTCGGAATCCGATCGGGAAGAGGAAGACGAATGCTGAGAAATGAGTCGGTAAAGAAGCCATTGTGGTTTTCCTTCGCTCCTGCGAATTCGAGCTTCCCTGTTTCTCAGCGGAGATGCTTCCGACTACAGTTATAAGGGTCAATGAGCAGAGAAGGGCATTAATACTTTTTTAAGTTTTTAACTAATAAAAATATATAAAAAAATAAAACTAAAACAAGGTAACATATTTTAAACTAGTTTAAAATTTCTCAAAATTATAAAAAAAAAATTCAAGAGTTTCATTTTGACATATATTTAACTGGTTTTTAAAAAAAAAATTCTTGGACCATAATTTTTTGTTTCCAAAGTTATTTTAAAGATCATTTGCCTTGTTTTGGTAAGCTAAAATGTGATTTTGTATGTTTTAGACTATATTGATCATACATTAGACCATCCACCTACATTTTAAAACCAAATTAACTAGTTCTTTTTCTTAAGTGAATTGCATTATAATGTCTAAGTGTATTACAATGTCAATACTGATTTTTAAATTTAGCTTATCCTAATTCAGAGGGCTTCCTAACTTTGGCTAGTAATTTTGGGATAAATCAAATTGAATTTTACACTAATTAAAATTACTTTGTGGGCTCGAAGCAAACTTCCAATCGTGTAACTCTAATTATGTGACTCTCGTTATTTACCCAATTACCCGGTTACCCGCGGGTAATTGGGTAAAAAATACGGGTGACTGAATAGCTAGTTTTTATTCAGGCGAAACGGGAATAACCCTTACCCGTTTTGTTTAATACCCGTTTACACCCTAATTGCAAGCACTGACACATTATCGTATAACTCTTATCGCTGCCGTGGAGACTCAAACCTAACTTTTCTACCTTTACTTTTTGTAGGAATTGAATCAAAGACAAACAAACCAATACAAAGTGCTCTAAAGTAATTACTTAATTTATAATGCAACATTATATCTTTATATATATATATATATGTAAGACCATGACCATGCCCATTTGACCTTGTTTAATTTAGAATTGATGCTCACTTTCTTTGTTTGATTATTTTTGAAGTAGCAAAAATTTATATTTAAAATTGATTTGGGGTGTTTTATATGGAACTCCAAATAAAATCCCAAGGAAGTTACATCCATAGTTTTGAGTTTTGACTGGTTATCACTTATAAAAAAAAAAAAAAAAAAAGGAGATGCTCCAAAGTAGATGCTTAGGACAATAATTGTGATTTTAATGGGGCTTAAGTAATGTCCATTTTAATCTTGAATGAAATCTTATATCATTTATCACCAAGATATATAGTTATTACATATACAAGTCAAACTTAGGGGCGAAAGGATTATCAATTTTTCACCATAGGGTTAAAAATTTGAAAAAGTAAAAAAAATAAATGATAAGAAAAAAAAAACGCTCAAGTATTCATCTGAAAAATCATTGACTTGGTTTTGCTTCGCTCTTACGATATAAAAAGGCTGAAAGAGTTATTACTTATTAGATATTAATAAGTGCGATTTCCGTTATCTTTTCCGGCAGACGGTCTGACGCTGTCGGGCCGAAAGTCCACCCTCTTCAGGAGTCGGGGATTCGGCTACACTGCCGCATCGGCGCATGTTAGCGACTTCAGCTCGCTCCACTGATACAACTCACGAATCACAGCGGCGGAGAGACCAATCTGTCAATAACATAATCGTTTCTTCCTTGTCATTCACTCTTTTGTTTCGTAAACAAAAAGCTCTTGTCTTCTGAGCAATTTACAGCATTTACGTCCCCCTTGACTTGGATTCTCCGGTGATTGCGATCCTTACCACTGTTTGATCCGTCTTGTTTCTGGGTTCTTGTTGTTTTGCTTCAGTTGTGGCGGGTGAATTCGGCTGAATTTCAAAGAAATTCTCTTTCTTTCCCGGTTTTTTTTTTTTTTTTTTTTTTTTGTGTGTTTTCTTCTTGTTTTGTTTTGTTTTGTTTTGTTTTAATCCTAGTTCGCTCCGCGTTAATTGTTTGTTTTTGCTTCCGTATTCTTCAAGTTCAAAACGCATTTGGTTGAAATTAAGTTTGAGAACCGCATTTAAGGATTTTTTTGGATCGGCGCGACCGATGGGATTTCTAGGGTGAGAATTTCGGTTAATTAAGTTGCAGATGGATCTCCGTAAGCAGTCTCTCTGAGTTCTCCTTTCTGGATTGGTCTCTATGCTCTGTGTCTACATAGCTTCATGAAACTGATAAGCTTCCAGACCTTGTCATTTCCATTCTTTGCCGAAGGATGGATTCTGATGTACTGAACCCTAGTTGTTGCAAAAAGACTAGTGCGGAGGCACAGCCTCCACTACCCGATGTTGGAACCGGGAATGAAGATGACGACGAGTTAAATGCTTTGTTATCGCCTCAAAGAGCCCAAATGTCCAAGAGGCAAAAGAACTCTAGGCGGAAAGTACAGTGGAACGACAGGAATGGGAACAAGCTTGTGGAAGTTCTAGAATTCCAACCCAGGTATGACACGCTTCTTTTACTCCACCATTTTAAGGTCTATTAGTTGGTTAATTAAATAGTGACTGTGCGTTTTTATTTCTGTTCTGTAATGATATTTTTATTCTCTTCATGAATTTTTTGAGATAACTACTTGTGGCGAAGAGCTGTGACAAGTGGAGAGTAAATTCTTGGCTAAGCTTTAGGCCCTTGTGTTCTCCGTTTGTTGGGTATGATTTTGGTAACATACAAAATGAGTTGTGTGAATCAGCTTTTGCCGTCAAGTTCAGTGGATCCAGAGAATTAATTGAATCAAGATATTTAGACTCACAAAGTAACAGTATTAAGTCATGAAGACTCCAGCGTAAAAAATGTAATAAGATTGTGAGCTTTATGCAATTTTGAGTTTGAGAATTGGTGGCAGTTGACTCATTTTTCCTGCTTTTTGACAATCGGTAATGACGTTTTAGTTTCCATGAGGAGAATGTACAGCTAAATGAGCGGGAATCATAAACCAGGGTTGTTCTGCTGCTACCTTCATGAAAATCCACTCTGCTGCAGTTCTCTTTAATTTTTTCGTGAGAGTTTTACGTGCCAGATCATGTCCTTCATCATTCTGTTTTCAAAAGACTTTACTTCCAATGAAATATGAAAAAGCCTCTGACTGAGAGAAACTTAAGTCAATATATAATCTGCGGGTTGTGTGCTTTATTCGAGAAGCTAGCCACCTCCCCTCAATTTCCAGGGGCAAAGGGGAGGTATGGTGGTTATATTTGAAACCCATGAAGTTGTGCAACATCTTAAGTTCTTCTTCATTATCACTTCAATCGTTTTTCTTAGATTTGATAATCTGCCTTTATTCATTCATATTAGCTGATGCGAAGATCAGTCTCGTACTGTATTTATTCAAGATATCCAATTGAAGCTACTAGTTCCAGGGGCAAGGGCAGGGGAGGGAGAGGTAGTGGTGGTTATATTTTTTTTTGAGGAAAGTGCTGTTGGTGGTTATATTTGAACTCCTTGAAGTTGCGCAACATCTTAAGTTTTTCTCATTGTCACCTGAATTGTTTTTCCTAATTTCATAGTGCACCTTATTTGTTCATATTTGCTGATATGAAGATCACTTTCAAATGTATTGTTCAAGATATCCAATCAAAGCTATGACTTTGAGACCTTTAAATTTGACTTCTAGCTTCTCTTTAACGGCTGGGAAGACATGCCATCCAATATGAGACCTATCCAAGATGTGTTGTAGATTTTTTTTCCTTTTTGTGGAAAAATCGCTGCAGTAAGCTTGCTATTAGGAAATAAAGGATTCTGGAAAAGTTCACTTCAGTAATCTTGCAATTAGGAAAGAGAGACTGGTTTGAAAATTTCTTCCGCAAATTTTGCAATTAGGGATGTGGGACTGGTTGTCCTTGAGAAATTCTGATTTCTGTGAGTCTCTTGTTGAATGTTTCATTCATGGGCACTTTCTGAACTATATTTTTTGGGGGTACCGATGGTGCTTGAGATCACAGAGTGGTCCCATAGTGGTGCTTGAGATCACAGAGTGGTCCCATAGTGGTGCTTGAGATCACAGAGTGGTCCCATAGTGGTGCTTGAGATCACAGTCAAAATCAGTCACTGCAAGCATGACGAATCCACATACCCCTACACTAGAGAAATTTGAAGATCCATTTGTAATAGTCAGCATAAGTCGCACATGGCACACCAATCAAGCGATCATTCACGAATATGTTCTAACAGTTTTTTGCAGTATTTATGTCTATTTCTGTAGAATTTATAAGTTGTCGTGTGGATTTGCAGAGATCATGAAACACCTATTTTGGCAGTTCTATGAGGAATCTCTTCCTCACAGTCAGATCTCATGGTTACTGATCAAAATTGTGTGGGATAAAATTTTTTTATGCAGTGTGTGAGTGAATGTTTAAAACACAAACATGCCAATGGTTAATATTCTTATAAAGAAATTAGTCCCTTTCTTCTAAGGAAGGTGACTTGCTTTGAGATTCTTCCTTCTAAAGCTAGTAGCATTCTTATTCTGATATTCTTTCTGGTTTAAAATATATCTGAACGTGTTCCTCCATAGAATGGTTGTGACAGTATGCTGGTGTTTAAATTTTGTTTATGTATGGGATAAGTTACACATGTCAATTAATATCTTTCTTTTTCTTGCAAACCATGTAGTTTTCATACACAATTTAGCTGATTCTTAATTTATTTTCAGTAAAAGGCGAGGTGCCCTTGAGATTCTTGTGGTATTTTTGAACCATATCTTAGTATGGCATAGGGAGGATCCGCTAGGAAATGGCATTTGAAAGTAGTATCTGCAGAATATTAGAGGTGTCTAAAAACCATTTCCAAGTTACTCGTGTTATCCCAGGGAAGTGTGCTAGGGATCCCCTAATATCCATTCCCATGCTTTAGAATGAAGGGAATTGATCTTTAGGTCTTTGGTAGACTTATAACTCTGGGGTGCAAAAATATGAATGGGCAAATGAGTGAACTTAATAATTCTCATAATCTTAGAGGATCACTTTTACATTTTAGAGGATCATTCTCATAATCTTTACTGCAATTGACTACTCTGTGACTTCTCAAATGTACAAAGCAATTATTCTTGAGCTATTTAATTAAAAAACTCTTTCTTTTCTTTGGTTAAATTTCAATATTCACTTGTTTTGTGTTCTTATATGGCCCATTCTTTGGTTTGTTCTAGTGATTCAAGTGATTCTGATGCTGAAGAAGATTCAGATTCTTGCTTATGCATTATAATGTAGACCTCTGGCAGTACATCCATTTATTGGCTTACTGAGTTCTATATAAGCATGCTAATCCTTCGAAGAGGTTTGGATCCGGGAGAGTTGCGACTTATTTGAATTGTTGGATTATGGGATCAAAGGTCCCAAATGGAAGGCCATGATCTCCACGTTGTAATATTAGTGAGTTAATCTATGACAAACTCTCACAAGTGCTAGGGTTGGAGACATGATCAACAGATTCCATGCTATACATCAACACACTTCAATTATATGGTTTGTAAGATATTCACGTATAGTAGAGCTCCAAGGAACTCTATGCTTCATGCATTTTTCTTTGACTCATTATCAATAATAGTTTGATGTAATATAATTTGTGCTGATCTGATTTTAGGAACCTTCTAGTCACGTCTCTGTATTTTTTTTTTTTTTTTTTTTTTTTTTTTTCTTCTGAAATAGGAATTGGATTGGATAGGTCTCTTTCATGACAATAAATGATACTACTGCTTTAAACGGGAAAAAGAATTTTTGAACCGTGAGATGTAAATTAGACTCCATATTATTTCTTTTGCTGTGCTGTGTTCAATTCTTTTCCGTGTCTTCACAACTTACAGCAGTAATCAGTCCAGGACTAGAGGCTTTTATGCTGTGAAAGTTGAAGATAAAACACAGGGGCATCTAATGTTACCTTTTATTTGGTGAAAACTAAAGATTGGAAAAAAAAAAAGAAAAGAAGAAAAGCACCTATCTAGGGTCTTTTTCTTTGTATGGGTAAGTGGTAAGATGAAGAGGTTGAAGTTAAATTCCATTCCACATACATATGTAAGTGTCACCCTCACCAGTTATGTACATGGAGAGTTTACCAAGACAGGACTAGGGGAGGGTTTTCCTTCCGTCCCGTTGTGGAAGAAGGGGAAATTGCAGCAGGGGCAGCAAGAACGCAATGTGGATAAACCATGTACTTTCAGACCGGGAAACATGGTTCTCATTTTCCTTTCTCCTTTATGAACATTAACTGCTTCTGCAAGATTGCCTCTGCTCTAAGAACGTTTTTTTCAGCTTTACATATTATTGAAGATGACTGGAATATCTTCCTTGGGGAAGATAGGAAGAAGGCCAAATATGGGTAGGTTGCAAATGCAGGTTTCATTTAAGGGAAGCAGTTGAAATCTGGTGAGCCCGTTCGTCTGCTTGGCTATTGACGGACCACAAGGCTGAGCGTTGGGCCTCTTATAAATATATTTAGGTGCACCCGTCTACTTTCAGAGTGACCCAATTCGTATTAAAACCAAAAATGAACTGCAGCTGCCAGGTTCACTTCTTGGACATCCAGCCGTCCGGACATGATAACTTCATTAACCCAAGGGCGAGATGACGATCTCTCATGCTCAGTTGGGGTAGCTTAAACAGCCCCAACTTCGCATCCCTTGATTCAATCCCAAAATAGTGTTGTTATTTAATCTGGAATTGAGAAACAAATATAATGCTATTGGGACATAAAACCTACAATATTGGATTCATAAGAGATCACATATGTCATGTGGGGTGTCGTCGTTCCCATTGGTTTACAACCCAAATATGATCTGTAGGGTCTGTTGTCGGAGTAATATTCATGAACTGCTTTTTTGGATGAGAATTAATTATAAAGCTAGAACTTGTTTTGGAAAATTGAAAATGAAAGGTCTAGAAAAATTGGTCGGCCGTTTGGCATGTTCTTTTCGAAAAGGACTCTCTGAGATATCGCTTTGAAAGAGCCCTTTTCGGCGAAGCTCTTTGAAATAGGTAAAAACTCTTGTTTCAAATAGAGATTTATCTTAAGAGTTAGGTTAATTTACCCAAACACAATTTTTTTTTTGTAATAACAACTTTTTCTCACTAAAAGGAGTTTTTTTTTTTTTTACTTCCAAAGAGCTATGCCAAAAACTTGATAATTTTTTTTTGATTTTTAGGCGAGAAATTAGGTTTTACTATCTATGAGTAGTTAAAATAAGGATTAATGATCCATAATAATTTTTCTTGTTTGGTTCTTACATGTATGGACCCAGATTACAAATTTTGAACAGCTCCCCAATCTATTTCAAAACTTAATTAACTAACTTCTAATAAAAAGGGTCTTATAATTTTTTTTTGCCAGTGAAGATGGATATATATATTGTATGAAAGGAATATTATTTCTCCAGCAGGATCAAAATGAAGCTAGCAAGAAAGGATGGATCGAGAGGAGAGGATGATTGGGTAATTAGATGCAGTTATAAGGGTTGCATTTCTGTGCTGATCATCAAAGAGTAGGTGTACGTTAGAACAGAAGGTTAAGAGCCACCAACTTCCCTGGTGAATGAAGGATGATGGTTCAGGCATTACTACTATACTAGTGCTGGCACACCCTCACAACTCCAGGGTCCACACTGCCTGCCAAACTTCCCAGGGCGAGTATAAGTATTCAGTGACCCCTGGGAGAACCAAGATATATGAGAAGAAGGACGCCCTGAAATGGCTTCCAAACCCGGTTTTCTCACTCAGTGGCCATGGCAGAAGCTCGGAGCATACAAAGTAAGCATGATGTGCCTCTTCTTCTTCTTCTTCTTCTTCTTCCTCCTCCTCTTGTTTTTCTATATATGTACATATCCTATTAATTAACTTGAACTTTTTTTTTTTATGTTGATGGTGTTGAGTAGTACGTGGTGTTGACACCTTGGGTTGCACATAGCATATACTCCTACGTGACTAAACCAGAAGGGGAGAAGGATCTGTCCAACCTGCTCATACTCCCTTTTCTTATTTGGAGGTGGCTCCACAACCAGATATGGATCAGCCTCTCTCGTTTCCAGACCGCTCGAAGCAAGCACAGGATTATTCAAAAGGGCATCGACTACGAACAAGTTGATAGAGAAGGGAACTGGTCTGCTCTGTAGATCGATATCTCTCTGTTCTTCTTCTCTCACTTGCTATATATATATATATATATATATCACTAATGGATTTCAATGGGGGGTGGATGCAGGGACGACCAGATTCTGCTGAACGGCTCATTTCTGTACCTGTCCAGTATGTTTCTTCCGGGGGCAAATCATCTTCCCTTCTGGAACACAAAGGGTGTAGTGATGACCATTCTGATACACACGGGTCCTGTCGAGTTTCTCTACTACTGGGCGCACAGAGCTCTCCACCACCATTACTTGTACGCTCGCTACCACTCCCACCATCATTCCTCCATCGTCACCGAGCCGATAACATGTAAGCCCTTCTCTCGTTATCTTTTTGTTCCAAAATCAACAAAATCAAATGCAGTTCCTACACGCTTTACTGATCATCATCATCATCATCTTGTGTGTATAAATCTATCAAAATCACAGCCGTGATTCATCCGTTCGGGGAGCACCTGCTCTACTTCACACTGTTCACGATCCCACTCATATCCATGACTTCCACCCGAACCTCTTCCATCTTCATCATCGCTGCCTACGAGACTTACATCGATTTCATGAACAACTTGGGCCACTGCAACTTCGAGCTCGTCCCCAAATGGCTCTTCCAACTCTTCCCCCCTCTCAAGTACATCATGTACACACCATCGTAAGTAATATTCTCACATATATATATCCACCTTCTTGCAAGTATTATAAGTCTCTCTGAGATTAGATAAACGAGTAAATTAACAAGAACCCTTCTCACTGATCTGTTAGAGATTAGTACACATAGAATAACAACGTACAGTGTTGCATCTTTCTTTACAGATTCCACTCTCTGCATCACACCCAATTTAGGACGAATTACGCCCTGTTCATGCCCTTCTACGACTACTTGTACGGCACGGCGGACAAGTCGTCGGAGTCCCTGTACGAAGCGAGTCACGAGGGGAGGAAGGAGACCCCCGACGTGGTTCATCTCACGCACCCCACCACGCTCGACTCGATCTACCACCTCCGCCTCGGCTTCGCCTCTCTCGCCTCCAAGCCCTACGCTTCCAAGTGGTACTTCTCTCTGATCTGGCCGTTTACGTGGCTCTGCACCTTCCTCACCACCGCCTTCGCCTCCACCTTCACCGTCGAGAGGAACCGCCTCGACACTCTCAAAATGCAGACCTGGGCCATACCCAGATTCAGTTTCCAAGTAAGCAATTTGCTTTTTATCTTATCGATTCAACCTTTTGATAAAATATATTGAATCCGAAACGTACGTCTGCTTATTTGTTTTGGCGTGCTCGTCTTTTCTCTAGTATGAACTGCCATGGCAAAGAGCAAAAATCAACGAATTCATCGAGAAGGCCATTACTGAAGCGGAGCAAGTAGGGACGAAAGTGATAAGCTTGGGACTACTAAACCAGGCAAGACAATTACAATGACTAACTTGCTCTAGTGTTAATTAATTTCGTCTTATCGAATACCTGCTACTTGTTTCAGGGTTAATTAGTGATCATCAATTTCACTGCTTCCTCCTAATTAATGGATAGTAGTACTACATATAAATCAATAGACCACATAGATAAACAGACTAAAAAGAATCATAGTTGGCTACATGCTTTCTAATTTTGGCTAGTCATTTTAGCGTTATTCTCCAACCTTGTGGTCCAGTCTTCCTAACTTTAACTAGTCATTTTGGGATAGACCTCAAACCCAACTTTACAAAAGTTTGTATTGAATGTACTACTACTACTTGAAACCTTGCTAGTGAATGTTATTAAGTCTGAATCTGAGCAAATTAAGCAAATTGAATGCGAACACACCAGAGTGAGGAGCTGAACGAGAATGGTGAGCTTTATCTCCAAAAGAACCCAAAGCTCAAAGTCAGGATCGTGGATGGCAACACTTTGGCAGCTGCCCTTGTGATTAATTCCATTCCAGAGGGAACAAAGCAAGTTTTGATGAGAGGACGCGTCTCCAAAGTCTCTTACGCAGTGGCAGTGGCCTTGAGTCAGAAGGGTGTACAGGTAACTCAAATTAATGGAATTTATTTAATCCAGGCTGTACTATTGTGAATTTATTGAGATTTATGTGAGGTTGGATCCCATGTCTGTATCACCACCCAAATTTGGAAACTTGGGTCTGGACCCATACGTTCCATTTTTTGTAATATGGGGTCTCTTTCTCATTTAATTTCTCTACATCTATAATTTATTGCAGGTAAATGTTGTTCAGAGGGAAGAATACGAGAAGCTGAAGCTGCAAATGCCTGCAAAGTTTGCTACCCATTTGGTTCTCTCAACCAGTTATGATCTACAGGTAATTGCATCATAATATATACATGGTAAAATCAGTGTTTTTAAAAATGGAACTGAACCGGCCAGTCCGACCCGTTGAACCAGAATCGGAGGCCAATCCGGTTCTTACTGACTCGGTAGGCCCGCTTCACTGAGTATTATTTTTGTCTTTTTTTTTTATAAAAATATTAAATATATGTAACATATGGTGTATAATATTCAAGGGTCTAACCTGGGTTCAACCAAAATCAGACATAGTGCCAGTTGGATGGCCGGTTCGGTTTTTACACTGGGTAAAAATAAAATAGTAAAATGGTTTTACCATTTTTTTTGAAAAAAAATGAAGAAATGCATTTGCTAATTACCTCTCAAATTAATATGGTAAAATGGTAACTCAAATTAATGGAATTTCACAGCAGATATAATCCACCTAAAAGACCACACGGCCATAAATTTTTGAAAACATTTTGGTCATTAAAAAATTTACATGTACTGACCATATACATCAAGCTAATTATTTACAGACCTGGCTGGTTGGAGATGGCTTAAGAGACGAGGAGCAGAGGAGAGCCCCAAAAGGCACAAGGTTCGTTCCCTTCTCTCAGTTCCCTCCCAAGAGAGTTCGTCGAGACTGCGTCTATCACTCCACCCCCGCTCTGCGAGTTCCCAAGTCCGTCGAGGACATGCATGCTTGCGAGGTAATGTCGAATCAATTGAGTATAATCAATTACTAATTAAACTCAATTTATATTAAGCAAAAAAAAAAAAAAAAAAAAAGACTCATTATTAATTAATTTGCATGTAACTTGATGGGGGCAGAACTGGCTTCCTCGGAGGGTTATGAGCGCATGGAGAGTAGCAGGTATCGTGCACGCCCTCGAAGGCTGGGAGACACATGAATGTGGGAACAAACTTATGGACGTGGACAAGGTTTGGAATGCTACCCTGCGTCATGGGTTTCTTCCATTAACGCAAGTGTGATCCTTTACACCAGTACTACTCTCTGATATCTAAACATTGATCCTTATAATTTCTGTATGTATACAACTGCATGTTCCGTGTACCTACCTACACATAGTGACTTGTGAGGAACTAGCGCAAGGGAGTGAAATATGAATGGCAGTGATTGATCATAATAAGATGTCTTAGTCTATGAATTGATGATGCAGATTGAGCATTGGGGGGCACAGGTGATCATCTTTGTTTTTGTCAGATATACCCAGTTATATATATATATATATATATATGTAATGTACCTTTGTACGAAGTCACAAAAATGTGCAGGTTTTAGTGGAAATATACGGCGTAAGAAACTCTTCTCTACACTTAAGTTTTAAAGAAAGAAAAGTGGAGGCATTGTCATAAATGTAAGGGGTATTTTTTTAAAAATAAATAAATACGCAAATTGCTTTTACAAAAGTAGCCCTCATTCCTTCTCTAAATTGTATGTAGGAAGATAAGTAACTTATTAATAATTAAAAGAGATAGTCCCCCATAGTGAGTCTGATCTAGGGTTTAAAAACCGAACTGAACCAGCCGGTCCAACCCACTTGAACCAGAATCGGAGGGCAGGTATTGACTCAACCCAATTCACTATAACCAACTTTTTTTTTTTTTTGTCTTAATATTCAATGGTTGAACCGTTGGTCTAATACAATTGGACCAAAACCCAACATGATGGCTGGTTCGGTTTTTAAAACATTGGTGACTCCATTTTACCTATGAAAATGCATGGGCAAGAGGGTGCGTGCTCCAACCAACCTGGAGATTTACCTTTTAAGGCCCACATGATTTATCCATTTAAATCCCCCCATCATGGCTGGAAAAAAAGTAATTTAAAGAGGAAAATGGGCCTGATCGACCGACCGTGTCGACCCGGCCCATTTTATTTTAATATAATATTAATTCGTAGGAATGTTTAAAGTTTAAACTTTAAAGTTATAATATTTTTGAAAAAGATTGAAAACTCAAACGGGCTGATATGGGCCCCGAACATTTACATCTCTGCGTTTGAAACTTCATCTAGAATGGGCCGGGCCCACTCTCAGCTCAACAGCTGTAATTTCCGCTTTCTGATTTATTTTATTCAAAGGTGGTGGACTTGGGGACGCTCTGCGCTCTCTCCCATCATTGCCTCCTCCAACGGTCATATTCTCCCCAAATCTTCTTAATCCAAAAACTTTCACTTTTCGTGACCGTTTTGTCCTCCGAGTTCCGCCTTCCTTCCTCCTCTTCCCCCCCTCTTTCCCCTCTTCCGATTTCAGGATTCAATGCTCGCGACCATGTTCTAGACGGAGAAGTCGAGGGTTCCCCCTTTTATACGTCTCTCTCTCTAAGACCCGATCCTGATCCTCGATGGGGTGTTTTCTCGCCTGTTTCGGTTCCGCTGACGGGAGGCGGCGGAAGCGCGGAAGGAAATCGTTGCCCCGAGATCGAGTAAGAAATTCTCTTCTCCTAGCTCGGCCATCCGTGAAGATTGATGTTTTCCGGTGCCTTTTCATGTCTCGTTCGCTGATTGAATGTCGTTTATTTGTTTCAGAGCCGGAGAAACTATGAATCTTTGCAACCTGCGTCTCCTGCGAAGCCGTTAGCACCCGAGGCGGCGGTCGCTTCACCAGTCGAATCAAGGTAACAATTACAGTTCTTCCAAGACTTTGGTCCTTTTTTCGCTTTCTGTAAGGCGAGGATTCGTTGCGTTTTACGCGTTTGCCTGTTATTTGATCTATCAAAGTTGCCCTGTCCTCACCTAGGTCTTCCTGTTTCCGACAAAGTCATCTGTTTTTATCATCCCTTTTGCTTTGAAATCTCTTGGTATCTTGGCTAGCTGAAGGTTCCTTTTGTTCTAGCAGGGAAAAAACGGAGAACTTGAGCTTCAATAGCAGGAAAAAGGTCACCTTTGACCTGAATGTCAACACATACATTGAAGCACACAGCAGCCTTGAACTTCTGAATTCATCCGAAGCGGTTGAAGAGGGAGAAAAGGAAAACAGCGATGCCAAAGCTGAGGACCAAAATGGGGGTTCAACAGACACCGCCGCTTGCCCTAGTCCCGTCTCTTTCCCTTCCAATCATCGATACCAAAATTGTGTGCTCAGCGATGAAGAAGTCGGCGACGACGACGACGGCGACGATGATGAATATGGGTACAGCGATTTTGAAGAAGACGAAGAAGATGATGAGATAGAAGAGTCTTACGAGTCCTGTTTCTCGATACCTTTGGGAGGAAGCGAAGAGAAAACTTGCGTTAGTAGCCCTGCCCCTATACCTTCCGCGAATGGGCCAAGAGATCGAAGCCAATACGTCCATTCTGTACTCAACCCCGTCGAAAATCTCTCTCAGTGGAAAGCTGTGAAGGCAAAAGCATTCCCATTGAAGAATCAGAAGGAAAACTTGGCTGTAGAGGAAGAAGCAGAGGCCCCGCCCTCTGGTATCGAGCCCACTTTCCAATCCCCCAAGCCTAAGAGAACTTTCCAAACTGAACCAAAAGACAATCTTTCAAGTCCTTCTCCAGTTCAAGAGATCCGAGTCGACGCCAGCCTCTCAAATTGGTTAGCTTCTCCCATGGCAACAACAACAGACACTGCTGTATCGTCAGAAAGGAATGCCTCTTCCAAATCAAATTCGTCCATGAAGTACGAGGACAGACCAATCTTGGGTGCTTTAACAATGGAGGAGATACGGCAGTCAGCATCTCCATCACCGAGAAAGTCACCCAGTAGGAGCCCGGACGAAATCCCCATTCTGGGCACAGTGGGAAGTTACTGGACTCACCAGAACAAAACCATGGATTTCAAAGGGATACCAAATACTACAAACAAGTACAGAGAGGTAAGATGCTGCCAAACTGAAAGAACAGGGGAAGTCTTTCTGCATATTTAAGCTGTGTTTTCATTTTTCTTGTTTTTTTTGGGTGTTGGTGCTTATGCAGGATAAGGTAGTGAACTGGCATTCTACTCCATTCGAGGTGAGGTTGGAGAGAGCGTTGAAGGGTGGCCTTGCTGAAGCTTCTTGTTAAATTGTGCTGCTTTTGTCTGTATTTATCATCATCATCATCATCATCATCATCAGCTTTCTTGTTGCTACTCATTGTTGAAGGGTTTTGTGGGGGAAGTTGTTTGTTGTAATGGGAATGACTTGGTTGTGGATTTGCATTGGTTATTTATTTATATAGTAAATAATAGAAAAGACTCTGATTTTATCCCCAGAAAGTGAAGTCTATTGTTTATGACATGAAGTTAAGTAATGAACATGGAAAATTGATCCTTTAGTGTGAAAGGCAGCCGCATAAAACATCTTAGACTGTTGTGTCATTAAGGTTTGATTCTACAACAACTTGCAATTCGATAAGATACTTCAGAGTGATCTTCTCCTTTTAATTGGGAAGGATATACTCCATGACCTTCTGCTCTCAGCCAAACTCAGCGGCTTAGCAGAAATCCTGAGTTTGGAGTTCGTAATTTGATGTCTTGTTTGCATACAGAAGATACAAGTGCCATTTGCTATTTTTTTTTTTTTTTTTTTTTTTATGAAATGATAATCAAGTTTGGTTCATAACCAAATCATGGAGTTGGGGAGAGGACAGGGACGTGAAGCAAATTTAGTTTTAAAATTAAAATAACCAAAAAATTAGATTATTTTATTTAAATAAAAGGAGAAACATACATGAACTTTGGGAAAACAATTGTTTGTTTATTCTAAAAATAGTAAGAAAAGGATTATATTTTCCAAAAATAAATCAAGGGAGGGCACTAATAATCTTCCACATTTAACTTCCTTCCAGAAACATAAGTTTTTTAAAAGTCATTAAACTAACTTTTATCCTTCCCAAAAATAGGCTGGGATTTGCTACTTCAAGCCCCGCCAATCCTTGGCAGAACAGATATGTGGAGCTAAGGGCCGGCAATGAGCAGAGCTGAGCTGAACCTATGATGGCTTGAGCTCAGGTTGGGCTCAAGTTCGAGCTCGAGCGACTCGAACGATGAGTGGGCTCGCTCGAGCGACTCGAACGATGAGTGGGCTCGCTCGAGTTGGCTCTAGCTCCCGCCTATGCTCGGGATGAGCCTAGGTTGAGCTTCATGCCATAAAAGCCCAACGCCCATGCCCAACAGGTTAGCTAATTTGGGGTTTTTAATTATTCTAGTTAAATTTATCTACAATAATATACCTAATTATGCTAAAATAAAAATGTATAGAACTTCAAATTTTTAATTAATTCTTTTATTTAATTAATAAAATAATTAATATAAATTTTAAAAAACAATTCTATATACAATTGTTGAAATAATTTAAGACTCCCGCTAAAATATTACACCTAATTATTGAGCTTCGAGTCGAACAACCTAAAGCTCAAGCTTGACTCATTTAACTTAGTTGATTCAAGCTCACAATAATTCAAGCTTAATTGAGCTTTAGTCGAGCTCGATCTATTCATGAGCTGGCTCGTGAAATATGCACAACTAATACGGGCACATCTGCACATGAGGTAGGCGTGCCATGAGGATTAGTGACCCTCAATAGTATTGCTATTTGCTGTGCTCAGTGTTTCAAAATCCGAAACGAACCGGCTGATCCGAAACCGGATGGGGCATTTTCATCAATGTTTCTACGATTCAATATTTTTATACTCGATATTTTGACATTAATAAGTCCATGAGTCCTAATTCTCCCAATTATAAATTTCATCCCTACCATATGATTTTCTTCGAGTGTTTCTCATTAAGACACGTAGTTCACGTCAGGTCTGAAAAAAAAGAGTCACGCGAGAGACCGACGCGGCCTCCGTATCCTCCATAAAAGGCCACGCGCAGATTTTGCGATAAGCGATTTATATGCTTTCAGTAGCCATTTATCTCTTCCATTCCCACCGTTCTGTAGAGTCAAGACTTTTCTACCACGACTCGTCACTCGTTAAGTTGCAACTTCCAGAAGAAGAGGAACACATCTCACATCTTCTTCCTCTTCTTCTTCTCATCTACGCCCTTCATCTTTGCCTACGAGTCTGGAAAGTCTTCAGCGGAGGCGGATCGATCCAGCTCCATTACGAAAGGAGGAGCTTCTTTCCGCTTGACTTCGTTGCTTCTTGATCTCCGACTGTGTCTGCAAGATTACTTCGTGTGGGTCGAGCTCACCGGTGGAGGATATTTTAACGAAGCACTCTGCAGCTTGCACTAGTACTTACTCCAGGTAAATGAGATCCGGAAGCTTCAGATTTTAGTTCGGCATGAAGTGATCATTACTTGGAAATGTGACCTATTGCGTAGTTTCTAGTTCTGTACGGAAGATTAATTCTATGCGCGAGAATGTTTTGTATGCTGAAGTCTGAAGGTTTTTTGTCGGATCGAATTTAGTGCCTCTGTTCGCTTCGAAGTAACAATGCTAACTCTGCGAGTACTGCTAGTGTTTCTTGATCGGTCGAATCGCCACAGTTTGTGGGAGATACTCGATTCTTAGGAGGCTTTTTGTGTTCAAAATCGTTGTTTGTCATACATTTCGGAGTTGTAGAAGCAGAGTACCAACAGAGTATGCTACCGGTTTTCCGATCGGCAATTTTCTGTTTCTCTTTTTTCTTGTCATCTTTGTTGCGTGTGGATCATGGCTTAATCGTTCCGTCCGCCATTGCTTTCTTTCTGTTCCGTGTTTCGAATTCCAGTCGTGATTGCAGTAATACGTCGTTCGGGGAAGAGGAAGATCTAGGTCGATATCATTCGTTCTCTTCGCCGAACATCCACAAGTACCATATCCATTCCGCGCTGCTCTACTCCATCGTCCTTCAGTTCAATCTCCTCGACTATTGAGTAGCACGCTTGCGCTTGAAAGATTAATCTAACGTGGGCTAGCCGCTAGCGGATGAGGAATCTCCATCTTCATCACTGCTAGTTGCTGCGGAAGCAGACAATGTCACACTGTCCCATGCCAGATCAGAGTGGCTGTCGGGGTCTGATTGGCTTCTCTTTATCGCCTTCACCGTTTTACTTTTTCTGTCAAATGGAGCTTTACGCCTACCACTCGACTCTGTACTCTGTCGATTACAAGCAGGAGGTGTGATTGCCTCTTTTTCTGATCTGTTTTGATTTTCTTGGCTGGAATTTAAGCGGGAGATAGAAGCGGGAAGGTCGAAAAACATGAGAATCGCGGTGATTGGAGCCGGGATCAGCGGTTTGGTCTCGGCTTATGTTCTGGCTAAAGAAGGCGTGGATGTGGTCCTTTACGAGAAAGAGGCCTACTTGGGGGGCCACGCCAAAACCGTCACCGTCGATGGCGTCGATTTGGATCTCGGATTTATGGTCTTCAACCGGGTCAGTATTCTCATTACCATTTTTTTCGCTAATTCTTATCTTCATTGGAGTTCTGCGTTTTCCACTTGCTAAGCCATGTTGGGGATAGGGAAGTATGAACATCCAATTTGAAATTAAATGATTGCAAGCGATTTGAGTATATATATGTTACGTATATATCTGCTCCAGTAGGTTCAATTCTATTAATTTAGTTTTGGTTTTTAAATGCCATGGCCTTCGTCTTTTGGCGTTTTCTTCCGGCTGTTCTTTGTGTATTTGGAATCTATTCTTTTGTGTTTATAGGTTTTAGTGTTACTATTCTTCTGATATGATCTCGATATAGCTCAGCGCGATAAATAGAGTCCATATCCAGCTTCTTTTTTCTTTTCAGTTTTGGGCCTCTGCGCTCTTCTTATTCGCCCTAAAATAGAGTTGGGAAAACCAACTTCCTCAACCCTGTCTTTTTTTTTTTTCTATGCTCTATGTTGTCATATAACATTCACCCGAAGAATTATGTTATGCAAATGTTTTTATTTTTAGAATATTAATATTTAAATGTAATATTTTCTATATAAGAGAAATATTGATAATAATAAATTTTAATAATAATTTGAATGTAATATTAATATTATCAAGTTCAACCATTGCTTAGACCAAAGTAGGTCACTACTAAAATAAGATGACATAGCTCCAATGTAAAAGAGTGCATGGGTCGAAGTTGAGTCGTTACAACTTATTAATTTTATAATATGTTTATTGCAATTTTAAAAGAAGACAATAAATCTTGTTTAGGTCAGTTTTGCTAACTTGCTTGTTTATATTATTATGGCGAATCGTTCGGATCTTGCCATGAGCGAGTACTGAGCTGCACCGAGGTAAGCAGACTTAGTTCATAGTAAGAACTTAGAACTTAGACTTATAAAATTAGGGATGGGCATAGGGAAAAGTTTTTAAGGTAACGAGACCCGGCCCCAGAACTCGGTTCGGCGGTCTCATTTGTACCACACGGTTTGGGAACAAGGTGCTGGGGAGGAAAGGAAACACAGTGCTGGTCTGGTCGCGTTCGGGTTTTTCAAACCCGACCGATCTGACCCTCTAGAACATATACACCTTTTGCTCCTTAAAATCACTTGGTTCACTTTACATGTGTTTTTCGTATTCTCTGGATAAGTTAAAAAATGAGGAAGGTAGTTTGGTTGAGTCGGGTTGGACCGGGTTGGACTGGCTCGGTGCGGAAAAACATCATAGGCTCGTAGCGATTTGGGGGACAGGTTGAGGAGGCCGGAGGGGTTAGCGGATCAAGTTGGGTCAGGTTTGATACGCAATCGATGTCGGGTTAGAAACCCAATCGGAAAGGAAGTTTGGGTTCAATTGGGTAAAGTGGTAGGTTCTGTTTGATTCTAACAACAGTGGTTCTGATTGGAAGTCATTTACATTTGTTGTACGTGACGTACATAATGCTTACGAACGGAACTTCATGGGTCAGCTCACTATTTTTTGACAATTTTTAAACAGTCCCCCACAAACATTTACATGTTTATATGAAAATTTGTCAAGTTAAAACTCTAAATATTATGTCAAAATATTTATTTTTATGTAATATACTTATTAGTTAAATTATTTTATTTAAATATTTTACCACATTAAAACTTTGCAAAAAAAGTCGATTCTCGCTCCGGCCTTCTCTAGGATATGCAAGAGCAGGTAGTTTTGAACGCATATATTAGGCATGTTTTGAGTTTCATTCGCGGTACTACTTCAGATGTTGCTTTTTTCAGCGAGAAATATATCCTCAAATAAAGAGCAAAAATATTTGAAATTGCACAGGTCACGTATCCGAACATGTTGGAATTTTTCGAGAGCTTGGGAGTGGAGATGGAACAGTCGGACATGTCATTCTCCGTAAGCTTGGACTACGGCAAGGGGTGTGAGTGGGGAAGCCGAAACGGCCTTTCCAGTTTATTTGCACAGAAGAAGAACGCATTAAATCCTTACTTTTGGGAAATGATAAGAGAAATTATGAAGTTTAAAGCTGACGTTCTCCGGTAAGTCTTCAACTTCAATGATCCATTTATGTGTTTTTACTTATAACAACCATGATTTAGCTAATTTTTATGCCTGTCTATCGCACCGGATATTTGCACCTCTGGGACATAAAAAAATTGACTCTCGATTATCATAATTATTTTTAGAAATTTTGTAGAATATATAATTATTTAAATATAGTAAACACACTGTTTTAAAAACCAAACCGGTCATCAAACCGGCACTATGTCCGGTTTTGGTTGAATCAATAAGAACCGGCTAACCAACGATTCTGGTTCAATCGCGGCCAGTTCGGTTTTAAAACTACTGAGTAAACATTATAATTTATAAATCCATGACTAGATAGCGGTGGGTGCTGGTCAGGTTTTTGAAATCCCGATCCTAATGCGGCATGTACTGCCCAAAACCCAAACCTATAAAAAACTTGAATGGGTTTTAAAAACTTGAACCCAACCCAATTTGATCTTTTATTTTGTAAACTTGAACCAGACCCAAACCGATCAAAATTTGATAGGTTTTCGTAAATTCCAAAAATTATGAAAAAATAAACCCAAAAGAATTTATTGGAATGTTTATATAAAAATAAATATAATGAAATAAACCTGAGAGTCGAGTTGGGGTTTTCCTGGTTGATGTTCCAAACCCAATCCTGACCCACCAATGGGTTTACTTCCCAAACCAAAACCCGACCCACCTATAGGTTTGCATTCCTAAACCCAACCCGACACCCTTATGAGTTTACATTCCCAAACCCAACCCGACACCCTTATGAGTTTACATTCCCAAACCCAAAATCGACCCACAGATTGGATTTGGGATTCCAAACCCGCTTTTACGGGGTTGGGTTCAGGTTGGGTTAGCGAATAACCCGACGCGGCACCCATCTCACCAGATTGGCTTATTAAACCTGTTCAACCGGACACTCTTCTTCGACTAGGTGAAAAACTTGACCATATTTAATTAGATTTTGGTGACAAGAACGCAATAGTGATAGCCTATATCACGACATTCCCAGTCTTTCGTGTATTGAAATACCTAGTATTTTGTTAAATGTTGGAGCTAGCTGGTCTTGCCATTTCGAGATAGTGCCACCTCTCTCTACTGAAGACGATACCTGACTGCCGCCTTTACTGCACTTGTTCGTTTTTTTTTTTTTATGATACAAACAACAAACACGTTAACACATTTTAAATCAACAATGTACTCGTGGTTTGAGCAAATGAAATTATATTATTTTTCATTTTTGGAAATTTTGAGATAAGGCACCTGTTGGAGGTACCTCTGATAGGTACCTTTATCATTACTCAAAAGAGTAAGTGCAAGTGTACAACCACTATTAATTTTTACATTTAAAATACATTTAAAATACATTTAAATGCATTAATATCAAAGTTAACATATCAAGCGTCAACTTGTAAGTAATTTTTTCCTCCTGTCCCATGGACCCGTTTTGGACTTAAAATATATGATAATCATCTGCTCATTCGTAACAAAAATTCAAAGAATTTCTTTCATTTTACTTGAAGAAGTTTTGGTCTCACTTACTATCGATACATTTTTTATTAGTGGTCGGGAGTCTGAGATTTTGAAAGGTTTCAAAATATGTTGGATGAGGCATTGACATTCGATAGAATTTTTAACGAGTCTAACTTGAAGCCTTGAAGGAATGCTTAAGTAGTTAATGTAGTTAGACATTGCTAGTGACTATTATTGTTGGTCATAAAATGAATTTTACTGAAATATTTTAGAACTACATGTCGAGGAAGTGAATATACATTTTAAATAACAGTTTTCGACTAAAGACCTGGGTTTGTTGAAACGTGTCTGGGCATTAAGTTAGCCAAAGCAAAAAGGAGATGATATTACCTCAAGGGAAGTATGCACCGATATTTTGGTTTTAGGGAGTACGGACTTGGCTCTAAGCCAATTGATACTCTTATCGAACTTAACCGGAATCCACATGATAAAGGAAGTCTACTTATAGGTGACCCGAGCACCTCATCTTTGCTAGTGGGACACACAACTAGATATATCGTTTGCAGTCATATAAGTGAGTCAGTCGCTTCTTGAAGTAGCTAAAGGATTCTAAAGCATCTGACAGTTGCTCCTTGATGAGGGTTGAGGTTCAATTCTCGTCGTTGTTTGGTGACTATGAGATTCGATAATACGGATTGTGCTGGATGATCCAAGCTAGATTTAAGTGCACTACAAGATACTGTATATTCTTGCTGTAATGTAGTGGGTTGCAACTTGCAACAGAAAGAAAAAAGAAATGTGGCTGCGAGATCCAAACTGAAGCAGAATGGGAAATGGCACATGATTTAAGAATTTGATCTTGCAAGTAACAATCTTATAGAGTTTAGCGTGAGAATCAAGTTAGATATTTTTATTGCTAATAATTCTATTTTCCATGAGAGGACAAAACACATCGATATGCTTTTTCTGAACAAAAAGATGATCTCTCTCCTATTGCTAGAACTATGGAGCAAGGGGTTGATATTTTTGTCGAGGTCCTTCGTACGTGGGTCGTTCATCTACTTGGGATCCAAGGGGTCTTGCTGCTGTCAACTCTCCAAACTTGAGGGTGGAGGTAGAGGGTATTAAGAGAAAGGGTAATTTTACGTAGTAGACTAGGCTAAGCTTCAGATTGTATTATGGTTCCACTGATGTAGTATGTCTGAAATTTCAATAGTTTTACGAGGTTGGGCTAATAGTGTAATGGGGTAGGGCTGTAAACGGTATATAATTGGAACGGAATAGGGTTATTTTGTACACTATCTTATTATCCATCCGGCTATTCTGTATACCAATTTATCCATTCCGCATACCACCTGCATACAGAGTAATTGGGTAAGTAAATGGATAAATTCTATTTTATATATCAAAACAAATATAAAAAATAAAAAATAAAATCCGAAAAAATTCGAAAAAATCTGAAAAAACTAAAAAAATAGTACGCACTTAGACAATAAAAAAATTTATGTATTTTATCTAAATTTTCTAAACAATTTGCAATATAAAAGTGATTTAGGGTTTATCTATTTGAGTAACAAAATTATTCATATACCCTTAGTAACCGGGTAATCGGGTATGAAAAAATATTATTCCATTTCTGTTCCATTTAATAAATGGTATACAGATAATTTACCCGATTATCCATTTATTAAATGGAATAAAAAATTTCATTCCGTATACCTTCTAATTACTATTCGGACAGAATGGTATACAGGTAATGGGTAATGTTGACAGCTCTAATTGCAGTACTAATTTCATTTAAGATTTAAGTCATTGAATAAAGACTATTAGGCATCGTTTTGGCGCTAGAACGAAACAATTAAGTAGCCGTGCACCGCTGCTACTTTCTCTAAACTTTTTCCTCGTTTTTCTCTTTGTATTCCACTCTTCTTTCCACTTCTGTACTAGTTTATATTTGTGTGCATGTTCAATTGGGAGTTTGTGTCCATATTTTAGGTTTCTTATGTGTATGCCTAAACTTGAGGGAGTGTATTGATTTATAGAAAGTTCCACTGAATTAATGGGTTATAAAGTGGAAAATAGACTCCTTATGTGAAGGGAACTGGGCTTTATCCAACGATAATCTTTGATAATCTGTCCAAGAGAAACTGCCAAGTGTTTCTCATTTTAGTACTCTTTCATTGAAATTTATTTTGTTGCCGAGATTCCATTTTTGAAGATCAATTCACACATATACATGATTTCTTACGTTGTGGTTAAATGTCCTTTGAAACGCTTTAAATGTAACAGGGAACTAAGTATATTTATTTTGTCACCATTTGTATAGTGCATGGCTTTGATGAATTATATTATTTTAAGTGTTTCAAATGTAAACATTGTCAGCTGCTCTTAGGTACCTTGAAGAGCTTGAGAATAACCCCTACTTTCTCTAAACTTTTTCCACGTTTTTCTCTTTGTATTTCACTCTTCTTTCCACTTCTGTACTAGTTTATATTTGTGTGCATGTTCAATTGGGAGTTTGTGTCCATATCTTAGGTTTCTTATGTGTGTGCCTAAACTTGAGGGAGTGTATTGATTTATAAAATGTTCCACTGAATTAATGGGTTATAAAATGGAAAATAGACTCCTTTTGTGACTTGTCATTTGGAAGGGAATTGGGCTTTATCCAACGATAATCTTTGATAATCTGTCCAAGAGCAACTGAAGTGTTTCTCATTTTAGTACTCTTTCATTGAAATTTATTTTGTTGCCGAGATACCATTTTTGAAGATCAATTCACACATATACATGATTTCTTACGTTGTGGTTAAATGTCCTTTGAAACGCTTTAAATGTAGCAGGGAACTAAGTGTCACCATTTGTATAGTGCATGGCTTTGATGAATTATATTATTTTAAGTGTTTCAAATGTAAATATTGTCAGCTGCTCTTAGGTACCTTGAAGAGCTTGAGAATAACCCAGATTTGGATCGTAATGAAACGTTGGGCAGTTTCATCAAAAGGCATGCTTATTCTCAATTGTTTCAAGATGCCTATCTGGTGAGATTTCGCAAGTCTTTGTTAAAAGTTAAACCAAATGCCTGTTGTTTTATTTCTGTCTTATTTCTATATGAAACTATGCAGATTCCAGTTTGTGGTTCAATATGGTCATGTCCTTCAGAAAGAGTAATGGACTTTTCAGCTTTTTCCATACTTTCCTTTTGTCGTAATCATCACCTTCTTCAGGTAGAAACTTTATCACCTAAATTTTATTTCATTGTTTTATGTTTATCACCGGCAGCTTTTCTTCTAATTATGTTGAAAATCTTCAAGTTAGGCAATACCAAGTTTGTCTTACTTGCATTCAATGTGAAAACGCAGCTTTTTGGTCGGCCACAATGGCTCACAGTGAAAGGAAGATCTCATATTTATGTTGCTAAGGTGATCCTTTATCTGAAAAATATAATTGTTTGAGAAAAAGATCATGATGCTTCTTGTTGAAATGCAAACTAAATCTATTGCCTTCTTTGTTGAAGAACAAAGTTCTGTTGGTCTTTTCACCATAACATTCACAAAAATAGTTTTTGGAGTAATCCCAATGTGTTAAAAAACCAAACCGGCCATCAAACCGGCAGTATGTTCGATTTTGGTCGAACCTGGTTAGACCGGGTTGGACCAATGGTTCAACCATTGAATATTATCCTCTATATTTTATAAATATGTTATATTTCTATAGGTAAAAAGACAAAATTAATGTTGATTACAGAGAACCGGGCCGAGTCAATAAGAACCGGATTGGCCTCCGGTTCTGGTTCAACCGGGTTGGATCGGCCGGTCCGGTTTGGTTTTTAAAACAGTGATTTTTTTTTTTATTATTTTATTAAGTCATTAACCCTTTTGTATTATTTTATTAAGAATCCACGAGGTTCTTTTTTTTTGTATTTCTGCTCTTATTATCAATAAGGCGAATTTAAGAGAAGGTTAGGGGGTCATTTGACCTCTAATCTGTCTCTCTGCCTTTGCCGTACTTCTCCCCCCTCTTCACTCTATTCTCCCTCTTTTCTCTCTTGATGACTTGGTTTTCTACATTTTTCTTGTACTCTTTTGATGCAGCATCACCTTGATATGATGACATGCTACATACAATCATGGGCAACAATTAATATGGGCAAAGGCCAGCTAAGCATGTCAGTTATCTTAGGTGGTAAATGTGTGGAATATTACCCAAGAGGACTTTGTAAATTTTACTCAGTTTTTGTCACTTGATCATAATTTCTTTCCATTTACCCATAAAATTAAGCTCAAATGTCATACTGATGTAAACAGACTTTCCTAGCCACGTATGAAGAAATTTGTTCATGTCCTTTTTCTCTGGTCATTTTCTTCACTTGCAGCTAAATAGTTAGAATTGTAGGAACATGGCCTACAAGTATAATATCCATACTTAATCTCAATCACTTGACGTGAATGCTTTTTAAAAAATTTGTAACTTACAGGTTAGACAGTTGCTAGAGAGTAGATATTGTCAGATACGAACAAGCTGTGAAGTAGACACTGTTTCATCAGTTGATGGAGGTAAGCTTTCAAGAAAGAAGTTAAGGGGTCATCTTATATGACTTTCCATGGGTTTGGTCTCTCGCACAAAACAAAAAAATGATTGATTGCTTACAGAATGCATTTCTGATCAAGTTCATTTTGTTGAGGTTTCAACCGTTACAACTAGTTCCTTGTGCCAGGTTGTTGTGTGTCAGTTGTAAATGGTAATCAAGAGATGTTCGATGGTTGTATAATTGCAACTCATGCACCGGATGCCTTGAGAGTATTAGGAGAAAAAGCAACTAAGGAAGAAATGAGGATACTTGGTGCCTTTCACTATGTCTACAGGTTATGTATCTTCAGCAAGGCTTGAGAGTTCTATATTTAAGTAGAAGTAATAAGTTAATTTTCAAACTACATATGAAGTCCCCATCATTCTCAAGGTTATTTGATTTATCTAAACAAAATGAGACAGCAAGAGTAATCCAAATATCACTTTATGCCATGAATTTCTCTTTATAATATGAACAATTCTATATTGGCAGTGATATTTTCCTTCATCGTGATAAAAATTTGATGCCCCAGAACCCATCAGCATGGAGTGCATGGAATTTTCTTGGAACCATGGATAACAAAATATGCCTCACATATTGGCTCAATGTGCTTCAGGTTGGTGAATCGTTCTTTCTTTCCATGATGGGTGAAAATTCTTGGAGATATTTCTTTTTATGTTTATTCTTAGAGAAAATAAAAATATGAATATATATATTTTCAAATAAAGCACTAATAAATGGAGGTATTAGTGTTTATTTTAACTGTTACATTAAATGTTAATTACTAACTTCATTATTATGCAATTTTTTTTTTTGCTGGACCTGCTTGTGTATTAATGGCTGTTTTGAACTTGCAGAATATTGATGACAGTGGTCTTCCTTTTCTCGTGACTCTGAACCCACTTCATGAGCCTCAAAATTTTGCTTTGAAGTGGACAACAAGCCATCCTGTTCCTACTGTTGCAGCTTCAAAAGCGATGCTTGAGCTTGATGGTATTCAAGGAACGAGAGGAATATGGTATTGTGGCGCATACCAAGGTCAGACCATAACTATTTACAGGGATGTTCAAAATGTAGTTTTCAGTAGAAAATGCCACTAGGTTCTTCATACACTAGGATAAAAATGACTGTGCAGTTAAGCTATTTCTTTAAAATTTCAGAAATGAATGATAGTTATATTTCCTTGATAGAGAAATTTACTGTTTGCCCCATTTTTTTAACCACTTGAGGTTTTCTCAACCATTTCCTAAATTCTCTTTTCAGGCTATGGTTTCCATGAGGATGGCTTAAAGGTAATCAAAGCTCTTGCTTGGGAAAAATGAATGATTATTTTGAAGGGTAGACTTAACAAGGGTTGTTTTGGTTATTTGTCTCATGCATGTCTTTCTTGTGATAAAATGCGTTGAATTTGCAGTGGTAGTCTTATGGTTTAATTTTTTCAGTTCATTTTGAGGTGTAGAGAGTGAATTATTAGTCAATATTTATAGAAGGGCATTTATGTCCTCAATGCAACTCAACTCATATTAGAGAGAGGCTTTGGGGGACCGAGTCCTAAGATGCCTATAGATATTTTAGTAATTAGTTTCATGCAAATGTCTCTCTCATGGTAAAATGAGTAGAATTTGCAGTGGTAGTCTGATGTTTCAATTTTTAGCTTATTATGAGGTGAAGAGAGAGAGTTATTAGACAATATGTATAGAAGGGTATTTATGTCCTCGATGCTGCTCAAGTCATTTTAAAAATAGGCTTAGCAGGTCAAGTCCTAATACAGGCATGAGACTTCCCTTTGCCATTTGCTGCCTCTCTTCTCTCTTTCTCCTTTTTGTCTCGAACCTTATCTACTTCAGTATTGTAGCAATAAGATTCTATCCCCAAGAGTTCCAGCTAGTCTTTCTCTTGCAAAACTCTTTTATCTTACTCTTCAATAGAAATTTTGCAATTGGTATCTTAGGTTAGGTTTTGCTTCAATCACGTGCCTTAACCCTATGGTTAATGGTACATCTGAAAATTAAGCAACTTTTTGGTGTCTTTTATCCTAGAGAAATATTTTCTGTCTCTTGGATAAACTTCTTACATGTACAGGCTTCAAATTGGATTTTCTGCTATTATTATCCTCCCAACCTATGGTGTCTTCGGCCAACTAACTAAATAAAATTTTGACGAATTCGTGATTTCTTTGGCTTGGCTGTAATACTTGAGCCCATTTCAATGGTTTGTGTTATAATTCGGGGATTTTATGTTAAGGGCACATTGTAATTTTATTTATTTCTGTTAGTAACTAATGGGATAGTAGTATGCGTGAGGTTGTCCTTATTTTTCTGCTTTAGTGGCTAAATTATCTTTAGTGAAGGGCATAAGTATGATTTGGGAAAGTACACTTCTTATATTGATGAATTAGAGGGTAGAGACTGGATACGTACTCTAGAACTCTCTTTTCTCTTCAAATTCCTCTCTGGTTCTCTCATCTCTCTTCTCTAAATCTCTCTCTCTCTCTCTCTCATTTTTCCTCACAGTTTGATAGTGGGGGTCCTTTTGGAACTTGTCGTGTTGTCTCATTTTCTTTGTCAGGATTGAAATTGTTGCTTCTATAATCCTTTATTTCTCGAATTGTTTTTGCTGGTCGTGAGAAGCAATGACAGACTCTGGAGAAGGTATTGCTTTGGGGAAAGATTCGAGGTACTCTGAATGGGAGGATAATGAGAATCCCCACTCAAAACTTTCTGGATCTTACTATTCTGGTTGGTACAAATCTATCAGTATGTTGGTGATGAGAGAGACTGAGGGAGCGAACAAGGGAAGAGGATAATTGGTTGGGTGTAGGAAGCGAGACCTTACTAGCTGTAGGGATCACGCATAAATTCACCGTTGCACTAGTCACAAATATTTCACCCTCTGGTAGCTTGCTCATTGGTCTTATTCTTTCATGCAAGTTCCTTTAATGGTACCTCTGGTACCATTAAAAATTTTTAATTATCTGTATGAATAACTATTTTCTATATTATGTCAGTCTGGCTTGGCAGCAGCAAATGGTGTACTTGGCAAAGCCTGCATTCTACTAAGCAATAGAAAACATATGGTACCAACCATGGTTGAAACTGGTGCACGAATTATTGTGACTAGGTTCCTTGACCGTTACATCTCAACTGGTTGTGTAAGGTGAGCTTACATCCCATTAATGATAGATACACTATCATGTTATTGCGATTTTCTTTGAAAATTTCATGAATTCATCACTAATTTTACTCTATTTCATCTTTTACATTTATACAATCATAGTTGGAACTCTTGCACCTATTGCCAGTTACATTGATGTTACAGATTGTATATTCTTTTGGAAGGGCACCTCAGTGGAATTTAAATTATTTTTCATCAATTCCATCATGTTTGCATACCAAAAAGTTGGATATTTATGCAATACATCCTAATATGAAGAATCTAGTAGAGGAATATTTATAGACAAGTTATTACACCAAAGCAATTCCTAGTTATGGTAGGAGAATAATTAAAATGTTTGGATCTTACAGGTAATCCCCATGTCTTCCAATGTCTTCACCTTCATTCCATTGAGAAAAAGATAAAGAGACAACAAGTCTTGTTTAGATATTATGGATGAGTGGTGCCTTGCCACACATGCGCTTGTACCGGATTCAATGGCATCATGGAGCCCATGCAAGGCTCCCATTCGGTCTGGTCACTCGACTCTTTGGTAGCCACATCTAGTAATATCTTCTTCAGATAGTCCTTAGCATAGTGTTCACCTTCACAAATGAAACATCTAAGCTTTTCATTGGACTTACTATTTCTATTGTCGTTCTTCTTCTTCTCTCCCTTCTAAGGGTCTTTCTCATCCATCTTGGAAGATTTGTCTTTCTTGAGCTTCTTTCCAGTTGCTTTTTTTGGTCCTTCGCCTCGGATTTGCTAGATTCTGAGGCTACATCATCATTCTTCTTTAAAAGTTGATCAACTTCTCAGCCGTAGCAAAGGGCTGAAGCCAATTTTTTGACCTCCTTCCTTTGTATCATATTCTCTGCCCAAGGATGCAATCTAGTCATGAACAGAAACAACCACTCATTGTCCAAAATTGTGGGAATAGAAAGCATAAGGGAAGTGAAAGTTTGGATATACTCAAGAATTATCCTTATTTTCTTAAGGGATCTGATTTTGAACTCTTTCTTAGTCTTCCCACATCGCAGCCTTCTTTGTGCCACTTTTGAGTCATTGGCCCTTCACTTCCAATATCATGTAGCATCTTCGAAAAGGAACATGGAAGCTTTATACCTTCTGCTTCTCATCCTCTAACTTGGATGTGATGTAGTGCCCGACTTGCCTAAGGATCTTGAGCACCGGCATAAGACTTCAGATCCAACACCTTGATCTTATCATTCGCTAAGGCACGTTCTAGGTGCATACCACTCGCGTGTATCTCCTCCATATCTCCCTTCAATCCCTTCATTGCATTTTCCATATCCGACAAACCATAGCACTTCAAATGTTCTATGGATATCATCCCCCCTTGAATCTCTAATGAAATCAAGGTCATGATTGCTTACCTTAGAAGTGCTTTGGCCATTCTTGGCATAAGCAACATGGAAGGACCCATACTTCTATAGCCACTCAACAACAAAAAGACACCATGGATCCCAAATGCTCAAATACCATTTGTCATATCGCTGGATTGAACAAGGGATAAATTTGACTCCAAACAACATGCAACCTATTTTCCAAGTCTGTTTGGATGCTAGTCAACCTCCCAGGGAAGAATTAGTTAAATCCATTTAATTTCCAAAGTGCCTTGAAAAGTTAAGGGAAAGAGGGAAGACAAAATTAGGAGGAAAAAATCTAATCCTTGAAACGATGAAGTGAATACAAGCTATTAAAAGCCCTAATAATTGACCCAAAAAATATCGCATATTACATAAGTTACATGTGGAGAAAATGCCACCAAATCCCCTAAGATCAAAGATTACCTATTCAAATCCATTTGAATGACTTATTCAAATTCAAAGCTCCAACTACTTGTGGCAACTTATTTAGCGCATGCTTCATGTGAAATGCCACCTCATGCAATCCACCTCAAGTGTCAAGTCAAGTGCCACTCATGTTCTACCCCATGCTATGCCATGTCATCACCAGACCCAAGTATGTGTAATTCTTGCCTCTAAGTAACATCAATTGTCTGGCTTGCACCTATGTGCACCATGCATGTTAGTGCTTGAGCTGCATGTGGCTGCCCCCAACGGCTGAATGAAGGGGTTTGCAGAATCACAACCCCAAGGCAAAGCACGCATTAGCACCTTCCCACACTCGTTTCTGCTGGCTGTATCTGTGCTCCCATTCAATGCTAAGCCATGCTGCCCCTCAAGTGGTGCAGTGCGTGCAACACTGGTCTCGTGTGTCTAGGTCAGGTGGGTTGTGTGCACATGTGATGCCCTCCACGCTCCACATTGCACCCAACCTCCTTTTATTACATAGGCACATTTGTTTCTAATTTGTCCTGGATATGTGGCAGGGTGTTAGCATGGGGAAAAGTCACATTTATTTATTTAAATTTTTTGCTCTTGTAAGGTTGTACAATAGTTATCCTTGGTTGCTAATAATGTTTGGTTCACAATGTGGTGACACTTTATGAAATAGCAATGTTACGAAGCAATTATAGTAGTTTTACTTCATTAGCAGAGTTATATTTATTTATATTTTTATTACTTGGCACATTAAGTTGTAAGGTATACTTTGGTAATTTCGTTTATGGAATGAAATAAATAGAATTGGTTGTCTCCCATTCTGGGATAACGACTATTTGCCCTAATTCATTCTCACTCTTTTGAGTTAAGGAGACCAACACTCTTCTCGAAGTGGGTGCAATATCCCACTTTTCTGCCGTTTCACAGTTAATCTTTGCGAGTTTGACTATCAAGCAAGTAGCCACTAACGATTATCATCTTATGTATCTTTAATTGATACGTAGTTTTCTAGAAGAAGGTGGTACAATCTTTACTTTTGAAGGAACCAACAACAAAAATTACTTGAAGTCTGTACTGAGAGTTCATAATCCCTTGTTCTATTGGAAGGTACCCATATTATTTTATTTTTAATATGTCAATTCTACATAATCCTGTAATAATTTGGTAGTAAAATTCTTTGATTACCAGGTGGCAACCCAGGGTGATCTAGGTCTTGCAGATGCATATATTAATGGGGATTTTTCGTTTGTGGATAGCAAACAAGGCCTCCTAAGTTTGTTCATGGTGATAGACCCGAACCTTTTTTTTTCCATATTGTGAAAACTTCACTGTGAGCTACCACAGATGTTTTGCATTGTTTGAACTTTTGGTGCCTTTCTGCAGATTCTCATCGCAAACAGGGATCTGGCTAGCTTTGATGAAGCACATAGAAATAAAAGGTTCAAGTATCATTATGATAGTGTATTTATCTACCATAGTTCGAACATGTCTTTGTCGTTTCTAACCAGAAGTTTTATTCTAATTCTGTAGCGATTAGTTAAGGACTATTAAATTGGGCCTTGGCTCAGTGATCACAAGGGGATTTTTAATATGAGGCCTGGGATTCAAGGTCTCACTAGGGCAAAGGATATTTGTGCATAAAATTTTTTTAAAGGGGATCAATAATTTCTGCATTTCCCTAAAATTTAAGTACATGATGATAGCTGCAAAATGGTTTCAGGGGTTGGTGGACACCTATGTTTCTAACTGCTGCAGTAGCATCTGCAAAATATTTCTATCGACACTTCTCGAGGCAAAACACTCTTACACAAGCTCGCCGAAACATTTCTCGTCATTATGATCTGGTTTGTATATGATGTAGAGCATATGTTGTGTAAAGTAATAGATAAGGCCTGATGGTAGTTTCAACTTTTCATGTTTCTCTAAATGAGAAAGTTCTTAATTTTCATAACTTTTCCTATTTTTCAATTATTTCCAATGAATACCGTAGTACATTTCTTATACAACTGCCATTGTTTTTCAGAGCAATGACCTCTTTTCCTTGTTCTTGGATGAAACAATGACATACTCATGTGCAATATTTAAGGTTCGTTGGACTTGTTGCAAGCAAATTCCGATTCATTTTTTTTATACCTTTTTGTTCTCAAATGTCTACATACCTTGGCAATTATAAGTATGCTGACGAGAAATAAATGAAAAGACTTGTTCCTTTGTTACTATAGCATGTGATAGACCTTTGTTGAAGTTTTATCCTATTGATAAATTCTTCAAAAGAGTGAGACAAGACATTTTCCTGTTCTGAAATCTTATACAGAATGAAATGGAAGACCTAAAGGTTGCACAACTGCGAAAGATTTCTCTCCTCATTGAAAAGGTGAGGCCAAAGATCCTTTTTGAATAGTTTTCACCTTAATGAAGGATCTGCCTACTTTGTAACACACTTATGATGTTTATCGAAATTGATTTCGATGTGGAAAGAGGATACATACACCTAAAGACCAAGTCTGTGGTTAGATTTGCACAAAGAAAAGATATCTAGGAAGTTTGCTCTAGTTCTGTTCCAGGGTTTATTATTTTTCTCCATACATTATATTCTCCCTTAAAAATAAAATGGTAACCCCTTGATGTGGTTTGAACTTCAGATCTGTATGGAAGATAAGTGACTTACTCATTCTGCTTCAACTAGACTGACCTAGAATGAATAACAATCTCTATATTTTCTCCTTTGGTGTGTCAATCCATTTTAAACTCAAAAGCATTTGAGTTTATCAGACCCAACTTACATAAACTTGTGCCCATTGCATAAGTTTCCTTCCTTGAAATTACTAATGCGATGTGTATCTGGGTTTGAACTCCTTGACTGGTCTTCTCTAAAGATAAAATATCTCATTATTCTGCGTTTGATAGTGACTGAGACCTTTAGTTCAATGATCTGGGGGATTTCTATTTTGAGGTTTTTGAGTGAGGGAATGCTCACGGTAGCACTCAAAAAACTATTCTATATTTGAAAAAAGCACTTTGTACAATATAATGAGATGTTTGAGTCCTTTCAACTGTTCATGTTCCGTAATTTTTTATTTGATATATCATGCCTCATTTCTTGCTTTATTAACATTTGAGGTTGTATAAACAAAATACTATAGTCTAGAATCGAGAGAAAGCATGAAGTTCTTGAGATTGGATGTGGTTGGGGGAGCCTGGCCATTGAAGTTGTGAAACAAACAGGGTGCAAATACACAGGCATCACTCTGTCCGAAGAGCAACTGAAGTATGCAGAAAGGAAAGTGAAAGAAGCTGGTCTCAAGGTGCGCAATATTCTGGATTGTCCTTGTTTACAATTTTTTCTCTTTCATTTGGCTCTTCTAGTTTGGTTAAATGTGGTAACATAAATGTTTTCCACTCGAAGGATCATATCAAGTTCTTATTGTGTGACTACCGTCAGTTACCCACTAGTTCCAAGTTTGACAGAATTATATCTTGGTAAGCTGTTACTCTTTTTTACCTAATATATCTTGATGTAGTTTATTAGCTGAGATTGGCAATACTTTTTGTATAGTGAAATGCTTGAAGCTGTTGGTCATGAATTCATGGAAGAGTTTTTCAGATGTTGTGAATCAGTTCTAGCTAAGGATGGCCTCCTTGTTCTGCAGGTTACGTATACTCAATTAGTTATGTTAATTTCATGGTTCTAAAATCATATTTGAATGACCATTTCCTTAGTGGGATGACTCAAGGTAATTTTGTTGCCCCTCATTTATCTCAGTTCCTTGTAATGACTGCCTTCAGGATTTCTCTTTCAGTTTATTTCAATACCAGAAGAACGATATGACGAGTATAGGAGAAGCTCAGACTTTATAAAAGAATATATTTTCCCTGGTGGATGTCTACCCTCTTTAAATAAAGTAACATCAGCCATGGCAGCTGCATCTAGACTCTGGTAAAAACATCACTATTTTTACTCGTCTTGAAGATTTGCTCTCTCTTCTCATTCCCTGTTTCTCATCTCTCTCAATTGGAGAGCATTCTCAAGCTCTAAAAACCCATGGAATGTAGTGTCGAACATCTGGAAAATATTGGCATTCACTACTACCAGACATTGCTGCACTGGCGTGATAATTTTATGACAAAGCAGAGGTAAGGGTTATTTGCGTTTAGTCAATTAGTTGACTTAAAGATTTTTCGTAATTATATCCTTTAGTATCTGACATAAACCACCGATGTTTGCTTTCTAGAGAAATTCTGGAGCTAGGTTTTGATGAAAAGTTCATACGCACATGGGAGTACTACTTTATTTATAGTGCATCTGGTTTCAAGTCAAGGACACTTGGCAATTATCAGGTATTAGTCTCAACCTGCATCCGTCTCACTTAAGAACGAGATGCTAACATGGAAATGGAAACACAACTAAAGACCAGGTTTAAACTTGAGATCCAGTGGCTGAACAGAAACCAACATATTTGCACTTCAACTGCTCTCTGACGTAGAAAGAATTGTGGTAATTATGCCAGAGGGAAGGCTATTTCGAATCCCCCGCAAAATTCTAGCGATAACCCAATCAACCCAGTTCTCCTTTTCTCACCAAAATTCTTGCTTGTCATCCCTTCATTCTTCCAATTGAAAACCTTCTTCATCGCGTGAATCTCTCCTCTTTCTTGTTTCTTCTACGCTTGAATCTGGGGTGCAGTAAAACATTGACCAGTAACTCTACTAACAATATTGCCGGCTGTAACTAGTAGTCGAACCTCCATGTGTCTTCGTGCTGTAAGATGTCTTGGATCGTGCTCAGGCAGGTCAACCTGTTGACGAGCTTCATATTTGGCACTCATACTATTCAATTGAAAATGTACATTGGCATAACCATCATCAAGCTACAATCCATGATTAGTTCGATGCTGTTAACTGCTCATGTTCTTATTGTCTGAGTCTTCGAAACTAATTTTGCAGTGTTCAAAAGCTCTAATACGTCTGTTCAATGATGTAGATTGTCTTCTCCCGACCTGGCAACCTTGATGCATTCAAGGATCCGTACAACACCTTGCCATCAGCAAAGTGAGAGCTCTCTGTAACCTGGCCAAATTCCCAGCCTTAAACTTCAAAATACATTTTTTAAGATTTTTCTCCTCATTTTTTCACCCGAAAATATCTGGAATATTGTAAATAATCAGGTGTCCTTGTAATCGGAGAGATCATGGCTTTCATAATTGCAAGTGCAAAGCCAATCTTTGAAACTGAAATTTCATTAGAAAATTTTCTATAGAAGTTATTCACTGTTCGTTGGGGACATGGATAAGAAAAGCTTCTATTTGATGGAGTATAGCTATATCAGAAATTATACAAGCTTTATTCGGAATCGCTGCCCTAAAACTAAGACTCAATAAAATGCTTAAGTCGGCACTTTCTGAAATAAAAACACCGAGAAAAAACTGACTTTCACGGAGACCTAATTTTTATCTTCAAATGGTAAGGCTTGCAGATATCGGTCCTTGGGAACGAATACATCTTGAGGATAGGCATAGAAGCTTAAAAATACATGTAAGAAGTACACAAACATGACTGAAACATATTACAAGTACAGCAAAATTATAGTATTCATTAATATGCAGTAATTATCTTTAATAGAAAAAACCCAAATTAAATACCACCAATTATTTTGAATAGATCTTTCACGTTCTGGAAAATTTTGAATCAGGCTCATGATTTCAATAGGTAATTCTAGTGGTTATCTTAGTTTAAGTGAACAGCAAAAAGAATGAACTTGATAGTTTAGGTACTGGCTAAGAAACGAGGATCAGGAAAACCAGAGGACTGCAATGTAGTATGAGGTTATAATCTAACTAACATGGTAAAAGGTTATGAATTAACATAGTGCAAACATAGTATAAGCTTGTAATCAACATTAACACAACATGTTGATCGAATGTGGTATGATGTCATTGCAATGTTACAACTATAATGGGATGAAATGGCTAGCAGTTTTGCAAACCTTTTGGAATACCCTTCTCTTCATCTTTCACAGCCTGTTTTTGTAAATCACCCTCTTTAGAAATATGAAATCCAAACTAAAAAATAAAACTTCAAACATTCATAAACTGATTGTAGAAACACCCCCGTGTGAAATATCTGTACAAAGCCACTTGCAGAGACAAATGACTGCCACCATTACAAAATGAAGAGCACAATCTACTAGGAGATAACAAACACCCTGAGCTCTCCTCGGTCACCCCGTGTGATGCGGAGATCAGCATCCACATATGTCACTTCAAATTCACCACTTCTTGTATCAGTTGGAGGCCTCAACTCGGAAGGAAGTCTAGGCAGCTCTATTGGAGGCAGCTGCGAGAGGTTTCCAGTTGCCTTAACAGAAGTCTTCTCAAATATTATTTTCATCTTTCCTGATCCTACTCAAACAAATGAATTGATAGATTAGAACACCCGGATAAATGAATCTTCTCAAGCATTTCTATTTCCCAAGTGAGTGGCATGAACTAAGGCCCCAAGAAGACATCAAAATTTCAAAATTGACATATGTTTGTTGTTCATTTAAAGGAAAAAAAAAATCTGTTTGTAACTTAAGAGGACCTGTCTGTAAGCATTCAATATTTGGTTCATTCTCCTTTGTACTTTTTCTTAACATTTCCAATTTTCCAGCTTCCTAGTTCTTTTCTTCAACTCCATTATGATGGCCTCCCATTGACATGCTGGTTTTCTTATGCAAGTAACATGAGAATCATCACTAGACAAATTAGGAATGCTCCAAACAGAATGAAAGCAATCTGTGAAAGTACTACGTTTTTTTTTTTTTTTTTTAGTTCTTTAGTCCCAAGTTTTTCTCAACAGGCTTGATAGCAACCAAGACAACCAAGAAGTTGGCAATCCACAAATTAGGCTTTATTTTAGAAAAAAGGAAACTATATCATTCCAAAATCTTCACACAACGAATGACAAAACAAAATTTTAGAAAATGCTCCTTTTCATGATTGTAAATCTTTTGATCATTGAAGGAAAAAAAATAGTCACTTCGCTGTTGCTATCATATTGACAATTCAAGCGCATTAGATTATATGCCTCCAGGGCCCAAAGCACCTAATACAATAACCTATTTTTAAGACATCATAAATTCCTAGAAGGATGGACTAATTCCTAGATTCCTAGTTAAAAAATAAAACCTTTTTATGCAAAAAATAATATAAATAACAAATAACAGAATCAATTAGATTGCATACAAACCAAGTAGTTCAAATTTGTGGGCCAAAGTAGCTGTGACTTCTACTGGTGGCAGTGGCCAAGGTGTGCCCAATTCAAGCTCCACTATATTGTCAAAATCTTTACTGAACACATCAATTCGTTGAAAAACCTGGAACAAAGATTGAAGCTAATTTAGGTTTACTTTCTAACATTAACCTCATAATTGGGTCCATATATATATATGGAGAGAGAGAGAGAGAGAGAGAGAGAGAGAGGGAGAGAGAGAAAGAGGGAGTGATACACTTTCAAAAAAAAGAGGGAGTGATAGATAGATAGATCGATCAATAGATAGATAGATAGATAGATATATATATATATATATATAGAGAGAGAGAGAGAGAGAGAGAGGGGAGATAGATAGATAGATAGATAGATAGATAGATAGATAGATAGATAGATAGAGAGAGAGAGAGAGAGAGAGGGAGATAGATAGATAGATAGGTAGATAGATAGATAGATAGATAGATAGATAGATAGAGAGAGAGAGAGAGAGAGACCTGGCCAAGAGTAATAGGCAACAATCTTCCAGTAGGTGGTCCTGGACGGCTCCCACCAAGACTTCGAGAGGAAAATGCACTGCTGTAGATCAATTTCCACCTTCCCTGGAGTGTATCAAGATCCTTTGAGAGATCAACAGGTCCACCTGCAGATTCAAGTTCTTTGGCAGCCGAATCGGCTATTCTCAAATCTTCTTCACTTGCAGCCAGACCTCTATTCAACCCAGAAACAGCACTCTGCAATTTTGCACTCATCCGAATTTACTATGAGAACACCAGCTGATGGATCAACATATGTAGTTATAACCATTAACCTACCGAACAACTACAGAACCATTTCTCAAAAAAGTCATAATACTTCAAAAATATTGCCTAGGAGGCAAGACTCTAGGATCCAATAATTGATCACAGACTTGCACTGAAAATCATAATCTTGAGTAGAAACTGTTTTCTTCAAAGAAAGAGCTGGGAATTAAGATGAAATGACAAGAAGAAGATACCATCTCACTCCAGTACAAAGTTTATAAACTGATAGATTATGCATGTTTCTAAAAAGACACGAGTTGTCATTTAGAAATTTATCTTCTAACTAAACCAACACCCCATTCTTCAGCCAACTAAAAATTCCAAACATAGGAAACAATGAATAATTAAACACAAAAGAATCAGGAAATTGGCAAAATTTGTCAATTAAACAATACGAAACCAAAAGTTGGATATTAAATGTTGCGGTATTATTCAAGTTCTAGCTTCTTAGAACTATTTGAGTTCTAGCTTCTTAGGATTATGCTTCCTCAAACTGTTGTTGTTCAAGGATATGGATGCAGATGGACATTCCGCCTGCAGGCAGTTTCAGTCCCCCCTCCCCAAAATCAATAAATAACCCGAAGAGGAAGAAGCTACTTTATGGAGCTTAGTTTAGTTTTTTTTGAACTAGTGAACCCCATTTACCCCACCTAATGTCCCCTAGTAAAAGTTCATCCATCTACAGTTTGAGTGCTCGGCTTGGATTAATTATTTGTAAGTTGACATTGTTGTGTGTGAGAAAAGAGTTCCATAATCCCCTAAATTACCACAAGTATAACAATACAGGACCAATTGTCTCAATAAAATATTGGTTACTGAGGATCTTAAAATGTACACTGTAACATGCTTTCTGTTAGGGACCTAGCTAAGGGGAGGCCTAGGTAGAACCCAAGAGTGGTAAGCCTCCAATCCTAAGGGTGTACTCCCAGGACAAAGGAGGATGTTGAAGGCAGGGCATGAAAGGTGTGAGGCCTAGGAGAGGCAGATGGAGGGATTGCCACGTGGTGTCTTGTAAATAGAAGGTGAAATAAAAATAAAGAGGTCAAGGAGAAACTATTGGGTATCATTTCAAGATAGAGGCACCAGGAACACGTAATATAGTAATCCAACAAAAAGGTAATAAGTAAATTTAGCAAATTCAACCAAAAATTCAGTGCCTACACTAGAGTTTGATGAAAGAGAGTAAAAAACAAAACGCGTGCACCGAAAGAGAGAGTATTCAGCCGTAATCCATTGTAATGCTAAGCAAATAAGCAGAACAGGAAAAAAAAACTGAACTACTTATAAGCAAAACTTCTTGCAATGTCGTGAAGCTAAAGCGAGTATGAGAACAAGTAAAACTCGGCAAAGCCATTTAAAAAATATTCATTTCAAACCCCATTTGCTAAACGGCAACAATACACCAGATGCCCTCGCTATTGAGTATTTTCAAGACAATGCCAGCAAGTACCAAGAATAAAAGCTTACTAATCGGTCATGCGTAGGGGGTTCTGCGACTCACTAGTAATTTCAGCTTCAAAAAAGCAATCGAATCCCCTTGCGGGGGCGGTGGTGGTGAAGGGTCGACAACCGGCGCTTCATCCAGAACCGATTTTACGAGTAATTTTTCGCTTGATTCCCTCCGCCTTCGGCGTGTAAATGACACTCCCAGTCCCAGATGAGTTCGAACAGGAGAAGACTTGAGAGCTTGAGTTGCATCTGGACGAAGACGGGGCACCGCAAAAGAGGGCGACGCAAGTGAACAACAAGCCCGAAGAGAAGCCATACGTTAGTTTATGGTAGAACTGACGACGAAAAAGAGCTCTATAACTCCATGCCCGTGTCTTCGATTCCAGAACAAAATTCTCACACACCCACTCTTCAGTCTTCACTCCAGAACTCGAAATTGTGGTCTACCAAATTGCACATCTTTTTTACAGTGAATTTTTATATTTCTAATAAGATCAGAGAGACATTGTCCTTTTATTTTTTATTTTTTTATTTTATTTTATTTTTTTATTTTATTTTTTATTTTTTTATTCTTTCACCCAACATATTCTTTTAAACGAGTGATGTCTGGGGTCTTAACTAAGGTATTTATTTCCTATCAGAGGTTATTTATTTAAAATATAAATTATTTTTTAATAAATATTATTTATTTGAGTGAGTCATTTTAAGAAATATTTTTGTTTTTCCTACATCAGCGACGAGTTTTTTGAAGTTTAGAAGAAAAGGCTGCGCGCCAAATTTGTGTGACGCGAAGTCGAAGTCTTCGTTACGAGCGCCGGCGTCGCCGGTGCCGGTAGTGGTGAGAGTGAGGCCGTCGGGTTCGGAACGATGTTGTGGTTCACGAGGCAGGGATGCCAGGGAATGAATTCTCATGGCCAAGGAGGAGCTCCGTGTCACAGTGTTACGTGCCTTCATTCTGTCTAAAAATGGATTCTCGTTGCCTCCCGCTAGAAGCTCGTCACCGTGAACCAACCCACTCCAAAAACAAAACCATAGAATTCGGTTGGTCAAACTATTCGCCGAATAGCGCCAAGGCGGAGGATTCACCTCGAGTTCGTTTGAAGTTGGAATTTTTGAAAAGTTTCTCGTTTGATGATTGAACTGCAAGGGCACGAGACAGAATCGATTTTTTTCTTTTGAGAGAGAGAGGAGGAGAGAACTGTAAGCAGAGATGGGCGAAGGTGAAGATGAAGTAGCCGTACAATTGGAGTATACTCCGACGTGGGTGGTGGCCGCTGTTTGTTCTGTTATGGTTGCAATATCACTGGTGGCTGAGAGACTACTTCATCGTCTAGGAAAGGTGAGCATCGATTTTCAACTTGATAGGGGAAAGGTGATTTTTTTTTTTTTGTTTATCAAGCCAGAAGATTCCACGATTTTTCTTGTTTTCTAGTATTTGAAGAAGAATAACCAGAATTCCCTCTTCCGAGCGCTACAGAAAGTGAAAGAAGGTTAGATTTTTCCACCTCTCTGTCCCACAGATTTTCGTTCTTCGGGAACCTATTAAATTCATCATACTCTAACCTCGCCTTTGTCTGCCCAGCTCACGTTTCTGTCGTAGTTAACGGACATCTGTCAATGCATGATGTTTCTTTTGAGCAGAATTGATGCTTCTAGGTTTCATTTCCCTTCTTTTAACCGTCTTCGAAGAAGACATCGGCCGCATTTGCATTCCAAAGCATCTTACCGAGCGCTTCCTTCCTTGCACGAAAGAAGACGGGAAAAGGGAGAAAGTTACAGGGCACTTCCAAAATTTCGTATACGTTGGCATATTCGGCAGTAAAAGGCGCCTCCTTGATGAATCAACTGGTAAACACCATTGCAAACCGGTAATCTGTTCATCCACGTATATAATCCATCCCGTATTTCAACCTTTGTTTTTTGTAACTCCGTTGGAGAGAAGTATGTATTGAGCATGGGTTTCTCTTTGTTATGGTATCAGGGCACGGTTCAGGCATTATCTGTTGAAGCCTTGCATCAACTTCACATTTTTATTTTTTTCCTGGGAATTGTCCATGTGGTTTGCTGTCTACTAACCATGATCCTGGGAGGCCTAAGAGTAATTGGTCCCAATTGTTTCACATTGTTTTGCTAGTCCTATCAATTTATGGCGATGATTCACATCCTTACAAGTATTACTGTTCTAATGTCCTAGATCCATCAGTGGAAACAGTGGGAGGACTCTATTGCCAAAGATAATTATGATACACACAAGGGTACTGCTCTCAGATATCTCAAGAATTCCTTTCACCACCTCCTCGTTGACCTTTTAAACTGCTTTTTCTCGATAACTCCTTGCTGATCATATAACTACTATTAAATGCTTTTTGTGCAATTTACCATCTTTCTTATCACCATATGCAGTTCTAAGACACAAGGTCACCCATGTCCGTCAACACACTTTTATCAAAGAACACTTCGTGGGCTTTGGAAAGGATTCAGGTCCATGTAGCTGGCTGGTAGGTCAAATTAAGTATTTTGATTCATAGGGCACCCACTTAATTGAAGTGTAGAAAAAGCATCCTTGCATGTGTAAGGTGGAAAACAATCAATTAGCCATTTTCAACTACTTAGGACATTAGTTCTTGAAGTGGCTTACTGGATTTGTTGCATGTCTCACTGTTTTTCTACATGAAACTGTCCTCTGATATTCTTCTAATCTGGTAGTTTCTTTGTCTTTGACAGCGTTCTTTCATAAAACAATTCTATTTGTCCGTGACCAAATCAGACTATGTTACATTACGATTGGGTTTCATCATGGTATTTAATTCTCATAGTGTACTTTTAATACAATGACGATTGCTTGCCTTCAGCTTATCTTAGAAGCCTCCCATTTGTGTTTTTTTTTTTTTCCTTTCCTTCTTCTCCGGTAGACACACTGCAGAGGAAACCCAAAGTTTAACTTTTACAAGTACATGATAAGTGCCTTGGAAGCTGATTTCAAGAAGGTTGTTGGTATAAAGTAAGGAGAACCGGGACTCTTGCAATAAAAAGTCACTAATATTTTCTCCAATTTAGGGAAGCCACTCATACTTCTTCTGATTCTCCATGTGTTGCTTTCCTGCAGTTGGTTCCTTTGGATATTTGTGGTCATTTTCTTGTTGTTGAACGTTGATGGTAAGCTGTGGCTCAGGATGCACTATACATAAAACTCACAGATAGTGGTACTAAGACATTCCTTAGTTATTTCATGAAATGAAAATGTGATGTCCTAACCATAGCACTTTTGACTTATTGGCCATAGTATTCAGTCGTTTATCTGTTTCATTGTGTTCTCTAATTCTTTTAAACTTTTTATCCACCTTGCAGATTGGCATGCTTACTTTTGGATAGCATTCATTCCACTATTGGTATGTAGCCCCGACCTTAAAAATATTCTTTCTTTGTTATGAACTTGCATAATGTTGTGTTTGTGTTTGCTCTGTTGTGTTTCACATTTTTCTGTGGTCTGTCTCCGATGTGCTTATTTTGAGAATGGCCTTCTGAGATTAAGTCTCTTTCCACAGACTTTAAACTCTAAATCATCTGATGGACAGATTATGCACCTGTGCTGTTGCTGTATTTGAATGATTGCTTGTCAGATATGGCAGATGTAAAGTCATAGTGGGCTGAGTATATTATCTTGGAAAGATGCTAGACACATGCTTCAAAATTCACAAAAGAGACATCATTGGATGGTTAGCTGGATCATGCAGGGAGGGAGGGAAGCATTGATCACACACACACTATTAGAAACATATACACAAACATATACACAAACATATACACGCACAGACACCCTCTCATAGATTCTCATGCAATCTCACACCCTCTCATACACACTCAACAACAACAACACCAACATCCAAATGTTGTTATCAAGAGCCTGCCTCCCCTTGTCCAGCTTCTCATGTACAATTGTATTCGTTTTTCTGTATCTCAAAATTTTCCCTTTCAAATTATTTGTATGATCTGTCTATTGTTCTTTTACACAGTTCATCCTCCATCCACACAAAATGCCATTTTATCCAGGAGAAACAAAAAAAAAGGAATGGACGACTGAGCTCATGTTTGGGATGTGGTTGTTTTGATTTTTCACCAATTTCTACATGTTTGATGCTTAAGACAGAGAGAACATAGCTTAAGATTCTCTCTTAGATCAATTTCTACCTACCTATTTTTAATAGGAAATACATTATACTTCATAAAAGTTCATTTTGCAGCTTCTTCTTGCTGTTGGCGCCAAGTTGGAGCATGTAATTATACAGTTGGCCCATGATGTTGCTGAAAAACATACTGCCATTGAGGGAGAATTGGTGGTTCGTCCTTCAGATGATCACTTTTGGCTCCACCGTCCCCGAATGGTCCTCTACCTGATCCAATTTATCCTCTTTCAAAATGCATTTGAGATGGCATGTTTCTTCTGGATACTGGTATTTGTCTTGTAAAATCTTTGACTTCTCAGTAGAAATATTGCATATAGAAGATATGAAATATTGAAACTTCAGTCAATTTTCTCTTGCTCATGGTTTACAATTTTTATGCAGACTATATATGGCTGGAATTCCTGCGTCATGGGTCAAGCTCGTTTTATTATACCAAGACTTGTTATTGGGTAAAATATATCATAACTTTATCTTATGTTGGTGAAACTTAATTCTCCAATAATGCAATGTACAAGAGTTTTGATTGGCCTACAGGGTGATTGTTCAGATAGTTTGCAGCTACAGTACCTTACCACTTTATGCAATTGTTACCCAGGTGAGTTACATGTTTAATTTTAATATTGCTAACTTTTTAGGAATTATAGTTATGACAAATGTTTCTTGGGACCTGGTGAAGATGGGAAGTCGTTTCAAGAAGGTGATATTTGATGAGCACATCCGAGAGGGTCTTGTTGGTTGGGCACAAAAAATCAAGAAGAGAAAAGAATTGGAGGCTGCTAATGGCAGGGTAGGTTCAACTGAAACTGGGGATAAATCTTCCATGGGAATTCAGTTGCAAAAGATGGAGGACAGAGAATCTAGAATGGAAGAAGGCATCACTGAAACAAATGGCTCCAATCCTCCAGAGACGTGAGACCTTGAGTTATGTATCATGCGGAAGAGAAAAAAGAGTATTGAAACACCAAAAATACAGATGAAAGTGTACAATGATCTCAGTTTCATGGTAGTGGAATGAATTTCCCCTACCATTTACAGGTGAGGTTAGAGGTAGCCTTGACATATGGACTGGTTCTGTAAAATCAATGGTAATAGCAATGACTGCTAAATTTTGGAAATTACTATAGAAAGCAGGCCCTCTTTCAGACACCGGAATAATGGCGACAAGAAATTTTGTTTTTGATGCAATGTATATGAAATGTCATACATTATCGGCAGTATGCTGGATTAGTCACTCAAGAGTAGTGCCTTTATAATGTTCAGACTGCCACTGGATGGTACTGCTGGCAGAAATTTCTTATGCCATGGTAAGTCGAAAGAGAAGCATCCACCTAATTGCAGAAAAAATGTCAGGGGAATGAAAGAGAAGTATTAACTGGGTTTGGTTACCATAGCTATTTGTATCAATAACACACACCAAGGAATATCCTCGTCACCTTTCCATTAGATTAATGTGAAATACTATTACCAGGTGTAATCTCCGTTTAAAAAAAAAAAAAAATACTATTACGTTCTTCTCGCTACTAGGTTCACAGAGGACGATTCTGTTTATGAGAGGAAGCTTTGAAGGAACCGCAGAAATGCAGAATAAATGGGACGAAAGCAGTCAAGCTATGCTCCCATTCTCAAGCAATTCTCTTTCTTTTTCAGAAAGGCAACAATTCTCCATTCTGGGTAACTGCCCCTCGATTGAGGTACATGTCCAAGGCCTAAGATCTTGCAGAAATTCTACTCTTTTTTTTTCACGGGGTGGGGGATGGGTTGGGGTTTTCTAAGCACACAATCTAGAAACTTTGCAGGTATCAAATCTAGTTTATGCCCACAAACTTCAAAGCATTGCTAAAAAGCAATGCTTTTTATTGTGAGTTTTTTTATTTGTTTTCCTTGTAATAAGTAAGCTCTCCACATTACCAAGTCAACAATCAACATCTAAAAGAAGTGGCTTGTCTAGTTGGGGGTTCCACCCACTCTTTTATAAGATGACCAACCTTTTGATTGTTTAGGGGTAATTTTAAATGTGTTTTAGCAACAAACTAACAAATAACACCTCTTGGGTTATTAGATTTTTATTTGAACACCTAAAACTAGTAAACCTATATGACCTATACATTCCAAAACTATTTAGGAATTGACTGTTATCAGATGCTTCCTCATTAGTAACGCTTAATTAAAAACGAAAAAAGTGTTTTTTTTTGACAAATAGCGATTTTATTTCTTTAAAAAACAAATAGTTTACAATGAGATACATAGATTACAAAGGCCACTGAGGCCCTGTTTGGAGCATATTCCTATGGACACCTTCTTTTGCAAGGGAATCAACTAGAGAGTTTCCTGATCTAGGGATATTGTTCCAAATAATATTCCATTCTGCCGTGACCAGTTTAAGCTCATAAAAAATAGGCTTTAGTTTCCAAGGTGGCTTTCCTGCTTTTGCCCATCTGATTACCAATTTGGAGTCTCCTTCTACATACACCGGCTCTTTACATGCTCTCTTAAGAGTTACCTATATCAACTTCCATTAAACTTCATAATAAGTTCAGAGTATTCTATCCGGGTGATTAGTTGGGTGATAATTCAATTCAATCAATAAAGAATCTCTCATCTGTTCATTACCAGACCTCAACCGTTCAGCAACTTTGAAAGCGTGGAGACTAGAACCGGTAAACTTAAGTCCAATTGAATGGTTCTACAACTGGTAGACTACTATCAATTCTTATTAAACAACTCGTTCAATTGCTTATTAATTTTGAAATTGATCCTTGGACAGATGAGCTTTCAATATCTTTCTCATTAAATGAATCACGGGTTTGGATAGGTTTTAGTCTCACATGGGCGTGTTAAGTCAGTGAGTGCGTAATCCCCACATGCTTACTGCACATGAAGTGGCGGGTCACAAGCGTTAGCTAACTTGGCACACACCCGTTAGGCACACAAATCGAACTCGGCTGGTAATCTAAACACTCTTGTAAACATGGTTTGATGTTTGTCATTACAACGAGTTCTTCAAGCAGATCCTAACTCCTGCTTGAAAAGCATCAATAAAGAGAGATTTTATCGAATTAAAAAAAACTTATGGGCTAGTCAATAAATTTTGTCAATGGGGTTGTTCATGATCCTCATATATATATGTCAGGGAGAAAATTTAAAAGGAAAATAAGCATCAATGGCTGAAAACTTCCACCCAACAACCAGGCTGAAAGATTTCTCTGACTTTTGAGATTTTTTCTCATCGTCTACATTGATTAGCTCTGGTGTGAGCTCATGATTACACCTCTGCTTTTATCATTTCATGTCTCCCAAGAAGCAACCTTAGAACTATTTGCATTATGTTTAAGGAAACCTTTACTAAGAAAGTAATAAGGACAGTAATGATCTGCAGCGCATTTTTCCAACTTTCACAAGGGCAGTCCTTAGCTGGGGAGGTCCCAACCTCGCTTCTTCAAACTACAGATTTACTCGGGCAAATGGACTGGTTCTTCTCCATTGAAATGCTTAGCCCCACTCCAAGAGGGTTTATACTGCGTAGTTTATTTGGAGATTTCTGACCAGAGTCGGAGAGTTCAGACTACAGAGCACGTTTGATTGATTCATGAGTGGTCTGGCACTCCGAAGGCCAAATCGCGTCGTGTGAAAGAGAAAGAAGCTCTCGCACAGGAAATTCCGACCCGGGGATCACGGATTCATGGAGGTGCCTATTTGGGGGAGGTAGCTCTTAAATTCTGCGCCTTCCTCAATCCGTTTTCTATTAGTTTCAACCAATTCCGATATCCTAAACAGTCTACGCGGTTTCTTAATTGTTTGTCACCCACATCGGAATCTCGGATACGTCGATCTCCGCGCCACTCGGTACCGGAACGCGGCGACCGACCGACCGCACCATACCCGAAGAACACGGAGAAAGCCCGCGGTGAAATCCGAAAGCTCAAAACTTTAAAAAGGAAGAAAAGAAGAACCGAACAGAGATACTTGTGTCGCAAGTCTAAGATTAAGACAGACATGGCCATCGTGAATTTCTTTTCTTACTTCAACAAATCTTGAAGCGCCATAGATCAAAACGTAACCCTGTCGTTGGTTCCTTTTTTACAGAACTCAACTTCCCCCAGTTGCAGATTTGAAAAGGACACGCCTTTGATTTCTCTTCTCTGTCCAGACCTGATAAAGAGAGAGAAGGAACGGAAAACGAAGGAAAGGATATAATATTCGAATGACTGGTCCAGGGAGTGGACAGCCTCGTTCTTCGCAACCCTTGGCGTTCTTTTCAGATTTTTTGTCAGAATGTTCATTCCGGTAATGATTTATCACCAGAATTTAAAATCTGGTGAAGTCGTTGGATTACTTGTTCGGAAATGCTTCTTTACAATCCGTGAAAACGACTCCCGAGTCCCGAGTACCCAGCAATGATGTCCGGCCGGGAGTCTCTGCTTCGATCGTGGGCTGAGGAGGAAAGCGACGAAGCTTTGACAGAAGCCAGCCTCTCCTCAGTGGGTACGTTACAGGGAACTCTCTCTCCATTATGATAATATTTAAGCCCTTTCTTTTTTCTCATCAGACATTTATCTTTAAATTGCAGAAAAAGCTCGACAGGTTGCTTGCTTTTCGGTTCACATGGCAGGGAACGATCCAAACGAAACTCTTCCATGTGACATTATTTCCTCTGCTTTGTCTGTAGATGAATTCTCAGAGCCGCCCACGAGAAGGACCCATCGATAAAAATAAAAAAAATAAAAACTTTCGAATTTGGTTTGTCAAACCAGAAGCACCCAGATGGGGGAGGATTAACCTCGGCTCAAGAGGGTTCCTGCCTTCCTGGTCCAGACGCGGCTCTCGAGTCTCGACGAAAGAGCTTGGGTCACTTGAAGTTTGAGTTTTTAAAAGTTTCTCGTTGGTCTCGTATCGTTTTGATGATTGAACTGCTGCAGTAGAAGGGCCTGTGGTAATTCGCCACCTTGCTCTCTCAAGCTTCTTGATTTGTCTTCTTGCTTGAGTGATTTTGTCGCGTAGGTTGATTCTTTTACTGGATTTTTTCTTTCGCGGAGGAGAAAAGAAAAAACTCGGGGGAGGTCGGATGCAGAAGAGACCGCAGATATAAATGGAAAATCTATAAATTTTGCTTTAAAGTCATCCATAGTCGTGATCTTTGTTGATGTTTGCTTCACGCGTTTCAGAAATTGAAATAAAAATCGGCTCTATATAATAGAGTCACGCACCTTAGCTTTTCCGAGCATCGATTTTGTCAACTGAAAGGGAGCAAGTGAGAAGCCGCACGGAGAGATGGCCGGAGGGGAAGTGGAAGGTGCCATGCCGTTGGAGTTCACTCCGACGTGGGTGGTGGCCGCTGTTTGTTCTGTTATCGTCGCCATATCCCTAGCTGTTGAAAGGCTACTTCATCTTATCGGAAAGGTGAGCATCGTTTGAGCTTGAATGGGGAAGGTAAGAACTTTATGGTCTGTAACAAGGTTGCGCAATTTCTCTGTTTTGTAGCATTTGAAGAAGAAGAACCAGAAACCCCTCTTTGAAGCATTACAGAAAGTGAAAGAAGGTTCGATTCTTCCACTTTTCACCATTTTCGTTCTTCGGGAACCCATCAGTTTTTATCTGGCCTATGTCTGCCCAGCTCATGTCTCTGTCGTAGTTAACTGAAATCTGACAGTGTGTGATGTTTCTTTGGAGCAGAGTTGATGCTTCTGGGTTTCATTTCCCTTCTTTTAACCGTCTTTCAAGGGGCAATCGGGCGCATGTGCATTCCAGAGCATCTTACCAAGCATTTCCTTCCTTGCAAGAAGGAAGAGGAAAAAGCTGAACACGTTACTGGTCACTTCCAAAATTTCCTATACACTGGCATATTCGGCAGTGGGAGGCGCCTTCTTGCTGAATCAACCGGTAAAAACCATTGCAAACCGGTAATCTGTTCACCCAGATGTATAATCCTTCCTGTATTTCAACCTTTTTGTTTTTTGTGAACTCTTTGGAAGAATGTGTATTGACCATCAATTTATCTGTTATGGTCTCAGGGCAAGGTTCCGGCGTTATCTCTTGAAGCCTTGCATCAGCTTCACATTTTCATTTTTGTCCTGGCAATAGCACATGTGGTTTTCTGTCTAATGACCATGATTCTGGGAGGGATAAAGGTAATTTGGTCCCAATTGTTCAACATTGAGTTGCTAGTGCTATAAATATCCTGTAATGATGCATTTCCTTATCAGTATTACTCTTCTAATTGCTTAGATTCAACAATGGAAGCACTGGGAGGACTCTATTGCTAAAGAAAATTACGATACAGACAAAGGTACTACTCTCAGATATCTCAAAAGTGCTCCTCTTACCACCTACTGCTGCTTGTCAATAAAAAAATCCATGTTGATCATATAAACTGCTTCTCAATGAAAATACTCCTGATCATATAATTACTACTACATGCAGTTTGTGTGATTAATCATCTTTCTAATCACTACGTGCAGTTCTAAAACATAAGGTCACCCATGTACGTCAACACACTTTTATCAAAGAACACTTCGTGGGCTTTGGAAAGGATTCAGGTTTACTTAGTTGGCTGGTACGTTAATTGAAGTACAAAAGCAAAGGAAAATGCATACTTTCTTATGTGCTTAAGGTTTACAACAATCATTTGGCCTTTTTCTATACTGATGGCATCAGTTCTTGAAGTGGCTTAATGGACTTGTTGCATAAATATTACTGTTTTTTCTACACGGAAGTTTCTTCGGGTATTTCTTCTAACCTGTAGTTTCTTTTGATTTTTTTCCAGCACTCTTTCCTAAAACAATTCTATGCATCTGTGACCAAATCAGACTATGCTACACTAAGACTGGGTTTCATCATGGTAATTTTTTCTCATGGTATTTCTTTTAATACAAGGATAGTTGCTTACCATCTGCTTATCTTAAAAGCTTCACATCTGTGGTATTCTTTTCCTGTAGACTCACTGCAGAGGAAACCCAAAGTTTAACTTTCACAAGTACATGATACGTGCCTTGGAAGCTGATTTCAAAAAGGTTGTTGGTATAAGGTATGGGGAATCCAAACTCTGGCAATAAGGTGTAGAAAATCACTATTTTTTCCTCCTATTAAGGGACTCTACATCATACTTCTGACTCTCCATGTTTTGCTCTCTTGCAGTTGGTACCTTTGGATATTCGTGGTCATTTTCTTGTTGTTAAACGTTGACGGTAAGCTCTGGCTCAGGATGCACTATATATAAAACTCATAGATAGTGGTGCTAAGGTCTCTTCTAATTATTTCATGAATTGACCTGTGAAGTCCTGACCAGGCACTTTTGACTTATTGACCATAGTATTCAGTTTTTTATCTGTTTGATTGTGTTCTCTGATTCTTCTAAACCCTTTTTATTGCTTGCAGGTTGGCATACTTACTTTTGGATAGCATTCATTCCGTTAATCGTATGCAGCTCTGACCTTGAACTAATTCTTTTCTTGTTACGAACTTGCATAAAAGTTGTGTTTGTGTTTGCTTAGTCGTGCTTCATATTTTTCTGTGGTCTGCCTCCCATGTGTTTATTTTGAAATGGCACTTTGGAATTAAATTGCTCTAACGGACAGCTTATACGAGTGTGTTGATGCTGCATTTGAATGATTTGTTGTCTAACATGGCAGATGTGAATATATAGGTGTGCCTGAGTAAACAGATGGTCCAGTAACGGGCCCGAGTAAATTATCTTGGCAAGAAGCCAGATATATTGTTCAAAATTTAGCAAATGATATATCATTAGATGGGTAGCTGCTTCATGCTTATCAGACTTGCCATGTAGTTCCATCTTCCAGTAAAATTGAATGAGCCTTGACTAGGCTGTTCCATTTAATATGGCTTTAGGAAGAGAGGGAGGGAGGAAGGGGCATCTATTCATTCTTCCCTTTCAAGTTATTTCTATGATTTATATATTTGTTCTTTTACCTGGTTCATCCTCTCTCTGTACAAAATGACACTTTCTTCAGTAGAAAAAATGAGAAATTAACAACTATGACCATGTTTGAGATGTGGTTCTTTTGATTTTTCGACATTTCCACATGTTTGATGCTTACGACAAGGAGAAAAAACATAGCTTAGGTCTTGGATCAATTTCTAACTACCTATTTTACTAGGAAATACCTTAGACTAATAAGAGTTCATTTTGCAGCTTCTGCTTGCTGTTGGTAACTACCTATTTTACTAGGAAATACCTTAGACTAATAAGAGTTCATTTTGCAGCTTCTGCTTGCTGTTGGCACCAAGTTGGAACATGTAATTACACAGTTGGCTCATGATGTTGCTGAAAAACATACTGCTGTTGAGGGTGATTTAGTAGTTCGTCCTTCAGATGATCACTTTTGGCTCAACCGGCCCCGAATAGTCCTCTACCTGATCCATTTCATCCTTTTTCAAAATGCATTTGAGATAGCATTTTTCTTCTGGATACTGGTAATTGTCTTGTAAAATCTTTGACTTCTCAACAGAAATATTGCATACATAAGATGCGAAATACTGAAAATTCCGCCAACATGCAGTTCCTCATGGTTTACACTTTTTTGCAGACTACGTATGGCTGGGATTCCTGCATCATGGGGCAAGCTCGTTATATTATACCTAGACTTGTTATTGGGTAAAAAATAAGTCTTCTCTTTTGCTTGTGTTGATGTAACTTGAGTCTCCAATATTTTATTGGGTAAGAATTTGGATTTGGCCTACAGGGTGATCATTCAGATACTCTGCAGCTACAGCACCTTACCACTTTATGCAATTGTTACCCAGGTGAGTTAAACGTTTAGTTGTAATATTACCTTGATTGTCAGGAATGATATTTTTGACAAGTGCTTCTTGGAATCATGGTGCAGATGGGAAGTTCTTTCAAGAAGGCGATATTTGATGAGCACGTGCAAGAGGGTCTTGTTGGTTGGGCACAAAAGATTAAGAAGAGGAAAGGATTGAAGCCTGCTCATGGCGGGGAAGGCTCAACTATAACAGGGGATAAATCTTCCATGGGAATTCAGTTGCAAAAGGTGGAAAACAAAGAATCTAGAATGGAAGAAGGCATTGCTGCAACAAATGGCTCCCATCCTGCAGACTCGTGAGACCTTGAAGCATGCATGTATCATGTAGAAGCGCTATAGGAGTGTTGAAGAACAGAAAATACAGAAAGTTTGTACAATGATTTCAGTACCATAGTGGTGGAATGAGTTTCCTGACCATTTACAAGTGTGGTTTGAGTTACCCTTCATATCTGGAGTGGTACTGTAAATTAAATATTTATACTCGAACTGTTAAATTTTGGAAATCGCAATAGAAAGGAGATCCTGTTTCTGATATGGACCCATGGTGACATAAAATTTTTGAAACAATGCAATTGAAATGTCATACATAGGCGCCAGTATACTAATTGAAACATCCAGATTATTACCTAAATGTTCAACTGCCACTGGATGGTTCTGCTGGCAAGTTTCAGAATAGAAGGCAACGTCTAATTCCAAAAATAATGCCGAAGGGAATGGAATGAAGTATTAAACGGGGGTAGTCGGCATAGGCATAGCTACTTGTAATCGATTATAGGGGGAAGCGTCAGAGGAGGATCAGAATGATGGGGAAGACGGAAGACAAGTTTCGGTCCCTCAATTTTTTCTTTTGTTTTTTCCCAACAGACAGCTAGTCTCCATTCCTCAATTGTGGTAACTGTTCCCGACCACATGTCCAATCAGATGACCCATCAAGGGCACAAATAATCTCGTATTATTAAGTTTTTCATTTGGGTTTTGACAAATGACAGCTCTCAAAGTTCCTACATCAGTCTTTTGCGGGAGTATCCCAATTCCAGAGCATCCACTAAAGTTACAATTTACACCGACTCCTAATAAAACTCTAGATGCTAACAACATAAATAGAAAAACACAGGTTCCAAGTCACTCTCATCTTTCCCAGTGCATCACCTTTCTGAGCATTTCTCGCAAAACAAAACTGCAAGGGCAATAATTTACATAGAAGTAAATCACACGAGTGCAGGCTCCTTGACAAGTAAACCAGGGCAAAAAGATACTCTACCTCACGCTCGAAGCAGCAACTGAACCTTGAAGCATCAAAATTGGTTGGTGGGTCTTCAAAATGCTGAAAGCATTTCAGGCACTCATTATGAAATCGAATTTTCTATCATTCTGCTTCGCATCACCATTTGGCTAATTGCTTCTGCACTTTAGAGCTGTGAGATGTCTTGCCACCTTTGTCCTTGTAGGAGTTTCTAGAAGAGATATTTCGACCTCCCTGAGCTGCTGCTATAGCACGGCGTCTCTGTTTGTTCAGGCGCTTCACCAAAACAACATCCCCATCAGTCGGAATATCATTCTCACCCTGGAAACAGTTTCACATTTAGATTTCCTTATATTACAGGAAAGCATCGGAATTACAAGAAAATGTTGCAAAAGAGAAACAACAGCAGCAAGCAACCATCGTGAATTTAAAACAAATACTGCTATGACAGCAGCTGCAGAAGCTCTATTAAAACCAAAGGGTAGAAGGCATAACATGCGCAAGCAATTACAATCAAGAGAAAAATCGAGCTAGCAGAACTCTTAAACAGCAAAAGCAGTGACACTAACTACTCTGTTTTCTAAATTTAAATCCTAATATTTTAAAAAAGAATCTAAAATAAAGGGGTGAAACATCATAGACCAGCTATATTATGCACTACAGAGTAGGTCACTGGCAATTCTATTTCACATAGAGACCTTGAAAGCATCATACCGTTTCACTTGTTGGTAAACTTTCATGTTCATCATTCCTACAGTCCTCAGAATGCTGATTTTCCTCTTTTTCGTCATCAGGATTATGATTGGAGGGACACTGATTTTGGAAGATACATTCATTAAATCAGCTAGAAGAACAAAATAGGATCACTTTTCTACAAATCTATATAAGACAGCTAATCAATAGTTTGCACTGGTTATATCATTGACCTCAAAAGCTACAGTTACCTGTTCAGCTATGTCTAGCGAACCAAATTTGCACATCACGGTTTCACCATTATCAGCAGAAATACAACTATCCTCATTCGCAACCACTTCATCACCAGAACTAGCACTATCCTCATCACTACCTCCAGCAATGAACTGCATGAAAAATCTATCAGAAAACTAAAGCAACAGAAGTGAATACATCATAGACTGGGATATCATGGAGAATACTAGTTACCTTTTCAATCTCGTCCTGGTTTTTCCGGGTAAATCCACTTGCAGCAAGCTCCTTGTCCAAGACACCAGCAGATCTTGCTATGGAAGAAAAGCATGGTCTGCCATTCTCATCTATCTCCAATTTCGACCCTTCAGCTTCTTCCGGTTCTTCATGGAAAGAAAGTTTAAACCTGAAAAAGATTAAAATGCCATCTCTTATTTGTATATCCAAGGTATGAGAATAAACAAAACCTACAATCCCATTGAGGCTCCTAAATTCAGAAAAATGGTGTTTAAAATTCAACAAATATATGTCAACTCCAGTCAAAGGTTGGAGTTTGCAAAATTAATAAAATTTCGCATATAGTAAGAAAAAAATCAAAAAAGACAACTAGAATAGTGCCAAATCTTGAAGACAATTAGACACTAACCTCTTATTGAAGAACTTAAATATGCATTCTACATCACGGTCAAAGTACCTGAAAGGACAGAAATATGAGAAAATAATTGAAAATGTATTAGCATGATGATGAAGAAATCAGCCAAACTTTAACAGCTGACAACTTAAATATGTCATGCAATAAAAGTAGTAAGGACTCTCCGATGGTAAATTTTAAAGCCGCAAAGAGCTTCACACTAAAAATTACATACATTTGGGCGTTGCGATGGGAAACAGATACCATTTGAGGAAAGTCAATCATAGTAATCTTCTCATCATCATCAATCTGTAAAAGGTACATAAAATGCATCAGTTTGTGGAATTTCAAACATTCTGTCAAACAGTGAAAAAATCCCTAAGGTAACTTAACTATAGAACATTTCTGAGTGTCCAAGCGAGGGAGAGATAATCCAAGACACAACATATAACCAATTCGCCCAAAACGTATAGTTACATGCTACTACACGAGTAATAAAATGACAAAAAGTTTAATTTCTAACAATTCACTAAATCCTCACTTTCCACAAAAAATTAAAAAAAAACAATTCACTAAATGATTTAGTGTCTACCAACATTCTCCCAAAGCAGAATACTTTTTTTACTGAATCATGCAGAGAACAATGTAATTCACTGTAATCACAAATACCAAACAGAAAGACGACTTTAAAAAGCAAAAGTATCAAGAAAGAAAAAATCATATAACTTCTTGGGCATGGCTACAGTAAAATATCAGACAAGAGTTTCTTGATTTTACCATAATATTAAATTCATTGAAGTCACAGTGTATGAGGCCATGTTCAGCAAGTCTGATAACAAGACCAATAATTGTTTCAAAAACAATGTCTGGATTCTGCAATTGCTTCACTTGCACACTGTTCATAACACAAAAGAGAAGTTAGGTGCACTCCATCCTTGGAAGACACTAACCATCAACTTCTAACCACTTGATATAATAAAGATGAAGCAATTATATGTAAGGAAGTTCAAGGAAAAACAAACATATAAATAAAAGGGAAAGCAAAAATATAAAAAACTCAAAATACAAATATGGAAGCAACACATACAGTGGATAACCAGGGACAAGGGACATAATAACACAATGCCTATTGCAATCTATAGCATTTGGAACAGGAAAACCATGTTCTTGCAAAGCCTGCATCACAGAAACGTGACAGAGACTCATCAGGAACAAAGTTTTGCACACAAAATGATATAAAAAATAAAAAATAGAGAAAAAACCTTCATAAAAGCATATTCTTTGAGAGCAGCAAGACGTGAGAGGTAAAGCCAGTTATAGCTATGGCGGTGCAACAAATAATCGCGCTTGGATTTGACAGCTCGAAAAGAGATTCTACCCAGCCTGTGCAACTTCATGGCCAAAACTGTGCCATCTTCTGTTGCAACCTCAAAAATGTCTTCAGAAAGGGAAAGGTCAAAGTTATGCAAGTTTTTTTTCATAGGATAAAAAAAAGATAATTAAATTGATGAAAAAAGACATGTGAAGGCAACAAAAGGGTAGTTACCTGACTCCTTTCCAACACCTATTTGGCGACCAACAGCTGCAAATACACCTCTGTTAACCAAAGTTTTTATTGCTAGAAAATCATATCCTAAATAGGTTAACCGGAATCCATCATCTGCAGATGTAGCAAAAGTAGAGTCAGAGATAATAGAATCCTGTACAGATATAATTCACTCTCCAAACAAAATCTGAGAATCACATTTTGATGAGTCATGATGCACCAGCTTGTGTTTGAGCAAATTCTTCAACACCTTGTACGTTCCTCCATGCCTGAATGCAGAAAGAGTTAGCATGACCTCAAACCAAAAACTGTGCTATGCCTGAGTGTCTGTGTTTTTGTGTGTTTGTCTGGGTACGTCACTTCAGCCTTTTTAAAAAGGGATCCAAGTCTAACACAAAACGTCAAGGCAAAATAAGGAGACATCTTAGTATATTGTAGACTACTCAGACTGAACAACCATGATACCAAGATGGAGTAACTTGAGCCAATGTACAATTATGCAATCTGATAGCTTTAATTATAACGGCAATGATCATGAAGAGATGGTCTCATCATGAAACTAGATCTGTGACAATCAAGTTTCAGAGCATACGTCAAGATGCAAGTTATGTCTAAACCAAATCCCATATCCACTATCCATTCCCCCTGAGAGAGTCTCTTGACTCATGCTTAGGAATGTAGAACTCCAGATTTATGTGCAATAAAGGGAGATTGATTTTAATAAGATTTATGGAACTGGTAAGAGTGTTGAGTCTTCCTTAAGAGACGATGCCTGTATCTTGTTTTATGTGTTCTATTATCATTTTGTCTCAGTTTGGTTTCCAGAAAACTGGCTCATCTAGAAAGCTTTTAATTGCCCCTTCCCTAAATAAAAAAAGAGTATAAATTTCTCTTTAAACCAGGCATAAATTATTCAAATTCTGCTAGGATAATGGCCATTTACTCACGAAAAAAGTGAAGAGACCAATCAAGTTCAGGGAGAAACAATATTTTTTAAAGAAAATACATTGCAAGTCATCATGTATGGAGCACCCAAATATAAAAAAGAAAGAAAGGAACAGCGATTGTTCAACTTTCTGAACTCACTTTAGTCCAGCAATGCGATCAACCAGCTCCGCAGGAACAATTTCATGCTGCAATTTAACAAAAGGAAACGTGTGTATTTCAGATAAGATAAAAAAAGGCCAGTAAATATGTCTAAATCAATAACATACTCCTGACATACGCAAAGAACAAAGGGTGAAAAAAAAATATATATATCTAAAAGAACAATCTTTGAGGTGTAGGACAATCGCAAAATACAAACTAACAGAAAATTTTTCCTGCACTTACATTTCTCATTCCCATTTCCACAGAGGTTAGAACCCTAAAATCGTCTTTCGAAAGATATCTAAGAGCGTCAACATCGAGCTTCATGGCTCCTGGAGAGAAGAAGTGTTGTCTTCTTTACCTATAGCAAGAGAAACTCCGGCAGGCAGTGCAGCGGATGCCGTTAGGGCTGAAACCTATAAATTGACATGCGAAAATAAAAAAAATAAAAAATAAAAAGACCACCAACAACAACAACTACTACAATAGGGAAGCAGAAAATTTGCAGAAGGAAGGAAAAACATATTTTACTTGTCGAGGCTGTATGTTGCAACAGGTACCTATTGGCCGAAACTCGAACGACGAAGACTTAGCTTCAAAAGGCACGCCAAACAAAAGAACCGAATAGCAAGCAAGCAGAGTAGCAAAGCCGAGAAGAAAAGAGGAACGATACACACCGGAATCTAATACTCTTCAGACTGAGAAAAGAAAGCAGGACTGCAGGAGTGCAGGAGAAAAAGCACAATCGAGGCGAAGCGAGTGAATAGAGGACTCACTGAGTCACTGAGCGGGTTTCGATTTTTCGAAAACCCGATCCCCGGCCCGGAGTTGGGGTCCGCGTCTAATATAAGGCGGCTTGTTGAGCACGAAACGGAGCGTGCCGCGTGGATGAGAAGAGGGCCCAAGGGAGGGTCGTCTTATTACTCGACCGCCAACCTCTGCTTCGAGCTCCGTTTCCGTTTGTTGCTTCGAAATTCTTCTGCAGTGCTTGCATTTTGGATTGAAGCAGAACATCCACTTCAGTATCCGTCGTTCATCATGGTTCGACTACTTGCATGAGTATTCTACTCTCTGATTTCCAGCTAGTCTATTTGGTTCTCTCTAGGACTAAAACTTACCGGCTGTAGCTGTTGTAGCGAGCACGATTAATTGAGCTGCGTCTTCGTGTTGATTTTCATGCTGTTGTCACGAATTTCATGTTTGATCTTCGTGAAGAACCATTTGACTGTCAATGTAGACGGAAGGATTCCTGTCCTATGCCTTCCTGCTCGGTTTTTTACTGCTGCAAATGAGGGACTTGCGGATTGGAAGTTGAACTTCGACCACAGTATTTCGCCTCGAACTGAGAGTTCCTTCCTTTCTGTAGCCTACTCTTATTTATTAATGGCTCAAGCTAGTCTTTAATCAAACGGATAAATTCTGCCTTAGTTTTTTTTTTTTTTTTTTCTTTCTTTCTTATTTTCTTTTTCTGAAGGTAGCGTTTGCGTTTGGCGTGGCACCAAGATCTGCTCTTTGATTGAAAAAGTCCTTCTAGAATTTAAAATGCGTCTGGTATGTTTTCTCTTTGGAAGAACCCGAGGAGGAGAACACTCCCTCTTTGGAGAAGCTAGAAAATGAAGCTTTCTCGAGAGGATTTTTTTTTTTTTGTATTTGAAATAAAGAATGTGATACATTTTTTTGACAATTTTATGCTTGTAACTTTTGAGAATCTGATGTGGATTGATGTAGGTCCATACATCTCATATGGGACCCACTAAACAAATCATACATAAAACAGGCTACCGAATTTGTACTTTTACTGTTATTGTAGGACTGACTGATCATTGGTGGCACACGTTCTACCCTGTAAACAAGTCGTGCAATCTATTATATGTTTATGTTATTATAAATTTTTATGTTCAACAAGGATATGTTAGTAATTCAACTTAAAAATATCTTATCTATTATTTTACATTACTATCAAAATTAGGATGGATTCAGGATATGTTAATAGTTTATAAAAATCATTTTATATACAGTTTATCTATACATAAATTTTAGATAGTGCACTCATTTAAAATTATTGTAGTCATACAAGATTCCTCATTCAAGGAGGTCTTCACAGATGAGCACCCTTCGATACAGACTTCTCAAAACTGTCTCCATATTAGATTTTGGCCAAATGCAGCCTTAATTTTACTGGAATTTATCTAATTGATGCATATATAATTCAGTATTCGCTTAATTGACAATTTATTTGGTGTGTCAGAGTACACCATTGCTCTCAAAGCTGCATTTTGCAAGATCAGGTAGAAGCAAACTAGTGGGTGTTCTGTCTTTGGCTGCAGTTGGTGGGGGTAGCGCATGGTTGACCAGAGAAGATAATAGTACATATACTGGTATAATCAATTTCAATCTTTCCCACTTGCTGCTGAATTTCTGATATTGTTGTTTTTCAAAAAAGAATTTCTGGTCTTGTGGATGTAGGAGAAAACAAATTTCATGTAATTTGATTTCCTTTGCGATAAATTAATCCTGATACTTATCCCATTCCTTTTGCTATTATTTGGCTTGCTATTTTACTGTCAAGAAAATGTCAAACATAGGCTTGCCCTATCTTTAAAGATAGATAGACTTATAATAGCAAATTGAATGTGGGGGTACCCATTCCCATGATCAAGGGTTTGTGGGTTGCATACCATATGACCTTATCCCAATGCTTTCTGATGATAGAAATAGGGAGGAAGGTAATTTCAATGTGCTTGTAGCCCAAAACAAAGTGCTCTTGAGGCTTCCTTTCACACCAGAAGAAGCGAACTTCGTAAGCATAGCTTCCACAAGGCATTTGACAGTTTCGCTTCTTTACTACCACCATAGCCTGCAGCTTATTCTGAATTTTGGACTCCTCCAATCAAATCAGCACCAGTCTTCTTGAGAATTCTGTCTGCTTGTTTTGCCGTCTGGATTCCTGAAATTAAATTATTGCTGATTGTCAAAGTTTTATTTCACTTATTTTACTTATTATTTTGTTAGTTTCACTAAAACTGAAGCTTACATTTTTGTTGCTACAAAAATTTGATGGTATTTATGTACTTTCATGTGTTTTGGATTCCCAAAAGCAGAATTTTGTATTTCTGAAAATTTTATTAATTGGTTGCATATTCAAGAAACAAATGTGTCAGTTTTCCTACCGTTCATCAAGCTACTATCACAACCATGGCCAACTCAGCAAGAACTTCCTACAGCTCTATGGAATCAGTTCTTGGGCTTTGGTAAGAAGTTACAGACCATCTTTAAAACTTTTGATGCTTGCATAATTATGTTAAGAAGAAGACAGTAATTAATTCAGTTTTATGTATCTCCTAATATTATGGACTATTGCATATTTAGGGCATCAACCACTTAAGTTTTCTGCTTCTGGCACGCTGCCATCAACAAATCCAACTGGGAATGTTTCCAACGCTGATGGTGATGGCACAAGGTGCTGCCCTGGTTGTTTTGGTAGAAATTCTATTGCTACTGCAGCTGCCATGGTGGGTTCTGCTGTGGTTAATTTATCTGTTACACAAGGTGATTTACAGTTCCTTTGTCTGACCTGAAGCTTCTAATCATCTAGCTTCTTTTGATTACTTGATGATTTAAAAGCATTTACGAGCAGATTTTCATGGTATGTTCAAAGGCAAGAGTATAGGCTCAGGAACCATCATACATCCTGATGGTACCATCTTAACATGTGCTCATGTAGTAGCAGATTTTCAGGGTACAAGAACTGTTTCCAAAGGAAAGGTTAGTATCTGTCAAAAAGCATGCATACTCTGTTTATTTCAGAAGGCTATGACTTCACACCTGTCAAAATTGTTGGATCTTATAACAATTTTTGTTGCTTGCTGCTGTTTATTCTGAAAATCAATCTTAAAAGGAATATTTTTCTAGTAGGAAAGTTTCCAATAAGACAGTTAGATAAGGGAAAACAACTTTCTGATCATGTTTACTTCTTGTGGAGGTGCAAACGGTCACTTGGCAGAATGTTCCTTCTGAAAGTAAGAAAAGGAAAAATAAGAAAAAAGTACTGAATAAAAATTGAGGGAGAAAAAATAAAGAAGAAAAGAGAAAATGGAAAGAAGTAATAAAAGTGGTTGTTGTAATCCCAACACTAACTATTTTACCTTTAAAAAAGGGAAATATCTCGGGATAATTATTGTGAGAGTCAATGTTATAATTATTAGAGTTAAGGATCCTATGCATAAAGGGATCCTTCAACTCAGTATTTTAGAGCGATCAAGCCCAACTTAACAAAATTAAACAATCACTATGCTATTTAACCTCAAACTTATGTCTTTTTTACCTAGAGAATTAGGTAATGCCACATTCTACATTCTACTTCAATGTACAAAATTTATTTGTATTTATCATTTCATGCATATTTTGCTATTTTTATATCATCAAAGTATGTATTGCAGGTAGATGTGACTCTGCAAGATGGTCGAACTTTTGAGGGTGTTGTGGTTAATGCTGATTTTCTTTCAGATATTGCTGTTGTGAAGATCCAGTCTAAAACTCCATTACCTGCTGCAAAGCTTGGATCTTCAAGCAGAATTCGTCCTGGAGAGTGGGTTGTTGCTTTAGGTTGTCCGCTCTCTCTTCAGAATACCATTACAGCTGGTATTGTAAGGTGAAGTGGCCTTAATGGATGCCCTTTTCAATTTTCTTTTTTTCACAGAGAAGGTTTTTAGTGCTTTTATCTCTTTGCAGAAGAGATTTGGTTGGCAAACCGTTGGTGTTACTTTATACTTCAAAAAGATGACCTTTACAACAGTTTCAGTGCAATGAGCTTCCTGGTTCCCGTAGGATAAACCTCGCTTTTAACAACGTCGATGATAAAAACAGAGCCATATTCTTGATTTTTACGTTGAATAGAGGAAGAAAGAAGAGCTACATATTGTCTCTTGTTGACTTTCAGTCCACTAAGCTTCCTGGTTCTCTGAGGATCAATATTGCTTTTAATATAAACAGAATCTAATCCTTGACTTTCAGGTTGAATAGGGAAACCTGGAAAAGGCAAGTGAAAGACCAAGAGTTTAAGTGAAAGACCAAGAGTTGCTTGTATTTGTCAGCAAAATACAGCAGGGGGAATTCTTGCTGAAATCTGAGCAACAATAAGCACTTGTGTTGAAGTTTGTGTGGCAATTAATATTAGCAGTTATCAGACCTATATGAATTCCTTTATTCTTACCTGGTAGAATCCCCTTGGGAGGTGATCTTTTCTCAGTAATAAACACTATAACTTTTTCAAAGAATAAAATATTTGGAGGGTTGACAGAATAGAAAACAGAACCAGCACTATTGGCAAACAGGGGTATTTTAGTTATTTGCCTTATTCCAGATGCTTATTTTTTTTAATATGTTGAAGCTTTTATTAATCTGGTAAATAGTACAAATACTAGTACAGTGAGGTAGAGTACAACATTAGTATTACAATGGGCAGTGCCCTTTTAGTCGCTTTACAGAAGCTGCTCTAAGGAACAGCTAGTGTTAAGGCCATTGGCCGAGACTCCTGCGTTAGCAAGTTTATCAGCCTATCAGCTAAGGAACAGCTAGTGTTATTCCAGATGTTTATTCTTTGCTAACATGTTGTTGTTGGATGCCTTTGTTCCTTGGAATTTAATTATGTAAGTTTTACTTATTTTAGTGTTGTTTTACTTTAATTAGATGCATACCCACATATAGGAGCAGATATGTAATTTCTGTATTAATGACTTAAGAGAATAAAGGAGGTTAGGAGTCATTCTTAAATGAATGAAAGGAGGTCAGTTATGTGAAAAGGTGGTTAGGGCTGTACTTGTCCCCTAACCAGAAGCCCTAAGCCTATGCTGACATTAGCAGTGGGAATGATGACATCAGCAGAAGTTGATAGCTAATCGAACTAAGGCAGCAGGAAAAACTTCAATAATAAAGAATAAAAAACTTCAAGCATATGTTTGAGTTATAAATTTTACCGAATTGTGAGGAACAATATACTCTTCTTTTGGAAGTTAGAGTGATAAGTGAAAAGTTTGCAGGCACCAAATATACGAAGAAAGATTCCTTTATTATTAACCATTAGATTCCCCTTACAGGAAGTGATCTTTTCTTAAGAACATAAACGAAATCCTGAACTTTTATTTAAGAATAAAATAAAGGATAGACAAAGAAAAAGCAAAACCATTTATAATGCTATTTTAACTTAAGTAGCCTCTATTCATTAAGGAACAAACACTTGCTTCTATGTTTTCTCACTAAATGAAGCTAAGTTTTGCATTATTTCTTTTCAAAACGGTATTACTTTTTATGGAATAGATGATGATAGATCTAGAGCTTCCCAACATTCTGTTGCTAGTTTATATTGGATGTGTAAAAAGAGTATGGGCGGAGGAGTTCATACCCTGCAATTTTGTAATGTCTCGGACCTTTTTCACTGAAGTCATTAGTTCCTAAATGTCAATGTTTTACCTGCATCAGTAATTCAGTGAAATCTTTACCTATTTTGGTCATTTGTTTTTTATTTTGTGACTGAAGATAACGATGACTTATGATCAACTAATTATATATATATATTCTTAATTTAGTTGTGTAGATCGTAAAAGTAGTGATTTGGGTCTTGGAGGAATGCGAAGGGAGTATCTTCAGACAGATTGTGCCATCAACGAAGTATGATAGTTCTCTGTTTTTATCCTATGTTTACGATAAATCAAATAAGAAAAAAGAAGCCTAGGATTACTACATGTGCTATCTTTGTTCACTTTAATTTTCTTTTCCTTCTATCTTTTAGGGGAACTCTGGTGGACCCCTTGTCAATCTTGATGGAGAAGTTGTTGGGGTTAATATAATGAAGATAAAAGCTGCCGATGGTTTGAGTTTTGCTGTTCCCATTGATTCTGCTGCTAAAATTATTGATCAATTCAGAACACATGGGTAAACTTTTATCTTCGCCTTTTAAGTCTTTACATTTTCGCATTTAGACTCTGTTTATGATGTTGTTATTGGCTTTCTTGGTTTCCTCCACTGAAGTAGTGTTTTTAGCTGTCTAAATAATGAACAGACTATCTTAATATGCTGTTTTTTTGCTTGTTAAACTGCATGTTTTCTTGGAAATTGTGACTGGTGATTCCTTGTGCTTCGATGTTTGAGGCTTCTTATAAGAGTTTTATAGGGCCACTCTCATTCAGGCTGGAGAAATATAATTGAAGTTACAGTTAAGAGATTTTTTTTTTTTTTTTTCTGGAGAAGAAATGAGAATATTGTATCCATAAACAGCCCAAAAAAGAGGTACATATAGGCAGTAAAATTCGACTGAAGAATGCCGAAAGCACAGATTACTAAACTTATGCTTTGAGCTAGTTTCTTTTGTAGTTCATTCCAAGTGATGTTTGCTTGGCACTGCTAATCAGGAGAGTTGTTCGGCCTTGGCTTGGATTGAAGATGTTTGATCTAAACGATATGATCATTGCTCAGCTCAAGGAAAGGGACCCATCATTCCCCGATGTAAATAAGGGGGTTCTCATTCCTATGGTGAGACATTTTTCTACTGCTTTCTTTCTTGAAGTTTGCTACTGTCTATTGTTCTTTTTTTTTTTTTTTTTACTTGCTTGCATATTGGTCTAGGTTACGCCAAGATCCCCAGCACAGCGAGCAGGTTTTCAACCAGGTGATATTGTGCTTGAATTTGAAGGCCGCCCAATTGAGAGCTTGACTGAGATAATAGAAATAATGGGGGATAAGGTCGGGAAGCCTCTAAGAGTGCTAGTGAAAAGAGCAAATAATAAGACAGCTTTGCTGACTGTGGTGCCAGAGGAAGCAAACTCTGAAAAGTAAGAAAGCAGGCTACTATTCTGTCACAAATTCATCGCAGATGCCAATGATTCTGCTCATTTGTGTCAAGTGCAGATCAACGTAGCACATCTGTAAAGCATACTAGTAGTAGCAACGGTAGATAGATGTCAATTCAATGCAAAGTTAGATGTTTACACGATGGTGTTTGGACTTGGACTTGAAATTTAGGGATGGAATTAAACTGAGCCTGTCCACAAAGAGGGCCATCAAAAGGTTGAATTGAACCGTCGTGCCACTGCGGGTAGGGTGCAGAACCCTCCATCTTCCCTTTCACTTTTGAGACACCGTGTTTTCTTTTGAAGCAGAAGATTAGGGGAGTTAAACTCTGCCCTCCTACCTAAAGCCATCCACCCCGTCTCCATTGGGCTGAGGTGAGGTAATGGCTCCCCCACCTAACCCACCGAGATTTTTTTATTTTCAAGAAGAAAGCCTACAATATGTATGTTGTCAGATGAGTTAAACCTAGTTTGTTTTAACCTGACCCAGTCACTTTTCTAGGTCAATGAATGGGTCAGGTTTCATAACAATGGTTATTGAAGTGCACAAAAGATTTGGAATAATGGAGGTGAGGATTAATACTTGATTGGAGTCCTTCCAGCTGACTCTTTTTGTCGAAGGTGATGAGTGTGCTTTTTATATTAGAGTTTGGAGCCGTTGTTTACAACCAATCACATTAGTTGTTAGCAGCTATAAACCCACATTGGCTAGTGTATTATCAGGCACTGGCAAGTAACTTTTGCGCGGGATGGAATGAGCTGTGCCGAGCCCAAAATTATGTAGGTTTGGCCTTTAGCCCTGAGTAAATCTCAACCTCGAGCTCAATAGATTTCTTAACACGAGCTCAAACTCAAAGCATGTCCAACTATTTAGAATGGCTGAGGATGAACGATAAGAGGAGGTAAGAACTTGAAGCAAAAAAAAAGGAAATGGAAGAAGCAGCACAATAAAGCAGTGAATGGCCGAAAGAATAAAGAAAAGGCGGATCGAGTAGAAGAAAAAGAAAATAAAAAGAAGAGCAAACTGCTGTTGTTTCTTTGCAACTTCAATAAATGCTCAGCAGCACAACAAAGACATGAGAGAGATACACAACAGAAAGAACATCTGCGGTCCAACTATCCAGAAAGGTGAACAAACTCATCTGCAATACAGTGCGCCACCATAGTATGATTTCCCAATTTTACAAAGTTAACGACAGTGAGCACAAGTTCTCTGGTAAAATCATTTTACTCTTCAGCGGCACTAGCTGCACTAAGATCCACGCTAAGATCCACAACCTGCTCAAAACAATTTTATAAGTACAAGTACGAGCAGCATATAATATGAAACGTCGAATATAAAAAACATAATTAAGACCAAAAATAACCATCATTACCTTGCCAGTGATCAGGGTATATAAGCTGAGCACGTCCAGTATGGTTGATTCGAAGTGTGTTGTTGCATCATAACTCTGCAAATTCCCTAGTATGTTAGAAAATGGATTTAAGCTTATAACAGGGTAAAAAAAATGCAACTGCCTCTCACCGTTGATATGAAGCAATTATCAAGAGATGGTTCATTAACTGGCTCGAATCTATCATAGGTATCAAAGAATATCTCATCAATTGGTCCCAGGAGATCAAGTCCAGGTTTTAGCTCTATATCAGGTCGGTCAGTCTCAGCTACGGTTGTAACAAATGCAATAAATTTGCCTTTGGGAGCAACATTGTGAGAATATGAACAACAGAAAAGATACCTGTAAAACAAAAGGTTCATCCCTCACTTCAACACACCAACAGAAAACAAGAACTTGCCCAGAAACAGACGGATTGACACTCAGTATAATTACAAAAGATGTTTCGAAATGAAGACTCACATATCCGATTTTCGTCCCAGTTGCTTCTGGGGTAAAATAACCTGCACCGAGTGAGAGTCATTGGTGTTTGGAATAGGATGGCTCATAATGCAAATGGCCCTTGCAACTTTTCCGACCTTCCTAACCTGTTCAAACAACAGCAGACACTCTTTTAACAATTCGAGTACACCAACAATCAGCCATCTCAACTACAACTCCAGACAAAGATTAAACGCTTTTAATTTCAATTTTCAAAGTCAAAGTCATTAAACTAAAAAGCAAGATTTTTTATGTTCATGGCTGTAATAGAATCATATCACAAGAACTCCATGACCACTCAGGTTGGCCTCCGAAAATATTTTTTTTTAAATGGCGAATACAAACTTCAAAAACTCCAATGTTGTTGTGGAGACCCGAACCAAAGACCTCCCACACCAAGAACTCCCATGGGACCACCGAGCTACTGCCTAAGTTCCCTCTTTGAAAAAAAATTTCAAAGCAATTGTTCTTGTCTTTTCTTTTTTAGGACCAAGTCAGCAATTTTAAAATAATAACCAAATTCCCAAATGAATTAAACTTGAATTATCATCTTTGAAAACACACCCATGATGAGCACACCTCCAAGTCGCATAAACAACGCTTCAAAAGCAAGTACCTTGTTAGGCAAGTAGGAAGGATCACAGACAACTTTCTTGCACTTAGCAGTTTCACCCTCTGATGTGACACCACAAGCTTTTCCTTCTTCATCAAATTCAACCTAGCAGTGGATTAAATTCTCTATTAGCACAGGTCACCAAATATTATTTAAAAAAAAAAAGTAAAACAGACTCCTCCACAATAAATTGGTCATGTACAAAACAATTGTTTTGAATATATTCTCGCACTCTCCATCTAGAAACTAGACGTGGGACAATGTTAGTGGGTATAATCCAACATAGGCTTAGAGTTAGGATCTTATGATTATAAATCAGGAAAGGCCTCCTAACTTCTACACATCATTTATGATATAAATGAAACCAACTTCAGCATAGCCTTAAGGTACCTCATGTTTCATGGGACCTAATTTATGCCTCGTTATGTTGACCACATCATACTTGTTTTTTGTTTATTTAGGCATGGACACGAGAGTGTTAGCAGAATAATCCCACACATGAGTGTACCAGCTCACCTTCCTAAAAATTTGATATGTCACACCATTCTAAAATTTTTAGTTTGTCTCACCTTCCTAAATGTGTGATGTGTCCAACCAAATGTTTATTTAGCCATGGGTATCACTGATCTCAACAGGTTAAAGCCAAGAAATTATGGCAGTTATTATTATAAAACGAACCTACACTCTCCAGCTGGTAATTTTTAGATACCTAAACATAACTTCAACAAACACAAATGCATACCTTACACTCTGGCTTGTTCAACATGTATGTTCCACCATAAACAGCACTGAGCCGCGCAAATGCCTGGAGAAGTTTTTCAAAAAAAACTAAAACAATTAAATAAACCAGAGTTACATGATACAAAATTCTATCACAAATAAACACTAAAAGAGACCTGTGGGAGCTCTCCTAAGCCATACAGGGGATATATATAAGGAGATCCTCCTTGAAACCTTGAAAGAGATTCAGCATAAAGCTGCAAACAACAAAAATCAACAGTTATATTAGAACTATAGGGAAGTCTTGTCCAGAAAAAAGTAAGAAAAACAAAAAAAAGATTATAAAGATGCCAGCTCCGTGGTCACAGCAAGATAGACAAAAGTGGTGGATTTAATTTGATATGACAGATGGAGATCAGCAAGTAGAAGTAATAATGTAAAATGAACTGCAAAAAACTAGAACTACGTTAACTAGCCCTAAAATCCCAATTCTTTCTTTTATGCCATCTAAGGGCCATTTCAGAGAAATTTTTAACTTTGCTAATGAGCTGAACAATAACTGGAAGTGTATTCCTCGCTCGGCCAAACTCTGTGGTTAATGCGCATGCTAAATAGGGAGTTTCCCTATAATCACTAGTTGTTCAGATCCCCTCTTAGTCATTCATAATCTTGTCTGTATAATCACCAGTTGTTCAGATCCCCTCTTAGTCATTCGTAATCTTGTCTGTAACAGAAGTAATTAAAAACACTCCTTCCTAGAAAAAGCGGGCTATTTTGCCCTTTTTTTCACACACTGCATAAATAAAAATATTTTGACTTGGAAAGACAAGTGCAACAAACTTATTTTAACTTCAAAATGACAAGTGCAATACACTTATTCTCAAACTTAGATCTCTTTCTTTTTCTCAAAACAACAAAACCTAAAGGAACAGTAGGAAAACAAAGCTACAAGCATAAAATTTGGAGAGACAATTAGCTTCCCAGGAATAGTTAAACATAACAAGCAAGAATGAACCATTAAGATTATCCACCTTCATCCTCTTCACAGTGTCTAGCGCAGGTTCGTCGAGGTATTTATCATCTCTATGCAGTGCAAGAGCATGGCCAATAAAATCAATTGTGTTGTCATCAAGACCATATTTCCTGTTCAAACCAACAGGCATAACATATTCAGAGCAAATTGATACCTGAAGACATTGTTTGCAGTTTGAATATTTATATACACCATTTTACAATAGAAGAAAACTAGAAATGGTTAAGATGACAGTAGATACAACCATTTGAAAGAATTTGCGATAGACCTGCTATATACCCAGATCAGAGGTGATATCATAGAATTAAATCTTTTTTATGTCATCAATCAATCCTTATCTTCAATTTCCACTCTCTAGCCTCCAGAAAAACTAAAGTTACTCTGGTTAACAGGAAGATGGTGGGAAACTGAGAAACCACCAGTGGGATGACACAGCATCATGATTTAGCTTAGGTATCAAATCCTCAGTGTTTGAGTAACCTAAGATGCTTCCTTAAAAGCAACAGAGATTTTCTTTTCGAAAAATAAATAATAAACAGAAACAAACACTACACTAAAGAAAATTGAATAAATCCAAAAGACATGTATCCATTTTAAGCCTAGGGCATCCTCAAAATCACAAAAATATTTGAAGGACCAAGATCAGAATTTACGCAATAAGTTCTCTAGTAGTCACTCTAGTCAGGTCCATCCCTTCATGTGTCTTTGGGTCATTTTCTATGTAATCTTGGACATAGATAAAAAATTTGCGGGCCCGGCGCTTTTCAAATAAGCCCATCAATGGGGATTTGAGTGCTTCCATGTCAGTTGCTGGAACTTTGTGAACCTGTTACATTAAAAGTGACATTGTAAACATAAACAAGAACTCATGAGGAAACCACCAAAATACCAATGCAGAGCACAAACAGCCTGAAGGAATACCTTTCCTTTATTAAACACATAGCTACCATCCACAGCTTTAAAGTATAGATACTTTGTCACATCAGTGTGAATGAGAGTCCGAACAAGGGTTCCATTTGCCATCATGAACTGGTAAAAATAACATTTATTCAAACAGATTCTTCATTAAGAAACTAATTCGAAACTAACCGTAAATCAATGGTAAAAGTAGTTTTCATACTACATGAAATCACCTTGGGGATCATGTCAACATTGTAATCCCTGCTAGGACCCAAATGAGCAGGAGGCTGATCATTTCCACGAAACCTTTTCCAAAGCTGCATAGGGAAATAAGTTATTAAAGTATAGACTCTGAAACAAACATATTTAACCTCACATGCAAATTGCTATAGCAGGACTTTTCATGTCATTCTCAATAACGACACCTGAATGAGATTGAGTGATGCTGACTCTCCTCCATAGTAGTCATTTCTGTCCATGTGGAGAACCTGTGATACAATTTACTCATCAGTGAGGTCCAAAAGAATGATAAAAGATCCAAGAGTACATAGGAAGCAATGGATGAAATATCTGTGTAGATCCAAAGAAAAGATACAGAAAAGATGAAAATGAACAAAATATGGAACATCTAGTAGAGTACATACACATGTAACGAGACATTTAAACTTCAGAAAGACAGAGAAGAAAAAAAAATCTCTAAAGGGAAAAGTTGGCGCTACAACTTTAGAATAAAAAACCTTAAAATTTTCATCATATAGATCACTTCAACAAGAAAACTGGATGTGCATAAATTATTAATCTTAAGAAGCGATCACAAATTTGCAAGTATGAAACAAACATAGAATTGTTCACTCAGCTGGAATCGTTTAAGGAACTTGAGACTTGATGATCGTGAGAGATGGACGGAGAGATATCACACAGGAAAGAATCCGTCATTTGAGCTAACAAATGAAAAAAAAAAACTGATCGTTCAACAGAAACAAACATCTAGACTATCTAGTTCCAAGTGTAACTGGAATGCAAATCTTTAATGAAATTCAACGACTTCCGACAACACACGGAAAGTGAAGACCGCACGTTTCATCAGCTGCGTCGCAATAATCATTCACCAATTCGTCGAGATCGGGAACCACAAAACTCGCTCAACTGATCATCCATCTCGGCCTCGACGAGAAAAAACTAGATGGCTTATTATACAGATCACTAACACGATTTACTTTTACTTCTCTATTATGTCTCGATAACAGCTTGCAGTCCATCGAACTCGGAGACAGCAAAACAAGCAGGTGAACAACACTTAGAGCGACGAGCTGCGAGGATCAAGGCTCATCGAATTGATACATATCCACTCCAGGACTACATCGACAGTGATAGGGTTCACACAAAAACAACTGAATTGAAGCTGATCCGACGAAGAACAAACGTCCAAAAGCACCGATAGGAACGAACAAACAGGAAGGGAAAAATAAATAAATAAATAAGAAAATCAAAATACGAAAAAGGAGAGATACCTTCAGGCCGTCGACGGAGAGAAGACCGCTGAGAATACATTCCTTGAGACCAGTCCCGAGCACTATGACATCGTACTCTTCATCCATGGTTGCAGAAACGGCGAGACCGAAAGATAGCAGAGAGTAGAAGAAGAAATGAGAAGAGGGAGACCGATCGCGAGAGAGAGATTTATTTGTCAAAATCCAAATGCGGGCGAAGCGGAGTTGACGCCGCAAAGGAAAGAACCCCCCGAAGTCCGAACCGCGAAGGAAGCTCGCGGTCGAAGAAACAAAAAGGACATTTATACCCCCTACTTTGGATTAGATGATTCGCAAGGGGAAGATATTTGTCCTCGCGGTTTGGTCGTAATTACATCTGTGGGTCCACATCGATTGACCGTGGTCACGCGGACCACCAAGGGGTGGCTCCCTGGATTCGGGCTTGTAAAGACTTAAAAGTTAAAAAGAGTAATAAAGAGAGAGAAAGGCAGCGTGGCTTGATTCGGGAAGGACACGACTAAATTATTATACCTTAGATCTGATGCTTCTCTCTCAAGGCTGAATTAGAGGGTCATGTACTAAATTATTTGACGACATTCCTACATTCTATCAGTTGGGTGCCTCATTTATAATTTCATCTATAGTGCAAGGTTTACAAATGTGAAAATAATTTTTTTACAAGATTTTTGCATCTAGCATAGAAGAATTTGAAGCAGTGTTTTAAAAACTGAACCGAACCAAATAGTCGGACCAGGTTGAACTAGAATCGGACGCCAGTCCAGTTCTTATCGACTCAACTTGATTTATTGTAATCAGCATTATTTTTGCCTTTTTTCTTATAAAAGTATTAAATATATATAACATATGGTGTATAATATACACCGATCCAAGTCTAATCGAGTTCAACCAAAACCGGACATAGTGCCAGTTGGATGGCTGGTTTGATTTTTTAAATATTAATTTGAAGCGATAGGTGTACATTAATAAATAAATAAATAATCGTAAATCAAAGAAGTTGAAACCTGACTACAAGACTATAATGTTATGTTATGCAATTTTAGATTTAGTCTTTCTTTTGCTAAAATTTGAAAAAATAATAATGTTATTATTAAAATAAATGAATTAGAGAGCGGCCCCACAAAACCCCTAATCTTGAATCTTGTAAAAGTCTTATCTATTTGATCTATACTGTACAGTCACACCCTTTTGCGGACCAGCCACCATTATATGTGGTACAGTGGCTGCTGACCACTTAGGATGTGTTGCATGTGCCACCACTAAACTTACACGTGCATAAGTCCTCCATATGGTTCAGGAGACATGTATCCACCCTCTCATACGTATGGTTATATGGTGGTCTAGGTACGTCGCGTTGCTTATATGCAACTGTATATTTCACCAAAATATAATCCGCACAAGAGTTTTTTTATATTTTAGATTATTTGTCTTTTTGTAGTTATGCTCATATATGAGGATGTTGCAAATTTGTACTTTTAAAATATCAAATAATTTTGGGTTTAATTATTCTCTTCCTTATATCAAATATACAACTGATAAGTACCCGATTTTTTATGGTTTTTTTACATGAAATAGAGCATATTAAATGTCATTTTGAAGAAGTTTTTTTTTTTTTTTTTTAAAAAAAAAGAAGTTATTTTTTTATTCTTTTTAGCCGAGCCGGCCCATTTACCAAACCCTGTATCGGACGTATCGAACCATACCGCCGATACATATAGAAATTGGCTGAGTGGCACGAGTCCGATATTTATTAAAGATATACGTTAGGATCGGTATAACGGCTAGATCTTGGTTCAAATCTCCAAAATTCTTCCACTTCTCTCTCTCTCTCTCTCTCTCTTCCCCTCTCGCCTCGCACTGTTCTTCCCGTTGCAGCTCTCTGCTTCTGCTTCTGCTTCTGCTGCTCTTTCGATACAGCGAGAATTTAATAACTTTCAGCAACAAGTTTACTGTTTCTGTTTCTCCATTTCTACGATGGCCCCGACCCCGTCATCAAAATCTCTCCAATCGCAGGGGACGCCGGCCAGGACTCCACAATCGAAGCACCGTCTCCATTTTGCTACAACTCCAAGAATCGCGCAGCCCTCCCCCAACCCGAGTTGTGTCACCAACAAAGATTCCGCTCCGGCCGAACACCCCGTCGAAGTCATCGGACGAATCCGCGACTATGCAGATAAAAACGGTGCTAAACCCGTTTCGGGGTTACAGGTATCTTCCGATGGCCGGAGTGTTCGTGTTAGAACGGATATTGGGTACCGGGATTTCAGCTTGGATGGGGTTTCCATATCGGAAGACGAAGATCTTGGCGGTTTTTATAAGAAGTTCGTGGAATCGAGGATCAACGGGGTGAAAGTGGGTTCAAAATGCACTATAATGATGTACGGGCCGACGGGTTCAGGGAAGAGTCATACTATGTTTGGGTGCTCAAAGGAACCTGGAATAGTGTATCGAGCTTTAAGAGATATATTGGGGGAAGGCGACGAAGAAAACGGTGGGGCGAATCCTGGATTTGGGTCTTTTGTGCATGTGACAGTTCTGGAGATCTATAACGAAGAAATATACGATCTTCTGTCCAGTCATGGAAATGGTGGAACAGGTTTTGGGTGGCCTAGAGGGAACGCATCTAAGGTGATTTTATTTCTTGTTTCTTCATAAGTTGGTTGGATTAATCTTTACATTATTTTAATGGGTGTTTGGATCAGATGTCAGACCGAATTTTGGTTGCACGTTTTCTGTATCTTTTCTCATTTATTGGGTATCCAAATAGATACTCACCCTTAAACCAAAAGCTAAGGTTTTCTAAAAGTGCTCATCAGCTCTGCAAATCTGTGATCTTCATTTATGATTTCTCTTTACTGGAACCTCTAAAACGTTACTGGTTCTTCCAAGAAATATGCATCACTCTTCTTGATTTTCGACATGATATCATTAATTGCCATGTATAGGCAAGATTGGAGGTGATGGGGGGCAAAGCAAAGAACGCAACTTTTATATCTGGAAATGAAGCTGGGAAGATATCTCGAGAAGTTGCAAAAGTAGAAAAACGAAGAATAGTTAAAAGCACACTTTGCAATGAAAGGAGCTCACGAAGTCACTGCATGGTATGCTACTTCTCTCTTGTCTCTGTCAAGTTGCTTGCTTGTCCGCATGAATCATGATGATCCCAATATCCTTCAACAAATTTTTTTAGATAATATTGGATGTGCCCTCGGTTGGTGGGAGGTTAATGCTTGTTGACATGGCGGGTTCTGAAAATATTGATCAAGCTGGCCAAACTGGTTTCGAGGCTAAAATGCAGGTTAAAATCTTCAAACTTTAATTACTAGTATTGGCTTTATGACTTTCCAGCTTTCCTCTCTTAATCTGAATATTCTGCTGATTCTTGATATCTGTAAATCACATCCAACTAATCTGTTTATTAATTCTGCAGACTGCTAAGATCAACCAAGGAAATATAGCTTTGAAAAGGGTCGTTGAATCCATTGCAAACGGGGACTCACATGTGCCATTCAGAGATAGCAAATTGACCATGCTGCTCCAGGTAAGTAGCCTACACAGTGGTATCTTTCATGTTCTCGGTAATGGAGGAATTACACCCTCAACTCTATTTGCTTTATCAGGATTCATTTGAGGATGATAAATCAAAGATTCTGATGATTTTATGTGCAAACCCTGATCCTAAAGATATGCACAAGACCATATGTACTCTTGAGTATGGAGCAAAAGCTAAATGCATTGTTCGTGGAAGCAATACTCCTGCCAAGGATAAAACAGAGGATTCCACAGGTCTAGTTCTGGGCTCCAGAATTGCTGCCATGGACCAGTTCATATTCAAACTACAAATGGAGAACAAGTTGAAGGAGAAGGAACGCGACAAAGCCCAAAAAGAACTATCAAGAAAAGAAAAAGAAATTGCTGAGCTCAGGGCTAAGCTTGAAGCTACTAGTGAAGAAGAAATCAATTTTAAGGTTCAGGAGAGGGCCAGACTTCTTAAAATTGAGTTAGAAAGGAAGCTGGAGGACTGTCAAATGATTGCAAATGAGTTTATTGAAGTGGGAAAGAGGAGAATGGAAGAGAAGCTTTTTCAACAGCAAGAGGAAGTCGAGATGCTCCAAAGAAGATTGGAGGAAATTGAGTCCGAGTTATGGAGGGCAAAGGGAAGAAATGACTGTGAGACAGGGCATGGGGGTGTTGATGGAAATAATTTCATTAGAAGGTTATCCGAAATTTATGCTAATGGGGATCAAGGAATGGAGAAATCAATGGACTTGGACATGGGTGAGCAAGAGGTGATAGAAGTTTGTAATGCATTTGTTCCAGTAGGAAATGCGAAACCGAGTATGGAATCAAATCCCTGCTTATGGGATACTGAAGAAGATGATGCTGTTGGCCTGAAATATCCAGAGAAGGTTTGTTTGAGTACTGTCTTTGAGGCAGATGAAGAAGAAGAAGGAGACGATGATGAGGTAGAGAAAGAAGTAGTTGAAGAGAAGTCAACTCGAAATGCATCTTCATTTGTTGATTCTCTAAACCGGACACCGAATTCAGGTGGAAGAGACATGACTCGCTCCGATGATTGTAGATCAGAGAAAGACACATCTTCTGCTAGAAGAACAAGGATCCAAAACATTTTCATGCTCTGCGGGAACCACAGGGAGCTTGCTCAAACTGTTAGAACCCCTACTCCAACCAAGAAGAAGTCCACTGAAGTCTGCGAGACCATATTATCTCCCATGCCTATGCCTGTTCTTGATGAAGCCTCTACGGAGACAAAGGATTCATCTCATGACAACATATTCACACCATATGAAATCTTGAAGGAAAACATCGTAGAAAACAACATTGTCAAGGTAGAGGCAGGTGGGCCACTGTCTTTGCCGCTTGAAAATAAGCTGAAACCAGTTGATACCCGGTTGAACAAAATGGGAATTCTCTCTGAAACAATGCAAGACTCAAAGGAGGAGAACCAAAAACTAAGCAATGAGAGTGTGGATGGACTAGTTGAAGTTTATGTGAAATGGGAGGCTACCAAAGAATGTGGTGGGAAGTTCATCACTAAGTTGAAGGTATTGAACAATTCTAGTCTGGCAGACTTGCGGAAGCAGATTGAATCCCATTTTGGTGAAGAAAACAAGAAGCGAGCTTTTGCCTTTCTCATGTTGGGGGTAAGGTCCTCCACTTCCAGCTCTTTGCTTCAATGTTTTTAGCTTTAGCCAGTACCCATGAAGTTAAAACCGAGGCACTAAGTAATAGATAGAAGGATCTCACCTTTTTTTTTTTTTTTTTTTTTTTTTTTTTGTAATGACAGGATCCTACTGGAGCTCCTGTGGCAAGAGAGAAGGAGCAGGCTGTTCAAGTTAGCCAACTGCCAAGTTTCAACAACGAGAAAAGCGGCCATCTTGCTAGCTTGCGTCTTGTGAAAAAGACTATGCAGAGGCCTGATCACTTGCCATTCAGTCCATTAGAGAACAAACTCCCATTCAGTCCATTCAGTCCATTAGAGAACAAGCTTCCAGCAAGTCCTGCTGCTTTTCTTTCAGGATTGCTGGCATAGAAATAATGATTAAAGTAAAATCATGGGCGCTCTTGTTGTGTTGGATATCTTGTCCACATACAATCGTAACTGTGTGCACTCTTGTTGTGTTGGAAATGTAAATTTGTATTATTCGGAGAGGGAGCTTTGTTTTACCCCTCTCTGTTCTTTGTGGATTGTTGATGGATTGATGATACCTGATGAGAAGTGCCGTGTTTTCAGTTCTACTTGATTCCTAGGAACTTGTAGGGAGTTCCCCTTCAGGCTGAACAGTTTGAAGATGTTTTTGCATTGAGGATTCTGGACATACAGGAAGTCTTTGTTTCTAAGACCTTCCCTTCCTGTTTGTTACCGCTTACTAATTGGGTAAATGCCTAAAATACTAAATAGTGATAGTCAATGACTCAACATTTTGTCTTTTTTCTATAGAAATATTAAATATATAAAATATAATATTTAATTATTGAACCATTGGTCCAATACGGTGTACCAGGGTTCCACCAAAACTGGACTGACACTCCGGTTCGGTTTTTTTATAGAACTAATGTTTTAAAAATCGAACCCGCTATTCAACCAGCGGTTTTAGTTGAACCCGGTTAGACCGTATAATATTATACAACATACTTAACATATATTTGATAATTTTATAAGTAAGAAAAGTAGACCAAGTCAATAAGAATCGCCTCCGATTCTAGTTCAACTGGGTTGGACCGACCGGTTCAGTTCGATTTTCAGAACTAGGGATAGAACTGTAAAATTGCTGCTTATATAGGTAAAAAAAAAAATTCTAAATTTCTAATATAAATATATTCAGTTTAATAATTAGCGTAGGTTCAAGGCCCACATAACTCATTGACAGATAACAACTCGATAAATATTAATATTTGTTTTCTGTTATTTCATACCAAATTCGAATATATAACTAATATTTCCTTTTGTTCTTATCCTAAATCCAAAATTCTAATACGAAAATACCTACTTTTGTTTTTTTTGTTTTTTGTTTTTTGTCGTAGACAAATTCTAATACAGGAATACTTTCCGTGGCGGAAGGAGTCATTGGCGGACACGGAAAGGAGACGTGGAACAAAGGATAGCCGCTAATCTCTCTCCAGCTGATTACGCTTGCAATGACCCTGCCGACCTTGATAGTTGAGACCCCCCTTTCCCCTATAAATACTCCTTCGATCCTCTCCTCCTCACCTCGTGCCTCCTTTTTGGTGTTCTAGTTTCGTTCTTCGTTTCTCTCGAGTCTCGATCAAGGTACGATTTTGGTTTCTGATTGTTCATGCCTTCTTTTTATTCTGTCTTGGTGTTGATTGATGGTACCTAGGTGGTCTCAGGCTTAGCGGTCTGGTTGGTTGTTCTTGGTACGATTAGGGTTTCAAATCTCCTTTCAGTTTTTTTTTTCTTTTTTCCCTTCGGTTCCGTTTGATTATGATTTTGTTTCGTGTGAGCCTTTCTTGTTTGAAAACTATGAAAAGATCGAGATTTCTTTAATTGGTTATTTTATTGTGATCTTATCTTACCCTAGGGCATTCGCTTTTACGGCATGCTCTTAAGCTCGCGATGGGATCTGTTTGATCGAACTCTGCGCATGCCCTAGTTATTCCTGTTGGATTCTTTGTTCCGTGGTTGATTTCACCTCACTGTTTCAATAATTTCTTCGAATTTTTGTTTTGTTCGATGGATTAGGGGCTTTTAAATTTCCTATCATTCTGCTTTTTGTTCCTTCGGTTTCGTTTATTTTTTGTTTCTATGATATTCTCTTTAAACTACTCGATTTGATGGTATGCTCTTCCTTTTGCGAATAGATCTGTTTGTTTGGACTTTGCAATTTTCAGTTTCTGTTCGACAAATTTATTCCTGTTGATTTTAATTAGTACCGTTGTTTATCTTAATAGGGCATGCTGATCTAGTTATTACGATCACATTTGATTCCTTCTCCTTTGTTTTCCTTATTTGTTGTATTTTGTTGAATGAATTCGTCTAATCGGGGCTCTTTTATCTAAAACAACAGATGCAGATCTTTGTGAAAACTCTCACGGGGAAGACCATCACTCTCGAAGTAGAGAGTTCTGATACCATCGACAACGTCAAAGCCAAGATCCAAGACAAGGAGGGTATTCCTCCTGACCAGCAAAGGCTTATCTTTGCCGGCAAACAGCTCGAGGATGGTCGGACATTGGCCGATTACAACATCCAGAAGGAGTCCACCCTTCACCTCGTTCTCCGCCTCAGGGGAGGAATGCAAATCTTCGTCAAAACCCTCACCGGCAAAACCATAACCCTCGAGGTCGAGAGTTCAGACACAATCGACAACGTCAAGGCCAAAATTCAGGACAAGGAGGGAATTCCCCCCGACCAGCAGAGGCTTATTTTCGCCGGAAAGCAACTCGAGGACGGTCGGACCTTGGCCGATTACAACATCCAGAAAGAATCCACCTTGCATTTGGTCTTGCGTCTGCGTGGTGGTATGCAGATCTTCGTGAAGACTCTGACCGGGAAGACGATCACCCTCGAAGTCGAGAGCTCGGATACTATCGACAACGTCAAGGCAAAGATTCAGGACAAGGAGGGCATCCCTCCGGACCAGCAGAGGCTCATCTTTGCCGGGAAGCAGCTCGAAGATGGCAGGACATTGGCCGACTATAACATCCAGAAGGAATCCACCCTGCATCTGGTCTTGCGTCTTCGTGGTGGTATGCAGATTTTTGTGAAAACCCTTACTGGGAAGACCATCACTCTGGAGGTGGAGAGCTCTGACACCATTGATAACGTGAAGGCAAAAATTCAGGACAAGGAGGGGATTCCCCCGGACCAGCAGAGGCTCATCTTTGCCGGTAAGCAACTCGAGGATGGGAGGACATTGGCGGACTACAACATCCAGAAGGAGTCGACCCTCCATCTGGTTCTGAGGCTCCGTGGAGGAATGCAAATCTTTGTCAAGACCCTAACCGGGAAGACCATCACTCTGGAGGTGGAGAGTTCCGATACCATCGACAATGTGAAGGCGAAGATTCAAGACAAGGAAGGGATTCCTCCGGACCAGCAGAGGCTGATTTTTGCTGGGAAGCAGCTCGAGGATGGGAGGACTCTTGCAGACTACAACATTCAGAAGGAGTCGACCCTCCATCTGGTTCTGAGGCTGCGTGGAGGAATGCAGATATTTGTGAAGACCTTGACGGGGAAGACGATTACTCTGGAGGTGGAGAGCTCTGACACGATAGACAACGTGAAGGCGAAGATACAAGATAAGGAGGGTATTCCCCCGGACCAGCAGAGACTCATTTTTGCTGGGAAGCAGCTGGAGGAGGGTCGTACACTTGCAGACTACAATATCCAGAAGGAATCGACCCTTCACCTTGTTCTCCGTCTCCGTGGTGGAGATCATTAGAAGATGAATCGAGAAGTGGGTCTTGTATTTGAATCCGGTGGTCTTAGTGTGTTTTTATCTGTTGTGTCTGTGGGTGGCTCGGTTGGGCAGTGTTCAAGTTTCGTTGTGCTTCGTACTGTTTTTCTTCTTGTTTCTCGTCAGTCTGTTTCCTCCAAATGTATCCGGTCCCAGTTCTACTCTGAATGTGTAATGTTGTTTTCTTCTGGGCGAATAATATTAAGCATGGTGAAACTCTTTCTATTATTTCTTTAGCTTTCCTTAATAGATACAGTGGCCAATAAGCGTACTTTTATATCTTCTGGCTCCAGCTATAAATATCAAAGCCGAAGCTCTCCTGTGTTTACAAGTAAATAAAATCTAAAAGATGCTTTAACAACAAAGATGTTCTTAACATACTTGAAAATGATCGATTGTGTTACCAAAATGCCAGATTCATTTTATCGACTGTTAAAATTGTGGATCATATAGATAAAAAATGTTGCCTTACAAAGGAAGAGATGGTATGTTTATTCTATTATCGCATACAATGTTTTTTGAAACTTAACACGTGTGACTTGTCCATTGTTTGAGCTCGACTCGCACGCTGACCTCATTTGAAGCGTCTCTCGCAAGCCACTCCTCACTCTCTCTCTGTGCCTCTCTCTTCCACTTCCCGCGTCTCGTATCTCCCACTCCTCGCTCGCGCAGGGGTGTCGAATGGAGTCCCCGGCCAGCGAGTGCTCCTTGGACCGAGGTGCACTGCCTTCCTCCAAGTCTGAAAACGCATGCAGCCAGCCACAAGAGGTACTCTCTTTCTCCCTCCGCGGTTATATTTCCTCTTCAAATGTTCTATGTTACTTTTGTTTTGGCGCTCTGTTTTGGGATTGCTACGCTTCTGGTGTATCGATGATCTCTCTCGGCTGAGTTTTTCCTTGTAAGAATCCTTTTCTTCCTTTTTTTTTTTTTTTTTCAACTTACTGGGAATTCTGGATAGGATCATGGAAGACAACCCAAATTTTGTTGTTCTAATGCCTTCGCTCGTTCTCGTGTCATAACAGAATGAGGGGAGGAAATAAAATAAAATGCTTTACCGAGTATGCTACAAAATGACAAAAAATACAATTGATTAAAAACTTGACGGAAACTCGAAGAGAATTCCGAATACTCTTAATGATTTATCTATTTCTTTTTCTTTTTCTTTTTTATTGGAATCTTGATTCTTTGTTAAAGAGATTGATTTTGATAGTCCACGTACTTGGACCTGTTTGTGATGTTGGTCCTCTCCTTTTACCTTTCGTTTGCTTCGGATGGAAATGTGGTTGATGTGAACTTTTCTTGTAAGAATTATTAAGAAATAATGATGAAGCTTACAGGTTGCCAGAGGCGTCTCTTTCCCAGAAAAAAAAAAAAAAAAAAAAAAGATTATTCTTGGATTGATTTGGGAATTTACAGTGGACATAATAGAATGGTAATGCCTCCTGTTATATGTTATACAAGAACGCCAAGACGTTTCTGATTGCAGATGGAGAAATTCTGGAAATGGTTTATCAATGGGGCTTTGTTTGTGACTTACCTTTTCAATTGTGCCAGTTGTTCTTAAGTTATTCTGAGTCTCTTTCGTGATCTTGAAATGTTTCTATTTCCTTTTGTGTCAATTAATTCTCAGATGAGGATACTTATGAAGGTAACCAAAACAGTATCACTTGAGGTGAAAAACTCTGATAGAGTGGACATTGTGAAAGAAAAACTTTCTCAAAAAGATGGTATCCCTGTAAGTCTGCAGGAACTGTTTTTCAATGGACAACAACTTAAAGATGACCATAACTTGGCTGATTATGGAATCCAAAACGACTCCACGGTGGCAGTGCACATAGTGGGTTTACATATTTTTGTCAAGATATCTTCTGGGAAAAGAATTTCACTAGAAGTGAGACTCTCAGACACCATCCTCAAAATCAAGACCAAGATTAGAGACAGAGAAGGAGTTCCGGTGGATTCTCAAACACTCTTCTATTGCGGTAAGGAGTTGGAGGATAGCCAAACATTGAGGTCATACAATGTTCTCATGGATTCTACTCTTCTCTTGATCATTCCCAAAAAAGCAGAGTTGCAGTTACTGGTGAACATGCCTTGGAAGAAGATTGTCACACTAAAAGTAAAACCATGGTATACAATCAGGGATGTGAAACTTGTTATCGAGAGCATGGATGGGATACCGCCAAACCGGCAAAGGCTTGTTTCTGTTGGGAAGGTGGTGGGAAAATGTCTGGAAGACGGTAAAGCACTGGCTGAATATGACCTGGGAGAAGGATTAGAACTTCGTATAGTGGCCCCTGTTATGAAGATATACATCCGCTCCATGAGGAAGGAATTGCTGGAGCTTGAATTGGAGTGCTCTGCTACAGTCAGCCAGCTCAAAGCCATGGTCCAACAGGAAACGAAGTTAAAGATCACTCAACATCTCGTATTTGCTGAAAAAGTTCTCGAAGACGGTCATACATTAAGTGACTATAATGTACCAGAGGATTCAACAATTGATCTCGTGGTGAACAATCCGACAGAGGAAGGTACCGGCAGCTCCAACAAGAAAAAGAGAAAGTATAACAGAAGAAAAGCTGTTGAAGGTGCTCGCAGCAACGCAAAGGTAAGAAGGTCTACCAGGAGAAGAACAATGGACGAGGTTATTGATATATATTAAGCACCTGCACTAAGCATGGGGGACAACTATTTTAGATTTTTTTGAATGTTTAAGTAGGAACTTGAGAATTTTCAAATGCTTAAATACGGTCAATAAATCCAATATATAGAATTAGCTATATAGATAACTCTGCACAGAGGCTTGAGAATAATGATATTTTAAAATATAAAAATTATTATTTATTGAAACAATACTATACGATTCACTAAAAATAAATAACTTGAATTGTAATTTTAACGAGGTAGATCATAGAGTTTTACAAGAAATTACGTAAAATACGTAGAAAATGATTGATATACCTTCTTGAGTTTGGTAACTGGGTAATCGATTTGGAATATATACTGTTTCATTTATTAACCCGGTTATTAATTGAATGAAAAAAATTATCCTACATATCTTTCAATTAAGCGTATTTTAAGGGATGTAAAACAATTTAGCAATGCTAATATAAGTATGCGTAGCTATTCGCAGCGGACCCCTGGCCAAAAATTGGGCCTCTAAACAACATTTTTACACGAGACTAGCTTGCAGTTGCTTGCGCTACACGAGAGTAGCGCTCGGTTGGGAGGACGCCATAGATTGCTCTCTTTTTTCTTCCCTCTTAACGCGCTTAAATCTCAGCTGCTCGCGAGTTCTGCAGTGTTGTTGCTTTAGGGGTCGGGTATTGAGAGCTTCTTCCCGCGAATCGCGTCTGCTCTGCTCGGTTTCCTCCCCGCGAGGCGTTCGCGAAGATGTCTCAAAAGAGGGCTTCCAAGGTCTCTGAAGATCCAGAGGAGCTCGTGCATGTCCCCTTGCAGGCAATTCTCCTGGCCGATAGTTTTGCTCAGAAGTTCCGCCCTATCACTCTCGAACGCCCCAAAGTAATGCTATAAGCCGCCGCCCCTTACAAACTTTCTCCTCTCTCTGTCTCGCCTTCCCTTTCTTTTCTGCTTTTCTAATTTCACTTCTTACTAAGTCTCTAGTTTTGTTTCCTTGAATTTTTTCCGCTGAAGGTACTCTTGCCGTTAGTTAACGTGCCTATGATCGATTACACATTGGCGTGGCTTGAATCCGCCGGAGTTGAAGAAGTTTTCGTCTTTTGCTGCGCTCATGCAAAGCAAGTTATTGATCACTTGGAGAAGTCGCAGTGGTTACGGCAGCCTCATTTTGCAGTCTCCACTATCGAGTCGCATGATTCTACAAGTGCCGGGGATGCTCTTCGTTTCATTTCCGAGAAGAACGTGGTGAGTGAGACATTCCTGCGGGTTGAGAACTTGTAATGGTACATAATACATGTATTGTGGATTGGTGTGGTTGCTGGTAAATTTCTCGAGACGAATATTTATTTTTTGTGCTTCTTCTTTGCTTTGCATTCAAGATTCACGGAGACTTTATTCTCGTAAGTGGCGATACGGTTAGCAACATGTGCTTAAAGCAAGCTCTTCAGGAACATAAGGAGAGGAGGAAAAAGGACAGCAACACCGTAATGACTATGGTCATCAAACGGTCGAAGCCATCTCAATTGATACATCAAAGCAGACTCGGGGATGATGAAATACTGTTGGCAATTGATCCTGAGACGAAACAGCTCCTCTTGTACGAGGATAAGGCTGAACTCTCCAAAGGGACTATAACCCTGGACAAGACGTTGTTGGCTGATAATCCTGCCGTTTGTTTGCACAGCGATATGCAGGTACATGTTTTTTTTATGAGTCGGAAGCTTATTCACAATTTTTAATACTTTTTTTGGAAAATAATTCTTTTAATATTTTTCATTGTGTTATTTTTTCATTTTATGATAAAAGGAGAAAAAAAACATTTCATTGTGGTATTGCACCGTCTTGTTTTTCATGTGATGTGTGCATATGTGAGCATGGAAATATTATTTTGACTACGGCTTAGGTAGTTTTGTGTGCAGATCTCCTTCAATACTCTCTGAGTATAACTTGAATATTTAATATCTTTATATCATCAATTTCTTTGACTATGCAATGTCATTTGACAGGATTGCTACACTGATATCTGCTCCCAAGAAGTTCTCAGCCTTTTCTCCGAAAACTTTGATTATCAGCATCTTCGTCGCCATTTTGTCAAAGGGCTGCTTCTTGATGATGTAAGTTGTGTTGTCTTTTCTGTTTATCTGTAATGTTTCATGTGAATGGAACTTGGTATAGAAATGAGATTCCCACAGCCTACTTGCATGAATTGAACAATTATTCCATCTTTTCATGATTAAAGCTAAGGAGACTATAAAAGTGACGGTGAAGTTGAGAAACTGAACTATTATTTGGGTAACATAGGCTCTGTAGACTATGGCAAAAAGCTTCTGAATATAACGGACTAATTTCAAGCTTCTAGTGGTTATTGTGCTACTCACAACAGCTGGCAAATGAAAGCAAAACCTAGCAACTATTTAAAGAATTCCAAAAGAAAGAGCTAGATATTTGCCTCAACAACTGAATCACAAATATATCAGTCCTAAAATTTATCAACATTACGGCCATTTATTTATAATGTCCTTACATATTTTCTCTCTTATTTATCTGCTGTTTTTTCCACTTTTAAGCCTTTATTATTATTATTATTATTTTTGAAACGGCGAATACAAATTCCAAAATACAAACTTCAATAAACTCCAATGATGCTGTGAAGACCCGAACTCAATGCCTCTCACAACAACTCCCATGGGACCACTGAGCCACTGCTCAAGCTCCCTTTTAAGCCTTTATTATTATTATTTTTTTATTACTATTACTATTATTATTATTATTATTATTATTATTCTTATTCTTATTATTATTATTCTTATTATTATTATTATTATTACTACATTTATTTGAGAAAGGGCACTGTTTATTAAAGCCCGAAAGTAAATGGGAAGATTATGTGAAAGGGCTTCTTACAAAGAAAGATTGAAGGTTTGGCCACCTAAAATGAGGTTTTGGTGGGTCACCTCTTCTCCCTATGCTTGTCTGTTAGGCTGTTGACTTCTCTCTGTGTGTACTGCCAACTAATCCTCCTCAAGCTAGAAATTTCCTTGCTCTCATCAAAGGAATTTAGGTGTTACCCTGACGATCTCTTTCTTCTTGAGGCCCATGAGATGATCTCACTGAATCTCCTTCCACTACTAATAGGAGAGAAGTGTTGAAAATACAGTCTAAGCCCTTGAAGAAAGGCTTTGTGCTTACGTGTGCTCTTCTTCCACATCCTCTATCTTGAACCAAAACCCATCCTTAGTAATGGGTAATCAAGGGAGAATCAACTCACTCTATCAAAGGCTTTTTCTATATCCAGATTGAGTTTGATTCTTTCTGATTGCTGCTATGGAAAGAGTGAAGTTCATGGATTGACATGGCTGTATCCAAAATCTGTCTTCTTTTCGAAAAAGCTGACTAGTGCTTGTTTATTACCTTAGGGAGGACAACATTTAGCCTGTTGGAAAGGACCTTTGCGATGAGTTTATATTGGCTGGAAATAAGGCTTATAGGTCTGAAATCACTGGATGGAGTTTGCTCCCAGTTTTTGGGGATATTAGTGTAATAAGGGAGGCTCCTAGAGAGTGGCTTGTTACGCTACATTTTGGAAAAAACCAATGAAGTGTGTGCTTCTATGTCTTGGTTCAGAAAATTCAACCCTTTTGTAAAACTCTAAGATGTATTTTCTAGCCTGAGGCTTTTCCAGACATAAGAGAGTTAATTGCCTCTATTTCCTCTAGAGAGAAAGGCCTCTCCAGTTGGGCAGCGACCTGAGCCAGAAGGGTCACAAAGGGGAGGGCAGCTGGAACAGGCCGCCAGGACATTCCACCTTGTATAGCTCTTCAAAATAGTATATAAGTGGCTCAACAATGGCTTTGTGATCAAAAGAGGCAATGCCATTTATCTGGAATGATAAGATCAAGATGCTGCTGCTGCAAGGATTACCTAAAGCCACTGCATATTCTCAAAAAAAAAGCCACCGAGTGAATTTTTTTTGTATTTGCACCTCTCTCTTTTATCCATTTGAATCTGGCTCGCTGGCTGTGATGAATAGCCTCTTGTGTTACTACTGCCTCCGATTGAAGTTTGAGGCGAGATCTTTGCTCTGCTCCGGCTTTGATAGGTTTCTTTCTCCTCCAACTGGTCCAAGTGCTGAATATCTGCAGGAAAACAATGTATTCTGGACTGGAGGTTATTTAGAGTATTACCAGCCAGCTTCAAAATTTTCTTTTTGAACAATTTTAATTTCATGAAAAAGAATGGCTAGGGGCCCTTGCATCTGAAATCTGGTTCCACCAGTCTTAGGTGGCTCAATAACTCTGAATTTTCAAACTATGGTAACAAAAACCTGAATGGATGAAAGCCTACTCTGACAAAGGATTCTGAGAAAGCAATCAGGCAGTGAACAGAGGTTGGTTGTGGGAAGGTAGAAGCTGTCACCAGAAATCTGTCTAATTTTGAGAGATTTTGTGTGTGTGTGTGTGTGTGTTGGGGGGGAGGGGGGTTGGAAGGAATTTGATTGTTTGACCTTGTGTAGTGCTGGCTAATCCGAGGCACATCTGCTAACTCATTGCCATTGATGAAATCAGAGAACGTCCTCATCGGTTCTGTAAAGACTGTTGTTGGAGGGAACATATCCTGAGGTGTATGGATCACATAAAAATTACCTGCTAAGATCAGTGGCACATTTTTCAAATTAATACAAGTTTCTAATTCATCCAGAGCTGCTGACAATTAATTATGCCATTCTACTTGTGGAGAGTATCCAGTCAAAAAGTACTTATTTCTTGATTGTCCTTATCAACTCTATTTCCTTATGTACAATAACCTTAATCATTGTTAGAGAAAATATATGTACATATGGGACGGAACTCTGTCTGTTTCTAGGTGAACTAGCTATATTTGCTAGGAAAGTTCTGAAGTTTTGCTAGATCTTGATGAGTCAATTTGTTTTTCTTTCCTTAAAGTTTAGTTCTTTTTTTTTTATATTTCCCCCAAAAAAAAAGTTTGGTTTCTCCTCTTTCTTTTTATTAAATTGAAGATGAAACTTTGAAATTGTTTTCCCTGTACACTGTTTGCTAATCATTTGCATATTATTCCAGATCATGGGGTATAAAATTTTTACACATGAGATTCACTCCAGTTATGCAGCAAGGGTAGACAATTTTAGGAGCTATGATACAATCAGTAAGGATATTACTCAAAGGTGGACATACCCTTTCGTGCCAGATGTTCAGTTTTGTGGTAATTGCCCTTTGAGCAAGCTATACAGAGAGGGGATCTACAAGGCAGTGGGTAGGCACAAGAACGAACTTCTTGTATAGCCTTTGCTTGATTTCTGTGTCAAGTTTTTTTTTTTTTTATATAAGATGGTGCAGCAGATTTCTGTGAATTTTCTCCCGACGAATAACTTCCATAATTGCTACATCTTGCAATTAGGTTTTTGAACTTTCATATAGGCTGCATTTTGTATTTGGGTTTCAAAATTTGTATATAAATTCTTTTACATGGCCCCACTTCTGTAAATCCGTTTCTTGAACCTGATCTTGGATAAGTGCCATTTTTGTGATGTTTATGTATGTCAGAATGGAAATCATGTACTCTAGCTGAAGTTTATCAAATTAATATGGTGTGTAGAAGCATAAATGGAAGCAAAACCAAGCAATAAAGGCTTTGGAGGGCCAAGAGAGTACAAGAAGATGTTTCAGAACAGTAGCTTAGGGATCTAGCAGTGACCCCTAATATCTTTTATTTATTAGGTTAAGTTACAAAAAATGAAATGACAAATAGCTTCTCTGTGAACACATGTTCTATATCTCCACAATTACAATTCAGATTTCTATGAAACGAAGACAACTTACTGAAGCAAAAAATTTGATTGCTCTACCTATTCCTAAGAGGGTGAGCCACTACTTAGTAGAAACACCAAAACACTTGCTTCAATAGTCTATCTCGATCCGACTCCATTGGATGTCAACCAATGTTAGAAAAATCCTTCTGTGGGAGTGTCTTGATGATGATGTCTCCATGTTGCTTTGAGGATGACATGTGGTGTAGAGATTCCTCCACTCATTATTACTTTTTTAACGAAGTGGCCATCCACTTAAAAATATTCGGTATACTCTCTTTTTTTTTTTTTTTTTTTTTTTAACTTGCATAAATATTCAGCATACTAATGAATAACAGGTTGTTGGCTAGGGAAGTTATTTCCTTTTTGCCACAAAGTATATCTAAAAGCCATGACATTGTGAGCCCAACCCTGAGATCTAAACTCACAGGCTGTCTAAGCCATCACCATATACTTGGGCAGTGTACAGCCCTGGATGTAGATCCACATTTGATCAAACATGCTCATTACATGAATAGCCGACTATGTCCGCTGAAGAGTTACAAGAGGTATAAAATCCTTTTCTTTGGTCTACTTTCAGACATTTCAGAATTTGGATTGCTGCCTTATAATGCATTGTCAATGATCCTTGAGGAATTGACTTATAACTCCTATAACAAGCGAGATCTTTGGATGGGTTACTATGGCACAGAACAACCTACCAACCAATCTTTTATGCTGTATTTTATACTTTAATTTTGGGACTATCAACATCATGTAACATAGCAGTCGTGTTGGAGTGTCCTACCATTTTGGTGCCTAAGTGACCTGTCTGATGCTACATATCATGGATATACTTTCACCGGGAAAGAACCTTACTCTTCTTGCTGCAAGTGACATCAATAACCAAGTTCTTCAACTTCACTTGATTGTCTGAAAATATTGCTTGAGCAGACCTTCAATACCAGTCCCATCACTGCTTGAGAGTATAGTATCATCAATATGAGTGATCAAGATTACCAAGCTGGGTTTAGGGTTTAAACTAACCACGCTGTCCAGTTTGTGTAATGGCTGAATGATGCCAGTGGCTCCTGTGGTACCCAAAAAGAGTAGTGTTGGCTGAAATTTTTAACCCTCTAGGATTTTCGTTCATGGCTTATATAGCTTTCTTCAGATGATGAACTTTTCTCTCTTGAGCAACAACATCAGGTGCTTGCCCCACATAGACTTCTTCATATGAGTCTCCGTTTGAAAAGACATTCTTTTATATCCAATTAATGTAAAGTTCAACCTTTTCCTTGAAAATTACGTTTTCCTCCTAGCCCTTAATTCAGCTGGCTTTGACTAGATGTGTTCAATGGAATAGATGCTTCTGAAAAACTGTATTAGTAGTTGAAGTACAATAGATTCAGCATGAAACAAACTTTGCACACATTCCTCACATATGGCGACTTTGTGCTGCCAGCAGTTGTGCACAAAATAAATAAATAAATAAAAAAAGTCATGATCCTAGAAGTGCAGTACTCAAACAACTTGACAACCTCTTGTTGTTTTTCTAGATTGTCTTCATCGAATACAGGAGGGTAGTATTGGTGAATCTCTTGGGATGCACTCGAATGCATCAATATGCTCAACTAAGAATGTGGATTCCCTCTCCATGGTGTTGATTGTGATAGACAGATCACCAATACGTGTTAAATTCTCTTATTGGAAAAATCTTTTCTTCAAAGCTAACTGAAAACCTCCTACTACAGAGCTCCCAATATGACCACTGTGCTACTGGTCAATTCAAAAACTTCAGCAGCTTTTATTCCAAGAAGATATGCATGGGTATAGATCAAGGAATATAGTTCTTGTTTTTAACTTCATTGAGGTATTCTATAGGATGTTGAAATCCTTCTCATCCACTTTGAATGGTTTTACTTGAAAAAAAAAAACAGTTTTTGAAAAATCACTTCCCAACTCAATTGGATAATTCACTCCATTAGCCACAACTTCACTCCAGGCATATAGAGATAGGTGCAATTCTGTCAACCCATGATAGAGTACTACATTTCGGGTCTCATGATATGTTGTGTAGTGTAATGTGATTTATAAGGGTTTAAATAAAAATGACTGTTATGTAGTTTTTATCAGTTTTCTTCTTTGTGACCTATGAATAATCTTATAAGATCTATTTCAAAAAATAAAATAAAATATTATAAGACCCTTTCCAGTCTCTAACCCGGAAAAGTGGTGCAGTCAGGTCAAAGCGGTTTAACCAGGTTGGTCACTGGTTGAATGATTCTGATATCACAATGCTGTCAGCATGTAATAAAAAAGTGGAAAATGCATTTGATGGGGTTAGCCCAACTCCTAATGGAACTGACTGTAATTGGGTCTCACCTTATGGAGCCCACACCATAGGTAATTGTACAAACCGGGCCTTGGTCCTAAAATAAAACCTGTTCTAATACCATGTTAAATACCTGCTGCTCAAAGTTATTTGCCAAATCATTTTTTGGACTTCAGTGTGGGACTTCTCCCCATTCAACTTCTACTCTCCTATCCCTGTGGTGCTCTCTTAGTTGTCTTGTTTAACTTTTCTTTTTTCTTGCTTCCTTCACTTTCTTTTTCAACTCTGCCAAGCTCTTAACCACTCTATCTCTGTCTCACATGCTTCTCCTGCACTCTCTCTCTTCTCTCTCTCTCTCTCTCTCTCTTGCTCTCTCTCTCATTCTCGCTCTTTCTCTCTCTCATTCTCGCTCACTCTCGCTCTCTCTTGCTCTCCCCCTTTATCTGTTTCTTCCCCCCTAATTGTGATAAAATTTTGCAAATTATTGAAAGCTAATTCTGTTCAATTTTTCTTTGTTGCAATCTGTCATTGTTTGTTGATCTGCTCTGATTAGGGTTCTTACTTTTTGACCTACCTTTATCTGCTATAGTTTGCTTCATCATTTTCATTGAGAGATCTCACCTATTATCTTTTCATAACTTTTTAAAAGAATAAATTCTATTAAAGAAGTGGGAAATTTTTCAAAGACAAATTACATCTCAACAGAGTGAAGAAATCAGCAAAACAAGAAGCTACCTACTAGAAAAAATTCAACAAATAAAAAAAGTAAAATACATCAATCGTGTTATCTGAAAAGAACAAGAATCATCCACGGATGAGCTAAAGGATCTTTCACACTCATTTTTTCGATTATAGAAAGAGAATTTTCCATGTTTTTTGTAAGTGGAAAAATATAAGATGAAGAGATCTGAAGACATCTATGAAGGTCCAAAATCTCATCACAAATGTAGCAATAAACCACCATGAAGCTGAAGAAAACCAGCTAGACCTCTGATAAGTAAATCTTTTACTTCAAAATGGCAGGAGTTAACTATGCTTCCAAGTGAAAATTTGACTTTGTGTTTTAATATTCATTTATAGATGTTACAAGTCTTTTGGAAACCAATACTGTCTGATATTCATTTGGTTTGTTTCTATGTGTAACTTATTCATGAATTTGATCTGACAATGTTTCTCAGATGTTACACAATCACGGTCTGCAAAAATTGGCCCTTTCACATTGGTTGGAAGTGGGACCTCAATTGGTGACAACTCTACCATCTCAAATTCAATCGTTGGTCGAGGTTGCATTATTGGGTCAAATGTTTCAATTGAAGGTTCCTATATATGGGATAATGTTACCATTCATGAGAACTGTAAGATAACCCATGCAATAGTTTGTGATGGCGTCGTCATAAAGGCGGGCGCAACTCTGGAACCTGGAGTTATACTGTCATTTAAGGTAACATATTACTACTGTTTTCTGTAGCATTGCACTTAGTTTTTTTGTTTTTGTTCTGCACCTGGACATTGTAACTGAGGATGCTGGTTTTTCTCAGAGATTTTTTTGGTTTGAGGTTTGTTTTGCTATTCCTCTTGGGTAAATGCATTCTGGCCCTATTACAAGTTTTCTTGAATGGAACTGCTATGCAATTTCTATGAGTAGAAGTCATTACTTTGTGGTGACAACATTAAAAACCTATTTTCTTTTGCACATCCTTTTTCCTTTTACTACTTATTAACTATCTCATGTCTATATATCGATCTGGATGTAGTAAATTATCTCTGATTACTAAAATTATCTCACCCATAATAAAAGTATTTCAAATTAATGTATCAGATATCAGAGCAGGAAAATAAAGTGATTTTGGTTATCTTTTGTATTGTGCAGATCATATATATATTATGAAAGTTTAAATCTTGACACATACATATTTATCTATAAATTTATCAATAAAAAGGGAAAGAAAAAAAATTATGGTCTCAGGTTCATGAAGGTGAGAGCAAGCATTTCCTCATTCCCTCAGCTTTGGATCTACTGATGTGAAATTTCTTTTTTGTCGTTTTTTACTCTTCCTCTCGCTCTTCCTCTCTCCATAGAAGTCTATGCTTGACATCTGTCTAGTGTTTTTTTAGTTTATTTTCTAGCTTAATTTCATTTGTTAAATTTGTAAAGTAAAATGGAATATGTTGCAAATGGTATATGATACAATTGACTTTTTTTAGATTTTTTTTTTTTAGGCATGATATTTTTCATTAAGGGAAAGTCATAATGACAAACGACAAACCACATCAAGAAGGGGGGTCTCTCACAACCAAATGCTGCAGAGAGACTTATTGGCAAACTAATCTGCAAGACTTTCTACAGGATTCTTAAAACTGATATGAGTCCTAGAAACAACGATTTTCAAAGGCTTAAAACTGGATGCACTCACAACCTACTTATCCTCTTGCCAGCCCTTTGATTGTCTGTGCAACTCAATTGCTTTTTGCCTCGATGATCTATCATATACCAACTAGGCCTATTTTTCTTCAATATTGAAATTAAGTAGAAGTTGGAGGATATGACGAATGGATGGTCAGGTAGTTCAACCTTAATTTGACAATGTAATTCAATAAATTGGATGCCACATAACTTCTTTCTTTCATGGTTGTCTTTCTCAGAACTGAACCATATTAGCATGTTGACATTCTTGAATAGAAAGCAGAAGTATTGGTCATAGAAATTGTTTGACTTAGTGGCTTAACCATGCACTGATGTACATTACAAAGGACTAACGACTTGTGCCAATCAATTTTGATTTATCAGAAGTGTTTATATTATTAAAGAAAATACTTATGCCGTATGAAGCATGAACTGCTTGAAACTAATGATTTGATTCACAACTAACAAATCAGCTAGAAGTCTTTTGCAGGTTTCTGTAATTATTTTCAGTTCTAATAATTCGTCTATTCTAGGTTGCTGTTGGGCCAATGTTTGTTGTTCCTGCATATTCAAAGGTATCTTTGCTCCCTCAACCAAAGAAACAAGATAGTGATGAAGAACTAGAATATGCAGACAGTAGCAGTGTAGTTGTAGAACACCCAGGTAAATCCTTTATTTGTTATTTAGTTATAAATTTTTATCCTTTTCTCATTGGTTCAATCAGCTGAGCTGACATATATTACACAAAGAAAAACGTGATATAGAAATTAATGTATATGCATCTTACCTGAAAGCACGTGTCTGGTTTTCCAAAGGAGAAATTTATGTGTGTTGCTGATGTAGCTGTTGGAAAAGGAGGGAATAAAATCAAGGAGACACATGTTGCCCTTTCTTCCTTACACTATTAACATAAGAAAAGTATTTATAATGACAATAACGTCCTCAGTAATACACAGTTGTTTAACTGTCTTATTATGAAGTCATGGTGACAAACTAAGAATTAATCATTAATTTTATGAGATAAATACTAGAGGAATATTACAAATATACCTTTTGTACTACATGTACAGTTATAATTACATTTTCAATTGCCGTTTAAAAAAAATTACATTTTTGTCCTGAGTAATACACAGTTGTTTAACTGTCTTATTATGAAGTCATGGTGACAAACTAAGGATTAATCATAAAATTTATGAGATAAATACTAGAGGAATATTACAAGTATACCTTTTGTACTACATGCACACTTATAATTACATTTTTAATCGCCGTTTAAAAAAAATTACATTTTCGAAACTTTCCATCAATTTGGAGCATATATGTCAAATAGGTGCAACTTATTATAAAAAATTTGCGTACTTCAAAAGAACAGGAGTATTGATGATAGAAAATTTAATAAAGTGACAGTCCACTTGTATGCTTTTTCCTCACATGAAGAGCAAAATTGTCTGCAGTGAAAATTTCAGCTTGATATCAGAGCTCATAACTCTAGGTTGTTTCATTGCAAGTTGAATTCAACTACCCAAAATTTGTTCACGTCAACTTGCTAACGCTGAGTTGACAGCCCTATATTTTCCTAAAAATTTGATACAGCACCATACTTTGTTTCTTAGCCAGCGAAATGACCAAATTTCTCTCACAAAGCTGCCGTAATTATCACTTTGGATCCATACTGATATTTTATAGGGGTACCTATAGCAGCCTTTATAGGCTTTAGTAGTAGTTAGGAGTTGATTGATATTTAAGGATAATTTGAGTTTAGTTTGTAAGCCCTCATGTACAAGGAATCCAGTTCTGCTTATTGCTCCAGAGACAGTGGGAAGAAGTAGATTTACTAATGTCCTTCTGTTTGCAAGGGCCTTGGGTGCCATCCGTAATTCTTCATTTATTCCTCTATCATGGCCCTCTTATGCCCTTTCTGATACCAAACTAGATGTATGAAAGTAGGGATTTCAAATTTTACACTTCTAACATGTGCTGAATTAGGTTCTAAAGGAGCCAGCTAAATAAACAAGGAGGTAATGTCTATCAAAAACATGTTAAAACTATAAGAAAATAACATCAACTTGGAAATGTACTAAAACAGCTTCCAACATGCATACCAAGCACCTACTTGTAGATTGAAAATTCTAAACAATTTTTGGAGAAAAAAGGAAACCAATGCCTGAAAGGTTCAAAATATGTTCGGTAAGAAAAGAGGAAATCTTTTAATTTGTTTTAGGCAAAAGTCAGAATTATTAAAAATTACAACTTTATGGGTTGCTACAGAACCTGCTACAGCATCACATTACAGTTATGTGCTACTATGCGGTGTTACAGTCCTCTGATATAGTTTTGTGCCACAGTAAATGAAGATAACCTTTGTTTTTTAAGTTAAAACAAAGTCATACTGCATGTAATGATTGCTTCTCTGAAGTTATGATCGTTTGTTTCATTCACAAGCTGTCTTGTCCATTCTATCAATATCTAAGATCTGTAAAGTGCTTTTCAAAAAAAATATTATGTTATTTAATGAAAATTTTGAGCTACTGCAGTTGCTAATGCGCTCGGTACAGCGAATGGAGAGTTTGAGTCTGATTTATCTGTCCCTCAATCTCTTGAAACATCTGAGGTAATTGACACATTTATCTCACCAGATTTTGTTTCCTTTCCTGTGTACATAATATTTCTTTCACAGTGAGCTTGACAATTCACAATCTCTTTTCTTGGCATATCAATTTTTTAATGTGAAGAAACATGAAGCACTTATAAAAGGAGTTGTACATTTAGGGCTGCTTTTCTTAAAAGCCTATGTATTTTGAATGTTGCCAACAGACAGAGAAACTGTTTAAATGTATCTTTTGTGGCAGAACTGTTATAATTAACTTTAGCAGTACCATGAGTAAGTTTTTCCTTTGTGCACTGCTATATTTCGTGTCTTCTGTATGCTTCCTCTGTTCTTCTTGCTTGCTTCTATGTTTCGTTCCTTATAATAATTTCATTCAGGAAACAAAAATATAGTTGGTTTTCGTTCCTTATAAAAATCTCATTCAGGAAACAAAAATATAGTTAGTTGAGTGATTTTCTCATGTCTTCTGAAGCTTAATCTGGAATCTCGTTGTGTGTTGTGCACCTCTTTTTCATGTTTTTTTTTTTTCATTTTTTTAAACACTGGCACAGGATTTTGCTCATCATATGGTTTGTATGCCCAGTGCATATGTATATTAGCCCTTTATTGCAAAACAGTATTATTTGTTAATAAGTGGAGGGTCATGAGTACCTGGATATATCCATGTTTTGCTGATATTGCCTCTGTGTATTTGCTTTTTTTCCTTATCTACAAAGTCCTTTGCCTTGCTGTTACTATCCTTTATGATTTTGTTTTATTTGTGTAAGTTTTTCAATTTATTTATTTATTTATTTATTATTATTATTATATTTTTTTTGAAACTGCGATGCCTTTTGGCTTTTCATTCATGAATTCAATGTTACATGATCAAATAATTATAATGGTAGTACAAGTATATTTTACAGCATTGTCATAGTACATTTCTGGTTTTGCTCTAGAGTTGAGGGAGTTGTGTTCCCCATGTCAACTCACTTGCAGTTACACCGTGTCTGGCTAATTATTATTATTATTATTATTTTTTTTTTTTTATAAACTTTGCTTTAATAATCCAAAAGAAGGAGCCTAAACGACTACAATTTTAAGGATGAGGCCACCTAACATCAAGCTGGTGTAGGCTGACACCTTCTTTGCTAAAAAGTCAACTAGCCATTAGCAGTTCGACTCACATGAATCCACAAACAAGTTAAGAATCAGCTAAGCCTTTAGCAGCTGTTGTAACTTTTGAGTACAACTGTTTTGATTTAGTTAGAGGAGTTATTGTCACTCATGATCACAAAATTTCTATTATTAGGTTGGCGCTTCTGGACTTGGTTACATTTGGTCAATTTCGGACATGGGCCATGGAGAAGAATGGAAGCATTCGATTGCACCAGTTTCTGCGGGTAAACTTTCTGAGTTTGTGGATCGCTTACATGCTGATCTGGATTTGTCTGCCCAAGAAGTCGGTACACTTCCTGCATCTGGGGAATTGAAGCCTGACTCTGTCATTGATTCTGATGATGATACCAATGAGGAGTTTAAGGGTGATTATGGTTCTTTTGAGAAAGAGGTGATCATTCAAGAATGGAGTTGTTTATACTCGGATGCTTGCGTTTATATTTTTAAACTCTTGTGTTTATATTTAAACTCTTATTTGTGGTGTGGTTATACTGTCAGGTTGAGGCCACCTTTCAAAGGGCTGTCCATGAAGGAGTGCAGCTAGAACATGTGCTCTTGGAAATTAAGTCACTTCGGTATAGCTTCCTTTGCCCCTTTAATTTTTTTCCTTCTTTAACAATTGTTTGACATTATGTGTAAAAGTACTGGCAGAGAGGCAAAATGTGCCCTTGGACCACTAAGGTTTGGAGTAGTTTTAAAAAAAGAAAGAAAGAACAAGGAAAGAAGAAGAAAAGAAGATATGGTCCACACCATTGTTTTTTTTTTGATAATGGAAAATAATTGAAGTCCACACCATTGTTTTTGTTTTCTAATACTTGGAAGTTAAAGATAGAAGAATAACTACTATACCTCTTGTTGTTCTTTTTTGAAGCCTCTGTAAAAACATATCCTCATTAGTCTTGGAGACTGAACATGTAGAGGGCATACCTCATCGCCTTCTGTTACTTTTTTAGCTTTGTAGTTGAAAGCAGCCATTAATCTTTATTGTTATTTCAAACTCAACATCCTTTCTCCAACACCATTCAAGATTTATCAGAATGTGCCTTTGATTGTTGGAATGCTTATGCACATCTTCAAAATAGACTTATTCTCCACAAACTTAAATTTAACTTTTTTAAGAAAAACCTTGTTTTGTGTTATCTATGTCTGTCTTTAGGAGTATTTATTGGCTAACAACCTTGCATGGTAAGCTCTGACAAAGGAGATCCAAAGCACACTTGGTCTATCAATGTTGCTATGATTTTTTTCTTTTTTCTTTTTGAAAAACAAAACTTTTATGTTAGACCAGTCAATCAAAGGATACATGCATTATGGAAATTCTCCAATATCAAGTTGTTGAAGAGAAGCTCCATTCTTTGCTAACGAGTCAGCCCGACCTTGATTGCTGAAAAACACAGAATAGATGCCTCCTTCCATAATCAATTTCTTCTATACAGAATAGAGATTGCTGAAAAAGAAAGATCTTTGATTTCTCTCGGCCTTCTTTTATGACGTTAAACTGTAGATCCTTGATTCTCCTTCTCGATCTCTACAATATGATCTTCTTCTCTTGATAGTCTCACCTCTCTCTGTCCACTATCTCCCTTCTTCCCTCCATCTAAGTTACCCATACTTTGGTTTAGGGTCTCATTTTAAGCTGTCGCTTTGTCTCTTCTCCACCATCTATTTTACATTATGGCATTATCAAATAATACATTGGCATTATAGCACCTATTGGTCAATGAAAAGCTGTAAAATAATGAATTGGTACTTAATGAATCCAATTTCCATCAAATTTATGCCTTAACATGTGAGATCTTTATCTTAGGCTTTATAGGACTTCATGGTTTACTTAGATTGTCTTGCTTGTCTACACTTGATCAACCAACCATGGTTTAATCATATGCACTTCTTTCGCTAGATTACTATGTAAAAGGCTTATTTTTTTATATCAAGTTGATAACAGTCAGACCATGTGCAGAACTAAGCTAAGCAATTGGGGAGAATATTTAAAATAATCATTCTTTGTACATCTGTGTACTCTTTACTAAAATTTTTGCTTGAAATATGCAAATTACTGCTGGCTAATACTTCAGGATGAATACCAATGACACACTTTAATCTTTCTTCCTTACGATTCTTGTATCTCATTCATGAAGGCAATCCTCGGCATACGACGATTCATTTATTTTATAAGACTTAAAGCCAAAATAAACTCAATAACAAATCTAAGTTTTTAAATGAAGAGAACAAAGGAAATAAACAAGAAAAAATTTTGGACTTGCCATTCTCCCTTTTTTCAAAAAAAGGAAACAACAGCTCACTGTGCATGACAAGTCATGCACTATCTTTACAAGTACTAGAGTTTACATCCCACATGCATAGAGTCAAGATGACAAAGAATACATGTAGTTGAAGTAGGTGAAAGATGTCGCTGACATGGATCTTTGACATGGATTACTGAGTTCAAACACTATTGGGGGTAACACTAGTTCACTTGAAACTGATGGATTGTTCACGAGAAGAGTCAATATCTATGTGGAAATACATGTTCTTGCAACCAGATAGTGATGTTTGGATCCTTGAGGTCCTATATTACTGATATACCAAAGTTTCTCTTGAATTAAGGAATGCATTCATTGTTTGAAAAAAAAAAAAGATTAGATCATAGATTGCCATCTATTCTCTCCTCAATGGTGAATCTGATGAACAACATTGTTGATAAACTTATAAGTGCCCGTATGAGGATTTGTGCTTTAATAAGCCACAGTATCACCTGATCATTTTCTGGCCAGCTCATCAGACTTATTTTTCTCTTCAGATGCATCTTGTAGATAATAGCTGATTTTAGCATGAACTATAAGGTTTATATGCATGCAAAATTTTCAAAGAAATAAATTCTTCCCATTAGTTTTAAAGTTGTAGTCTTAATGTTCATTGAGTCATAAATAGGCCAAATAACTTATCTCATGGATTTGTCTTTGTGCATCTCAATTACTTGTGTTTATACACCTCAACAAAATGGGGTAGCTAAGCGTCAAAACCGTGATTTATTGGAGATGGCTCGAACTCTTATGTTTCCCACCCATGTTCAGAAGTTTGTTTTTGGGTGATCTAATTTTGACTACCTACCTAATTAATCACATGCTTTCCAACTATTCTTTAGGGTAGAGTTTCTCATTGCATCTTATTGCAATCACAGAAATAAAAACAAAACAATCTTGAACACAAAAATAAGAGGAAAGACAATTTTATAGTAGACAGAAAGAGAAGAGGAAGCTGCTGTGGAAACTGTGGAAAACTGCTGCAGAAAGAAAAAGAGGAAGCAAAACTTTAGTCGATCCACAACAATTTCTTTCCTTCTTAATCGAATCGTTGCTGCAGAAAAGAAAGGGAGAACAAGAAGAATGATTGACTGTAGATATAAAAATGGTGGGTGAAACAACAGAAGAAGATTGTTAGGCGAAGATAAAGGTTTGGACTATAGGAGAGAAAAGTTGTGTATAAAAGAATAAGATATTAAAGAAATAATAAGCATGTGGTTCCAAGAAAAATAGAATTTCACAATGGGAATAGACACATTAAACGAGGATAGTTATTTAAAAAATAAAGAGCATGCAATTTTGGGGTAAACTGTGACTGTTAATTTCAAACATTATCATTAAAACTTCATTGATGCAGTTTCTCTTTCCTAGTTTTTATTGTTAGAAGGGAACAACTCCAAAAAATAAATGGAAAAAAACCGAGTACTCCACTATGAGTATTGCAGTAAGAGAATCACTGGTAGTTTTCAGAATACTCTCTGTTTCTCTATACTATTATATATGCTGACTTTTTTTTGAGGAAAATATATATGCTGACTTTGTTTTCCTGAATTGTGTACTTGCCTTGTGATTGGGCCTACCGGTCAAACTTCTTGTTGGCTGTAGATGCTCTGTATTCTATGTTATTCTTCTTACCTGTGCCCTCTGTTGTTGTACTGTCAGGATGGCCTACAATGCTGACTCCATTGACGTTGTTGGGGCAGTATTTTATTCAATGATGAAATTGGCTTTACAAGCTCCTCACAATAGCAATGGTAATTTTTTTGTTCTGTTTCCTTTCCTTTCTGCTGCATTGTCTTGCTTTGAATTGAATACTTGGGAAAAGGTACTAGGAGCTTTCAACCATTATTTTGGCACTTCCTCTGTTAAGTGGGTGTTATAATTATCCTTTTTGATAACCTGATTCTCAAAAAAATAATTATCCTTTTGATAAGCTGGAGGTCTTGAGAGTGAGTAGTAATTTTTTTTAGTTTGTTTTATTTTTTGAAGTAGATTTTATTACTCCAAACTTCAAAGGAAATATATATTATGGGTTTTCTAACAACAAGACATTGTCGGTTTACCCCACTTTTAGCTACAGCTCTAGAGTTTGCTTCTGTTGGAATACAACTCCCAAGTACATTCTACATGTTATAAAATGTCAAATATCTCTATAAAATATATTCGGAATCTCCATGGAGGTTCAGACTTCTTTTTCCCCCATCTAGTGACAATACTTGAGTCTTCTTCAATCTCCAATTGTACAGAAAATGATACCTTGAATATGTGTATTCCATGTAATAATCCCATAAAATCCTTAAGCATGTTACCCGAATGATTTCTAAATAGTCCTCTGAAGCCAGTGGGCCTAATCGAATCCGGTAGAGGAGGAATCCAAACTACATTCTTTGGCAAAGATGGTGTTCCAATAGCATACCCTGCACTCCCTTCCCCCCCCCCCCCCAACACCCCACCCCACTGGGGAGAATCTAATTCATTTCTGATGGGCCTTCCTTTGGAAACCCCAAGCTGGTTAGATATGGAGGTTTTCAGAAACCCCAAGCTGGTTAGATATGGAGGTTTTCTTGGGTCCTTTGGATATTCAAAGTGACTCAAACATAGTGATTGGATGGGGATTGTGCTCTATTGACCCCACTTGGAGATTTTAGAGTCATGTTTAGGGAGATATTTGATGTCTTAAAAGTATCTAGTTGTAATTGGAGTTGTATTCTTAGATGTTTTTAACTCTAAAGCAAACAATTTAACCAAAGATGGGGTCAATTTACAATTGTTTGTTGGTAGATGACCCCACTGAGATGAAGTTGTAATCTGTAAATTTCTAATGGAAGTCAATAAATGTGATTTTCCTCAAAAAAGAAAAAAGGAAAATCAAGGATTTCTTAAAATAATTTCTATGATATCTGGGAGGATTTCTCTTCATAATGTCTTGGCCGATAATATTTTCTGAGTCTGTTACGCACCTAGCCAATATTCCAAAAGCTCAAGAGCTGATGGAACAAGGAAGGCTAGGCACATAAATTAGGATTAGGCACATAAATTAGGATCGTAACATTCCACCACGCTTCCATGTTGACGACCTCGGCATCCCACTCTATGACAGCTTTCACTCTGCACTAGGTAGCCATGTCGGCGGCCCACTCTATGACAACTTTCACTCTGTACTAGGTAGCCTTTTCACTTTTATGATGACTCACACTCTAGCACAGGTAGCCCACTTCATAGGTTGCCCCCTCCGAGACCTCCACGACGGCCCACTCTATGATGGCTCTCATCCTGTACTAGGTAGCGCTTTCCACCCTTGTGACTCTAGCCTAGGTAGCCCTTTCCATAGGTCGCCCCCTCCGGGATTCGAACACGTGATGTGGTGCCTGCCTGATACCAAATGTTACGCACCTAGCCGATATTCCAAAAGTTCAAGAGCTGATGGAACAAAGAAGGCTAGGCACATAAATCAAGATCGTAACAGAGTCACCCTTGACTTGGATATGACTAGCAAACCTGTCCCTAAAAATGTTCAAAGGATACCTCAATGTTTTTCAGTTGTTTTTCTTGAGGATAATTGTTAAAGATGGAAGTGAGACATTGTTATAATATTGATGTATCCAATATTTTAGGTCTTTCACATTAAAAATGCCATATGTACCATATGTCATGTAGGCCTGTTGGAAGCATGCAGTACTCAGTAAGTTTTATTAAATGTGGTGAAAGATCCTTGAAAATCTCATGTGGTGAAAGATTCTTAAGAGCTCTATTTTGTAAGATTTGTGAAATGTGGTGAAAGATCCATAAAATTTCATGTGATGAGTGTTCAAATTTCTTTGCACACTTCCAAATATCTAGAGGCTACTATATTATTATTCTGCCTACTTCTATTTCATGTACTGATATAATAAATAATACATCTCATGATTTTGATTTGTATCTACTATCTTAGGTGAACTGTTTCAGAGTGTAAAAAAGGTGCTCAGCGATTGGAACAACCTTTTGGTGCCGTTCTGTCTGGATATGGATGATAAGGTTTGTGATGTGTGCTTTTGTCTTATATTATTTCTCCAACAGGTTGTGTTTTGGTTCTATATGCCTTGAACTAGCTGAATCTTAATCTATTTGAATTATCCTCATTAACAGTCCCTTGATCAGCTATTTATGGTCCGGTCTTTGATTTATATATTTAAAGACATTAAATTAGCTCCGCAATTATCTTTCACATGGTCGATTTCTTCACTCCACCTTTACAATTCTAAGGAAAAAGAATTCTTGTCCATCTCAATTTTTAATTTGTGTTGAGGTCAGTTGGAGAAAACAAATGCATGTGGTAATTAACACAACTCAAGAATTAGGATATGTCAGAATTTGAACCTTGTAACTACTGGTACTTTAAAGAATAATTGCAGTTGGGTACAGACTTGCCTCTTGGGCAAGACTGATTAATTGCAAACTAATGGATGATAGGAGGCTTGGGTGGCGTTCTCCTAGGCTTCTTTCGGTGATTTGGAGGTATAACTGTGAATTATTCATTTAAAAAAAAGCTTTGAATTAGTCAGATATTTCCATTAGCAGATTCGATTTTTGGATGGAAATGGTGCTTTCATCAATTGCTGGAATGATGTGTGGTGCAGGGCTCCCCTCTGAAAGTGGCATTTCCAAGCCTTGCTTGGCTGTCTAGAGATACTCAAATTTGGATAGTTTGAGTTTTTAATAAGAATTTCCTAACAAAACAAGATAGAAGAAGAGTTAGTTAAAGTTATGTAGAATCAGCTGCACATCCTTTACTCAGCTTTGGTACCATTTCAGAATTCACACTTCGTTTAAAGCAGTAATTTAAAGAATAATTGCAATGATGGAGAAGAGTGGAAGAGGGAAAGGAAGAGAAGAATCTGTTTTAGGCAGTGGATCTTGGGAGCTTAACTTTCCTGACAATTCTCCTAATATTTATAACTTTCAGAAGGGAAAACATTTTCACAGTTGGAGTCTAGAATTCTTACCCCTCAATAAATACTGGTTTCCAAAATAAAAGAAACCCCTTCCCTGCAAGAGAAGAAAGAAACATAAAAATAACTTATTCTTTAAGCTAGAGGATAAGCTGGCACCACTCATATAAGAGCTTAGATGCCAGTGCAACCACAGCATAATAACTTTTTAAGTACAAGACTACCCTTCACTTGCTCTTTATTTTTCCAAGAGGATAGAAACTACCGCTACTTCCTCTTCTGTTTAAGATCCCAAAGATGCTTAATAAGTCAACAAGAAGTAAATTAATATTGGAATCTCTTTTCATAGGCCTTTTCTGTACCTTGTTCATGGCATTTGAGTAGTTCGTTTGGGTCAGCTTGGTTTCCTTTAATTTTATTTGATTATCTTTGTTTTAGATTTATCTACCCTGATGTACTTGTTCTTGGTTTACTGGTTTCCAGATTGAAATTATAATGAAGCTTGAAGAAATGAGCTCTGAGTCGGCCAAAGAATTTTCTCCATTGTTTTCAAAGGTTTGTGGAACACCTGGGTGGAAATCACTTTTGAATTTCTTCTCTGTACACGCAATCAATGCTTCAGCTAATATCTATGATTCAACGAAAACTTCAAGGATCTATGATTTGAGCCAAGGCTTCTTTAAAGCACAATTTGCCTACTTTTTAATCAAGGGTTTAACAGTTATAGAACAATGCCATAATCCTAACCTTCATAGTGTCTTAGTACTTTTTGTGCAGAATTTCTAATTTTTTCATTTAATTGGCTAGTTTTCTAAATCCAGTTGATGGAGACTAGTGTTTTTCTTATTCACAGATTCTAGCAGAATTGTATGATCAGGATTTTGTAACAGAACCTGCTATCTTGTCCTGGGCTTCTGAGAAAGCTGGAGCAGATGAATCAGACAAGATTTTTCTTAAGCAGGCAGAACCTTTTATCCAGGTATCAATACTGATCTGTCTTTATGAATAGTTTCCATATTTTTTGGGGACTTCCAATCGTGGAAGAAGTTTGATGCTAGAGAGCAGGAACTCTTTTGCAAACTGTGGCTCCTGTAGTCTCCAAGGGCAATTCTTGTATTTGGGTTCTCCATATCTGGAACTCTTTTTGTTTTATACAACATTTTAACAACTCAAGATAATGCATGTATTTGGTGCTGTAAACCTTATATGTGTGGAATATGGGTCTGCAGTGGCTGAAGGAAGCAGAGGAGGAATCTAGTGATGAAAATAAGTGATACGGTTGTTTCCCTCCTACAGCATTATATTTGTCTAAAGTGGATGGATGTTTATCTGGTTGCACCTTCTCAACAAGCACAATTTATGGGTCACTGACCATCCACTCGATAAAGCAATGTTGGCGTTGTCAAAGAGGACTCTGAGCTTCGATCTAATGATGAGGGTGTATCTCGGATTGGGTTTGGTGCAGTTTCTACATCACCTGGAAACCCAGTACAGCTGACTCGATGCTTTAAAGTGGAAAACATCTCACCTTTTGGGGGTTTTCAGGATTCTAAATCTGAATATGACACAAGGTGGCTAAATATTAATCCTGTGGGCAATCCGAGTATACATGGTGGCCAAGTTATCTAATTTTGTGAGGCAAAATTTTGTACGTCGATGTGATTCCGTTGCTGTAAATTCAGGAAAGATATGATTCTCCTAAATTTTGGGACTTTGATTTTGCTCTGTACCATGACTGGAATGATGATACTCATGTTTTAGCGTCAAATATGGAGTTTTTGAGTCTCTGTTGAGTAACAGATTACCCTTTGCATTCCCAGTTCGAGTGAACAAGCGATCGGAACCATTAGATACTGCTGTGATTTGCAATGTTCCTGTATTGTCAAAATCTATTCATGTTGGTGATCAATTAAACAGAACTTCATGCGTATTCTCTTCCTCATCAGGGTCAATGCCTCCTCGCTTTTCATCTCTTGCACTTGTTATAAGACGTCGTTGCCTATCACCGTGGAAAAACTTGAAAGCACTTTCAATTATCAAACGCATAAACTGAATTTTAAACAGACCAAGTGTTAAGTTGCATTTGGACAGTTTTAAGTGTAATCCGTATTATAAGATAAAGAGTCATCTGTTGCAATTTGCAGAAATTTAATCTTCTCATTGGGATGTTTAAGAACGACGAAGACGTATCACATTACCTTCATTGTCCTAAAATATTTAAATATATTATTTAAATGAAATGCCCTAAAATAAATAAGAATCTATACAGAACCGGATGAGTTTCATTTACTCGGTTATGTGAGCTCTCTTCCTCGTTTGCAAAGATGGATGCCTTGTATTTACAGTGTTTTGTGGCCGGGATCCCATGTAGTTAAAATCCTCTGAAAGTTGTGGGTCGTCAAAGTAAAAGTAACCCTTGAAATAGAGAGCAGTTCCTTATCCGGATGTGAAGAGCTCTGCGCTGGAAAGTAAGACACTCTGTTGTAGTACTCAACTCTTCTTATAAACAGTTCCAGGACTAGAGAGCAAGAATTTTCTTGTAGAAACAAGAAAGGATGTTTTCCATGGCGGTGGCTGGAACCAATGTTGTTCCATTCGCTCAATCCCCTTGTTCTTTCCCTGGTCAGAAGCGCTTCTGCAATTCTTCGCTCAGTACCTCGGCTTCACTCAAACCCAAACTGTCGTCCTTTGTGAAAAATTCCCCCGTCTTGAAGATAAGGTCGAAACCGGCCAAGAGGGAAGTGAGAGTAGCAACAGCTGCAGTTGAAGCGGTCGAGGATTCTGGCGCAGAAGCAGCAGAAGTATCCGAACCCGAAGAAGTACAGGAGGTGCTCTCTTTTTCTTTTCTTTTTTTTGCTTTGTTTACTTTATATTGCTTCTGTGTAATAGGGCTCTGATTCTCGTCACGGTTTTATCTCGAACGTTTGTCTGGCTTTTTGTTCTTTTCATTCCGTAGCCGACGAGGGGATTCACAGTTAGAACTTATATCCCGCAGCTGTTATCCGTGTCTGCATTCATTCTTCTAAAGTCTGTTTCTATTTTCCAGAATTTCTATCTGCCGCAGATTGCTTTATCTAATCAGTTTGTTTCGCATTTGAAACCTTTTCTTTGTCCATGACTTACTGGGTTAGCTACCTTTCTGGTTGTTCATCTTGGACTTAAATATCCTTCTTTAAAATCTGCAGAAACTTGGAGTGGTTGTTAAGCCATTGGAGAAACCGAGGCTTGTGTTGAAGTTCATATGGATGGAGAAAAATATCGGTCTCGCACTAGACCAGATTATACCAGGTCATGGAACAGTCCCACTGAGTCCGTACTACTTTTGGCCCAGAAAAGATGCATGGGAAGAGCTCAAGTCCAAGCTCGAGAGCAAGCCATGGATTTCTCAAAAGAGAATGATCATCCTTCTCAATCAAGCAACTGACATAATTAACTTGTGGCAGCAGAGTGGTGGCAACTTGACGTAAATATCATGTTGTTTATTTTATTTTTTGATTAAATATACAACAGTTTATTATTAATGTGTAACATGTTTTCTGCTGTTGTAAACTGTAGATTAGTTTCAGGCTTGCTTGTATCTAATTATCCAGTCAATATTGCATTTTCTGTGTTTCTTTGCAGGAGTTCTTAAATTGAAATTTGGTTATTTTCATTTATGATGAATCATGACACTTCTACCTTTATGAACTTAGAGAGATCACATATATGTGCTAAATTCTGATTATTAAATGAGCACTCTGCTTAGTAACAGGAGGGAGCATTCAAGAATGCCAGAAGTGCTCATAAAATGTGAGCAAAAAATCTACTAAAAAACAATCCCGTGTGATCTGGTTTGCATTTTTCACATTTCTTTTTTCTTTTTAATTGTGTGGATTGAACAGCTTGTGAAGATGTCTCGTTGTTTGGAGCAAGATGGTGTTCTTTGACCTCATGGATCATTCTAAATTTCACTGTCTTGATCATCCATATTTCACCCAAAAGCACTTATGAAAATGCTAGTTTTTGGCCACTGAGCCTGAAGGCAAGGGTTTATATCCATTCAAAAGGTGGGAGCTTTATTTTGGTAAACATTGGTTGACAGTAAATACTCGTGATGAAAGAGCATCAAAGTTAGAATTTTATTTGGGGTTGTTGTTCCATTTTTCATCTTTCTTAGGAAAATTAAACACTTGTTATGATTAGTAGGCTATTAAGGGTGACTTTAGTGGAACTGTAAAGCACACTGAATAATGTAATCCTGACATTAAGAAGTGAGACTAACAGTAGATTTATCATCTTCCTTAGCGTTATCATTTTGGTAAGTTTATATTTATGTTTTGCTTCATCATTCTTTTCTTTCGACTTATCCATTACTTTAATTCTTCCTTTTATTTTTTTTCAAATCAGAACTGCTGATCCTGTTAGAATTTCCTTTACCCATATTTTTCTTTTCAAAACAAAAGGTGAGTGCAAACTATGTGTATCTTATTTCCATGGATCAGCTGCTTTCACTCCCACTATAGCAGGATAACCATTTGGTGCAGCTGTTTGGGCTAAATTTTTGTCATCATTATTCTGTTATAGAATTGCCACGTAATGCAGCTATTGTGCTTGTATGTTAGTGTTGTTATTCTGTAATAGAATTACCACTTGCTGCAGCTATGGGGCTAGTATGTTATTTTTGTTATTCTGTTATACAATATACGCTAGTGCAGCTACTGAGCTAGTATGTCATTGTTGTTATTCTGTTGTAGAATCTGCACTTAGTGCAGCTATTGGGCTACTATATATTGTTGTTAAGTCTTTTATAGAAGTGCCACTTAGTGCAGCTATTTGGGTAGTATGTTATTCTTGTTATTTTTTTTATTTATTTTTTTAATTTTTTCATGTAAGGTTGTATATTTGTTTATCTTTGTTTCGATGCAAGATTACTTACTATGCCATGCTGTGGACTCAACGAAAATGGATGCTTTGGAATTACTGATCAGTCCTATCTAGTATGCTTGTGGGTTATAGTAGCATGTCCACTAACCATTAGTGTTTTGCTTAAGAGTGACACAGTCGAGTTTAAACCTGACAATTTCATTTCCAGTGTTATGCACATGAGAAAATAACAAACTCAGCATGTTGTGGAAGAAGGAAAAAACCCAACGAAACCTTTTGTGGGATGAGATCCTTGGACCTTTCTGTTCAAAGAAGCCTTTCTGTTAGATTAGTTTACTAGAATAAGCTGTAAACTAAACTAATCTAACCCCTTTCAATATACTTTCGAGACTAGTGCTTGATGGAAATTAAGGGGCTGCTGGATGTAAGAGGCAATCTCAGTAGATTGGCATGCTTGTGCTACTCATTAGGCACTTGATTGGAGGAGCTTCATTTCTCCTGTACTCTTGCTCGAGTAACTGGGTCAGTCTGTACTCGGCACTTCCCTTGTTTGGTGAGATAGAATCTACTATTTATGTTTGGCTACTATAGGACGTTTTCTTGGCTACTGTAGGAATCTACCATTTCTCCTGACGATAGCAAGTCAATACGGCCTTCTTCATCATCAGCTCCTTGCAAATATTTCTAGTTGGCAAGTGACTGTCATTGCAAGATCAACATTTTTTCCTGCGGAGGCAATGGTTCAAAGAGGAAGAGCGGAAGAGTACCACAACACAGAGAGAGGACAGGTAAGCTAAAACATGCAAACAAATTTCCATTACTAATTCATCGTGATAAGTGAGAACCTTATCACTGATTCCTTGGTTAGGATTCGCATATTCGTGATGGCATGTTACTACGTTATGAAGGTTTCTGGTAGGGCTTTAATTGGGTCGGATTTAGACCAGACCCCCTTGATTTTGCTACATGGATCCATGTTAACCTGTAGTGTTCTCAAGCTCAGTGTTATGAAAATCAAACAGAACCAATCTACTTGATTTGGTTAAAGTCAAACTGAAACATGTCTCTGTTTGTATCTCAATCCACCCCTTTAATTGGGACCGGTGATATCACTTTGAAGGCTTAAATCTTAAGAAGTGAAAAAACATAATGATGAAAAGTAACACATTCTAGTTCTATCGAACCTGAATCAACCAGGCAACCACAACGGTGACTTCATGATCGATTTTTAGCTTCATTTATTGATGTACTTTCCAAGACTCTCTTTGAATGACGATCATCCTATGTGATATTGCAGAGCCTTATGTAAAATATTGGGTAGAACCAATCTTGTCCCTAGGCTTTGTCAGTGTTAAAGTTTCATCAGTTTGGCTAAAAATCTCAAACGATGCTAGCGATAACAGGCTTGTGTTCCAATAGGCTGGGAAATACAAGGCTTTTAGTAGTAGCCATTCTTGAGAATGCTTAGGATTCAAAAGTAAGATATTCACCATAAGATTACATACATAGAACGGTGATTCCATTGCTGTCTTGTTGTACATGTCCTGTCCTTTTTCTTCCATTCTATATGTGTCGTAGCAGGCAAAAGGGCTCACAATTCAACTTGCTGAGCCCGGATCCGCTGGCCAAATTGTAGCGTGGACGCCACTTAAGCCCCGCACGGGCGGATCCGTGTCCGGGCGGATCCATGTCTGGGCGCACCTTGATTCGCTTTGGCCATGCTGCAATTTGGCCAGTCGAATCCGGGCTCCGGGCTCCAACTTGCCTCTCTACTTGCCAAAATTTTTATTCGTGATCGTAAACAGAGGAATCTCCTCAAGTACACTTTCTAACCATATATTCTTCTTAATTCAACCTCGCATTATATGCTATAGGACTGTCATTCTACCCGGTAAGCAGGTTTGGGGTTTGGGCCGGGGTTTTGAAAAACCGAAGCTAACCCGACGTGTACAACGCTGAACCTGAACGGGTTTTAAAAACCTGCCCCAAACCCGACCCAATCCCTTATTTTGCAAACTCGACCTAATCAAAACCTGAATTTTTTTTGTGAAATACGACCCACTTGACCTACCCAAACCCGATTCATTTAAAATTGTTTTTTAAACAATTCAAAAAAATTTAAAATACGAAAAATAACAAAAAATAACAAAAAATAACAAAAAATATATAAAAATATATAAAAATTTGGGACTCTGAACCCAACTTTTTTGAGCCGGTTGGGTTACCCAAAAAAAACCCAACCCGGCGCCAACCCCTACACGTGAACTTGGGACATGCTACTACCTGACTAGTATTAATAGGAATGCTATTGAAAAAAATATTTTCTTCAATTTTAATGCACTAGTATTGTATCACTAGTTTGAGTGGTGATAAGTGTATCATTCTATTTTTCATTACATTTTTATCTTTTAATTTGTTTATTTATTTTAAATCCCCAGTTTAATGGTCTACCAAAACAAAGTCAGCTGTGGAGAAGTAAAATCATAGAAAATAAAATGGAATGAAAATAGTTAACCCCTTATTCTAACAATTATCTCTTAGATTAAATTCATATATTTTTTAATTAAATTTTCATATACGACAAAATTATTAAATAAAAAATTGTCAGTCCTATTATAATAATTAAGAAAGGACATATACCCAAATTCACTAAAATCTAATTTAATCCTTGCTAGATAACTAAATAATGGAAGACAAACATTTTTCAGTTAAAAAATAGCATGTGATTATATAAAATAATATAGATAGCATAAGATGGTATGATATAAGTGGGATCCCGAGCCAATTAAGAATTTTATAATTGAAGTTTTAAGTAATTTTTTTTGCCTGAGTGCAGATAAAGTAATAAAATAAAAAGAAGGGAGGTGGGATTGTTTAATTTAAGGCATTTTGTCGTTTAGGCCCTAGTTTTGAGCAAGGCCAACCAAAAGCAAATGAGGAGAGAGAGAGGGAGGGGAATGTGGTGGAAGGAAGCGGAGAAGGGAGGGGAGTGATGAGGGAGGAGAGGAGAGAGAGAGAGAGGAAGGGGGGCGCGTAAGCGTAATCATTGAGGTGGGGTTCCAACTGCTGGAGCAACCAAAAGAGGAGGGCGGGACCCGGGGTGAGGTAAAGACATTTGTGGGTTTTTGTGACTCTTGTTTTCACGAGAGGGGGAGGGAGAGAGAGGGGCAGAGGGGGGGAGGGGACCGACTGATATTTGTAAAGGGTATTGGGAGTTTTGCAACTTGTGAGAACGACGCTCTCTCCTTCGCCTTCCTTCGCCTGCTCTCTATATGGGGGAAGGGGAAATGAATTTTAGAAAGAAGAAAGAATTGAGATAAGACTCATTTACTGCTCTCAGGTGATTTTGATTATTGGGGATTCTGTTCCTTTTTTCTTTTTTTTGTTTGGCCACTTGGGCAGACTGGGTTCTGTGGGTTTCTAGTTTTCTTGTTTACCCTTAATTTTTGGTTGCGGTTCTTTTTTTTTTTTTTTTTTTTTTGGGTAATTTTCCATTTTGTGTTAAAATTTTTATTTTTTGGCGTTTGGGTTTTCGCCTAGGAAAGTGATGAATTGAATTTGGTAGTTTGGGGTTCTAATGGATCTCTATCCCTGTCTCTCTCTTAGGTTGCTGCGGATTCTGCTGGTGAGATATCTGGGGTATTTGTTCGCACAATTTTGATTGCCAGTTTTGGGTTTGGAACTTTGGAGTGCACGCTACAATCGAGTTCCTTCCGAAGGAATGGTCGAGAAAGTTACTAAAGAAATCTGTTGGGTTTGCAGGGTTTCAGTTGTACAGAGTCTACAGACAGACAGTCGTGATCATCTGAGAAGAGAAAACAAAAAGGTCATCTTTTGCTAAAAAATCTACATTTTCCCCCCCATATTCAAGAGTTCGCTCTTGATCATTTCAACCTTTGGTGGACGGGTCGTCGTTGCCCCGGATCTTTTGTTTGACGAATTGCTTTAATCTGGCGTTGCTTCCGTTGTTTTCTCAATTAAACCGACCTGCTCGTGGAATCGGGTACTTTTTAGGTTCATCCGTTGAGTTCCGTTCTTTTTCTACTGAAAGCTAGATGTCAAATTGTATATGAGGGAAAATCGAGTTTTGGTTGTTGAAGACAAGTGAGTTTTGCGATCGCAAGATCAGTTTCGCAAATCAGCGGTTAATATTTTGGTAACTTTTTGATATGGAAGACGACATGATGTCGGTGAACGAGAACCATTTGGGGGATCACCCATGTTCAGAGATGGAAATGGATGAGGGTTTAACCGGTACTTCTAAAGGTGCTGAAGAAAATTTTACTTCCGAGAAAGGTGAAGCTAGTAATGTAGTTTTTTCTAGGGAATCCCCACTGCTTACCCAGGACCCAAGAATCTCCGGAGCATGTGGTTGTGCGGCCAAGAAGCTAAAATCGAGAATGTCGGCTTCAGAACTTGAGTCCCGTAAAAGAGATAAACATGGGCAGGAGCGAAAGCTTAGTCGTCAGGACAGAATAGAGTTGGGTCGGATGTTTCAAGGTGCCGTGAGTTCTCACAACTGGGAAGTTGCTGAGAGTTTAATTTCTCTAGCAGATCCGCAAACACTTAATGATGCTCTATGTATAGCTTTGGATTCAATCTGGTTCCTTAGAAATCAGCATGAATTGCATGGAATCAATGGCTTGATTAGGAAAATAATTTCCAATGGTGCTTATGATTTTACAAGAGCTGCTCTTAGGACTTCATTTCTTGCTTCCTGTGTTTCTGCCTGCCAGAGTCGGACAATGAGTTTAGCCGATACTGTGACTGTTATGGCTCATAGGTAACTACTCTAGGCCTAATGTGTATTTTTATTTGACTTTCAGAATTATTGGAGCTGTGATACTTAAGAAATAACTGCTTCTTTTTGTTAAATTAGGTGTGAAATGACACTAACTTGTCTCAACCTTAGACATAATTGTGCTGATTTTGTACAAGGAACTTCCAAAAGGACCTAATTTATGACAGGCATCTTTTACTTTAATTAGGCACGCCCTACATTTCTGTTTCATATTAATGAGATGATGATATATCAGGAAGTTCAACTGATCTCTCAAAAAGAAAGAAAGGAAGTTCCTCCGGTAATTGCTTATAGTTGGTCTGAGTTTGTTCATTCATCTTAGCTGCCGTTGTAAAGGAGCTAATTACTCTCCTGTTTTCGCTACCAGAAATACAGTTCTTCTTTTCATTGTGATTGTGAAATTTATTAGTGTATGGGAATCAATTTTCATATTATTGTTGACCTTTTTAACAGATTTCTGTATGTTATATTGTTCATTCTCTTATCCCTTTGCATGTTTTCTTTGTCACTCTCTTCCAACTCGTCATGCACAGAATTTACTGCTTCACGGGAACTTGAGCAGTAGCTCAGTGGTCCCATAAGGAGTTATACTGTGAGAGGTCTTGGGTTCGGATCCTCACAGCTCCTATTTGCCATTTCAAAAAAATAATTACTGCTTCACACCACTAAACCTTTTCTGTGTGGCAATGTGGTCAAACTTGTTGGTTTCTTGAGAGACTGGTTTTACGCCCGAAGGCCCTGCTTAAATTTGGTTTATACATAATGATTTGTGGAAATAACCGATCCTTGTTGAGGACTTCTTAGAGCAACGAGTGTAAGATGAGGTTGTTTGGCCTAAATAAAAGAACTTCTGTGGCTTGAACCTGCTGTTCTTGATGGTTGTAGGATTTGATTTTGTTTTATGAGAAATGCTTATGTTTCTATGCGTGGATGGTGAAATTTTGGCTGTATGCAATATACTTTGCTGTCTTTTTTTTAATCGTGTGGTTGGTAAATTCAGATTGATGAGGGTGACTAATATTTCCAATTTATTATGGTTATTTTTACTAGGTTGCATGAACGCCTTCAGGAATGTAATGGTGATGAGGTTTTAAAAGTGGAAGCCGGGGCTAAGGTTCAAAAGTTCACAGAATGGGCTCTTAAATGCATTAGCTTCCACACTCGCAGCCAGGGAAATCGGAATAGAGTGGGTCAAAGTTCAGCTGTAGAGATTCAACTCCAGCTGTCAGCATTTAAATCATTTCTTGATCTTGCTGGAAATCAGCTTACAGGAAAAGATTTCACGGAGGCATTTGATGCTGCTTGCTTTCCTTTGACTCTTTTTTCTAGTTCATTTGATCCTGGCTGGGCTTCTGGAATTTCTGCAACTGCCATTCAAGGATTACTTGGTATGTTGGTTGAAGGAGGGGCTGATAATGTTAATCAATGCTTTCTTGAAGCGTCACGTTTTGGAAGTACGGAACTCGTGCGAATCTTGTTGCAGGTAAGATGATATTTTGCTATAAGTATGGATAATAGCGGGAAATCTCAATTAAATGAGCATTAAAGCAAAAAAAGTCATTAAAGACAACGTAGACTTGAAACTAAATGACCAATGACAATATTTATGTTCAACCTGTGGTACTGTCATGATTGAGAGTTGGAGATTTCATCCTAGATTGATACTGTATAGATCATGGTTGATGGTTTGGATCTTGTTATTGCAAGGTATAGATGTGGTAAACCCAAATCTGTACAAGTGTTGTGACACATGACCTCCTTTTCAAAGTGAACTGTTACCATTGCAAAATGGCGTCTTTACAAGTACCATCAAGTCATCAATGAGATGACATGTGGTGTTTCCTCCTTTGTGTGAAAAGGGTTAAGGAGAAAAGGAAGTTCGAGAAAATCAGGAGTGAGAGAGAAAGGGCGTTGGTTCAACTACCTCACTCACCAGATGCATTTAGAACTCTTTTATAGAGTGAACTTGGGCAGTAGCTCAGTAGTTACATGGGAGTTATAGCTGTGGGAGGTCTTGGATTCAAGTCTCCACAATAGCATAGGAGTTTATTGAAGTTTGTGTTTGGGAGTTTGTATTTGCCAGTCCAAAAAAAACTGTCATAGAAAAACGCACATATATTAGCACTTTTAGTTACTCTATATCCCTCAAAAATACCCAAAACTTTAGAAGGATTTGCTTGCAACAAGCAATACTCCTGCTTCAACTTTGCTCGAATTCTTGAGTGTCATACTTTATATTAGTTTAAAGCTTCCTTTACAGGTGCTAGGAACAAGTTAACTGAAGAAGGTCAAGATGGATTATTCATAATGACTTGTCGACAAATTTTGAACTGTACTGCTCTTTCCTCTAGGATGCTGAAACACTTCACTTTAAATGCTGCATAATACTGTGAAAAGATGGCTCTCTTAGCCAGCTAAATAATATTCTTGAAATGATGCACTTTTGATGAGACCTTCATTGGTTTCCATTGCTTTGATTACTTCTCTTCATTGTTTTAAAAACCGAACCGGCCATCCAACCGGCACTATGTCCGGTTTTGGTTGAACCTGGTTAGACTGGGTTGGACCGTTGAATATTATACACCATACTTTACATATATTTAATATTTCTATGAGAAAAAAAGGTAAAAATAATGTTGCTTACAGTGAACTGGGTTGGGTCAATAAGAACTGGACTGGCCTCCGATTCTGGTTCAACTGGGTCAGACTTGCTGGTTCTGTTCAGTTTTTAAAACACTGCTTCTCTTATCATATTGATTTGCAGGATTAAATTATTTGTTTGCTTCTTTCTTGGGGGAGGATGCTTCAAATATTATCTTCGAAAGGACTTACATTGATTTTTATTAATAATGTCGTGATGTTATTTCTGTCAAAGAAAGTATAATGCTATTTGATGTGGTCAGGTGTAAGAGATGGATGATTTTGGTATTGTTTCCAAAAATTAAAACCAGTAGTCTTTGTTAATCCTTTTGGATGGCACAAACCAAAACGCTGTTTGAGCAATTGTGGGCCTTTTCCCCCTTCTTCGTAGATCACCTACCTCTTTGAGTTTTTAATCTGAAAGTGTGGATCTCTGGAAGTCAGTGCTTTCTGTTTTGCATCAATGGCTATTTTAGCTTGTGAATCATGATAGATGAGCAAATTCTCCTGCATCTCTTCTATAATGGGCATTTCTCGTTCTCTTAATTGTTGCCACTGCTTTTTGGCTGAATTGAGTACCTGCATTTAGAGAGGTTTTCTGATGGTCATCCGATTTTAAAGATAACTTTTGTATTCAGTATGGAATTCTTTTTTTTTTTTTTTTTTTTTTTTTTAAGGAAGGTGAATACATTTTACTCCCAATTATAAGTTTTACTCCCAATGCTACTGTGGAGACCCGAACCCAAGACCTCCCGCAGCAATAATTCCCATGGGACCACTGAGCTAATGCCCAAGATCCGTATGGAATTCATTTATTTGCTGAGCTCTTTTCTCCATATTGAGGAGTCCAGAAGAAATTGGAAAAACATTTGTTTTCAAAATAGTGTTCCATGTCAAAGAATTCACCCTCATATTTTCTTCTGTTCATTAAACATCACATTACCGTTTCACTGGGGATTGTGAATCTGGGGAAAGGAAAAACAGAAGCGAGATTACTATCCCATTAGCTGCACACATGTTATCAAAATAACTAGGCATAGTTCTCAGTAAGAGTCAATCTGCAGTTTATTCCTAGTTGACACTGGTGTGTCATTTATTACAGCTGTATGCTCTAGCTAGGATTATAGACTGTCTGGTTGATAAATTTTTTTTGATAATTTTATGGTTTCATTGTTCACCTTCTTCCATTTGCCTGTTAAAAGTTCTTTTGCTTTCATTTTGAGACATTGATGTTCCTTTTGGTAAGCTTTTTCAGCTTCACCTTCTTTAAATTTTATTATGATTTTTACCCTAGCCTTTTCTTTCTAAGATGACTTGTTGATTTTGTCTAGCGGTATCCCTCTCAGGTAGTTTGATCTTCACCTTTGCATACTCTCGTGAGTCTTCTGCATAGACTACTTTGTCATTTTGTTACCAAAATTTCCATGTCTTAACGTCTATAGTGACATTTCTGAGATGTTTCAATCTGCTCCTTGTCATATGTAAAATTACATGAATGTCAAGGGGACCTGTGTACATCCGGTAATTCAGCTTTGCTGCCAAACTTTAATTCTTGTATGCTTTGCAAAGTCAGTTATACCAGAAAAGCTCAAATCCAACTAGTGATTTGAAAGGTGGTTATTTGTTGAGATTGCCAGTTTTTTCTTTGATGCGACTGTACCCTGTATTTCAAAGTTTGCCTTGAGCATGATGGGCTTCAGTTTCGTGCTTGTGGCTGCACTGATGTTTTCTGTTTCTTTTCAGATTGCTCAAAGGAACAGCTTAGATGTGGATGTGGACCTCGCTTTGGGCTTTGCTTCTCACTATGGGAAGATTAGGACAATGGAGTGCCTGGTCGAAGAAGGTAATGCCATTGCATTCCTTGGGCCACTTATGAGAGCTGCTGAAAGGGGATGCATGGAGGTTGTCCAGTGGTTTGTGGGGCGAGGATGCCGGGACATGGAGCTATGTCTTGCCCCTACGGCAGCTACCTCGAGGAGCCAAGTTGGAATTGCAGCCTACCTTCTCCCCCATGTTCCCCAGCATGTCCTGGCTGCTTTAAGCATAGAAATCCTGAAAGCTGCTGGAGAACGGAGTGGACGGTCTCTTGAGGGGGTGCACTTCCTCCTGCGTTCTGACTTCCTGGGTGATGCTGCCGCCACATATGCAGTGGCTGATAGTATTGCAAGGTCAGAAGATGAAGGTGTAGCCCCAGAGCTCCGAGCTTTTCTGCTAGAGCATTGGTCAGAAGCCGCGTTTGCCGAGGGTCTGAAGCATGGGGAGGACCACTATGTGAATATAACAAGGATTCTAAGACGGGGCAGGTCACCCATCTGCTTGCGAGACTTGCCGGTGCCCCTCTTGGCCGCTATAGCATACTTGCCTCTGTACAGGGAGTGCGTGAAGACGAGTGGAAGATTGCTTCCCCAACGTCTCCGAGGGCAGCTTGTGGAAGCAGCAAGGAGACTGGGGGGTGGTCCGCTCGGTGAGGCGAATCAGGGGCGTGAGCTCCTCGCTGTTTTGGAACACCAGATTCCCCCATTTTTGGTCCAGCCTCGGAGCAGTGTTGCTTAGAAGAAGAAAATCATCCCATTTCTATCAAGTTTTTTTCAGAATGTTTGGTACGAGTTTGGGGAGAGAGAGAGAGAGAGATTAAGCGCTGAAGCGATTTCACTTTCTTGCTCTGGGAGAGTACACCGATTGTCAGTGTCCTCGATGCTGATCTTAAATGGGTATGTTATCTTATTCCCATGTATGTAGTCTGTAATTACTGGTGAAGAAAATGAAATGGGCGGAAACACGAGAGAGTGCCCTCCTAAGCGTATCAGCAACATAATCCATATTCCCATCGTCGTCTCTGAAGCATCCATCTGAAAGAGAAGAATCATATACATCAATACTGCAGTGCAGCTCTACTTTCTTATCCAATCTCCTAGCACTTGGTTTTGCTGGGTGGGAGGTGTTGCTCATCCCCCCTGCAACCCTCTAGAGGGGGGAAGAATTATAACAGAGTAATCCAAAATCGTTGAACTGCTAGATTCACTTCTTCCTTGTCCAAAACGTCGATCTACTATGAAACACTCGATTTAATGTCCCTCTTCCAAATTCCTTCCGAACCTCCACCGTCTTCTCAGAATCACTGTCCCATTTTTTAACATATAAAAGCATTGCATAGAGTTTACTATTATTTTTAGCTTATTAGTTAAATTATTGGAATTCTTAACCTTTTCTTCACATATATTTCTAATTTATAAAAAAAGAAAATTAATTACGTTTTGGGTTAATAGAACATGTTACATTTTACAATAAACACCGCCATTATGTGCAATGCTTATATACTAATTTATCTATATTATTAACACATAAGGTAATAATCTAACATTTTTCATTTGAGTAAAATAAGGGGATAATTTTTAATATTCTCTTCTCCAAAAAATTCATTTCATGTAATGTGCAAATATTTACAAATTTAATCTATGTATGGATACTTTTGGATTTTCGTTGAAACTAAAGCATATATTTGTTTTTCTTTAATTGTTTTACATTACTGCTGTTTGTTTATTGATTTAGTTTAACTACATACTAATTTATGTTTGTTTAAACGTAGCAAAAAAAAACTCCTATACGTGGTTTATAGGGGCAGCTTAAGAGTTGGGTTTCCCATGATGCTAGCATTCATTTCGATCTGAGGCTTTAAAAGCTTTCAAACACCAAACAACTCTTCTTTAAAAGTTACTTATCCCGAAATGGAGCCACCCACCCAGAGCTTAGCTTATTCTTCAGCCTTCACTCTTAGAGTCTTTACTGCTGAGGTTTTGTTGCTGTAACGTGTTATCTTGTCCAAGTGTTCAGTGATTTTCACGAGACAGATTCGATGCTCTACAAACCCAACAGGGGCTGTATTTGGTAAGATTTCCTTTAATGGGAAGGAGTCTACAAGAGGTTTCCTCAACCAAGGAAAAAGTTATAGTTCCAGGGTCAGAGATAAAAAAAGGTTTTGGGGGTTGTGGGGGGACCCTGGGTTGGTGGAGACTGTCCATTGTACTCTTCTACAGTGATGCTCATACGAATTCCTTATTCCAAGGCAACTCTGAAACCTCTTTTCAGAGTGATGACAACAACTGAGCCACTCCTTCTCTTCTTCCTTGAACTCCCCAGAAAGCTTCCAACAGGCCTTGGCCCCTTGATCGTTGCTTCTTGTTTGGTACTGCCTGTTGGAAATGGATGGTGGGTCTGGATTAAAATCATGGAAAAGAAGACATTTCAGCAGTTGAAACAACTCCAGCATCCTGCTCTTCTGGGTTTGCTTCAATCTTCTGCGTGGGGTTCTGTGGGATGATAATATCATCTCTCAAACTGATTTGAACTCAAAGAACAAGAAGAGCAAGTGTGACAAGTGTAGATGGATTTTCTGGTATCAGCAGTGAGTCGTGGCATTAACACAAAGATCATACAAACAAAAAAATGGAACCACAATCAATGAATTGTGTTTCTTTCTTTCCCTCAGCCAAAAAAGAAAAACAAAGAAAGAAAGTAAGAACAAAAAGAGAAGAGAAAACCCTCTGCTTATCTTTGGGGGTGGGGGGGGGGGGGACATATACGAGGAAGCAACGTCTCGAACATCCGAAGGCATGAAAGCGAGGACGAGGAGCACCACCAGAATGCCGATGGGGAGGAGCAGCAGCATGAAGGGTGGGGGCGGCAATGGGGGCAGAATTACAGGGAGGATGAGCAGAGAAGCCGTCAAGCAGACCAGGACGAACAAGGACTCTACACTGAAGTAACTCAACGAGAAGGGTTTCCGCCTGTTCGCCTGTGAAACGGGTCTGGTGTAGTCTCTGATCTTCCCCTCCACGGAACCTCTCCTCCTCACCCCACTTTCCATCACACCAGAACAATCAGCCTTTTGGTGAATGAGATCGAAAGAAACACTCAGCTCTACATCCGGGAAAGCAAAACTCATTTAATTTGAATCTTCTCTGAACCGACCGGATAAGGCTCCCAAATCTTAGTCCAAAGTTGTTTGAGACTGATTGTTTATCTCCTTCACCACAATGGCGCGGATTTTTTGACTGCACAGCAACCTGAATAGCTTTGCAATTAATCTCAAATGTCTTCTTCTTCTTTTTCTGCTGCTGCTGTTGTACTGGGAATTCGCGAATCACCAGGATGGGCAGGAAGATCAAACTTTGGAACTCACAATAATCGGAACGATTCCTCCTCTTCGCAGAAACAAAATGTGGGCGGAAAAATGTCAGTTCGAAGCTGTGGACTACCTCGATATTCCCGATTACCACTCAAAAACTCGGTTTTACGAATGTACAAGAAGGAAATGTAGGATGGGCTCAGCAGGTTTGATGGAGAGTCTCAGCGAACCGAAATTCTGCGCTAGTTTGGTGGCGAGTACGAGTTTCCTCCTTTCGGTTCTCCCCGAAGAGATTTCCAAAGCAGCTGGGCACGAAAAATGGAATCTTGGATGCTGCAAAATTGAAGTGAACGAAAATGTCAAATCGAACGGGCAAATGAGACACTAACGAAACCGAAAACGAAATCGCGCAGTAACGAAAATCTGGAGAAGAAGTGTTTCTGCCATTCGCACTGCAATGAAAGATCCGAAGAAAGAGAGGGGAAAATGCAGAAACGCGAAGTACCAGGCAAAAAAGGGAGAGCTTTGAGAGCGAGAACAGAAGAGAAAACTGAAAATCCCTACAATCGATGCAGATAAACTTCAGGGAGCGCTGCGGAAACCTAAAAAAGAGAGATATCGACATCGCGGCGATCTCGACAGCGACATTAGCGTCGGAATGAGAATTTCCGGATCGCACAGTCAAAAAGGGGAAATCCCCATCCCATTGCAAGAAATCCGACACTAAATAAAACAAATTTTCTTAAAGGTGATGACCAATGGGGTTCGTGAAATTGATACAAAGGTCTGATCAGCCGTCGCAAATCGACAAAAGAAACGCCATTTCGAGAAAATTTGTGCAGTTTCATTTAAGATATCAAAACCCTGCGACGAAGACGATACTGAAGATTGATCGACAGAAAAGGGGGAAATTTCGATAAAACGATCGTTCCGGTCGGTGATCGTGTTTCTGTTTGAGCAGAAAACAGGGGGGAAGAAAAAGAGAGAGAAAGAGAAAGAGAGGGAGCGACCATTCCGATTCTCGTTTCAATGAAGCCGTGTCTGAATCAAGAAAAAGGGGAAACCATCGTACATGAGATTAAGACAAAAGGGGGTTGGCGATCGCAGCCGAAAACGAAAACATCCACAGAGGCCTCGTTCCGAGTCGAAGTCCCAAGCTCCGGCCAGTATCATATATCAAAAACCAAATATCAAATATCAAGAGAGAGAGAGAGAGAGAGAGGAAAAGCGGGGAAGAAAGAATCGGAGAGACGAACAGAACAGAGAGGCAGAAACGCGCAAAAAGCAATCGATCTCCTCTTCCGAGAAGAACAAAATAAAGAAAGCAACAAACAATACTAAGGATGATGACGGGAGAAAACTCAGTACCTGTGATGGTGATGTAGAGCTTGTTATCTATCTATCGTCTTCCAAACAAATTTTTGATTTTTTAGAGAAAAAGACGGAGGGAAAAAGAAGTGCTCTTGTTTATGTTAAACCAGAAAGAAGAAGGAGAGGAAGATGATGAAGAAAGGGTTGGATGATCAACGGAGGGGGAAGAACGGAGGCGAGTAGCGGTATAAAAGAAGAGAAGAGAGAGAAAGAGAACCAGAGAAGAGAAAAAAAAAACTGCAGTTTGGGATGGATTCAGTGTACTCAATCCAAGTGGGGCGCCTTCCATGCAAGTGGAGAGGGGCTGAAAAAAGGGGTGTGCATGTTAAGGTTCCTCACCCCTGGACGCCTTTTTTTTCAACCCTTTGTCTCTTTCTTCTCTCTCCCCCTCAACCCCAACCCTTTCACTCTCTACCTATTTCCTTCTCTCTCTCTTACTCTTTTCTCCCACTTACTCTTTTCTCCCACTTACTCTTTTCTCCCTCTTACTCTTTTCTCCCTCTTACTCTTTTCTCCCTCTTACTCTTTTCTCCCTCTTACTCTTTTCTCCCTCTTACTCTCTCTCTCTACCTATTTCTCTCTCTTTCTCTATCCCTACATATTTCTCTCTTTCTCTCTCTCTCTACATATTTTCTTTCTCTCTCTTTCTCGACGAGGTTTCTTTTTCTCTCTCTTTCCTCTCCTTTATCTCTCGAGGTCTTCGATATCTGTACTCCTCTTTCTCTCTTTCTTTTTCTTTTAATAATATCGATCTTTTCGTCTAATATGCTCGTCGCGGTATCGTATCCTCTTTCTCTCGCGGTCTTTGAGCAATAATAATCTTTTTCGTAATATCTAATACTTTCTCGATTTCGATCTTTATGTCGTCGGTGGCTAACGTGGCGGTTTCGATCGAGGTTTCGAATATGAATAATATCGCTTTCTTCGATCGATATCTGGCGTAATATGTCTTTTCCTTTCGATCTTTAATCTTTTATCTATCCTCCTCTTTCTCTATTAATGCTGTACCTTTCTCTCTCTCTATCTATGCCTCTCTTTCTCTTTTATCTATGAGTTTGAAGAGATGGGTCTGTCCCCTATCCTCTCTCCTTTCTCTCCACTTTCTCTCTCTATCTATGCCTCTCTCTTTCTCTCTCTACCCAGAAAAGTTGCTCAAGTTAGTTGAGTTTGAAGAGATGGGTCTGTCCCCTACCCTCCCTTCTCTCTCCACTACACTACTACGGTACTACCACACCACACTTACCCCCCCCCTCCTTTTTAAGTTTGTTGACATCCCATACTCATGTACATCCACATTTCATTCCACTGTAACATTACCACAAACATCAAAAGCTTTTCCCCTAATTTCCCCTGTACTATTTGTCCCAGACATAGACACCCATTTTCTCCTTGTTGTTACACTCTCAAATAATTGACCAGATGGCCTGAGATCCCATCTCTTCACATTGAATTTGATGTTTCCAATGTTTGTTCTGCTTCTGGGGTGAAACACAGAGAGAGAGAGAGAGAGAGAAAGAAACAACTGAAACAGAGTGTGTGGATCAATTGTAATTCGTGTCTCTGTTACTGAGATGGATGAAAACTGACATGGGTCTCTCTCCTTGTCACCAAAATCATCAACCTCCCAAACAAAATGAATCTCAGTCTCCACAATTCAAGAAAAAAGAGATAAAAAGAAAAGAGAGAGAGAGAGAGAGAGAGAGAGAGAGAGAGGGAATTCAATTGAATTGGGCCCTTTCATCAGCTCCATCTGCAAGCATTGCTGTTTTTATGCAAGGGGATGACCCTCAAGACACAGAGCACATGCAATGTGACAGTTAGAGCCGTTACTCCAGTTCATCGCCCACATGTAGAACAATCTACAGATATGGGGCTAAGGGTCCTTGCCAGTTCATCATCTCCTTCTCCTTAAAATAAGCTTTCTTAAACGCTTTTAGCTCAGTACTGATGGAGTGAGTTCCAGAACAATTAAACAAATGGAAGCTGCCTTACCCACTTGCCCTGTTCCAACCCCGGATTCGTAATCCGAGGCCTCTCCTTGAGGAAATGTCAGAAAAATCTTCAGCTTCAATCTTTCTAGCCTTACATTGTATATTCTAATAATCTGTACAGATATAGCATGGAGCTTTTCTTCCATTTAAGGCTTTAATCTAATCTAATCCCCTGTCAGTCACACCACACGCCCTCCAGCAACAAAACCATATTAATTTAGATGTTCCTTCCCGGAGAAAACGTCCCCCCACCCCCCCTCCTCATCAACCAGGAATTATAAAATACTCAAATCTCTCAATTACTTTACTGTAGTATCCCTTTTACCTGTATTCATTGACATTGCTGTTGCCTGCTGTTCATCAAGCTGTAGCATTAACTTTCTTGATTTTGGTTCATGGTGTACAACATAGAAAATACAGAATTTGAAAGCTGTGACCGATCATCATCAACTTGTAGGTACCTTTTTCCTGAAATGGGTTCAACTTCCATAAATGATCCGACTTCTTCTGATTCGGCCTTTAGATGTGCTCACTCAAATGTTATATTTAAGACTCTAATTTAATAATTTGACTTAGACTAGTATTTTGACCTGAAATGTAATGTACTTTGGCTCTAATTTTAATATTTAAACTCAAAATATGGTATTTTTGCACTGTGATATATCGCAATCTGTTTGGCAACACTACTGGAGCTCCACAGCGCCACGGCACCGGCTGATCTGAAACCCCATTTAACATGAGGAGCCAAATCTATCAATGGTAAAAGAAAGAGTTTGAATTGGTTTCTTCTTCCTTGGACTGGGCAAGGGGGAATGTAAAAAGAGCCCCTACCCAATACAGTCTCAAGTTCCCTTTGTTTGATTCTTCTCCCCAGTTCCATCCAAGGAATAATAAGCAATGGAAATTCAGGAACACATCTTGGAAGAGAAAAATATGATTTGAACCAGGGACAGGCACTATCCAGTGTATCCAACTGTTTCTTTTCTTCTCAAGTTGATGAAGTTTTTTTTTTTTTTTTTTTTTCATATAGAGAGAGTGAGAGACCATCCATTGCATTTAGAACTGGGATTGGCTTCAATTGGCATCAGTGGTTTCCAAAAAGGTGTTTTGAATCTGTGGGTGGTCAGTGGTCAATTACCCAAATGAGTTTGCAGAGAGGTTTATAAATCTGTGGGTGGTGGTAGTGGTCAGATGTGTCTCAAGATGGCAAGCAAGTGTCATTTATTGGCTGAGACTTTGAAAGCTTCCAAAGAGAAAAATAAAGGCTAAGATTGGTGCAAAAAGGTCACAAAATGAAAATTGTAAATGGTGTGAGGATAATTGTGTCTAAAATAAGTAAAGAAGGTGACATAAAGGAAGGCAGAACTTGACAAGAGGGAAGGGAGCATGAATAGAAAAATCAAAAGAGAACTCTAAGGGGAGCCCTATTTGCTTCTTCCTTGCTCCACCACTGTCGGCCCCTGATATGTTGAAAACAAGGATTGTGCTTAAAGGTGTGTACAGCCAATACGGGTAAGTGACACTTATTAACATCACAAAACTTATAGCAATGCTTTTTAAATGTTGATATGGAATTAAGTGATGCTTGTTAGTGTCGCTATTGGTTGATCATACACACTCTACACTTTCGTTGACTGCGTATCCCTGACTCAACCCTTAGGGGTCGGCACGAGTCGCACGAGTCACATGAGTCAAGTTTGGGTCGGGTTTTTGAAAACTAAACCAAAACCTGACCTGACTTATATAACCCGAAGCCCAGACCTACAAAAAACTTAAACGGGTTTTAAAATCCCAACTCGACTAAACCCGATTATTTAGAGTTTAGACTAAATTTTTGTAATAACCCAAAAAATTAAATTAAATTTTGAATGCAGTGTTTAAAAACCGAACCGGTCATCACACCAGCAATATGTCCGGTTTTGGTCAAACCTAGTAGGACCGGGTTGGACCAATGGTTCAACCATTGGATATTATACTCTATATTTTATATATATTTAATATTTTTATAAGAAAAAAGACAAAAATAATGCTGATTAGAGTAAACCGGGCCGAGTCAATAAGAACCGGATTGGCTTTCAATTCGGGTTCAACCGGGTGCCAGTTCGGTTCGGTTTTTTAAAACACTGTTTGAATGTGTTTCTCTCCATAGGAGTTAGTGAGTACTGAACTTCATTGAAGTTTTGTCTCAGGAGTTTGTATTAGCCATTTAAAAAAAACCATTAAGATATACTTGTTAGTAAAACGTAGTAGTAACAATGTAGTTTAATGATCATGCTGTCTATAATCGATGAATTTTCCTTAATAAGGTTGTATTTAAAACTTACCCTTTTATATTCTTTGCATTCTCTATTTTCATGTCATTTCCTCATATAATCAACCTCCTGCTATCATTATGTTCCCCACTATAATAGCATTATCAAAAGAACAAGTACAAGAAGCTATATAATGTTGATTGAATTATTACCCAATTCCAATGCAAATAAGTGGCCATACTCATGTATGTATAAAGATCAGTTTGACTTGTATTTTTAACTGTAGACCGGTCAACAAAAATTAAAATCAAAACCTTTGATCGAGAAACTAAAATGGATTTAAGGGTCAGAATTAGATAAAGCAGCCATGATTATAAATCTGACCAAATGTTCAATTTGAAGCCTTGTTCGGCTCACCAGTCATGATATTGGACGTGCTCTGTTTTTCTTTCAAGAAAAGGAAAAGAGGTGGCGGAAGAAGTAAGAAAGAACAGGGAATGGGCGACCAAATGTGAGGTCTGAAGACTCTTCAGAGTCTGAATCTCTGAGCTGTGATTAATGCCAGAGAGGGGGCAGGGAAAGAGATTCCCATTCTTTTCATGTGAAGATCGTTTCTTGAAATGAAGACAAAGATTGTTTTGATGAGGAAATATGGGCGACGACATTAATGAATGAGAGTGAATGAAAGTTGCAGAGGTTTATAATTATGTCAGGTATGGGTATGGTAAATCCAGTAAGAAAGAGTGGAGTGTGGAGAAGAAGATGATACGGTTCCTTGAACCTTCCCAACTCTGCAACTGCAATCCTCGCTGTTATCTGTTAAAATACCCCAATGAAATCGAGACCTCATTATTGAGAAAACATCCTTGCGTGACAACAAAGTTGAACTTTTCTTTCCCCTCTCTCATGGAGCATCCCCACCTAACTTCTCCTTCATCTTCTCTAATGAAAAAAAATCTCTAAAAGTTCATGGAGGTAGACGCAGAGAGACAGAGAGAGCGTTTCAGTGGGGAATCACCGAATCAGTACTCTTCACTCTTCCGTCCAATGGGAATTTGTTCCTATTTGTATAATCGCATTCCCCAAGAAGATCAAACGACCTGTCTGAGAATAACCAGGCGAAGAACCCACCAAGAACGTCGTTCCCAGATAAAAAATCATCCTTTCTGATAATTAATTGGTTCAAATCCCGTTCCTCTCTTTTGGGATTTTTTTTATTTTTTTTTTCCTCGAATTGATCAGGGGAAGGCAACCCATAACTAGAATTCACACGATCTCGAGAGATTGTGGGCAGAAAAACCAAAAGATCATGGGCAGATTCCGTTCCGCAAACTCCAAAGCTCTGTGTCTGCAATTTTTTTTTTTTTTTTTTTTTTCTTTTCTTCACCTGTCAGTCCCCCCTTCCCAGGTAGATTGATTTCTTCCCCACCCAAAACGGCGGTAAATCTCAAGAGGCAATAAGAATGGACCAGAATCTCGATCCATAATCTTTTCTCTCTTACGGATAAACGCAAAAGGACAAAGAAGGCGGAATAGTTAATCCGAAGTGTATCCGTTGCAAATCATGCACAGATGAGGAATGTTAGTTGTTTATACATACCTTGATACGGGTTGTTACAGAATCGACGTGGGAATTTGGAAAAACCGAAGAAAGAGATTGCGAAAATTTGTCCGTTCTTGTGGGTCGGAACTCGGAATCGATCGAGATGCATGCATGTCTTCCCCCAATAAAGGAGCAGACTCTCGAGTTCAAAGAGAGGATCGTTACATTGAAATCTGTATTTGAAAGCGGGCGGTAGCTCCGTCCGGAATTCAACCTGGGGCTGCATTAACACCAAGCACGATTAAATTAAGGGTGTTTGAAAAAAAAAAAAAAGAGTACGGATTTGAGGGCCTCGTCGGGTCAATCCGACCTAACAATCGTACGCGTTCTTCGCTTTCGATCGGAATTCAAACTTCGAGCAGGAGTTTTGCGGAAAAGCGATCTTTCTTTCTTGGGTTTTCGAGTGTGTGTGTGTGTTGCAGTCTTACAGAATGATGACGGGGTTGTTTGTGCTAGCCTACGATGGTGGCGCTGACGCTGCCGTCTTTACGGAACTCTCTTCGCAAATTTGAAGGAAGGCAACAATGGCGGTAAGAAACTCGGGGGACTTCTATGTCCGGGGCGGCTGTAGGAGGTGTTAATTTTACCCGATTATTCGTGTTATCGAATAATAAATGAAATCATATTAAGAAAGATATATTAGTTATTTTTTATATATTTTTAGTAATTTCTTATGATATAACTTTTCTCAAAAATTATTGTGTAAGTTATTTTATTTTGTTAAATTATGTAATATTCTTCCAATCGATAATTTTTCTCTTTTTTAAATATTATTATTCTTAAACTTATATATAAATTATTTATATTTCATTACTTTGTACTTTTATAAAAATTTTCGTAAACTTTTTTATGGAAATTTAAGGAATTTTAAAGATTTTGTTCTTCAATAGTTATATACAATTGTAATCTCGTATGATGATCAAGTACAGCTACATCGTGATTTTTCAGAGATTAAGTTAAAAGTGGTGGGTTAGGACGGGAAGCCCATTGATTAAATGTAGCTACAATTGTTATAGTCATACATCGTCTGTTGATTAAGCCTTTTTGTCTTACTTAACCCCTCAACAGCATGACACGGAAAAACGATCACTTAGGTTACGGCTGTTCGTCAAGGTTGAAGCTGAAGAAATCCATGAGATATGCAATACAGTTCGTGTAAATTACGGTTTTCTGTTGTTCTGTATGTATCAGACGAGACGTGCAATACAATTGATTTAGTGACACCCAATTGACAATATTCATTTTGTCACGGTATCAGAGCATGTCCCTTAAGTTATGTAGCGAGTTGTGTCGTTCTTCACACATTGTTCAGTCTTCAAAATTACTCTGTCGCGGAGAATTCGACGAGCTCGAGCTTGATGCTCAGACAACATAAAAAATCCTTTCTACACCCAGGCGGCGACAATAAAGGCAGCAGAGGACAATAGTGTTTTCCTTAGGGAATTAATAATACCTATTAATTTATCTAAAACTGGCATCAAATGATTTAAAACTAACACAAAGACCTAAGGATCTATCAAAAGATATTTAATTACCAGATGACCGTGACGGGATGCAAAATAGGTCACTTAGCTAATCGTATTGAGAAAAAATTCCATTATCATTCAGCAGATTGGGTAAAACTGACACCCTTAGCATCGCCGCTGCCGCGTTCGTACACAACCCAAGAGTAATGAGCCATGAATTAGAAATTCGGTATAAGTATCCATGCAACAAGGTTATAGTTCACATTCCACATATATATGCTATACTACAAACAAGAAAAAGCCCCAGCAGTTCTAAACATTGCTGAAAGATTTTCCACACGTACCTAGTATGACTCAAACAACTGACGACAATAAGCTGCTGATAAAGTCTTTTCCGCATTTCAATCCTGCATGAACAATTCAGAAACACAATTAAATAGGCCATTCTGATTAAAATGAATGAGAGGTAAAGACAACAGGCATATCTTTTTCTCGGTTAAAAACACTACGATCCAGAAACCATCCTACTTATAGAGAAACGAACATACTAGACCGTGTTTCAGGCGTGAACCAAGAGAGAGGCTGCATCAATCCCTAGTCTAAAGAGCGCCCAATTTCCTCATTCATGAGTCATAAATGTACTTTTCATTTTTTGTTTTAAAATCATTTTTCAAAGCCAAAAACCATTTAAGGAGAAGCTTGGGAGGGGCCGAGGGAAGGACAGCGGGCTTGGGCTTTCCATAAGTTGGAGAAAATAAAATAAAGAAACTTTAGTATCAACTACAAAAAACCGTAAGAAACAAAAACAATGTTTAACAGGAAACTGAGTTTTTAAGTATAACTAATCCAACATGACCACAAGGCATACTTCCTTTCAATGGTCAACTTCTCTCATCTTGTCTCTGGAAGCAAGTTACTGCTCATTTGTTTCATGGATCAATCCCATTTTTCCCAATAGCCTTTTTAATTAAACCTCCATCTAGGGGCATTAGGAGAGACTAAGGATCAACTAATCCCTGAGATCAGTAAATTGCCTTTCTCAAAAAGCCCAAGAACTAAAACATAACTAATTCCTGAATGGTGTATTAGGCCAATGTTACTTTTTCTTTACTAGGTGGAATACAACAAATTAAAGCTATGAAGTGTTCTCCCTTTGTGCTTCCAATAAATAAATATATAAATTTGCCTTTTCTTCCTTCTTCCCTAGAATATTATGTTGCTAACTATAGGGGGAAAAAAATAAGGCATCATAGGAAAGATCACAACCACAAAGCACTCATTAATTTCATTTCCTTTTCATAAAAACAGCATTTTCTTTTTCTTTCTCAAGTTGGTAATATGTGCATACATTAGATATTAAGTACACCTCCACCGGACAGTTGAACCCCTCACAGTCTAATCCCAAACCCATCCATGTTGCAGACACTTGAACCCCACGCTTCACATTCAAGTCCCCACCCATCGATGTTTCTATTTAGCCGAAGACCCAACACCCCACACACATCTGATTTTCTATGCCATTTTAGAAATTAAAAGCCTATGAGAGACCACAGTGTCAGCAACGTTGAGACATAAATGAAAGCAAGCAACTTGCAACCCACAACCACAGCTTATGCCTCCTTCACATAACATGGTGAAGCATGATTAGCTCCTAGAGAATTTCCTGCAGTTACCCCAAAAAAATCTGATACCTATTCATGGAAGAGTAACATGGAGCATACAGGATCCTGTTAGTGGCAATAAATGAAAACCTGCTGTAACTTTCTAGTCTTATTGGTGCCATTCCTAGTGAATGGTAACAGCAACAAAGGGAATCTATTATAAGAATGAACCCTAACAGCTAAAGCACTCGAAACATTTAATTTATCAGGACACTTTCATTTTAAGTCCAAATAGCCATGGCTCCTTTTCATCATGCATCCATGGCGAACAATTGATAGGCCAATATGAATGGTGAAATTAAGAGGAATACCTAACTTACAAATCCAACATGAACCAAGTGGAAGTCTTTCACCCAAAACATGAACCACAAGAATGTGGCACGGGTTAAACTTAAACCCAGCTCCAGTACCATGATAACTCAGGAAGCCCATTGCTAACACATAAGCCAATGAGTTCTCAAGCCATACCAGACTTGCCAAATGGACCCACAATAACACAAAAAGACCTCATGAAAACATAAGAGAACACATGCATGAGAAAACAAGGACAAAATAAAAGCATAGTCAGCATACCTCATCATCGTCATCATCACCCTTTTTCAGGCGGGTAGTCCCACCCTCCTTGCTGATGGGCAGCTTCATAGGTCCAAAGGGAGTGTCCACATTAATGTTTCCTTTCATTGTATAACCAGTCCCTTTTCCTCTAATCATGTCCCACATAGCAGAACCAAAATCTTTTGGCCTAAATGTAATTGGCAAATCAATATAGCTAATACCAGATTTTTCGATTTTGGTGGATTTGGTAAGCTCTGCACCTCCAATGCTCACATCAGAGAGCCAAACTTCATAATCCAGTGTTTTGAGACCCAGATCAAAGTCATTCTTATTCTCCAATTTCAGGTGGAGTGTTGCTACTGATTCTTCAAAGGAAAACTTCTCAAATTTTATCTTGTCAAGATCAATGTCAGGTTTGTATGGAATTGGAATTTCGCCAGTCTTCTCCAATGGGATGGTAATCCTCCCGATAACAGGTACATCAACAATAAGATCCACCTTAACTCTGTATGGGATGATGCTACCGGGCTTGATATCATCGTAGGTATTCTTAATATCATCATAGATCAAAGTAACTGGTATATTGACAGTCTCAGAACCATGTGCGCGAATTGTTCCTGCATCAGGAATCAGTCCAGATACAAGTTTTCGTCCATCACTCTCTATCAAGTAGTTAATGTCAACAAGAGGGATCGGAATAGGATTTGGGTTTGTCACAAGCACATCCACGATAATTTCTGCTTTATGCAGATTTATCGAAGGGATGTGAATGCCAGTTACATCTGCGGTCGGCTTCCCAAAACCAATTGCCTCCTCAATTTTTTCGCCAATATTGTGAATAAAGTCCTTAACCTTGTCTATGAATCCTCCCTTCTCTCCATCTTTGTCTTCTTCCTTGTGATCCTTATCCTTAACTTCCCTTTCAACTGATTCAGGCTTATCGGAGGACGACATACCTGGTGAACAAATTACGACAAGTTAAGACAGGTTTCTCGGTGACAGTCGTGCAAAATTGCAACTGAAACCTCTCTGATGGCTAGAGAGGAAATATATATACAGAAACATCAACCTGAAATCAACAACTTTCAGAAAGAGGATCAAAGTTCAATTTCTAACCACTAAGACAGTTGACAGCCAATCAGCTTCCCTTACATGCATTCACTTCGTACTAATTGTTATCAAATTAATACTACTGATTCAACTGAAGATATCACTAGAAAAAAAAATACAAGTAACATCATAGAAAAAAACTCTACAGATTATCCAAGAACAACTACTCAACAAGAAGAATAGATTCAGAGAAATGACCGTGAGAAAACATAAACAAAACGAAACTTCAAAAGATACGAGTAGACTAGGCTCAGAGATCAAGAAATATCGGAATCCTCCCAAAAATCACTCTTAAGAGATCATCAAGCTACTAAGCAATTATTCAGTTTATAATTAGATGATCCAGATTTATCTTCTCCGAGAATGGAGAAAAGAAAGATCAGCAGATTTCCTCTTTTCCCAAAGTACAGACTTGAAAGTAAGAACCTGAAGAATTTTCACTGCCGGAAAGGAGAAAGAAAAAACGCACCGAAAATGAGATCGGGAAAGACGAAAGAAATGGAGCGTCGTTCCCTTCCGTCTTCACTCTCCGATGGCGACCAAGAGTCTTCTCTGCTTGTCAGGAGCTTCACGCGGTCAGCTACCAGCAGATATCGCTGTGAACAAGCAGCAGAGGGAGAGGCATGTGTACTTAATTATTGCGGCAAAAATTCAACCGCGGTGACCGCGGCCACCTGTCCGTGGCTCCCAGGATTTCACTCTCGAGATTCCCGGCCATCACCGACCTTGTCGGTGAGCAGTCCCGTGCTCCCCCAACTCGGCCGATCCGGTCCGATCCAACGACTCGACAGTTCCATGGATCCGTGACCGGGCCGGTTCTCCAGGACTCAGATTTGGGCCTGTACTCCGAATCAGTGCCTCGGGCCTGTTGGTGCAAAAATAAAGCCGAAGCATAGTAGGGCTTAATTAAAAGTCTCTCCAACCCACTAAAACTTTAGTTATGACAGTATTTTATTTCGGGCTCAAAGGCGGGGCTCAAATTTGTTACGCCCGGGCTCCCTCCACGTGACACCCAGTTGTACGTGGGGCCCACATCTCAGGAGTGAAATGGGAATTTTCCCATTTCCCAGCCTCTCCCCTCGTCTTCCCCACCCCCAACCCTCGCCCAACGCCCCCCCCCCCTCCGATCGGCGCCCCCCCTCCTCCTTCGACCGGCGCCCCCTTTCTTCTGCCCGTTGCCCGACGCCGTTTCACTCACCCGCCCCCAAAGGGGCGGAGGGGGAAGGGGGGGGAGGGGACCTTGTCAGGGTGGGTCCCATGCCCCTTATGAGGCTCAAATTTGCTCCACCCAAGGTGGAGCCCTGCTCTCACATAGGGTCAAGGTGGGTCCCACCCATGCCCTGTGGGCCCCTCCCTTACAAAATATGTATATATGTACGTGTCCACTTAGTCTCCCACAGGTAATAATTGATCGATTATTTATTTTCCATATTTATATTATAATTACAAGAAGAAAACTAACTAGGTCATTATATTGTCCATATTGTGTCCATAAACTAGAAAGATAGTGGGAAGTGAGTTGATTAGTGGCATGCTTATAGACTAGAGGTTTCACATTAGTGATGCATGGTATTATTTCTTTTACTACTTTATTTTTCTTAGTTCGAGAGAGCTAACTCATAATTCTAATAAGTTGTCATGTTATTTCAAACAAGATCCATCACTAATTTAACTCACGGGATGATAAAATCATCTATAAGAATGTAAAGTTACACATCCCAATGTCGAATTACATAAACAAGATATGAAACCACACCTTAGACAATGCTCTCACCTTTGTATAAAAGCACATTTTTATGCACCTTAAACCTCACCTTAAACAATACTTTTTATATCTGCAAAGAGCATAAAGTAAAAAATGTATAAAAACATTTAATTTAAAATTTTTAAAAAGTTATATTTATTTCATGTGTTTATTATTTTATTTCATGTATTTATTATTTTATTTTATGTTGTTTTGGTGAAAAACCTCCCGTCGGCAGAAAGGTGCGAATTGATTAATTTGACTTAAATAACAGAGAAGTTACAATTGAATTTGAGAATTAGGAAATTTTGCGGGTGCGATCTCCTAGGTTTCCTCTGATTCGACGGTGAATTTTAAGTCTCTGAGCGAGTGTGCACGAATGACGATGGGTATAGTCGGCCAGATGGAATTATTTGTGTTCCGTGTATTCGGTGTATTGACGTCATCGGTGAACGTGTAGAGCTTTTTCGATAGACTGTGTGTTTCGACAAACTGGAAAATTGGTGATTTTCGGGCTCGAGAGAATTTCTGAGTCGAGTGACTTTAAGTAAAATTTTTGAACCTTTGGGTGTCCAACCCTTTGCGCGTTCTGTCTCTGGGTTTTTATAGCCAGTGCTTGAGTTTGTTTGTTGAAACTCAATCGAAAGAGGATATCGGTTGATCTTTTCTGTTTCAGTTGGAGGGAGAAAAGACTGAGAGCTCCTTGGTTTTCCTCCCTCGATCCGTAAGAGGAGGAAGAAACATTCCTTTTTCCAAACCAAACTTAGTCAATTTGAGATTTTCCTGGCGTGGCTTTCTTGACGTGGCTCTGATTTTGGCTGACCATCAGTCGATTTGAGAAATCGATTTTTGCTGGACGTCAGACTCGCGATGGGCTGTCTTGATGAAATTGATGTGTGGACTATTAGAGAGTATATAGTGTACACAAAATGAGATTTCATATGGTTTATTGGGTGGGTTGTTGTGTGGACTTGTTGAATTTGGGCCGATTTTGACGTCTACATATGTGTTTATTATTTTATTTCATGTGTTTATTATTTTATTTCATGTGTTTATTATTTTATTTCATGTGTTTATTATTTATTTCATGTGTTTATTAATTTATTTCATGTGTTTATTATTTTATTTCATGTGTTTATTATTTATTTCATGTATTTATTATTTTATTTCATATTTTTATTATTTTTTATTTCATGTTTTTTATTTTTTTTATTTCATGTTTTTATTATTTTTTTTTTCATATTTTTATTATTTTATTTCATGTTTTTATTATTTTATTTCATGGTTTTATTATTTTATTTTATTTTTTTATTATTTTATTTCATATTTTTATTATTTTATTTATTTTTTTTATTTTTTTATTTTTTTTTTTTATTTTTATTATTTTATTTTTTTATTTTTTTTTTTTATTTTTTTTTTATTATTTTATTTCATGTTTTTTATTATTTTATTTCATGTTTTTATTATTTTATTTCATGTTTTTTTATTATTTTATTTCATGTTTTTATTATTTTATTTCATGTTTTTATTAATTTATTTCATGTTTTATTAATTTTATTTCATGTTTTTATTAATTTATTTCATTTTTTTTTTATTAATTTATTTCATGTTTTTATTAATTTATTTCATGTTTTTTTAATTTATTTCTTGTTTTTTTATTTTATTTCAAGTTTTTTTTATTTTTATTTCAAGTTTTTTTTATTTTATTTCATGTTTTTTTTTTATTTTATTTCATGTTTTTTTATTTTATTTCATGTTTTTTTATTTTATTTCATGTTTTTTTTATTTTAGTTCATGTTTTTTTTATTTGAGTTCATGTTTTTATTATTTTAGTTCATGTTTTTATTATTTTATTTCATGTTTTTATTATTTTATTTCATGTTTTTATTATTTTATTTCATGTTTTTTATTATTTTATTTCATGTTTTTATTATTTTATTTCATGTTTTTATTATTTTATTTCATGTTTTTATTATTTTTATTTTTGTTTTTTTTTTTTTTTTTTTTTATTTTTTTTTTTTTATTTTATTTTTTTTTTTTTTTATTTTTTTTCATGTTTTTTTATTTTTTATTTCATGTTTTTATTATTTTATTTCATGTTTTTATTATTTTATTTCATGTTTTATTATTTTATTTCATGATTTTATTATTTTATTTCATGTTTTTATTATTTTTTCTTTCATGTTTTTATTATTTTATTTCATGTTTTTATTATTTTATTTCATGTTTTTATTTTTTTTTCTTGTTTTTTTTTTTTATTTTTTTTTTTTTTTTTATTTTATTTCATGTTTTATTATTTTATTTCATGTTTTTTTTATTTTATTTTTTTTTTTTTTATTTTTATTTTTTGTTTTTTTTTTTTTTTGTTTTTATTATTTTTTTTAATTTTTTATTATTTTTTTTGTTTTTATTATTTTATTTTTTTTTTTATTTTTTTTCATGTTTTTATTATTTTTATTTCATGTTTTTTCTTTTTATTTCATGTTTTTTTTATTGTTTTATTATTTTTTTTTCATGTTTTTATTATTTTTTTTCTTGTTTTTTATTATTTTTTTTTTGTGTTTATTATTTTTTTTCATGTTTTTTTATTTTTTTTTTTTTTTTTTTTTTTTTTTCATGTTTTTATTATTTTATTTCTTGTTTTTTATTATATGATTTCATGTATTACGGGGCATGCCACTGCCATCTAGTGTCAACTGTCAAGTGTGAACTCGGTTAACTCACAGGCTCACCCCATTGCTTTGGCAATTCGAAGTGGATCTAGGGCGGCCGGTCTTCTCGTCTCTAACTCTCCGGGACGAAGGAATTCAGAACCTTCGATGATGGTTTGCTGAAGGCAGGCGAAGGCGGGCAGTCGGTGTTTTGTGCCCTGTACGGTCACCTAGGGCACGTTCTCTCGGCCTTTCCCTGTCGCAGAGATGCTTGAGAACCCTTCGGACTCTGCTGGCAGGCGATACGCTCCTCCCTCGCAAAGGCAATTTCTTATTCTCTCTTCTTATCGGATTCTTAATTTATTAATTAATTAATTATTTTTTTTTCATTTGATTGTGTGTTGTTGTCCCGTACATTTATGCGATCCGAGGCTTCCGTTCATTATGTTGTCTGTTGTGGTTCGTGGACCTTCCGTAGGCCTGTTTGAATGAGTGTATTTCGTTGCCCTCTCGAGGTTTTGCGGATCGTTTTTTAGAATGTCGTTCCTGCTCTTTAATTTTGAGGTTGTTTGTTTAATTTCTGGATGTTTGGTGGTCGCCACTTCAGTTGTTCTAGGTAGGTGTCGTCTGCCTCTCGTACATTGACGGATCGAAGAACCTCATCATTTAGGAAAATTCTGCCGTTTGTTGAAAATATACGGCCATGCAGCTCTGCTTCAGTTGTTGCTTTTCAACACTTATATTTGGCAGTATTAATTGTGCATTCAATACGTTCTGCTAGTTACTTATGCATCGAACTAATTTTTCCCTCTTCAAGTGTTATTTTTGTTTTGAAAATGTTTAAATGCTATTTTTTAACCCTTATGAAGGCTTGTTAATATATTAACAGTTGTGAACATCTTTGTTCACTAAGTGAAGGAGGTATGATGATCAAATCACGTGCATGATTATCAATGAGAAGATAGCCAACTTATTCCTCTTCTTTATAGCATAAATTACACAAGAAATTAATGACGAATGGACCTGCCTTATGTTTTGCTGATCGATTGTAAGGATATTACCATTGGTCGGTTCCTTATTAAACTTGCTACTTTAGGATGTGCCTTAGTATCGAAGTTGATTACCATTTGTAATTATGTAATGTGCTTACAGCCTATAAAGCTAGCACATTGACTGCAGCTCTACATGTTTCAAAAGACTTTTAAATGCATAGGAGAAGTTGCTCATTTAGTTGTAAGAACTATCCTTCTTAGGTTTAAATTCAACAATCTGATGGAAAGACTTCCACAAATTCTGACAATCTTCCCAACAACTGGAACACCCTTGCTCGGAACAGAGTCTCATAACTTCTTATGGGAGGGTCCTACCTGATTGCTTAATTCTTTTTCTTGAGGAACCTGGTTGTTTAACATTAGAGTTTACTCAAATTTCCTGTTGTGCCCTTTGTTTGCTCTTTTCCTTGTTTGCTAGCCTTCCTTTTTATCTTCTTGTACATCCCCTTCAGTTTGCCTAATTTATGATCTCTCTGTCATCTTCATGAATATTCTTTCATCTATTTTAAGAAAGAACCACATTTCAAAACAAAAAGTATTAAGAAAGAATCAAGGTGAGCAATTCAATGACTGGGTGGATGAGAAGAAGTTGAAATTACCTTTCTCGTCCATGTATCGGACCTGGATTTGGGTCAAATTCGTACTCCTCACATGCATCTTTGTTTTTTCTGCTTCTGGTTTACGCACATTTAAGTACCTCCAGGAATTGGAGGCATTTAATGGTATGAAATTGTTAGGGTATGATAGCTCCTAATTGATGTAGCTATTGTCAACATAAAAATAAATCTATATACAAATTTTTATAACCATGTATCTTATTCATAACTCTTATATCTGTTATTTGGAGAGCACAATGTACTTTTTGTTTGTGAACCTCCTGGTTAACCAAATAGTATTTAAATTTATCCTCTCCTTAGTAAACCCTCTTCATGTGCATCAATACGCGATGCACCATACTTTGGCGAGGTGGAAGACAGAGGTATGTATAAACGTCAACACCAGTGTTTAGGTCCTCAAGTATCTGGAAATCCATGATCAAAAGGCAGCCTTCATTTCTGTAGTTTATAAGGTTCCATGGATGCACCTTCATTCCTTCTGATCCCTGCTAACAGGAGTTATTGTAGTTCACCCCATATCCTTTCCAAAAAAACATTCAACCTCTTCTTGTTTCTGTTTCTCCTTTATTAGAACTCCATACTATTTCACCTCTCCCCCTTTTCGTTACACTAAAGCTGAGCAACTTCACCAATTGGGCATTTTTTTTAAAAAAATTGATCACCATGCTTAATATTGTTCTAGAAAGTCTTACTTCCTTTAGTGTTTCTTTCCAATTTCTTATATACTTTGATGTGTGCAACTGCAGGAACCGTGCACTTAACAGGAAAAAGTCTGGAGGTGATATTTTTATTCTGAAAAATTTCTTACAGCTGTAGTGAATCTAGTGATAGCATAGTTAAAAATATGCTCCTTAAATAGATTTTATTTTTCAATTGAAAGTATTGATATTTGATAGTAGTCGACTTTATTAGTTTTCTTGCTTGCTACTTTTGATGTTTGTGAACTCCTTTGCAAATCATGATGGATTGTATGCATCAGTGAGAGGGATCCTATCTGGCATAGGTGGTCCGGAAACATCAATGTTAGTGTACCTTCAAAGTTCATTATGAACTGTTTGTTATTCCTAAATATTGATGGTATGGAAGATCATGTTTAGGGCTTTGGGATTTAGAGAGTTGAACAAAGCTCCTTTCTGTACTTGCTTCTTTGTGCAGGAGTGATTCTAGCTGTTTAAGTTATGCCATATTTTTATAAGCTACTTATATATGTACCACTTATTTAAGATACAACTTGGAGCTTCCAACTCTATATAGGATTTAATGGACAACGTTTTCTTTGCTGTTGTGACATGGATGCTTTTTGGAAGGCCTTTCTCTAGGTACAGAAATGTATCTATTGCACTGTTACTATGTAGACTACTCTTATTAAAATTGATTAGTCATCTTGTGCATGAATAAGCCATCAAAGAGCACCCTTCATCAGAAGTCTGACGGGGAGGATGATTGAAAATGTTTCCCTATTTGTTTTCCTAGGAGAATCTCTTTTTCTTTGTTTCCTTTCTGAAGATACAGGAAGTTGTAAGGATCCTAGAATGTTTGTGAAGGTTTACATCACAAGATTGGCCCTGCTGTTTCTTTGTTTTCTGTTTGCTTTTTTTTCTGAGATTTGGTCTTTACAATTTTGTAGATCGCTTTGAAAGAATCAACCATTCTTTTGGGAACGAGGGGGACAAGAGCCTAGTTACACCCTCAAGTGCTGTTCCTGCTGTAGACCATGGTGATGCAAGTAGCAGCAATCTTCCCATTGAAAGCCCTCAGGCAGGATTAATATCACTAGATGGTTGTTGTAACAGTCAGGCTACTCAGCTTATGAGTGACCGTATGTATGCTCTTGTATTAAATTTTTTGCTTATAAAACATTTATCTGTAAATGCACCATGAAGACTCTTATGAAGAGCTGCTTGTGCAATATATTGTTGTAACGGGATTTTTAATTGTCTTCAGAAAGTAGTAATGTTGCCAAGAGTGAAGCTGTTGTTTTTATCTGTGCAGGTTGGGCTGCAGCCATGCACTCTTATAATGATCCTTCAATAGATCTGTCAGGCAAGTTTTTTATTTTTTTATTTTTTATTTTTTATTGTTAAGCTATGGTTCTTTTGATGCATTAATATCTTTACAATTCACAAGTTGTATATTGAAATTGGATTAACATCTGTAAGCAGCAATAGGGTTTTACTGTTTTGTTTCTGGTGCCAGTCATAAGTTTTTGATACAGGGACTCGTTTTTGCAATTAAGCAGGTTCTCTTATCATCCATTGGTGAATGTTTTAAGTTCTTGGATATGCTCAATGTGGAACTATATTCTGTTCTCCTTGATACTTTTCAATGTTTTTCTAAGCTTGTTTCACCGAATGACCTGATGGTTCCAGTGATTTATGTTTTCTTGTGCCCCCCTTGTTGTCTATAGTCCTACTTTTCCTGCATTGTTTTTCATCATCTAGCTTTTGCATGTCCAACAAATTATGAAAATAGGTGCTATATTTGTTCTACTTTATTTCTTTTATTGAATGAAAGACGCACTACTAAGGTTCAAGGTGATATCCATATAAAAAAAAAGGTGAAGCATGTATATCTTAGTTTTTCAGTGTCATGGATTTTGAGAAGCTGATTTCAAATTTTTTTACAGTTCTATGGTAAGAAGACTTTGTCCTTTCAGTTTCATAAGTTGCTTTATCACGAACTCTGTTCAATTACACTCACATCTTCCTTTTGCACCATTTCTTTTTCTAAGTGCTAGTATATTGTTTCCCATGGATTGGTGTATAGATGGTTATGTTATTCAGGACCAATCATGACATGCATGTTGCAGAGCTCTATGTAATTTTCTGATGCAGTTTATGTCTATTGTAGCTTGCAGTTTATGTCTATTTTAGCTTCTTTAGATGATATTTGTTCAATCCCAGCAGCCACTATTCTTGTGTATAGTGGTGGTCACTCAGGAAGGATGTAAAGCATTTCAACTCTCTCTTTTTCTTCACCCAGTAAGCTTGTTGTTATAAATGCAACCACTTACGTTTTGCAAGATCTTTCTTGGTTACCCAGTTACAGAAAATGCTAGGCACTTGTGATTATCCAATTAGGGTGAAAAAAGTTGTCAGGATGAAATTGTTACGGAGGATTCTGTTCTCACTGATCTTTCCTTGTAAATTAGGTCTGAAGTTTGATAGGTCAAAAGCCTCTGTTTCTTTTTCTTTGATATGTAGGACTAATGAAGTCTATTCACATAGTTTAGTTAATGCTTAATTGATGATGATGAAGACTAGTAGTAACCCAAGATCCGCCAACTCTATGGTGGACAAGTTAGCTAGATGAAGGGTCTCCCTCCCATCTCTTATGTACGAAAACTCCCTCCTTTTGTACCTGGATTTTTTCAGCTCTGTCTAGTAAAATACCACACTTATTTTCCAAAAAAGAAAATATCTACAGTAGTAGAGTTGGAATGGATGTTATTTGTATATGTAGTATTTGGCGGTGCTTTATTTGTGTGGTTTTCGAATAGTCCTGGCACTCGTCTTTTGGTTCAATATAATGTTTTAGATATTGGCACCTGATGGCAGTCCGGTAAAACAGCTGTTGCCCCAGACTTGCCTCTTCTTCTTTCATCGAACTCTAGCTGCCAGTTATGTGCTGGTGTTGGGTCTAATTGTAGGCTATGCACTCAGATAGCAATCATAGGCATTCACATGAAACCTGGCTATTTGCATTTCATGTAAACTAGTCCTGATCGGGATATGAAGAAGCTCTCCCGGTGATGTAATATATTTCCTGAATGAGGCATGAGTTCAGGTATGAAACAGAATATGCAATCTATTGGTAGATTAAGCTAGGGACAGAGATAGATTGAACTTCCTTCCACTCAGTCAATGTTTGTGTTAGTTCTCCTTTTATTTGCATCTTTTTGTTCCTTTTTCTATTTGTACTTCACACAGGGTCCTCATATTTTCTGAATATCGCAGCACGGTCCTAAGGAAACTTTACTGCAGTATGGGTCCTTTCTTTGTCATACTGCAGTGTTGTTGTGCATCCTGAGAACCAACTTCTGCACAATGGGCTCTTTCCTTTTGATATTGTAGCATGGTGTCATTCCACCCTCTTAGGGTACCTACGCACTCACAAAAAAAAAAAAAAAAAAAACCCCTCATTTGACCGCTCTATTATATACTAATAAGCGATTTTGTTTTTTTTTCAAATACCAGAAAGGCCTGTGATATATTCAGGAGCCAGTTCATCCGCATGGGGACATGTAAAACTTCCTCATCAGGTAACACATCGCCTAGTTGTAAAACTTTATTTACACCATACTACGCTCAAAATATTAAATCTTCAAACTAAAATTTCTAAATCTTTTCTGTTTTGGCAGTTTGACTTCTTAGCAGAACTCCGACGTGCATTTCGAAATGCTAACTTGAGTACACCACAGGGTTCAGCAGACCACAGCTGATCGAAAAGGCATCTGGTTGAATCACTAATCTTCTGTGCTGATCGATCACTAAGACCAACCTCTGAGCAGATTGCAGTACCATTTGTCCAGTTGTAAACCAAATTTGTTAGAACTTACACAATGTTCTCCAGATTGGTTGTGGTCCTTCTGGAAACCTTGTGCTTTGTGACATTTTGTTGTAGAACCCATAATGATAATGAACATAATCTAGTTAAATATTTTACCTTATGTTCTGATGTTCATGTGTATTTACCACCAGTGAGGGAAGATTTAAAATTTTTTTTTTTTTTTTTTTTTTTTTGCATGGAGAGTGAAGTTCGGAGTTGAAAGAAAGACATGTATTTAGGGAAGACTACTGAGCTGGGACCATTCTGCTGAAATATAAGGCATTTTGAAGCCGAAGCCGTAGTTTTCTGTTTCGAACTTTATCATGAAGGGGTAAGTTTGCAGGAAAAGTTGTATTATAGTTACAAAGCTCTAATCTGTTCATAAAACTTCGACGACATTAGCAGCTTAACTTGATTGGCGAGCTGACTTGATTGGCCACTGATCCGACCTTGGCTTGAAGGGGTGCGGGTTTGGTTAAGATGTAACTTGTATTAATGAAATCCAATCCTTAAAAAACTTGATATTCGGGGGAAAAAATATGCACTTCTCCTCTTCTGATAATTTTGCCTATTAAGTCTGTCAGCCTGCCAGGCAGAAAATGAGAGAGAGAGAGAGAGAAAATAAAATTACTAAAGTACGCTCGATCTATTTATTTTCTTATTTTTTACTTTTACATGAAATCCATACGACTCCACAGGGTTCCACGATTGAATCGCAGAGGCGCGATGGTTGAACTCTGAAGCCTTTACAGGCTGCTCACTCTACTCGGTATCACTCTCTTGAAGTCTTCCGGAGGTTGAGCAACTCATTAAAGTACATTGCCGTCGATTTTCACAAGTTCGGTTTCTTCCGATCTGTCGGTAGCTTGTCAATTGCTTTTTTATCTCAAATTCCATGCGTATATTTAGTAGCGGACATTGATCTACATCGAGGTTAGTCGTTGTTTCTGAGAATTCATGAGAATGAGATCCTGAAGGGAGACGTCGCGGTTAAGTGTTGAAATCAGTGATGATTGATGAGTAATATCTCTGTTAGAGAGAGTGGAGCTGAATTGTCATTGCTTGTCTAGCTGATGGAAAGGAACCGCCGATCGCGATCGATTTTCCGATTTCCTTTTCTTTGCCTTTTTTTTTTTCTGTATCCAATCAGCTCGGGTGAATGTATCTGGTTTTGGCGATCTGATGCCAAGTATGCCTTGTTTGGTCGTTATAATGTTTTGTTGTTTTCTTCAATTTTACATTTTGTTTTGCATGGGAACGCAGCGAAAAAGTTGCAACATTACTCTACCGAATTTTGTCGCCTACGATTTTCTTCACACTACATCCTTACCAGTCGTAAACATTTTCTTGAAAAGTTTTTGAAAGGCAAGTAATTTCCGTTAAGCATCATGACTTTTAATTTGTAGCTTTTCGTTGTTCTGCTTTCTCAGTTCTGCTTTTCTTTTGTAACGCGGTTGTTTTTTATATTTGTTCATGTTTCATGAGCAATCTGACGAAACTTCAAAGACCTCTTATCGATATTTTCTTGTACTTGTTCTTGTTCTTCTCCATTTTCGTTCTATAACTAAACATTTTGTGTTTTCCGTAGTTGTTGTGTCCGCAGTTGTCCCGTGTCTGTATCTTTCTCTTAGCCTTTTCTTTTACACGATATTTGACGTCTTATAAAGTGTCTTTTATTATTATTATTTAATTGCAGAGCATATCGAAGTGCTGAAGCTATGGAGCCATCGTTGCTGTTCAATCAGCTGAAGGTTGTATGTCATTTCATTCTTTGAGTTCCTCGATTGTTCTTCCTTATGTTTTGGCTTTCATGAGTTCTTTTAATAATGCATGTTTTGCCTTCTTCCAACTTTGAACAGGCCGCAGAACCATTTTTCTTGCTAGCAGGCCCCAATGTTATTGAATCAGAGGAACATATTTTACGAATGGCCAAACACATAAAGGGTATTACCTCCAAGTAAGTACCTAATCTAGTTAAAAATATCTCGTCTTAGTGGTGGAGAGGTCTGCTATTTTACCCATTCTAACCGATCTATTCAACTTCTCTTGATAGACTTGGTTTACCGCTGGTTTTCAAATCCAGCTTTGACAAAGCTAATCGTACATCCTCGAAATCATTTCGTGGCCCTGGTATGGAGGAAGGCTTGAAGGTAGTAATCACTTCAATCCATTTCATATCCACATATATCAAACTGTTCTTGTTGCATTCTCTTGAGTTTCATTTGTATTAGCGGTCAGGATATGATGGAGCTTAAGGGTTTCTCTTTCAATTTGAACAAAAAAATGGACTAACAAAATTATAGAGGGGTGCACAAGAGTGGCACCTTATAGATATATCACACAATCTGCAGTATGTGTAGGATATATTGAGTTTGAAGTTTCTTCCTTGTCATTTTTTTTTTGGAGGAAAGTGTGTGAATACACAGCCAAAATTGAAACCCAATAACCCCAATACCCCCAATACCCCCAAGGAGACTTGAACTCAAGAACTCTCATTATAACTCCCAACGTGACCTCTGAGCTATTGCTCAAGTTCAAATTTCTTTCTTGTCATTCTGTCCTAATTAAATCAATGAATGAAGGAAATGTGCAGACAAGAGCAAGCTACCTGAATGCAGGCAGAGATATGTTATTCATGTGGTGCATCTGTGTGCTAATTTCTGTTTCATTTCTTGCAAATCGTGACAGCAGCTTTTAAAAGAGACATCAGCTTTCTCGAGACATTGTGAATGTAGAGCAGACATTTCATCTCTTATCAAGCTTTTCCATTATTTGATTCGTGACATTTATTGTGTCAATATTTGTGTTGGTTTCTGAATTTTTATCAAGTAATAGGTTACTTCTGATTGGTATTTGATTCTATTTCTCTCAATTAGATCCTTGAAAAGGTTAAGGTGGCCTATGATCTTCCCATAGTGACTGATGTGCATGAGACGAGCCAGGTATGAGTTCAGACTCCTGCAAATTTTGTCCTAGGCTTCTCTTTCAGATTGTGTTCAGTCATTTGACTCTTTTTTTCTCTCTGAATAATAGATCTTTTGTCTTACTATTTCTAATTATTGTTCAACTAAATTGTTTCATCTAATATCTTATCTTTAGTTTACCATCAAAAGCTTGCCTGGTTTACATCTCTTATCAGATCTCAGTTTTGTGAAGTTGGGTTTATATTTTGTTGGAACCAATGTCTGGAAGAAGAAACTTACTAGGAGATACCAGTAGTAGTCAATACTGATAATTTTTTAACCAAAAAAAAGTTAATCAATCTGGCCACTAATCTCTATACTTCTTTAGATCTATTCTAACTACTTTGCACTGTAATACAGTGTGAACCTGTTGGAAGAATTGCAGATATCATCCAGATTCCAGCTTTCCTTTGTCGTCAGGTTGGTAGCTGCACATCCTAAAATACTAACATCTGGGCATTGTGAATAACATGATTGACACTAAGCTAAAATGAGAACAGTGGAAAATTCATGTCCAGTGTTCGAAACTTTGGTAAAGTTTTTATCCCTTATGATGCTTTCTTTTTTGTGGTACAGACTGACCTTCTAGTTGCCGCTGCCAAGACAGGGAAAATTGTCAATATCAAGAAAGGCCAATTTTGTGCTCCTTCTGTAAGTATGCTGTTGTAACTTTTTTATTTACTATATTTGAACTACTCATTACAATGTGTTTGAGATGAAGAATAAGTCAATATTTATTTCTTTTCCAGTCCACTTGAGTAACTAATTTGCTCTTGATGCAAGAGTTGATCTGTTTAACTGTGCCCTCTTTCTATCTTTCCATAATAAGCTGTAGCTTTTGGCATCTTGATATTTGCTAAATGAGTTGTCCAATTCTAGAAGGAAAAGGGTTATAGTTTGCCTCATCGGTATGACATTTTTTAAAGCGAGACGGTAATATCTTTTAAACTGATTTAGCTGATTGTCTATATATTTAAAAGTTTAAGAGGCCATCAGCGATTCATGGCCGTACACATAATAAAATATACTTGGATCATTAGTAAATTTTCTTGTACCTCCCTTCGCATATATAACTGTGGTTGCATCAGTCAAAGGGAATTTATACTTCCCTATAACAAGGAGAACTCACTTGCATATCTCTCAGGTGGGACATGATTGCCTTGTGTGTGCTAAAGCCGATGTACTATATGTAGTTACCTTTTCCTTCTTGAAAATGGTTGCAATAATGATATGCTAACACTTATCTACTCATTTAGTTTCCTTTCCCTGCTTTGTAATGCTTTTCAAGCTTGACTTCTAATATTTGTGTGGTTGTGGCTGCTGGCAGGTCATGGTAAACTCTGCAGAGAAAATTAGATTGGCGGGGAATGGAAATGTGATGGTTTGTGAGCGAGGAACCATGTTTGGTTATAGTAAGCGAGCATCAGATTTAGAATATTCAACTCTTATTTTTCACGTTGAGTTCCAAGCTTTCAATCTGAGAGAATGATATGCAGAAACTATTAAAATATTTAGCATGAACATTTCTGTATATTTAGTTACGATTCGCTGGCAAGAGGTAGAGAAAGAAGTGAGAAAAGCATTTGAAATTGATTAGTTTCAGTCATTTGGTTAGATCATGTTGTTTTAGAGTAAAATGCCCTTTGCTGCAGACGACCTGATTGTTGATCCACGTAACTTGGAGTGGATGAGGGAAGCAAATTGTCCTGTTGTAAGTGCCTCCATTCCTATTTCTATATTACTTCTCTTCAAGTCAGTTGAACAATTGATGAAGGTGAAGTTATGAAAGATCATTGTGAGGCTTGGGGAACATGTTATATTTTCTAAAGGCTAAAATCTGATGCTCGGATGTTCAGCTTACATTTGTAGCCCAAAGTACAATATTCTATCTGGTTCTGGTGCCTGTTTAAATCTACAAACAAATCTATTATGAGCTGTTTGTTGATGCATAGCACTCTCATCTTACTGATGATCGTAATGATTTTTTTGAAATCAGTGAGCACATTTATATTAATTGCTTAACAAGAGGTTACAAATCATAGAGCACAATTCTAAAGTATGAAGCAGAATACAACAGTGGTACAATGCTAGAGGTCTAAGGTGGTCCCAGCGAGAAGGGAGTCTTGATATACTTCAAGTTTTGCCACACCATCAGCTTCTGAATTAGCTGATCTAGGCACTTTGCTACAGGCATCAGCCAATCTCTGGTAATATCTTCAATTTCATCATATAGAGATTTCATTGAGGTCAAAGTCTTCTTCTGGCCATTCTCAAAAAAAAAGTCTTCTTCTAGCAACAGGGGACTGCAGAACTCTCCTTTGCTGACTTGAAGCCCCTCAAGGAGGGCCTATGTCTCTACCGTATTTGAAGTGCATTGTCCTGTTGGGCCCATGTCATGAAGATCTGACCCGTGCCATTTCTTAAGATTCTTCCCACCTTGTTGGCCCGGGGTTACCATGTGAAGACCCACCAGAATTTAACTAAGGGTCTTGAGGGGGTGCCTGTTCAACTAGGGCTGGTGGTTTTAATGAAATAAGAAATATCTCTCTTCCCAAAAAATTTCTGATAATTGAAGAGGAGAAAGGCTGGAGGCCACAAATTTTCTGATGACTTTAGTGTTGAATTTGTGAATCACAGATAGCATGCAGCTTTTTTCCGATTTCCAACCTTTGAGAGCAATGCTGTTCTAAGGGGAGTAAATGTCAGGCATATTACTATTGCACTAGGAACATTACCATGATGTGTGTTGCTTATTGTTATTATCTGCATTTAAGTTATCACGTGTAGCCCACTAAATTATGCACTAAGGGCGTTTATGTAATTTGCACTAAAATTGAAGTAATAAAGACCATCTGCCACTATGCAGAAGGTAGAACAAAATTAGTGCCAGAGCACCCTCCTCCTCTCCTTTCTCTTCCCTTTCTCTTCCTTTTCTCTTTCCTTTCTCCCTTATCTAGCAACTTTTGGGCTATCTGTGTAGCAACCCTTCGTTCATCCCTTCGCATAGTACTTTTGGGCTATCTGTGAGTGCACAACTCTTGTTCATTAAGAGCAGAATCAAGAATGAATGGATTGGAAAACATAAACATAACTTGATGAGTCCAGTTGTAAGAGTGATGTGTCACTCAACCAGTAACTGACTGACAGGATGCCTATTTATGCAGGTTGCAGATGTTACGCATTCGCTGCAGCAACCTGCTGGGAAAAAGGTGATAGGATATCTCTGGCTTCATATCATATTTTTTTAGTATTTGTTCATAGGTGTCTCATGGATGCATAGATGAGTCCAACTTGGAGCACTAGTTGATCTTATATTCAATTTTTCTTTTTTTTCAAAATAATTTTTATGCTGGGTAATGGGATCCCTGCAATTTCTTTGATTGCATCAACATAGAACTAGCCTCTTAGACCAATTTATTGTCTCGCTAAGCTTTTTCCAGTTCCATTTGAGAATCTGAAATAATAGTAGAAAACAGATGTGCTGGTCTCGATAGGCCAACTCAGGGCTGTTCCCTGGGATTCATTTGGGCAGTACAAGGACTCATGTAGGTTCCACATGAATGGAACCCATATGACTCCTTAACTCCTCTTGTGATTTGTGGGGACTACAAATTGGACCAGTATATCTGAACTTGCAGCAGTTGTATACATTTGTAAGTAATATATCCTGAATCATCTTTTAGGCACTAGAACTTACATTTTTTTTACATTTTTACATCAGCTAGCTTGTTGCTTTAGAAAGATGCTTTAGATATTACAGTTTAGCATCCGTAGTCAACTAGTGGAGTGGTAGTTGTTGTCCAATTGCTTGCGTAGGGCTTTCAGCTCCTTCTCTTGCTAGTTGATCTGCTTCTGAATTTGCTGATCTTGGGATTGAGCTCCAAGTTATATTCCAATTTGCTGAGATTTCTTCTATTTCATCGAAGATGTATTTGATCTTCCATGGAATGTTGGCTGCTCTTTTTGCTCAGTTGATAGTCAGAAGTGAGTCACCTTCAATGATTAGTTGCCCTGTTGAAAATGGTTTTAATAACTTAATTCCTTCTAGCAGTGCATTAGTTTCTGCTTCATTGGATGTGGCACAACGAAGAGGGCCAGAATATACCACAATAATGTCTCCGTTGTGATCTCTTATAATACCACCATAACTGGTTGTTCCCGGGTTGCCTTTACAAGATCCGTCGAAGTTCAACTTTATCCTGTCCGGTGGTGGTGGGGTCCATTCTACCATGGTAGGGGGTTTGTGCGATTGAAAAAGGATGATCACCCTCCAGTGCTTCCTAAGTATAGCTCTAGGTAGGTTGGGCATTCTACCGAAGGTTGTGGCCCAAAGAAAAGTCTGTTGAATGGATGCGTTTGCTAAGTGGTTAATGGTGGTGGAGGTTGTTGTGCTGTTAAAGGTTCTTTTGTTCCTTTCAATCCATATGGTCCAAGGCATGGAGGCTTCCCATAAGGTTTTACCTATTTTAGGGAGGGGCCAGGAGGATGTTGATTGCATTAATTACGCATAGGTGCTGGGCATTGGGAAAGAGATGTTGAACTTTTGTAGGATAGCTGTTCAGATTTGCCTGCTAGATGGACAATGTAATAAGATATGGCTGCCGGTTTCCTCTTCCTGCATACAAAACTTGCATAGCGAGTTAATGATCATTTGTCCCCTTTTGGCTAGCTCATCACATGTCAATATTTTATTATGAGCTACTATCCACAAGAATGCTTGACTTTGTTGGGAGTTGGGAGGGTCCAAGCTAATCTTGCTGGATGTTTGGGGGCAGTGGAAGTGGTGGGATTTGGACTAGCTATTACATTGTAGTATGAGGAGACCGTGTAGAAACCTGAGGTGGTTTGTGTCCAAACAATTTCATTGTCTCCAATCCTTGAGATATATTTTGATGCTAAGAGGCCGTGTAGGGAATTTACTTCATGTTGTTGTGCTGGGTTTAGCCTTCTTCTTAATTGGAGATTCCATCTACCGTCATTTTATTGATACATTTGTTGGATCTTGGGATATTTACTTCTGGTCATGTGGTAGATATTGGGGTATTGGTCTTTGAGCGGAAGGTCTTTTATCCAACGGTCCTCCCAGAACAAGACCTGAGAGCCATTTTTGATGTGGTATCTGATGTGCGGCTCAAAGGTTTCTCTTTCTTTCATAATGGCTTTCCATAAAGGTGAGAAGTAGTGACCAGGTAACATATTTGGAAGCCACTCATGGGTTGGTGTTTTGTACTTGGTTGTAATGATTTCTCTCCAGAGGAATTTTTTCTCTGTAGCATATCTCCAAATCCATTTTGCTAGTAGTGCTCTGTTCATTTCATTCATTTTCTTTATTCCTAAACCCCCATCTCTTTTGGTTTGCATATTTGCTTCCATTTCACTAAGGGATATTTGAACTTTTCTGAGGCACCACACCATAGGAATTTTCTCTGGATTTTTTCTAGATTCTTTGCAATTGTTTTGGGACATGAGAGTAGGGATAGGTAGTAGTTGGGGATGCCGGCTAAGGTTGATTTGATTAATATCGTTCTGCCCGCTTGAGATAATAGCTGTCCTTTCCATGAATCGAGTCTCTTCTGACATTTTTCTATCACTAGGTACCATAGCTGTTTAGTGCTTCTATCGCACTATAACTTACATTTAAAGTTTATAGTTTATATCTCTGGTTGCATTTCAAATGTCTTAGCCTATATATTAGCAAAAGGAGGGCTTTATTCTGAGATATTTCCTCTCTCTTGATGAGGATTTGTCTTTCGTATCTTTTCAGTGATTAATAAAAAACTTCTACATCAAGTACTTATTTCAAATGATCCCTTTATCAGCTGGATGGAGGTGGCGTTGCTAGTGGAGGCCTTCGGGAGTTAATTCCATGCATTGCAAGGACAGCTGTTGCTGTTGGAGTCGATGGACTCTTTATGGAGGTATAAATACCTGCTTTGGTAACAGAATGCATAACTTTAGCTGTTAAATACTGCTTCTGATCCATGCCATTCTGGGTCATCAGGTGCACGATGATCCCACAAATGCTCCTGTAGATGGCCCAACACAGTGGGTAAGTCTACGATGCCTCAACTGCGACTATTTAGTTTGAAATTTGATTTTTTATAGTCAGCAAATACACGACGTGCTCTTCTTCTATTGATTTAACATGTCTGTTTTGTTTAGCCTCTGCGTCATCTGGAGGAGCTGTTGGAGGAGCTCATGGCTATAGCAGTACGTTTTTCTTCAAGAAAGTGTGTTTTAAGTTTTTCCACTTCTGCTCGGTACCTCTCCTTATATCATTACTGATTGATTTTCTTGCCGCTCTGAAGAGGGTCTCTAAGGGAAAGAAACAAATGAAGATTGATTTGACTCCATTCCGAGCTCCCGAGGAAAGCTAAGAAGCGCCGTGAGCGAGAATGCGTCAATGGATTTTTCTGTAATGCACTCTTCTCTACTCTGTATGTTAAAAATAGTTTATCTTTTTCTTTTTTGGTTGTAAGTTTATGATAATATTTCTATGAGAAATATATGAATTCTTCTAGCAATTCTATAACTCTCTTTTATGCTGAGAGGGAATTATGAGTTTATGATATTTACTTAAAAAGACCAGAGTATTTAATAAACCAAGTACATCTATTTTCAATCATAATATTAAAATTTCAAGAGTGAAATAAGGTTTTTCTTCTCTTACTCCAATGTACTACTTTTCTATGCATTTTCATGATTGATTTCTCCTGATTTCTATGTTTGTCATTTTTTATGATAAAAAGAAGACGATAATACAGTATTAAAAAAATAAATATGATGAGCTAAAGTAAGTGATGCCTTTCCAAATAATGTATTTTTTTAATGATGGTACTAAATCAAGCCTCATTCTCAGTTAAGTAGGGCCAGAATTAAGAATTTACTAAAACCCAACATGCTTTCTAATTTTGTTATTTATATTGGAAAATTACCACGAGCTCAACCCAATCCCGCGCTCAGATATTAATAATCCCCAGATTCATGAACATATGTGGTAGCACTAGGACAGGAAAACGGATCCCATTCTAAGAAATTGTACCAAAATACACTACCATCACGGCTGCCAGAAAGCAGTTGAACTCCGAGCAGGATGGCTAATAATAATTAGAATCGGATACTGATGTATAAAAAGAAGCCAAAAGTCCAGTAAGAGAAGTGCAGCTCGCCAATTCAATCATCATCACCTTTTACTTCTGGATTTTGATGAATTCATCTTAGCACCATTCCGTTTGAAATCTACGACCATATTGTAAACCTGCATGAAGAACGAGCTCAAAATATCAGGCGAATCTTTCTAGTAAAAGAAAAAAGTGAGTGATGGTTCAAAGAAATAATAGAAAAACTTAAACAGTAACAAAATGCTCAGTGGCCGATGGACAATTCTTATCCAACCAGTCCCGGGCATCCTCCAGTTTTCATATCTTTCATTGACATGATTAAGGTACGTTAAAACACTACCTTTCTTACTCCAGAAGTCAATCCCATGCTTTTGATGGACTCATCATCAATACACTTCCACGTGACTGAATCTTGGTTCTCATTGTTCCTTAAAGCACTGGTTCCACCTGCATGACAGAGAAGAAAAATTATCTCAAGATTGATATGACATTCTTAGTATAATAATATAGATTTTGAGGAGATATGTCTGTAGAGCTTTCAAAACCTTCAAGATATAACACCAAGAGATCTACATACATTCGTAGACGAATGTGAGAGAAAACGTGAACATACTCTCCCAAATCTTCCCTTAGAATTACTCTCCCATTCTTCTTGATATCAAGTTTAAATGAATCTTTCAAGTGTTTGTCCATCGCTTTCCTCCTAATGCTCAAATCAGCTTCTTCTCCTTTCAATAAAGCGGATGGGAATTCCCAAAGGCCAGCTAACAGTCCTTCTTCTGGTCTTTTGACTAGAAGGAAGCCCTTGTTCTTACACTTTCCAGCTTTCCAAGTATCCAGATCTGGATTTCCTGTTATCTCGATAACACATACGGCAGCATACTCAAGCCTTTGCCTTGCCCTGACAACCTTAGTAGGATAATCTGTGACCAGTACAGATTCACTTTTTCTGGAGATCTTCAGAGCTTGACATTGCTCAGAAACAGGACATACTGAACAACTCGGATTTGCTGGCGTGCACAGAGTTGCCCCAAGTTCCATCAAAGCCTGGTTGAAATCCCCAGGATAAGAAGGATCTACTAGTTGTCCTGCAAGCTTCCTAATCAGAATCAGTGAGAAATAGAAAAACACTAGCACTTCATAAGGGAGAATGGAAGAATAGATGGTGAAACATGGTTTAGGACTTTGAACAACATCAAATTAACTACCCACAGACTAATTCAGCAACTGAGGAACTTATGAAACAAAAGTTGACTAATGAGAAACATCTAAGTTTCACGCTCGCTTGATTATGATGTATGTCATAGAAAAGACATTCATCATATGCCCATCACCAGTGACAAGCAGGTAAATGGTTCCTCTCAGAAATAACACACCCTCTCCTGATGAAGGACTTGGAGTTATCTATGTATTAACTGAGACCTCATCATTGTGCTAATTGGAGTTATCTAGGTATTAACTGAGACCTCATCATTGTGCTAAGTACTTTCAGTGCACCCGTATGGTGAATTTCCTTAAAGTTTAAGAAGCTTACCAGAAGCTTTTGATGGTCCTGGCCTCCTTAGGATTTTCTGAAATGGCCTTAAGTCTTGCAACTACCCTAATAACATTACCATCGACCACTGGCACTGCCTGAAATGCCACATGAAAATGTGTTGAGAACCCATGTCCTTTACATGAATTTAAGTACACAACAAGGAATGGCCTAACCTTATTTTACCTCTTTAAAAGCTATAGACGCAATTGCCCCAGCTGTATAATCGCCAATGCCCCGAACATTCCGAAGAGCAGAGGCAGTTTTAGGAAATTCACCTTCTTCTACAATAGATTTTGCCCCCTACATATCATAGCGAGATGTTATTTTTAGAGGATTGAAGGCAAGTAGCTAATATCAAAATCTACATAAATTAATCAGGAAAAATTGGATTTCGAACCTCCAAAAGAAAGCGGGCACGTCTGTAATACCCTAATCCAGCCCACAATTCGTTAACTTCCTGAGAAATGAAAAGAAAATCATGTCTCAGAGTCACAAGACCCCATGATTTCTCTTTTTTTTTCTGATGAAAAAAAATGTGTTTAAATTTAAAACAAAAAGAAAGACGCCCTTCCATATCACCAGATTTAGAGACCTTTTTTATTAGCTTTAGTTTATTTTATGTATCTATGAGTCTTAATTCTCAGTAGTCCTCTTTAAAACTTTTGAGGTTGATGTAACTCACTAATAATGAAGTCATTAGAAACTTCAGCAACCTTATTGGATCTGCACTAATAGCAAGCAATCCTACTTGAATTTCCTCGAAGAAGCAAGAACACGAAAACTCAGAAAGAAAGATAGCTACTAGAAGTGGACTAGAAGTGGGCTAGAATTCCATTTCTAGAAAGAAACATAAATTGTTTCAGATTGTTCAAACAAAATTTCCAGAAAGCCTTTTTTTTATTATTATAAAATCAGCTGATGATCATTCAAGTTTCTTGCTGATTTCCAACTTTTATGCATTTCATGATCTTTCCTGCACATATCTCATTTTTGTCCCCCACTAAAGTTTCTCATCCTCTATTTTTCAACTGGTATACTTAACTGCACAAATTCATAAAGCAACTTCCGTAAAAAGGGCATCTACTGATATAACTCTTGAACTCTTTCGGAAATCACCTAGGTTCCCAGAATCAGACAATGTAATTTGGAAAACTTAGTCCTGGCCTAGATTTTGTTGCTGTCAGAGTTAAGACAGATCCTCCCCAATTCAATAACCAAAGTTAAAGGCTTCTTCACATTTAAGAAATGGAAAGTCTTTTCAAGCTAATAATGATCTCACTCTGGGAGTGTAAGGTGGTTTGTCTTTTACCACCGACAATATCCTTTTCTGAACATTTGAAAGGTGGAATCAGCCCTTGTGCATCACAAGCCTCACAAGCCTCACAAATTCAAACGTGTCTGAACGCTAATAGCTCCTATTAACGCTCGAAGTAAACTTAGATGATGCCAAGAGTTAAGAACAAAAAATTATGAATGAAACGCAAACCGTACCTCTTGAGAAGCCTGAGCAAGATGATGAACTGTGGGCCATTTCGTCATCCACCGCTTATAGTAATCAATAACAGTCACAACCTGGGTTTGCTGCAACATCACTTCAGAGACCCAGACAGCGTAAGCTCGAGCCTCCCTCTCTTCCTGGCTTTCCTTCTTTTCCTCACATTGGTTGGTTCTCCAAGGCAATACCCTCTGGTTATCGTAGTACCACTTAAGCAGAGAAGCTCTGATTTTGAAGGTTTCTTCCCCCAAAAAATCTTCAATGTCGGCCACTTGATGACAGCCCACTTCTTTCTTCCGGCTGCAGGCTGTTACCCCTAATCTCTTTCGCTTCTTGCCGTCCTCTTTCTCCATGGACGACGCTGGTTCAGCAACCAGGGATTTGAAACTTGTTCTGAATACGTTTCCCGCGCAAAGTAGTGGAGAGTGCAAAAATACGGCTTGCATTATATAGTGGAAGACCGTTGAGCCCTCTCATAATATTGTTCCTTAAAAGGATTTAAGCTTTTTGAATGTAACTTTGTAGGTTCCTGGTTTAAGCTTCCGTTGGTTCCAACTCCGATTTATTAGGGTTTGTATATGGGATCCTTGTTTAGATCTGTTCTAGAGAGTAAAACTATATTTGGGGCTAAAATACTAGGATACATTTGGGGTCAAAATACAACAGCTACACCGGCTACAATAGATTTAAACCCTTATAGAATGAGCCCGGATCCGCTGGCTAAAATGTAGCGTGGACAAAGCGAATCACAGAGCGCCACGTAAGCCCCACACTGACAAAAACATGACATGGTGCCCCGTGATTTGCTTTGGCCACGCTGCATTTTGGCCCGTGACAGGGTTTGGAGTTAAAATGCAGCGGCACATAGAACTCTAGTACAATCAACCAGATTACAATATATCGCGGAGTTAAAAAACCACTTTTGGAGTTAAAATACTACTTCAGAGTTAAAATACTACTTTCGGAGTTAAAAATAATACTTTTCGAGTTGAAATACTACTTTTGGAGTTAAAATACTACTTTCGGGGTTAAAATGCCAATATTGGAGTGAAAACACCAAATTTAGAGTTCAAATAGATAATGGTTACACTCGAATGCCAAATTCAGGTTTAAAATACCATAATTGAGTGAGCATAACATAAGTTTCATAAGCTCACTTATAGCCTCTAGTTCAAAATCTGGTTAGCGACACCAAGTATATTTGAACCCATTAGAAAGACAACTCTGCTCAATGACCAAAAGGAACTGAAAAGGGAACATGAGGGTTTCTCCTTGCCTTCTTTCTTTAGCTGGTGCAAATGAAAAAACAGGAGGCACTTATTGACATGAATCATGCCATAAAAAGCTACAAATATTTCCTTTGTAGCAAAAAATTAACATTTTTCTTCCTTTTCTCCTTTTTATTCCAATATTTTTTGGTAAATGCAATTACTCTAGCCTTTGGAGAATGAGAGTGGAAGGGGCTGATGCTACAAGATTGTTCCGTCGGGAATCACAGCATTTGCCAAGACTATTACAATGCCTCCACTAATCATATACCCACACTCTTCTCTGTCTCCTTCTTCGACATTGTCAGTATTCACAATCTACAAAACAGGAAGACCAAAAGAAAAAAAAAAAAGGGGGGGGGGATTTTAACCTTCTATGCATCCAAAGCCTAAAAACAACAAGATAAATGAAAGTTACAACCAAAATATTTTCCATCTGTGAAATAAAATTGAATCCTTAATAACACCAATATACACTGTCCCACAAATGACTCAAAGCTCTTTCCCTTAAACAAAACAGTTCCTTGTGTACTTATTTATAGGCCCTCAATATTTGCCCTTGAGGCACATAATAAATAATTACACATATATAATTAAACTAAACTAATGCTTAAACATTCATCCAACCTTGTCAAATTACCAATGCCAGTATTGCAAATATTTGGATGTAAATCCACAGTGTCTAAGACTAAATAGGCTTGAATCCAAGTGAGTCTAAAGATTAAGTTCAACCACTGTTGGAAAACCTTGATCAATGATCATAATACCTATTGTGATATATTTCTGTATTTCAAAGTCAAAGAGCCAATAGGAAACAACAAATGCAGAGTTTTTATTGCTAACTTTGTGAATATAATATGCTATTGGTATTTATTTCAAACTTCACCGGATATTAGAGTCAGCTAATTAAAACTGAAATATTTAGGTAATAGGTATTTAATAATTTTTATGTTATAATAGGATTAAATATAATAATAAGGTTTTTAATTTAAAAAATACTCATAGAGTACAAGACGGAATTATCATTTTATTTATAGAGTTTCTATTTTTCTTGAGCATATTGATTATTTTTTGTTCATAATGACTGCAAATGTACAGCAATGGCAACCTAAATTATTATTATTTTGGTTATTATTATTATTATTATTATTATTATTACCATCATTAATGTTGTTGTTTTTGTTGTTGTTTTTGTTGTTGTTATTATTATTATTATTATTATTATTATTATTTATATTATTACTACTATTGTTGATACTCAAAATTAGCTATTGTTATAAATGCATGGCTCAATACCCTAACGTTGTTGCCAATCCTTGCATTCTTATCGATAATGGCCTTTCTTATCTGAGACTGCTGTCCAATCCCAATTGGGATTTCTTCAGCATCCTTCCTCTTCAAGTGCCCATCATCCATCTGCTGAAAAAGCATTTCAACAAGAATGAGAACCCCTTGAAAGAAATCAACTGATAATTTTACACTAATGGTGTCTATCTTACTTGATAAATATCATTGCCCATGACCACTGAATCTTCAATCTCTGCTTCATTGCCAACCACTGTCCGCATGCCAATCACTGACCCTCTAATCTTGCAACTCTACACTTAACCAAGACAAAAGAAGATAAGAACGTAATAATGGGTTGGGACTAATCTTAATATGAACATATCTGTCATTCTAGATTGTGCATCACGCTGAGGTTGATGTTACTTACATTCAAGATGCAACCATCTCCTATGAGACTGTCTGATATGATGGCATTAGTAATTGAAGAAGGGGGGAGATACCGTGGCAAAGAGTATACAGGAGTGTCTCTGTCAAAGAAGCTACCACCATTGGTAGTTTCATGTCAGGATGTACCAAGGTTTCTAATGCTTTTTAAACAAATTTAAGACAAACAAAGTTAGCTTCAAGTCTGTCTCAGAAAGTAGGATATTTCTGATCATCATCTACCTGACAATTTGAAAACCCCTTGCTAACGTCCATTGTGGCTCATGTGAGTGGGTAATTTTAGTACAGGGGTCTCAGTAGATGAGTTAGCAACTTCATCACATGTTAACGATGGGTCAATGTAGATGAAATTAAGAGGATCATTCAAATAACCAGCACAAGATCTTTCTACTTTGACAAGTATTAGAGGAAGAATGCTTACTCAAATTGAGATGCTTTCTTGGTGCAATCAATGTTGGCACGGTAATAGGCTTTAATGTTGGTAAAATTGTCCCATTGCCCTTTATGTAAATAAGCTTCCACCTGTTTAGCACATCACCCACTCATCTTTCAAGTTTCAAATCTCAGGTAATTCAAAAAGGAGAGGATAATTAGATTATAGCAGCTAACCTTCAGTCCCACTGAAATTGCTCCAGGGATCACATCATTTCCAAAATCCACGGCATTGGGGAAAAGCTCTGTTAATAGCTTGATCAACACATCTCTTTTGATGACATACATTCCCATGCTTCCCACGTAATTAGAATCCTCCGTCCACTTACTTTTGCTTTCAGACTGGATGTTTAGTCACAGAACCATCGTCAGTACTTTCCAAAAGAAAAAGAAAAAAGACCATAGTCAGATAAGTTTGTGTTATTCTTGTTTGTCTTCCATGTCTTTTGTGGATTCAAAGGAGAGTTAAAGAAGGGGGCAAAGGAAAATATTCTATTGCTAATTTTAAGAGAGGAATCCAAATTAATCCTTGCTGTTGCTATCCTCTGTTAAACTAAATTACTATAACGGGAAGAGGTAAGACATAAAGAGCTTACCTTTTCTAAGTTCTTTGAAGACCATTTAACCTTGTCTTTGTACTCGAGAACCTCGTTCCTGGAACCTACTTTTAAGAATCCAAAACCTGGATTTTTGTTTTCCTTGGTATGAGAAACAGCAATAGTAATGTCGGCACTACTATTTCTGTGAGTTCGTACTAGGTCTTGATAATCCATTCGGTAAAGATGGTGACCTGGAAGTACAAGAAATTCCATTACAGGGTGCTCTTCAAGAACACACAGGCATCTTCTAACCGCATCGGCAGTACCCTGCAGGATCATTTGTACATAATAAAGAAATTCAAGAACCTTGAGCAGAATAACAAGAAAGTGGAAGAATGTTTTTCAACAGATGGATAGTTTTAGCTTGGTAAATTTAAAGGAGGTGTTTTGGGTATAATTAAACCTTAATCCAGTCCTGTTCTTCGAGGCTCTGATATGCTGCTATGATATCTAGAAATCCTTCCCTCCCCCATCCGGCATTAGAATAAGCTCTGGATAAGTGAGAATTAAGTGAAGTGGAGTTGCACTGGGTGAGCGCATATATTTTGCTGATATTGCTGTTGATGCAGTTGCTGACAACAACGTCAATAAGCCTGTAATTTGCAGCTATGGGGATTGCTCCTGCCGATCTTTTTCTTGTTAGTGGATAGAGGTCTGACTCCGAATCATCACCAAATACTATAGCTGCCACACTCTGCTGTCAACAACCATAAATATAACCATGATTCAGTCGATGACGAATTGGCTTTCTCATAATGGAAGTCAGACATAGAAACTGCAGGACCTATTCAAAATGTAGACAAAAAATGTGAGCCTCGGCCACCAGAATAAAAACTTGCAAGCAAACAAGAAATGCACTTAAAAACTACGAGCATATTAACAACTAAATGGTGTTCATTGCAGGTTTTCACATGAAGCGTGAACGATATTCAGGTAGATAACTCCAAAAAAAACACCCTGAATTCTTCCAAACCAGAGCAAAAACAAGCACCAAAAGGACCTGGTTCACAGGCGGAAATACTGAAAAAGAGTCAGAACCACAGGAATTGGTTATGGTTAAGCCGGTAGTAGATGATGAACATAGCTGCTTGGGTGTGGATTTACGTCGAGCACACGATGAGCCAACAACGGGAAACTTCACAACAGAGTGAGATGAGGTCTGAGGGAGCGATAACTGCAGCATCACTATTACACCAGAGTAAACAGGGCAGTCTAGACATCCCCCATTGCGTCCTTTTATTCAGTAGATTGTGCAATGGGGGAAGGGAAGGAGCAGAATATGTCGCTTGCTTCTTCATGGCAGCAGGGGTTACCAGTTCCCAGTTACACACCTTTGCCCAGGTTGCGTCTCAGTGGCTCACCCTCGACTTCGAGCATGTGGGCATGCCGCATAACCAGAATATCCTGTCGAAAAAGGAAGACAGCATACGCACAAACATCGGAAACTTCTATTTTCATATCGCCTGCACAAGCTTCCAAGTTTTCTTTAACAGCGTCTGCACTGCAGAATCTCCCCTGATCACCAACAGAAGCTTCCATCAGAATAGAGCTACAGATTCGAGTTTCCTTCTCTTTTACCAAGTTCTTTTTATCCCTGATCTCCAATCTCCCTCTTCAACAATCTGGTTCGCCTTTTTGAGCTTCATCGGCAGGGTGAATTGAATCTCTCAAACTTAACAGAAAGTTTTACCTTTATAATATTCAAAAATTGAAGCTTAAGGCGTTTAAGCTAACTTTGTTCTTGATTATGCTTCCTCTAAAGCGCTGCCGTTTCGATTTTGGAATGAGTCCATTCCAAGAAAAGCACGTCTGCATGTGAATCATCTTTCATCATTTCCCCCGCAATTCAATTCTCTGTGTTGCTTAATACACAGGGAAAAGGGTACCCGCATAATATACCATTAACAACCACAATTATTAAAGAATTTCGTCTATATTATTATACTTGATTAGTTGATTCGAACAAAAAAAAAAAAAAAAAAAAAACGAACCCGGTTTTGAATGGACAAGTCCGGGTCATGGTAGATTCAATCTATGTATTGGATTTTGAGGTATTCAATACTAGGGGTGGGCACGGGTAGAGTTTAGGTCGGGTTTTTGAAAACCCGAACCTAACCCAACTTATATAACCTGAAACTCAACCCGTGAAAACACGCACAGCACGGGTTTTAAAACCCGAACCCGAACTAACTCGAACCCAAGTTGACCTAACCAAAACCTGAACCCAACCCAAAAAACCCGACTTTTTTATACATATTTTTTATATAAATCAGAAAAAATATAAAAATAAAATAAAAATAAAAATCCGCTGGTCAAGTTTAGGTAAACTCGAATCCCAAGGTCGGGTTTGGATTTCCAAACCCAAACCCAACCCAGGTTAAATTTGGGAATCCAAACCTAGGTTTTTCGGGTCGGGTTGAGTCGGATTACCCTAAAAACCCGATGCCCACTCCTATTCAATACCGATCAGATTTTAGTTGGGTTTTTGAAAACCTGAACCCGAATTATATTTTTACAAACACGAACCTGACCAGACTAAACTTGACAATTTAGACTATTTTTTAAATAAATCAAAAAATAAAAATATAAGAAAAAATATAAAAAATCGAGCAAATCTTAACCCAACCCACCCAGACCAGGTTTGCATTCCCAAACCCAAACCTGACCTCCAATACATATCGGATTTTGTGGTCCCCAATGCTTATTGGACTTTGTGGTCCCAAATAGAGTCAACTCTTTTCTGGCTCAATAAAACAAAAAACTCAGACTCACATTGACTCAGATTAGAAAAATAGTGAGAATAAAATACCACTCACGGCTGAGTTTGAGGCTTCATATCTTAAATCCTAACACGATAAAATTAAATCAAAAGTGCACATTTACTTACAATTTACAATTAATTTCTTTAAATTCCTTTTTAATATTGTTTCCTCTTTGCATTAATATATAGCAAAAAGGAACTCTAATTGATTCATAATTATGCTTCAGTTAATAGGTTTTGAAGACTTCTAGAAACAAAGGATGGAGAGGACGAGGAGGTAACACTACCAAGTCACTCTAGAAAATGATAGTAAAAATAGAACTACAATGTCCTCCAAGTCACAACCACCACCATGGCCCTTTATTTGGAAAAATAGAGGTCTCAAACTTCTAGGGAAAAGAAATGTTATCTTGCAGTTACAGAACATCCCAAGGGAGAGAAAAATAGGTACCTACATCAGAGTGCATCATCCTATGGAAAGAAAAAGAAATAGAGTAGAAAACAGAGATAAAGATCATCACCCAATGTGTTCTCGGCACATCGTCGCCATCTCAATCTGTGAGTAGAGCAATGTGTTAGACATAAACACAGTAAAGAGAATGAAGACTTCAAAGTATATTCAATTAAGCATCACAGTCCTGCTCACCCAGTGAGCAAATGCATCATAAATGGAATGGCAATAGATGAAGTTGAAAAAAAAAAAAAATGGAAATCTATTTGCCCTAATAGATTCCTGTTGATACTTCTAAACCCACTTATAGAACATGTAAGTCCAGTAATGTTACTGCGCATTTTAGTTTCAGCTTGATTATGCCTCTATGGGGATGCGAATGGTTAGCTTCCTACATTTCCTCTTGCAATTTGGAAATGGAACCATTAAATTATTAAACCCTCCCTCTGCAATCAAACCGGGCATTTCTGCCAATTATGCTAATGATAAAAGAGCTTACAGCAGTTACAGCAGCTTCAGAACCTTTGTTTCCTACTTTGCCGCCAGCACGATTTAAAGCCTGAAGTTACCAAAAGACATCGTAAATCATTCCGCAGCAAGCGCACCTTTTATAAATCTTACTGACATACAAATATGGCCACATACAAATACAGCCACCAGTGGCATACAAATAAATCAGATGGTACAGAAAAGGATGCAAATGAAATCACATTGCAATTCAGATTGCTCGGCCATCTTTAAACATAAAATGAGCAGTCGGTTGTCTCACTAATTCCTTTAAAAAAATAAGTTGTCTCACAAATATTCAAGAGATAAACAACATTCCCATCATAGACTTACTTGATCCATGCTATCACAGGTCAGGACGCCAAATATACATGGCACCCCTGCAATATCAGTAAATGAAAGTTAGAACTGTTAAAAACACATAAGCTTCAGTTTTTTAAGCAAATAAAATTTATTTTAGGGAAAAAGATAAACACTGGCACAGGTGTTAAATGCTCTCAAGGTTGACATGGTCTAAAGTAAGCATATAAGATCTGGAGAGATCTGTTAGGTTGAGTGGGTGGAACTAGACTATAATACTTAGCCTGGTCTTAGAAAACTACAAAAACAAGTAGATTGGTTCAAACAATTAACTTATTAACGAGACAATCAATTTGGGCTACCTAGCCTTGTCAAGATTTCTTTTACTGGTAAGAATTTGACAACAATGCATAGGATTCAGTTTTCATTTGCTCAATCAAGCAGAAGATTGAGCCTTTGGCTCCGTAGTAATGCAGAAGAAGATACGGTCTCTATCTCTGATTTCTAAAACACTAAAAAATAAAAAATACAAAATTAAAAAAAATTTAAAAAAAAAATCAGCAGGTGCGGGATATGTATGTGTAACCAATGTCTAAAAAAGAATATGATCTATCAAGAACATACCACTGCATGCTTTTTTTACCAAAATTATCTGCAAAACCATAATGAAACTATTGATAGAATGTACCAGAATTAAGACCGGCAGAGAGTACTCCAGATGCAGCAGAATTGGCAACAGCATCATAATGAGTTGTATCACCTCTTATCTAATGAAATAGACCACAAGTCAACATTTCAATAAAGATAAGTTTGCAAGTATCAGGATAGAATGAGTGAGAGAAGAGTGTCCCTGCTCTTCTCTGTCTTTCTTTATATATATATATATTTCCGCACACATTCTCAATTTCTTCAATCACATTTGTGAACTGTTTTCACACAAAAGTGCACATTTTTTGTTTACTGGGATGAAAGTTTTCTGAGAAAAGGAAAAGTGCATCATATGGGTGACAAGGTCAAAGAAGAAGTTCTGCTAGAGGTTCTGATATGTTTTTTCTTGTACATGGAGCAGTTTCTCAAATGTACCTAGGCAAGTTTTTTTTTTTTCTTTTTTTTGAGGAAAATGCTTTGTTTAGGCAAGTATAGATTGACCATCCATGAACTTGGAGAATCAAAAGTTAACATATCACGAATCACGACAGCACTTGAAACCGAGTGAAAAGTGAAACATCATACCACAGCTCCGATACACAATATTGCATCATATTTTCCTGTCTTTCCAAGCTTTTGTGCAAGGACAGGAATTTCAAAGCAACCAGGAACCCACCACACCTGAAAAAAAAAGAGTGACAATAACTGCTTAAATACATCTGAAGCTGCACTAGACAATAGCGGCACAATCTCATGGTCAATTTCCACCCTTTACACAAAGCATACATGAAAACAAAAAAGGAAGTTGATGAAATTAGAAATATAAGATGGAAACCACATGTAAGCCACTGCATCATGGGGTTTTTGAAACAAACTTTTGTTTCTAATAATCAAGTGACCATCCGAAGCAAAATGTAATAGCCTTAGTTTTAAGGCGAGATCGGAGAAAGGGTGAAAAAGAAGCTGCCTAAGTCAACTAGATCTGGTTCAAACTGGGTCGATTCAAACGACATGGAACAGTTCAAAAAACTTTGTTCACTTCTTTGCAGCTTCATCGTTTCAACTGATAAGCATTCATAATCACAAAATCCAGCTTACTATTTGAATACACGAGGACAAAAGCTACTTCAGAGAATCAAAGGCTTTGTCAAACTTCAGAATCATAAGGAAAGACATACTTCAATGTCTTCTTCTCTGACCGAATATCTCTTGAAAGTCTCAACAGCTCCCTCCAGCAACAACTTGGTCACCACCTCATTAAATTGAGCAACAACCTACACAGTATAAAAAGCTTCCAAACACTTAAAACTTTAAAAAGAAAAAAACCCGCCCAGAGATCTTTTTCTCTCGCTCTCTCTCTCTCTCTCCATTCTCAAGTATCAGTCAAACATTCTAGCCGGGTAATGCATCTCACCACAGCAAACCGAAGGCCTTGGCATTTCGAAAAGGAACCCCTAAAATGCCGAACTCCAGCAGAAGCCACACACACCGGGATTCTCCTGTTTCCTCTACTCACCAAGTTAGTCGAAAGTCCTGGACGATCAAGCCACAGAAGACGGCATCAGAAAAGAAAAAAATCGAAAAAATGAGAATGACAGTCCGGTGGGAGGACACTTGCCTCGACTTCCGGAAGAAAACTTGACAACGGGGTTTGGTTCACACCCAGAAACGAAAGCGAGGTTGGAAACAGAATTGGATGTAGAGGAAGGAATGCGGAGAAAGAGCTCGCTTGCAGCCATGGATGCCATCCTGATCTCAGGCAACAGTCCGTAGTAAGGCTAAAGCAAAGCCTCCCATTTATATACCTAACACCCTGTAGTTGACTTTGCTGCCCGCAGCTCTTCCTGGGTTGAAGGAGGCTTTTTACTCCCATGAACTTCTCGTGGCACGTTGCTAGTAGCAATGATTAGCTCATAATTATTAAGCTTAGTTATAATATCACAATATCATTAATATTCTATTTTGTGTATTTTGGAGCTTAGGTATGAAACCCCCGCCGGCCACCGCTGACACACTTCATTCTCCCGCCAAATTTTGCTAGCGTACAAGGATGAGACGCTGCCAGAACTTGATGCGATCCTCCCCTTTTTGCCTCTCGTGGCCGGATCCTCTTCCCTGTTCCGGCCATCTTGCGTTCTAAAAGCCCTCAAAGCCCTCTCGGAAGGACCCCTCTTTATCGGTGTCGATTCTGGGGTTCTGTCACTTTACGTTATTATCGTAATCAGAGGTGCGCTCTCTCTAGAGAGAGACTGGATCCAAATGCTGCCGACGGTTACGCCCTCTTCTTCGATGAAGTAGGTTCATTTATCCGTACGGCGCTCGTCCTTACTGGAATTAGAAATTCCACTTCTCCTTCTCTCTCATCCGAGAGAAAAAGAAAAATCTTTTGTAAATTTTAATAATTTCTGAAGAACAAATTCATGAAGAAACAAACTTTCCTATTTGTCAATAGTGATGTTCATAGAATCAAACACCTCCCAGACATTGACTGATTTTCTTTGGATCTTTAACATAATCAGGACCCAAATCTTCCAGAGACAGAGGGCTACATGCTCTCGGTGAGCTTTCTTTCAAGCAGGCAAATCATCTGATCGAGACTCTCCTTTAGCTATTCCTTCACCTCAGCGACTCTATTGAAACATACAAGGAACTCAGTGTTTCCCTCAGCACCTTTAAGTGGAGATTCTATCCAGCCTTTGTTGCTAAAGCCAAAATCTTCAACACCCTTTATGATCTTCTCCAGAACCTGAGATAGACGGTAGAATTTTTGAGTCTCATAACAGCAGTATTCTTTCTTAGAAGAAAATTAATAGTCAGATATTTCTGCTTCTTTAGATATAGCTTGTATTTTAAGAAATAATATTATACCCTGCCTCAAAGGTAAACAAGAAATGAACAAAATCATACTTCTTGATGAACAGCAGCATCTCGGACAATTCCTCCTTTACCAACCTGCAGTTGAAACAGATTGACTGAGCACTCTCCAGAGAATTATATCAAGCCTTTGATGTCACCTTTCAACATTGAACTCATTAACAGCATCAGCACCCAGGGCTAATACAGCCCATTAAGGTGAAACAAAAGAAACAGGTAGATGATAACGAACCTGTGATCTTCTAGCTTCAAATTGGGGTTTGACCAGAGTAACCAACACAGAGTCATCATTCATTACATTTACTACAGCAGGCATTACCTAAACAGATAAAAAAAAAAAAAGATGACAAAATAATTAATATTCTGTTCATCATCTCAACATTATTAAATAGTTGAACTCAGTAATTTGAACTGTAACAGGTTGAATGCACAACTAGACTTTCATAAAGAGTTAGTTTAATGTACCAAAGCATATATAACCATGCCTGGACTCTAAAAATAAAAAATGAAAGCATACCAGTAGTATTGATATAAATGAAAGATCCAATGTAACCAGGTCTACTTTTTGAGGTAGTCCAGGAAGATATCTCAAATTTGTCCTCTCTATGACACTGACCCGACTGTCATGGCGAATTTTGTCAGCAACCTGAACACACAATAAAAGGAGTCAAAATCAGGCAGCAGGATCAGAAAGATCTATGCAGTAAAAAAGAAAACGTCACACAGTGAAAAGTTCGCATGAGAAACTTCACGAGTGCAGCAATACAGTAAACAAGTTTGCAGTAACTTGAAGCATTGTAATTACAAGCACCATTACACGAATCATTATATACCTATAAAAACTACAGTAAAGCTTCCATAAGCTACAACCAATGTTATAAGTCCGGACTCAGTCAATTATACCGAAAAGTGCTTGACTCAGGTCAAAATGCTGACATCATTACTACATCAGCGTATAAAAGTACAATTAAAAAAACAAAGAGAGAAAGAAAATCAATCTCTCCAACTGAAGCACATGAGGATCATACCTGCCCATATCCAACATCTACTCCATAAACAAATGATGCCCCATATTGAAGCAAACAATCAGTAAATCCTCCAGTAGACAGTCCTGAATCCAAAGCTACTTTACCAGCAACATCGATGCCAAGCTGATCAATGGCAGCTTCTAATTTATATCCTGCTCTGGATCAGATAATGAAAATTAAAGAACTGAAAGGAAAGGGAAAAATAGATGTGCTACTAGAATATCCACCCTTTAATTGCAATAGTATGTAGTTTCAGGCGGTCATCACCTACATACATATTTTGGCACTTCAGCCTTTATTTCTACAACAGCCTTATCAGAAACAGGGGTTCCAGCCTTGCTAACCACTCTCCCATCAACCAATACCTTTCCTGAAGAGAGAAGGGAGGTTGAGTCTATTTATAATATGAACAAAAAAAGTAGAGCTAGTCAGACATAGAAATACATTTAGTAATAAATAATGGAAAAAGAGGGTAATTTTCATATTTAAGAGGAAACAATCATCTTGTTCGTCCAGTCCAAAAAGAGGATAAACTGTGTAAATTGATAATTTCAGGAACCTTGCAGAATCCATGACTGTATGAAGGTTCGACTATACTGCTGAAAACGCTCCAGACAAATCTCATCAAGTCTTCTTTTCCTGGTACAAGCATTTCAGAATCAAAGACATTAACCTTTTCCGTGCATTGCAAGACAATCTGAAGGCCGTTCCACCCTGGTATATCAAATTCACTCTGATTTTTTTGGGTGTGCAACTGTTCATTTTATTGATAGAGAATCATTTTTCATTTCTTTCAATTGAGTAAAAACATAAGAACGTCTGCATGAGACGTTGAACACTTTGACTCTCCGCTACATTTATTTCGACACAAGCAGGAGTAATCAAAAGTCGCTGCATAATTGGCCATCAACTTGACAATGAAAAACCGATGCTTTAAAAGCTTACTTCTTTGAAGGTTGAACTTTCTCTACTCGAGTAGTGGCAAATGCTCTCGACAGACATACATGCGAAAGATTTTTGACCAACAGCTCTGAAAGTAAGAAAGAAACACACTGTCAGATAAAAATAGTATCTTCAGACCCAATAATGAAACACAAGAACACTGGGGTCTAAGAAAAGAAAAATAACCCAAATAAAAGGAAACTAAAGACCAAAATGTAACAAAAAAAAAAAGGAAATGCAAAATCCTGGGAAAAATTCAACTATGAAATATCTGATAACAAGAGAAGCGTAGAGATTTGACTGAAAATTAACAGATCACAGCTTCTGATTAACAATAAAGAAAACATTTTTTTCAGAGGCAGCACGAATATGGGCATCAAAATCAACAGCAGAATCAGCAGAGAAGCGACAACAGTGGGTACAAAGGCTGCAGTACGTCCGAAGAATTTGACGGGAAAGAGAAATTACGCTCGAAGCGCTTTCTACTCTGAGTTGAGAAGGATAGCGTCGCAGAACAGCGGCATAGCGGATGCCGCAGCAGTTCAATCGCCATTAGAAAGAAATCCAAAGAATGCGAGTCCCTGAACTGATCCCAAAGCGCCCAACGCGATCCTAATTCCTTAGCACCGTAGTAATATTTTTCGGGCCGCAACAATTTCAGTAAGTGGGCCAGAAGGGGCAGCCCACCTAAACTTTCTCCAGCTCATTAGCCCATTAGCCCACAAAAAAGCTTATTATTTCACTTTAAAAAAGAAGAAAAATATTCAAAATATTTTCTTCGAATTTATTAAATTGAAAAACTCTTGGACTGAACTCTGTCAACAAAATAATTATGTTAAATCCCTTCTGTAAAAAGATCCAACAATATTGTTTATGTAGGAAAGGAAGTACTTGAAATTAATAACCTTTTAAAAATATCTCTAGAAATAAATTAAAACATTTATATTAAAATATCTATGAGTGGAACTGTATTATAAAATGAAATTTTTCCTCCATGTTTTCTAGACTGCTTTAAAATGTGGTATTTCTATTTTAATTGAATAGTGTTAGTGTATGTTACGTTTTTACTGAGCTAGTAACTATTTTTCACCTTCGTGATTGTATGCACCAAAATGTGCATAGCCCAATTTTGACGAGTCCAGCAACCCACCGATCCATCAAGCAACGATCATGGGTAAGCTCTATCTTTGAAGTTCATTGTTACAGCCCACCGCCGGGTCCAGCCGCATTGTCACATCATCGGCACAGTCAGCAACACAATCAGCAAAAATTCGTCGAGTTAGCACCCGTCAGCATGCCTCGTCAGCTCATCACTCAACTCAACAATCAAATGACCAGAACTGGTAGTTAACCGAAGGAGAAAAAGGAGGGACCACGATCCTGGTCTCCCTCCTCCATCAACTCCCTCAGCAGAAAGGGGATCGCGATCCCTTTTCCAAGGAAGAAACCACAACAACTTCACAGGACAGGCTACAAAAAGCTAAAGAATTCCCAATCACAAGGGTGGAGAAAAAATCAAGTTCGAGAGCATTCTAGTCGAGAAAATACTTCATGCACAGAAGTTCTTTCTTTCTCGAAACGAAGGTCTGAAAATCCCTTCACCGAGAAGAAACTCGACGCACCGAAGTTCTCTCCAACCACAGAAGTTTTCTCCAACCACAGAAGTCAATCAATTCGCAATCCGTCGCAACTCAACAGTTCAATCGGAGCAGCTCTACACGTTCGCCGGCAACGTCACAAGTTGACACACGCGGAACACAAATGCTTCCGCCCGACCGACAAAAGCCACAAGCAGTTCGTGCACACTCGTTCCAGAACTCGTTTTGACGTTCGTTCGCAGAAGCCGAAACTTCACCAAACTTGTAATGGATATCGAATCAGAGGAATCCTAGGAGATTGAACCCTCATTCCTTGATACGAAACACACCCCGTAACACATTTATTCTAAAGTAATCGACATATTCTCTCAATTGCGCCTCTTCGCGGACCGGCGGATTTTCGGTGAAACAGTGATGACTCTCACTCTATTAGTAAGTAACTATTTTCATAATAAGTAAGACCTTGCGGGGCAAGGGGGCTCCACTTGGCCGTAATAACCAATACCGCCCAATGTTTTAAAAACTGAACCAAGCCGATCTGTTCGACCCGGTTGAACCAGAATCGGAGGCCAATCCGGTTCTTATTAACTCGGCGCGGTTCACTCTAATCAGCATTATTTTTGTCTTTTTTCCTATAGAAATATTAAGAAAATATAAAGTATAGAGTATAATATTCAATGGTTGAACCATTGGTCCAACCCGGTCCGACCAGGTTCGACTAAAACCAAACATATTGCTGATTTGATGGGCGGTTCGGTTTTTAAAACACTGATACTGCCTGTTTACATAATTTAGAAGTAAATCCTGTTAAATTAAATTAAATATTTAAATAAAAAAAATTTGTGTACCTATTTCTCATGGAATCTAGTTCATATTATTACAATGTTGTTGACATTTTGATAGGTAAAAACTTTATCTAATGTATAAGTTTTCAAGACATGATCCATGGAAGTACTTCTTGTTTTTTTTTTTTTTTTCTAATTCCTTTAATTTTTTTATTACATATTATCAGGTGTTATAAAAAAAAATTATTTGTTTAATTCTTTTTAAGTACAGGCAATAGGGGAAGGGTAGTAAGCGACGCAAAGCTATAAACCGTTGCTAAAATGTGCCGCTTTTCATCCGGAAGCGACTCTCCACCTGCTTATTCGGAAGCGTTGATTTCGGCAATCGACTACCGCCTCGACGAGAATGGAAGAAAAGGGGTTTGGCGGGAGGTGGCGCGTGCGCGTCACAGACGACGTTAAAACGCCGCCTCGCACGAATTAAGCTGGCATTCCGTCGTCGTGGAATCCCTTTCGCCTCCGCTCTGCAACTCTGCCGCGATGGGGGAACTCAGGGCCTTCTCCGCCTCCGAGGTCTCCCTTCACTCCTCCAAGAACGATTGCTGGTTGATCATCGGAGGCAAGGTAAGGAAACAAAAGCAGAGATCACTCCTTCCTGTTTAATTCCTTTTTTCCCCTGTTTGACCAAGGACTACGTATCGTCTCCTTTGATTTCTGTTCGGGTCGCGATTTGGTGTTGATCGAGGTCGATAATTGGGATGCGATCCCTTCTGTTTTGAACTGTTTAGGTTTACGACGTTACGGGCTTTTTGGAAGAGCATCCAGGAGGCGACGATGTTCTGATCAAGGCATCGGGTACGTGGAATTTCTCTTCTTCTCTTTCTCGGTTTTCTTGATTCTGCGATGATCTCTTCGGTCCCTCTGCTAGCTTATTATTGAATAATAACCTGTGAGAAAAATTATACGTTTTTCTGATTCGTTTCATTCGATCTTCAGAAAAATAAAACTAATAATAATGATTAAAAAAAAATGAGATTCTATGTTTTTCTTTAATAGTTCCATACAATCGGCAGATTTTTTTTAAAAAGTGGTTTTTGAGATAACGAACCCGTTTTATCTGTTTTAATTTTTAAAGAAAAAGAAAGCCTTTTTCAGCTTCTTTTTTGCATTCTAATGTCTGCACGCATCGACAGAGGAAGGAGACGCGACCGAAGCTTTCGAAGAAGTCGGACATAGTTCCACCGCCACCAGCATGCTCACTAGTTACCAAGTCGGAGTCATCGACGGCTCTACTTCTGGCGAAGCGGACAAACCCAGGGCGAAGGAACAAGAACAGGTCTTTGTCCCAGCCAAGAGGGTGGAAGCGGGCCCGCCACCTTCACCCTTCTCCGGTTTGTCTCACCTGCTCGTACCTCTCCTCGTCCTGGGATTGGCTCTTGGAGCCCTGTATCTCTTCAACCGGGGCTCATCTTGAAATGGGAACTTCTGGTAATTAATCAATAAATGATCATGGATATCTCCATTGCAAAGATGTATCTTTTTTAGTTCTTGGAATGGCATTTGATTATTTGGTCTGGAAATAAGCATATCTCTGTGCTCAAACTTGACCTTCCCCTCTGGAATGGCATTTGATTTTGTTTGGTCTGAAATGGCATTTGATTATTTGGTCTGGAATGGCATTTGATTATTTGGTCTGAAATGGCATTTGATTATTTGGTCTGGAATGGCATTTGATTATTTGGCCTGGAATAGCATTTGATTATATGGTCTGGAATGGCATCTCTCTCTCTCTTCCGTCTAGCATTTAGTCTTCCAGTACCCAGTTGCTGGAACTGGAAGATTCACTCGTTGTGGAGATTGCAGCAGCAGAAGGCCTTGTGGTAGTGAAACCTGAAGGCGAAAAGCTGAAAAGGGTTTGACCCATCGAACTTACAGTCCGATACTCCCACTCTTCTCTTCTCTGACTTCTTTCCTTTGAATACAGTGAGGCATTTCCCGTTGCTGCGATTCACCCAGAACCGGAAGCTTCTGTGGTTGAACTCTGGAGGTGGGTTTATCGATTTCCAGTCTGCTTGACCCAAGGTTGCCAGCGATCTCAACGAACCCAGCTCCACCTTCCCCTTCTTCCCCACGGTGAGGTAGTTTTGCCCATCTGAACATTTGTCCATGTAGTTGCTGAACCTGCTCACAGAACAAACAGTTACATTTCCAGAAATGCGTAGTATTGAGTAAGGTAGTTCTTTTCTAAGCTTTACCTGTGGTAACCGGAAGCTGATCCAGAAGTTGATTGCCACCCATAGTAGGCATTGTACTTGGAAGACTCTCCACCCTTGATGTCAGGAACAGAGTAAACACCCCTATCCCCAACCTTAACGTAATCAGACTGCAAAGCTCCGGCTATGAGGGAGTCATCCCAGGCAGTCATGTGTGGGTAGGCTTCACTGGCGGGGCACTGCCTCTCCTGGCACGACGAACACTGCCGGCATAACCCATCACTCTTCAACTTATGATCCCCTTCTTCGAGCCCAACACTGCTAGTCATCACAGCCACCAACATTAACAGCACAACCGAGAGCCCCGTTCTGTCCATGCTTCCTCCATCGTCTCTTCCTCTTTTCACTGGTTTTTGTAGGTCTCTGTCGTTTGATTATAATGGCCTTGGTGGCGCCGCCCACAAGTCTCTTCCCCTTTGTCCTTGCTTTGGATTTGTTTGATGCTTCGACTTTGAGTGTACTTTTCTTGATTTACTTAGTGTGTGAGCTTAGATTTTAACTACCCAGATGCTGTGCTTTCAGGCCTATTTGGAAAAAGGCACAGCTGTTTTGTCTTGGTTTGCTATGAACGACTAGGTAACATGTTACCCCAGTTAACATACTACAACTGGTATGTTATTGAACCACCTAGTATTATTACTGACTACCAACTCATGTGTCATTAATCAAGTCTTCGTTAATTAATTATGTATTTCTAGATTAACTTAAAGCAAGCAGCATATTTCCGATGAAAAAGTATTAGTACTATTATTTTACACTTGGATGAATGTCAAAGTAATAGTAGTTTCACTCAATATGTATTATTCTATTTCCTATGATTTAATACTTCACATATGACTTTATTGATCCTCACCCATTAAATTTAGAAATAAAATAGATTGTTTGTTGAAAAAAATTACAAAATATGAAAACATAATTTCATCATTTCAAGCAAATTTTAAATGTTTAAACCACAGCCAATAGGAGCATGCTTGCACATGTGGCACGCGTATTAAAACTTAAAAAAATAAAACTCTTAGTGAAAAAAAAAACTCTTTTTAGCAAAGCTATGAGTTTAGCATCGCTTGCCACCCGCCCCAGTTGGCTGTGTACCAATAAGCACACAAAGTGGATCCCTGGTTGAGACTTGAGAGAGAAATAGATGGTCCTTTGCCAACTTGAAAATGAAAGATTGGGGCCCTTTATTAACTAGAAGACGCAGGGGGTTGGCCCTTTGCCAACAGCAAAATGAAGGATTGGGGCCCTTTGTAACTAGAAGATAAAGGGGCAAGGAGCCCTTTGTTAACTAGAAGATAAAGGGGCAGGGGGCCCTTTGTTAACTGAAATATGAAGGGGCGGGGGCCCCTTTGCTCATTAGACTATGAAAGGGGGGAGGGGGGGTGCCTTTGTTAACTAGAAGATGAAAGAGCAGAGGGGCCTTCGACAAGTAAGGATGAAGGGGTGGGGTGCCCTTTATTTCTTCTCATTTCTCATGCAAGTAAATTTTAAATTCTCTATCAAATTTTGACCTCTTGAAAATCAGAAGTTAGCCTCTTTCAGGTGAGAAAACTTTCAATTCCATGCAATATTAGAAATTTTTTCTTAACTTTATTATATTGAAGTGGTGTGTTGGCCATCATGTGTCATGAAAATAAATAGGTATTCTTAAAGGGTTCTTCTAGAAAAAAATTTCTTAGAGGTTTAAATGTTCTTTGGGAAAATAATTAGTAATGGTATCAAAGGTTGGTGTGATACTTGACCAGAAACAAGTCCAAACTTAGGTAAACCCCCAGAAAAAATTGGTATGAACATGTGGCCATGAATGTTTACTGATTATTTCCAAACATTTTGTGTGGTTGTACATGTGGTGAATGTTTACTTATCTTTCCTTCCAATAATTAAATTGCTATTTTAAATAATAACATTATCCTTTACAAGAAATATGAGAAAAATATCCCTAGAACAAGAAAGTATATCCAGAACAAAATCAATAAGGAAAGAATATTCCCAAGTATAAACTGGTATGCTTCCTAGTAGATAAATACTTGTCTTCAAACAGCTCAGAATCTGAGATTTTGATTGCCATGGAGAAAACCAGAGATTGCAGCTCTGAAATTGTTTGTTGATGGCCATCTACTCATCTTCCTCCTGCTTTCACTTCTTTGATCAGGATTTTGATTAGATGATCATCAACAAACACATTCACAGGCAAATTCACAAAGGGAGGCTCTTCGGTTTTCATGATTTCTTCTGACAAAACTGTGAGTTCCTCATTAATGTTTACAATTTCCATTTACAAGATGAAAGCTTAATGCTCCTTTGCTAGTATAATATAAGTTTAGAAGTCTCCAGTGCTGTTATGTTTGCTCTTTTCCTTGAAGATCTTAGTTTTGTTTTGATCAATGAATCATGCACTGTTTTGATGTTTGGGGGAAAATAATACCTAGTATATAGTTCATGTACTCTTTGGATAAAGGATATAGTCCTGTTCACAAAAAATGGTGTGCAGAAACTCAAAGGGTCGTTTGCAACTGTTTGGAATTTAAACATCACATAAGTTCGATAGTCTCAAAACAAACTCGTTAGAGAATTTTTTGTTCTTCTTTTTAATCTTAATTTATTTACTTTGAAAGAGATTAAAGCCTCTTCCTTTATTCTCTACTGATGGAAAGTAAAGGAATACAGCATTCTTTACCAGAGGCAATTCCGGTTCTTATTATACCCGCAAAATAAAACACTTCTTTTGTCTTATTACCTAAGGTTGAACCGATCTAATGGGTTCGACCAAAAGCAGACATACTACCGATTTAATGACCAGTATGTAACTTGACATGATATATTCTGAACCATTTGCACATGGAAGTTGGAAAAGTGAAATCTGAATCTTTGGGCTCTTTTGTATAGATGTTATTGTTACAGTAAAATACAGAACAGCATTCCCAGGACTTTCTTTTTTCTACTAATGTATGTATTCACCTACAAGGCTAACCTGATTCGAGGATGGCTTCTTTGACTGCAGAACTGAAAAGGGTAAAAGGAAAATGAAAAACTTCTGACCTCTCTTGTGCTAAAAATGTAAGGGAGCCGGTGTGGAAGAATTAAACAGACAGCCATGACTGAGGTTTCGGTAAATGATCAGAACAAAAGGAGCATGCCTTCGAACTTGGAAAGGGAAAGTGCTGTTGAAGAGTAAGGGGCTGGGGTTTCAGTGTCTACACTCGGACAAAAGGTCAAGAGAGACGAACAGCCATCTGTTGAAGAAGTAACCTCTTCTGTGCTGCAGTTATCACACCTTTGCACTGAGCATTGACCAAAACCTCAGTCATGATAGCAGCAGCATGCCCTGTGGGTTCCTCTGCCGCCCTCCGCAGCATGAACATCTGACAAGCCAACAAGCAACGTGGATTAACTGATATATGATAAATTGCTTCCACAATGAACAGATTTCTTTACTCCTCAATGAAGGAAAAAAGTTTTCAAGTTCAATAATATTTTGTTCATAAACTATTTTGTTCATAAACTATTTTGAGAGACCACTCATGGTTGGTCATACATCCCAGTCAAACCGGTCACTCCACATCTAAGAAACCAGGTTTTATGTGCAAAAAAAGATTTCCAACAACCTCCTTGCATTAAATTTAAATACCACACAGAGAACAACCTTTGGCAAATAGAAAAGAATAACTACCCCATGAGGGATGCTTCAATGGCCATAAATTAATAAGAAGCATAATGTACAATACCTGCCCATGATGCCTTATTTCTAGACAAGCAGGTTGTTGGATCCATGGTTCACCATCAATCTGGACAGGAAATGGAGTATTTAAATGTATTCTGATAACTTCCCCTTGTGCCAATCTTCTAGCCTGTGAAAGCCCCACCTGTAGGTAAAGTCAATAAAAAACATTTAGATCCCCTGTGAAAGCCCCACCTGTAGATAAAGTCAATAAAAAACATTTAGATCCAACTAGAGTTTGAATTACATTACCATCTAGGAGTGGGCACAATTCGGGTTTGAGGCAGGTTTTCAGAAACCCGACCGTAGAGACCTCAAACCCAAACTGGAGAAAAAAAAAACCAAGGGTTTCAAACCCAAGCCAACCCTATGCTCCAACCCCTCAAGCCATCCTCTAAACTACCCGATATTACCAATCTGACTCAACCCGCCCCAACCGCATTTATTTTATTTATCTTTTAACTTATTCAAAAGAAAAAAAAATATGTAAAATATAATTAAAATTTTAAGGACAAAAAGTTAATAAAGACCTTCAGGTCGGGTCCGGTTTGTGAAACCCATCCCGACCCACATCGGATTTTTCACCCCTCACCCCATCCCCGAACCACAGGGTGGAAATGAGACCCCAAAACCAGTATTTTCAGCTTGGGACGGGTTACCTGAAAAACTTCTTCAATTCATATGTTGGTTTGCTGAAAAATTACAAAACACTCCAACAATGTCGATACTAGGAAAGACACCACAATACAATAGGTGAAAACAGATTAGCCTAACCTGAAGCTTCCCAAGATGCCATGTTCCGCAAATGCAAACAACTTCAAGCAGCTTGTCATGCATTGACTGGAGTTCAAAGTCGTCATCATGTTCATAGTCATTTTGCCAAAGATCAACCCCACCCATGTAGCTACCAATGTTAAGCACAAGAATGCCTTCAGCATCCTGGTAGCCAAAAAGAAAACATAGAGAGGCTAAGCAGATCTATCTCCTTTGACAACTGGAAAGAAGCAAGTCAAAACTTACCATTGGGATTTCAATGTTTTCTCCATCAACTTCAAGGCAAACCTCCCAAGGGAGATCAGCACATGTTCTATCCATCATATCCTTTGCTCCTTCTTTGGCGTATCGCAATTTATTCACAAACTGTATAATAGAGCATCAATTAGCTGAAGATAATAACTCAAATTAGGTTCTTAAATGCATCCAAAAATTCATAATAGATCTTAATTAGAACTTCTAAAAATTATTTGATTTCAGTCACTCTCGAAGTAGCTAAAACATTTTAAATAATTAAGACATGATTAGATTTTTTTTTTTGGATAATTTCATTCAAATCTAGTACACTTGAAGGAGCTAAAAAGTTCTCTACAAGCACCTGCAGAGATGACATATTTGTTACTTTGCTAGCACAAAAACTTGACACCAAGCGACACCTTAATCAATACTGAGATACTGCATCCTTGAGTTCATGGATGGTCCATTGGTTAGAGTACGAGTTATAGCATGTGCGCAGCCATACATATTGAATAATGGGCAATGAAATCCAGAAATAATGTATAAAGCATCATTTCCCATTAGAAAACATAAATGACTTCGTAAAAATTATTCATCCAGAAAAACCCATACCTGGCTGTTGAATTTTTTTGGGTTCTCCTCTCGAGTCATGTGAAAATCATATGCAACCTTTGCATCACACCCAATACCTACGCGGTAGTTTCACATGATTTATCAGTAGCACAATGAAACAAAACCTAGCATTTTTTTTATTTTTTTTTTAGGAAAATTGCTTGCAAAACCTAGCATTTTCAACCATCATTATATTTAATTATTAACTCATAAGTATACCTAAATAGTTCATCATGAACTTTGAATGTTCTTTATTTACACTCTGCTGTCCTAGGTTTTGATCCTTGAAACTAACTTTCCAGCGATCAAGCATTGTTACTGCTGCGTGGTCAATGTCATGCAAAAGTCCATCTAAGCCACCTTGTCCATCTACTGAAGATAATCCTCCTCCCCAGCGCAGAACACGGGACAGGTCATTCCCTGTTCCAAGAGGAAGAATAGCGACAGGTGGAGGAGATTCAAAATTCCGTCTCTCAATTGCATCAAGGACCCAGGCTACTGTGCCATCTCCACCACAAACCAAAATTCTAAAATAATGGACATTCTTAAACAACTCCAAACCCAAGTCAGGTCCCTGGGAAGAACTGAGTTCAAAAACCTGCATGGCACAGCAGGCAGTCAATTAACAATAGCATTCATACCTTCAAAAAAACAAAATTGAAGGTGAACAGCCAATAAATATGCTGGAAGATTAACCTGAAGAGGGTTCAACAGCACGTTCAATCTCCTCCTGAGGGAAGGTCCATGTTGACCCCCACTCTTAGCATTAATGAAGACAAGAAGGGGTCGGGAATCCTGTGGCAGATCTAACAACGTATACTTTTTTACACTACAAATGGCATTAGATGTTTCCACTTTCCTCACGAGTCCATTTTGACCATTTTTACCATTATTGTTCCCTTTACTTTTCCCACTGAATGAGTCCTCCAATCCAGCAAGTCCAGAAACAATATACTGAAGTGCTGCAGAGGCACCTGAATCATCGAGCAATTTACTGCTGGGAAGAAGGCCTTTTGGAGCAGAATGATTGCTTGAACTTTTACTCCGGTTACGCCTTTTACGTATTTGACCCCGTAGGGATGATGCAATAATCTCTTCCCTAATGGAATTCAGCAGCCTGCAACTTGGATCTCCATTCTCTGTTTCTTTAACAGAGAGTGGTGAAAGGATAAGTCTCCTGAGAGGACCTAGGTCACAAACATTTCCTGATTCTTTCGACATTTTGGCATGACATCTAACATGTATATGACGTTGACACCATAGGCAGCGCCATATAGGGGAGGCACCAAGAAAAGGAATACCACATGGTTCATCACAGTAATAACAGAATGAAGACGTCTCGGGATTCTCATCCAAATCAATCCACCTCTCAGACCAATGATGCAGCAATCGGGTTGAACCAGCCTGAGCAACACATTTGCAGTCCTTTACTGCGAACTGGGAACAATAGAAATGAGCAGCTACACCACAAACAGCACATCTATGAAGTGGAAAGTCAAATCCTCCTTTTGAACCTACTGACACTAGAGAAGTAAGACAGACACAGCAAGTAGAGGGTTGTGACTTATGGGCAAAATCGTCCACCCATGTATGATGTGATAAAGGAACTTTTAACTTTTTCCAGACTTTTTTCTTGGCCACCGCAGCAGCTTTGACCCAATTCTGCGAAGAATTTCTTTGCCACTTGAGAAATGCAAATATAAGGGCCACTATTCCAAACGAACCAGTGACTAGCCCCCCAAAGATAAGAGGAACTGAACCATCAGATTCAGTAACGAACTTCAGCAGCGACAAGGCTAAGTGCATCATACTTAACCCAGTATCTCTTATCAAGGTTTACTCGTTTAAGACACACAAAAGCATGTTTTGCATAAGAAGAACCTGAAATAATACAGCAACGGTCAGTTTCAACAATTTTTTAAATTGAAAAGAAATTCAAGAATGCTGATTATCCAAGGTGACACACCAAATCAACGTATTTTAATGAATAAGAGACCAAACATATCAAGGACAGTTAAAAATTTGACAATTCACCAAAACCAAAAAGTGAACGTAATAGCTATAGGCTGGTTCAAAGTTCTGAGGAAGGTGATCCCTACTTTTACCGTGATTACGTGAACCTAAGAATGGGAAGTATGTTGCAAGTCCATACGGCTGCAATTTTCACCTTCTTCAATCCAATAATTGCTGATTTGCTAGTATGCTCAATTCAATAGGACAATTGGAAACACGAGAAGGAGCTATGATCTGGATTTGAGAAAAAAATATACGAGTTAAACAAAAAAGGGCTTAGATATCCCCTGTAAAAACTCAAGGGAGCATTATGTTTCTCAGAGCAACATGAAGCACGGTACGACAGGTTCGAATTAGGTATTACTCTCTAACAAACAAACAAAAAAAAAAAAAAAGTGAAATAAAAAAGTTCGTAAACCTCCAGATAGAAACCCTCAACCCGGAAATATAGAAAGAAGACAAGGAGTTCCAAGAGCGAACGCTGCGAACATCGAGAACGGAAGAACATTAACACAGAATTTCATCAAGGTATTACGAAATCAAAAGAACGTCGTAACCTACGGACACCAACCGAAGACAAATCCGTAAACTAGAAAACCTTTCACGGTTAATATATCCTCAATTCAACGAGAGAAAATGGAATAAAAAACAAGAAAATACAAACGACGAAAATTAAAAACACAATGTAAGTGCACAAACTCAGACCCCGTCAGCTCCATCGAATTCTCATATCGGAAACCGACATAGATCTGGTCAACGAAAAGCAAGAACACAGGACGACGATTTCAATAACCTTTCTCCCGCACCAAGCAAAAAGGGAATTCAGGAAAAGTACAGAAAGCCAAAGAGGACACACCCGGAAGCCGGAATTATCCCCGTCCTCCTCCGTCCGAGCTTCTGACGAAAATGGGGCTGCGTGATCCGTGACTTCCCCACAGGGCGGAGGCAGAGTCGCAGAGATGAGGGAAGGAACAAGAAAAAGAAAGGAGCGAATCAGAGAAAAAATTAGAAATGCGCGTGTTTAAAGAGGTTGGCGCGGGACGGCGGGAGGGAAGGGAAAGGAAGGAAAAAGGAGGACTTTTCCAGTTTTCTTCTTTCCAATTTTCGAAATACCTAAAAAATCCTTTTGCGAAGTCAATCCTGGACAGACTTGAATCCAAGTCTCTTCCGGACATAAAACACAAGTTTTAACTCGGAAATAGGTTATGCCCAAAATAGATTTTATTTTTATTTTTATTTTATTTTTATTTTTATTTTTTTTTTATTTTTTTTTGTTAAGTTTTTCGTGAGTTTTATTGTTTTTTGAGGGGATAGGGGTTTAGTAGAAATGTGGATAGGAAATTTGACCCAACTGGACCCCTAGTAATATTATCGAAACTGGACCGGACCGACCGACTGAACCGCATTGAAACGAAATCGAACCCTTTTTTGAATTCGGTTTTAATTTAATGTTTAATATAAAACAATTTAATACATCCTTCTTGCCAGTGTTGTAAAAACCGAACCGGACTGGTCGGTTCAACCCGGTTGAACTGGAATCGAAGGCCAGTCAAGTTCTTATTGACTCAGTCCGGTTCACTATAACCAACATTATTTTGCTTTTTTTTCTATAGAAATATTAAATATATTTAAGTGTTGTGTATAATATTAAATAAGTGAACCACTAGTCTAACCTGGTTTAATTGGGTTCGACCAAAACCGGATATAACGCCGGTCTGATTGCCGGTTCAGTTTTTTAAAACATTGCTTCTTGGGTTTAATTAGTGGTTGAACCAGATCAAACCCGGTTCGATTATTGGTTCAGTTTTTACAACATTGCTAGTAGCTACTTAGAACTCCCTTACATTTTTTTTTTTTATATCTTATTTTTATTTTTTATTATCTTTATTCTTTTATTGATAAATCATTAAATTGTGATATTTCAAAACTAATTGGAAAGGGCGTATGAAAGTAATTATCCATTCTTTGAAAAAATATAAACACAAGGGTATACACATCACATCACGTGAGAAGGTTCAGTTAAAAGAGTGGGAGGCCATGGAAGGGCATGTGGCCGCGTGAATCTTCACATGCCACCATGCTCTCCTCTCTCCTCTCCAACCAATCCAAGGCACCCACGTTTCATTCATTTTTAAAATATTATTTTTCCTTATTAAATATAATAAAATAATAATAATAATTTAAAAAATATTAGCAACAAAACATGGCATTCCACTTCCATGTAAGGTGCCAAAATGTGACCCCATGTAGCAATTAGCAATCAAACCAAGACTAAACTTGACCCAATTAGTCTTTGTTTTCCTACATAAAAGATAAAATAAGAAAATATTAAAAAGTTATTCAAATAACAATACCAGCATTTATATATTTTTTGCAATTAATTAGAGGAAAAATTTTCCTTTGGTTTTTTTTTAAAAAAAAAAAAATTTTTTAGATAGGCATTAACGTCATCTTACATCAGCACGGTTCAACTGGCGGATTAACCCGGTTTTGAATTGCTTTGACTCGGTCCGTCCGATCTTTTATCTAGGTCAATGACCGGGTCGGATCTAATTACAATATTAATCCTTTAAAATGTATTTATATAAGTTCATCTAACCATGACCTAACCAATAACCATAGAAAATGGTATAGTTTAAATAATTAATGTTGTTGCTTATATTATGAGTTATATATATGAACTAGATTATGACATATGACAAGTTATATATATATATATATATATATATATATCCGAGAACTTTTATTTCTTGGTTTCAATAGAACTTTTTACTAGCGTTGTTTCTGTCTACTATTATCTAAAAATAATCAAAGTTATTAGTTTTAATATCATATCATCGCGGCTAAAGCAAAAAAGAGAGGATCAAAAGAAAACAAAAAAAAAAAAAGATAGGCTTGCTTTTGGTTAGGCATTTGTTCTTGAAGCTCTTTTTTCTGCTTATAATGAAAGGGTGCAATGTCCATGTGATGTTGTTCTTACATTTCTCCTTCCCATAAGACAAAGGGAAGAATCTAATATTTTCATTTGCTCATGACCTAAGTTTTTGGATTTCTGATCTATTTGGATATTCAAAATTCTATATTTGATGAGTCTATTTGGGTTGGATCTAACTTTTGACATGATCTTATTGGGCCTTAGATGGAACGGGGCTAGTCGTTTTATATAAAAGACGAGTATAAACAGTTGGAGCACGCACCAATAAATGTGCGCAATGTTAAAGCGGATGACTCTCACGTGCTTACTAACATAGAACTGACCCACTCTCACTAGTAATGATTGAGACCAGTGTTTAAAAAATCGAACTAGGGGTGTAAACGGGTCGGATTTGGGTTGGGTTGGGTTTTAAAAAACCCAAACCTCACCTACATAGAAAATCCAAAACCCGAACCCATTAAAAACCCGACCCAAACTGTATTTTTTCTAACCTGAACCCAACCCAACCAAACCGGACGGATTTTAGTAAAACCTAAACCTGACCCCTTAAAAACCCAATTTTTTTCTTAATAACTGTAAAAAATAAAATTAATAATCATGGCCCGGGTTTGGGTATGGTTTGGGTAAACCCGACCCGACCCGACCCGACCAAAATGAACCAGAACCAGAAGCTAGTCTGGTTCTTATAGACTCAGTTCGGTTCACTAAAATCAGAAAAAATAAAGCACTTATTTTGTCTTATTACCTAAAGATAAATTATAAGGTAGACCAATACTGCCTGTATGTCTTCTTGCGTGCAAGTAATTAGCTAGCCAACTTGCATGAATGGGTTCATATTGGTTTTCAGATAGACTACTGGCTAATATCTATAGACAAAAAACACTTGAATATCCAACAATTAGGCTTCCTAAAGTTGATAATACACTATTACCAGACATTAGGAAGTACTACTTCAAACTACTCCCTCTTATATAAGTGCTTCCTTTCACCACCTCAACTCATATCATCATCCTCTTCAAGGTTCCTCACCCTTGCATTCATCTCAGACATATATATATATATATATATAACAAGCAAGAAGAGTGCAAGATGATAAAAAGATTGTCATGTTTCTTGCTCTTCCATCTACTCTCCTTGATGGCTTGTCCCATTGATAGGAGCCAATTCCCTACAGATTTTGTGTTTGGAACTTCCACATCTTCTTACCAGGTATTAATTAAAGAAACTTTAAGGGATCTTTGGAAGCATATATGCTTCTATATGTATTCTATAGTAATTAGACTATTAATGTAATGCAATTATATAGAGTTTATATTATTTGTTCATTATGGTTACAAGTAAGTGAGACATTTTCTAGAGAAATATTTGGAATTGTATTCATATGCTAGCTTGCTTGCATGGTTAATTTCCAGATTGAAGGGGCTTATTTAGAAGACAACAAAAGTCTCAGCAACTGGGATGTTTTCTCTCATATTCCAGGTGAGTCAATTAACTTAGTTTAATTAGTTTCTTCCAAGAAAAATATTTCCATTGTTCTATATATTACGAGTCTTTGATTATTTCCAACTTTTTTTGAAAACAGGAAAAATTAAGGGTGGAGGCACTGGAGATGTCGCAGTAGACCATTACCATCTTTACATGGTATGCGTTTGTTCTAGCTCTCATGTTATGATATGGCCTTATAATTACATGCTTATGCAACTACTAATTAATTGACAGTTATCTCTAATTAAGTATGTTATACTATAATATTGATTGGCAACAGGAGGACGTTGAGCTGTTACATTCTCTGGGTGTCAATTCATACAGATTCTCTATTTCATGGGCAAGAATCCTACCGAGTAAGCAATTAAGGAAGCTTTTCATATATAATAGATTTTGTTGCAAAATTCTCTGCTAAAGAAATAAGAGGTGTTCTCCTTCATCGATTGCAGGAGGAAGGTTTGGTAGAGTAAATCAAGCAGGAATCAGCTTCTATAGTAATCTTGTGAATGAACTCCTGCGCAGAGGTAGATAGAAATCAAATTGTTTCAGGTTTCGTTTTTCTGCACTTGCGTTCTTATTGTTATCTTTCAACAGGAATACAACCATTTGTTACATTAAACCATTTTGACATTCCTCAAGAACTTGAAGAACGGTATGGTGCATGGCTGAGTCCTCAGATACAGTGAGTTTCGTGATTATTTGTGATTTTTTTTTTTTTTTTTTTTTTTTTTTCATTCAATGGATGAATAGTGCTAATTATTTATAAGACAAAAATTGCAGAAAAGATTTTGGATATTTTGCTGAGGCGTGTTTCAAGGCCCTGGGTGATAGAGTTAAATACTGGATCACCTTCAACGAGCCAAACCTCATGGTAAAATTTCAGTACCTCACCGGAGAATTCCCGCCCGGGCTTTGCTCGGCGGAGTACGGCAACTCGGCATCAGAACCTTACATTGCTGGCCATAACGTGATTCTTTCACATGCCACTGCAACTCAGATTTACAAGAACAAGTATCGGGTATAGTACTGTTGATCGACCTAATTAATACATTTTCTTGTATCAAACCCTATCTTAGTTATGAATATGCAGTAACGTTATATAAACTAATTAAGAATCTAACATTGAATGAGTTTGATCTTCAGGTGAAGCAAGGAGGTTCCATTGGGATAGTGATGAGTGCCGACTGGTATGAGCCTCTAAGAAACATCCCAGCAGATGTTTTAGCAGTTCAACGACATTTGGCATTTGAAAATGCTTGGTAATATAATATAGTACATGTTCTCGATCAACTAGATCTTCTTGCATTTGGCTTTTCTTCTTTTCTTATTTTTGTTCTTTATTTATATCAGGTTTGTGGATCCGTTCATTTTTGGCGATTACCCTCCAGAAATGCGCCAGATTCTAGGTTCAAGATTACCCACATTTTCAGCCGAGGAACGACGAATGTTACAGAGCAATAAGTTAGACTTCATCGGAATAAACCATTATACAACTCTGTATGTCGAAGATTGCTTGTTCTCCCCTTGCAAACATGGTCACTTTCCGGGGGACACCTTCACACATGTTACAGGAGAAAGAGATGGGCACACTATTGGAACTCCGGTAATAGAAAAAAATAACCTAAAATCAAAGAGTGCAGATCATGCAAAACATCTATGATGATCATCTTCTTCCTCCTCTTGCTCACAGACTGAAATGCCAAACTTCTACGTGGTGCCACGAGGAATGCAGCAGATTGTGGAGTACTTTCAGAAGAGATACAACAACGTGGTCATGTACATCACAGAAAATGGTACAAGCAGATTCTACATGCGTGCATGTGCATTGTGTAGTACTAATACTTGTCATCATGCATGATCCCTTAAAAACAACACTACTTCTACTTGTTTCTCAGGGTACCCCCAGGGTGACAACAACAGTAGTATCTCCCAGAATGAACTGCTCAATGACAAGGAGAGAGTGGAGTACATTGCAAACTATCTTTCTTTTCTTAATGTAGCCATCAGGTATATATATAACTCTACTAGCTAGCTGATAGCTCTGCACAAATTAAAATGCAATTGAATTTAATAACTAATCCTTAACTCCTGACTAAAAGACCATTTCTGTATATGGGTCGGGCAGGAATGGGGCGAACGTGAAGGGCTACTTCGCCTGGTCTCTCATGGACAACTTCGAATGGTTTTATGGATTTACGCTGCGGTTTGGACTGTATCATGTGGATTACAATACGATGAAGAGGAAACCAAAGCTCTCTGCCCAGTGGTATAAGGAATTCCTGAATGGCTCAAAAACCCTCATAAGAAGGACTGGGGGCTTCCAATCACCAAGGAGGATGCGCTGCTAATCATCACAACCAACAATATTAGACATTTTATGATGAATCTTTATGCACTATACAAAATTCTTTTGGCCCATCTAAAATTATTAAAGAAGATGATCATTATCTTGATTTTTTTTCTATTGTTCAGAAGTAGCATTGTATGACATTCATTTGTAGTTAATGCAACATAAGCACCTTCTGCCTGTTAATTATATAAAGTCAATGTTCTGTTATACTACCTGCCCCCCCTCCCATTCTATTCCCTAATTTATTCTATTCATATAGAACATACTCATTAATTTCCTATCTTCTCTCTTATCACTCGTTTCCAACACTTCATTAATTCCTATCATCAAGTTTGGGATAGGTCGTATCACACAACTTTTATTGTAAAATTCCAATAAGGTTGGGAAAAATATTTCATTCTACCATCCAATAGGGTAGCTAATAAAAGAATGTAAAACATATATAAAAAATCATGCTATAAAAAATCATGCCCAAAAACTCTATGACAATCGAAGCCCGATTACTAATCACAGCTACTGACTGACTCCTAAAGTGCTACTCTCAACAAAACCTGAATTTGATGCAGTACCACAAGGAATTATTTGTCACCTTTCTCCTAGATATAATATGTGTCATGTGAAGCAATCACAAAAGAGGAGGATTTTCAGATGGTATGGTTAGGATACAAAAGATGCATCAAGCTCATGGTCAACTTCGTTGTCTTGACATCTTTTAAGGCAATAGAGCTGCCTACGGACATGCAATACCTGCCAGCAAATATATGAAATGAGCCCATAGCACAAATAAACTGATGAAGAGTTCTTCGGTATTATGTAAAACAAATAACCTATGTTCCATTTGATAACTCAAAAAATGCAAAAATAATGCATTTGAAACAGGAGGAATCAAATATCATTAAAATCTTGCAGATAGAAGAGGTTATAAGAAGAAACATAGGAGAATAAAAGACGGAAGCTGCCCCACAAACAGGAAAACTAAAGAGTTGCTTGAAAAATGGAAGAACACAAAAGTTCATTACGGATAGTTTTTAGAAGTCAATCCCTTCACATATGAAGGGTCTAAGACTTGATTAGCCACAACTGGTAGCACAGCACCAAGGACACACAGATTCTGTAAGCATGGTTAGGGAAGGCAAAAAAGGTTGGCACTAAAGCTGCCGGTGAATACCCTTGCTGTCTCTATTCTCTTGGAATGAAGAGGTGAATAGCCTTACTGCCAGTTTTAACAATCATATATCCAAAACAACAATCACAAATCATACTAAAAATATTTGCAATAAAATTCACAAGCAGGGGATGAAAATACCCTGGGTAGGAAATAGGCTACAGCCACTCACACACATCCTATATCTGTTGTACACAAATTAACTCTCTTAATTTTATCAAAATATTTTCCTAATAGAGGTGTCAAGCAGAATCTGCACCAAAGACGAAAATTCTTTCTAATTTTTTAGTTCAAGAGTAAAGACACACATATGTAACACCTATACAATAGTAAAATTAACAAGACTGACCTCATCTTGAAGCATCATAGGAAGCTTCTCAATTGATAAGAGCGTCTGAATTTCTTCTAAAAGTTTCTTGTTGCTGATACCAGACCAAGTGGATGGAGGCAAAGCCAGTAAAAGAACAGTAAGAACGTCATTACTAGCTGGGTGCATTCCCACTAAACCATTGCAGCACTCTGGCTTCACTTGGGATGCAGGTACCAACATATCAAATCCTTGCTCACTGGCACCTGTCACCACTTTTCCAGAGATAAGCGTTTTTGGTGGGTCACCATTAAGCTTCAACCATTGTACACAAGTTTCCTTACAGCAATACTTTCCAGATGCCCCAACCCCACAGGCAAACATCTCTGCACCCTGACAACATACATTAGCAGCAATATCACGGATATTGTCCTCTTTACAGGAAGATGAGGCATTTTTGCAACAAAAGCTCCCTGAAGACAGCCACTCAGTCACACATTTAAAGAGTTGAGTCTCATGCACTAGTTGTAATATCTCTCCCTGCGAGCATCAATATTTGCTGATTTAATACTAAAATATATGGAACATTCAAGTATTATTTAGGAAATAACTACATAGGACAGAAAGGTGAATATTTGGTGACCTTCACATCAAGGCGAATCTTCTCCTCTTTACTTAAACTCCGTGCACCTTCTTCCTGCCTCCGCACCTCTGCAACCCATTTAATGAAGTCTTCGGCACTAGTTGGCAAAGATGTAAAGACAACAGAGAGAACTTTCTGAACATCATCAATGTCCTCTGATTTAAGAAGGTTTGGAACATCTTCGACTAAGTACTCTGCAGTGGCTACCCAACTCTCCTGCTTACAGCTCTGTAACATGTCCCACAATTAGGTAATATAGCTCAAAGAAACAGACCTAGAGGAAGCCTTCCTAAGGTAAGCATGGACCTAGAAATGACTTGACACAAAAGCCAGCATAAAAGCCAAGCATTACAGACAAACATATCAGCTGATCTTAAGTGTCCATGATGGCAATATAAAGCACAGCAAACAAACGCAACAGCAAATTTTCCATCTAAATGTTTCAAAGAAACAAGTTGTCAATCTGTTCTACATCAGTATAAAAAATATTTTAGCAGGGCAGTTTAACCATTCATTTCCAAGCCATATCAAGTGCTTTATACATAAGTTGCAACATGGATCATTTGCAAACAATGTCAAGCTTTTTATAACATTAATCGCAAAAACAGATCCAAATTTTTCATCTAAATGTTTCAAAGAAACAAGTTTTCAGTCTGTTCTACATCAGTATAAAATTTTTTTTAGCAGGGCAGTTTAACCCTTCATTTCCGAGCCATATCAAGTGCTTTATGCATAAGTTGAAAAATGGATCCATTTGCAAGCAATGTCAAGCTTTTTATAACATTAATTGCAAAAACAGAAGTTGAAAAACATGACTTAAGCAAATCAACAGTCATCTATTCAACCTTGCTGCCTTCCTCGTTCTTAGACTCATGGATACTTACCAATGAGCCATTCAGTCATAGATATGAATAGTTTCCAGATATAAGCACCACCCAAAATACGGGAAATACAAGGTCAGAACTGCAAACACTTTAGAGTCATAAGAGGTTCACTCTTACAACTAGAAAGACCGAGGTCAGGTGTTATAGTTACCAGGGTATAGAGCAGGGATGGTGGTTTCTGAAGTCTCGAAATAAGCATGAACCTGAAAAGTGAAGAAATACTTGTCAATGGCAGAATTTGACAAAAACGCTAAATCATTAAATTAGTCATGTTCAAGTGTAACACAATTGGAGACCTGATTATCACAGATGAGAGTATGCTTCCTTTAACAAAGAATCATCAGAATTCGTTCATTTAAAAGATTGGTTATAACCCATATTATTTTAACAAAACAGTGCAGGTATTTATCTTGTCATCACCTGTCCAATACAGAAATCAAATATACTTACATAATGAGTCAAGGAATAGAAGTTAACATGCAGGTTGTGCTAGCTATAGTCCACCATAATAAAACAATAATAAGAAATTTTGGGTTTCACTGAAAAGCTACGTAAATCCAATAGAAAAAGAAGAGGTGCATTTAACCAATCAACCAGACCACAATTATGAATAAAAGCTGCAGTGTGTATTATTGATTATCACTAGAAAAGATTACCAGAAAACATGGAAACCCTCTTTACAAGCTCAAAATATGAAAAGCTTCCATTTCCAAAAAAAATGAAAAAATGACAAGCTTCAAGTTTATATTTTCATATTTCCTCCATTTTAAGGAATATTTAAAAAAAATATAATTTTTATAATTTTTTTATAATTTTTATAATTTTTATAATAGCAAAAACATGTTAATGGGTGACTTTAAGGCATAGTAAAAATCTTACCCCCTGTGATGCCCAGTTGATTCATCAATAGTATCCATAGCTTCCCAAAGAAGTGTAAGTGGAACCCAGTGTGGAGGATACTTGAACCGAGCCACATCCAAAATAAGGACCATATCTCTTCGAGCATGATATCCACCAATAGGTGAAAAATGACCACTTCCAGTCTGCAACCAAGAAAGATACTTTCATTATACTAAAATTTTATTATAGTTAGGAAATGAAAACTGATTCAAGCTTTTTTTTTGTTTTCTATTTTTAAAGTGTAAATTTTAATTAAAGGTGTAAACAGGTGTCCATCTAAATTCAAACATATTATTCCAAGCCTCAACTTCAGTTCCAGCCAAAAATCTGGGTTTCTTATGTCTCAGATATCCGAAAAATATCAATAAATCTCTAGACTAAGCATGAATTTCAGACACTAGCAGATAACATGGAACAAGTAGATGTCCTACATGAATAAAAGACAAATTGATCTTATTTAATGTACAACACATCTCAGAAGCTGGATGGCAGAAAGAAACAATATGATATTATTATGCTGCAACAGCACTATTTGGCATAACAACCACAAATTACGATAAAAAACTACCATAAATTACACCCAAAAATTCATTCTCACGCACTGCTCTATGATCTACCCACATCCAAGGTACAAGGGTGAAGAAATAACATGAGTTTCTGATGCCAAGAAAATGAAAGCAGTGAACCTCAATAACAACATAAATGAGTGTTGGTATACATTAACAAATTACGCTTTTGATACTACCTGTTTGAAAGGAGCTCTGTGATAGGAAGTGATCAAATGACAGTCTTCAGATGAAGAACATGCGACAATATGTTTACGGAAATCATCAATTGTGCTCTGGTTGGTCCTGAAAGTTTCAACCTTAGCACCAGCACATTTAGCTAAACATGCAACTTTTCCAATTGTGATACCTTCAGATTTAACCTTCTCCAAGGGTTCACAGCAGTCTAACATAGACTCATCAAACCATCTCCAAGGTCCTGAAATTGTAGTAAGAGCAAAAAGGCAAAAAAAGTTGATTGTCCTCCCAAATAAACATAGTGGTTTCTCAAACATGATCAACTGTTTGCTTATTATCTTTAATTTAACTCACTGAAGCAAAAAAATTTGTACCTTTCCATTTCCTTCCAGGATCAATGGCAAGAGCATTTAAAACCATAGACAGACTAGCCAATCCACAGTATGCAGGTTCAGATTGAGTCTGAAAGTAAGATATTAACTTGAAAAAGCCTTCCATGGTTCCATTTTGAAGAGCCTCAAAGAAGAGTTGCTGAAAATTGCCATAAAAAAATAAATAAAAATAAAAAACGAAATAAGGTAGAGAAGTCGATGCAGTTCTAATACTACACTAGTGCCTGCTTTCAGGAAACTCTACCCAGCCATTACATAATAAATATTCTCTGAAATCACTCGTCTTGATAAACTGTCGAGATTTCAAGTTATTCCATCCAATGGGTCTAGTGCACGCGTTATCATGATTTGCATTGATTTATTTTTTCCAATCATAACTTGTCCAAACACCGGTTAGTTTGCACAAGTGAGATTAGACCTCAATGGCTTGCCAGGCATCCTTAAAAAAATATAGAAAAGAGGTTCTTTTCGTGTTCTGGTACTCATTTGTGCAGGCCCTCAAAACAATTACAATATTTTATAAAGCACCTAAAAATTCTGTTTTCTGGACCTAAGAACACCGGAAAACTCCAGGCAATACACCAAACAGGTATTTTTAAAAGGAGAAGGAACTGGAAAAAAGTGCAGAATAATGACACAGAAACACAAAGCCTCTGCAGTCTGCATCGTTGACAGAGGGCATAGAACATTTTAACAAGCGCTTGGGAAACACATACACTCGAGCGAAAACGAACATGAAAAAAGAGAAAACTCGAAACATTAACATTTAACTATAATTAGAGAAGACATTAAACGGCGTGTTCCCAAACTGATCAAGTACACCCACAGAGTCACAATCACTTGGAAACGACTTCCGACGCCGGGAATTTCGTCAATGGCAAAGGACAGGCACCGGAGAATGATCCTTTCACCTCGAATAAAGGGAACGAAGAAGGAAGATAATCATCGATGGTTGGTATCCCGAAAAAGTTTACCTTTCCTTCAGATGAAGCAAATTCAATAGCCGGAGGAGACGGCAGAATCCGGCGGTAAAGGCCAGCCAAAGCCATTCTTCCTGTGTCTTCTGCACCTGCAGGGAAACCCGCGAAACTTTCTCTCAGAACTCAAAAGAGTCGAAGATTTTCAAAACAGCCAGCCACAAAGAACCGAAAACAACTAGGCTCAACGCGCATAGATTTTCAGTTGCAACTTTTCGTTAATAATTAATTTTTGCCTGTTGGGCCACTGACCTGAATCCAGTGTGCCAAGACTGCGAGCGGTCTCATCACGTAACAAGGGGGTAAATTTTACAAAATTACCCGATTATTCGATTACCCAATTAACCGAATAGTAAGAAATAAAAATTTTATGTTTTTTCAATGATCCGATTACCCGATTACCCGATTACCCGATTACCCGATTACTAAATTATCCGATTACTCGATTATCCGATTACTCGATTACCTGCGCTCTTAATAGAAATAAATATGAATAATTGTTATTCTTTACTCAATTACCTGATTATAACGTAATATACTTGCTAGGTGCGGCACTGAACCGAGCCAGCTCGTGAACAGTTCGAGCTCGGCTCGGTAAAAGCTCAGCTCAAATTATTTCAAGCTCGAATCAAACTTGAGCCTTGAGTAAGACTCGTTTAGTTAAATGAGCCAAGCTTGAGCTTTAGGTAGTTCGACTCGAAGCTCGATGAGTCGGCTCGTTTATATTTTGAGTTATATATTTTAAATTTTTTCGAATAAGTGGGAGCCTCAAGTTCTTTCAACATTTGTATTTAGAATTGTCTTTTTAAATTTCTATCAATTATTCTATTAAGCAAAATTAATAATTAAGTAAAAAAATTTGAAGTTCTATGAATTTTTGTGTTAGCATAATTGGTAAGTAATAAACTTATAATCACTAATTTAGATATATTATTGTAAATAAATTTAACTAGAATAATTAACAAGCTCGAATGGGCAAACCCACTGGGCATGTGATATAGCTCACGCAGGGCTTTTATGTCTGGAACTCAACCTGGGCTCCTCTTAGGCATGAGCGTGAGCTCAAGCCCACTCGAATCGAGCTCGAGCTTGAACTTGAGCCCAGCATGGGCTCGAGCCTGAGCTCGAACTCTTGTATTATGGGTTGAGACGAGTTTAGCTCGGCTAGCCTCATTGCCCGCTCTAATACTTGCCTCATAATTGTTATTCCTTACCCGATTACCCAATTATAATGTAATATACTTGCGTCTTAATAGAAATGGATATGAATAATTATTATTCCGATTACTCGATTACACCTGATTATCACGTAATCGAGTATATTAAGAGAAAATAACGACTCTTAATTCATATATTTATATTATTAAAATCCTAAATTAACAACTTCACTAAGTTGGTAGTCAATAGTACCGAAACAAGAGGTTGGTTGGAAAGGAAAAATTCCATCCACTTTGCATTCTGTAAAAGGGCAAAGAATGGGGAAAAAAAAAAAAAAAAAAAAAGATGGGCTATTTTCCGTTGTTTCTGAAATGGAAAAAGGAGGAGCAAACAATTCCTCCAAATGGGAAGTAAGTTTACAGGGAAAAAAAGCATTCAAATGAATTTTCTCAAAAAAAAAGCAACTGGACCAATTATATATGTTATCTCTCTCTCTCTTACTCTCTCTCTCTCTCACACTTCCAAATTCCCCACGACGTAGTACTTCAGTTCCCTTCGCCCTCGGCGATGGCCGTCAGAGCCGGCGTAGGCTCGCCGGTGTTCTTTATGTCCGGATCGGACAACGTGGACCCGTGCGCCTTGCTCCGCCCCACCCTCGTCGAACCCCCGCCGGAACCCTTTGACTTTCTCCGGCGGGACTGCTGGCTCCCGGGCCCCCCCCCTTCCTTGGTCGGAGAATCGCCCCCGCCCCCGCCTCCGCCTCCGCCGCTGCCGCTGCTTGCCCCAGAACCGTGGCGCCGCCGCGGGTGCCTGGGCACGTCGGAGTGTTCCCCGTTCGCCTGGCGCCGGGACGGCTTCGGCCCGTCCGTCCCGTCGCGGGAGGGAGACAGCGACGACGAACAGTGGCGCCGCGACGACTTCGGCGCGTCTTTCGCCGCCGGTTCTTGGTTCCCGCCTCCTGCATCATGCATGAAATTAGTACGCGCGGCTCCATCGAATCAGCTTAGCGTAGCTTAATTAATTACTTATGACGAGGTTCGATCGGAGAGAGAGAGAGAGATCAAAGGAAATTAAAAAGTCTCGGAATATTCGTGTAATCACAGACCCGTAGAACCAGCAGCTTGAAACTGCAAATCTTTTCCTTCACCGACAGGACCGAGCGGTGCCGACGAAAACTCCGGCGTCGTCCTGTACTCGTTCATCTATCCAACAAGAAATTAACATCACTGATTTTTATATAAAGTAAAGTTATCATTTCTGAACTAAATTAAACAGAATAAATGCACAAACAATTGTTGTTTACTTTGTTGCTTACCCAACTGGGGGGGTTTACAGAGGGTCCGTCCCAGCCGATGTGGGCGACGTGCTTCACATCCGTCGGAAAACCGATCTGCATTTCTTGCTCTTTATCATCTGGAGTTTCTAGATCGACATTGTAAAAAAATAGAAAAAAAAAAAAAGCAAAGTCAGAGGAGATCGATCAGAATCAATAGGCTGTGGTGATAATATATACGTACCAAAGATCTGAGAAATGTATCTGAGTCCCTTCAATAAGCCCTTCATCTTCGTTGTCATTTGAGGTGGAAGAATCTGTTGTTTGTTCCACAGACCATCCACCACGGAAGGGGACCTTGTTCGTCGATGCGTCCCCCCTGAAAAAAACATTTGATATTTAAAATTGCACGATGATAAGCCCTGGATTATTTTTACTCGTTAATTTATCTATGAAACGACTGATATGAACCAAACGCGGGGATCGAAGGAGCGGTACTAATTAATTATACCTTCGGTAATGGAAACAGGGGCTGCAGCTACCTCCAAATCTCCGTGGTTAATCAGCTGATCGGGTTCGAGATGAGAGGAAGCCGCCTTAGAATCTCCGATAACATGGTCTGACTTGATCACAGACATGGTATCATCTCTAACTAAAGTTCCTCGATGGGCAGGAGGAACGGGGCGCTGGATGGAGAGAGAGCTGGGAAGAAGAAGAAGAAGAAGCCGAGGAGGAGGACGTTCATGAGATAGAGGAGGGAGAGAAGGCGTAGGTACGGGGAGAGATGATAGAAAGAGAGAAGAGAAAGAGGAGGAGGAGGAGGAGGAAGGTGCAGGAAGGTACCGAGATGGCGTTTAAATGATGTGATGAGGCGGCCAGCCGAGAAGATTTCGGAACACCGGATTGAAAAGAGGGGGGGGGGGGGGGGGGACTAGTACCGACTAGGGACTGATGTCGTCGTCGAACCTCGATCCCCAACTGCCTCCCCTGTCTTTCTTTCTTTCGTTCTTTCTTTCTTCTTCTTCCTCCCAAGTTTTTCGACCGTGCATTATTCTCTGGTCAGCTTACAGAGAATTTTAACGATGCGACGTGCCCCAAAAACCGCGGGAAACAGACGGTCCCTCCTCTTACGACCGGTCGGAGCCGAGGGGAGGAGCGATAGAAAACGGTCAACGTGAAACCGTCTGATGCTCACCATTTCTTACCCTAATTTTGGGGGCCATGTCCAAGAAAATTTTATATTTTAATTAATTACATCTGGAAAATTTTATCATAAATTATATTAAAAAAAAATAACATTTTAAAAATTTATTTTATTTTTATAAAAATACCCTTCAATATTTCTCATTTTCTTCTCCCTTCGTACAATAACACATAACAAATTCTCATAATGAATTGCATGAAATTAACTCTCCAATTATCTATTTAGTGTGGACATATGATATTCTTTTTTTTTTTTTTTTTTTTTTAGGGACCTCCACAGTGACTCTGAATCTCAACCTTCCAGGAGGTGAACTGGAGAGGGAGAGAGAGGGAGAGATTATTCCACTATTTTATGGGTTTTTTATTTCAACTTTATATTTATTAAATCTTCACTAAAATTTAAAATATATCCCATTCATCTATCGTTCATTTACATTTGCTGATGAATATATTTGTACGCATCAAAATGTGCGTAGCCCAAATTCGATAAGCCCAACAATTCATCGGTCCATCAAACAACGACCATGGGTAGGCTTTAATCGTCATCAAGGTTCGTCGCGGCAACCCACTACGAAGTCCAGCCGCATCGCCACATCACCAGCACAGTCGGCACCTCGTCAGCAAAGAATCGTCGAGTCAGCGCTCGTCAGTATGCATCGTCAGCCCACCACTCAGTTTGAAGAATCGAAAAGAAGGCCACGATCCTGGTCTCTCTCCCTCGTCTTCCTCAACATTACAATAGAATGAGGATCACGATCCCCATTCAAAGGCAACTCCTCTCAACGACCACACAGACCAGCTGCAAATAGCCGGAAGTTCCCGGTCTCAAAGGTAAAGAAATCAATTCCCAAATCCCAACAAGTAAAAGAACTCTCTTCCAAACCAAAGGACTCAAATCCCTTCTCGGAGGAGAAGCTCTCATACTTACAGAGGTTCTTCCGAGCCAACGAAGCCAAGCATTTCATTGTTCGTTGTTCCGACCGTTCAACCGGATCAGCTCTACACGATAGCCGGCAGCGTCATAAGTCGATACACGCGGAGCACAAATACCTCCGTCCGACCGACCAAAGCCACAACAGTTCGTGCACACTGGTTCCTGCAACTTAATTCGACATTCGTTCATTCGCAGAAGCTTCGACTTCACCAAATTCACACGGAGATTGAATCAGAAGAAGCATAGGAGATTGTACATATAATTTTTGATATTTACACCACAACCTGTAACACAAATTATTCTAAAATAATCAATTTATCCTCTCGATCGAGCCTCTTCGCAGACCGGTAGATTTTTTGTGAAACAATATTTTATTCCACAAAATCCATTCCTATTTTTCTTTTGAAACCTATATTATCTTCTCAGTATCATAAAACACCAAGGCAAGCAATTTTGATTTGCCTTTATATTTATCATTAACTTGTCTCTAGCTTGTGTAGTGACACTTTAATCTTCTTATGTTACTCATAATAACTCTGAATTATTATAAGACAAAAAATAAATTAAATAGCTCAGCCAGGATCCGTACGATTCTCTCTTTTTTTAACCCAAAAATTACCAGGTTTATTTTAGAAAAATTTAAAAAGATAAGAGAAACATTTCAAGATGGGTTGGATACATCGAAGGGTTTATGAAGCAGCAAAAGATCTCAGGTAGAACAACCATTAAGCAAATGTCTGACCGGGTAGATTTTATAAAAATGTGTTCCCCTTGTAAGACAACAAAATAATAAAACATGCACAAGGATTTCACTTTGCAGGAAACGTATGCTAAATGACTTTGCAGGATTTTAATAAATAATAAGGCAGCAGTCAATAGCTTTTTTATTTTACATAGGTTATCATTAGGTAAGGTTCTCATACTCCTGCAGAAAAGGAAAAAGTCCATGAGTTCTTCCTTTCAAGAAGCCTTCAGATTGTCCATGCCAACACTATCCTGCAAAACCAGAACACCAGATCGGTCACCGGATATAACTAAAAAATATTGAAGATACAGACATTATCCTAACCCTAGAAAGACCTCACCTGTATAGCTATATCACGTCCATATAGGTATTACTAACTCATTTTTGAAGACCTTAGTGAACAACAATTAATTGGCAAATATACTATTTGGCACATCCAAAGAAATGCGTTTCTTACCAAGAACTTGTGGTTCTCTGCCAGAAGAGGCGAGAAGGTTGAGCAAAATCTCTCCATGTCTGCTTGGAGATCACCACTCCCTCCTAAGACCTCCATGAATTTCTTCCTGTCAGGAGCCAGTTTGAGAGCAACCTGCAAACGTTGCAAATGAACATGAGTCAAGGTATTGAAGTCGAACCACTGATGGTCTAGTTCATGTACAATATAATCCAGGACTGAAGTATTCATTGAGACAAGGAAGACGATCATTACGGTGAAACTGGAACTTGCAAGCCAACCGTGGAATTTCTTCAAGGTCTTGCTGTAGGAGTCGTTGCAGACTTGTGACATAGTCCAATCAGGATGCTCCAGTAAGTTGCGGACAAGTTCCACCAAGAAGTCCATGGCCCTGAACGAAGTTGTGCATCCACATGATCTCACACATGAATAAAAATTATTATCCAAAAAGGTAATAGAAAACTCATGCATTTCCACTGAGTGCGAGAGAAGAGAGAGGGGATAGAGAAAGTGGAGAGAGAGAGAGAGAGAGAAAGAGAGAGAGAGAGAGAGAGAGAGAGAGAGAGAGAGAAAGAGAGAGAGAGAGAGAGAGAGAGAGAAAAGAAAGAAAGAGAGAGAGAGAGAGAGAGAGAGAGAGAAAGAGAAGACCCAAGTTATGAAAGAAAGTGGGGTTAAGTTCAACCCCATATAACTGAACTATCATAAAATTACAAATGACATATGCTCAGTTCTAACACCATATTATTCAATAAATGAGAGGACACAAGAACAAACTACCCAAATACTGCTGACTAAATACACATGGATGGTACTACTCAAGAAACTCTGTAGAAGAAAAGGCAAAGGAAATTGAAAGTAGTCTCTACAGTGCCAAAATAATAAAAAATTATAAATTTCATGGCCTCGACATGATTGTTATTTGGAACTAGATCTCCTCCAACAACTGTCATGTACTTAATTATAGTACCTGGTTAACCATAAAAGCCCATTTGTACAACTTGAAGAAGATTTTGCTGTGTTAGCTTCAATCTCAACTCGTACCAGGCTGTAGAGGAGGTTGAATTCAGATGGATTGGAAGAATATTTGTTCTCCAACCTCTACAAAACAGGAAAAAAGCAGGTGAAAATTTTGCTTTGAAAAGAATAACAGCACAATACCAGCATATAGCTCTTGGAACAATATGCATACAAAAAAGTTAACAGTTTGACATTGTGGCTTTGATGATTCAGAAATTTAATCAACTGAATAATGCAGATGCATCTGCAAATAGGAAAGGAAAACCAGAGAAAGCCAATCCAACATGACTGCCACTCCAATGCATATACAGAAAATTCATAAGATAAAAACAAAACAGAATCAGTTATAGAATTAAAAAGCTTAGGATTTTTAAAAAACTGAAAATTTAAAAGGAAAATGACAAAAATAAATTCATCAGAATTTTCAGAAAGTAACGTTTCTGCTTTTCTTTTGTATATAATATAACAAATAGATGAGTTAGAAGAATAATATCTTAACATGCCAAAGTCATTATATAATTCATACAAATCCACTTAACATAGTTAGTCGAATGACACCGTCACCAGATCAGCAAATTAAAGTAAAAATAAAATTACAAACTATTGCAAGGATAATATCTTTATAAAACCAAAACCTCAGACCACCAATCTTCGTAAATAAAGAACACCATATTTAGCTTAATTTGAGTGGCAAGGGAGACTCTATAGCTTATAGGGTACAGCCAGCCCCTCAAAATCATTGAATGCCAAACCATGCTAAGCTTTTCAAGGAACACCAATTTGCTACTCTTTTTCTAGCTTCTAATTGAACCATAGATTGTATGCCTTATACTCTTGCATACCTACTGCAGCAATTGATCTACTTTCTCCCAAAGAAATCCCATCTGTACCCAATAGTGTCATGAACTCTCAGATTGAGTTATAGAGAATAAAAGAAATATACAGTGGGGATGACAATTTGAGTTGATGCAGATCAGAGCAGATCACATGTACTAATCTATGTTCCAAATCGAAGGAGGATAATTCCAATAAATCCAGAGTGAAAAACAACATCTTGACCACCATAATAAAGAAATTTGCATATAGATCGACCAAGGATCAAAGTCAAAATGTTGATATGAGATCGAAGTCAATCTTACAGTTAAAACCAAAGTGGGGAACAAATCAACCTAGCTATGTTGAACCAACAAGTCAAGAAAGCAGCAATGGGAAGACATAAGACTCACACCTAAGGAGCCAGTAGAACATGTAGGACAGGTTAGATGATATGTGGAAGACACAAGTGCACCAAATGGTGGCACATGCAAGTTATGGCACAATAGCTGGCCTCTATTTAAGAGGAGACTGAGTCAAAACCACTTCCTCCCATAAAGCCTTAGATAAAGGAGAGTTAGAAAAACCAGGGAGCAAAAAGCGGGTGGTTGAACCATCTAAACTCTATAAGTTGGCTTTAAAAATCGCCTACATGACATGTTTTAGGAGCACAAAAGAAAGGTTGAATGCAGCAAAATCGAACACTCACCTAAATATATGTTAAACGCTAAAATGCGTAAAATTTCTGCAACGCAATAGCAACAAATACTTAACTTGTGTTACAAAAGACGAAAATTCGTGTTAGACTCTCAAAGGCCCAAATCAAATGCATGCAGGAGATCGAACCAGAAGAATAACTAGAGGACGGCCTTACAAAATCCCAAACATGTGATTTCTTAGCTTGTTTTGCTGTTATGCAAACCAAATTGATTATATATGATAGTTTTAGCAATCCTGGTAGGACCTCCAAAAAATTGTTGGTTAGAAAGGATCCAATCAATGAACAGGCATGTCCTAGGGGCAAAAACAATAAAATTTATGAGTGTGAATATTACAGGGTTGCTCTCTTGTTGATCTTCTAATTTATTCTCCAACATGGATTCGACTTATGCCTCTAACAATATGGCAATTGTGTTATGATCTCCTTGATAGCTAAGCTTACATTTTATGACCTTCACCTTCAACTTGATGAGTGAATTTGTGTCCCACATGGCAATCCGCACTCTAAAGAGGTTGTTGAAGTAGTGATAGTAATGATTATTTATTGCTAATGCATCACAAAAACTAATAGATCTTCAAGCCAGAATTTGACAGAGTTTGAATGAAAATATAGTGGTATTTCCATGTGCTCCCAAAAAAGTGCCCAACAAGAGAGATCTAGGGCAATTTATAGACTACACCACCCAGTTTCCTTCTCCCTAGTTTCTTCAATTTTTCTTAGCTTAGGGCTTCAAAGGAAGGGGTAATTTTGACTCCCTCCTCCCATATACGGAAGCGTACTATTGAGCCTTGTGTGACCGAGCATGCCCTAATGTTGTCCACATGTCATGCAATGTCATCCTTATATCATCCTAGTGTGCTCCACATGCTGCCACATATCCAGTGTGCCTCACATGTCATCCCACTGTCGTCCATATTCCTCCTGTTGACTCAATCAAGTCTGCGCAACTACCTCGATCCCAACTAATCGTCTTCTCTTGAAGGTTAAATTGATCTTGATCTTTTATTAGCACTCTAGTTTTGATCATCATGGACAAATATCAAAATCCATCCTTTTGATGGTTAAGATATCGACTTTGACCTCAGATCTGTCAAAAATTACCCAACTTCAGTCAAGATCTCTAATTAGCACCTTGATCTTGTCACACGATCTTGTGTCGATTCAAATTTTTATGTTTACATATATAGGACACAACAAATTGAGTTAGACTAAAACTCACAGCTCAAGCATCTAAATCCCATTTCTCTGACAGTTCATAGCAAGAATGACAAGATATTACAGGGGATGGAACTTAATCTGAAATGCTACAAAATGGTAAGAAATGAAAAGAAAACCAGTCCTCACCGAAATGTTACCTCCAACATCAGTTTTGACCAGTGCCATGGCAGCACCAAACTTATCTGCAAAATAAATCTCAAAATACAACACAAGTCAATAATCCAGGAAAACAATTAGATAACATTTGCAGATAAATAAAACAGTAATAGAGAAATTCATATCCAAAGAACAAAATATACATTTTGAAACAAAAATTGGTCCAAGAAAATCTCTTCTGTGTATAAAAGGGAAATTTAGCATCTATTTGCAGAAAATTTTGCAATTGAAACATTAAAAAAAAAGGGTGAGAAATAAACCTAGCACAGGTAACACTAGCTTGCAGACATCCAAGAAAGGTTTGGTCAGCATTTCACCCCCATCTGATTTTACATGTTTCATTCCTTCCAAAGATGGGCTGAATACAGTCCCCTCCATTGTAACTGTCAAATAGCTGTTGCCAAAAGGGAAGAAGATCATGTTTATAAGCAATTTAAATAACCTTTTGACAAAGTTCTGCGGCACCGACAACTCAGAGGTCACAGGAAGAGAAACACAAAGAGAACACTAAATGCATGGTCAATCAGGAATGTATACTACTCTTTCGAGGATCACAGTTTCAAACCAGAACAACTTTCGTACAACTGGAACTAAGTGTTGTTTGTCAAGCAATCTTCATGAGCAAACAACAGAGATACAGAGTTTTTTCCTGTTGTCATGTACTATAGGAAGGAAGATGAGAGAAGAACTACGGTGCAATTCATCCTCTAGCACACTAAGAAGTAGCTAAAGTCAAAGAGATGAAGACTTTGGCATTAGCTTGTAACCTTTTTCTTATGAAATGTGGGACCTCTGATATTAATGAGATATTAAACCATGATCTGACACTACAAACTCCAGTAGGGCTGTCCAACGAAAGGCCCGATCCATATACAACTTCATATTTTCAAGTGGGTAATCGAAATCTTAAACACAAAAAAAGGAGACACCAACAAGAGAATAGCTTCACAAAGAAGCATATATGAGGAATATAAAGAAATGAGAACACCAAAACACAAAAAAGAGACCGAGGAGAAAATAATAATGGCTCGATCAGATCTGAGCTATCGAAGTCCCTTTTAAAAAAGGGATTATCCTCCAAATGCACAATACGTCTCATGCACTAAAGCCAAGGAGGATCGACCAACGCGGCAGGCAAAGTATAAGACATTATAAAATTTCAATTAGACGAACGTAAAATCCATGACAAAAGAGACTGACCCCTTGAGGGACCAAAAATGTAGAAAATAAATATTACAAAGCAGGAATAACTTTGATCGATACGTGATATAGTTGTTATAAGAGAACTTGTTTCAATTTTCATGAGTAGATCCAAATTCCTTAAGATCATAAGAAACGCATTGATACTAATCAAAACCGGCCGTTCGAAATCATCAGAGTCCAACAAGTGCCCCTACAACGCTATCTAAAATGCATCCGCATGGATTCATCAAACGCATGGCAATCAAAATCATGATCAGGTAAAGCGGCAAAACCAGACATCAACACGATCGAGCACGATTTCACTACCTGCACGGATCGAACTCTTCAGCGTGAGGTGGAGAGGCCGATCCGCCGACGAAGAAAAAGCGGAGAGAAAAGAAGGAAGCGCCTGATAACTCCCAGCGATTTTTTCCTTAAATTCAAAGAGACAGAGAGACGTGCAGGGGATAATGGGTGGAGAATTTCCGGAGACGAGGAGGATTCCCGTTTTCCGGATTCGATTCGCGCTCCTAAGTCCCGACGTTCCATGATCGTCGCCGTAAGCACGTACTAAAGATGGCACGAGATGTTTTGGGTTCATTTGGGCCTAGAATATGTGGGCTTCATTTGGGCCTAGCATATGTGGGCTTCATTTGGGCCAGGTATGTATGGGCTTCTTTTGAGGGTCAGATGCATGTATGGGCTTTTTCGGGGCTCGATGTGTGAACTTCTTTCGGCGCTTATATATATGGGCTTCTTTTGGCATGCGTAAAGGACTTTTTAACATATATCTTTGAAATAATTTTTTTAAAAAAAACTTCGTTTTGGAGCTCTTCCAAATAACTAAATTTTTTTATCTTAAATAGAGATTAATATAAAAAAAATATTACCGAAGGCAATTATTCAGGTAAGATTATTATTTTTTTTTTAGCAAAAAATGAGCTTTTAGCCTCCAAAGTGCTATGCCAAACGGCCCTAAGCCTCTTATATTTCTCTCTTTTGTGTTCTTCTCTGACATTCTCTTCTCTATATCCCACTAAAACCTGGGTTTCTCTTATAGGCTTTTGTTGGCCTTTGCTTGTTTCATCAACAAAGGCGGAAAACATAGAAAATAAGGAAACAAAGATAGGAGAGAATAAGAAACAATAAAAAATACATCAAATAATTAGAAGAATGGAATAGAGCACAAGCTTGCAGGCCTGCAATTACCAGGAACTATTACAAAGTTGCTCTCAGCTCAAGCACAAAACAATGAAAGAGATGACAAAACACCCTAATGAAACGAACAAGACGCCGTTGCAGAACCCTTCGTATACAAAGTCATGGACCTTTGTCTCAAGTGTAGAGTTTGAAAAGAAACCCCATGTTTATCATTTCTTGGTCTGTTAAGAAACAAAGACAATGAAGACAAGAAGTTGAAATAATAACTCTTCTTAATGACTAGAAAAAATAAAAAATAAAAAGTGAAATTCTGATTATATAACCGAATACTCGCCTGTTTCAAGTACTTCTTATGAAGCTTCAATGCCTCGTTGCATGCTTTCTTTGCATCCATAGTCCCAGTTATATCATTCATAATCTGGTAGAATATAGATGTTTTAAGTTACAACAATGAGTTGTTAGGAGAGAGATAAAGAGAGAAAAAAGAGAGCAAATGAGAGAGAGAAAGAGAGCAAATGAGAGAGAGAGAGAGAGAGACCTTGACAACATCATCCAGCCCTTTGGCCTCCTTCAAGAGCTTTTTGTTCTTGTTCTCAAGAACACTGGCAATGAGAAAGACTGATAGACCAGCTTGATCTGTTCCAGTTGCACCAGTCTGTACATTTTTCCTCTCAAATTTCCCGTACTGTTTTAGATGCCTATCATTTACCGTGGTACTTGGCTCGGTATTGGCATTCAATTCTTCATACAAGGAATAGATATTAGGATTGTACTCCATTGCCCACATCAACTGGAAAAAGTTCATCATATTCAGATAAGCATCCACCCAGAGTACCGTTTTGTGGCTAAAATCTTTTTAAGTCCAACAACTGAATTTTGAAATTTTCCTCCTGAATAACTACCCTATATTTCAGTAAGTGCTTACCTCCCAAAGATACATAGCATCAACAAAAGAAAATTCTCTTCGGAAAAGAACCATCAACATACGGAATGCAAACAAATACTCTCCACCATCAAGATTTTCTGCCATTTGATATAGTCACAACATCAGTCGCACGCTAACTCCATTAAGAAAGAAATAAATTGTAAACAAAGAGGATGATAGTATATATATCCTATATTCTATTTTGTTCAAATAACAGCAAAGAAAACAGTATATGTTAATGAACATACCTCCCATTTCAAAAAAATAAATGTTAATGAAACATAAATCCCACATACATAAAGTCATCACATACCATAGTGTTAGCAGATGGGGATAGGTCTCCTAACTTCAGTAAGCATTTTAGGATGGGTCAATTTCGTTTCTGATTTAATGTACTATGGATCACATTTCCTCTACATAACAGCTAAACAGATATAGAATGCAAAAACAACTGGCTTAAAAGACAAAAATGCAAAAACTGCAAAAGTACTTCAGAAGCTAATTCTGAGGGACAATCAGCACATCTATTACAGTTTCTGGTTCATATGCTCTCATTTCAGTAAATTAATTAAATGGTAAAAGGTCCCATCCTTTTTATAGTTATGTGGTTAACAAGTCATAAAAGAAAAAAAAGATAATAGTATCAACTTAATTTGGACTTGGGAAGCTTCAGCCTCTTTTCTAATGATCATGGGAGGAGACTACCAAAATATGGAATAATAGTGAGTCCACACACCCATCAATTTCTATTTAATGGCTCATATCTTTTTCTTTATTGTTTGCATGTTTAGCCCAGATGTAAAGATAACATTGGTAGGTAAAAAAAGTCCCACCACTTTATGAGAGCATACATGTACTCCATATCTCAAGCTATCTAAGAAAGAGACTATTGTTGAATAGTCCAAAATTTATCTGAGATAGGAAAAGTTGTATGGCTATAAGTTGTGGAAGTCTCATAATTTCTTCATGGAACTGGTCCAATATCCACAAATATCTTAATAGAAGGAAAGATCCTTTTTTGAGTAGAAAGAAAGATCCCGTGAATAACTTAGTTTTACTTTCCTTGTCTATAGCAGGAAGGAATGCCTTGAAATGAAATAAATAATGGCCTTCAATCATCTCAAAGTGATCCAATAGATATCTACTAAAATCATATGCTATTTTTTTTTCAAAATGAGGAAAAAAACAATATCAAGAAAGATAAAGCTATAATAAAGACTCTTAAATATACAAGACAAATCTACCAAGAAGCTCTTATCTATACAGCTTTTCCATGCAATTCTTACCCAAGTGTTCATGAAGTTTGGGGTCAAGAGCTTTAATTATAGAAGCAAGTGAATCCAACTGTGACTGCACTCCTATGGAACTTGTTGTGCATCTGAAATTTTCCCGCTTCAAAGATGCAAACAAAAAGTAAATGTTGGGAACAGAAAACAACAAAGAAATACTTGAACAAATTAACACCAAACATCACAATACAGGTGAGGATAGGAGTATCAAATAGGTATCATTCAACAGCTGGATCAGAAGGCCAACTCAGGCTATGACTGATGCCTTAAACTTAAAAACTGACCAATACTACCCAAAGTTCATCTCATCTCCAATTTAAGGGAGCTCCAAAGTGGGAGAAGGCAAAGAGGTAATACCAGTCTACGCATCAGACGTGAAAAACACCAGTATGCATCAGCTTCATTTTCAAGAAGAATGACCATCGGAGAGCAGATGTCATTCATTCCTGCAACAAACGAACAGCAACAATGACAACAATGTATTTGGAAAAAAATACTGATCATGGTCAATGATATTCCTGCCAAATAGCGGACTAGCTACTAACCTTGACAATAACCAATATCATTGTCTCGCCATGCATAAACTGACAGAATATTCCAAAGTTTTGCATCATTTTCTGGGTCCTCATAGAAGACTAAAGCTCGATCTGTACGAACTACATCTAGACCTAGAAACCAAGCTCATTTAAAAAAATATATAAGCATAAATATTAAGAAAACTGAAAGTAGCAACATCGAAAATACACAGGGAATTTCACAGAGAATGAAGAAATATAGGTAATAATTGAAAAGGAGGGGGGATTCGTTTGAGAACTGATGTAAAACTCATGCTATGTTGAAAAGAGTTTTGACTGCAAATTAACACAAATGCCAGAATTAAGGGGATAAAACAACAGAATTCACAATTTTAAATTGAAATAATTGATATATGAGAGGGAATATTATTAGCCATATCTTCTCAAGTCCTTAAATACTACTCCAGTTATGCTTTGCAAAGAAAGGTAAAACGTAAACTCCAGTTGTACCTTGCAAGCGTGCACTTACTCATTCTCTTGTCACTCTTCTTTCTTTGCAATTATAAACATAAATAAAATATAAAATAAAATAAAAATTTAAAAAAAAAAACAACAAAATGTACTTTATTCTCTCTTTTTCTAAATCCATTCAGATGTAAATACTAGCAAACTGTAGTTTAATGAACCATGCATGGCAGTAGATATGGAGTTAGCATTGATCCAAAAAATAATACATAATTAGTAAAATAAAGATATACCAATTTGATGCAAAAGTAGCTTCCACTGGATGACTTTTTTGTCCTCAGGAGAATTGTTTGTTTCTGTTAACGTCTGCCCTTGAGAATCACTTCCCTCCTCCTGGATTGGTTGGCCATCATCCGTGATTATCGGAGTGGTAATAATTTTACCACTACCAATAATGGGTACCATCTTCTCACACTCTGCTCTCCATTCTGCATACTGCTCCCTGTAATCATCATGTGAAACCTTCAAAGTTATTTCTGATAAACATATAAAGTTAGCCTAATGAGTGAGCACTAGGACAAGTACTTTAAGGTCTTAAAGACCATCATTAGATTCCTCCATGAACCCATTGACCTAATTTGGGATTCCCAGTCTCTGTTAACATCCAACAGTCATGCCTATTCCCGTGGAAACCTGAAAAATATGTAAAATAGCAACTACGCCTTTTTGTATTCCTCAATAGAGAATCTTTTGCCACAAGTAAGAGCCTAGTTAATATGTACAGGAAGAAATACAAAACAAAATGCCAAGAAGGAAATAAGGGGATTGTCTTCTCAAAAGTGGGTAAAAGTATATAGGACAAAATTTTCTGGTTTGAAATTATATCAGATGAGCTGTAAACCAGTACAATATGAGACAGACTTTAATAAGAACATGTTCACATCGCTGGGATAAAGTAAATATAATAGACACACAAAAAAGAAGCAAAAATAAATGGTTAAATGAGCATGCAGATCTACAAGCTGACAACAATGATTGAGGCATTACCTGCGTTCTTGCCTTAACTGGCTTCTTTCATCAAAAGTGCTGTTTGGATCATAACAACCCAGCAAAAATTCCCAAACCACCCCTTTTATTGATGGATGAACACCCTAGAACAAGATAAGAACATCCAAATTCAACATCTTGTTGATTACATAGGTCACAAGGAGGAAGACGTGGTAAAAGAACAAAGGTTTTCCTCTTATAAAGAAAAAGGAAAACATGGCCAAACAACAAAATTATGAACCAACATATGTGAATTAAACCCCATGAACGACTTGCTTTCATGGGAAAGTATTGGGTCTCTCAATAGGCGGTCCAGTATTAATGATATTTGTGATTGTGTCACAAACAGGTCCCCTTTGTTGAGAAATTAAGTGTAGAAAACATGAGAACATGTCCCTCACCCCACGCTGGATGCGACTAAGCACTTTTGCGATATCAAGACGACCTTCTGCAGAAAATGCTGAGTGCCACTTTCTCGCACTGAGTGTTTTGCCCGCCTGCAAAGAGAATGAGGGTGAAACAAGCTGGCAGAATCTGCCTCATCACCTAAGGTTACATGAGAGGTTCTGATGATATGAACAACTTTTAAACCGAAGCACAAACTGAGACCATATAGTAAATAACCATACAAATATATGAACTCCATCTAAGATAGGAATGCTTAAAAATATCGTACAGATTCCAAGTGTGCTTTTTCACAGTATATATGAATATGCATTCAACTTCATCCATAATCAGGTTGAGAAGCTAAGTGATGTATATAGGTAAAGGGAACATAAGATAACTATCAATAAAGAAAGTGGTTAGTTTTCTCAATATTTTCCAACTTTACTTAAAAGGTGTCTTACAATAAAAATAAATTTAAAGAAGAACTACAATTAATGAAAGAATGAAATTGCAGTGACTGGAAAAATAACCTCAAATTCATTTTAACTCTCATTTCAGGAAAATAAAATAAAAATTACAAAGATCGGCTCATCATTTCCTTCAGATAGGCAACCACATTTCTGTCTCTCTAACTTTTTGGTGCATGTTCCATGTTCACTAAAAACAGTGCATATACCTTTGCTAATGAAAGGTTCGTCTTCAACAACTGTCATGAATATGGCTCCCTTCTCTCATTGACTACCACATTTTTACTATTTTTTTCCTTTTTTTATTATTTTTCCTTTCCTCTCTCAATTCTTTAATTTTATTGGACATCTCTTTGCCTCACTAAGTAACATCCATCACCATTTTCAGAGAAAAAAAGAACTTGACAAATTTTGTTAACCATCAGAAAAATATAACTACTGTAACATATTAAAAAACAAAATGACATTCAACTTGTCCCAGCAAAAAATACTTGAGGTGTGTTTGCTCTGATCTTTAGTTGGAATATCAACCAGCAATAATAATCCAAGGAAGGTTATTTCTCCATTTTTGCACCAATGACAAGTAAAAATCATTCAACTTTCTTTACTTATAATCAAGAGTGGAAAATTTGTGGCACCTCAAAATGGTTTCTGCAATCTTAACCATATCATAATATTATTAAACAAACTTTACATGATATAGAAATTTAAAGGTATAATAATAAGGAAACCAAAAATAATGACTTAAGGAAATATACCCTGGGCTTGAACCGGCTTTTGCGAACATCATCTTCACACTCTGGCCTTACCGCATAGTAGTTTTCAGTTTCAGTTGTTGACCTCCACATAGGAACTTACACGACCTTTTCCACAAGAAATTAGTGAAAATAAACAACCTTGTTATATAGTATTAGTTTAGAAGAAACCAAATCACGACTTCAAATTCTACCATAAGGAGAGATTAAACGACTCCGTCAGTTGAATCCGACCTATTTAACAAACAGTCATCAAATTCCAACCCCATCATTGTTTCCTTGAACCTCACCTATTTAACAAATAGTTGGAGTCAACACTGTTTGCTGGAAATGCAACTCTTTTGCATTAGCATTTCTTTTTCTGATGCATCCATATGATAGAAATGGGGAACTGACATAAATAAAGGTGGAGAATAAAATAGCACAGACAGGGGATGCTTGGAGGTCAATTCTAAAGTCCTCGGGCAACATGGAATTGCACTTTTCTACTCCATTTCAATACTTTGGAATATCAAACTGTGTAGTTCCGAGATTTGCTTTCTCTCAGAAAGTATGAATTTGCTTCGTGCAAGTGGGTTGAACAATGACGTTTAAACAAAGACATCGATTCCCTAATCCTGATTTACTCAAGGAAATCCCTTTAAAGTTCAACCTCTCCTTGGCGAGCTCAAAACTCCGTTCCAAGTTCATCTTCGTGCATTTATATTGGAGAGTGACGATCATATCGGTGGCTAGATCACAAAACCAAGTACTATCAAATAGAATCGTGATTTTGCTCCCTCGGAAAAGCCAATGCCCCATTAGAGCTTTAAAAAGGTTCGTCGACCTATCAACAACCAATTAAAACAAAATAAAAGCAAAACACGAAGACGACAAAAAAAAAAAAAAAAAACATGCATGTGCCCCTCTGTACTCATACCACTGCTCAAAACGAGAAAAGAAGATGGATCATTTTCAGCAGCTACACATGTCACTAACCAAAACGAACTATTACTTAAATGACGAAGAAACAAATGAAGTATATTTGAAGCTTTAACCACCCAAAGTCTACCTTAACCGAGCTTCCGGTCTTGTGAATTAAAACCAGACATCAGTTTCTCAACAAACTTCCCGCACCGTAAGAAGACCTCTATCGTCCGAAAACCGATACGGGTGACAAGAAATTAAACCAAACCTCAAATACATTCACCGCTTGACGAAGCCCGAGGAACAGAAACTTAGCCTGCAGACGGGAAAGCAAAAGAGAGAACGCAAAGTCGTCGATTCCAAAAAAGAAAAACCTGCAGATGGAAAACAACGAGGAATCAGGGTGTACTACTAATTCGCGTCTTGTCGGAAGAGAAGGTAAGAACGAGCGACGAAGGCGGAAATCTCGACGTAATTTGGGACAAATTTTGACGGTTTATTTTCAGAGCTAATCGAGGACCACTGAACCGATTTCATCGCCCGATTGCCGATTGTCGATGGTATTCTATTCACTGTCAAAAAAATAATAATAATAATGATTTCTTCTTTGGATCAGGTGAACCGGCGATGGAGATGTCGCACCGCACGAGTATCTCATCATTTGGGAACTGGGACCTGTTCAATCTTAGTTTCATCATCATTCATCCAATCATCCGTTCCCATGATAAACAAATCCTAGTGTCGTATCCTAAGTTTACAAATGGATAAGTGTGGCTATTGACTTAACCGAATATTTAGTAAATGTTTTTTTTTTTTTTTTATAAATATTATTTAAAAACACTCTCTTCAGGTCAAGTTTTAGAGATGGGAAAAGTTTGTCTTCAACATGCTTTAATTTAATTTATTATATATATATTTGCGTATAAATAAAATCAATGTTTTTAAAACCGAACCGAACCAATTACTCTGACCCAGTTGAACCAGAATCGGAGACCAGTCCTAGGGGTGGGCATCAGGTTTTCCGGGTAACCCGACCTGACCCACCCCGAAAAACCCGGATTTGGATTTAAATCCAAATCCAACCCGTGGGTTATTTTTTTTTTTTTTTTGATTTATTTATAAAATAAATAAAAAAAAATGGGTTTTTCGAATCGGGTCGGGTCGAGTTTGGGTTCGGGTTTTAAAATTTAAAACCTATGCGAGTTTTTCACAGGTTCGGGTTTCGGGTATATAAGTCGGGTCGAGTTTGGGTTTTTTAAAATCCGACCCAAACCTGACCCGTGCCCACCACTAGCCAGTCCAGTTCTTATTGACTCTGCTAAGTTCATTGTAACCAGTATTATTTTTATCTTTTCTCTTATAAAAATATTTAAAACATGTAAGTTATTGTGTATAATATTCAATGGTCCAACCCAATCTAATCCGGTTCAATCAAAACCAACGTAAGTGTGAGGTCTTGGGTTTGGATCCTCACAGCTCTATTCGCTATTTCAATATATATATATATAAATGTTACTAATGTAATAATGGGAACGCTATCATCTTATAGACTTATACATATCATTAATTAGTATAAGTTATAAGAAATATATAATATCCAATATTATTGAACCTAGCACGATTCGGCTTATCAAACTTTGTTGGCTCAGTTCCATTGAGTTTTATTCAAATTTGGGCGAGTTAACCCATTCACCATTTTAGGTTTCTTGTATTTCACGTGCTCACTCAAATGTGGTATTTTAAATGTATATAACTAATAATTTTGTATTTTGTGTAAAATATAATATTTTAACTTAATAATATTTTTAGGACTTTAAAATTTAATACATGTCTTTTTTTTACTCATTTTTACTAAAAGTTCCATTATATCTAGCAATAGCTCAGGTGATCTCATAAGAAAAGTGAAGTTTTATTGCCGCAAGAAGTCTTGGGTTCTCGCCATTTTAAAAAAAAATCATCTTTAAAAGCAGTGTTTTAAAAACCGAACCGACTATCAAACCGGCAGTATGTCTGGTTTTGGTTGAACCTGGTTGGACCAATGGTTCAACGGTTCAACCATTAAATATTATACTCTATACTTTATACTTTCTTAATAATTTTATAGAAAAAATAATAAAAATAATCCTAATTTTAGTGAACCGGGCCGAGTTAATAAGAACCGGATTGGCCTCGAGTTGGATCAGCGGGTTAGGTTCGGTTTTTAAAACACTGATTAAAAGTAATGTAATATATAATTCACGGAACAAGAACAACAAAAAGGAGTGGCAAATCAAAGAATTATTATCATTCTACCATAACGTTTCATTCAATCCAATTTGATGGACAAATTAATTTTTTATTTATTTTTTAATAATCAGTGGACTTAATTAATTACAGATGGACGGTTCTCAAACCTCTGAAAAAAAAAAAAAAAAAAAAAAAAAAAAAAAAGTCACTTGACAGTTGACACTGATAAGTGATAACTACTTTTAAACACAATCTGACCGGTCAAGAACACAGAGATGCAAAAGGAGAGCCAAAACGAATCACATTATCATCTCTCCCTCTCTCTATATATATAATCTGATCACGAGTACCTGAATCCGATTCCTACCGGCAACATTAACCATAAAAACAAGATTTTTCAAAACAAGCTTTGGCCAACAAAAAGGAGAAACTATTTCCGAAATTTATTCCAACACGGAGGGACGAAGGAACATATTCTCATATCCCAAACGAGGCTACTGATCGAGAATCGGCGGAGGAGGGTACTTGACAGCGTTCTTGACTAGCTTCTTGGTGGCGGCATCGCCGAGATCAATGCCGCAGATGTCAGCGAGTCTGATGAGATAGAGAAGAACGTCTGAAAGCTCTTCTCCGAGATGCTCCTTATCGGACTCTTCCCAGTTGGGCAGCCCCTTGGCCACTTCCCCCTTCCATTGGAATATCTCTGAGAGCTCCCCAACTTCACCCACCTTATCATGATATACAACCTCTCATGCATGAGTTTCTATTCTAATTTGATCCCAAATTAAGAGAAAAAAATTATGGTTTATAATTTGGTTTTTAACTTTATAAATCATAAAAAATGAATAGAAATGAAACAAAATTAATACCCATTTTGTGAAATTTGAAATTGAATTGAAAAAAAAAAAAAAAAAAAAAAAAAAAAAAAAAAACCCATGTTGATAATCATCAAAATGAATGGAAACTGGAAAGAAACAATAATATATATATTAATAAGGTAAATCATCAAAAAAACAAAAGGGAATTAAAAACTTAGTATACTACCCATTATATAAATCATAAAAAAATAGATAAGAAAATGGAAAAAATAATTGATATAAATAAATATTTGTTTGTGTGATCGTAAAAGGGGAAAGAAATTCAGCAAAAATATATATGATTTCTAAAAAAAAAAAAAAAAAAAAAAAAAATTTTTTTCGAGTGAGTGAGAAGAAAAACCTAATTTTGAGAAAAAAAAAAAGATAGGGAAGTTACGTACCATTGCAAGAAGAAGATTCCTTGGGCTATGGTACTTCTCCCAGTCTCTTTCCTTTGCAAATTCCTCAAGCTTCCTCGACAGTTCCTTGAGGCTTATTTCCGCAATATTTCGATTATTATTCTCTTCTCCATCTCCTCCAGAACCTGGGTTTCCGCCTGCAACTTCCCCTCCCATGGCGTCTGGATCTCCCCAACAATCGAGAAGAGACTAGAGCCGGTACTGGAGTAGTGCCTGCAGAGTTCTCAAATATTTATAGGCCGCTCCGGCCTTCAATATGAATGCTAGAGATTCCTCCACCCACCATGCAAAAATCAAAATGGCCTATCTCCCACGTCTTAAATATGGAGGAGAATATCTCTTTTTATGGCCGTATTAGACAAAAACGCCATTAATGACAGGGATTCTGCGAAATCGTCCCAGATTTCTTTTTCGGGTTTGGGTCGGTTTCGGTTGAGACTTCAGACAATTAATTTGACAGTTTGACCCTGACCCGGAACCATTAATCCTGATTCCTTTCTAATGGGAGTATCATTATCATCTTTCCTTATCTTTAAAAGTCATGGTTAGAACTTAGACTAATAACAAATGCAATCGATATAACCCATAAGCGAGTGTTCTAGTTAAGCAATTTTGCTAATGAAAAACCAGTCCATTAAGGTTCATGACTGGCCACTCCAGTTCACTTCAAGGTAATAGGGTTGGGCACGGGTCGGGTTTTTGGAAACCTGAACCCAATCCGACTTATATAACCCAAAACACTATCCCGTGAAAAACCCGAAAGGGGTTTTGAAAACCCCAACCCAAATCCCACGCGAATCAGACGCAAACATTTTTTTTTTTTGCTGCTGCTGCTGCAAACCCCTCCCAATTGAACTCATGCTCTCCCTTTGGTTTAAAAGGCACTTGACCCAGCCCATATAACCGAAACCAGTTTCCGTTATCGATTCGAAGATTGGTTCGGTCATCAAACCGGAAAGGTAATCGGTTTGATTAAATCCAATTAAACAGGATTAGACTAGTGGCTGAACGAGCCGGTTCAGAGCAAATTTAGTTCTTCACTCTACAAGAAAGGATTCCGGTTCAACCCAATTGAACCATCCGGTCCAGTCCGGTTTTAGAAAACACCGGACTTTAAACTAATAAAGTTTTAAACTAATGACTCTGCTACTTTTGTTTTCGTGGGCACTAACCCCGGAATCTAATCATTTGAGATAAGCCTTCGCTGCAGAATGTATTGAAAAGCAAGTTCGAAGAACACAGAAAATTCTATAAAAATTATAATTAATCACCTGGAAAAATATTCTGTTCCAGTCTTTATTTGATCTTCAAAGACTAATTAGAAAATTGAGGTCAGGGAATTGTTTTGCCTGCTGCTTTTGTGGTCACTTGCAAATGAATATCATGGATATGCTTAGTACTCTTAATCATATATCCAAGTGAATATTTTGCTGGGTATTTATTGATATGACGCCATACAAAATAATTTTATTTTTATTTATTTAATTATCCGGAAGATTTACTTTTTTTCAAGTCAAAAGAATTGGTATAATTTAACAGCAACCAGTGTTTTAAAAACCGAACCGACCGGGCCGGTTCGACCCGATTCGACCGGAACCGAGACATAAAACGGTTGGTTTAAATTGAAAACCGCAAGAGAGTCAAAAACCGGACGACCCGACCGGTTTGATTGGTTCAACCACTAAACTGTTGAACCGACTGAACCAGTTCAACCGGTTTGGTTACCGTTTAATTTTTTTTTAAACACTAGAATAGTTATTTTACTTAGATTAGAATAGTTATTTTATTTTTAAATATTTTGAGTGGAGGTAGAACACTAGAACTTGTTATGATATATTTTTAATTTAAAAATAAAACATATCCGGTCTAACCACCGGTTGAACCCAATTGAACCGGTTAAACAAAAATCAGACCTCCCTCCGGTTCGATGACCGGTTCGGCTTTCAAAACATTGATAGCAACAGATGCTTATGCGGTCATGCATTTCAAAAAATAAAATGACAACATATTTATATCATTTTAAACTTTTAAATTTCCTCTATTGATCAATTAAAGGCGGCTTTGTAATACCACATTCCGTGTCGTTTATAGAGGCGGTATCGAAATGCCGTTTTCACTAAAGATAAATTAGGCGGCATGATAATAGTAACACACTGGGGCACGCATGCCTATGCGCACCAATGTGTCATCTACGTGGACGACGACTTGTTAAGGTTAGAGCATATTGTTTCGTTTAGAAAAATATTTTTTTCCTTTTTTTGAGAATATTTTATTTATTTTTTATTTCAGAAAAAAAATCATATTTATAATTAACATTATACAATATATTATTACCATTTTCATAATTTATTATAATTTAATTTGATCAATTTTAATCTAATATGATTAAAATAGGTGAAGTTAGTATACTTAACTTCATTTACTTCGAACAAGATTATGAGGTAGAAAGTTCAAAGCTACAATGTCAAAAGACTCAAAACACAAAAAGAGGGTGGGGTCACTGGGGTATCCAATAAGAATCCAGTTATTGGGTTGGGGCTTGCGTGAAATCGGGCCCATGGACAACGAGCGCTCAAACCCAAAACGAATCCCGTTATTGTAATTTCAAGAGCATTTGGGGTATTTTTTGAGAAACCCTAAATCGGACGGCGGGAAGCGCACCATCTCGAAATAAAAAGGATGCAAGTTCCATCTATCCTCTTTTCTTAGAGAGCCAGTCCCCTAAAACCCTAACTCGCTCCCGTCTCTCTCTCTCTCTCACTCTCCCCCATCTTGAGCAGCCACTGAGCGACAATGGTTCGTCAGCCCCGTTCGCTCGCGTTGTGTTATTCACTTTCGGTCTCTACGTGTTGGGTATTGTTCTGATTTGTTCTGTTTTGATTTGTTCCGCAGCCGTTCAAGCGATACGTTGAGATCGGGAGGGTGGCTCTCGTTAACTACGGGAAGGACTATGGCAAGCTCGTTGTCATCGTCGACGTGATCGACCAAAACAGGGTACGGTTTTTTTCTTTTTCCAGTTTATGACTGTTCCTTATGCTGAATGTCTTTATAACTGTGCGTGTTTTTCTAGTGTATTTTGGGGATTATCCGATTTTTCTCTTTACATGGTTTGCTGTTGACTTCCGTTGGTGTTTCGATTTATTGTTCGGGTATCAGAGTAATTTTATGTTTTATGTGTATAATGAAGGTGTTCTTCGTCTTCTAAACTGAAGAACCATATAGGGTGTTTGTCTTTCATTTGGGGTGCTGCGTTCATATGACAGTAATTTTTATTATTGCGGGTGAATGCATTTTGTAAATTTGATTTCTTGTTAGTTTCTGTTAATTTCTGTTTATTTGTTCCTGTGCTCGGAATTAGGACGTCTTCATCCGGGAGTACTATAGGTTATACAATTGGTGGTGCTTTTATTTTCTGGAACTCAATTCTTTTCTTTTCAATTTTTAGAGCTGAATTTTGTTCCCTTTTGGGTATTTGAAATTCTTTGTCTTTAGTTATCTGCATTTGCCCCCTGTAAATGTTTCATTAAGTTCTTGCAATAAATGTGTCATTTCTCTGTGGGTCTCATTTGCTTGAATAAGTTTTGAATTGCCTTTACCACTTTAGTCTCAATTTGCTAAGAGAAAGTATTTAGCGTGGCATGCGTTTCCTAGTGGAAATGCAAAATGTACACTGCTGTTATACTTTCTTCTGCATACTCGTTCAAACGAATTGCCTGCTTGTAGTGTTTCTATGGGTTTATTTTATATTGTATTCTTAAAGAAATTTCTTTTGTTCGTTAGATCTCAGCATTGTCGAACTGATGCTCTTTCTGATATATCTTTAGCCTTTAGCTAATTTTCTTACTCTTTTTGAGTGGCTTGTGTGTCCTAACCTACATTCAATGTGTTGAAACTTGATAGGCCCTTGTTGATGCACCAGATATGGTGAGAGGTCAAATGAACTTTAAGAGGCTTTCTCTTACAGACATTAAGATTGATATTCCAAGGATCCCAAAGAAGAAGTCCCTTATTGCTGCCATGGAAGCTGCAGGTAAATTTCTTCTACATTACGTGGAACTTCTATGAGCATTTATAGTTTCTTTTTTATCCCTCATGTTTACACATTGCTTTAAAATTTTTTAGATGTGAAAAACAAGTGGGAGAGCAGTTCATGGGGCAGGAAGTTGATTGTTCGGAAGAAGAGAGCTTCTCTCAATGACTTTGATCGGTTCAAGATCATGCTAGCCAAGATCAAGGTCTGTATTGTCTTCTTCATGTGGGGAAGAGTAGTTCACACTTCGCAATTCGATTGTTCAATTTCTTAGAAATAGACTAACATTTGAACTATTCATTGCAAGAGGGAAACAAGTTTAATGTGTTTAATGCGGAACACCTTGCTGTTTGCTTGGCTTATTTGTGCAATTCCTGTGTGCAGAGATCTAGTGCAATCAATCAAGAGCTGGCCAAGTTGAAGAAGCAGTCTGCGTAGGTTGTCAAAATTTTGTTTTTGAATAGACAGCGATTGTTTGATCAATTGTCAGTTTTTTGGCTCTTAATTAAAGACTGCTTGTTCTTACTATTACTGAAAATAGGGAAGTTATATCCAGTGAGAGATTTGTGCCGCTAGAAGTTGTCTTTCGAAATGAATTTTGTACTGAAGTTTATGGCTTTTTTCTGCGTCTAAATGTTGTTTAGCCTACATTACACTTCCCAGTGGGAATATTTGGTGGGATCCACGGCTTTGTGCTCTCTGGTAACTTGATTTAATGTTAAAATTCTAAGTTACAGTGCCGATAATGGCAGTCTTCAACCTTACATCCTACTTAAAGTTCCTTTCACCGTCCATAGTGATACGCCAATTATTTTGTTTCGTTTCCACCTCTGGCAACTTGGTTGTATACCGGGAAAATTGGAACCAAGATTAGCTATGTCGTTCAATGAATTGCCGAGCTGTCCCTAAGGATCGTTATGGTTTATGTGAAGTCGTGGAAGCAGTAGTGTTATTTAAGGGGAGAAGGAAGCTGAGGAACCGGTGGAGCTTCATCCGAACACGTAGAGAAAACTGTTGGGGTGGTTCTTGTCTGCTCAGCTTGGTCTGCTCGAGGAACTGAGGGCTGATTCCTCACTTGCAAATATTTCTAACCGCTCTTAAGTCTGTGATAAATGGTGAACGATTTTGTGAGTTCCCGAAGAGATCGAATGTGAAAAGTTTTTAAAAAAAAAAGCTATGGAATTTTGGTCGTCGGTAAGCAGTTGAAAATACTTAGAACGGACTAATAGCAATGCACATGACATCGTTGAGGTGCCAGTAAGGGTCGGACTGAATTTCCACTGCCAGCTTTGAGATCCAATGAGAAGTTAAACAAACTCCGAACAGCGGCATCTTTACGTATAGAGTTGTGAAAGCAACGGCCACATTAAGAATGAAGCAGGAAATCTCTGGCAACCAGGCAATGAGGCAGTGTCGTAAAACCAGACTCCATAATCGACCCGAAAGCATGGCAGGATCAGTTTAAGGTTAAAAGGTTCAATAAGGCAGCACTGCCAATCGAATCGGGTGACATGAGCAGGCATTGATTTAAAAAAAATATTTTTTATTAATTTATTTTATTAAGTTATATATTTATTTATGATGGGCAGGGTGAGGAGCAAGCAATCCTCCGGCAAACCAGGCAATGTTGTAAAACCCAACTCAGTAATGGAGCCGAAAAAGTAACAAGATCAGTTTTACAGATCAGTTTTTAGGGTTAAAAGGTTTAATTTGGTAAGACTGGACTGGACCCTCCCACCCTCCCTCTTGTATCACTGTTTCAGCACAGAAAATAGAAATGATTTCTGTTTGTTGATTATAAGCATTCTGCTTTTGTAAGATATACTACCCAGCTATGGCGTCCGTTTCTGTTTAATGTCCACAAGGACCACAACAAACTCTAAAGACTCTTTTCTTCTCATAAGTTTTAACTTTCATTGCTCCAGTTGTTTGTGCTTTTAAATAATCGAGGCACCCGGAGAAATAAATTACAGAGCTACATACTCAACCACGAGTTCAAAGGGAAAAACAAATTCAAAACTTGGAGGCAAACAACTCACACGTGAGTAGATCAGAGAGGGAAGCGTCACCTCCAGAACCAAGGACAGGGATAATGTTGAAAAAGGGTTCACCATTGACCTCAATGCTCTGGCTGATTCTTGCGAATTCATCAAATGCCTCCATAAAAGCAAGTGAAAGCAGATTGGCAGTGGCACAAAGATTTGTTGTGAAGTATAACCGTAAATTCTGCAAGAAAATTTATGTGAGGACGGCATAGATGATGGGTTACACGCTTATTCAGGTATGATATACCAGAAGTTGAGAAAAACTGAAATGAGTAGGAACCTTACCGTTAAGTCAAACCAAGAGAAACTGTTAGTTTTAAGAGTCTTATCAAGGAGATAAATGCACAACCTAACTGTTCTTTTTAGCTGTGCTTCACTGCAATAACTTTGCTTGGTACCAACTTGAGCAGCTTCTGAACATTGTAGTTGTTGCCCAATCTCATCTGTTATATGGATAACAATTGAACAAATCTTTCCAGGAATGATGTACTTCCGACTGCACTGACTTGGCCACTTTGACTCCTCCAGTCCCCAGCAACCCAGTTCCTCAGTCCAAGCTCCATTTTGCAAATCTGACTCAATAGCATATTCGCTGTCTTCTGGAACATAAAGAACAGGCTTCACTTCTACAAGGGCCCTGTCACATAAGAGACTTTTCATAAATAAGATGATTTAGATTTCAACTGCCGTTAGTTAACACTGACATGCTCTGTCACATTATCCACACAAAGCTAAATTGCCTCTTCACATATTTAAAGCAGTTTTCTATAGCTTTGAATACATCATGCCTGCAAGGAATTCAAATTTGATGCTCATTGGTCTAGTTGGATGACAGATCTACTCACGTTCCAAGTACCAAATCATGGAAGCCAATTTTGACTTATCTACTAATACAATCAGGCATGTCACAGGACAGGATGTATCTGATTCTTGTATGATTGTCGCCATTCTTGTTGTTCTTGTGGTTGGTACTATTATTATTACCTTTTCCTTTTGAGAACCACTAACATGATTTTGATTTAGAAGGGAAGAACCACAAGATGAAAAGAAGAAAACAAAAGATGCAACCACAATACCCTTTTGGAAGGTTTGACGCAAGGACATAAAGACAAATAGGATCCAACATTTCATGCGTAAGCCCATTCTGTGGTTTAGAGGATGATCTTGGCTGAAGAAGTCTGTCCAGAATTTTCTGAATATCAGCTGTATCTGAGGATGTGAGGTTTGCAGAGCAATAGACCACAAAAAGAATTGCTGAGGTAGCTAGAGAGCAGCTGAAGCAGTTGGCCACAGCTTGACAGTTTTCAAGAGCTTGCTCCATTTCTGAGGTGGGACCACCAGAACAAAGCACCATTGTTGCTGGATCCAGTCCAAGCTGCCCGGCCATGTGAAGTATTCCTTTATGTAATGTTGCCTAGACAATAATGAAAATAAATGCTAAGCTTGACGAGCATATGCTTGTGACAAATGATACTTGACAAATTATTTCTTAATTAAAAGAGGTTAATTATGAGTTGTGCTTGACTATACCTGGCTATATGGGCCTATGCAACTAGGAGCCCAGCAAGAAATGCTCTGCACATGCAAAACCCTCTTGGTCTTGTCACTTGCAACCAAGACTTCAATGTAAGCTTTTCCTAAGCCCACCTGCATCAGAGGAAGCTCGATAGTGCTCCGAGATGGAACACCCTGGGGGCATTTATTTTCTGTTATAAATCTCACATAGGTTTCATTTGCCAAAGCGAAATCCTTCATGTCTGCAATGTACAGGTGGATATACACAACATTTGCCCAACTGAAACCACATTCTCCTAGTTTTGATTCAACTTTCTCGAGAACTGCAATCAGATCTCTCTGCAAACCTGCATTTGAAAAGTAAAAGGCAGAACATCACAGAATGAAAAGAAATTTGTTTTCTAGTGATAGGAAATATCACCAGTCTTCTAGGTAGATTGTATGATCAGCAATCTTCACTTTTGTCCAGACTACTGTTTTTCCCTGTTTTAATGCTAATTACTCATTTGATACTAATTGAATTGACATAAACTATAATAAAAAGAAACACAGCAAGTTGAAATTCAAAAAACAGTGAGAGAAACTAAGAAGTAATTTTTTCTTTTCTAAAAAGAAGACAATTTACCATCAGAAGTTCCAAAAGGACCTTGGACACAGCAACCCATGGAAAATGTATCCCTTTTGGTCATTGAGAGATAGAAACTTTTTTCAGCAGAAGTAAAAGAATCTGATGCTATTTCAGTAGAGAACTGGCAACTGGCTTCAGTTCCTAGATCACTTCTCCCTTGCACTTCATGGACTGACCCAAACTTTTCGATGCCTGAGATACTTCTCTGACAAGTGGCGTCCATTTTATATTCTAGATGGAAAGACACAGGATGAAGAACTCCTACTGGGGCTATGGAATCCGGAGAGTGTAGTACAATTTGGTATTCATCAAGAAGGATTCGGGCATTCTGTAAATTAGAATGGTTAAATTTCTCCTTTGATTATTTGAAAAGACAAAGACTAGAAACACACCCAAACAAGTAGCATCTTTATACCAGAAAAAAGCTCAAGAGATGCTCATATAGATGGATGTTAAGCCCAGTACCACCAGTTCTAGCTACTGTAGGAACAGAAAAGAAAGCGACGAAACATACTTGGATGCCAAAAGTGATGGCATACTGAAAATAGCTAGCTCACTTACAGGAAAAAGGGGGCAATCAATTGTCAGTGTTTCATATTCACCACCTTCTCCACAAACATTTATTCCATACTTCCTGAAAGAAGTATTTATTGTTAGAACCAAAAGGTTTCATTTTTCAAGAAAAGATAACGGCAGAATTATAAATTTTTCTGTAGACAAAATAAAATACAGTGTGAAAAGAACACAAGTAAGAAGACAATACTCTTTTAATTCAAGAAGTTCAGATTGCAAGTCTGCGAGCTCTCTGCCCAAGTGCTTTTTTGGGCTCAACCCCAGAGCTGCAACCTAGAAGCCACACAAACTTATCAATTCAAGCGAAGAAAAAAGGAATAAGAAACTTTTTACATCATAAAGCAATGCATTACCTTGACAATAACAGCAAGAATGCCCTTTGTCATCTATTCAGAATGAAAAAAATTAAAATTAATTAACTTTAGAGTTAAAGCTTCTATGACCAGACATAATGAACTTATAGGAAAAAAATGTCATCAGAAGCAATTGTTACTGAAAGAAGGTACCATTTCTTCAAGGAGGGTAGATTGATCTTGTTTCCACAAATATGCAAGAGAAACAAGCTGCAACCTTGAACAAACACTCTCAACGCGAAGCCTCTGGTAGTCAGAGGCAATAGCACCAGAAGATACAGCAGTGATGGAAGGAATTAGTCGTTTCACCTCACTTAGTAAAATAAACAGATCTTCGACTTCATCACCTGGAGTCATCTTATAGCTAAGTTGTTGATGCCTACAAGAAGTAATTTCAGAGCAAATCACCATAGCATGAATTCCCAAAAAGATACAGAATCCCGAAAGTCAGATGAAAAAGAGGAAATTTTACATAAACATGGAATGAATCCTTATGAATAAATGAAGATTGCCCCCTTCATGAATCTGGAACAGTTTGAGTTTTCCATTCAATTCTGTTCTTCAACTAAAAATAAATTTTTGGAAAATGTCCCACAATCAAGTGCTTGCCTTGTGGATCCCTGAATGCGTCTTCGAAAAAGCGGCAGTCCCATGCATTCTGCATAACTAACTATAATTTGATGGCCAACCTGCAATGACTATAACCGGTAAAGAACACTGAACAGGAATACTACCAATTAAGCTGAGCTCTACGTCAATTGGTTGAAAGGAATTAAGAACAACGAAATGAAGATAATAAAGAAAAGAAGTGAGATAGGCAAAGCGAAAGAAACATAACAGTTTGATACATGTGGCTATCCAACTCGTCGGTAGAATCGTCAACAGGCATCAAGTTCGCGAGAGCCACGATCTACAAGAAGAGAGAAACATAAAAACAAAAAAGGAAGAACAGAGAGAAAAAAACAATGAGCTCCAAGAGAAGTAAGCAAACAGACCTCATGACCGTAATCGATGCACCTCATCATGGCATAGCAGCTGTCTTTGCCACCACTTACCAACGCAACAACCTTCATCTCTTCCTCGAACTGTTTGCTCAAAATGAAATTACCCCCCAAAATGTTTCCAAATACTCCAGAAAATAGGAACGAAAAAGGAGAGAATCAAAGAAATTGAGAAACCAACATTGTATACTTTTTAACCCGGATGGCGGCGGACAAGAATGCAGAGCAGAGAGGAGCTAGAGTGGTTTTACAAGCTGAACCAGGGAGAGTCAGACTGCCGAATGACTAGAAATTAGTGGCACTAAAGTGATTTCACGCAAAAGATTGGTCCAATAATATAAGTAAGCCTCCCGCCCTCTTTTATCTTGTGGGCTCTGGCTTTCAAATTGTCCAGACGCTGATCTCCGAGGTTCTGTTACTGCTACTCTCTGAAGCTCTCTTACGCGGTCTCTCTCAGGCTCTCTTGATCTCTCTCACGCGCTCTCTCTCAGGCTGTCTTGATCTCTCTCACGCGCTCTCTCACAGGCTCTCTCAAACTCTCCTACGCGCTCTCTTTCAGTTTCTCTTGAGCTATCTTATGCTCTTCTCACTCTCATACGCTCTCCTCTGTCAAGCCCTCTGTTGTCGCACTGTTTAAGTACTCCCTCCAGTAATAATTTTCGAAGGTAAGATGTCTGTGTATTCATGGGTTGATATTTGGCTTTTTGGTGATTACTACTTTTGTTCTTTTTTATCTTTTGTGGTCTCAAAAATTGCATGCTTTCTTATATTTCTATTTCTGAAGTCTTTAGCCCCTCCGACAATATTAAGCCATTGGAAACCTATTTTGGATATTTTTAAGTTTTTTTTTTCTATTACATTCTAGTTCTAATATATCATTCTTTATCTGCACTTTTTTGGTTTTTATGTAATCTTTGAAACTTTGATAATATTGTTGACTATATTGTACTTAATTTTTTTTTTTTTTTTTTTTTTAGGAAAGTGAGTTTAATTTACTTCCAAAAAATGTAATTACATAAGAACAGGGACTTCCGCTGCAGGGCGGGATCAGGTTACTGCAAGTGACTGTAAATGGATCTCATCCTTAGCTAGCGTGTCCAACACTCAATTTCATTACCGACATTCAACTTCGAACACCATTTAGTAAGTAAAGCAGTATTGAATTCCTCGATCCTTCAGTGCCCAGTTCATATCCACAGCTTGCTTCGTTAGGCATGTGAGTCTCTCTCCCACAAAGTCCAAGAGGAGGGGGGAGATAGGGTCTAAGGCCCCTAGAACTCGAGAAGTATCTGAAAGTACCTCCATTTATTGAAATTGAGTATTGGACCGATGAGATACAAGAATAAATGCAGAGTCTCCATTTGGGATGAAAATCCGTTACCTCCATTATGTTGTCAAAGATACTTTGAACTTTGTCAAATGCTTTTTGCAGATCTAGCTTCAGCATAAAACTTCCTATCTTTTGTTTTTAAACTGATCAATCACTTCATGTACTAGCATGGCAAACCCGAACCCAACCAGAGATCAGTTTCTATTCCCAAACCAGTGATCAGAAATGATTTTACCCAGTACTTTTCCATTGGCTTCGGGGAGCCATTCTCCATTGACAATGAATCTGTCCAATTCTGACATAAGTGGTTCAAGTTGCCCATTAGTCCCCATTAGCTTCTTACCTGAGGTGGGAGTTTCATCCAGGCCATGTGCAGCAATGAAATCATTGAACCTTATCATTGTGGTGGTGATCCTTCTTGCTGCTAGGGATTTTTCACTTATAAATCTAATGGCATTGAAGTAGCCAGCGTTTAGCCATGGGCTGTCCCAACTAGATAACCAATCCCCTAATTCTTCCCAAAAAGCAATTTCTTTCTGCATAGGCACATGGCCCATAAATTCTCTCAAGTACCCAACTGCACCCAACAAAGTTATCCCTGAATTTAGCTCCTAGGCAGAATTGACGTTGCTCTGTTTCTTCCATTGTGAGAACTGAGGGGTCTCATGTAATTAAGATGCCGCCTGATGCACTGATTAACTCAAGGCTAATCCAGAGTTGTTGAATTTCAAAAATAATTTGTCAGCCCTGGCTGGGAAATGCTAAGTTCGCTAGGATATATGTAAGGCTTAAAAAGTTCAGTGCTAATTAATAAGCTAAATGAATAATTAGGAACCATAATGAACTTGATTAATATTGTTCGAGTTCTTGTTTTTCCCTCTCTCTCTCTCTCTTGCTTCTTTTTATCTTCTTTTATTTAATCACAAAGTTGTGATATGTTCAACACAAAGGGTGCAGATTTTTGTGGCATAGTGTTGATGGCGAATTTAGATGACACCCTCTCCCGCTGTGGTGTAAAGATTTCATTTACTGAAGAAAAAGGACGTTGTTTTATTGCCACCAGAAACTTTTGCCCAGGTACTCTCTCTCTCTCTCTTCTCCTGTCTAGTTGCTGTTTCTTGATGATTATGATAGTATATTCTTTCTTTCCTTACTATGGACTCATTGATATTGTTGAGAACACATTGAACAGAAAAAAAAAGAAGAATAATAATGCACAAAAGAGGGTCCTTCGTGATTGGTTAGAGGAAAGGTTACAGTTTATTATTGGAAACCTTTTTCTTTTTGTTATTTGATGTGAAAGGTATGGATCTTTTCATTGTCACCTCTAATCATGTGGTTACACTGGAAATTCTGTTTCCGAACAGTGTTATTGGAGATAGTTGTTAAACAGGTTATGGCTGGAAATATTACATGCAATAGTAATTAGTCTTTTATTATGAAAAACATCAACTGTTGGGTGCTTGAGTATTTTTTTATTTATTTTTCAATCTGCTTTTAGCTTTTACTTTAATACGCTACTCTTCTTATGTAGGTGAAATAATTATTAGTCAAGAACCCTATGCGTCTGTAGTCAATTCACAACATGGCTTAAGGTGTGATGGCTGTTTAAAATCAACTAACCTCAAGAAATGCTCAAAATGCTGGATGGTTTGGTATTGTGGGATCTCATGTCAGGTACGTTGAAGGAGACCCCATGTATGCTGTTTTGGTGGTTAGTGGTTCCATCATCTTATTTAGCTTAAGCTTGATGCTGTCCATATAACTGTTCTAGCTTGGTTTAAAAAATATGGTACAGTTTAACCTGAGATGCTTGTTGTTACCATTTTGTACATTAGACTGATTCTTTCATGTGGAAAATTGTCATAATTGAACACATTGTTTGATTTCTCTCCACTATTTGCTACAAAGTATATGCATGTAAATCCATGACTTCAAACTAATTAGTATACCATGCCTCCAAAAATATGTTGTTATCTCAAAGTTGATTCCTTTTAACCTTATAAGTCCTTGAAACATAGGAATATGAATTCCATCAGATTGTGGATGGCATGATTGATTACTAGAATTATGTCTCTGTTCTCTCTCTCTCTCTCTCTCTCTCTCTCTCTCTTTCCTCCTTTCTCTCTCATCCCCATCCCCCTCTTTTTCCATTTTGCCCTCTTTATTTACTTTATACCCATATACAGATTTTACTCATCACATAAACATTATTTACTTAGTCCATTTATCAGCATTTGCTTCTTCTTTGTTCACTAAGGGCTACCATGCCTCCAAAAATATGTTGTTATCTCAAAGTTGATTCCTTTTAACCTTAAAAGTCCTTGAAACATAGGAATATGAATTCCATCAGATTGTGGATGGCATGATCGATTACTAGAATTATGTCTCTGTTGTTCTCTCTCTCTTTCTCTCTCTTTCCTCCTTTCTCTCTCATCCCCATCCCCCTCTTTTTCCATTTTGCTCTCTTTATTTACTTTATAGCCATATTCAAATTTTACACATCACGTAAACATTATTTACTTAGTCCATTTATCGGCATTTGCTTCTTCTTTGTTCACTAAGGGCTGATTCTCAAAATGTCCTTAGATGGCTTGGATGTTTCAGAACTTTTACTCATCCATTATAATTTATATCGTTTCTCAGAAATCAGAATGGAAAGTACATCAACTCGAGTGTGAAGCTTTGGTAAAACTCTCTGAAGACAGAAGGAAAATGCTTACACCTACCATATGTTTGATGATCAGGCTTCTTTTGAGAAGAGAATTACAGAGCAAAAAGGTGTTGACTTTGCTTCTGATATATATTTTTGAGAAATTGTTAAAAGTTCATACCACAATGTATTGTGTTTATATTAATTATCAGATCCTCAAAAGTAACCTTCAGCTCCTGAATTTCTTTGCTTCAGCTCTGAAATAACTTCACTTTAGCTTCAGGGAAAGTGTTTGAAGACAAAAGGAAATATTGGTAAATGTCAAAAGATATAAGGGAAACTTGGTAATTTTTTTGAAAATATTTATGTGATTGTGTTGGCACTCTGGAGCCTTTAGGTGGCTTTTCAAGGGACCTGTAAGTCGGCTCTCATTGGACCTTTAAGTGGGTTCTTCATGGCCCTTGAGTGGGCGCTTCATGGCCTTGAAGTGGGTTTAGAGAGGTTTAGCTGTCTTATGTATGAGTACATAGTACTGATATTGAACTATGGTGAAAAGCTTCTAATATTTATTTACTCCAATAAAATATTACTAGAAGAATCCATTGATTTCTTGCATGGTTCCTCGTGGAAGATGCATAAACTGATTGAAAAGAGGTGGGTGAAATTGGTAGCATGTAGGTATCAATGTGGCAGTAGGTCACTATGAGAATTCTTGGCACTCAAGATACAAGGTTCAAGATTGGAACTCAATGTCAGATTCATCTATCTGCAATTTTTACAGGAGTACATAAAACAAAGGATAAGAAGGACAGATAAGTGAAATCTAGAGAATTTCTACCAACTCATGAGATATACCATATTACTGAGTAGATTGAATAAGTAGCACTACTTATCCTGTCTCTCATTCTCTCATCTCTGTTTCTGTCTGTTAATCTGCCTTTCCGCTCCCACAGCCTCCGCCCAACTCAGTGACTCACTCCCCGCCCTCTTTAGCATACCTAGATAACAACAGTTCTCAGGTTCAAGGTCAGAAGTAGACGATACATGGAGCATGCCTTTACTCATTTTACTTTTTGTCAGGTTATCTCAACAACTGCTGACAACAACTTTCAACTGGTGGAATCTTTGATGGCTCGTATCCTAGTCTGTTTTTTGTCTATTCTATATGACATTTTTGGTATAATCTTACTCTTTTCTGCGGAGTGGAGGATAAAATTGAAAAAAATATTTCTTTATTTTTATCAAAGATATCTCGGAGATTGGGGAGCAAAAATTGGTGTTGTATGCCCAGATGGCTAACCTTGTGAGCTTAGTGCTTCCATCATTGGAGCTCAACTTAAAAGAAGTTGCCCACGATTTTTCTAAGGTATTCCTATAATTTTTATGAAGTTGCTGCTAATTTTATTGTCTTTGCTGTGTGATACTCTTTAATTACTTGTTGTAGCTTGCATGCAATGCTCATACTATTTGTGACAGTGAGCTGAGACCTATAGGGACTGGTCTGTATCCTGTTATATCCATCATTAATCACAGGTACTTGTTTTAATCTGGAAACAGCTAAATTTTCTACATAACTCTTTTTTGGGTGTTAACAATTTCACGTAACATTCTGAACATTGCTAAGATACTTCTTTTGCTTCCTGGAAATGTCTTGTGCCCAGTTGCCTTCCTAATTCTGTGTTAGTATTTGAAGAAAAAATAGCTGTTGTTCGTGCAGTGAGCCCCATACCGGAAGGTACCGAGGTAAGACTTACCCTTGCATATATTTGAGAGTTTTCAGATTCAGGTCCAAGTTAAAGACTTGTTTGGTCTGTGAGGATGTGTCTTGGCTGGACTGTCCTCAATTTAGCAGTGTAATCTGGATCCTGCAACTTATATTTTTCTTACACTGTGCTTGCTAAAGAAAAAGATTTTAAAAACTTTTGGGACCTAACTGGTTAAAAAATCTTTTTATCCTTGAACATTGGATTGCCTGAGTGGAACTCGCGTCTGGGTTATTTTGCCTAATTTCTTCCCTCAATTCTACCTCCCTCCCAGCATATGGATCTATTATAAATCAAAACCGAACTAACCCAATGCCTCCACTTACTAAAGTGGATTGGGTGGGATCCCAAAAATTATAAATCTGACCTGATCCATGGATACCCAGTCCAATCCAAAATTTAGTTATTTTGTTATAATTCATGTATAATATATTGATTATAATGTAGTTATTCGCTCTTATTCTACTTATTATTTCCCTTCATCCTCATATTAACTATCCATCCCCTCTTATTATTTAATTTATTTCCCTTTATCCTCACTTATTATCTCTCTGAATCCTTCCACTTATTGCCTCTTTGCATCTGTCTTATTTACATTTGTTTCGTCTTTTTCTCCTCTTATGTTCTCTGTGTCCCCCCTTATTCCCACCTACGCATTATCATCTCTGAAGGTTCTCTTTGTCCCCTCGTATTCTCTTTTCCTGCTTCAATGCCACTCCATTACCTTCTCTTCTAACCTGGTGTATGATCCACTCCGATCCACATAATTCCAATCTGTAAGTATATGAATTGCATATGGATTTCATATGCATCCAAATCGATTTGCATGATCTGTGGATGGATAAGTTTTTATACAAACCAAACAGATTCAGCCTGTAATAGTGCTTGGATTAAAAGTTTTAAATCAGACCCATAATGGGTTGGATGTGGATCTTAGGATATTCCAAACTGATTCGACCCTTTTGCAGCCCCTGCTCCCCCCCTCCATCCCTCCACCTATCCTTCCGTCCACCTATCTGTCTGTCCCTCCCTCCGTCCCTCCCTTGCTACCTACCTACTCACTAAGTACTCATGCTCGGCAGTAGATCATGGACTAAAATACCTCACACACGGTTCTCTTTCTCTCTCATGTCTCTTTTCTCCTTCTTTACGTCATATTTCTTGGTTCCTTTTTCACTATGCTTAGAGGATACCATGAAATTCATATGTAGGGAGAAGTTGAAAAAATGCTGAAACATACCTATACTGTCAAACCTCCTACGGTCCTCCATGCCCCACAACAACATGCCAATTGTGTCTAAGTAGCCGCTTCTCTCTCCAAAACTTCACATATCCATGTTCTTGAAAAGTCTCTAAGCTGAACCCCATTGGCTAAACTTTTGTTTGACTCTCCACTAATGCGGAAAATTCCATCCCATGTCAATAGGACTTCATTAGGTTGTAACATGGTTGAGGCAGAGGGTAGGATAAAGTATAAGCAATGTGGGTAAGTTCTTTACTTACATGTTCAATTTTTTCTTTTTGAACTTTTGAATTTACCTATGCACTTGCTGCCACGAAATATGAGAAATGCAAAGATACTTCGAAGCATCCACAATGGCTTAGCCTTTTCTTTTGCCCAGCTGATGTTGGAAGTTAAATCCCCTTCTATGATGAGTGCCCCTGAGAGTTGTACCTCCAGATTTAGATCATTAAGTTCTGTTACTAGTGGACTCAGACTGATTAATTGGCTTTGCTAACGTGATTAAAACTGAGCCCTGAAAGTCTCTTAAAACTCCAGCCTTGCTATGCCTTAGATTTCCCAAGGAATATCGTCATGATTCTTTTCGGACTTTTTTCGGACTTGTTTGTCGTATTTCCATTTATAGTGGCTGTCAAACTGTTTTATGTCATGAGGCATGTCGTTTTCTTACAAACTTTCTGTTAGGCCCCCCTGTTATAAAGTATATCATCCCAAGAGCTGGGACCAGTGACAATGACTGGTCCAGCACAAAAGGGAAGTCAGTAATCTGTTAAAGTAGTTAGAGTAGCATGGGAATAAAGTGAAGGGAGGACAAGAATGAAGTTTAAGAGGATAAGGATGGTCGGGACAAGGGGCATTTAGAAATTGGAGAGAAGAAGAGTCAGGTAGAGGGAGGCCTAGGGCTATTACTTTCTAGAGCCCTTTGTATGTTAAAACTTCTGATAAATGATATAGCGTAGGTTGTCAGGGTATTGAGTTCTAAAACTCACTATTCCGTCTCTCTTCCATATACTAAAGATGAATGGTAAACATGGGGACTGTGGGCTGAAAGGGTGTGATTAAGGAAGCTGGTTTGATATGGATTTCTTTGAGTTATTACTTCAGTTGTAAAGCAGAATTTAAATTAACTTTCTTTTTCATTTATATTTTCTATTTCAATAAACTTACTTTTTCATACATACTTTTTTTTTCGTTGAAATCCATCGATTTTTTTGTTCACTACTTCATGATCGAACAACTTATTAATTTTTTATATTATTACTTTGATTGAAGTCCAGGAGTCACTGATATGTGATTGACATGGTCCTTTGTCTGGCTGAAATCTGAACTGCTTTGATTAACAAGAGGACCCTGGACTTGGAACCTTATTGGTTGGCATTGAAAGCTTTTGCATACTAATTTCTTTTTCCATGTGTATCACTTGGAAGGTAACAATAAGTTATATAGAAACTGCTGCCAGCACTGAGACTAGGCAGAAAGCTCTCAAGGAGCAATACCTTTTCACTTGCAAGTGTCCACGCTGCATCAATCAGGTATTGCTGCACTTTCACTTTCAAAATATTATGTGATTTATTTGTCTCCATGTGTTTAGTGCTTGTCTTCTAATAGAAATCCTCTCGTCAAGACCTATTTTCGGAAGACGAGGAAGAGACAGAGAGACATGACTGAGATAGTTACAACAGCATGCTTGAAGGCAGAGATAGTTGAACCACATGTTACGTTCCATGACCATGGGGTTTTTGCAAATTATTTGGCCATGATATTGCTATAAATATCTGTAAATGGACCTTTTTTTGTATATATAGAATGGCTAGCCTACACTTAAGTGAGATTTACACTTAAAATTTAAAGAAGAATTGGTTAGATGACTTTCATTCTTTACCCTTTATTTCATGTTTACAAAATTGCCAGTCCTTTCTTCTTGGACATTTAAGTGTAGAGAAACTTTTCCCTACACTTAAGTGTGGATGATCTTTTCTCTACCCTTACGAGTAGATGTGATATTTTCTCATAAATATTTTCTGTCTCAATCTGCTTTATACTTCTTAACTTTCCGGTTCTTATCATCTAACCTTATAAATTGCTATAATGAAACTTATGCTTGTTCAATGTAATGAAGGGTAAGGTAGAGGATATCCAGGAAACTGCAATTCTGGAAGGTTATAGATGTAAGGATATGACATGTGATGGATACTTGCTCACAATTCCTGGTATGCATTATTGGTCTTCACCTTATATCTCTTTAAGTTATTTGCGTTCTGCTTTTCTTCCCTTCTTTTTGACCTTATGATGTGATTTTTAAGAGTTTTATAACTGGTTTATTGGAGAATTTTACTTTTGCAGCTGAAAAAGCAAATATATGCCAACAATGCGGACTTCCTAGAGACCAAAAAGAGATAGAGAAGTTGAAAAATGAAGTAGAAAAACTATCAAATAAAGCTTCTGTGTCTTTATCTTCTGGAAGTATCCCTTACTAAAAGTTGCAATAGTAATTCATTTTTCTTATAGTAAATTAAAATGTCATGGTGACAGTTTTTTTTATTGACTTTAGTGCTTTGGTTCAGTTTTAAAGGTATGGGTTCCTTGACAGCATCTAGATTATTATGAAGCCAGTGTTCTATACAAGACCCTCGAGCAACTGCAACTAAAACTGTTCCATTGTTTTTCAATCAGTTTACTGCGAACTCGAGAAACCCTTCTGAAGGTGCCCCCAGTTATTTGATCTCTTTTAATGTTTTAGCTGTGCCTGAACAATTTTATTCCCTGAATCTACTTTACCATATAGCAAATTTGTCAGTTCACATTGGCAAGCTAAGCAGAATTGTACTCCACATGGCTCAGGTCCATGAATCACTTTTATTGACTGGCATTCCTTTTGCTTAAGTGATATGAACTGGTTTCTGTAGTTTGTGTCCTTTTGTCGTGACTGCATATCTGGTCTGTTTAGCACAATCTTATGTAGAAAGTGTTGATTTTAAAGTTTTTCATCTCTGTTTTCCTGGTTTCACTATGATGGCTGTAATGCAGATTTTCATGGAGCTTCAAGATTGGAGAGGAGCATTAACATGTTGCCGCTTGACAATTACTGTTTATGAAAGTATGTAATTCACTGGAGGGAAAAGCATCTAATCTCTCTCAAGTTGCAATTTGAATTTTGTCTTAATATCTTTTGCTGTTCCTCATATTATTGGTAGTAGTGTTGTCATGTTCATCTTGTGGACAAAAATGTGTTATTACCGTGTGCAAGTATTGGCAAACATAAGTCATGTTTGAGAGTGGTTAGATTATAGTACAGTTTCGATCCTCCCCTTTGAATAATGAGCACTTAACTAGTAAAAGAACAAGGCCACTATCCTTGGCTTTCTTGGAACAGTTTGATCCTCCAAATTGTTTTGTTTTATTTCTTTTAGCACAATATCAAGGTCCATAAAAAGGATGAAGGAAGATTCAATGGCATTGTAGCGAGTGAGAATGAAACATAGTGCCAGGTGATAAAGAGATCATCTTTCACTTTCTTCAAATGCAATCCTCAAAAGCCACATGCTACTTAATGCGCCTTGGTGTGTTAAAGCGCATGTCTGGTGTTATGATACTTGTTATGTATGTGGACAATATAATTATATCTGGAGATGATACGGTAGGCATAGAGGAGGTATAGATGCACTTGCAAAGTATTTTCAGGCTAAGATCTAGGAGCTTTGAGTTATTTTGTTGGAGTAGAGGTACTTCACCTATCGCTGTTTGATACTGCTTCAACACTGATTGAGGATACGGCAAGGTGTCAAAGGTTGGTCAGCAAGCTGATTTATTGTACTGTGACTAAACCTGATATTATTGTTGCAGTTGGGCTAGTTAGTCGATTTATGTTGAGTCCACAGGCGGTACATATGGAGTCAGTGTATCAGATTTCGAGATACTTGAAGAAGGCACCTGGCTGAGGATTACTTTATGTAAGTGATGGTAATGTGGATGTTATGGGAGTATCAGATGCTGACTACACGTGGGGAACTTGGTGAGTTAGATAATATGAACCAAACAGTGGTGGCAAGGTCCAGTGTCGAGGCAGAGTATATGCCATACAACATGTAAATTTATCTGGGTAAAATCATTGTTGACAGAATGGGGATTGGAGTCAGGATGCCTATGCCAATGGGGTGTGATAATCAGGCAGCAATATGTATAGCCAATAAACTGGTTTTCCAAGTGAACTAATTTTTGATTGTCAGTTCATATGAGTGCAAGTCATTGAAGGTAACATTTCCACTGTTTGTACATACAGATGAGGAGCAAGCAAATATCTTTACCAAGACCTTGACAGGCTTGAAGCATGAGCTGTATCAAGTTGGGTTTGTTTGATATATACGACACAACTTGAAGGGGGAGTGTTGAGAAATATTGTAGCCAAGGCCAATAATATAATTTTAAGTAAAATAAGACATGCATGGCTTGAGAGGGAGCGCACTCACTTATCAGTGGCATGCTTGTAATTTTATGTAAATTATGAATTAAGCTCTTGTTATAAAATTAATGACTCGACGAGTTATGGAGTCAAGAAGCTTGGAAATCCCTCCTTTCCTAGGTCTGTGCTATCATACACTTAGTGTGTTTCATCACTTTTGATGATATACTTCGTTTTTCACAATCTCTTTTGAATATACTTAGTATGTTCCAGGATTAAGGACTAATGCTTGCAGGGTATTTTTATACATTTTGAAGGGATGCAGAAGGTGTTCAACAACAGTTTTATTGATTCCATAAAAATTTACTGTGACTTCTGTGGAAGTGTGGTTATAAGAAAGTGGTTGAGGTTCAAATCCTAGTTCTAGTCATTGCTGTAGACTGAAGCTCATGAACTTTTTCTTTTTATCTGGACAAGCATGTTTTCATCTTTGTTAAATGTTAGTCCCACATAGATACTCATGTCTGGGCTTCCATCTACAGCCCAACAAGGAAGACCTGCACAAAAGGGAAGAGTGTTGGAAATTACTTCCACAGATCAACAAGTAGAATTTTTTTTTAGGTTTATTAGTTAGGGAAGAGGTTTCATGACTTGGTTAGTCATCTTGAGATGACCCTTAAATCCAACTTTACATGGTATTAGAATAGTCTCCTGTGAGTCTCCATCCAACTGTGTAAGAGCCCAACGAGGAAAATCCACACGTATGGGAAGTGTTAGAGATTAGTCCCACAAGCTTATATGTAGAGAAATTTTTAGGCCTGTTAATTGGAGGGGCTTCTTAACTTAGTCATTTGTGAATGAGCTGGACCCAAATTTACTTTTTTATGTTGTTTCTTTTCAAGCAAACTAGGGATGGGAAACAAAGATACTCAGCAAGGGGTCACAGCAGCAGTAATGAACTCAAAGCCATGCATAGTTGACTAATTTAATTGGTGATGATGGTGGTGGTGCCTTTGAAGATGCTTCTCCACCTTTGAAGCTAAAAGCAACAGAGCCTGCTGGAATATTGGAAACTACTTTATGAGGAATCATTTAAATTCCTTGATTTTCTGAGTCTTTTTTTCTAAAGTCTTGCTTCACTTAACTGAAAGAAGTGAGCCTTTTCCTTTTGTACTGCTATTAGATTTTTGTTTAGGTGGAGGAACAATGAGTAGTCAACTCTGTTGCACCATTTATTTATAAGGAAAAGATGAAAGCAGATCCTGAAAACTAATAGAAAGAACATGGAGTATTTCCTTTTCATGTGGCCAGACCACTAATCATCAGTTGACAAGTGGCCTTGTTGTAATGGGAATTTTGTCGTTATGTCTTTACTTACAACTATTTGCTCTTTTAGTCTTTACTTACCTGCCGGATGTGCTTTTATTTATTTATTTATCTTTCACACTCTAAGTGTAAACCACTTGGGATTTTTTATCTTCTTTTGCAGGAGTATATCCACCCATACATCCTCTGTTAGGTCTGCAATATTACTGTTGTGGGAAGTTGGAATGGTTAGAATCTGAACTTTATCTGTACTTTTTTCATCTTTTTAGGTTGAACTTCTGATTGTTTCTGAATGGTTTTTTCTCTGTGCTGCCTAAGGAAGAATTTCTCAATTTTATCAGTTTTTTACTAGAAAGATATAAGGAAATTTCTTGTTGACAACAGTCAATAAGAATTGAACTACTGTTAGATTTGTAAGACTCATTGTGGTATCATTACTAGCTGTTGAACTACTGTTAGATTTGTAAAAGCAGATAATCTAGCAAGCGGTGTATCTAGAACTACCTTATTAGCAGAACCCAACCAAAGTACTTCTTAAGCCACCTATCATAAGATATCAAAGCTGGGATAGCTGGTGTACTCTATGTATCATGCATAATCAGTATTGAGATAATAAAGTTTTCGGCATGTTCAAAAAAAATATTTGTAAAAGCATTTTCCCAGAAAATATATCAAGGGAAGAGTCTCAATTTGTAATTAAAATGGAGGAAGATCCTCCAGATATAACCCTATTTCCATTAAATTTTCATGTATTGTATCCAAGTTTGCACCCTGACGAGATCAATTGTTTGGTCAGATGAAGATGTAAACTACAACTTGGATTGATTTTTTCTCCCCAATTGCTTCAATTTCTATTTTATCATTTGGATTCTGCACCCTTTAACAATGTGCATTAGGAAAACAGTTAATTATTGACAGCCAACTGGTAAACAATGCACAATAAGACCATTGGATAATCATATGTGGTCTAGAGCAACCATCCATATATAGGTTTGCAAACATCTGTGAACAATGGTACTTAAGACTTCAGTCTGAATTTTAGGTGAGATTATGACCATTTACTAGTAATTGTATTCAACGCGACAAATGAGATCATGTTTGGTCCTTTCACTATTTATTACCTTTATGTTCGAGTGTGGAAAAATCCAACAATGAAAAGTTTCAAGAGATGTTATTGGATTTAAGGTTGAGAAATGAGCCTTCCAAGTGGCTAGACACTTTGGGATGAAACAAGGACCAATATTATTATTAAGTTAGAGACAAGGCTAGGTGTCAGAGGTTAGTATGCTATCGTTTTAGGATGAAACAAACCTAAATCTTTTCTAATGTTTATGAACTGATTAAATATGAAGTTTAAATGTTGTATTTGGGATAACTACACCTTTTTTTATCATAGGCTACTTGGAGAAACAACGGATGCTGTTATATCCTTTACCAAAGCTGCAGATATACTGCGCATTACCCATGGTAGTAGTACACCTTTTGTGCTGGAACTTTTGGCCAAGCTGGCAGAAGCACATGCAGAAGCAGCATACAAGCTCAGACCCGATCAATGTGGTTGAGAGCCTGATTGTCTGTAAACTCCACTGTTCTCTCTCCAAAACATGCATATGTATATTATTTAATAAAATGTTACTCTCAATTTGCATTTCAGTTATTTGGACACCCAATGTACTAAGGTTGATTTGCTGTTCTGTTTGTGAATTATGTCCTGATGTACATTAAAGTTCCTTCAATCTACTAATATATCAAAACAGATTTTGAGAATTTTACAACCTAGAGATCACATATTAATGGTTCCAATCGACGGGGAAAACCTAGGTAAAAAAATTAACAAGGAAAAAACACCCTCAATTGAGGGATTTCTCCTTCTTCACCATAGCCAACAACAAATCATTCCATGCATCAATAGGCCCGGGCAGACACCAATGTACACAATCGTTATAACCCTCCATTCCCTGGTTGTTCCAATGCGAATTAGGATGGCCATCCGGTCTCATCATCATAGCCTTGGTCACGTCCAACACCCCAAACTTCCTCCCCTTCCCCCTCCCTTCTTCTCTTGCCCTCACAACCTCAGCCACTTGAGCTCTACTAATGTCCCACTCCGTTCCACCGGATCTCACCTCCCGGCCCCGGTACGGTCTCGTCCGGTTGCACCTCCCGCCGTCGTTCCAAGTCCCGGCTTCGAAATGGGCCGGCGAGAATGTCCTCACCAGGGTCACTAACCTTCCACACTCGTCACACTCGAGTATGTACTTCAATGCAGCCCTAAATACGTGTGTGAAGGCGAAGCTCAGTCCCACCTCTGTTACATTGGGTTCACTGCAGAAAACACATCCCACGAGAGTGTTCTTTTGGTGGAGGTATAGCTTTCTGAAAAACCAGTGTCCGTCTGATACAACAACGTAGTCGTAGAGATGGAGGTCTTGTGTCCACTGGGTGTCAATCTGATCCAAGTGAACATCGAACACGCCGGTATTTGATCCGTTCACCACCCTTTCGACGCCGACGACGAGGAACTTCGTCCAGAGGACGAGAAGGGTGAAGTCATGAGAAGGGAAGTACCACGTTCGGAACCTGTCCTCTTCGTCCTTGTAGATGTCTGTTGGACTCTCAGCCTGCACATCATGTGCATATATTGTTCAGTACTCACATTAGAAAGTTGGTCATTCTACACTACGCCTAGCAATTACATGCATGCAACATGTGGTTGTACGGAGTGCAGAAATTAGACAGAACTTTGAGAGTGAAATTAGGAGAAATTAGACAACGAAATTAGAGAGAAAAATTATAGAGAATAGACTGAGAAAATAGAGAGGCAAATAATAGAGAGAAATTAGGGAGCGCAATCAGATATAAACTAGGCATCTGAGAAATTAATTAGAAATTAGGGAAAAGATTATAGAGACAAATTAGAGAAAGAAATTATCATAGTCAGAAGGAGAATCATGAGTAATTAGAGAAAGATAGAGAGAAAAATAAGCCTAACACGGTCCTCACAAAATTGGCTGCGAAAATGGCTCCGGAAATGGAGAACAGATTGGTGGTGGTGGTGGTAGTGACGCTGCTACAGCGCTGGAGCGCTGGATCCAGGGACGACTGCCGGTTTTTTACCTCTCACCACCTTTCCGGCTTTATTAATTTTTACTTTTTAGTTAATTAAAAAACAAGGAAAATTAAAGGAATTTAATAAAAATTATGAGATTTTTTTAAAAAAAATACTCTCTCTCTCTCTCTCTCTCTCTCTCTAGAACAAATCACTGATCATTTAGGTTAAACCAGTGTGTTAAAAACCGGACCGGCCAACCCAGTTGAATCAAAACCAGAGGCATGTCCGGTTTTTATTGATTGGTTCGATTCTTATGTATTGACTCGGTCCGGTTCTTAAGTCCGACTCATTTATAAATTAACACAATTAGAACACCTTTTTTTTTTTTTTTATTGCCTATAAAAATATTAAATATATACAAGTTATTGGACATAATATTCAATGGTTGAACGACCTGGTTTAACCGAGTTCAACCAAAATCGGACTTGCCATTGGTTCAAAAAAGCATATATATAGTCAGTTTTTTAAAACATTTGGTTAAAAAAAAATAAAAAATTAAAGAATTTAATTTTATATTAAATAAAAATTAATCAATTATGAATTATCATATTTAAATCAAACATCTCAATCAAATGTAGTTTGAACCAGTGTTTTAAAAACCGAACCGGCCATCAAACCGGCAGTATGTCTAGTTTTGGTTGAACCTAGTTGGACCAATGGTTCAACCATTAAATATTGTACTCTATATTTTATACTTTCTTAATAATTCTATAGAAAAAATAACAAAAAATAATCCTAATTTTAGTGAACCGGACGGAGTCAATAAGAACCGAATTGGCCTGGGTCGGACCAGCCGATTCGGTTCGATTTTTAAAACAATGGTTTGAACTTTGAATAGGTCTTTTTCTTTCCCTAGTTTAGCACAGGTTTTTCTACTAGTATTTTATATATAATACATCAGTAAATTTATTTTATTTAAATATTTTAAATTAATAATTATAATCAAATTTAAAACCCGGTCATAGTGCCAACCCAGCAAATAATGGTGTAATAATTATAACGCTTCTTCTTCTGATCAGGGCCTTAATTTCATAATGAGAAAACAGAAGGAATATATTCAATGGAAAAGAAGGAAGCTAAGGAATATATAGACACGAACACACCTGAGAGAGGAGACAGAGGAGAGACTCCATTTGATTCCGAGCGACGGAGTCGCCGACGAAGGCCATCTTTTTCCCTCGAACGACTTCGAGGAAGGCCGAGGCGTCGAACCGGGGCAGGTCGCATCCCTCCGGCTTCCACCGCCAGTGCAGAAACTCCGTGTCTTCTCTCCCGTGCTTCCCGCAGTTCTTCGAATCCGGGATCGTCAAGCAGCTCGAGTTCGTGTACGAAGGTCCCCGTCGATCCCATACCCATGCACCCTTCCACACCTCGCACTCCACCTCTTCTTCCTCCTTTTCTTCTTCTTCTGATATTTATATATATTTACGATCAGAAACAAAACAGGCAAATGACATGTAAAGTTGGGTACATGCAAGGTCTATCCCAAAATGACTAGCCGAAGTCAAACACTCACGAAATTAAAAATTTTAAATGGAAAGTTTTGATTGATTACCTTTGGGAGGAGGAGGTGGAATATTGGGAATAGGAGGAGGATATTGATGATCATCACGATGAGGAGGAGGTTGGAGAAGTTTTTTCTGTGGTGCGACGACGACGGCGACGACGTCGGAGGTGTTCGGCTGTGAAAAATAGAGGACGAAGAAGGTGAAAGCGGCGGTGGCGGAAATGGCCCAAATGGAAAACCTGGTGATTCGCTTTCCGACCACGCTCCGCTCCGATCTCTGCAACGCGGGATTGAAAAGCGGAGAAGCTTTGACGCCGATAGTCATGGCGCCCGCGCGCGATATTGACGCGAAAAATAAATTGCGTGAGAAGGATTTCTTTCTGTTCCTCAATCGATACATATACATATATATATATATATATATATATATATATATATATATATATATAAAATTTTTTTGATCGTCGTTCATCCAAGTGTGCCACATCTGGAAAAAATTACGTACTTGAGAGGTTGAAAAATGGAGGAAGAGCTTCGTCTTTGGGATTCGTCCACGTACGTATATATTTATATACGAGTAGAATCAAATTAATTGGGTTCGTTACATTACAATATATATATATATATATATATATATATTCAAGAGTCATGACCGAATTGCCATGCGTAATGCTGCACTTGGAGCTTCATTACAAGCATAAGTTTCTTCCAATGAGAAAGCTTCGACGTGACCACCGCGTGGTCACTAATGTACCTTCCTCTTATATATGTGTATATAATACACTTTATATATATATAAATGTAATATTTTTACAAAAAAAATAAAAATAATGTGGGTTATAGTGAACTGGGCCGAGTCAATAAGAACAAAATAATGCGAGTTGTAGTGAACTGGGCTGAGTCAATAAGAACCGGATTGGCCTCTGATTCTATCCGTTCTACTCGGCGCGGCATTTCTAAGGACAATTAAGGAGGGACATTTTTTTTTTTTTTTTTTTTTTCCTTTTGTTGGTCCTGAACATTTTTCTATTAAGAGGGCACGGGTGGTAGTTGTGTATTCAGGGGGTATATTTTTTCTATTTAGGGGGACCCCTTTTATATATATCAAAAGAACACCATTATTTTTTATGGGGTTAATGCAAGTGACTGAGTGGTAATTAAGGACATTAATGTTTCCAAAAAATTCACCTTGTTCGGTTAAGTGAATATGAGTATTAGTTATATAGGTTAAACATTAAATTGTCCTTCCACTCTTTATGTAATTTAGAGCTTTGAGTGGGAATTTATTGTGACTTGGGGTAGATAATGGATGTTTAAATTCATACAGTTCAACCAGAGCAGCTTTAGCCATCATCGTTCATGTACACTCTCTTCGGAAACTCAAAGTTCATCATCAACTCGCAAGAATAACTTCACGCCAACTAGACACGGAGATCGAATAAGAGGAAAGCTAGGAGATCACATCTCCACAATTCCAATTCGCAAACATAAAATTGTAATTTTCTCCGCAATGGATAGCATTATTTCGCGAAGGTTTTTCAAAGAAATAGTAACACATGGTGTATAATATTTAAGGGTCCAACTTGGTCTAATCGGGTTCAACCAAAACCAGACATCGCTCTAGTTGAATGGCCAGTTCAGTTTTTAAAACATTATATAATAAGAACCGGAATAATAACCTCAAATTCTGGTTCAATTAAGTCGGATCGTCCGGTTTGGTACGGTTTTTATAAGTAAGCCTAACCTTGTGGCCTTTTTAAAAGAACCAGTTTTTCAACCTGCGGCTCTCACTAGTCTACACGTTTGCCGCCGCCGACCACTAAAATAACCAAGCATTCGATCGGCGAACTTTCCATCCATGTGAGCACTCAAACCAAGAACAGATGTCAACGCTTAGATCTGGCATTGAAAAACTCGAACACTTCCTTCTTTTTAAATCTCCAAGACTACAATCCAAATAAAAATTCTGTTCAGTACAAACCAGGGAACTAAAGTATAAAAGCAAAGTACTCAAAAGATCTCACGATCCCTTCCAAATATTGTAAAGATGGGCGGTAATGGTAGTACTGCACCCACCAAGCGAAGCAGTTGCCGCTCTTCCTCCTTCTACCTCTTCGCACTCCTCATCACCTCTCTCTTCTTCTTCTTCGCCTACCCTTCTCATCGTCCATTTGAAAATCCGGCAGGTTCCGAGCAGCCGGTGCTGTTCTCCGGCGACCTCCGAGACGCGACCATCCCGTGGAACAAGCTCTGCTTCGGTAGTTCTACGCTGGAGAAGCTGAAGCTGGCCGTGTTTTCCAAGAAATGGCCGGTGCAGGGCGCCGCCCCGGGCGGGATGGAGCGCCACGCCTTCACGCTCTACTCTGCGCTCGCAGCCATGGGCCACGAGGTGCACGTCTACACCGCCCCCTCCGACAACCGGCGGCCCCACCCGGACGTGGTCCGCGGCACCCTCCACGTCCACTTCGTCCCCAACGACTCGGGCTCCCTCAACCTCTCCCTCGCCGTCCAGTCCTCCCGCCGCGACGCCCGGGACAAGCCCTTCGACTACGTCCACACCGAGAGCGTCTCGCTGCCGCCATGGCGCGCCAGGACGATGACAGCGCCCGATGTCGCCGTCACCTGGCACGGAATCTGGTACTAACCCTACTGATCAAAAACCTTATTTCTACGGATAACTAACTCAAATTGAGGTTTTTTATATCAGTTTTTGCAAAAGAAGAAGCGTGTTTAAACGTAATTACTATACAGGTACGAGTCCATGCACTCTACCCTCCTGGAGGATCTGCTCTGGGAGCCCCGAGGCCCCTCCGGCTCCGACCCGTTCCTCCGCGAGGCCATGCCCCGGCTCGTGGACGAGATCCGGTTCTTCCCCAGCTACGCGAACCACATCTGCATCAGCGACAGCGCCGGCGACGCCCTCGTCAACGTGTACGGCATCCCGCCCCGAAACGTCCACGTCATCCTCAACGGGGTGGACCACACCCGGTTCGTTCACGACCCGGCGGCCGGAATCCGGTTCAGGAACAAACACGGGGTGCCGTCGAATGACAACGCCACCACCCTGGTGATGGGCGTGGCCGGGCGTCTGGTGAGGGACAAGGGCCACCCGCTCCTGTACGAGGCCTTCTCCACCATCGCCGCCCGCCACCCCTCCGTCCTCCTCCTCGTCGCCGGCGACGGCCCGTGGGCCAAGCGGTATGAGGAGCTCCGGCCAAGGGTCAGGGTCCTGGGCCCGCTGGGCCCGGCGGAGCTGTCGGACTTCTACAACGCCGTGGACGTGTTCGTGAACCCGACGGTGCGGCCCCAGGGGCTGGACCTGACCCTGATCGAGGCCATGCACTGCGGGAAGCCCTTGGTGACGACCAACTTCCCAAGCATCAAGGGCACGGTGGTGGTCAACGGCGGCCTCGGCTACCTCCACTCGCCCAACGTGAGGTCGCTCGTGGAAGCCATGGAAGCCGCCGTGAGGGACGGGCGGGAGGCGCTGCGGAGGAAGGGGGAGGCATGCAGGGCCCACGCTCGGTCCATGTTTACGGCGACGAAAATGGCCGCCTCCTACGAGAGATTCTTCCTCTGCATGAAAAATAAAAAGTATTGCTGGTATCCACTTCCCACGGATTGTTAATTAATTAATTAAAAAAAAGATTTATTATTATTATTTTTTATTTTTTTTTTGTATAAAGACAATTTTGTTAGGTCGTGTACTTAATATATTGATTAATTTGTTTATAGTTTATACTTAAGTACTAGCTATCACAGAAAATTCAAATATAACTGAAAATTAGTCAACTAAATAAAGGTTGAACATTTCATAATTAGCAGTGTTTTAAAAACCGAACCGGCCATGAAACCGGCAGTATGTCCGGTTTTGGTCGAACCTGGTCCTGGACCAATGGTTCAACCATTGGAATATTATGCCCTATACTTTATATTTTCTTAATATTTTTATAGAAAAAATGATAAAAATAATTCTGATTATAGTGAACCGCGCTGAGTCAATAAGAACCGGATTAGCCTCCAATTCTGGTTCAACCGGGTTGGACCGGCCGGTTTGGTTTGGTTTTTAAAACACTTATGATTAGTGTAAACATTGATCATTATAGAGAAATAAAAAAAAAATTTACCAAAATTTTTTATCTTAATAAAATAATTTTGGTACATATTTATGTATTAATCAGCATATATAGAATAAATTTATTTATTTACCATTTCTATCAATTCTCACACAAATTAACCGGCCCCACAACCCTAGCCTATGAACATGTGACAGGTAGGAAAGGAAAGAAATTAACCATTTTCTAGAACCTTTACCCCACAAAACCCAATCAGAGGTTAATCTATTTATCTCAAAATTATGAGTTAATTGTAATAAAATCTCTCAATAATATTAATTAAAGTGCATATTATACTAAGAAACTAGATGAAACATTTTGTGGAATTAATAAATTTCATTCCAAAAAAAGAATAATTAAGGGACCCTAACAAAATTGGGCCAATTCTTCAAAGGAATCTAAACTTAATTAGTAGCTAGTGATCAATATCATGGACTCAGGGATGTATGACATTAATATATAAGAGGTTATATTAATTTTGTGTCCTTTCCAATTACCTTACCACCTTTTATTTTAATTTGTTTCATCTAATTATTTTCCGAGTCATTCCATTTTTAATTACTACCCAATTTTGACCGAAAACAAGTTATAAAAAGTAAAAAATAAAAAATAAAAAATTAGTGAAAACACATACTAATATTACCAAAATGTTTCAACTCAATAAAAGGTCAAATACCACCTCCACTAAAATTCAAATTCAGATTTATTAAACTCCAAACAAGCATATAGCATATTTTTCTCTTCCAATTATAAAATAAAATTCACCCATTAATTAAAGTTTGGGTAATTAAGGTAATTGATTTTATTCTATCTTTGTTCTGTTTAATAATCGAAGAATAAATATTAGTAGGACGGGTAATGGCATTATGAATATTATAATTTTCGTGTTAATGCATGGTCTTACGCCCAAAACCCCTACATATATATGTATATATATGCTGGCTTTCAACTTATGTACAAAGTCAGTCTCATGTTATATAGTAACCTACATGCAGGATGAGAATGTAGTACACAACAAATTAAGTTTAAAATTATATATCCAACTATATATATATATATGGACGTGTTAGGCATCCATCGAGTATTTAGGGACCAGAGTTAGGAAGTAGCCATGTGAATAGTAACTCACTTACGTACCAAATTACGTGCTAGCTAGTTGGCTAGCGTAGTACCTCCTCATACGCCTTCTCCTCTGCGATGGATATGTGAATGTGTTTGTGTGTATATGTGTATGTATGTGTATGTTATAAGCTCGTGTTTGTCTCCATGGCTTCCACAGTACTTAGAGTTGCTACTCTTGCTTGCTTCCTCTATGCCTTGTTTGCTCGCTGCACCGAGGCGGCCGCCATCGACTGCTTGAAGGATAATCTCAAGACTTGCATTCAATTCCTCACGGGCAAGGCCATTGCAGTACCACAGGCTACATGCTGCATCGGCATGAAAGGGATCAGCAACTGTGTCAAAACTCGAGAAGACCGCAAGGACGCCTGTGAATGTATCAGGGAAGCAGCTGACAAAACCCCGGCTTTCAGACCTGATCGCGTCCTCCGTGCCTGTGAGATCTGTGGTGTCAAGCTTCCCTTTGATATCTTCATTAACTCAAGCTGTGAAAAGTAAGCTCCTGGCGCATATCATACGTCGTTTTCTGATATTAATGTATATATATATTACTATGATATTTGGGTTAATTTTGCATTCATCTACTAATTAATTGTGCAGTGTTAAGTAATAGTACTGAAGAAGCCGGTGGAGGGACGAGGGTGCCTGGCGACCAAACTATATCCATGTTATCTTTTTATATTTTCACGAAAAAATTTAAAATAAAAGAAGAATATATATACTGTAGCGATACCAGTTCAAACCGAGATATGTATGCATGTGCAGGGATATATCCTTTATATATACAATTAAATAATTCCATATTTGTGAATATTTGATTGGATTTTTGGTGACTCTATATTATTGGATTGGATCAATATATATGCATGGCTAATCCGATCCCTTACGTGCTTGGCATTAATATATAATTAAGAGCTAAAGCAATGCACTTTTGAATATTTTAATAAAACTAATTACGTACTAAAATTTCATTAAGAGAAAAATAAAACAAATTTTTTTTTTTTTTTAAATTTAGAAAAAAATGATTTAAATTTTGGATATCGAACCCCAAATTCTAATGATTTCAATCTTACTCTTCCCTTAAAATTCATTTCTCTTCAAGGCAAAATTAAGGACAAAAATAAAAGCACAAGTGGTTAATTATATATAGTTAACGCTTTAATTGGACCGACTGTGCTAAAATGAATTGATCAATGCTCACCAGTGCAATCAGGTACAAGGGGCCGGTCTGCAAAAGGTATATCAAAATGACCATATATATATAGCACTCTTCATCACTCTGGAAATAATGTATAAATTATCTTTAAAATACCCTTTTCATTACCTTTAATTTCAATATTGTTAGTTTGGAATAAATGATACTCTTCAAAGTAATAAATTATCTTTTTTACATAATTAAGTGAACTTTACGGATAAAACTATTTTTTAATAATAATAATATTATTATTATTATTATAATACAAAGAATAACCAATGCTTTCTCAATTTTCGTAAGAACTGATCAGTACGGTTGGTTTCCAAAGCCAATGGAGAGTATGAGCTGCTACAACATTTGCTCCCTGCTTAGTACTTAACTTAGAGAGAGTGAGGAGAAAGTGAGAGGGAGAGGGAGAGAGAGAACAAATGACAGAGAACAAATGAGAGAGAGAGAGAGAGAGAGAGAGAGAGAGAGAGAGAGAGAGAGAGAGAAACAAAGATATAGAGAGAGAGAGAGAACAAAATGAGAGAGAGAGAGATATATATAGAGAACAAATGAGAGAGAGAGAGAGAGAGAACAAATGAGAGAGAGAGAGAGAGAGAGAAAAAATGAGAGAGAGAGAGAGAGAGAGAGATATATATAATGAGAGAGAGAGAGAGAGAGAGAGAGAGAGAGAGAGAGAGAACAAATGAATGAGAGAGAGAGAGAGAGAGAGAGAGAGAGAAACAAATGAAAGAGAGAGAGAGAGAGAACAAATGAGAGAGAGAGAGAGAGAGGAATGTGTGAGAGAGGGTAGGCATCCATCCTGTATGATGGGATTGAAGTTAATTAGGAAACAGTCATGTTAGGAGTAATATATGCTTTTCTCAATTAAACCATCTTCCTATAGCTATATAGCTAGTCCCTCCTCTCGTCTATACACAAGAAGACATGCCAAAGTAAAGCATTGGAGTAGAAGGGATATATCCATACCATGGCTTCCACAGTTGCAGTTGCTACTTTTGCGTCCTGCTTCCTCCTTTGTGCCTTATTTGCTCCTTGCACCAAGGCTGGCATCGACTGTGACGGAATGAAGGATAATCTCAAGACTTGCATTCAATACTTCGTGGGTAAGTCCATGAAACCACCGACTTCATGCTGCAGCGGCATGACAGAGCTCAACAAGGCTGTCAAAAGTAAAGAAGACCGCATTGCCGCCTGTGAATGTATCCGGGAATCGGCTGACAAAACCCCGGCTTTTAGACCCGATCGCGTCAATGGTATCAATCGGATGTGCAGTGTCAAGCTTCCCTTCGACGTCTTCATTAACTCAGGCTGCTCAGAGTAAGCTCCATTCCACCATCTCTGGCTAGCTACCTCCCATGCATGCATATTAATGTTTTTTTAATAATACGTATAGTTTTAATTTTTCAAATCTGGTAATTGTGCAGGGTTAAATAGTGGATCAGAAGCCGATGATTAGAGATCGGAAGACAACAGTTCTGAAGACCAAACATTAATGATTTATATTTTGCCTATTTAATTTCCCGAATAAATTAAAATAAAATATAAATATAATTGTAGTACGTACCCGGCCCTTAATTTTACCCCAAGATGCATGTATCTGGATCCTCTCTTAAATTAAATAATTCCAGATTTACTAGTTCATTGGGTTATTTTTGGTGACGACTAGTCTATACAATTGGATGGATCCGATCTGCAATTAAATTCTCATTAACTAGAAATTAAAACCAAAAAACCTTCGGGTTTTCAGGTTTTCAGAACCAGGGACCGGGTCGGGGTTATAAAAAAAAAAAAAAAAAAAAAACACTTTTTAGCCACGCGTTTAGCTACACTTATTAGCAACGCTATAGGTGGTGGATATTCGATCACACGCCACATTTTTTTGTTTCTGATAGTTAATTAATTAGTCTTAATTGTTCTCCACAGCACTCGCTCGTGGAGCTTTAATGCGTCTTGTTGCCTTAATCAACAACAAGGAAAGATGTGTTTTACGTTGATGCTATATATTCACTAGTAGTAGTAGTAGTAGTAGTAGTAGTACTGTTGTACCACCTTTCTCGTGATTTTCTGCGCCCTGCACGTACAGAGATTTTACTATTGCACTCGTGGAAAGCGAAGGGCGCGACTTTTTCAAGGCTGCTGCTGCGTTTTCCTAGTGCGGTCTACCGTGGATTTTGATCTCGCTTTTATTAATTAATCGAAAGTCCTGCGTTTTGACACGCAAGTCCGCCTGCACTTAATTTTCCACTTGGAATATATTTAGGTTCATCCCATATATAAAAAAAAAAATTAAATTAAATATAAGTATTTTATAATTAAAAATATAAAAAATCCCTTAAAATATAAATATAATTATTTATCTACTTGATTTGATTGTGGGCTCATATCATAGGGTCCACTGGTCATTTAATTAATTTCAAAATGAAGTAGATGAAGAACAGATTAATTAAGAAAATAATATGAAAATGGGAGTTGTAAATGCGGTGGTGGTCTGTGGTGTTAGATAGAGGAAGACATGTGACCGCGCCATGGCTCAAGAGACAGGAACTGCTCCGGTTGATATTGTTGTGAACTCGGTCGCCGGAACCCGGGAATCCGACCCATGTGCACCGTGCTCACGGTCGGGACTAGTATGGCCGTTTTCCGGCACGCGAAGACTTCCCAATTCCAAGTTCCAAGTTCCAAGTTCCAACCCAGGAATTTGTCCCACAGTGTTGTTTAGGTACTGTTCCATTAACGATTGCATACCAAGAGTTTAGGTAAAGAAACATATCACCAATGTTGTTGAAACTCAAATCCTCTAATGAAAAAAAAAAAATAATAAATATATATATATATATATATATATTACATTTGTAAATTTTTATATTATTTAATATATATTAAATTGAACCCGATTAAATATTATACACAATACTACTTTACATATATTTAATATTTTTATAAAAAAAAAAAAAATTATTAGAACCTGGCTGAGTTAATAAGAATCAAACTGGCCTCCGATTCTGGTTCAATTGGGTTTTAGTTCTGTTTTTAAATCACTGAATTAAACCCTATTATGTTTTTACTTTGGCTAACATCATTTACCCTTATGTAAAAACAGGTCTATTGACCCTAATAAAAGAAGCAAAACCCAAATTTAGAAGTTTAAAAGAAATAAATATTTAAATATTTAAAAAGTTCTTTTAGGTCTGTAATATAAAAACCCCAGGTTCGCAAAGCTGAGTGTCCCCTGTATGTTTTTTTTTTCTCAAGACCCCTGCTACAATTTTGGGAACAGTATATCTGCATGTGATGTCTGCGATCTCTGCGATCTCTGCGCGCTTTGTCTAGTTTTCCCTTCTTTAAATCATTCAGTCTCCTCAGATCGACGATATATATCGACGTCTCTTCCTTGTTCCATCCGTGGCAGAAGTTAAAAACATGTCCGAATCGGCCTGGTTCTTCTCCTCTTACTCCTCCAAGCTTCGGTTCTTCGCCAGAGTAAGACGATTCTTGCGGAAGAAGACGACCTGCGGGAGCCATGATCGGGGCGGAGATCGGGGGACGGGAGCAGGGGAGGAATTGGTGGAGATGGAAGGAGGGGGGAAGGATAGGGAAGCGTCGCCGTCGCCTGTTGTGGAGATACAGAGGTCGGTGAAGGAACTTCATTTTGGAAACGAGGAAGAGAAGGAAGCCGCGGCGGAGGAGATTAGGAGATTGGCCGGTGAGGATCTGCAGACGAGGAAATCGTTGGCGTCTCTCGGCGTCATTCCTACTCTGGTTTCGATGCTCGATTCGGATTCCCGCTCTTCGGCTGTTCGGGCGTTGATCGAGCTCTCCAATGGCACTCAAACGTAAGTAATTAGGTCATTCTTGCGTCTATTGTTATGCTGCAGAAACAGAAAGGAAAGTTATAACATTTCAACCTAGTTTGCATATTATTCCATCTCTGCAAAATTATCTGATTCAGTTCCGAACGCGTTTATTTGTGCAACCATTATGTGTCCGTGGCCATCATTTTTTGCGACCATTTTCATGCGTCCTGTTTAAGCTGTTCAAAAGCAACTCTGTTTTTCTGCATCTCGTTCTCAACTCTGAAAAGACACGCCGGTGAAGAAGCGGGGGAAGGGAAGGGAAGGGAAAGTTTGGCTTCTTTGTCTTGTCGAGTCGTCCTCTTTCTCTCTCGGCGTGGGCTCTGTCCTCGGTGACATGTGAGTTCAAAACCACTCAGTAGTCTTTTAGTAGTAAAATAATTTGGATTGTTGGGTGTTCTGTTCAGATAACAAAACCGTTCCCGGAGTTTTATATGACCATCATATCCCTCTTAAATGATTCGGTACAGAGTCTGGCAGCATCTCACAAAAAATGGTGGCTTAGCCCAGTTTTCCTACTCCACCAACTCCCACATGTTAATGTCAACCTGATTGGCTTGTTCCATCCAATCAAATTAGGTTAGATTTTTGAACTTCAACTTAGTCATTTTGCGATTGAGTACTTCGTACCCAACTTTACAAATACAGTGGTCTGGTCAGTAGTACACGATTAGAAATCCAATTCTATTGACTAGATTTAGGTCAAGGGCATACCCCTTTTTGTGGTTATTGTGGATGAGTGGAAGAAGACGCCACAATTGACAAGGTATGGTTACAGTTTCAACGAACATGTAATCGAAGTTCTATTATATTTCTTTCTTTAATCCCAAAGCGATTCCCTCCGACCGCCGGTATATAATCTTGATACATCAAATACCTAATCCGATCAGAGATGGATTTTTTTTTTTTTTTTTTTTAAATGGATTTTTGTAGCTAACCAAACGCACCTTTCTTCTTCTATTTGACAATTTCCAGCAACAAGTTGCTCATGGTGGAGGCTGGAATCATGGCGAGGATGTCGCAGCTGATCAGAAACGAAGAACAGTACTACCACTCGGGCGGTACTGGTACAGGGGACGTCGTCTCCCTCCTCCTCTCTCTTTCCTCTCTCCCCACCGCGCTCATCTCCTTCCCCGCCTCCCAAATCACTCCCTTACTCCTCGCCACCCTCGATTCGAACTCTCGATTCGAGACCAAACTGGCGTGCCTGGACATTCTGTACAACCTCTCCACCCTCCTCGACCACGCCGGCGCGCTCGTCTCCGGCGGCGTCGTGCAGACCCTCGTGAGATTCGCCTCCGGCAAGAACACTTCGGAGAAAGCCCTGGCGAGTCTGGGGAACCTGGTGGTGTCGGCGGCCGGGAAACAAGCGGTGGAAGCGCATCCCTCCGTTCCCGTCGTCTTCATCGAGATCTTGGCGTGGGACGAGAAGGCCAAGTGCCAGGAGGTATCCGCTTATATACTGATGATTTTGGCCCACGGGAGCTCTGTTCAGAGGGGGAAGATGGCGCGATCCGGGATCGTTCCGGCTCTTCTGGAGGTGGCGCTGCTGGGTTCTGCTCTGGCGCAGAAACGGGCGCTGAAAATACTGCAGTGGTTTAAAGACGAGAGGCAGATGAGGATCGGGGCGCACTCGGGGCCGCAGTCGGGGGGGAGGATTAATCCGGCGTTGACGTGCTCGCCGGTGAATCAGAGGGAGGCGGAGGAGGGGAGGAGGGCGATTAAGATGATGGTGAAGCAGAGTCTCGATAAAAATATGGAAGCGATTACGAGGAGGGCGAATGCTTCTCCGCGAGATCCTTCCAAATTGAAAGGCCTGATCGTGAGCACGAGCTCGAAGAGCTTGCCTTACTAGACACAAACAAGTTTTACGCTCGTGCCTTATGGAAAAGCTGTACATTCAGGCCATTCATACTTAAAAACAGATCAATGTGACATGTCCTTACACTCTCTTGTAGGGATTTTAAATGAAAAGGAAAAATTCACCAAAGTGCACAAATAAATGACAACCTTACCATTTTTTGCCCATATATGTATATCTATCTATCAATAATACCAATGGGAACTTGAGTAGTAAGTAACACTGTGGTGATTTCTAACGTTCAATATGGGGATTAATGGCCTGCAGATCCTCCTGGCCCTCCTATAGTACATTGATTTTCTGTATTCCCACCATAGGAAATGCATCTCTAATTAGTGGTCATTTTGGGTTTACAAATACTGAGAGAAGGCATCTCCTTACTTAATTATGTAGAAAGGATAATCCTAGGATCAAAGTTTTAAATTAGTGGTTTTTTACATTCCTTTATTTTTTTATACTCATGGTGGAATTTGGTGGTTTTATTTAAAATTTATCCATTTCGGGTATTTCATATAATGAGAAAAAGCTTGTTCTCACATCCCAACTAGACATAATTAATAAAAATTGTTGCCAAAATACCAATTCATAGATATTATGAAAAAAATACTTGATGACATTATAAGTTACATTAACATATTAGTCTTTAAAGGAAATCTATGTTATACACATCTAGGTAATATGTTATCCCCAAATTAGCCGGTTTGACTCAGTTCAACCAGAATCAGAGGCCAACTTGGTTTGGGAAAATTACAACTCATAGACTAAGTATTATCTAAATATTGAACCATAGATAAATGTTGACAAAATATTGAGTCATAAATTCAAAGTAAAAAATGCCCCTTATTTAACCCCTCTACTGGTTTAGCTTTTCGAAACTGGAATAACATATTAGTTATTGTTCTATAACATACTATTATGTTATATTGTTTTATAATATATTAATATGTTATACATAACCTATTTTCCCGTTCTGCACAACATACTAGTTAGTAATATAATTTCTCATGGTTAAAAGTGTTTAACTATGTGAAATTGGCATCACATATTAGTTAATGTTCTATAACATACTGTTATATTATGTATACCATATTTTTCTCTTTTATATAATATATTAGTTAATATTATAATTTTTTGTGGTTGAAGGGTGTTTAATCTTATGAACTTGATAGAACATATTAATTAATGGTCTACTATGTTATATATAATATATCTTTTTATTTTACATAATTTTTCGTAATTAAAAGGTATCTAACCTTATAAAACTAGCATAATATATAAATTAATAATATATAATATAATATTATATTATGCATAAAATACTTTTCTATTTTGAATAACATACTATTAGTTCATTATTTTATGTATAAACCAGTTAAGTGTTCTCATTTTTATCATTATATCCATAACTCCATTAAGATGTATTCACGTTCAATTTTTAGGCAACATGGATCCATGAGTTGTAATTAAGTTTTTGTTGACTCGGTTAGGCTAATTATAACAGAGCAATTAAAGCACTATTTATTTCTAATTAAGAAATATTAAAATATATAAAATGTTTTATTGAGTCTTTTCATACGTAGCCTCTCGAGTGAGTCTCACGATAATATCTGGTATGATATTTATTGGGTCTCCTCTTTGGTCTGTCCCTGCGCCTGCGGGGTAGAGAGTTCCTCAATCTTCACGAAGTCCTTCCGTGATCTTCAGCCCTAGGGAAGAAGCATCCTAACTGCGAGGTGGAGCAGAAGGAAGGCAGCGGGACTGGACTTTTGTCGAAAGGAAAAATTCTCCGAGAAGATCTACCTATCCATCGGCCTTTTGACAAATCTATTTTGCAGTAGCGGCGGAAGGGTCGCTGGAAGTATCCTCAGATCTGCCTTTCCGTTAAAGATTGCTGTTACTGTGCGGTGAGAAGATGCCGCAGCGTCATTCGAAAAACAACAACGATCTTGCTTTCTTCACTTACGATGAGAAGCGGAAGCTTGGGTATGGCACCCAGAAGGAAAGGCTTGGGAAGGATTCGGTTAAGCCGTTTGATGCATGTTGTCTCTGTTTGAAGCCGTTTGTTGATCCACTCTGCTGCCACAAAGGACATGTCTTTTGCAAGGAGTGTATATTTCAGTGCCTGTTGTCTCAGAAGAAAGACATCAAGAGGTCAGTTTGTTGCTTTAAAATTTATTTGTGGGTTTGCGTTCATGCCTAAGGGTTTCGAGCTGGCGGTGGGGTTATATCATTTTGTGCATAGTTGAAATTTGGTTTGATTTGTTTTTGACGAAAACTTTTTGGTGTTTCATCGCATTATAACAATTATGTAGAGATTGGTATCTGGGCTTCATAAATAGCTTATTGCCTTTAACTTATGGTCTTTGTGCTCGATAAATAGTTTATGGCCTTCAAAAAATTTTAATCTTTGGGATAAATAAATAGTGTTTTGAATATTTGGACCAGATAAATAGTTTTGATGCACATGCACACTGCACACTGCTTGTAGATATACTCTCCTAGAAGTTATACTCAGTAACACGCGCCTTTTGACTGAAAATATGCCGTGCTCTTATTCTCAAAAGAGAAGAAGCTAAGAAACACTAAAGGATGTACTTTTAATCTTTTCTCAATATTAAAGTTTCTATTTTGGAACTATAATGTTGACAACAGGATACTTCATCTTAGTCTTTTAATGAAGCCTCCAATGTACTAATGCGACCTTCTTAAGTAGGGTTAACAGGCACTTTTGTATTGACTCATCTTGATGGTGTAGGATCACCATCCTAAAAGAATACGATGTTTGGGAGGGTTGTAAGTGAATTGATGGGAATTGGCCCTCCTTGCAGACTTCCTCAGCTGAACTGGATGAAGCCTGATAGCTAACCAAGGCCTTTCTGTAGTTATTTGATTTTCTAGTTGGGGACCAGCATTGTCTTTTTTATACAGGCTTTTATTTCAATACATTTTTATTAAATTTCTTGTACTGAAGTTTCTTCAAGTCTTGGTTATCATCCCCCCTCCCCCCCAAAAAATAGAAATGGTTGGTAAAGAAGTTAATACAGAAATACCCTGTGTGATTTTCAGCCTCCGTAGTCCACTGTCCTTAACCTCAAAGATGGTACTAATGGCCCATCACAGTCTAACAAATAAATAAATAAATAAGTAAATAAAAAACAATGGCCCATAAGCAATAGGCTCTTTTGATTCACTGCTACTTTTAATCAGAAGTGAGCATTCATTGCTTGTTTTAATCAGAAAGGACCTCTCACACCTGATTTGGAACTCACATCCAAGAAAGAGAGCTCCACTGACGAATGACATAACTAAAACCCACCCAATTCCCAGGGAAAAAAAAAAAAAACTCAAATCTTATTTCCATTATTAAGCTAAACAGTCACATATCTCTTTTCTTCCTTGTACATGCTCAAAAGTTTTGATCCCCATCACCAGGGATTGGCGACAGTTATGGATTGAAATATGCAAAAATATGCACTGGCATTCCATTGACAAATCTCGGATTGGATCAATATGTTATTATTGATTTAGATTGGTTTTGCTCTGTGGTTAATACCTGTTCTAGAAAGCCATCCATAGATGGCTGGGAGGTTGGCATTGAAGACTTAGTCGACCACAGCCTTGGAGTGAATGGGCTCAGGTATCCCAAATTGGGCATTATTGAAGATGCGTGCAGAAAGGAATGCTGATCTTTGGTGGATTTTCATAACAAATGTGAACTTGTAGGAAAGAAAAATGGATTTTCATAACAAATGTGAACTTGTAGGAAAGAAAAATGGATGGGGATGTGTTCAATGATGTGGGACTTATGGGTTGGAAATTTGGTAGATCTCTATGGCATATCAATGACATACATAAGTTATGGTTCAAAAATTTGATGGTGATTTTTTATCAATTTAGCAACTTGGCTTATGGTCTCACCATAGAACCGTTTGATTTTTAAAAGAATATCACATTTGCTAAATCCATTTTGGCATGAAGTTCCTTTTATAATGTTGGAAACCCTTACTTGTCTACTTTGCTACTAAAATCCTTTTTGAGGAGAAAAAAAAAAAATCCTAAGCAAACATTTCCAGGAATGGTTACTGAGTATCTCTGTGTATTTCTAATATGTGCCTGAAGAATTATTTTAAAGAGGTTGCTTGATATCAAATGCCCAGCCAGTTCAAATTCTTAATTTAAGATTGATTGCCGTTTTGAACTTTCAGGAAGTCAGCAGCACATGTTGCTCAGCAGAAGCAAGAGAGAGAAGAAGAAGAAGAGAAACTAATGCTGCAAAAGGCCCGTGAGCTTGAAGCATTTGATCGGCAAAACCATGGTGCTGTCCCAAAGTACAACGAACAGAGCTATGCCCAGGATAAGAATGGCTTCCATGGTGCAAACAGTGTGAAGGTTACATCCTTTGAGGAGGAAGCCCTCCGCAACATGAAAGCTTTCTGGCTGCCATCTGCCACACCTGAAGCTCCAGTGAAAGTGGAGGCGCCTTCCACTGATACAATCTGCCCTGAAGGAAAAGAAAAACTCAAACTGAAAACCCTATTCCCGATTCATTTTACCGAAGACAAGAATGACAAGAAAGCCAAATCGCTGGATACTACCTATATCTGCCCTAGCTGCAAGGTTACTCTGACAAACACATCGACCCTCGTTGCTGTGAGCACATGTGGACATGTGTACTGTAAGAAGTGCGCAGATAGATTTATTGCGAAGGACAATTTCTGTTTGGTCTGCGATAAGGAATGCAAAAAAAAGAATTTGGTTTGCTTGGAGAAGGGGGGAACTGGCTATTCTGGACACGGAGATCATTTGGAAGCAACTGACTTTAAGCATCTAGGAAGTGGTAGTGGCCTAGGATTGGTGAGGCCCGCTGTAAAGACCTGAACACAGATGAAAGACGGCTTGACCTGTTACTGAAGATGTGCTTAAAGCTGGGTTGAAAATGAGAAGAGTGTCATTCCTCAAAAAAAAAAAAAATGAGAAGAGTGTCTTATGATAGACATTTCGTTATGCTCTCCTTTCCTGTGTTTTAAATATATCAAAGACCAGTAAACTGTATATTATCCGAACAATTCTAAAGTTGATAGAATATTTGATCACCATATCAGCCCATCCAATCGTTTTTCATTATGTAGATAGTCTATGAAAATTTACCTTAGATTTTGGTTACATAGCGTGATGCCTGACATATATTTTTATGATTTTTTATTCTGTTAGAGAATATGTTGATCAGGTTATTTATAGCACGACATGATTTTGAAGCTGCTCTCATGAAGTCATGGATCATAGGAATGATTGATCCCCTTCGACACCAGTTTCAGAATGAGCCATGTACTGGAAGCACTTGTACGTTCCGAAATTCCTGACTTGCCTCGCTGCTTCCACGACCTTCCTGATTCTTCTTCCTCTCTGTGACACCTCACACAGGTAAGTTCCAGAAGAAAGAACGTCGGACATAGATCAGAACCCACTTGCACCCATTAATGATACGTGCTATATATATATCAACCAAATCGATTCTGGTACAGAAAAGTTATCAAAACTCCATTGAGATGCAGGCGAGATTAGTTTCAATCGGTCTTTCTGCGATCCCCAAACAAGTCTCTCCAATATGTTCCACCATAATCCCTGGATCTCCCTGGCTGAAACGCGCCTGCCATCGGAGCTCCAAGGTCGTCGAAGACGTCATTTGTGTGGGTGTGGACGGAACGATGCCTCAGGCCGAATCTACTCGTGATTCAGAAAAGCTGTTGTCTGCGGAAGACGAGTACCGGGAATATTTCAAAGAGCACGGGCCGTCCCCGATTTCGGAGATGGAGTTGGCGGAGACGAGGAAGCCCATTACTCGAGCGACGGATGGGAGCTTGAAAGGTGATGATGGAATTAACTACGATGTGTTCGGGTGGAAGGAGGAGCAGATCGATTCGGTCGAAGAGGCGCTGAAGCGAGGAGAAGCGATTTTTAGACAGAGAGCGGTGGAGGGCGTTCCGGACTGGCCCCAATCCAAGGTTCTTCGACGCTAGCTGATACTCCTTCAATGGCATGTGATCAGTGTCACTGTACAGTAGTAGAACGAAGCTCAGGAATCGGGTTCTTCCTTCTTGTTGTTGGCTTGTACATCAGTACATATACACATCGAGTGTTCTTCCTTCTTGTTGTTGGCTTGTACATATACACATCGAGTGTTCTTCCTTCTTGTTGTTGGCTTGTACATATACATCGAGTGTTCTTCCTTCTTGTTGTTGGCTTGTACATATACATCGAATGCAATAAGCTCAAACTTTAAAATGTTGTATTTTTATTTTAAATGTAATATTTTCACTTTAAATATGGTTTTTTACTTGAAATATGGCATTTTATAGATGGTTGTCAAAGATTTCTACTTATGTTAGAATTGTCCTTGTCATGGGTGGGGGGTTGATCTAATGTAAATATGTAATTGGATTGCATATCGTGAAATCAAGCATCTTCATTTGCAAAACCCTTTCCCTTTGTTTCCTTCATTACCATTATTATCAGATAGTCTAATGATAAAGCTATTTGCAAAAAAATTTACAAGGACATGCAGACACTCGCTCCAGAAAGGAGTTATTACCTAAATAGTGAGTACTGAGTACTACTGCGGATTAGGGGGCCTACTGTTGGCAGCCGAAACCCTAGATCCCCACTCCAAAAGCTCTTTACTTGTGTCATCCTTGTGCAAAATTACTTCAATGAAGCACAAGGACTCTTTCTCTGCTCCGTTAGCCACCCCAATAGCATTGATAAGCTCCTCCTCGGTGCGTACCTGCAATTTGGATAGGATTTGCTTCTTAAAACTGTTGATTTTACAGACACATGGAAGTTTATTTAGGGCTCAAGTCTAACCTTGGTAGTCCAACATTTGCCTTCACCATTGAAGATGGCATTGACAAAGGCCGTGTAATTCCAGTTCTTTATCACATTATAGGGTCCATCATGAATCTCCACCTCGATTGTGTATCCTCCATTGTTGATGAGGAAGATAATGCTTCTTTGCTTTTGCAATATCATGGTCGATATATCTTGTGCAGTCACCTGAACAACGAAAGTGTAATGGTATCAGAAATGTTTTGATTCTGGCATTCTTAAAGCAGATAAAGAGCAACACTTGAGTATTTAGGCTGTAATTAGTACAATGTACTAACCTGAAAGCTCCCGTCTCCAATGCAAGCAATTACTCGTTTGTCTTTGGCAGCTTGTGCATAACCTAGAGTTGCGCCCACCGACCACCCTATGGATCCATATTGCATCTGAAATTCAAATCTGGGTAACCAAAACAAAGAGAAAATTATAAAGGAAATCGCCGAATATAGTGAAGCTTTCGGTATCGAATTTTGGGAAGGGCTCAAGTACCCGCAATTTTCAGGAAGGTGTAGCTTTTGGCAATTGAACCACGAGTCTCCTGTTTCGGCAATGACAGCAGTGTTCCCATTCAGCATACTCTGCATTTCGGGTTCATTTCGTTAGACAGAGAGCTCAAAGCAATGAGCAAACAGATAACTCAATATGGGGATGATGTTGGCCTACTTGAATGTGCCTGAAGAGGATGTTGCCTCTCAAAGGCTCATCGTTTTCATAACGCAGGGGTACACCATGAGGGACAAAAATCCTCTGATAGTTCTCTATAGCAGTTGTGTTCTTCTTCAGCTTCTTTGCAAGTTCACAGAGGAATTCAGCCATGAAAACCCACCCAAAGGAGGGTCCATTTCCAATGGTCACACGGTTGGGCTGCACAACCACTGCTTTCTCTTTCTTGATCAGCAGAGAGTAACCCACAGAACTGTAGTCATTGAAGACGGGGCCGACGAACATATAGGCATCTGAAGACTCCACAATCTCCCCACAGAAGGAAGTGCTAACCGCCCCCCAGTATGTACCAATAAAGTGTGGATGATGCTCCGGAACAAGCCCCTTGCCTGAAGGCATCACAGCTACGGCATGCCCACAAGCATTGGCGAGCTCAAGAAATGCCTTCTGAGCCTTGGCCACCCTCAGTTTAGGGCCACCCACTATCACTGGCTTCACAGCCTTGTTCAAGAACTCCGCCGCCGCCTCCACCGCCGCTTCCAGCCCCATTTGATTGCTCATACTAACCAACAATGTTAAAACAAGTTTCAAATAAACAGCACATTCCCCTCCCAGTTCTATCAAGTGTAGAAGAAATTCAGAAAGTAAATTCACCAGAATGATAAGACCACAGTATGTTAATCTAAGTTGCTATACAAACCATCGGCACAAGAATTTCGCTATTCCAAGAGAGAGAATTTCAAAAATGCATCTGAGAGGAGTTGATCGCTTGCTGCAATTTAGGATAAAGTAGAGTAAAAAGACGAAGAAAACAGACCTGGGAGCGAGGAAGAAGGGAACCGGCTCTCGGCTGAAAGTGGGATGATAAATTCCGGGCAAATTGCAGCTGATGCTAATATAGACCGGCTTGCTCTCCTTCAAGGCCGTCGACAGAGCAGTGTCGATCAGTTCGTGCGCGTCATCCAAGTTATTCACCACGGCCTGTACACTCCCATTATTCCACTCAAAATTAATCACCCTAGGTAGCGCTCGAAGAGAAACATCAAGAACGATCGATTGAGGGGCGACAACAACATCTCGAAGTGGGAATCGGGAAGTGATTACCTGAAAGCAAGTAACGGTCTGGAAGCAACGCAGCTCCTGCGAGAAATCCGGCAACCCGATGGTGTGATGAAGGATCCTATTAGTACCGTAATCGTTCGAATTGGGGCCTCCGACGATGCAGATAACGGGGAGGTTCTCGCTATAAGCCCCGGCGATGGCGTTGATGACGCTGAGCCCGCCGACGGTGAAGGTGACGACGCAGGCCCCGACGCCCTTCGCCCGCGCGTACCCGTCGGCGGCGTACCCGGCGTTGAGCTCGTTGCAGCAGCCGACGAGGTTGAGATCCGGCTCCGCCACGAAATGGTCGAGAAGGGTGAGGTTGAAGTCGCCGGGGACGGAGAAGACGTCCCGGACCCCCACCTGCACCAGGCGCCTCGCCAGGTGACTCCCCAGAGTCCCAATCGGCGCGCTCGTCGGAGAAAGCGCCGGCATCGTCTTGCAGCCGTCTTGCTGCGTGCCTGCCGCCATTTTTTCCCCAATTTCTCTCCGAAAAAACTGAATGTCGTGAGACTACTCGTTTTACCAGCAGATTACGAAATCAAATGCAGAAATTTGCTGGACTGATGTCTCTGTCTGTCTGTAAGCGCCGCTGCTTTTTTATTGTTTATGTACCTGAAGCTCCCAATAGTGAAATTGGTGGTATTTGGAAACTGTGGGCTGCTTAACCTGCGGTTTTGGACTAGAAAAAGAAGCTTTTTTTCTCTCTTCTGTGGAGCTGAAGAACACGCACAGTTGGAAAATCTGGTCGAGCATGTGCATCGACAAAACCCAGAGAGCTAGACTCCATGGTTATTGACAGTTCCAAGAATCAAAACCAACGGCTGCACAGTTGCGGCGGGAGCTAGACTTCAAAAACCAAGGGCAACAAAGAAACTACTTGCTCCCTTAATAGCATATTTAACTGATTTAATTAATTAAGTTTTGGTTTAATGAGTATACTACTATACTTCAATTTTATTCAAAAGTCAATTGCATTTTTTAGCACTTATGTTTTATTTTTATTTGTTCTGGTTCTTTTACTTTTCAGCATGTTCATTAACTCAAAAAAGACTTTCAGTCCCTATTTGCTTTCTTGCTCTTTACTTGCTCTTTAATATATTACTGATGATTTCTTTAACCACCAGTTCTCTCTTCCAACTATTCGCTTTGCTACATTATTTAACTTTAGTCAGCAAAATATGTAATTTAGCCAGTTATAGCTTATTCGTTTCATCTTTAGTAAATATTTTTACAGCTTATACATAACCTATTTCCATAATATTTAATGGTTGAACCTATACCATCGGTTCAACCAAAACCGCACATAGTCCCAGTTTGATGGCCGGTTTGGTTTTTAAAGAATTGGTTAAAGGCAATGTCACGAATTACTCTGGTTTCCATTGCATGTCAACAAACAGCAGAAAAAATAACCTCCCCTTACGAATTGTTGTGTCATTTGCATTTGTATAATATTACTATCAATGTAACACCTGATTTAAATTTCATTAATAACACCGGCAGACCCATATCGTATCCAATATTGGAATAGTAGTGTCTAACACTGTCGCAAGATGCACGATTTTTTCTTATACAACCTTTTCCCAACGCTACTGGATTCCACCAAAGGAATTTCACTCTTATCACTAATACTTAACCAGGAAGTTTTATTACCAATCCAAACTAATTAGGGTGGGCAATTCTGCAACTCTTCCAGAGTACACATCACAAGTTGCAGGCTTTAGAAGTATGTGAATACCTATCATACAAAGACTTCCTGGTAGCAAACGCTAGCCCTTACAAGGTCCTAATGCAAACTCTTTGAATACGAATCCAATACCTCCACCTAAACCAAAAGACTTAGACCTAATCAATAGAAAGTAGAACGTGTGCCCAAAATAGAACAGAGTCAAGCGTTAATAGTTCCTCGGCTCTCGGGAAGTACACTTCATCAAAAAGAAAACCTTTAGCAGATGGCTGAAACTCAAAGAGTAGCCTGCAAAGCAACTGTAAAACCTCTGTCGCAGACAGACACTTGTGCACATGTAAGTCTCCTGGAATCCTACTACGCAAACATTTCCCAACATCTTCACATAAACCCGTACCGTTACTAGTCTCAAATGATTTACAAGCGTGACATCCCTTCATTACCAAACATAATCAAACATAATCACCGCAAGTCCATTTTCCACAAAACACATGGCCAACCCAACAAACATCCATTACACCATGTGGCAGATTGATTTACCAACCAAACCTATACTCCAAAGAGTGAAACCACAAAATTTGTTCTCTTAATAAACCTCTTAATCAGTACTGGAAATCACCTAACCCCACAACGAAGTTCTAATTAAATTTCACAGAAACGGACTGGCAACCAAACCTTGGCCACAACAGTTCTTTTTGGGCACACCACATAAAGTTTAAAACTCGAAGAGTTAATATCTTTGAAGTTACTAGCAACATTCAACCCAGCTCCCGGAACCAGTCAACCAAAGTTCCTGGCAGCACTCGGCCCAGTTTCTGGCAGCATTAAAATCATTGAGCTCGCTTTCTACGGAGTGCTCAGCACAGTTCTAACAGGCTTTAGCCCATTTTCTTGCAGGATTGCCACTTTTAATCCACCAGTGCGGCCACTCAGCAAGGCATCTTAGGTCTCTGGGTTCGCTCAATAGCATTCTTTTTCTTTGTAAGACTAAGGCACTATTGCCCTTTAGATTCAATTGCTGACAGAGAACGTAATTCTACTTAGACTTGGTATTTCTTTCATGTGAGACTTCCAACTCGATGAATGCACAATATGACATTCCCATATAAAAGTTCTTACAGGCTAACTCGTGATATGAAAAAGGTCTACAAAATTAGACAATCGCTGATCACATGACTGGTGTATGTAAAGACTCATCTAATCACTTAATCAACAAACACCAATCAATGCAGCAAAAACCAAACCGTTGTTCCATACCGATAAACGAAAACGAGAGGCAAGCAATATTACACACTAGAAACTGATAGGCAACACTGACATTAAGGTCTAAAGGGAAAAGGGGCAAAGTCAAGATTGCAACATCCAAACAACAGATGCAAAACAGTTAAACCAAGAATATGATAGACACAACGGACAATCCCCAATTCAACCAAAACCAAGTGAGACAAGAATATGATAAGACAACGGACGATCCCATTTCAACCAAAACCAAGCGAGACAAGAAGATGATAAGACAACGGACAATCCCATTTCAACCAAAACCAAGCGAGACAAGAACATGATAGACACAATGGACAATCACCCAAACCAACCAAAACCAAGAGAGATCAGAAACAGTTACCTCATGGTACTCTACCCCAGCAAAAGAGCTCATATTTAAAACCCTAGGCATCTAACGAGGCGTGAACCAATCATTTCCCCGCTCAAGAAGTTATTCAACCCAAAACACTATATACAACCAGAATTCTTGGCAAATTACATCGGCCAATATAAGAATCCCTTGGTCTATCTAAAACCTAATTATTCGACTCACAGAAATTAAACAACAATAAGTGGATCTGCGGTATGCATCCACCAAATAAACTGCCAGTAATAAACATCACCAGAACAAATGAAAACGAAATACAAAATAGTTCGCTCCAAAGGGTATTTACTGGTCATATTCAACAGCAAGATATGTCTATGACAATTATGAGTAATATTAGAGGGTAAACTTGCAATACATGAACAAATAATTTTTCTATCAACCGCATCATTTTTCTGACTGCAGCCACACTACAGCTATCCGATCCACTCACTAGCAGGTCAGTCAAGGGAAATATTGATATCCAGTCATGTGATTCACGTATATCAATGGTATCACAATTTTGGTGCAGATTGAATGTACCATGTCAATCATTCCATGGCAGCAGTAACAAAGTTAACATACCATATTCCTTTGGTACAAAGAGGAACAACACTCTAGCTTTATTAGTAAATATATCCACCACAGCATTAGATACTTATGCATAATACAAGAAAAAGCATCTGGAACAGCTCCAGATGTTATGAGTTCCTCAAACCCACAAATGGATGTAAAAAACACAAACGTGAAGTCTGAAATATCAGAAGATCAAACGCAGAGCCGGTCAAACAAATAGTCCACAGCATCCAAATGTTGCAGACAAAAAGCAGAAAACATATGCAAAATAGCTATACTTCTACTTTCCATAAAAGAGTACATAATCGTCATTCCTAACGGAGTTAGTAGACAACATATGCTAAAGACTTTTTCCCTTAAGTAGTTTTTGAGGAAATATTTCACTTCAATATTAACTACCAGTAATCACAAGCAAACTCCATTCTCAAAAGGCAGAGCAGCAGGCCACAAAAGCATGGCAAACCATTCATCATCAAAGAAGAGATTACATGTCTTGCATTCACCACAACCATTTAATTGCGCCCAAGAGCTGTCATACACCTGAATCAACATAGCCACATTCATCAACCAATCCACCTTTGGTATCAATCAAATGGAATTTAATGCAACATAGTAGTAACAATCTGGATAACAGAATGATACAAGGCAATTCAAAATTTAGACCAAAATTATAGGAATAACGCAAGAAAAGTGTATCCAATACTATAGTCCAAAAGTGAAAATAAAAATACATGATCACCAGCAAGAAGATCCATCAGAGACTCTAAAGTTCAGCTGAACAGCAATTTACAGAAAACAAACGTCAAAATACATACATATACACATCAAATCTCACCTGGCACCTGATTAAAAACAATGTATAAAGCAAAAACTGACTCAAATCAAGATAGACCTACACTGACATTCACTAGACATTTCCTCCCTGAAGAAAAGTTCCACTCTCATTAGATTTAAATCATTACTGATTTAATAATAAATTTTCTTTACTTCCCTCCCAGAATTAAGTTTATAAAGTTAGGATTCTCTGCAAAAAAGTCACTAATTCTTAACTCTATTCCCTAGTTAATACTCTTGAGAGAGCTAGGTGCTTTCTTTCAGTCTCAAACTACATATGATAAACTCTTGAATTACATCATAAACAACAGTGTTGTCACAACAAACACCACCAAGCAATCATCCTCTACGTTTCATTTTGGTCTACATTTAGAAATCACTCCTGTGGGATCATTCATGAACAAAATGCCAACAACAATGCATACAGACAATGCAAAGCAGGGGGACTTTTCTTTTCATAATTGGCAGGAAACACACCCACTGTCAAACCAACTTCAACATATCCTACAGATTAGGAAACCTGAATGACATGCCATTAGCCAGGAAAATCTGAAATGAAGAATGCATGCCTAGTAAATAGCAGAACAAACATCCAAACCAAACACGTATGGAGAAGACCAGAAGCCAAACTCTATCAAATATGATAGCAGCACCACATCAAATGAAAGTCACATTGAAACCAAAGCCAGATATTCGAGATATATAGAGACAGAACAGAACGATTATACATCAATTAGACGAGAGAGAACCAACACCATTCTCACTCATAACTATCACGAGAAAGAACAAAAGTAACCTGCTCGAATATGCATTGGAACTTCTACTTAGGTACTAAGCCTAAAAAGTTTTAAAAATTTGTGCTGTACCATAATAGAGCTTTTTTACAGAAAAGCATGTGGAATAGAATGACAAACTTTATAAACCAAATAGTTGACTCTCAAGAAATAGATTTGAAACTAAAATCATCTCAAATTCTTCTACAACAGTTTTCATGAAGACTAGTAAAGACAATCTCAAAGGATTGCCACAAAAACGAATCAAACATAGACATACTAATGGCCTCAATTTGTTCACTTGAAAATAAAACCATCTCCAATACTAATTATCACAAAATGATGAACAGGACTGAAATTTGAAACAAATAAAGAAGCTGAGCGAAAAAAGATTACTCAAACTTCTGAATAGAAGACAGATGGCATTAAGTGATGGCAGAAAACAGTACCATATAATACAACGAAGACAAATAAAGACAAACTGAAAAAATAATTCTAGACGTTTCAATTTGAAAATTGAAGAAGAAAGTGAAGAACAGCAACACCATAAGACTCCATTTACCAATGTCACTAATATGTAAAAATATGTTAGCCTGCTAAACAATGAATGCGTTGCACATAGTTTTGTCAGAGTGTGAAGCCCAGAACCAACATGGTGGAAGATTTTCTGCCATTATTAAACCATACAACATGCAGGAAAAGAAGCAGAAAGGCCTCCTTACAAATCAAAACTGTAATGTCATGCAAAGTGGCAAAAGCAGCTAGAGAAAAATGAATTCACATTAGCAATTACGATTCAAAAAGAAGGTCAAACTACTAATAGAAATGAAATCCTGAGAGCAAAACTACTTGGTCAGACGAGTACTTCTTTCAAAGCACCTAGTTAAAACAGAAATAAAAAAAATACTTCAGCCGCCTATCAACATCAAAATAAAGGGAACGAGTCGCAAAAAAAAAAAAAAAAAAAAAAAAGCAAAAGTGATGACTATACTACAATGCATGAACGTGATTAAAAAGAATAAAAACACGAACTGACCCGCTAGAAAGACAACGACCACATAGAAGTCATAGTATGGCAAGGAAATGCATGTCTATGGCACAGGAAAAGTGTACGCCAGCAGGTAAACAGTCATCGCAACGAGATGGAAAACATTATAGGAAGGCGAGAGTTATTACCTCAATAGTAAGGAGGCATGTTCTGGTACATCCCTCCAGAAGGAACCCCTCTAGGCACCGGCGACGAACCTGACTGTTGGTGATGGGGTCCCGGGTATGCTGAAGATGACAAACCGTAGTGGCCAGGCCCGCCCTCCTGATACCCACCAGTTGGCATTCCTGCTGACGTCGGAGGCATGCGATACAACGAAGAACCACCAGCTAACCCAGCATACCCTCCAGTACCAGGTCCTCCATACTGCGAAGAAACATACGGACCACCCAATCCACCACCATACCCGCCGGTACCTCCACCCAAGGAGGAAGGAACCTGACTTCCCACTGATGCCAATCCTGGTCCACCGATTGAAGACTGCATCGGTGAATTGAGTGTATGATGCGCCAGTCCAGGACCCTGGTGCCCACCAGGGAAGCCACCCAAACCCCCAAACGACGATAGCCCACCAGAAGCGCCATATTGAGACGAGAGAGCCCCTGGCATTGAAGAAGGCGGTGGCATTCCAACTCCTTCTGTGCCGGCGATTTCTGGGCCACCGGGTGTCTGCCCTTGAATCGGGCCAGGTCCCGGCACTGGCCCTCCAGGTTTTCCCTTCTTTCCCTCAATTGCAAGCTTGCAAACCATCTGATGGCCGTCTATGTTTTTCATGGGATCTACAAGTGATGCCTTTGCAGCTTCAGCTGTCTTGTAGACAAACAAGGCAAATCCACGCGACTTCCCAGTCTGTTTATCAAATCCAAGCGGACCCTCTTCTATCTCTCCGTAAGAAGAGAAGTGGGCCAATAAGCGATCGGCAGGCATATCAAAAGGAACATTCCCTACATAAATCTTCCGCATCGATACATCCACGGCGGGAGGATTCGCGGTAGGACCTGAAGTCCCAGAAGCCGCAAGCTGTGTGACAGTCATTCTACCATCGATCTTCTTGCTAGGCTCCTTTAGGGCAACGAGTGCTCCATCGATGTGCTTAAACGTGACAAAACCGTAACCCTTGCTCTTACCGGTGACTTTATCGAGAATGACAACGGCCTCATCGAGGTCGCCGTAAGAAGAGAAGAGAGTGCGAAGCCCTTCGGTGGTGGTATCCCAACCAAGACCACGGATAAACAGCTTGCGCTGCGTCGGGTCGCGATCGGCGATGGATCGGACGGCGTCGAGGACGTCGGGGTGGCGCACTACCGCCTCCTGCAATATTTCGAGGAGTTGCTCCGACGTGAAGGGTTCGATTATTTTGCGCGCGTCTTCCGGTGTGAGCTTCGAGCAGGACGAGGCATCCACGACGGTGCCATTCTCGTCTGCCTTTCGCTTCTTCACCGGCGGATCCATGGATTTCGAGGACGAGGTCAGAGGATTGCGAAGCTCCTTCTGATATATATATTTATATATATCCCTAGATAAACCCTAGCTCAGCGGCTTCCAAACCTGATAGAGAAATCGAAGACGATTCGATCTCGAGGAACCCTTACAACGCCGAGAGACGGTAAGGAATAAAAGGATACAGATGCTCGGCGTTGGGTCCTTTTATAGCCCTGGGGTGACCATCGGCTCGGGCTTCGTGGGGACCCGAGTCGACCGGACCCGAAGGTCCCGAACCACCCCGAAACACATAAACAGACTCCAAGTTTATGTACCGCAGACTCAATAATAGTTATTTAACTTATGGTACAATTAAGTCCCCGCGTAAAAATATTTGCAAAAGGTCTAATGTGACAAATGTGTGTTTTTTTGGTGTTATTTAAAAAATCTACCTTTTTGGTTTTTTCTTTAATTTATTTTTGTCTAAATTTCCACTTTATTTTATTTATTTATAATTTTTCTAAGTTAGTTTTTAATCATCTGATTTTATGTAATACTCTTGGAGAAAAAGGAATTCTAGTGAAATCAAATTTCCAATAGGTGACTCTGTGTTTCACAGTGGGAATCAGTTCATGAGACCTGAACAATGCCTATTCTGCAATAAAACTTTAGTAAATTTAAATAATTAGTCTTTTATAATTACCTGTAGACTGCCTATTAGAGAAATCCTCTCATTTTTTTATTTACAAATAAAAATGGCTATGCTTTATATTTAGGAAGACAGGCGTAATTTTATTTTAATGCAGTTTAATTATTAGAGTTGTTTTAGAATTGAGAGAATTATGACTCATGGAACGATTAATGTAAAAATATCGAGTCATGGATGTATGTTGCAAAAAATTGAACCATATATTATACGATAAAAATACCTTTCGTTTTTAACTTTTTTGTATTGTTTCCACAACACAACATGTCAGTAGTGTTTGGTAGCATAACATATTGGATATGTTCATTTCCGGTCCATGCATTACAAGTCGCGCTGACATAACATATTAGTTAATGGTTCATATAACATATTTTCCTCTTTAGCATAACATACTAGACAAGTTAAAAGTTCACGTAGTTAAAAGTTTTTGATTTCAAATGGATAAGAGATATTTGGTACCATAGTGTGGCGTAACGTGTTAGATTGTGGCTTGCTTTTGCTAGTAATATTCATCTACTCGATATTTTCGCATTAATTATTTTATTAATGGTAATTCTCCCGGGAGTGAGTGGGTCAAGGATCGCCTGAGTCGTAAAATCCTGGTGATTACAGGCGAGTCACGACTCACGAACGCGAGTTTTGCTTCAGGGAGAGCATTTGCAGCGGGGAAAAAGCGCGGGACTTTTTTGGTGTGTGTGGTGCTGCGATGGAGTTGGAAGCTACACGCAGGTTGGTTCGTTTGGACAAATTATGGAGAATGATATTTTCCGTGAGCCTTCGAGAGTTTGTAATTATTTACGCATATTAACTATTTGGTGTGCAGTCGAGTGAAGGAACTTATCGACCAGCATTCTGGCCGTTCCTATGATACGAATGTTGATAAGATTCCGGATGATTTCATTCTCCAGCTCGACGTAGGCATATTACTTGATGAATGCTCTGACTAACATTTTTCTAGTATATTTTTGTGTACATTTGTATCTTAGTTTTTGGTTGTTATTTTTCTTTCAGAGGGAATCAGTGAAGATCAACGAGGAGTTCTCAGCCTTGGGTCTCTTGGGTCGTGAAGATTTGGGTAGGGACTTTTGATATTTGATGCTGAAATCAACTCTTTTCCTGTCTACTTTGTTTTTGCCTTTTGTCCTTCCTCAAGATTTGAACCATATTAAAAATGGTTGAATGTCACTTGAACTTTGTCTGGGAATATACCTATTGACGAAAACAATGTCATAATAGCGGCAGTGCAATGAAAATTGAAAGTAAAGGGCTTTCAAGATCGAATGCGTCATTTTACTTTGCTGCAGAAAATAAATGTTATATGAAATGTTGGAATATGCAAGTTGTTTAATACGAAGTTAGTCAACGCCAGTTGGATAACTGGTTGGCATTGTTTTCCTTCAAGTATTTGGATCCAGTAATGGAGGATTTGAAACGTGTTTTGATGACAAGTAAACAAGTTAGAGTGCTTATTGAATATATTGGATCGAGTAGAAAAATAACTACTATGAAACTCCTTTCTGATGTCTCCTTAATTGATGGCTAGAAAAGATCCTTTGCCTGCATTATTACTGAAAAGGCAAGCCTCCTTAACAAGCTCATTGACCTTTTTAAGTATATGTACTGCGGGGTCACCCGGGAACTGCTATAGGACTGTGGATCTTAATTATCTTTTTACTAGATTTTCTATTTCTAACTTGATTGTGCTATCCCATTTTTATTTTATTTTATTTTGTTGGTACAGAGGAATGCATTGAACATGTGAAGAAGGAGATTGGCTCTGCACAGGAATGTAATGCCAAAATATCCAATGAAATCAATGTCCTTAACGAAACCATTTTAGGAGGTATAATTTATCCCAAGATCTAGACATTCACTCCTATGATTTTCACTCATTTGAAGTTCATCACTTTTGCAGAGTCCGTGCAATTGGAAAGGGATCTTGAACAATTTCAGACCGATTTAGAGTACTTCACTTCACGAGTAAGAATTTAGTGATGTAGGTGTAAGTGTAGTCCGCTTCACTCGATCCATTTGGTTGCTTGTTTTTCAAGTTCAATGAAAGTTGTACTTATATTGTTTTTATGTAAAGTTAGTGCTTTTTTTAACTCCTTACAATTTTTGACAGGCATCATCAACTTTGGTGATTGATGTCAGGTTGGCATAATGATAGAAGAAGGTTGTTTATAGAAATTAAGTAATTTCTAATTTTTGTTAACAATAGACATGAGACAGAGAGAAACTCCAAAAACAATAGAGTATGTCAAGATTGAGTAATGGAGGCCACAAAAAAGCCACCTACTGATGTTGTTGTCCTCTGAAACATTTGGAATTTCTCTCCTTCTATAAATGTCAGAATATGGATGCGGCAGAGGGATGCCATAATGAGTGGCCTTCTTTGAAGAGAGGGATGTAAACTGATTCGAGAAGAAAACTTTTTGAATTTGATGATCGCAACTCCAAACTTTTCTACTGAAAGAACAATGCTGCAGCAATTGGTTGCAGTTTCCTCCTTCCCACTGCCCTCAAAGTTTTTGAATTTGGCCTGACCTTGCTTCACTGTGTGCAACTGTTCACATAAAGTGCAGAAATTTTGGTGGGTCATTAAACTTCCAAAATGGATGTTGTCTCAGAGAGCTACATGTGGCCCTTCCAAGGATTACAGAGCAGCTTACTTCAATTTGCATAAGCATGGCTAGATTGCATGCTTAGCAACAAGAGCTTCTTCCTAACAACAAAGGGCTAATTTGTTGGTTGGATGTACTTATTTTCCAACCACAGATAAATCCTGCACCAAACTCCTAGTTCAAAATAGTCATCTTACTAACTTGAGAAAAGGACACCTGAATTGTTACAGAATAGAAGTGATCTAATAATTCCAACTCCTTGGTAAGAGATTCATATTCTGGCCTAGTACAACTTTACATATGCTGAACTGCTTTCACTCTTTGAAATTAGCCTATTCTATCTTTGGGCAAACTGTGTTATCTAATTAATGTTGTTACTATTGATCTGCTGTAAGTTTTCACTTTACATCTGTGACTGTTAAGATTTATTTGGATATTGACTTGTACGATGTCAATGACATCTTGAATAAAAGACCCACAAATGTTGAGTATACTCAAGGTGCTAATAACTCGGCATGGACCTGCCAAGCATTGACTACTTTGAGCAGCTACACACATTCTGTTGAATTACTCACTGATTTTCCAGCTACAAACACAAAATCTAGAATGTTTTAAAAATATTTTCTATTAGACAGATTTTAAAATTCTACAGAATTCTTGCCGGGGTTGAATAATATGCATGTAAACCACATAATGTCATTTTCATGTGAAAGCCTTATCCCATTTTGCTATTCGAGTCTTTTCAGTTTGTTGGTAGGCCTTCTGAGATTATACTTTTCATTGTTAACAAGTTATGTATAATCTTGTGTTTATTATTTAGTAGTATGAACTATTTGAAATACTTGCATCATAGGGTTTGGAGAATTCGCAAGATGAGGCAACTGTTCGAGATTTCATCAGTGAAGGGTATGGAAATTGCCAAAGTGATGCATGCCGGTTTGATAACTTTGAGGTATCCTTACATACAACTTGCTTTACATGATCTCCTAGAGTGTTTGAAGGAAGTGGTTAGATGTTGTTAAACATAACAGTCTTAAAATGTTGTGGTTGTCTATTGTAGTGAATTTGAAAGGTTTCATCCATGATTTATGTCTCCTGGTTAATATGTCAGAGGCCAAAAAAATTTTAGTGTATAAGTACGATCATGTCGATTAACACAGGATAGGAGTATGAAAAGTGAAAGATAAGTCCAAATAGAACAATTACAGTAGGTACATGGGTGGGCTTTTAGTGCAAGCTATTGGGTTCAAGTCTCACTAGGGTATAGGGTGAGCTGATCATATATAATAAACATTAAAAGCAAAAAATTAAAATTCCCGTCTAGTCATGTAATATTTTAGTTATTTACTTAAAATAGAAAAATACAAATAGTTTCATTCCTTTTGCTTGATCCATGAGCTGGTGCACATAGCTCATAGATGCTGAACTTGCTATAATAAATCTATCAATCTTTGTTGGGGTAAGAGTATTTCGCTCTGTACTCCATGGGTGGGACACAAGGAGATCAAACTTCGATTTTAAAGTAATTGAAATTTGTGGTAACTTACTCATTCCTACAGCTTCATTTTTTTCTTACAAATCTTGTTACACAATAACCTTCTAACATCCAAGGTGATAACCCCTGCATTAAATTTATGCTTTTACCCCTCCCCATAGAGTTACTCTTTCATTGCCTCTATTTGGGCTATATATAGAGATAGCTAACCACAACTTTTGAAATATTTGCGAAGGGTATTTTTTCATCATTTTTTTTTGTTGTATGTTCTTCCTATGATAGTAATCATGTATTCATCTGAGTCTCTATGCTTCAATTTACTTTCAGTCTGTGTTGTATTTTATGAAAAATAAAGGTTGTGCATGTAGAGGAGTGTAGTTGTAATTTTGTTGTTTTACGTTAATGACTATATAATAGAGTAGAAGGAGATTCGGTGAATGTAATCAAATGGTGCAGTAAGGAGAAAGAACCCCCATGAAGGTTCCAAATGCAAATGAGAGAAATATGGTCCCTATCCTAAAATGTAGTCCAATGGATATAAATCCCGAGGTCAACTAATATACTCAGTGACACTCTGGCGAAAGGGGGAGTATATCTTCAAAACATGCGCAGACACCTTAGAGACCCTTGGAATATCTGTAATTTTGTATTCCACATTTCAGAAGTAATAAAATTCTGCTTTCCTCAAAAAAAAAAAAAAAAAAAAAAAAAAAGGTAAAAGCATAATTAAAGCCCGTAATATGTATTAAGCAAATTGCACCTCAAACTTACCGATTCTACCCCACAACATGAGGAAAAACATGTTCTTTATCCACTGATCCCCAAATCCTAGACAAAATTGACTAAAATGGAACTTGTTAAAAACAATGTACCAGGGGTAGTTTGGTAATTTTCAGGACTCGATTGATGTAATTTTTATTCAATTCTGATGCTTGTTTTAATTTACTTAAGATATTGAATCCTTCGAGAAATTTTATATTCTTTTGCCTGACTTTGAAGATTTCAGTCCTGTGTGATTAACTTTTGCAGATTTTGGAACTTCTCCATCTGATTGAGGAAAGTAGTAGTACTCTGAGCACTCTAGAAGATCTTGATTGTGAAGTCCAGAGGTACTCTTCATTGATATTCTATATTTCTGAGTGAATATTTGCACTAAATACTGGATATTGAGCTGGTGCTAATGGCATTTATATTTTCTATATTTTTGGGCTCCTTCCCTAGCATTATATTTTCTTTCTTTTTTTTTGGCAATTACAAGTTGTTGATTGTGTTGCTATGCAAACCTCAATAACATTGTTTTTTCCTCAAAATTTTCGTCTTTCAGGGTAAAATTGTTAAAACAAATTGAAGATATAATATCAGCTGTTGAGGTTATTGAGTTTGATGGAAACTGCATTAGGTTATCAGTCAAAACCTTTGTTTCAAAATCTGAAAGCAGATTGAACCAGCATTGGCAGGAGTTTCTCAATGCGCAATCTGTTGTAGAACATGAAATCTTAATAGAACTTACTGATGGGACTCTGCATTTCCAGAATGTGAAGGTATGTAGTACCACTTTGAGGAAATTTCCTTGCGATATCACATTTTTGTTTATCAATTTCAAAAAAAAAAAAACATGTGTTTGGCCCTTTAGTTATATCATTACTAAAAGTGGATCAATTCTTATGCATTTACTAATTCTTATAAACTGCAGTAGAAGTGTATTTTACAATTGTCATATTATGAATGTTTAGTTTGAAGCATTTTGCTGGCATATGAGATTCTAGAATCAATATGCAGTTAGTTTATAGAGCCCTGAGCAATAGCTCAGGTAGTCTCGCTTGAGTAGATATTACGGCTTGTCTCAAGTTCGAGTCTCCTAAGGGACATTAGCTGGGTAAGGGTTTATAAAAAAAAAAAAAAGGCCTATTAAAAAAAAATGGCCCTTTAGTTTGAAATTGTTATACCAGAAATATGAGAAGTTATTTGAACTCTAGAATCAATATTTTTGAAACTTTGAACTTCAGAGTTTGTGAGAGAACTACAATTACGATACCATAAATTCCAAGCACTACCTCAACATGACCATTTCTAGAATTCCAGTATTTTGACAAGCCACATCAGCAGCACGACAGAAGTTTTCAAAGTTAGCAAGTCAGTGAGTCTTTGAAATTACATTCTTATTGGAATTCAATTGGCAGATGTCTGTAGTTTTTGGCTTCAACACTCAACAATGTTTACTTCAGCATGACCTCCTGGGATGCAGTGTAGGAGCTTTACCCTCGTTCTACCTTGGCCTACCATTGTTCAACAGCAGAAGTAGGAAAAGCTTATGGGATCCTGTCATTAACTGAGATTATCTTCTTGGAAAGGATGCTTAATTTAAAAAATTGGCAGATTGATACTGTTACAGGCTTGCCTGACGGGAGTACCAGCCTCCTCTCATTTATCCACTGTGTAGCCGAAGTAGCAAAGCAAATTGAGAAGATAATATGGATTTTTTTGTGGAGGGGACTGAACGGGAACTGTACGCACAACTTGGTAAAATGGGATTAGGTTTGTAAGCCTAAGAAATTTGGGGGGCTTGGTATTCACACTATTAAAGAATATGTTAGACCCCGTATCACAGCAGTGTACTCCAGACGAAGGGACCACAATACAGGTGGCAACATCTGAGAGAAGACACAAGAAGACAAACAAATTAGTTAGAGGTTGTTAGAGAAGGGCTGGGAAATGTGAAGGGGAGGCAAGCATGTAAGGAGACTATATAGAAAGGTTCAGGAAAGGGAAGAAGGGAGGAAAATAGTAGAGAGAATTCTGTAAGGGGTCGAGGGTTCTATCACAATGTCTTCGAGGTGTACCAAACAATGGGTTACCTTTTGATCCTCACAACCTTTGGGGAGTTGGGGTGTCGGAGAGTTTTACAGTCAAAAGGTAGTAGGCTCTAACTGGGGGGGTCAATGGGACGCTTAGAAATTGTTTTTGGGGGGTTTAGGTTGGGAACAATTTCTTGTTTTGGGTTTCAGTTTGGGTGAATATTTGCTCCTGGTGTTGATTCAGTTCGATTTTCATTTGTGGTGGGGCCATCATGTAGCTGTTGAATCATTTGGGTGCACCCTGTTCTATTGCACAATTTCGGGCATAGAATTTCATCCTGCTCACCCAAGAGGAGCAGCGTGGGTGACAATCTCCCTTCTGAGATCTCTTGTAGCAAATCAAATATCAAATTTTATATTACAACTCTTACATGACATGTTCCCAAATTTTATTTATCATGAGTTTACTGTACTTGTTTTCATTTCATCTAATACATATTTCTTTATCATATTTGTTTTGCTTTATTTGCTAATGTTCTTGTTCTTGCTACTATTGTATTTTTGTATAATTTTCCCCATTTACTAATATTCTTGTCATTTTTTTATGAAAAGATTTTCCCAGATGATGTATTTATCAAAGAAGTAGTTGATGCTGCCAAGTTGCGAAGGTCAATAGCTTCAATCTTTATTCCATACTTCCACTGGGAATTTAATTGACTTTTTCTATATTTTCATTAATTATTATTTGATAATATTATTCTTCTAACGTTAGAAACTAACCTGGTACAGTAATTTTACTTGTATTTTTACTTAATGAAACAAAGTAGTCACTGTTCTCAAAAAAAAAAATTGAAATGGGAAACAAATCCAAATCAAGAGAGTTCTTGACTCTACACTTCCTACTTTAGGATTAAGTCTCATTTCTACAGTAAACCACCTCTATAAAAGATTTTCAAATTGAAGCTTTTTATCAAAATGGTAATTGTTATTTGGATGATGCTTCCCACGGCGTCAGCAACTTGCCTTTTCATTGAAGTTTACCCTTATTGTTGTCTTGGATACAAAAATTAGTCTTGCATTGTTTCTATAACTTCTTTGAATCCCTGTTTTGTATTTTGTTTTCAGTCAAGGATGAATTGCTAACTAAGAAGTCTTGTATTTCTGGTAAAGCCTCATGAGTCCACTTCTGCTGTTTGTTTTCGTTTACTGACACTACTATTACTCATTATATGCAGACAGTCATCTCTACCTCCACTTCTGGAAATGCAGTTGTCCTTGGGATGGTTGATCAGAAAAATTCAAGAAAGAATACATTTGTCTTCTTTGCGCGCATTGGTTGTGAAAAATGCAAACAGATCAAGGTAGGACTTAATCTTTCTTTGCTTTTTCGATTTATGTAATGATCACATGTTGATGCTTTAGAGGGAAAAAAAAAACATTCATTCTTAAGTGTTTGCTCATTCCTTTTTCCAGACAACAATCTATAGCTCTAATATCCGCTGGCCCACTTGCCATAAGGCGGCAATTTTCATTGGATTTTGTTGAAATTAGTACAGAGGTTCTTTTTTTTAAAAAAATATAAAAGTATATATATGAGGGTGGCTAGCCTGCACATACATGTAGGGAATTTTTCCTACATGCACTTTTTAAAGAAGGAATGAGGGGCATTTTTGTAAAAGTGATTTGCAACTTTATTCACTTTTACAAAAATACCACTCACATTTATGACAGATATGAGAACCATATTGAAGTAGAAGATACCAAATATCTGCATCAACTTAATTGGGTGTAACATGAATCTTCACTTGCATCACTTAACCTTTGGGTTATGAAGTTCATTTTCAGCTCAAACTAGTATTCTCATGTACATGCAGACACTCTTTTGAGTACTTTGATAATGATGAGACAATAACTTCTCATTTAGTGGAGGGTATCAAAGCTGTCATGAAGATTTCACATGGCTGGCCAGCATCAATTTCCCCATTAAAGTTGGTTGTTCTTGCAAATTCAGAGAACGATTCTGTGGAAGTTCCTTCTAACGTTCTTTATGAGGTTAAGGTGAGTGATACTATATTCTACCAAAAGCTTCTAGTGCCTCTAAATAACGATAAAGATAGAAATTTTGGTTAAATCTTTTTACCTGTTATTAATTCATGTCTTTTGAAAGATAATGGTAATAAGAGCATACTTGTAATTAAAGGAGTGCTGGGAGGGAAGTTTAGACAGTTAATAATATGCGCTGGTTGTATTAGCTAGTGCAATTTTTTCCTTTGGCAACTATGAATAAGGAGGTTAGTTCATGCTTGCACATTGACTGTTCATGCTTACTCCTTCACAGTTCACATAATCGAACATGACAATTGCCTCTCATCTTCTCTCCTTGAAATCTTGGGTTCTTAAAAGATATTTATGTTCCATTTTGGTGTGTTTTAATCTAGATTTCATCCCCCTTTCTCCCTCTCTTTCTGGCCTCAATACCATTCCAGGTTGAAATTATGTGTTGGAGACTTGAGGGAGTGAGGGAGGGACTAAATTAGACCATTCCAGGTTCATTTTATCAAGTTGACCAACTCAGATGAGGTCATCTCAAACCTGGCAATTTGAACCATGGTTCAGATTTATAATACCTGCAGGGTCTTGGTGACTTGGTTTGAGACATAATTTTTTAGCCATAGGCTTAATAAAGTTTTCTTGATTTTATGATATATCTTTTATCAGTTTTGGGTTATAACATGAAGCTTTACTCCAAAGGTACTTTGGTGTATTTTGGTTCAGAAAAATAATAATAAATATACTTTATTAAATATGAATTTTAACCCAGACATTTCCTCCATGAATGTTGTGTTATGGGGAACTTAATGACACAATTTATGCATCAATTATATGCCATTTGTTTACTATTATTTTTTCATTTTTTATCGTTTTCTGAAATGATTGTGATAGTAATTTTCCACCATGATTGTGATTCATGTTAATCATTTTTTATAATTTACTAAACATGTAACAATGTAAATATCTTTCAGCAATGTTACTACGAACTGTCTGATTAATGTCACCTACTAGATCAATAAGATTATTGATTTGGGTTTCTAAGTTTTACCACATCTAGAAATGGTATTTGGGTGCAGCAAAGGAATACATACAATAGGATGAGTTCCGATATCTCAAAGCAATTATATGGAGCTCCTTCTGTTGATAGAGCTAGAGGTCGGTAGTCAGAGTCCTTTTACAGGACTTTGACACTGCCTATTATACTCTTAGAAAGTTAGATATTGGAGGCCTCCTAACACCCTTTTCTGTTTGTTTTTTCTCTTGAATTTCTTATTATGTCTTCAGTTGTGCTCACAGCATAATCACCAACTCCTTTTTAACAGGAATTGGCTAACTCGCTCGATAATCAAGTGCGCCATGACCTTGTCGGTTTTGCCAATGCGATTGAGCAAATACTTGTTAAAAAGAAAAGTGTGGAGCAGTAGATACATTTACAGAACCAAGAAAGAAAGAGAAAATAATGTGGTCTTTCCTTCTTGTTTGTGTCATATCCTTGCTCACAATATTAGAATTTGTATTGTTATATGTTGTGTTTATGTTCTACTTGTCCACCAAAGTCCATCTCATCAGTTTATAATTATAGTAAACTCTGAGCTACATGTCATTATACTTGGTTTAATAGTTCAAGAAAGCTAAGTAAACTGAATCCATTAAATGTCAGTAGCTCCTAACGTTTTTCTTAATTTGAGTTCTTATCAGTGCTTTTAAAACCGGTCCAGATCGGCTGGTCCGACCACGTTGAACCAGAACCATAGGCCATCTGGTTCTTATTGACTTGGTTTGGTTCACTATAAATTAGCACTAATGAAGTTATTTTTGTCTTATTACCTATAGAAATATTAAATATATATAAATTATAGGGTATAATATTCAATGGTTAAACCATTGGTCCAACCTAGAACTACCAAAACCAGACATACTATGGATTCAATGGCCAGTCCGGTTTTAAAAACTTTGGTTCATATCTTCATTTTTGGGATTTTTGTTAAATGATATTATCATCTGCATTTATCATTAGAATCTTGAAAAAGAGAAAAATCTCAAATATGCATTTATTATTTATATTATATCCTTCGACCCTGCTTCATAATCCCTGTCTCAAACTTGAAATGTGCATTCAAATTGTTAAATAAAAGCTACCCTAAACCTCTGTAACTGCACCCCAATTCTCCGTGAATTGAGAGTTTAATGTCACCCATTTAAGATTTCTAAGGACGTTAACCCCTATTACAAAATTACCTTTGGAGTTAAAAGATAACAAACAACAACGCTAAATCAGATTCTTCCAACAAATATTTCAGTTGCTAGTAGAAAACAAATCAAGCAAACAAAGAGAACTTTACAAAATAACGTCCAAATTAGAGACCCCCCTACTGTTTACTTCATTTTGATAAGGATAATTGGATTCATGTCTGCATATAAATGGGTTTCTTTCACTCTCCATTTAATTGAAAGCACCTGCCTAGTGTTACTAGATATGTAATATCCCTGAGCATTCTGGGTTCGCCAATAAAACCCAGTGAAATGAAACAAAATTCCGTGACCAAAAATCTAGGTATTATTACACCTCATAATGCATTGGCTTGTTGACAATGTACAATTATTTACCAGCATTAATCAAAAGGTGGCTCTGGTATTTATACGTACAGATGATAAAACTTCAGTACCTTACAAAATTGACCTAGTCCTCAACCCCCGTCCTGTCTTCCATAGAGGGTAAAAGTTTCCTACATCCCCTTCTCCTAAAAAGTGCTCTTAAAATCGGAATAATAACAATAAGACATAGTTCTGTATGCCCACCGCTGGTCTTCAAACAAACCTGCCCCATTTTTCTGCTGTTCACATTCACATTAACTGACATCTTTGTTCCACGGCACGGTCGAAACTCGGATTGTATAATACTGCCTAAAACCATGTCTTTATCAAATGACAGAGCTGATATCACCACACTAATTTTATCACTCCTTACAGGGTAGTCTCTACCTTTTAATATTGCTTCCAGACTTCCACCATAAGCCCCCTGACCACAACCTGATACGCCCCCAACGTTCAAAATAACTTGCAACCTTCTACCTACGACGAGAGAGTCTTCAAGCTTAGACCCAACAACATATTTATTCCCTATTGAGGTGAGAGAAACTCCACATCCTATTACTTGATTATTTGAAGTCCTTAACTTTGCCTCTCCCCTGGTGGTACACACGAGGTTGCCACCTGAAGTATGAAAGTCAAGACCTGCTGATAAGAGAGATCCACCTTGAAGATCCATAAATGCAGCAGCAGATTCAGCCTGAAGATTAAAGTCGTGTTTATCTTTGCTCATTTGTCCAACAATAGAGGTATGCAATTCCTTTCTGAAGTCCTTTGAGACCTCTAGATTAATACCCTCAAACCCAATATCATGATCCCAGCCTTCAGAATCTAAAACAGGTCCCACAAGCCATGGATCATTATAATTCACTAAGCAACGGTATCTGTAAACAGGATTATCTGAACTAAAACTCAGTGGAATGGCCACATCAGGCATAGCCACTGCTTCAGATGAATCAGTTTCAGCAATTGAGTCTTCCGTTGAGGGTTTTTCTTCTGAAAACAAAATATATCTTTTCCTCAACTCTTCTTTCCACTGCTTCTTCAAATAAAGAGTTTCTCGATATTCCAGTTCATCTAAATAATCATTTTTCTCGTCTGCACTTAATTTTTCAAACTGAGATTTGTTCAGGATGCGGATGTGGGGCAAGAGATCATACTCGTCTTCCTCATATAAGTCACTCACTTCATGCAAATCTCCAGTGGGGCTACTAGAGTGAGGTCGTAGAAGAGATGTAAGCAGATGAGGTAAGGAGGGCATCCGAGAGCCAGCCTGTCGTAAAGGGAAGCTATCCTGAAATCTTAACAGAACATTCGCATCAAATAGTACCTTGTTAGATATACACAAAAGTAAAAACTGTGACTTCCAAACTTGGCCATTTGGGAGAACTTTTTCCCCTCTATTATTGGTTTTGCAAGATGGATGATTCTCCACTAGTATGACAGGATTTTCTACTCGTCTATCATTGGCTGCCTGCTGTATGTAATGTTGAACGACACTCGTACATTGAGCCACATATCCACCATAACTGATAGGATATACATCAGCAGTCTCTGGTGCTACAGAGGCTGAATGTGTCATCACTAGTAGAGTATTAAACCAAATTGCTGGACCAAGGATCTCGGTAACAAGCTTCAATAGAGGAAAGTCACAGTAACCCACGTTGATAGAATCGAGCCGCTCAAAATATAAAACCATGTCTGGATTGGATCTTTTGATGACCTTCTTCACTGAAAGCAATATCTTCCTGTTCTGACGCTGATTAGCACAAAAGGACAAGAGACCTGGTGTATCAATTAAAGTTACTTTAATTCCACTAATGGATCCTGAAACCTCCCGAACATGATCAGTGGCAGGTTGGAATGCATCCGTAGCAACTTTCTCTTGATCAAATATGGAATTTATGGTGGAACTTTTGCCAACACCAGTTTTACCCAACAAAAGTATTTTCAAATTAAAGTTCAAATCTGAATGGTCAACTCTTTCAAGATCTGTAGCAATTGCAACAGCCTTGTTGTTCTTCAGACTTACTCTTCTTCCATCACTTTCTCCTGCTCTTATAAGGCATGCAAGCTGTAGGCGGTACAATACTTGCACAACAACAAGATTTTGAAGTGACTGACCTAGACGGTGGATGAGACGCAGATACTTAATTTGCATGGCTTCCACTTTATGCAGTGGCTCATCCTTCTCATATCCAGAGAGACAAATAGGCTCATGACAATCCTCAGGTGTAAGAGGCAAGGAAGGATAGGTGTCATTAACTTGTGTATCAGCATTATTGCCAGAAGTACCAGGAGACGCAACTGTCGTGGAACTCGAATGCACTCTTACACCTGAATACAGAGATGAAACATCCTTTGTTATAAGAAAACAAAATTATTCTCAGAAATGAGACAGATTAAAAAGTCCAAACAAAGTCTGAACATGCGCTGGGTTTGAATCGCATGAATAGAAGCCAGAAATATCTTTCACCTTGAACTTCTGATTCTTCAACAGCAGATTCACCAAAAAAGAAGTCACCAGACAACGGTCTACTTGAAAGCAATGACCTGGAAGACGCAACTTGGCAGGAAATCCAATCCTTGATGGTCTTCATCCTTAAAAGGAAATTTTAAAGATTAACCCCACATAGATTTGCAGTGAAAAAACTGTTTGGTTTATTAGTCAAGGAAAGGGTAACTCGCTAGCTGTTTTAAGTTGGGCCTTAGACTTTACCTTCACATTGTATTAGTGTGGGACCTAGTGTATGTGTCCAAATGACGGCCCATACCTGAGGGAGATGTTCAAAACTAGTTCCTTATTGATGTAGAATTAATAAAATGTTGGGTTTTACCCTTTTAAAAAAAAAGGGGGGGGGGGGGGTTACCAATTGGGAAAAAGGTTTTTCTAACTTGGCTCGTCATTTTGTGACGAGCCTTGGAGCCAACTTCACTGTATACATAATGATTATCAATTTCAGTAATAATCATAGACTCTAAAATAAAAGAGTAAGCCACACGTCATTTTTTAGTTTTCGATGTAAAAATCAAAGGGTCTCCATTGAGCTGGAGAAACAAGAGAAGTGATGAACCTCATGTTATACTGTCCAAAATGAACAATAATATGCAGTATTCGAATCCTATACATCAATGATTTAACATTGGATGTTGACGGTGATTTCTCATTTATCTACTATATTATTAGTGACATCCAAAACTGGATTGTCTAGTTCCACCATAATAATCTTAGACACTCTTACATAATAGAGTAAGCCAAAAGTCAGTTTCTAGTTTTTGAAGTAAAAAAAAGGGTCTCCATTGAGCTGGAGAAACAAGAAAAGTGGTAAATCTTATACTGTCCCAAATGAACAAAAAGATGTGGTATTCCATTTATACATGAGGTTAAGGTAAGGTAAAACAACAAAATCTTAAGAAAGGAAATATCTCACATCAGATGCTTCTAAACAGACCCTTAGCCAACTTATCAGCGAGGCCATTGAACCTTTTTATATGACTAAAAATAGTAACATAAGGCCTCGGAAGAAACCTGGCATCATTAAAAGAAAAAACCTCCATGTAAGATGTTAAACCCTAACCACTAACTAACGAGATGAATCACACTCTAGAAACAAATGCATGAAAGATTTAAAATGCATCTTCTGCAACCATTGAAGCACAGCAAACAGCTGCTCTCCAAAGAATCCAACATTCAATGAAAAAGCCAGGAGATAATCTAGCTATGAACATGAATAAATATTTTGTGCTCCAGCAAAGTGACCTTCTAAAGACGGCACTGACTGTGCTCAACCCAAATTCCCCACCAAATAAAAACTAAGCACGCCTTCCCTTCAAGCTTCCCCATTGAAGGAATTGAAAGCATAAGAATACAGAACCAAGTTATTGGAAGTCCGACGCATATTGAAAGAAATATTAAATAACCTGTAAGACTTTTAGGAAAACACTTGTAGAAGAGATTATGTTGAAGGAAAAAGTGTGTAGAAGTTTCTGAACCCTACTTAAATAGTGTCTACATATAGACTTACACTTACCATCCGAATTAAACTAGGAGCTCCCTAGTCCTAGTTGTACCCAAAGACTACTCTCCTAATTGACCAAATCAAACCTAAACAAAGTATAAAACTTTTACTTTTACTTTGACCCTTACTTTTCTATGCAAAAAGGGTAAGTGGCAAGCTCCATTACATAGTTATTCAGAACATTCATCAACATGGTCCATCCTTCTCTTTCAAGATTCCCCCTTAAGCTGAAGTGAAGATATTCAAGAGTTTAAGCTCGTGTTTCAAGTTCCAACACTTCCCTCAAGCTGAAGTGAAGATATTCAAGAGTTTACACTTGTTTTTCAAGTTCCAACACTTCCCCTCAAGCTGAAGTGAAGATAGTCAAGAGTTTAAGCATGCGTTCAAGTTCCAACACTTTCCCTCAAGCTGAAGTGAAGATATTCAAGAGTTTAAGCTCGCTTTTCAAGTTCCATCACTCTCATTCAAGCTAAAGTGGAAGTATTTCAATACCAAAGCTTGATTTTGAAGTTCTAAAATTCCCCCTCAAACTGAAACACAAGCTTTTACTAATAACAAAAAATTCTCCTAGATCCCATTAATCATGAAATTTGAATAAAAATGCAACTTTTACTCTGAAAATTTATGACCTTTAAAATCTTTGAAGAACTGAGGCTACTATGGTCTTGAATCACGATCTTTGTTCAAGTTTTGTACAAAATTCTTTTAAAAAATTTCTTGTGATGCTGCATAAAACAAAGTTTCTAACTACGGCATGTAGACCATCATAGTACATTTCAACCAATTTCCTCTACTTCTAAAATTCTAATATTTTCCCCACCCCCCCTCTTGCCGGGATTGTGGACCAAAGGAGTGGAACCCCACCTTGATGAAAAGGTGAAAAAGGAGAAAAGCTCATCATTCTAGACAAAAACCCCATACTCCCGTGAGACAAGATAGGAAATTCTTGAAGTAATATAAATGGTATCCAAAAACAAAGAATACAATTTTGGTATACAATCAAACAGAATATAGGGCAGGCCTATGTCATTGCTTTGACTTGATGAGTAACGAAAAATTTACTTATAATCTCTTAACGAAATTGATTATAAGAAAAAATCTTAATGAGCTAAAGCTAGTCATGCAAGTAAAACATGGGGGAATATGAAAATTAACGTGGAAGACTAACTTCTGAAATCAACAACAATGATACCCACTTAAGGGCAACGATAAAACCCACCTTTTTGAGGAAAGCAGGATTTTATAAACTGGGGGAAAAGACAAAACGAAAACAAGCTACTGGATCCCTTACAACAAGGTTTGAAGGACATCCCTCTCCTAAGCAAAGGAGTCTGCAACTGAGTTGTCATGACATCTTATGGTATTGCAAATACCATCTAATGATGTAGCAGGATCTCCTTCCATCATAAGACATGCAGCAAAACGACTACAGATGATATGCAAACCACGCTGATCCGCAAGGAGCTCAGCAGCAAATGAATCAAAAACCCAGGGGACCAGAAAAATTAAGGAGAATGCAGCCACAGAAGTCTCCATTGCCAACCCCACTCCCCCCACCCCGGATTCCCAAACAATTAAAAAGGAACACTTAGAGCAAGAATTCAACCACTTAAGGGTAAGAATAAACGCATTGCGGGCAACTACAAGAAACCAAAAGAACCAAAACTCGAAGATTTTCCCATGAATTCAAATGAATAAATGATGCATGCAACTCCCTATAAGACGGGGAAAATATTCCTTGGATAAAATTAAAATCACACGATAATTTGAAAACTATGTAGCTCTAGCAGAAGAATCTAAGACCAAAAACCTGTCACAATATTTAAGGAAAAAGAAATAATGATTTTTATCAAAACAACCGGTCCGAAGAGAATTTTTTTTTTTTTTTTAAATCCCGATAAAAATATCAATTATCAATATGATTCAAATTGCATAATGCCTACAAACATACAGCAAAATATTTTAAAGATAAAAAGAAAAAGAGAGAGAAGAGAGAGAAAGAAAAAGGATCTACCAGAAAGTATTCCAGAAGCTCGATGCTTCATTGATGTCTTTTTCTTTACTCGTCAAATGCCCTATCCGATTGCTGCAGCTCCCTACTCAACCCCAGTATTTGCTATGTTACTATTACGAGACCGAGCAGCTGAAAATTTGGTTGCTTCTTCAATCTTAATGCTGAAAATTCAGATAAAAGACCTACCAAATGGTGGCAGGACTTACGCGCGCTTCGCTTCTCCGCTGCCGATAAGCGGCTGGTGGATAACGGTTCGCTGGTCAATACGATTCATCTCGTTAATACCCCCTTAGTAGGACACGATTCGGATTAAATAAGTAACAACGGAGTATTACAAACCATATATCATAAAGCAAAAATATCGACCTATAGATTCATGTTGTTAAAATATTGTGTCTGAAATTTTATGACGAAAATGTCCCTCAAATTCCCTCATCCTCATGAACTATTAACTTGTCCAATATGGCCTAATAGAAAAACATGTTACATGCAAACATAATAATCTGTTATAAACCACAAACTAACATGTAAGGCTAGCACTTAATTGGTCTATGAGTTTAATTGATCTATGAGTTTAATTTTCCTAATTGGATTAACAGAGTCAAATTCTTAAAGCTCACTAAATTAAACCTAAGGGAAAATTATGACTCATGGACCTATTAATGCTAAAATATTGAGCTATGAATGCATGTTGCTAATATCAAGTTATGGATTTTACGACGAAAACCCTTTGTTTTCAACTTTCTAATTAACATAAAGAAATCATCAACATTCTAATTGATGGTCAATATCATACTAGTTGTTGGTAAAAAATGTAATAATTACTGGCCAATAACATACTAATTGTTATTGAATTGGGAGTGGCATAAAATATTAGAGATGAGTCATGCAACTTAACTTAAAGGTATTATATTATTTAATTAATTATATTAATTAACCCAAACATAAGTGACATAGATCATGTACTAAGACAAAAAGAATTTGGTAATAGTCATATTTGATTTACTGGGTATTTAAAATTCTTCAAGATCTTCATGCTTGCATGCTTGAACAAGTTGTCATCCCCTCCAAGAGTTCAGACTGAGGTAATGTTGAGTTCTAATTTGACTCAACTCACTGGGTATATCCGTCCGAGTCGCTTGTGGCACGGCCCAGTCGTTAAAACCTTCGTATAAACCCGTCACAAATGTAAATAGGAGCAGGCAGCAGCGAAGTTTGTTCAATTTTGTGCAGTGGCGCTCTCCTGCATTTGAGAGTGTTGATAGTGTAAGGTTTTGACATGCGCGCGTAGCATTTTCAGCTCAGATTCGCAACCATGTTCGGGACTCCAACTTCCTCTCCGGCTTTCGGCACTCCGTCGACGCCGTCCTTTGCTCCGGCATTTGGTGGCTCGTCATTGTTCTCCACCCCAGGAACTATGCAGCAAGGTATTCCCTTGGGTTCTCAACAATCTCAACAACAGCAGCCGTCACTGTTTGGAATGCAGACGCCTCTTACCCCGCAATTGACCACTCAGATGGCCCCTGTCGCTCCTCTCCCCTTCTCTCTTGCTGATCGTGACATCCAGGTGAACATTCTCTACTAAAATGTTTTGCCCTTGTTCTTGTCATGGTTACAAGTCACCTGCTTGGAACTTTTTGATTCGTGTTGACAAAGATGGAAGCATATGCATTGGGTGCTTTTGGTCAGGCTATTGTGGATGCGTACAAGGATGAGGTCACAAATCCCAAGTATGCTTTCAAGGTTGGAGCAGTTTTTTCATTCTTTAGTGCGGGTTCGAATTCTTTATGATGATTTTCGCCGTGTTTTTGCGGTTCGTGTTCTGAAGCTATTGGAAATATTTTCAGCATCTACTGTTCAGCGTGACTGACCCGGTTGCGAGAGTGAAGCCTGTTGGGGTGTCAGATGTGAGTCTGATAGTTTCTTCTTTTCCGTTGTGACCCGTTTAGGAGCTTGAACTATGCTTTTAAGACTCGTGAGCTGGAAAAAAGAATGGGGCGTTGTTAATTTTGTCACGCAGTTTGTGTTTCCAGATTATGTGGGCAGAAGCAATGGGGAAGCTGGAGGGAATGGAAAGCACTGACAGGGAGAGGTTGTGGCCACAACTAGTCCAGGGTTTCAAGGATCTTTCACAGAGGCTTAAGGTATTCTTACGTGTATTGCAATTTTTAATTTTGCGTGTCGTGATGATTTCAGTATGGTTTTTGATAAGCATTTGGAGGTTCAGTGTTAGGTGAACGTCCATAATTAGTGAAGCAGCTTTTATCTCAACCAAAGTAGTTTTATATGCCACGCTCAAGAAAAAGGATGAGAGATATAGCCAATGTTTTTTCTAAAATTTGTTTCTAGCATAATATTGAGATTACTCCATTTCATGTGGGCTGCTTATTACATATTTGATTAGAAAAAATGGAATTTAATCTAGTTAAATAGTGACTGTAAGAACAAAACTGTTTAGTATTCAGGTCATATATGGTTGTCTAGGAGAAGGTAGATGTGGAGAATGAGTGGATTGCTAAACAATAAGGACATCATTCACCTGCAGAGGTTTTCTACTTTCAGGTTGTTACCTTAGACAGATTAATAATAAAGAGAGAAACCAAGAGGTAATAGGCTGCTTCATCAAGAAATATGTAAATAAGAAGAGGGCTAATGGGAGGCTTAAGTACAGAAAGTTGTCTTGAGGGCTTGAAAAACCAAAAGAGGTAAGTGTATTTTTGAAAATGGCGAAAGAAAGGAGTGGGTTAGGTCTTGATGAACCAACTTGTCAACCATTTACTTGTTAATTATATATGATGGCAGTACCCGTTGTTTGAATTACTTTTAATGGTTGACATGTGCTTAGGTTGTTATGAAAGTTTATGGTTAAATAATATGGGTAATAGAGGGATAAGGAGAAACATTCTTTTAATTTTGGAGGGTAGGGAAAATCATAATGTTGATGCATGCTTAAGAGGATGCACGTCCTCTCCTTAGCTACAAAATTAGGAAATTTTTACTTAGGGTCTTAGTTATGATTAAGCGTTCGTTTCATAGTCTGCATAGGAGTTTGTAGGTATAGTCTTAGCTTGTTTTTTTTAGTGGAAGGTATAATCAGTTTGATGAGGAGCTTTCTTTCATAATGTCCTGGTGGGAGTGGCAAAGCTTGCAATCCTTATCATTTTAATGAAGAAAACATGAGCAAAGGTGGCCAACTCCTATATTTTGTGTTGTTCTCTTGTTTTGTATCTGTGTACCTAGAGTTGCTTCAAGACTTTTGAGCTTCATAAGCATCTTCAAGGAGGTGGGTTTTTTAATTTGGCTCCAACATGGCAAATTTCGCAAGAGGAAGAATATGTGGAGAGGGGAATGAGAAGAAAACTGGGATTATTCTCAAAAAAAAAGTTGGAAAAAAAAGTATGGTTATAAAAGCATAATTACTAAATGGGCTAGGAGTTTTCTTGAATAGTTATCCCATCTAGAAGGAAAATATGAGTCCTTTTTTTTTCATTTTATTTTTATCAAGTAAGGCCAGTGATGCTTATGGGGTAGAAGCTTCAGCTTCATACCTTCTGGGCATATGTTCTCTCTCTCTCTCTCTCTCTCTCTCTCTCTCTCTCTCATAAAGACTTTTAGAAGCTATGCACTGATCTCATAAGTGCCTAAATCAATTGCTTCCCGCATCCTCATCCTCTTGAGCTTGCTGTCTTTTGGTATATACGACTCTCTTGCTTTAAAGACTAGGTTAAATGATGTACAACTTAGTTGCTTGAGGTTGGACTTACTAACAGAATCAAGTTCATGTTGAACCAAGGAATAAGCAGAAGGGAGAAAGGATAGAGATGAGTTACAATAGGCCACTCCTTTCCCTGCAATAGGAGAACTTCCATGGGCCATTGTAGCAAAAGTCTAAGCTTTCAATGTATCATGAATGGAAAAGGTTGAGATACTGTGTCATGCAAGATGGTCCCTCTTTTGTAAGAGTTATATGATGTGGATGGATAACTTGGACAGAAAATATACAGTGTTCAAGCAAGAGTGGCGGTCATGGATGAAAATGTAGATGACCAGGGTAATGGCTCTCTAAAGCTGTCAAATAATCTTACAATAATCATTCATCTAATTACCCCACATTTATAACGGTTGCAGAAGATTTATCACTTTCTTTACCAAAAGCATAAAAAAGATAGGCTTTCCAAATTTGTCCCAACATATTTAGATATACAATCAATGCATCCTGAGTAGCCTACCTTGGCAATAGCCTTGCCTTGATTCATTGTTTGCTTCTGGGGAAAGGATCTCCACATTCATCACCAGAAGACTGTAGAAGCATGATCAGTAGATTGATGAGCAGCTGCTAAAATTGGAACAATGCAGCACTAAAAGAAGGCAATCCTTAGTTACTAGTGGTTGTTTAGTACAATAAAATTTTAAATCTACACTGCAGAAAATTTGACATGTAAAAATTAACTTTTTCTTTTTTAAAAAATAAACTCTATAATTTTTGGCAAATATCTATGTATCTCCTAATAAATGCTCTTTTTATGGAGCTGAAGTACTATGTCAGATTGCTCCCATTCTATTTGTATTTACTCATCTTGATTGATGCTTAAATCAAAAGTTTGGATGTGATGAGACATGTTTTATTTTGGTTATGTTAGCATCGTTTTATTCAACTAGAAAGTATGTTTAGGCATGGTCCATTGGAAGTTCGAGTTCTTTATAAATACATGAGGCCGAGCTCGAGTTTATGTAGAGGTCAATGCCGAGTTTGAGCCTACCTCAAACTTATGTAGGTTCTGGCTAGGGGTGGCGTGGTTCGGGTTTTTGAAAACCCAAAACTGACTTAACAAAACCAAAACCCGTACCCTCGAAAACATGAAGGGGTTTCAAAAACTGGCCCCGAACCCAACCCATTCCCTGATTCTGCAAACCCAAAATCGAAATAACCCAATCAAAACCCAGGGTTTTGCAAAAATCCGACCCGACCAGCCGAAACCCGATTTATTTAGGTAAAAATTTGCTTCCGTTATTACCCCTATGTAAAAGTTAAATAGCTTATAAGACTGAAGACTCTTTTATCTTTAAGAAATATTTAAAAGGTTGAAATAGGTATAACAATATATAAACCCGCGGCTCAGGTTCGAGTAAACCCATCCCGGACCTATGGGTTTGATTTGGGAATCCAAACCCGATTTTTCAGGTCGGGTTGGGTTAGGTTACCTGAAAAACCCAACTTGGTGCTCTCCCCATATTCTTACTCTGGTCAGCTTGTTTCCAGTTGGCTGAGCTTGTGGATTTGAGCCATGCAATTCCCCATTCTGCTTTGAGACCTGAAATTTCATCAGAGGGGTTTTAGCTTCAATGGGATAAAGCCTTTTTTCTTGGCCCATTCTATCACTAATTTGGTGTTCCCCTCTATATCTACTCGTCCTTCAAAGTGCAGGTGAAACAATCTGGTCCCTGTTAGCAAAGCTTTAGGTTCTGCCTTATTTGAATGTTAGCAAGTCTAGAGTAGGACAGAAAAACTTCTTTGGAGCTACTCTTAAAAGTTCTACAACCCTGTCCATGGCCAGGGTTGCTTATTGGGGGCCTATCAAAGTTTAGCTGTAGATAAGGGGGCTGCCGTTCTTCCATTACAACAGGCACTGGAGAGCTGAACATGATGACCTTATTCCCAGATTTTCTGTTTAAAGAGGTAGGAAGGGGAAGGGGGGATTCCATGGATGCTGTCAACCCATGAGAGTTTATTGTGTCACTTTTTCAGTCACGTCCCTAGTATAGAATATCCTTTTGAATTTTCGTCTGTTTCTTTCCAGCCATATATGCCATCGGACTCCTGTTAGCACTTTTTTCCATGGGATTTTCTCCAAATATGGAAGAAGAGTAGTGGTTCACTTTGTAGCTGATCAAAGGAGCTTGGTGTGCATTCGTTGAAGCTGAATTTCCTTAGTATCCCAATCCAAGCCTCTCTTGTGAATTTAAAGTGAAGAGTGTGAAGCGACCCTCATCCTTTCCACTTCATAGTTTGTGTAAAGTGTTTCCAATAAGCTATCTTGTTTTTGCTAATTCATATAGACGGTGGCATTGCAACTCATCACCTGATTACTCAACCATACTTCCATGCTATTGAGAAGCAATGTCTAAATCTATAAATCTTCAGCCTTCCACTTCCTGCTAGTACTTACCAGGGTTCATCAGTAAAATACTTTTACATTGCCAGGGGGTCTTTAAACAAATATTTTTATTGCATCTTTACATCCAAGCAACTTGGCTAGAGTAGTTATTTCTTACTGCTAGAATGGACAGGTATTTTAGTAATTGTAGACAGGAGCATTTTAATAATTGGCTGGAGGTATTTTTATAATTCAGTGAGTTCGAGTGATTAAGGTATATGGGAGTTGTGATGTACTTGTTTGTTTTTAGTTTCCAGTTTAGCTGCCTGCTTTAGAATAAGTTGCACGATTCATTGTAACTTCTCAGTTCTTTTCCTAGTGAAGGAAGTGGAAGGCCTAGGGCGCTGAATGGACTCCAAACCTCTCTTGTTTGCCTTCACGTCCTCCCTCCCTCCCTCTCTCAAACTCTGCCTTGGATTTTTTCCACCTCATGGAATTCGAAATGTACTTCTACCAATTACATCATTCTTTGCTGTGGTTTGTATCCTTCTCTTACAAGACCTTTGCAGATTCTGATTGGGATTTTTCTTTGCAGAAAATCAGATTACTTGTTAGGAAACTAAATTCCAATAACTTTAAAGATATGTAATTTGTATTATATAAAGTGAGGGATTAAGGGTTGAACTATGAGGACTGATGTTGGGACATGAATAAACTACTAAAAGGAGACTTAATTTCTTCTTATTTTTCTTCTTGCCTTCTTTCTTTCCCACTCTTAATTTTCCATTTCAGAACTTTCTTTAGTTTGATACCACGATAAAAAATTTCTGATAAGATAAAAGTGAGGGAGATGATGGGTTTGAATGAGGTTTAGTTAGTCAGCTGTTTAGTAGTTCATACAAAAGTTGGATTTCTAGATGATATGCTTTTATTACTCTTATAATCTGATTCTTTTTGTTAAAAATGCAGCTTCAAGACGAAGCCATAGTCTCTGATGCTGAGAGATTGCATGTAACACAAGCCAATGTGAAAATGGTACATTTCCTCTTGCCAGTCTCACGTGTACCTATCACTTTGATTAAAGTGGTTCATAAAATGAACTCTCCATTAATTAAATAAACACTCCCTCCCTCCCACCCTCTGTATGCGATAATTTTTATTTCTGTTTACCTATTAAATTCTGTTGCTTACAGCTTCAGCGACATTTCCAAGCTGATACTATTCCACGGATTCAAAGAATGAGGCAGAAAGAGCAAGGCCTGCAAAGGCGCTTGTTGCGGGTAGGCAAATCCCATTTTACTCTTATGAAGTTACATGCATTTCCTTAAAGAGTATTTCTTCAGATAAAAGGTGAAGGTAAAAGGAATTGTATTTTGAGTGCTGAGATCTTTTTATTCTTCCACCGGAAAGGGGATGAGAATTGTAGAGGCCTTGGAAGGGAAGGGTTATCGAGTGCCTTTGGTTAAAGCTGAAGTTGAGTTGGCTGAAAGACTTGCAACATTAGCAAGACAGGTAAATTCCTCTTAGCTGACTTTCTGCGGGTCGTCTGCTCCCTTTTGATCCATCCATCCTTTTTTGTCTATTTATAATTCTGGCTAACTAGTGAGTGTTTCAGCTGAAGGGATCAGGCGCTGAGTTAACTAGAAGGGTACAAAATCTGTTATCTGTTTCACGGATACATGCTAACATTGGTGGGGATGGAAGTTCAGTGCATCTTCCTGGATCAGCCAAAATTCATGAGCAGAGTCTTGCAGATATGCAGGAGGTGAGGTTCTTAAACATATGATAGTCATTTCATCAATTAACTACGTTTTGTCACAAAACATGTGATGGGATCTTTACGGTCAAAGTCTACATGCATGAAAAACGTCATCAATTAGTTTTATATTATTTTTTTCGAAAACAGAACCTAAATGTCTTAATCTGCTTGTGGGTATAATTTCCTCCCTTAGGTTGTTGTAGTTCCTTGTGGGTATAACTCTCTTGATTTCTCTAATCGGCAGTTGCTTATAAAGGCTATTTTTTTTGTTCTGCTTCAGGTCTTACAACAGCAAACTGAGGCAATAGCAAGACTGGGTAATGTTTTGAAAAGAGATATAAGAGATACTGAAATAATAATGTCTGAAGATACAGAAATGGAAAATGGGATTGGAGCTTGACAATTTCTGGATGTTGTAACCTGATTTGTAGTTGGAAACATGCAAAAAGTCTGATAACATTTTCTACTTCACATCTCACTAGAGCTTTACGATTCTTAGTTTTACGGTCGTGGTGGTCGTTACGTCTAACATTTTCTTTTATATACTTTAGGGAAAGAGGCAACCTTTGTCCTATTGCCCCCCCCCCAACCCCCATCAGCAAATGCTTTTCCAATTCCTTCATGAACTTAGCAGGGGTAGTGATATTGGAAATCTGATACGTATTAGAACCCCTAAGGTCTTATATTTATTGGCCGATATGGATGATGCATTAGAAGAAACATGTGTAACCTAAATGAAAAGGTCACAGATTGATATGGATGAAATAAATGAAACTATATAGACGATATGAGTGAAATAAATGAAAATATAATGTTTATAACTTAATTTATTCCATTCCCTCTGGATTCATATGAAACATTGTAAAATATACTTAATTTATTCCTTTTTACACTATCACTTGTTTAAAGTATTGCAATTCATAAAAAAATTAAATTTGTTTTATGATTTATTAGGATTTTAGATATAAATATAATTTCTGTTATAACTATTTCAATCCTGTATGAAAATATTACAAATTATAATATCATAAACTCTCTCTCTCTCTACATCTATGAGCAGGGTATCCTCGGGATCCACGTGGGCCCAAGGCTAAACACACCCGCCCCCGTTTAGTAGTCTTTAAGTTCCGCTAAACCACACGTGTGTCACATCATAAGAGCCAGAGAAACTCCAGTAACTTATCCACGTAATTATTTTAACAATAAAAAAATCTCGAATTAATTCTTTAACATCTGATAAGAGAGTTCTGTAAAACAACAGGAGTGAGTGGCTTGGCGAATAAGTAAGCGAAAAATACTAAATTAATTAAAGTTGTGCTGGCCCAAACGGTTAAAGAATATTTAACGAAGATCTCGGGGCGGAATCCATCCTAGTGTCCCTAAGGCAAAACACGTGCACCCAATCGAAATCCAAATCCATATACCTAGGTACGTAGTAGGGGACTCCTAGGTTTTCTCGTTGGAATAGTGACTGCCATGCAACAAGTCTAAGACCACACGACATCTCTCTCTCTCACTCTCAGACTAGTCGAGTCTCTCTCATGTTAGGGTGCTTCTCCTTAGCTACGAATCTTTAACGGCTACGTCAGACCTTCCGTCCCACAATGGAAACTGGAGGTAAAAAGCGCATATGAAACGGATAGCGAAGCAAGGAAAGTGAAGTAGAGGTGTAGAACCCTCTTTCGCTATAAAAACCTGCCGGGTCAAAGTTTCTGTCCCCGATCAATACGCTCGCGCTCTTCACTCTTCAATCAACGTCCGATGCAATCTCTCCCTTCTCGTCTGTAAATACTTTGTCAATCATCATGGGTACTGATCATCAGCCGGATTTTAGCGCGTTCGTGATGAAAGCGAGAAAGAGACGAAGAAGAACAAAAAAAAGCGGCCCTTCAGTTCTCTTCCGTGTATTCCTCATCTGCCTCTACTTCTGGGCCGTCCAATCGTATTTATCCTCCGACGAAGTGGGTTATCGGCAAACGCAGTAGCAAGACCGTTCGGCCGTCTTCTTCTTATTCAGTTGCTTCCACGTCCTGTGACCAACCTTACAAGAAGAAGAAGAGGATTTGGCCGTGGTTTCCGAGTAGTGGGAGTAGTGCTACTGATGACGAAGAGATCGCTGCAGGGCTGGAACAGAGTACTGCTACAGCAGGGACAACGTCGTGGCGGGAGGCTTTGGTCCGCATGGGTGGTACGACGCCCCCCTCCATTTCGGAGCCAAGTCGATCACGGCTACCGACCTCAGTCGCTCCGCGAACCGCTTTCTTGTGACCAGAGACATGCAGAGCCTGCTCGGGAAGGCTCTGTCAGTGGAAGAAAAGGGGAAGGTGTGGTCCAACGAGGGCCTCCTGGTCACGGTCTTGGATGGGGCAGGACAGAGCTATGAGATGACGCTCAAGGTATGGTCCAGCCATAATTGGATCGTGCTCAACGGAAGGAACTACATGAAGTTCATCAAAGCCAGCCGACTGCATCAATGCGACCGCCTTCATCTGTGGGTCTTCTGGCGAGGCAACCGACCTCAATGCTCTCTCTGTCTTGCCCTAGTTTGTTCCTGATATTTGACTCATTGGTATATGTATATATTGATCAAGGACAGATCAAAATTTTGTAGAAAGCACAATTCCACAGATATCTATTCAGTACAAATATGTAATCCTAGCTGGGAAATCCTCGATTATGTATTCACCACAATTCAACACACATACAAATATTCTTTATATTCTGTTTTTTTTCTCCATAATTAAGGATTTCACAAGTTATTCACAATTTGATGATGTTGTTGGGAAGTTATTCACAAGTATTCACAATCGGCAATGGGTTGTAGAGAATGAATACAATGAAACTGAGGGGGAGGGAAGGGAGACCTGAGAAAAGGCTGGACTGGTTTTAGGGTTAGTGTACTAGTAAAACTGGCCTTCATGAGTGCTAATGCTGAGAGCCAAGGAAAGATACATGTACAGAGAAGGCTTCCACACCTGTGGGCATTTGATAGTCTTGCAAATACCATTCACGGCAATTCACACTTTGTCAATTGCCTGGAAATGAGTGATAAAGCTCTAGTTATTAGTTAGTCACCAGCTTCTTCCTCGGACGCCATATTTCAGACTGTGACTCACTACTGTATGGTCAGCATGAAAGGGATTTTGAATACAGAAAACTTGGTCATATAGTAACATCGCAGATGGGATATTACTAGATAATGAATTAGCCTCATCTATAAAGACCAATTGACAGCCTCTGGGAAGTTGTCATTCTTCTGCAGTGCCCCAATAACATTGCAATAGGTCACTCTATGTGGGGCTTAATCCCCTTTCTCTCATTTCTTTCAACACATTAACAACTTCCTCCACCATCCCGGCAATGCTGTAGGCTTTTATTAGACAATTATAGCTACATAAGTCAGGTTCTTGCTCATTTCAATTCAGACAGAACGTTTGCTATTTCTTCAATCCAACCCTTCTTCCCATATATGTTTATTATGATGTTCTATGTATATTAATCCAATACGTACACAACTTGAGTCTTTCAAGCTTCGGAGTACTTTGTTGAATTTTTCAATGCTGTCATGCTTTCCATAAGCATCGAACATGGAGTTGTAGGTTTCGAGTGGGACAGGAATTCCAACAAATACCATCCGCCAGAAAGTAGATCTCATGTTCATAAGATCTCCATTCCTCCCATATGCGGCTATCATAGTAGCATAAGTAATTGCATCAGTCAATCTCTACTTTCGAGTCATCCAGAATACTTTCCTGACTTTCTTAAATATTCCAGACTTGCCATAAGTGTCAAGCATTATATTAATTGTGTTGGTGTTCGCTGAAAATCCATTTGCATACCTTTCAGCAAACAGATGAAACAAAGTTCATCCACCAGCAAAGCTCCAGCATAACAATTGATCACACAGTTGTAGATTGCCTCATCCTATGTATCCCACTTTTCAAAACCTTACAGTAAACATCTATGAACTTCTCAGGCATGTTACACCGTTGATATATTCAAAGCATGTCACTGAAGAGGAATACATCGAAGACTGTCCTGCTTCCCCATCATGTCTAGAACTACACAAGCATCTGCCAAGGAACCGCCTTTAACATAAATCCTTACAACGGCACCAAAAGTAATCATATCCAAAGCAACATTTGATTCTTTTAACTTAATATAGAGAGAGCCTCCCCCTCACTAAAATGGCCTACAATCGTATAAATGTCAATCATGGAGCATATGATATGCAAGTTTAGGTTTGGGATACTATTAGACTTTGTGCAAAATATTTAAATGCTTTCTCATAATGACCTGCCTCTTTAGAGCAGCAGATTAATAAATGATAAAGGTGTTTCTCAAAACTATTTTCCTTCCATTGCTTATCATGTAAAACCTGCAAATCTTCATCCAACAAGTCATTTTGCACAAAGGTCATGGCTAAAATTGAGCAAGAAGTCTGATCGACTATTATTATAAAAGGAGGATTTTAAAATGAAAGGAACTCTATCGAGTCTCCTTGCTCTCACAAATGCTTGTAAGAGACTACCTAGAACTGAAGAATACTGACAGAATACTGGTTCTCATATCTTTCGTAGTCGCAAGCACACCCTCCTCATCCATGTGTCTAGCCTGCCTCTTCAGCTTATGCAAGATGACCACCCTTCTACTAAAGGTTCATTAGCATACCAAAGGTGGCCAAGTTACGGTGGACGTCCTCCTCTCCAACACTAGATGCAACCACCTTGTTTCCCACTATTTGAGTCCCCTCATGTAGCATCCACATATAAGTGTGTTAAACACTTGAAAATTCAGGTTGCAACCTGAATCAGCCGTCATCTCTTGAAGCAAACTTTCAGCTCTCTGCCAATCTTCCTTTCTACCTAGAATGCCAAGGGCCAAATTATAGGCAGTAGAGTTCTCCTTCAATTATACATTAATTTCCGTCCTCCAGAAAAAACTAAGTGCCTTCTCATGACTGCTCTTTTCAAACGATTTGAGAAGAGAGTTGCTCTTTTCAGCGCTGGACTCAGGTCCAATATCTGAGCTAGAGATCATTTTCCGATTCAACACTAATATGGAGAAGCGAGTCATTTCTTTTTGAAACAATTCGTTTTCCAATTTTTTTTAAAATCTGTCATTAACTTGTCAAATTTCCTTGTTTTGTACAATTCGGAGGTTGAAGTAATGGAGATCATGCTACCTCCAGGACACCAGCATTAAACTACGATTTAAAATCTGGCATCAATCTGGTGATTGCTTCATGATTCTACAAGCACATTTTGATTAGAACTAAACTACGATTATAAAACTATAAGATTCATCCATCATACCATGCAAATTGAAAACAATAAATTGATGATAATCGAAGGAAGCCTAGCTGCAAGTATTTTATGGTCGTCACAAGCACTGAATCAATTTAACCAGTTTCGCATTCCGAATATCCAAAAGATAATCTGAATAACCAAAAGATAATCTGAATAAACGTACATTTCGTCCCGCAGAATGATCAAACCATCCCTATGGTTGAGAATATGAGCAATTTTCCAAAATATATCAACTGCAAAATGCGGTTCAGGAATTACCGTCCAGCCAAAAGATGCAACAGTAGAGAATTGCCTATCTATCAGCACATAAATTGAACTCAAGTCAAATCACGGACGACTAGTACTGTTACCAAGCAAAGTTCGTGGCGAGAAAACCTTTCCCGCGGACCTCCATCAGAAGAACAATGGCGCGGAAGCGAGACTGTGAACTCCGCCGGAAGTACGAAACCTTCGGTTTTGTTCGTTTAAATTCAAACGACGGCGAGGCTGAAAGCGGGTCGCGTCTTATTATCTCGCCTCTCTTTTACCCGCCTTTGGACACAGTTCACTTCCATCCATTTCTGCCGCGAAAGGTTTGAGAGTAGAAAGTATAATGAATACCTCTGGAAACCGGGGCAAAACAGTAAAAAATATAAAGAAATTTAAGGAATTATTAATTACTCTTAAGTCTTACCTTTTTATTTTGTATTATGTTTATATTTCCTACAAGTTTTCCTGTTTTCGAGCTATCATGACTTTCGCTGTAGAAATATTTTTCTTCATTAAGTTTTTTTTCGACTTTTAAAACGAGGCCTGGTTTATCACCAATGTAACACTAATGAATCAGTGGGAGCAGCCGAGCCAGAAATTTACATAAGGGGCGCAAACCAAGAAAAAATTTTAAAATAAAAAAAATATTATTTATATTTTAATGATAAAATTTTATTGATAAGTATTTTTTTATTATGAGATTTTTAAATTTTTAAAATTTTATTTTGAAATTATAAAAAGAATTATATCTTCAAAAATCATATTGAAATGAAATAAAGTATATTACTATTTCATAAAGAAGTTTCAAGTTTTTTATGATTTAATGCCTAAGTACCAAATCGGCAAAATCAATATACAAAATTAAAAATATGATCATTTAATTAAAATAAAATTATTTATTTTAAAATATATAATAGTAATAAATCATAATGCTTGATCAGCTAATAACCCAGCAAACGTAGTTGTTCCATTAAATACGTAGACATTTATGAAGTCAGAACTCAGAATGCTAGATCAGCTAACCCTGGTTCATGAAAATGCAATATTTGGCCATTCGCTATACTTGCACTGCTTTCCCACTTTAGTCCGTGTCACATGGATATTGGAATAACTGGAAACGACCAACCGAGGGAACTACGGTTAGCAAGACCAAATATTAAGACTAGTTCAGCGATTTTAATAATTGATTAGCTGTATCGTGTGCGATGAAAGTGGAAAAGCTGCCTTACTATCACCAAAACGATCTATTTAAGCCAGCAGAATGTCCGTTTTGACGAACTCAAAACTCCATAATCCAGATTTAAGGTTAAAACTTAGTTTTGAGCGTTATATGTACTGAATGTTATTTAAAACGTAGTTTTGAGCGTTTATTTCTACTGAATGTTATCAGCTTAAAACTTGCTCCGTGACCCAGACCAGGCTCCACGTACACAACAATCTTTGGGGGATGCCCAAGAATTTCCCACTTCTCAACACATGGCAACCGTCCGACTACATTCTACACCTCACATGGACGGCTCCCTTCATGCCACACCAATAACTGACAAAGAAAGCAAAGGTCGTTTTCTGCCACCAAACCGAACGGAACAAACCAGGCTCCGTGGGTTCACCATCGGTCATTTTCCGTCCCCCTTGTGGTCGATTAAAACCAAACCTTACAAAAAATAACCTCTTAGAAATACAAAAGCAAAAATAGATCAACTCCCTGCTGTACAAAAGTCATATAGGCTGTTCTATCTCCGGTTGGAAATTTGTTCCCGTCAGACTTTCGTTTTCCAGTTCCTTTCTCTTTCTTCTTTTTCGGGTAACCAATTTCCTTTGCAAAAATGTTACAGCTTGCAATTTAAATGTGCTTCTGCTTATTTTTTACTGACTGGTAATATTTTTTAATGACAATTATGCTAATTTTAAATCTTTTTTCTTTAAGCCCGTTAGTAATCGTCGACAGAATAGCAGTCGGACCCGCCTAGAAGACTCCACCTGCTTGCTTTTTGTCTTGTGGAAATCCCCCTGATCCTTGATGCGCGACTCCCTCCTCGCCTTTTCGCCATTTGTTAAGAACGTGGATTATTATCGTTAAAATTAATAACTTTGGATGATATGCAGCCATCGGCTGGAAGGCTGCACCAGGGCAGGGGTTACCCCCCTTGGTGCAACCCGCCGCCCGCGGACCAACTCAGCATTGATCCCTTCTCCGGTGGACCTGTTCAATCCAATTTGGTCACCGGAGCCACCTCATGATCCCTCTTAGGCCACACTATCCATTGGGACCCTTTGGATACCCAGCCTACCGAGGGGTTCAGTTTCTCGAGTCCATGAATTCATTCCCAAGGGACTGTGTACTTGTCGCGTTGTTAAATCTTAACGGCAAAGTCCCTCTCATTTGCCCGTCTGTATAGCAGAGCTGAAGCTTCCACCCTGTTATAGAAAGATGAATGTGAATCATTCTGGATAATGACAACTAAACTGCTAATCTTAAAACAAGATCATGTTCCTCACCAGCCCGGATGAACGACAAATCTGCCTGTGGACAGTGCCCAATTCACCTGGAAAAGAAGGATGTGAGACTTATAAACAAAATGATTTTTTTTTTTTTGAGGAAATTATAAACAAATGATACACATAGGCCAAATAAGTACCTTGTCAGTTCCAAGGGAATTGGCAACTACATGAGTGACCTGATCGTCAATCTGAGTGGTGCAAACAGCGCCAAACTGCTCTGCGGTTTTCCATAAAGGATGCATGTGAGGATTAGCTTCCCCAACAGGAAAGATCCGGCTAAAAACTATCCGGCAACCAGATAGTATTTTCTGTTGTTCAGCTGCCAGAATGCTTCTAACATCCACATCATTTAAACAGGGTTGTGAAAAGAAGTTCTGATGAAGTCTCTCAATAACCTATGCACCGGAGCAAAAGCTTAGAATTAGAAGCCAATACTACTTCTCAATCAAATTAATAATTCATTGATAATTTAAAAAAAATACGGTAAAGAAAGAACCTACAGCCAAGGATGAAGCTAAGGTCCCATCCTCTGGTCTCTCGTCATGATCAATTTCCAGAAGTGACGGGCCCGGAAGTCCAAATTGACGTCTACTACAAGGAAAATAGGTGTATCTGATGCAAGAACAAAATTTAGTCGACGGAACCAAAATCATCGAAAGACAAGAAAAAAAAAAAAAAAAAAAAAAAGTGCTAGAAATAAGTACCTCTCGACCAATATCAAGTTATGCCTGTTGTGCGGCCAAACCCTAACAGAATCATCTATTATAACAACTGCTGATTCCATACCCAAAACACCATCTAAATCCTTGCTCTTAGGAACCCTGTCATCGGCATCAATGGCATCACCATCATCTCCCCTTGAAATAACACGCCCTGCAAAGAGAGCTCCAGAAGGATCTAGGACTTTGGCCATCTCTGTAGCATACAACTTGTTCCCCATAGTGTAAAGATGCAGCTCATATAGCTTACTAGCCTGTAACAACCCACAGGGCCACAAAAATCAAACTAAAAAAGGAAAAAAAGAAAGAAGACGAAATAATATTTGTACTATCAACTGCTCTGCAGCTGCAAATAAAGAGAAAACATAAAACCACCTTCTCTAGGAAGTTCCAGATCCCTGGCCTCAGTTTCGTCCACATTCCCATATGAGGAAAACGAAAAAGATGCCTTTGTGGCTTCTCTCTATCCTGCTCTTCCTTTTTCCGCAAGATCTCATCATGCACTGGATCCACTTCTATAAACTGATCAACCGGAGGAAGGAAATGAGAATTTGCAAAGTGGAGGCTCACAATTAGTTTAGCAGTCTAATTCAAATTTTACCTTAGCAGAATTTAGCAGAGTATGATCCAGATCCAAGACAAGGCAGAGCTTTCCTGCAGCAAACATTTTGTTCTGCTCCTTTATCCTTCTTGCCCTCTCTTTTTGGATGGCAGCTCTCTGCTTGTCATCATACCCTTCCAGCAGGAGATCTAAATCCCCCCAAGGGTTCTGTGGCTGTTCCATCTTTACCCCACGGGAGAGATCACTTGTATTCCCTTGATCTTGTGAAACCCCACCAGATTGAGCATCTATCTTGTCTGCAGTACTCACAACCGGTTGATGACTATTTTCAGGACCAGATAGGGGAATACTATTTAATTGGGAACTTGAGACAAGTTCAGCAATATTCTTGAGCTTTGAGGTGAACTGTGGAGCAATGTCCGGCATCTGATTCGATTGTGCAGGCAAACAAGTTGATGCCTGGTCAGTCTGCTCTCTGACTGTTGTAATGTCCTTGATGACTGGCAAAGGGTCATCTGGTTTAACCTGATCAGTACCAGGTTTCTGAGATTTTTGAACCATACTGTTCTGTAGGATGCGACGAGGGTCACGTGGTTTCATGCGAACTTTTCCCAATTCACTCTGCAAGGTCTGCAAAAAATAGAAAAACATTAAAAGCCAGTTGACAGACAGAGCAGATTGTATGAGATTCATTACATCGTAGAATGGCAGAATTCTCATGGGCAAAACTACCATAAACCTAAATACATGTATTGAACAGTTCCTTAAATAGCATGGGTATATACAAGAATGAACTTGCATGAAAAACCTCTATAACACTTTTTCTGGTTCAGACTCTTAAATAACTTGGAGGGAAAGAAAAGGCCGAGGACAAAACCAATGCAAAAAAGTTTTACAAATCCTAACATAATAATAATAATAATAATAATAAGACAATCAAATGTAAGCTCACCATGGAAGAAGCTTGAGATGGATTCAGAGGCTTCGCAGGCATTTGAATGAGTTCTGAGGCGCCAGCAGAGGATACATTTCCTGAGGATGAGGGTACAGGTAAGGCCGTAATTGGAGCACAAACAGCATCACTGGACTTGGACTGAATTCCAGTAGCTAGCTTCTGTTGTTCTATTTGAATTAGTTTCAAAAGCATTGTTGGGTTAACAGCTGTCAACTCTTTTAGCAGCGAAGGGAGTGAAACCACAGAAAGTGGCAATTGTTGAGATGAACCATTGGTGTCTGCCACTTTTGTAGTAGTTTCACAATTTTCTGCTTTCCTGACATCAGGATCCATGTTATGCACAGATTGATCCCTATTGCAAGGTTGAGCACCTACCGAACTGGAATCCTCCAGCCAACCTCCCAGTCCAGCAAGTACCCTTGGGTCCCTAGATGCACTAGGATCGGTCAAACCAGTTCTTTGCTTTTTCACAGCACGACCATCAAGAAGAGAATCTTCCACAATGTGCTTCTTCAGACCTGAAGTTCCTCCAGTTACTTCTTTTGTAGATGAGTTACTTTCAACAGTACGTGACCGATTATTGGGATCAACCGCAGTTGTAGCAGAACCAGAGAGTGCATTCCTGAGCCTAGGATCTCGGCTTTTAAATGAAGATTTCCAATTTGGGTTAGTGCCAGAATCCAAGACTCCAGTATTTTTGGCAGGTTCCTGTCCCTTGCTACTAGGAATACTTGGAACACTCATAAGTGTCCCAGTATATACAGCTGTTGCTTGAAGGGGAATAGTAGTATTTACTGTTTTTACACAATCAACTGCGGCACTTGAAACTTCCTCATGAGAATCCTCATCCACATTGTCACTTTCTTCTGACGGGGTTGGGCTTGGGAGCTTGTCACTCATAAAAAAGGAACTTCGACCAAATTTCTGCTGATAACTTGAAACAGCTTTCAGAGCATCTGTTACATAAGGGTGCAGACCCGCACCCCTTGCTACCTCCTCTTGCTGCTTACCGCCCATCAAAGGAGAGTTAAACAATCCATCAGCCCCACTTTGCGGCTTTTCCGCAGGCACGGATAATGGCCCCTCACGTGTAGGCGAAGGAAGACTACTAATGTCATAATCGACATGAACATTTAGCAATGGACCAAAGTCAGGTTTAGTTTTTGAGGGTAGCTCAAGTTTCAACATTTCAAAACCATTTCTGCCAGTTTTCTCAATACCAGAGGTAGCAACCACCTTACCTAGCATGCAGCTATCAGACTCAATCATGTTGTCCATTGACGAAGTGCCTCCCAAATTGATTGTTCCCGGTTTTTCAGATAAAATATTACTACTATTAGAGCCAGTACCTCTGGGCTTCTCTGGAGAAACATGAGCAGGAAATGTACTTTCAGCTACAACACCACTATCAATCTGATTAAATGTGGCATTTGAATTTGTCATTTCTTTCTCTTTCTCCATTAATCTACTATTTGAAATTGTTGACTCCGAATTTGACAGTATCATGGCTTCTATCTGCCATACATCAACATCAGAGACTCAACCCATGTTCAAAAGGCAGATAGAAACTGGATAATAAACAAATCAAACACAAGGCAGAAAAAATCCAACCTCTTTAATCTGGTTCAATGAGAATAGCGAGGGATTCTGGTCCTTTGCGTTAGAGAGAAATCTGCAAAACAGAGAACGAAAGAGAAGAGCTCAACGACCATTCAAAAATTCAAGAAAAAAAATTTACATGTGTAGTTCATGAAAGAAACAAATGAAAAGTACATAGGTAGAGGAAGGGAAAACCTTAAAAATGAGTCTCTGTATACTTCTTGTTGCTTCAAGTTGCTACCACGAAATACCTACATTACGTGCCCCCTCTAAGCGTTTGTCTCAGAAACTTCAAAGGATAATAATAATGATGACAAAATAATTTGAGGTGTGCAGGGCAGAGGTAAAACTATATTAAACACATGAAGTTAAGGGATTCGAGGATCCTACGGAATGAAGAGTTTTGATTCCCCCAAATGTCTTGTCAACAAGATCAGCCACTCTAGGAGCATAAGTCTCTGAGATCAATGGCTTCAATATGTCCATAGCATTGCGAATTTGAGAACAGACGCCATGAAATGATCTACATTAGTTAAACCAGTCAATAAATCCAGAGTCCAGATCATCTATTAATAACTGAAATTTAACAATTAGTTTATCAAGTTAATAGAAGCAGAGCATAATTTGGACCATTTCCAATGACGAACTTACATCTCGGCGTCCCTCACAGTGACTGTCTTCAAAATTCCTTTGACTGAGTTAACCTGACGTTCAAATTCCCTCACCTTGCATTCCTTCTCCAAGTTGTTGTAACTCAGTTTATTAGAATTAGAGATTTTTTCTTCAGTGTTCTCAGATTTGTCGACTACTTCTGCATCCAATAACATCGAGTCCTCTTCCGTTTCTAACAACTCTCCTTCCTCCAACTCGCCTTCTTCCTTCTCAACGTCATCACCACTATCATCACTGATACTCACAACGCAATCCACACTAGTCTCATTTTTCTTATCCGCCAAGCCTATCCGGTTGTCAGTTACCGCCCGATCGGACGTTCTGACAGTACCTTCAGCTCTAACATTCTCTTTAACAAAGATTTCAGCCAATGGCTTATTCTTGACAGCCTGCATCCACGCCAAACTAGCCAGATTGCCAGAATAATTCCCCGAAAGCCTCATCCAATCCATTGGCTCCGATTTCGACTTCGAGGCCCCGGCATCGTGAACAAAATCCTGCTCCGAAATCTCCTCCACTGACTCTGAATCCGAGATCTCCCCTTCTTCCATGTCGTCAATCAGTAGAGGTTCCTCTCTCGCCATCTGATTTAGGGTTTTCTCCTCGTTAGGGTTCAAGAAAAGGCGATTCGTTCCAGCGACGATCATAAGGTAGCAACCGCGGCCTAAGATCAGCTACAGATCAACAAAATTTCACCGCAGATGCCTCCTCCAGATCAAATACCCTAGCATTCAAATAGTAATCCCTATATCCTCCTCTAAGAACCCGAAACTCTCCGTCGCAATCCCTAACTCCACTGAAAAGCTTCCGCTCTCAACAGAAAGCGGATCACTACCACAGGAACCTTTAATACGCAAAAACAATCAAAGGAAACTTCCGTTAAAAGTAGGTTAATGTATGTCTTTCTGTGTCCTTTCTGCTTCGCAGAAAGAACCGATCTCCAAGATCTAGCTCGTTTCGAAGGCCCAGGCCCGGCCAAAAGTATCAGTCCAGGAATTCGGATCGTTTCCGCAGCGCGTTTTATCTGGCGCGCAGGCGGCGGTGGAGATCTCGCGGCGACGACGACGATCGGGCTGCTACGGGAGCAAGAAAGAGAGCACAGAAGAAAACGTAACCTGAGGCGTGGAACAGAACGAACGGGATATAAATAGCGGAGACGATCATTCGTTTAGTGGGATCAGATCTCGGCCGTACGCGTCAGTCGCGGAAAGGGGGGTTGAAAAACGATCACGGGAAGACGTAGCGTCATTAGGAGTCCCAGGCCTCGGCGCCGAAATTCAATTTGAGTCGGACTTTCAACCTTTGCGGAAGGTCCGAGTTCGGGTGAGGGATCCGGATTCCGAGAGAATAAAGCGTTAAATTTCTGCTATAAAATACTTTAAAAATTAAGAACTTATTATTTTTTAAAGAGGACACTTAGGAGGCAGAGGATACAAGCTATTCCCCAAAAAACTTTAAGAGGACTATGAGAAAATAGCGAAATTTAAATTAAACAAAAAAATCCATTTTTCTAATTTAAAGAGTCACTTTTTTTATGTTCATGTACTTTTTAAAAATGGACCGGTGATTAACCCGGTTAGACTAGGTTGGACAAAAACCATTCAATCAATGAATATTATTCCCTATAATTTGTATATATTTAATATTTCTATGGTACTAAGACAAACAAAAAAAGTGATTTAATGTACTTATTATAATGAATTGGACCAAATCAAGCACCTTATCTTCTGGTTCAACCAGGCGGGACCGCCGGTCCGGTCCAGTTTTTTTTTAAAAATGTTTCCATAAATACCATAATTAAGTTTAAAAATGTTTGTACTTAATTTTATTTTATTTTGTGAAATTACAAAGAACAACCAAAATAACAACATATATTGATAAGAAAAACAAATAAAACGTCCTCATATTTGTTCAAAATTGAGATTTTTTCCTTGAGGCAGTTTCCTAGTAAGTTGATCATTATGCAACATTAGTTATGCAAAAAGTATATAACATCAATTCAATAAGTGGTGATTTTAGTTTCAAGAAAACTCTACTCTTTCAAAAAAATCAGGGGATACACTTGCCTTTATTGTCGATTACCATGAATTCATTTTTAACATAGATTTCCCTGCACAGTGACACCCCCGTTAGTAAACAGCTAGAGACAACATCCCTCAGTATTAGTGTAAATGTTTAAACTGCAAAAGAGCATTAATGGGCTTGTTCACTAAGTGATTTTAAGTCATACAAGAAGGGGCAAGAGACGGTGAAGAGGGCAATAAGGACATGTAAGGACAAGAATGGGATTGTTACCCGTTAGTAAACAGCTAGAGACAACAATCCTATTTTACAGTGTCAATTCAAACACACCCAATGTCCTGCCCCCTGGCATCCACGCTTCCTAGAATCATTTTTTGTTCAGTATATAAATCCTGGACATGTAAGGAGGTGATACTGTAAGCAATCCTAATATCTGTCTACAGCAGGGGATGCTCCTAAGTTAGCTAGTTATTTTAAGATGGAGCCAAAGTTAGCAGCATCCATGTACCCAACCGAGACATAGTTGGACCAAGGTCATGAGATGGTGACCTAGATCCAAAACTCAGTAAAATAAAACAAAAAGTCAAATATTGACAGACTCAGTTCAAAATACATATTCAATGTTAGTAATATCAGTGACTTCAGGAATCAGAACATCCAACCAATCCAGACAGTCAGTGGACTACAGCTGAGTAAAACCAACAGAAAACGTAAATCTTCATACTGCCAGAAGCAGAACTCAGCCACATGAAGAAGGACAAAAGTACGCATTGCAAAGCAATATTAGCCTTGCTGGAAAAAGCGAAGATTATAGATCTTGTGCATCAGGAAGAAGATAGTCAGTACTAATTATCAAATGAAGATACTACTAAACATCATATTTAGCATCCCCTGACACGAGATCATTACTTCCCAACTCAAGAAGATAATGCAACAAGCTGTACTTGTTTGGATGAACAAGCTGGACAGTAACAGGAAGCGCATGTACCTTCATTTTGAAGAATAAGCGCACTTACATTAAGGCTGAATCCAAAAACTACAAGACATGCACACACCATCAGACTGTCAGGGAACTGTCTAGGCCAAACTTCAAGAGGAGAAATATATCCGAGCCATAGACTGCATCTCATAACAAATGTTCCACAAGCACCAAGAAGGCACTTTGTATTCATCCAACTAATCACATTAGCGGAATCACCCTCCACTTATGAAAAGTCAATCACTGCTGGCCACACAAAGGAGAAGATGATATCCACGAGGGCCTTTCTTGACCCCCTAACTCCCACTGGCCCCTGATTACACCCATGAAGAGCCATCAACATTGAGTTTGATACAGTACACCATTGGCAAGACACAGTTGACCACTGTGGCGTTCTATTTAAGACGAAGCCCTACTACACCTCAGTAGCACATAGAATTAATTATTTGACCATCAAACAGTGACCTCGCATAGCCAGCCATTGACACCCTTCTACCATTGAAGTATGACTTTCTAATGTGACGATCTCCTTCATCATGAATTTCATTCTACAATCTGGAAGTTCAATGAAAGCAAGGCCACTGATTCTTTTAATGGAAGAGAGGGACCTGAAAATAGACACCCTTCTACCATTGAAGTATGACTTTCTAATGTGACGATCTCCTTCATCATGAACTTCATTCTACAATCTGGAAGTTCAATGAAAGCAAGGCCACTGATTCTTTTAATGGAGGAGAGGGACCTGAAAATAGTACACCAGATATGAATGAGACAAAAGGGGAGGTCATAGTAGCAGGTCTACTGTCCACTGACAAGTAATATAGAGGTAGTGGTAGCAGGACTGCTATCCAAGAACAAGTAATTTGAGAGCATGAGAATCGTAATCAAGACAGAGAGAGAGAGACGTTGGGTGAAAGCAACATTATTGTATCTCCCTAGCAGCAGAGACATAACCAGATAGTAGAAATAACACCTAAGATTTGACAGAAAGAAAAGGGTGCTATATACCAGTTTCTGCTTTTCTCTTGCTTTTATTTTCTCCAGGAATATCTATCGATATAAATACAGGAGATCATAAGAATGAAGCAAGCATATCGAGAAAGGAGTTCAAAAGGAAGGAAACTGCCTTAGCTCCAACGAAAGAAAAGAACAAAGCAAAATATCACAACAAAATTTACAGTACGCACTGAACTGCAAACCATCCAGCTTCATATGCAAAACAATCAAAGACAAAGATCATTCGCACCAATTTATAATTTTATTTTCATAAAACTAAGTGCAACGCTATAACTAATCAAAATAAAAACATTACAAAGAGAAAAGAACAAAGCAAAATATTACAACAAAATTTACAGTAAGCACTGAACTGCAAACCATCCAGCTGCATATGAAGAACAATCGAAGACAAAGATCTTTCGCACCAATTTATAATTTCATTTCATAAAACTAAGTGAAAACTTAGCTCACAAGTCCTGTTCTCATAATGACTGCATAAGCAACTGAAAGTAATGCAGCTAATAGTATCTAGTGACATATTACCTTCCGAAATCTGGAAAACTGGGATATTGAATGACAAATGAGAAATAAACGGCACTTACCCGTATCCTGTTGATAGATATTAAACCCAGTAAAACTTGAGTTGCGAACATATCTGAAGAATATCTTTCTTTGCATTGTTGTTGCTAATAAAGATTCCTGACTGCAGCTTCATAAGGGTGATCCAAAGTTTTTCATAAAGTCCATATCCACACCATGAAGCTCTTCCTCTACACCAACACGAAATCAATCATTCTCATAAAAAAATATCATCCTGCAACCACAAGGTGATGAGTTGGTAAAAGAATACGTATTCACTCATACTACAAAAGATGAGCCAGATGGTAAAAGTCAAGATCTGGCTTAACTCGAAACTGTACCACTTAATCCTGCATGTTCATTGATTATTACATTTTGCATCAGCTCCGCTGCCTCCCTCACTTTCCTCCTACCCCAAAATCCACCAATGATGGCACTCCAAGTGGCTTCACCAGGCATATGCCCTGCAAGAACCATTGCAATAACCAAATCTGCAGATTTGTGTAAATCCCCTTTTCTGCAAAAAGACACCACTAAAGTATGAAAAGTCTCACGGTCAATTGAAACACATCTAGTTTGCATACTCCGATACACCTGAAATGCTCTGTCAAACATATTCTGCTTACAAAGACCCCTGACCACCATATTGTACACGTTACAGTGAATATTTTTTGTGAACCGGCTTGGAGAAATCCCACTAAGGATCATTTCATCGAGAAAATTTGCTGCTTCATGGAACTTATGAGATTCACAAAGGCCACTCACAAACTTGCTGCACAGCCCTGCATCTGGTCGATATCCTTGGAGTTTCATCCTGTCCAGCAGTTCTAAAGCTTCTTGCAGTTTACCTTCTTTACAGAGTCCATTTATTAAGGTGCTATAAGTGATCATGTTTGGTAAGAGACAATGACTGCCCATCTTTTCTAGTAGCTCCATCGCTTCAGAGGACCGACCTCCTTTGCAAAGACCATCCATCAATGAACTGTATGTGATCACATTTGGTTCAATATTACTACTGATCATTCTTTTTAACATCTCCATGGCTTCATCCAGGCAATTACATAAACACAAGCCATGGATCAACGAACTATAAGTAACAACTGTAGGAGCACAACCTTGTTCTTCCATCTTTACTAGCAGTTCTTTCGCTTTGGTAATCTCACCGAATCTAGACAGACCATTAATCAGAGTACCATATGTATAACAATCAGGAATATATCCCCTACCAGGCATTTGTTCAAACAATTTAAGTGCAGAATCAAGGGTATGACTGCTCTTGCAGAGTGCTTTGAGAAGAATGTTGAAAGAGCCAACACTAGGCGGAAGACCCACTTTTTTCATATGCTTGTAGAAATTAATGGCCATTTTCAAATTACCTTCACTTACCAGAATGTCCAATATTATGAGATAAGATGTTGGTGTTGGTTCACATTGGAACTCCTTCAACTTGTTAAAAACTCTCAGAGCATCCAGTGGCTTATGGGCCTGGCCATAGGCTTTACATATGGAAAGAAAGATGTCTTCAGTGATAGTGCATTCCTCTTCTTTCATCCTGTTCAGAAGCATTTCAGCAGACCTGAACTGATTCGCGGAGGCCAACCTGGAGATGATTAGGCGATATGTAGTATGATCGTGTTTGAACCCATTTGCATGCTCGGCTGTTGCAGCATCAAATACCATAAGGGCTCTCTTTACATCACGTTCTGCTCGTATAAGCTGCAGAACTTGGCATGGTGTGATCTTCTTTGACCATCTAATTGAAGCTTTCCCTGCCATTGATGCAGCTTCTCTTTTAACATCAGAACCTAAGAACTTCAAAAAAACAATAATTAGAATGACTAATACTATCAGGAAAAGAGTGTAACTTGCAAGGTGAGTCGGTTTCGCTTTCAGCACTGGAGTTTGATAACACTATTCAACTTGGAATGCACTTCAACCGAACATGGTCATACATTTAGTTTCGGGCATCATATGAACCAGAGATGTTAACAAATTGTCCATAGCCGGTATTACAGTTAAAACAAGTAAGAAGCGAGTGCGCAGAAAAATTTCGGAGGCAAACCAAAATCTTCACCTGAGTACAGGAAGTAGAATAATGAGGAAATACAAGTGATTTTTTAAACAATGGTGAAAAACACACAATATTGGACAATGAGCTAAACTGTGAGAACAAGTAAGAAGGTGATAGGTAAATCAGAACTTGAACCATTCTGCAATTTAATTGAATAGCTGAACAAATGAACCATCTACTTTAGGAATAGCATCATAGAGAGAAAGTCCAGTGTGTGCATAAAGAGACGTGTGACTCTCCAAATAAAAAAGCTTGTTGGTGACACAAGTCTAGTAAGACGATGTATAGACGTCCGATGGATGTTTAAGAAACTGAGGAATTATTTCATTGTCTCATATAAAGATGATATTTCTTGTTGGGTCACATGAACATAGTATTTTGTTGCCATTTCAAGAAAACAATAGTATTGTGTTGAGGTCATTTAGTAGGGGCAAAATATTGTGTTGAGCTCGTCTAGTAAGGTAAAGAAAAACTAATAGACTCAACCGTGAGCCTCATCCTAAAGCACTTATCTATCCTTTATACCACAGACCCTACTTATCCCAAACAACAGAAAGGTCTCCTAGCACTTGACAGTTTTCAGACCATTTTGATTTCTTATTTTTCATCTAATGTAAATAATCTCCGTATTGTTGTCACAAAATCTGTTTTTCACCTTTCACTTGGGTACAACAGTAATCACCAACGTGATGCAAGGCATTCAGAAGCTGCTAAAGTTATATGTAAGTTCCAGAATATCCTAGGTAGTGTAAAATGGGCATTCATGAATTGCAGAGAAAATAAAGAAGGCACCGTAAAGGGAATGGAAGAAAGAGAGGTGAAAAGTATGCAACAGAAAATCAAACCCACCTGCTTCTTCAATCGATAACCCCCACAGAGTCGACTTTTGATGTTAACTCATGCTACTGCATCCATGAATTCGATACTTTAGACAACTCTAACAGGTCAAAATGGAAACCGGATTAAACGAAAATACTGAACAAAAATAAGAAAAATAGAATCAGAATTACAAACCGGAAGAGAGAGAATATGAAAATTTGAAACAGAAAATGAAAAAGAAAAATGGAAAAGAAAAGAAAATACAGAACCGGAAGAGAGATAGATAATAGACGGCACAAGTTGAACTGGATCAAAAGGAAAATACAGAACAGGAAAAAGAAATAGGAACAGAAAACCGAAGGGGACGTTAGGAAAAATACAGTAGGGAAAAAAAAAAAAAAGAAGCTGGCTAGTCTCGTCGGGCATTGATTCATCTTGTGCCAGTAGTTCAGCGAAGGAAAATACATACCATGGTTTCCGAGCTACGTCAGAGAGAACGGCGAAAGCCAATGCAGACACGAAGACTAACAGCGAAGGCAAATACAGACACAGACACGACGACTGACAGCGAAAACAGACGCCAGCAATCTCGAGTCTGCAACCCTTGCAGCAAATTTTCACGAAGTAAATTCAGAAGCGTAGGTAAGACTTGAGAGAACACGGATCCGATATCTAGCACTAACACAGTGATAATCGTTCCTGTCAGACTCGGCCTAGAGCCCGAACACGGCACCAAAAATTCCCGAGTTCTATCAATCTAATTTGAATTTTCTACTAAAATAGGAAAAATAATTTCCACCGTGTTCCTTACATATAAAATTTAATTTTATTGTGAATAAAAGATGTTGTGATTAGAAATTGTCGTTGTAATTTGTAACCTATCCGGTTTCCGCATAAATGAGAAAACGTGAAGCTTTTTTATTGATATTTGATATTACACGAGTATTTGTTCTATATTAAACTAGAAATGTTTGCCTCTTTTTTCCATTGACACTAGATTAAGGTCTTCATTTCCCTCTTACTTACACAGTTTTTGTAGCTTCTAAGTTCTAATACACATTGTTCTTTCCCCCTGAATGATAACTTTGTCTTGTATTAGACTAATTACGTCCATACTCCTAGTGATGGTATGAAAGTATAGACTAAAATGTTAATAGTTAGTATATTCTATGTTAACCTAAAGACTCCTCCATGTCCATTTCTTTGATTGTTGTTAGAACAAACCTGGTTGCAGAGATGAACTGCTTGGAATTATTAGGAGAGAACAGCAACGCATCATAACATTCTATAGGGATTGCTACCTTTGCCTCATCTTATGCCTAAGCATGGTGATTTAGCAGGTGACAAGTTACTAGCTAGGAATTGCTTTCGTTCAGTGACAACAAAAAGATAATGTCCTCTGCAGTGGATTCCTGTTACAACACCTTACAAAGTACAGAGACCACAAAACCACATTCTTTTGATATTCCCAGCATTCATACTTTTCAATTCCTCCCACAGGACTCCTTTCCGAGTGGTTCTGGCTGAACACTGGAGACGTTTGTTGACAAAAGGAGTCCAAATGTAGGTAAGGCTTGAGCATAATTTCAGACTCGAGTTTGAACAGCTGACTGTGATCTGGTATCACACTTGCCACATTAGCAAAAATATAGACTGGAGTTTGAACAGTGAAACGCGATCACTTTATCACATTTGCCATCGCGATTACAGAATCACATTTGCCATCCTAAGCAACTGATATCAAGATCCCGCTTATGTTGGCTTCCCCTGCTTCTGCATCTCCTCATCTGCTTTCTTAAGAAACTGGTCCCACCCACTTCCAGCACTCATATCCAAGTAATCATACGGTACGGCAGTTTTCAACCCTGGGCGTACCCCACACCGGTTCTCTACAATCCGAATCTCTCTCCTTTTTGACGTGTAATTTTCTTCTAACTCCTCCCAGGTGAACATCAATGGAAGGGTAAAAGCACCATAAGGACCAAAATCCATAATCTTCACCCTTTCATCTTTCATAAGATACACATCAAATACATAGTTCTCTGATTTGAACTTGGGTTTAACATTCTCTCTGAAAAACAATTCAATGCCAGTATCGATTTCAGATTTTTTCTCTAACAGTATTGGATAAAATCCAGTGACTTCACGCTGAGAGATGCCAACCAGGGTTTGATCGCGAATGAAGCACCGAAATTCCATTTCTGGACGAAGGGAAGGGTACCATTTCCGTAGCGCAAGAAAGAACCTCTGTGGTTGGTCTGGAGAATCTGTTCCATCGCATGAGTCAAATGGATGGCAAAGGTCATGCACAATACTATCTGAAGAGCGCAGAAGAAGAGCAATCTCAGCAAGAGAGGTGCACTTGAGGGTCCCAGTGGTGGAAATCCATGCTGCATCCTTCGGGGAACTCCAATTCAGTTTTGGGAAGACAGCCCCACCCAGTGCCATAATGGAGGACTTGATCTCGGACTCCAGCTCAGGAAAGGATGGTTGAACTGGAGAAGACTCGGAATCTTCATCCGGAATAAGGGAGTCATGTTCATACACATTTTGAACTCTGTTAGGGAGTGCATCATCTCCAGAGATAGAGACTGGCAGCAGGAAGGGTCCAGAATCATCAAGAAGGTAAGCAACAAAGGACTGGGGAAGCTCGTGAATTAAGGTTTTGAATGAATAACTTTTGAATTGAGGATACCATTCTTGGATCTGACAGCGACTGATTTCCTCTACCTTCATTGCTGAAAGAAACAATTACTTTATAGTATTGAGAAAATTTTGAAGCTGTTACTGATCCTCCTCAGTGCACAAGAGAGCACAGAAAAACTTTAAAATCCCTTATGAGTATCTGCTTGTCCTGACACAAAGGTTAAAGAACAACTAAGCATCAGTTGTTGGGTACTTCGTATGCAGTCCTGCTTAAAACATTTTATGATGCTGGTAGGCTGTAATTGGAAGAAAAGAAAAAGACAAAAAACCATAAAAGCAACAATCCCTTTAACTTCCTTATAATAAATTAGGCTGGATACTATTCTCATATGCAACTGAGATTCTTATCACCTCAACAAGTGCAGCAAGTACAGCTACTAACACTTACGTATGCAGAAGTTCAACAAGAAACTTACAAAGCAATTTGTTATGGAAAGTTAAGGCCTCAGAAATCAGAAGACTACAACTCCAGTAAAACAAATCGGGAAAAACAAAAGGTTTGGTAAATAGAAGAACAGTTATCATGAGGAAGGCACATTCTAAAGACAAACACCATGGGAAGAAACGATTGGTGTATAAGTGCTGAAAAGGTAAGATGCAACCACAATCAACAATTCTCAAAAAAAATCCAGTTCGACAATACCAAAATATCAGAAATAAATAAAAACTCATTTTTGTGGGAACAGGTTACAAGCAGATTAGGAGGTGGTAATAGGCATGCAACCACCTAATGGGGTACACACACACACACCCCTTGCTAGCCAAATGGGTGTGCATATATGCCAACTGAAAAGGAAGCACTTTGGAGACAAGTCACTGCTGTAAAATAGAAAATCCAAATGTCTATAACTTTTTTTAGAAAAAAAAAAAAAGAGTATATCGTTGAAAGAAAATCGTCCTACTAATACAGACAATTTTCTGCACAATAAGAATGAGAACTGAGAGTTCAGAAGCTATGTCCCATTCCATTAGATATGAGATCCTTTGTACCTAGCGTCCGATATACATCCAAGAGACTGCACATGTTTTGAAGTTTGTAAAAAATACCAAAGCTACAAATACAATGACAACTCCTGAAGGCAACTACCCACAAAACAACACGCAAGCGAGAATAGCCCAAGTCAGCACATAAAAGGATATAAACCAATCTGTATCGCACCTTCACTCGGAAATTTGGGTCGTCCATAAGAATACACAACACCGTCTGGTTCTCATCTTTTTGGACGAATGAGTAGCAAAACCTTCATCTTTTCAAAACTATGATAGACATTCAAAATTACTCGGAAAGGACCATCAAGCCCGCAATACTTCACAACGTACTTCCCGTAGAAGCTTAGAGAAATTTTTGTCTTTTAAACGCATTAGAAGAAATGAACTATTGAAACATATCAATGAAATTAGAGAAACAAATTGCTTGAATATAAAACTAAAATAAGGCGCATGGCGTTGTGCCCGACCTGAGGCGGACGGACGGAGACCAGCAGCGATCCCTCGCAGTGCGCACCGGGCGGAGGAGCTCTCGAGGACCGGTGAATAGGGCGATAGAGGGAGGTTTCTGGACTCTCCCTTCTCCACACTTGCGATGAGAGACAGGGCCGAATGGCGGGAAAATTGATAAAGACCGTTGATCTAAATCTTACGGCTCAAATCGCTCAAGTTTCGTATTTTATAATTTATATTTTATACTGCACTTGCGCGCTAAACAAACTAAATTAAAATTATAAATAAAAAATAAAGAAAAAGGGAACTGAATGACAACAAAGAAAAAAAAAGGAAAATAGATAAAAATGAAGAACATACATATCAACCCAAGAAAAATATAAAGAAAATGAAGAAAAATAAATAAAAAAATTATTAAAAAAAAAATCTATATCTATTTCTGTATCTATTGATTCTATTCAGTGTTTTAAAAACCAGACCCAATCGGCAGTCCAACCTGATTGAACCAGAATCAGAGGCCATATATAAATATTAAATATATACAAAATATAAATTATAATATTCAATAATTGAACCATTGGTCCAACTAGGTCTAACCAGGTTTGACTAAAACCACCACTAGTTTGATGTCAATCCAATTATTAAAGCATTGATCTAAACAAGGATTGAGAGTTTGGAATGAAAGTGGTTAAAAATTTGACTTGCATAGCTTAATTAGTCATACAACATTACAACTCTATTTTCTCACCATAAAAAAACTGAGAAAATGTAGAGAAAGATGGAAAATGAATGAAATAGATGATATCAATTTGGTGGGGAATGGAGGGAAATCAGGAGATGAAAGGGAAATACAAGCCAGGATAGAACAACTTCATAGTTATAATCAACTGGGAGAATTTTGGTGATGATAAAACTAGGAAACTACTAAGCTTAATAATCTTTTGAAAATATTAGGCCTAATTAAATTAGGAATTTTTCTAAGCATAATTTAATTAGGAAACTATAAAATTATTCCATTTGAAAACTGGCGTTGCTAAGGTTTCTCATACTAGGAAAATACTAAGCATAATAAAACTATTAAAGCACTGAGTTTAAATAAATTAAGGGAACTATGAATCAACTTAGGAAATACTTGTGCTAATCAAACTTGGAATTTCCTAAGGTTAAGCGCATTAGGAAATTACTAGGCTTAATCAAAGTAAAAAACTACTAGGCTTAATCAAAGAAGAAAACTACTAAGTGTGTCTTTTAACAAAAAGATATTATATTTAATAATAATAGTGTGATGGTTTTTAATCCTACTTTAGTTTCAAGAACCTCAATGTTTCTGAAAAATCATTTTTTTGGGTGGATGTTTGAATTTCCTTCCTTGCCTGACATAATAAAAATAATAAAGGATTTTATTTACCTATAATTTATATAAGTAAAATCCCAAATTTAATTTTATCATGTTAGCCGAAATAAGAGAATTCAAACATTCACCCTTTTATAAGTGACAATAAATTCCCATTCAAAACACCAAATTACATATAAAATAAAATAGCACTTGAAATATATAATTTTTTATTATGCTAAATTCAATGTTTTAAAAACCGAACCGAACCGGCCGGACCCGGTTAAACTAGAATCGGAGGCCAATACGTACGGTTCCTATTGACTCAGCTAGTTCACTATAATCAGGATTATTTTTGTCTTTTTTTTTTTTTATAAAAATATTAAGAAAATATAAAGTATATGGCATAATATTCAATGGTTAAACCATTGGTCCAACCCAATCCAACCAGGTTCGACCAAAACCGAACATACTGCTAGTTTGATGGCCAGTTTGATTTTTAAAACACTGGCTAAATTCCATATTAATCCCACTAGTTTAATTTTTCGTAAGTTTGTATCAATGTTTAAAAAATAGCGGAGATTAAGCACATCTTAAGAGAAATTAAAAACTATGTGTAACTCATTGATGGATGCACACTCTTAGAAGTGCCAATTCTCATGCTGGTCAATTAGCTAAAGAAGGCGCCTCCTTCCAACATCGTGTTTTCACTGTAAATTTTATCTTTTCATTAATAAAGATTCGCCCAATCTAAACAAGAAAAAAAAAAAAACGAACCGGTTATCAAATGGATAATATGTCCGGTTTTAGTTGAACCCGGTTAGACCACCATTGGTTCAACTTCAACCATTGAATATTATACTCTATACTTTATATATATTTAATACTTTTATAGGAAAAAAATTAAAAAGGAAAAAAATAATGTTAGTTTCAGTGAACCGTGCGTGGCTTCTGATTCTGGTTCAACAGGTTGGGACCGGACGAAGCGGTTCGGTAACGGAGCGGGACCACGCGAGAGTAGTATAAATAAGGTTTTTGCCGCTTCCCGTATTGATTCGGTGTGGGAGAAGTTATTTCTACGGCGATTGAAAGGCAGTCGTTTCTGGTTTAGCACCAAGGGGCGAAGGCTACAGAGCGCAGAGATTCGAAATTTCGAAATCCAGGCTTCGTCGAGTTCGCGGGTGCTTGCATCTTCCGTCGTTATGGAGGGGGTGACGGTGAAGCGGGAGATTGAAACCCTAGGAGGGTCGGAGAGGAAGGTGTTCGACACGCGGCCGATTGCAGTCATTGATCTTGATAGCAGCGACGAGAGCGACAGCGATGCGGATGATGGGGTGGAGAACGGTGCGTGGTCGAGGAAAAGGGACGGAGGGAATGACGGGGAGGGTTCGCGTAAGAGGATGAGATTGGAAGATGCCGCGGTGGTGCTGCCGCTTGGATTCTTGGATCCTCTACCGCCGGAAGAGCGGTTGCTGTTACCGGAGCCTAAACCCATTGCGGAGGCTCCTCCGTTGGAGGCATCCGAGTCGCTGGAGGCACTCGCGGCGTTGGAGGCGCCCCCGGGGTTGGAGGCGCCTGCTTCTGTTTCAGTATCGAAATGTAAGCAGTTTTGGAAGGCAGGCGATTATGATGGAGATAGTGCCAATAGCGATCCGGGTTCAATTACGGGTCAGTTTTTTTATTTTTATTTTTTTTAATATTAACTTTTTTCCTTCGGCGGTTGTTGCTGAAGGGTCCTGTGGTACTCTTTTCTTGACGGTGGTTTTTTCACGTGCTCATGTGCTTTTACTCTGCTGAGACTATTGTTGTTGGTCGGTTACATTACCATATCCAGTTAACGTCCTTCTCTTCCTCAATGATTATCTAGTTTTTTATGAAACAACCACCAGGTTCCTCCCCTCAAACTGGGAATTCTGTTTATTTTACAGACTGATAACTCATCATCCTATGGATTTATTGTACTAGCAGTGCTATTCTTCTTATTTTTCAGCACTTAAAAAGAAATAGGGATGAATTGATGACGTAACTCGCTGAATATGTGCCTTCTTGTTTACCTTTTTTATCCGGAGTGCATAACTTTATGCATGTTATTTTACCGAATGTGTTTGCAATAGTACGGGTGGTTTTCCATATGTCTATGTGGACATATTTATAATTGTGAAATTCTTTTATATTCGTCAAGGAGGCTGATGTAGGCTTGCTGTTTTCTAATTTTTGCAGCTGGCATGGATCACGTTCGGGTCCATCCTAAGTTTTTACATTCAAATGCTACAAGTCACAAATGGGCTCTGGGAGGTTAGCTTCTTTCTTTCTATAATTATTAAAGTTTGGGAATTGTGCAATATTTTATTTTAGTTGTATGACAGCTACATAATGAAATTAGCGGTTAATAGAAAACAGATTGACATGAATCAAGAAGTGAGTGCTGGCAGATTTGTTGAACAGTTTATTCCATCATTTTTTTGGGATAAAGTCTCTAGGGACATTAACAATAATCTTTGTGATGTTTAATGTGGCTAATCTGGTTGAGTGAAGTTGCTTAACAAATATGATGTGTTCTTCTTGACAGCCTTTGCAGAACTTTTGGACAACTCTCTTGATGAGGTCTGCAATGGAGCTACTTTTGTGAACATAGATACTCTTCCAAATAAGAAAGAAAAGGATGCTAAGATGCTACTTGTAGAAGGTTTGATCCGATTCTTACTCATTGATGCATAAACTAGGTTGCATGTATTCATTGTTATTTCCTGTGAAAAGCTAACTTAGTTTCATAATCCAGATAATGGAGGTGGGATGGATCCAGATAAAATGCGACAATGCATGTCATTGGGGTATTCTGCTAAAAGTAAATCTGCAAATACCATAGGACAATGTGAGCCTCTACATTCTTCTCAAGAAAATATGTTATGTACACAGCAGTATATTTCACCTATTGTTTTTGTTTGTCTGTTTTGAATTGTTTTTCTCTTGTGTTACTCAGATGGAAATGGCTTTAAAACAAGTACCATGAGGCTTGGAGCTGATGTTATTGTGTTTTCTCGTTGCAAAGGAAAAGATGGAAAGAGGTTGGCATTTGTATCCCTGCACAATTTTCTCTATTTGGTTATGTAGAGATTACCTTGATATGGATAACAGCATGTGAGCCATGCCTAATGGTACAGTATGCATGTTTGACCGGATTACATGGAGGGAAGATAATTTATGCTTCGATCAGGGGCAGAGCCACTGGAAGAGGTTTGGGGGGTGGGGGCAAAGTGGCAATTGCCTCAACTTTAGTTTCTTTTCCCTTTTAATTTCCCTCTTTGGCCCCTACTTTAAGAGGGTTATTCTCTCACTTGTCTGCCCTTCTATGTCAATAAATTTATCCCTTTGACCTATTTAATATTTTATTATTACTATTTCATTTTATATATTTATTCACACATAGTTTTTAATATTCAAAAAACTCAAAAATTGTGCCATTTTATATTCTTAATTTTTTTATTCACATGCCCCGGGTTGCCTTGGGAGGAACCATCAAAGTTTAATTTAAACCATGGGCTTGTGGTGCTGTCCACTCAACAATAACTGGTGGCTTAGGTGTTGTGAGCCATGACATATAGTCTTGGGTTGGCTGTGGCAAGGGGTTTATCCCCAGCCATTGCTCAGTCCAGAAGTATGCCCCTGCACCATCTCTGACATGATATCGTAGTTGGTTTTCCACTGCCCTCTTTTGCTTAAATATTTCTTTCCAGATGATGGACTGATTATTGGAGGAGCCATCCTTTGGTAACCGTCCCCGTGCTTCCACCCCCTACTTGGTGGCCAGCATCCTTCTCTAAAGTGATTGGACTTCATGTGCAAACCTCCAAAATCATCTAGCTAAGATGGCTTGGTTCATCATTTTAATGTTATCTATGCCAAGCCTTCCAAAATCATTTTAATCTTATGTTTGCCGATCCACACTTTTGGAATTCTGCTGTATATCTGTCCGAGCCTGGGGCTTTATCCATATGCATTTAATGAGTGGCTTCTTGGTCTTCTTCCATTGTAATGAGTGCAATTATCCTCTGGCCTGTAGAGCTGGACATTTGTTTTAGTTCCACCAACTCAAAATTTTTGGTCTTGATTAATGATCTTCTTCATATAGCTGATTGAAGTAATTCACCATTAATGGGTGATTACACAACTCCCTCTCTCTCCTCCAATGTGTAATGAACAAGTTCTTATTAGACATATAGACCTTTTAATTAGAAATTTACTACATTATTGTACTTTTAATAGATGAATTTATAAAAATGGTTCAACTATTAATATTCTTTTAAATGAAAGTGAAAATTATTTTAGTTTGGATGTTTGTCCCCCTTCCAAAAGTTCCTGGCTCTGCCATTGGTTGTGATGATAAATGAAAAGGAAGCATGCATGATAATTGGTGGTTCATTTGCTGTTATTGGATTACTACAATTTGTCTCAAATAAACAAAACAACTCTGATATATATGTTATTGACATCTTATTTTCTTTTATCATGTTCATTACCATAATTTTTTGCTAACCTGAACTAATTTTTCTTTTCTTCTATCTGGATTTGTAGCCCTACACAGACCATTGGGTTGCTTTCATACACATTCTTGAGGAGTACGGGCAAGGAAGACATTGTAGTTCCAATGGTATGCATTTTCGAGAGAGCATAGTTATTGAACCACTTGCACCTTTAAATTGACTATCAACTCGTAAAATCATCTTTCTTCATTTACTGAAATCGTCAAAATTTTATTATGAAAAGAAATGGTTATACAAAGTGCCCTCATCATTGCACTGAAATACTTAGACACTATTACATATGATTACAATATTTTCTTAGCATTGCCTAATCAGGCAGTGACCAAAAATCATCTTTCTACACAACAGAAAAGAGCGTGAACTTCTTTTGTGAAAGAACAGGCTTGACTAATGAGTATTTACCAATTCGTTTTTCTGGTCTTGTGAAAACTAACTTTAAATGTCAAGTATTTCTGGTCATTTTGGGAGGTTCATCGGCCGTTACATCCTTGTTGGCAGTTTTTCAAGGTCCTATTTTTTGTTGGTGTACATCAAATATTAATTTCTATTAGTGGTGTTTCTCATTTCTAGGTAGATTATGAGAAGAAAGGAAATGGTTGGAAGAGCATGGTTCGATCATCACAGACTGATTGGAATAAAAATCTTGGAACCGTATTGCAATGGTCACCTTTTTGCAGTGAAATTGAGCTTCTTCAGCAAGTAAGTATATATATTCTGTTTTATCATAGTTTTTCTTCATATAGTTTGCATTGTTTCCTAATGTTGTCTTGAAGCTATTATACTTGATAAATGCCTGTACACCATGAGTTATGTTTATTGTTAATATGGTCTGTATTATGAGTATTTCATGTGTTTGCAGTTCAATTCAATTGAAGATCAAGGTACTCGCATTATAATTTACAATTTGTGGGAGGATGACCAAGGAGAGTTGGAACTTGATTTTACTGCTGATCCACATGTAAGTGTAGTGTCACACTATAAGGGAATGTTGCAGCCACATCTACTTTTTTTTTTTTCCTTGTTTTATTTTCTCTTTGGTGTTTAAAAAACCATTTTTTTCTGCGGAAAAAACCCTTCTTGGGAGACCTAAATCATATGAACTATTGGTTTTTCAGGATATTCAAATTAGAGGAGTCAATCGTGACGAAAAGAAGATACAGATGGCAAAACAGTTTCCAAACTCTAGGCATTTCCTTACGTATCGACACTCATTGAGGGTATCACTATGTTCCTTTTTCATCCCTAATCTTTTCAAGGCTTCCTCTTTACAGGGCCTCTATTTCAGATCCTGGCCATCTACAATGCATTAACTGCTTTTGAAATCCCTTGGTCTTTCATTTCAAAAAAAAAAAATCCCTTGATCTGTGAAATTCAGACTGTAGCAACCTGCTATCTGAAATATTGGAACTGAAAGGTTGCACTGATTTTGTGTTCTTTGATTTTCTGCAGAGTTATGTGTCCATTCTCTACCTTAGATTGCCACTCGGATTCAGAATAATTCTTCGGGGCAAAGATGTTGATCATCATGACATTGTCAATGATATGATGTACATTCAGGAAATTACTTATAGGCCTCAGCCCGGTGCTGATGGGGTTCCAAAGGATTCAAATGTAATTTGCCATTGTATTCACTCCATTGTATTCTCTATATTATGCTTCTGGATTCTATATCTGATTTCTGTCTGTCGTTAATCCTCCAGATGGTAGCTGTTGTGACAATGGGATTCGTAAAAGACGCCAAAGATCATATTGATGTTCAAGGATTCAATGTTTATCATAAGAATCGGCTCATTAAGGTTTTTCCTGTGAATCTTAGATCTGTTTGAACCAAATTAGTCACTCCTTTTCTGTTCTTGTGTTGTTTTAATCTTTACGGGCTTTGCCCTCCATTCAGCTTAACAAAATAAGTGTTTGTTATTTTTCGTCTCAGCCATTCTGGAGAGTCTGGAATGCTGCAGGAAGTGATGGCCGTGGAGTTCTTGGTGAGTCATTGGCCATTTTTGTGTTTTCCGTGAGTACATATGAACTCTTTTATCCTTAACCTACTCTTCATTTATCATATAGGTGTCCTGGAGGCTAATTTTGTTGAACCGGCTCATGACAAACAAGGATTTGAGCGTACAACTGTGCTTCAGAGACTAGAGATGCGGTTGGTTCAGATGCAAAAGACTTACTGGTTCGTTTTCACGGCTTTTCCTTTTTGAATTCTGGTGCTTTATTTGGTTTGTGTTACTGAGTTACAAGATTAGCCCATGATGGTATCTGGTTCTGCTATGTTCAGGGGTAACAACTGTGAGAAGATTGGGTATGCTCCACGGCGGTCCAAGAAGCAAGGTAAGGATCATAGAGTTTTTTTTGGCAGTAATCATGAAGCCTTGGAAATTCTTCAGTTGTATTTTACACGTTTTCTGTTTGACTCTTTTCTCTTGCTTTCATGGCAATAGACTCTCCCCCTGAAGCTCCTCGTCCTGACACTGACAAGGGTCAATCTTCCAAAGCAAGCAATTTGAAACATGGGAACGGCAATACGTCTGGTCATGGCTCTGGTCATGGCTCTGGTCGTGGCTCTGGTCATGGCTCTAGTCATGGCTCTGGTCATGGCTCTAGTCATGGCTCTGGTCATGGCTTTAATGGTGTTGAGAATGGAAAGATGGCTACAAGAAGTGGAAATAAATCACGTTCACCGGTTTCTTCCAGTGATGAGAGTGATGAGGATCACCCACCTGAAAAAGAGAGGGCAACCCCTGTTCAGAAATCTTCTCAAAAGGAGACTTCTCGGACACCTCGAACCCCATTCCCAAGTGATAAAGAACAGCACCTCAATGGGTCCAGTAGGAATCTGGTGCAGTTGATCACAGAGAACCGGGAACTAAAAAAGAAAAATGTACAACTAGAGGCTCAAGTAAGTGTAACACTTTAAGATCTGTATGACTACATATTATCCCAACCAGGAGGCCTGTCTTATTTCCCTGTTGTTTCTGAATACACAGGTCAGTGAATTAGAGCAGAAGCTTGAAGAGGCGAACAAAGAACAGGAAGCTCTGATTGATATTTTTTCAGAGGAGAGGATTCGTCGGGATAAGGAGGAGGAGGCTTTGAGAAAGAAACTGAAGGTCAGTCTTATGAGCTTGTCTATCCTCACCTACATATAACATTTTCACAATAAATAAAAAGAGAAGGATTTAACTGAACAAAAACTTCTGTGGCAAAAAAGCTACAAACAGAAAGAAAATGAACAAACAGAGTCAGAACACCGAGAGGTTCAAATAGCAATGTGCATGCTAAAGAACCTCTTAAAATATCAGCTGTCTCATCCACACGGCCGTGGTAGGCAGCTAGAATTCAAATACACTGGCTGGGATGCCCTTTTCTGAACCGTGTATTGTTGGTATTTTTACAGGAGGCATCTTCAACGATACAAAATTTGCTGGAGAAAGTGAGGTCAAATTCCAGTTGCATCAAACCAGAACGTCAGCGTTAGAGCAATTTGGCGCCAATGATTCTGTCATCGAAATGCAATCCGTTGCACATTGTGATCTTTCAGAATTCTTGCCCTTGGTTCCGGCCACAAGAGATCCTGCTACTTAAGCTCAAGGGCAGCCATGGAACTGTAGATGACCTTTTTCTAATATCGGCAGATGAAAGCAGCACACTTGTGAAGAATGAAACGAGGGTTCGTTGATTTTTTCATTGATTCTGTATATTGAGGGCGATCTTCTCATCAGTTTTGTTCACATAATTTCATTTCCTTTTTCTGTATAGTTATTATACATACATTAATTCTTTTGCTCTTCGAAGTATAGATACAGCTGCTCTGATGGGTATAGCCCACCGGAGAGCTCGATCATGTAACTAAATCTTACATATATATGCATAGCCTTCGACCATTCTTTGCAGTTCTCTTGCCTGGCCTTTACAGCCTGCATTCGTTCATGTCTTTGTGCCACTATTGAAAACAGTGTTTTACAAAACTGAACTGAACCGGCCGATCCGATCCGGTTGAACCAGAATCGGAGGAGAGTCCAGTTTTTATTGATTCGGCCGGTTCACCATAACCAGTATTATTTGTGTGTTTTTTAATGAAAATATTAAATATTATTTCGGCGAAAAACCTCTTGTTTGCGGAAATTAATTGATTAATTCGATTGAAAGAACAGAGAAATTATAATTGAGTTTGCAAATTGAAAAAGTTTGCGGGTGCGATCTCCTAATTTTTCTCTGATTCGACTTGGTCGGACTTTCCAACTTGTTCAACCCCAAGGGTGTTCTGTCTCTAGTTTTTTATAACAAGTGTGTGAGTTTGTTGGTTGAAGTTCGATCCTTCTTCTTGGCTTGGCTTACTTTTTGGGACTTACCCGCGGTAGGCTGTCTTGGTGAAATCGGTGGATAGACTGTTAGAAAGTCCATAACGTACATGAAATAAATTTTGGACTTATCGAATTTGAGCCGCGTCTAATTTTGACATCTACAAATATATATAGAGTATAGTATAGTGTATAATATTCGATTGTTACGGCCGAAGCGCCCCGGTGCGCACTACGCACCCCTCACTCGATCTTAAGTTATTTCAGTCCCATTATTGAGGGAGAGCCTCCAATCATGTCATCTTATATAAACTCAATAACAACATGCATTAATTTTTCTGTAGTCATGACTCCATGTCTCTATATTAATAGATATGAAAGAGCTGGACTACTATAAAAAATTAATAATAAAAAAAAAAGTGGATAAAGCAGGCTCCATTTCCCGGTCGACTTTTACGGTTAGTTTCAAACAGTAATGAGGCACCGAGGCGGGCCCTCGTCACTCAACACGTGATTTTCTATTTCACGGCCCCTCCTTCATTAGCCACGTTAAGTACTGGATCGACACGGCGAAGAGAAACGACTCCTTGGTCAGGCACCTCAGTCCGAGGAAGCTCGAAGCCGCGCGACTGATGCCGCTGCTCGGACCGAAGTCACTGAATTAGCGCTGCCGAAGACGTGTTTTCTTGGAGGATTTCAAGCCGAAGCTGACAAAAGAGGTACGATAGATTGGAATCGGATCATCTGGCTTCGATTTGTCCGTCCGTCGATTTTATCTAATTCTCGCCCTCTCGGTGTGTCAGTGCTCGGTTTTATCTAGTTCGGCGCCGGTTTGAGATTGACTTTTTGAGTGTTGAACTGTTGATGAGGAGTGCTTTGGAAGTGCAGCTGTGGAGCGGAAATGGCGATCGGAGGAGTGACGGCGGCGTTGTGGTTTTTGGTCGCGGTTATTTCTTGCGTGGAGTCGAAGTACATCGCTTACAACACCACGCCGAGTGTTGTGCCGGGAAAGCTCAACGTTCATTTGGTTCCTCACACGCACGATGATGTCGGATGGTTGAAGACCGTTGACCAGTACTACGTTGGCTCTAATAACTCGATTCAGGTACTTTTCATGCGGCGGGAATGGATTATGTGTATTTTACCTCGAGTTGGACTTCAGTTGTGTGGTTCTATTTTTTTTTTTTTTTGTCGACAGGGAGCTTGCGTTCAAAATGTGTTGGATTCTCTTGTTCCGGCGTTGCTGGCTGATAAGAATCGGAAGTTTATCTACGTTGAGATGGCAAGTGATAACTTTTCTCCGTTTTTTCCTGGTCGTTTTATCGAAATCGAAGTTTTATTTGAGTATGTGTGATGAATCGGCTGACGAGAGTGAATAATTAATAAACGCTGGAATATTTCTACATTTCCTTTTAAAATTTAGTACGAGCACTCATGTTTCTCTCGGAACTCTATTCGTGATGGTTGCAGGCATTTTTCCAGCGATGGTGGCGACAACAGAGCGAAACAGTAAAGTCTGTAGTCAAGGAGCTAGTCAACTCGGGGCAGCTAGAATTCATGTAAACTTGCGTTTTTTTTTTTTTCTCTTCTAGGCTTGGGCCTTTGAATCAACGGTTATACGGGGCTTGTAATGTGAGGTCTTAGGCTCAAAAAGCACCATAGAATTAGGTGTATATGTGTGTGCGCGCGTGTTTTGATCCACATTCGATCAAAACTCCTCTGAGGTCGCGCATTCCCTGCTTTTACCTTCTTTCATATGAATCATTATATAATTTGAAACGTTATGACATAGATGAATTTGGAACTGTCTACTTTCGGGCGTTTCCTTTGGTGCCGTTTTTGTTTTAGTGGAAAGCAGTCGCTCTATTTACTTTCTTCTTTTCTGTGGCTTTTATTATTGAGAAAGGCCATCTTATTGTATGTTGCTCGGGCGGTCATTTTACAGAAATGGCGGCATGTGCATGCATGATGAAGCTGCACCACATTACATTGATATGATTGATCAGACAACACTTGGCCATCGCTTTCTCAAGCAGGAGTTTGGCTACACTCCTAGAATAGGGTGGCAAATTGATCCCTTCGGACATTCTGCTGTACAAGCCTACTTGCTGGGAGCAGAGGTATCCATTCCTTGAAACCACGATGCTCCTAGATTTTTATTTTATTTTTAATTTTTAATTTATATTATATTTTATTTTTTGAAATGTTGAAATGCCTTATTGCCAACGCTTGGAAAGAATATAAGCAGGAGTCAGTCCTGAGAGTTTAAAAGATTGGGACTTTCCATCTTAAGAGAGGGAGAAACACACCTTTAGCCAATTTATCAGCTCCCAGATAAATCTTAGGAGCTTTCTTTTTTCTTTTTGTTTTTCCATCATCTTAATAGTTTGAACTAGACAGAAATTGTAATGAATGGGTATCTTGATTCTCTGCCATCATCATTTGTTGTTAATGTTATTAATGTCTCTTCTTTAGTGAACTTGTGTGTATTGGAAGTCTTTCCAATGTTCTTCTCTCTCTCTCTCTCTCTCTCTCTCTCTCTCTCTCTGGTTCCATGCGAACAATTTAATTACTTTGGAGCATGAAAGAAACGTATTGCTGAGCACGAAAAATGTCACTAATACCCACCATTTGCTTGTGACTGATTAGTGGCCCTCAAAGCCTCTACCACCATTCTCTCCCATGGAGATAAATATGCATGTGGGCCTCCACTGACATCCAAATAAATAATTTTTGGAAATTTGTCTGATTCTCGCTATTAGGTACAAGTAACAGAATGGAAAAGCAGATACTGAGACCGAAGGACAGATTCTTGAACAATATTTTCCTACAGAATTTTGGAAATTATATTTCTAAAAACAAATTATAGAATATAATCCAGATAGATTAAAGGACAAAAGTGCTGAAGTCTCTTTAAATGTTTTTTCAGTTCATAAAAGGAAGCTTCTCTGGGTGCTAGTTTTACATTCCATTTGTATATACTTATTTGCAGGTTGGATTTGACTCCCTTTTCTTTGGGCGGATTGACTATCAAGATAGAGCAAAGCGGAAAAGTGAAAAGAGTCTTGAGGTTGTATGGCGTGGTTCAAAGACCCTTGGTTCTTCTTCACAGGTTCTATATGTTTTTTTTGTTTCTTCAGTTCATTCGTCTAGTTTTCTTCTTTCATTCTTATCTACCTTGGTATTGATAATTTTGATTTGCTTCTTGGTGAAGGTTTTTGCTGGTGCCTTCCCGGAGAATTATGAACCACCCAGTGGCTTTTATTTTGAAGTTAACGATGACTCTCCGGTTGTTCAGGTAAGTCTTTTTGTGCAAATGCTGAAATGTAAGCATGTGTTCATCCACTAATTAATGATCTGTTTTGGTTTGAAGGATGACACTCTTTTGTTTGACTACAATGTTGAAGAACGCGTGAATGATTTTGTAGCAGCAGCAATGTCACAGGTGAGGACATGATTTTCCTTGAACCACATAATTCCTGTCTGGAGCAAGTGAGGACGATACTGTTCCTGTAGCGATTCTGGAGATAGACATTTATTATTTTTTTTGAAAATGTGGAGATAGACATTTATGGTCATCATCATTTTGAAAAGTCGGATAATAACCAATTATGGTGTCCCCAAATGGTTCTAATTTGTTTTTTACATTATACACACTGGCTCGGGAATACAGAAGTGACTGTATACATACACAGTCAAATTGTCTTTTGTTTACCAATTATCATTCCATATGAAGTAGTTTAGTCTCCTTCATTAATCACTCACTGTTGTCCTTTTCCTCTTTCTCAGGCAAATATAACTCGTACAAATCACATTATGTGGACAATGGGGACAGATTTTAAGTATCAATATGCTAATTCTTGGTTCAGAAACATGGACAAGCTCATTCATTATGTGAACAAGGTAGTAGTGTTCTAGAAATGCTTTACGCAAGCTATTTGAACTGATACTATATATTTTAAGTTGCATTATAAAGTTGCCATGTCCGTGTCTTGCCCTTTTTGTATGGGTCACCTGTGATCTCCAAATACAATGAGAACTTTCCTGGTAACATTAGCAACATTGGTGCTTGTCTCTCTCATCACAATTACAATGAGAACTTTCCTGGTAACATTAGCAATATTGGTGCTTGTCTCCTTCATCAAATGTGTCAAAGAGGAAGCCAGAAAGAGATACTGCCTGGGTCCTGATAACTGATGAAAGAGAAGGTAGAAATCAATATGCAACTATCTTAGAATTTATTTGAAAATACACTTTTAAGTTTGAAAATTAATCCCATTACTCTCAGCCGATATCTGGATGTTTATCTTCAGTTTGGTCAGGGAAATTGTGGTTTTTGTTGCTTTGCCTTGGAAGTAGTATCAGGTCATCTTTGTCATCTGAATAAAATAGTTGTTAGGCATTCCTGGTGCTTGTTTATCTACATTCGCAGTTTCTGGATTGAGTATATTTCTTCTTTCATATTGTTTATGTCACTGAATATAATGATTGTAGGATGGGCGTGTCAATGCACTATATTCGACCCCTTCCATCTATACTGATGCGAAACACGCAACAGATGAGTCATGGCCACTCAAGACTGATGACTATTTCCCGTAAGTGCTTGTATGTATAGGAAAGAAGACTAAATAAAAGAATAATCTGTGTATGGGTGTGTGTTGGGAAGGGGGCAATTCTGTGCCTTAGAAATATCTACCTTATTTGATAAATTTGAAGCCTGCCATTCATTATTACCATTCTAATACAATCTCTATCAATATCTTCCCAAATTATAGTTATGCAGATCGAGCAAATGGCTATTGGACTGGATATTTCACAAGTAGACCAGCTCTTAAAGGTTATGTCAGAATGATGAGTGGCTATTACTTGGTAGGATTCTTGTTTTGCTTTTACCCAGGTCAAGTTTATTGCTCTGGTTATCAATTTTTATGTGGTGTTTGTTATCAGGCGGCCAGACAATTAGAGTTTCTGGAAGGGCGTCAGAGTTCTGGCCTGACAACTGAATTGCTGGCTGAGGCTATGGCAATTGCCCAACATCATGATGCCGTTAGTGGAACAGAAAAGCAGCATGTGGCAAATGATTATGCTAAAAGACTTTCTATTGGTTACTCAAAGGTTTTTATCAGCTTGAAATAAGAAAGTTCTTGTTATCTTGTCTTGACTGTCATCGCCAACCATGACTTAAATAATTTTCCCAACGTTATATTTCTGTAGGCTGCAGCGGTGGTTGAGTCTTCACTTGCTTGCTTGACAGAGTTGAACATGAGCTCTGGATGCAGAAAACCATCAACCAAGTTTGAACAAGTAAAGAAATTACACCTTGAGGCTTAACTCACATGTTTTAAGTGTTCAAATTGGCCTGGTAACAGAATTCTCCCATTTGGCCTGGTGATAGAGCATTCCCGAATGGTGTTGTAACTGAGCCAGTATATGCTAATGGATTACTTTTCAAATTTAAAATGTCACAGGAAACGAACTATGAGAGACCTGTTAACATATTTGTTGTTAAGGCTTACTGATTGTTAAATATCCGTGATTTTCCCTTCTTGAATGATTTATTAATCTGTTTTTCAGTGTCCTCTTTTGAATGTTAGCTACTGTCCTGCCTCGGAGGCAAAACTTGAGAATGGAAAAGATTTGGTAAGGGCCACAAGTACAATTCTTCACTTGAAGGCTACAATAGTTGCCTATTGATATTGCGATTTTTGCGCAAATCATCCTTTTGCTCCCTTTCTTTGTAGGTTGTTGTTGTCTACAATTCTCTTGGATGGAAGAGAGAGGATATTGTGAGAATACCTGTAAGAATCTCTTCTTATTGTGTCATGATAATTCTAGGTGATTTTGTTCTTAACTTTCATATTGATGAAGCTTTTTTACACCTTTCAGGTCAGCGGTGAATCAGTTGTTGTTCGGAATGCTGAAGGAAAAGAAATTGAGTCACAGCTATTACCTATAGCCAATGAATCATTGGGAATGCGAAACTTCTATGTAAAGGTCCATTTAGGTGTATCTCCAGTTGGTCTTCCCAAGTATTGGCTTGCTTTTGGAGCAAGTGTACCTCCTCTTGGTTTCAGCACATATGTTGTTTCACATTCAGACAAGATGGGTTAGTCTTAGTAAAGAATGTTATCGAAAGTTTCAGACTTTCCATGATTTAAATCTAACTCTTTTCAGATTTGCCATCAATGAATATAAGGGTACTTATGTTCTTATGTTCCTGTTTAGGCTCAAAATCAGTTATATCAAAAGTTGAAAGGACAGAAGGAAGTAACAACAATAGTGTACGTGTTGGGCAAGGAAATCTTGTACTCACTTATGTCGCAGATGAAGGCAAACTAATCCAGTATCATAATACCAAAAGCTTGGTATGTTAAGTGATTCGTGACACTTTTATGTATCGAGTTGTACATATCTTTTCTGAGAAATGGTGATGATTTTATTCCATATTTTCTAAGAATGAGCGTACAAGGATTGGGAGCTATAGCTGGCTTATTACAGAATTTGCTCTCGGTACCCCTTCCTCTGCTAACCTATCAGCCAGAGAATTGACAGATCTAGGTACCTTTAGCCACACTATAGGTATGTTACATGTAGATCAAACAGCTCATCGAAAACATGTTTTAGCCTCCATGCTGGTGGTGAGATTTTACTGGCCCATGCTATAACAATAGCTGAGTCCATTTAGCACATAATCTTTGAAATATCTGAGTCAATTTCTTTATGTCTGTGTTCTCAAAAAAATATTCTTTCTGTTGTGATAGAAGTCACTGTGGAATTTATAGAACCTACTTTTCAAAATAAAAGATCAGTTTGAATTTGACCTGCAATTTTCTGGCAGCTAACTGCACTGATGCGAGAGGGAAAGGAAAATATTGCACCACTACTATTCTTTTAAAAGTTACAGTAATATGTAGTCATGGTATATCTGATGTGTAAGGACATGGTAAAGCATTTCTTTGAAGAGTACAGCGAAACCAGTCAGCAAGAATTGGCTGCAGAATACTTTTATTTCAAGTGCCTGTAACATGTGTGTATTACTTCTCTTTTTTGTTTTTCATGACTGAAATTTCTCATTTTGTCATGATATTTGTTTGTTACTCAAGGTGAAGGCATCTCTACAGCAGTCATATAAATATTATATTGGAGATGATGGAAGCGGTGCAGATCCCCAGGTAGTTTTTATTAATTGTGCTACTGTCCACTATTGATTTGGTTGTTATGGGGTTTTAAAGTTCTTAACAAAATAACCCCTTGAAGATTCATCACCTAAGTATTGCTCTTTACTTGTTGAAGGCTTCTGGTGCTTATATATTCCGACCAAGTGATTCTGTTGCAATAAAGCCAGAGGGGAAGGTGCTTCACTTTTTTTTTTTCTTTTTTGAGGAAAAGATACATGAATGATTATATACATGTAAGCTGTAGGATGTTTGATCCTTCAAACCATTCCATGTGGTGCAGGTAGCTTTCACTGTCATTCGGGGCCCAATTTTGGATGAAGTGCATCAGAGAATCAACCCATGGATTTCACAGGTGCTTAAAATTTTGGCGTTTTCCTTTATAAATATTTTGACTTAATGAATGAGAGTGTATGCTCATTATTTGTGTTAATGAAGTTAAATTTCCGTTTAAGTCCGTCAACTCAATTTCTTCTTCTCCTTCCTCTTCTTCTTCTTCTTCTTCTTCTTCTCCTTCTTCTTCTCCTTCTCCTTCTCCTTCACAGCATCATTCTATCCATATTTAATATAACAGGGGAGAGGATCATGAAGTACATATGAGAAGAAGCCATTTGTAAAATTAGGAACTGAGTGAGGAATGTATTTGAGGGATCTACAAAATAAGTTTTAAATAATGATAGGTAAAGTGATGTTATATGTGTATAAACGGCACATTATGCTTTAAACATACAAAGTAATGAATAATATACACATCCATAGTGTGTTTTTTATATAAAGATCGTCATATTCTCATCTAAGAAGAGTACTGAACAAAGTTACGGTAATCTCCTTATTTATGGATTGACTTTAAAATAATGTTCAGCTTAAAATTACTGCTACTAAAAAAGGAGGCTTGAAGTTTGTTTTCGTTTTAAATAATTTATTTGAATTATTAAATTTATAATTATGTACTTGAATGTATATTTCTGTATTTGAGGGTTTAGATATATCTTGTTGTATTTGAACTTTCATATAAATTTTTAATGAATATGAGTAAAATGCTTATTGTGGATTTAAGAAATAACTTTTTTCATCTGTCCCTTATGGCTAAGGAGAATGCTCAAGAACAAAAGGATGTAACTTACATTAAAATGAACTCCGCTTAGTGAGCTATACTGCCATCAGAATTTTTTGGAATTTTTGGAATTTTCACTGCAAGAGACATTCGTATTTTACCTTTCACAAGTTTCATGTAAACTACCTTCAGCTCTATAAGGTCAATCTTTTTCACCTTTATAAAGTGGGTCCTCTAAATATGCTTCAATGTTTGCATTGCTTTTAAAAACTGTTGCTTTTTCAATGAGCATACCCAAATTGGTGACCATCAAGTTTACAACAATTTTTTGCTAAATGGGCAGATGGTATTGAAGAGGAATATAAGATTATCTTATCAACATAAGCTTATCTTATCTATCTCATGCATGAGATGTTGAACCCTCACACTGATATTTTCTCATCTGTGAAATGGATTATTTATCTTCCTTCAGCTCCCACAATGATTTTTTATCCATCTCCTTTACCTGGAAATAAGGTAGACTTGGAGATTAAATTTCTAAAACTCCAAAATTTTTATAATGTTGTTTTTCATCTCTTCAAGTCTATCCAACATAATGACATAATGAGAACTGGTTTTATGGAAGGTGATATATTTATCTTGGTTTTACCTTCATCTTAAATGTCATCAAACCTTGTTAAATATTATTATCATTTTATTTTATGGTACAATTGATACTTGTAATCAGCTTTTCTGATTGAAGTTCAGAGTTGAAATATCTAATAGAGAGAATGAAGACCTTAGTTCTGTATGTGATGTTCTGTCATATACTTCTAGTTCTGACTTAAGAGGGGAATGACTTGTTCAGGCAAAACAGTGTTGCATTCCCTCTTTAGACTGTGGTTAGCTCTTGCCTTTTCCTCTGCTTTGATTTGCTTAAATATTTGTTTTTCTTATTCTAACTTCTCAAATGAAACAAAAAAGAACATTTCAATGTTATTGATCATCATATGTTGTTTCTTGTCTCTTGCAGATCACACGAGTTTACAAAAGAAAGGAACATGCTGAAGTTGAGTTCACTGTAAGCATATGTTTGGTACATTGGATCTATTTTGTTTTATATCGTGGGGAGCTACATGCCCTGGTTGCCTGGGGCTGGCTGCTTCATTGGTGTAGGTGATAGGACCTTCATGTGGACATGGTACTGTTATCTATTCCAATGGTGCATTGCCAATCTGGAAGAGGAATATAAGGCCAACTAATCTCCTTTTCAAGAATTACAATCCTTATGTTGCCATTCATTATTCAAAATTCGGTATATCTATATGTCCTTTTCTTCACTTGTTGGATAATACTGGCATGATTTTCTGCATACCAGGTTGGGCCAATACCAGTTGATGATTTCATCGGGAAAGAAGTTGTTACTCAATTTATGACAACAATGATGACCAATAAAATATTTTACACAGATTCTAGTGGACGTGATTTTATTAAAAGGGTATGCTTCTTTGTTCCCTTTTAATCTGGTACCAGCAACTCTCTTTCCTCACTCCACTGGGATGGCATGTGCAACATTGAGAAGTCTGTCCTGTGCTTTTCCTTTTCGTTTCCAAGCAGAATGCTTATTTATATTCTATAACAGGACAAATTCTAGCATTTCTCTGCTTCTAATCATTGTCTGTCAAGAGATCAAAGATTTTTGGTCTTCTTTGATACGTTGCCGAGTATTTTCATACTCACCAATAGTGCCTGATCATGTTTTTCTAGGAGCCTAGAGCTGTAATTTGTCCTGGAAAAAACAACAAAAAATCTTATTCTCACCTTCTGCAAGGAATTTGTCATAGACTTGAGAGTTTGTTATTTTTGAGAGCCTTTTGACATTCCTTGTTGGGCTCCTGTGAAATTATTTATGCAGATTCGAGATTATAGGTCTGACTGGGATCTGCAAGTTAATCAACCTGTTGCTGGAAATTATTATCCTGTAAGTGTTTTCTTTACTCATTTATACTTTGTTATTCATGTATGGTAGAGTGAAAAATAATTTGCTAGAGCTTTTCTGTTAACTATATTTTTCTTTAAGAGATTCATTGTCTTTCTTTGTCTTTTTTGGCTATTTTGAAGAATGACATAGTTCTTCATTCCAGATTAATCTTGGCATATACATTAAAGATAATAGCACAGAGTTCTCAGTATTAGTAGACCGCTCTGTAGGGGGGTCTAGTATTAAGGATGGTCAAGTAGAATTGATGCTTCACAGGTTGGTTCTTTTCCTGACATAATATGAATTGCCACATATTGATCTTGATCTTACCTCAAGATCTTAAGATATCAATTTACTGGAGTTCCGTTAAGTGGAATTGTTTAAGCTAAATCATGTTTCTTTCATCTCATAGGAGATTGCTTCATGATGATTCAAGAGGTGTTGCAGAGGCACTTGATGAAGTGGTTTGTGACAAAAATCAATGTGAAGGATTAACTGTACGTGCTTCTGAAATGCTGCCCTATGTTTATGCTTGACGCTTTATGGTTCCATCTTTTAATGAGTAAATTTGTATTACTTTGACGAAAAACCTAACCTGTATTGATGTGTCTCTTCATGGATGAAAGCTCTAGGAGCATTTGCTGGAAGGTTACTATAGTTGGTTTACAGGATACTTCTCATATATGTTTAGTGCATGTTATAGGGACCATTTATGTTTAGTGCATGTTATAGGGTTCGTTTATGTTTAGTGCATGTTATAGGGACCATTTATGTTTAGTGCATGTTGTAGACCTTCTCTTCATAAGTCATTGCTTTTGCATGAGTTGACAGAAAAAAAGAAGCTGGCTTTTCTTCTCACAGCTATATCTGATGCTTCAAGAATTAAACAGGCTCAAGGAAAGTTTTATCTAAGAATTGATCCTCTGGGCGAGGGTGCCAAGTGGCGAAGAAAAATGGGCCAGGAGATATATTCTCCATTTCTGCTTGCATTCACGGAGCAGGTGAAAAACATTTAGGTTAGTATTTCTCCTTGAACTGTGGAGTAACAAGCGCAACTTACATGGTTTAACCATTTCACAGGATGGAGGTAAGTGGACAAATTCCCATGCCACATCTTTCTCAGCTACTGGTCCCTCATACAGTTTACCTGACAATGTAGCTCTGTTAACACTTCAGGTGTGTGCTTATGTTAATGGAAGAAGCTTTGATGTTGTTGATTGCATTCATTGTACCTGCATATGAATAAAGTTATTTTTAAAACTAATCCCAAAAAAATAGCAGATGGTAGGATAACTGATTTCAACAATTTTCTCTCTCAAGTATGTGTTTGTATATACTTCAATTGCACAAACCACCCTTATGCATGGAATCATGTTATGCCAATGATCCATATTGACATCAAGGCCAACTGCATTTTTTACTTTATTTTGAGGCCCATGAGTGGATCAGTGAAAAACTTTCAACTACTTTGCAAACAAACAGAGACTGCATTGCCCATATGTCTTGTGAATCTTATTATAAAAAATGAAACAAAAGACAGTATCTTAGATATTCTTACTTTGCCATTTTGAGCTCATCCCGATATAATTTGGATAAGGAGTGATAGTGATTACTTGTGTTTTGATAAATTAACTAAAATGCCTCATCAGATGTGAACTGTGTTTCCTGTGTCCTATAGGAGCTTGAAGATGGAACCGTTCTTCTGCGGTTGGCACACTTATATGAGGTCTAGTTTCTCTCTGAGCTGGTTTTAATCTGTCAGCCTTGTTTAGAATAAAATAAACACCTGTTTTGAGTTGTCTTTAACATTGCTAGTTCTCTCTTCTTGATGGACCTCTAACTTTACCAGTGTTTTACTTTGTTTTAAATTTTAAAAGATGGGAGAGGATGAAGATTTCTCAGTGATGTCAAGTGTCGATTTACGAAAGTTATTACTAGGCAAGAAGGTAAGAAAAATTGACCCACGGCCTAGAGATAATTTACTGATGCCCAATTACATATTTCAACAGAGTCGCCCGCTTCTCTACATTTTGAATGTTGTTACGGGTTTAGAGCTACATTTTGAATGTTGTTACAGGTTTAGAGCTAAGAAAGCTTTCCTTCCAACAGAAATTCCTGACTCTTGGCCAACTTTATCCTTTCAGATTAGCAAGATAACGGAGTTGAGCTTATCAGCCAACCAAGAAAGAGTAGAAATGGAAAAAAAGCGAATGAACTGGAAAGTGGAAGGCGCATCCGAGGATGTACCTGTAACGAGAGGAGGACCTGTTGATCCTTCCAAGCTGGTGGTGGAGCTAGCTCCAATGGAAATTCGCACTTTCATCATCAGTTTCGATTATATTTCCTTCCGAGAGCAGGTGAATCCCTGAAAGACGGGTAAGTTCCACGTTTTACAACTGTTGCATCTGCAGTAGGTCAGTTTGGAGGTCATAGCAAATGCGTCCAAACTCCAAATAACTCTGATTCAATTCTGAATCTCATTTCTTGTGTACAGTTAGAAGAATCGGCGTGTAGCTCCAACAATAAGTTATTTAGATGATTTAAATGCAACGAACTGGTTCGGCTTACCTTTTCTTGTTTAGAAAAAGTAAAATTTTATCTTTGTATTTAATACGTTAACTTATGATACTTGATACTTCCTGAGATCTATTGCATTCTCACATAATAGTCAATAGAGCCTGAGAATGCATGGCTCAGAAACTCTAAATTTAACCGAACGGCTGGCGGACACCATACTTCAATCTGTTATTAGGGCGGAAAAATGTTATTAGGGTGCCATTGTGTTGGAAAATAAATTGTCTTTTTTTTATTCTTAAAAAAGCTAAAAAGTGTTTAATTTTCTAATGTATTTTTCCTAATCTAAACTTAAGGCCAATTTGTTCTTCAGTGTGGATTAATTGGTTAAGAAGAAAATCATCTTAACCTTTATTTTGCACAAATGAATAATGAACAAACAGCATTACTTGGAAGGATGTTTTCAGCCTGCTAAATGGTACATAATTACGTATACGATAAACATATATTATCTATTGGAGGGAACTGGTCGGATTATGCATAAAATTAATCCTCTTGATTTAACGGTGATCTAATAAGACAAATTTCAGTTTAATAACTACTATTAAATGAATAATAGACAAAATAAGGTTAAAAGGTTTAACCATTAATGTTTTTCCGGGAAAAAGTGGATAAGGCCTGCAACTATTTTATTTTTAAAAAAATGTTAATGTCGTTGTCAGATCCCTTCAAAATGCGGAAACATCGATTTGTCTGACACAGCTTGGATACGTGGAAAACCTTGGCTCTACCGCACGCCAACGCCGAAACTAACCCTTCAGCCCCTGGCGTGACAGTGATTTTGCTTCGGTGTGTTCAACCTTCAACGTAGCAAAAATCACAGCTTTATGGAAAATCGAACTCGTTGATCGTCATTCAATCTGTTTGAATTTAATCGTGGTGAGCTTTTGAGTGTACATTTTACTGGTTTGTGAGTGTTTGCATTTTACGAGATTCGTCTTTGTTTTGAACTGATTGATGAGCTATCTATGTGCATCGTTACTGGTTTGAGCTGAAGTGCAGCTCCTGCTTGCAGGATTTATGGCGCTTCGGGGTGTTGTCTTAGTGCTTGTTACACTTGTTTTCTGCGCCGAATCAAAGTATATTGCGTATAATACTTCTCAGAGGATCGTTCCTGGAAAGATAAATGTTCATTTGGTTCCGCACACGCATGACGATGTCGGATGGTTGAAGACAGTGGATCAATATTACGTTGGCGCCAATAATACCATTCGTGTGCGTGTTTCTTCTACTTTTTAGTTCCTGAGAATTTGACTGCGCTATTAAAGCTTTAATTTGTGTTTGTTGAATTTAAGTTAACGATCAAACTTGCTTTGTTCATTTTTCAATAGGTGGCATGCGTGCAGAATATATTGGATTCTCTTGTTCCAGCTTTGCTGGCTGATAAAAACAGAAAATTCATCTATGTTGAGATTGTGAGAGTTCTTTCCTTTTACTTGTCATTTAATTCCCCGTGCATTATAATGCTTTATGAAATTATCTGCGCGCTTGGAAGACGGGATTTTGGGCACGAGAAATCAGCAAATTTTTAGTCCCTTTTCTTTAACGATGCTTAACCGGCGGATACTTTGGTCTCTGAGATTCCGTCCTTGATCCTTCAGGCATTTTTTCAGCGGTGGTGGAGAGAACAGAGTGACAAAATTCAAACTGTAGTCAAAGAGTTCGTTAGCTCTGGCCAGCTAGAGTTTATGTAAGATATACTTGCTGCATTTGTAATTTTGTCTTCTTTTTCATTAGCTGGTTATTGTTAAGTCCGTTAATTCCACACCATGTGCCTGCAGTTTTAATGGTTAAAAGTGAGATGAAGAGCAGCTTAATTAAGTTTAGAAAAAGACCAAATTCTGTGTTTAAGTGAATTTTCCTGCGCTATATTTGATCGCCTTCTAGACAACTAAATTCAAGATTAACAACTCTATGACAAATCCTGATTTCTTTTCCAGGCATTCGATTATATTCAGACAACTTACAGTTTTTCTTATAAGCATGTGCGCATATGTCCTTAATCTGCTCGATTATTGAACTGACATTCTGGGGACTTGAGACTTGTTTTAATCTTTTATACATGCTAGGTTTTACATTGTTCCAATTTGTATTTGCAGTCTTCACTAACACATGGTGTGACTAATTTCTTAAATTGTTATTGAAGATATCATGTTCTTTTACTGGAAAGAGACCATTGTCATTTGTTTTCATTATTAACTTTTGGTTCCTTTATTGGTTATGAAAGAAATGGTGGTATGTGTATGCATGATGAAGCTGTGCCACATTACATTGATATGATTGATCAGACAACTCTTGGGCACCGATTTATAAAGCAGGTGTTTGATCAGACCCCTAGGGTTGGTTGGCAGATCGACCCATTTGGACATTCTGCTGTTCAGGCATATTTGTTAGGGGCTGAGGTATGCTTCTTGTTTTGGTAGTTTATTTATAGATCAGCTGATGTTATGTAGTGGATCATTTATTGGAATTGGCAAAAATGAGAGATTTAGGAGGCACTCACTATTCTGTATTGTAGTTGTGAATGGTTTTATAAGAGCAATTTTTGCAAGATTCAATCTCAGTGCTATCTTTGCAACCTAATTCATAGTTATTTCCCTTTCTCACTTCTTTTGTTTTTTTATGGTGTGTAATTTTGACCACAAAGATATTCCAATTTGTGATTGATTAGTTTCTATTGAGTCTTTTTCATTCTAAAATCTTGGAAGCTTCTACAGCTTCTTTTCCACCCCATCCCCACCCCCACCCTCGCTGCTACCGCCACTGCTGCCACCGCCACCAGCCCTGCCACCATCACTGCCACCACAACAGCTTTTCCTCCTTTGCCTCATATATACATTTGCTTCCTCTTTCAAAATTTTCTTGCTTTGAATTGCCTGGAAAGTTTTTATATGACTTGTAGATACTGGCTACAAATAGTTTCAGATCTCCTAAATACAAGATGCATTGGCAAACCAAGGGTCTGAAACCTGCATAGGCTCATGTGAATATGATAGCTTACCTTCTTGGCATTTGATTTTTGCTTTCACTTGTAGGTTGGGTTTGACTCTCTCTTTTTTGCACGGATTGACTACCAAGATAGAGCAAAGCGGAAAGAGCTGAAGAGTCTTGAAGTTGTATGGCATGGTTCAAAGACCCTTCGCTCATCTTCACAGGTGATCTATTTTAGTTTCTGTCAGGAATCTTATCCACTTCTTCCTCTTTCAAAAAAAGGGGAACTAGAGGGTCCCAATGACAACTTCTGCTCCTTATTGCAGAAATTAATTCATGTGCAGTTTCTTGCAGATTTTTACTGGTGTCTTCCCTGTGCATTACGAACCTCCAAGTGGATTTTCCTTTGAAATCAATGATGTCTCTCCTGTTGTTCAGGTTTACTCTTGGGCACAAGTGGCTTGAAAAAGTTGTACTTTCATCAAGGACTCACTGTGTTTTCTTTTGCAAATGAAGGATGATGAACTTCTATTTGACTACAATGTTGAAGAGCGAGTGAATGACTTTGTAGCTGCTGCTCAGTTGCAGGTGACGTTAAAGTGGTTTGTTTTTCTCAAAATGACCATGCTTCCAATCCACACTAATTTTTAGAGAGAGAACATCACCAATGTACTTTAACTGAATGACCCATGTGATCAGTGTTCTTTCATCAGATTATCATTCTTGTCCAACCTTAATGCTAGTAATGGGACTTTAAGCTGCAAATCAAGGGGTTGGTAACAATTCAAATATGTCTATATACATGTGTTTGTAAATAAGAGTTTGGAAGTTGAATTATAGTTTCTAGCTATCATGCTTTCTTACCATTTTGAATTATCTATCCACATTCAGTTGCCTGCTTCAATTTTCACTTATTTCTTTTACTGGAATTTCTTAAACATATTTTTAGCTCAAGAACCTTAAGAAACAAAAGAAAGAAAACTGAGATTGACTTCCTCAGACTGCACCAAGCCCAGGGCTCCACCCTCCCCGCTTTTGCTATCCAGCAGTTTTGTTGGTCTTTTTTTTGAGAAATAGAGGTTTATTTGACTTAAAGATAAGAATCATGTTCTTTTTTCTATGTTGCCTCAAAATTAATGATTACGTCATGTTCATGTTCATGACATATTCTTTTCCCAGGCTAATGTAACTCGGACAAATCATATTATGTGGACAATGGGGACTGATTTTAGGTACCAGTATGCCAATTCGTGGTTCAGGCAAATGGACAAGCTCATTCATTATGTCAACAAGGTATTAGTTATACCTCTTTATACTGCTTCCATGAGTCACTGGAACAGCCATGGACCATGTACTGTTAAACTTATACTACATTTTTTATTCCTTAATTCTTGCTTGCCTGATTTAATGTTCAGCTACAAATTAGTGTATTGGCGTGGAACTCTGAAAGGTGCACATGAAACACATTGGTCTTTGCCTAAAATCGCTCAGGGAAGAACATCACAAAGACATGAACTATGTGCTGAAATTAGTGTATAGTTACATATGCAAAATTAGAGGATTTCTTATTTCATGAGTGTCTCAGAAATTTCAAAATTATATTGCATTTCTGATGTTTCACAATTGAGAAGGGTTTTAGTGTGAAGAAGCTGGGTGGATGAGTCACTTACCTGTCCTTTGTTTCCTTTATTGCCACTTGAGGTGCTTTGCATGTTAATTTTGAAAAGACTTTTTGGTATCGTTGATGGAATCTTACTAATCAAATAAAAATTTCTGGGCCATTTTGGACTCTTTTGCTTGTGCATGTCCACAAAATGTCCTTGTTAGGAAATCCTTTCTGCTTGTAGAATGATCAAGGTAGTATAAAGATGGAATATTTTCCATACTTGTTTATATGTTGAATGGAGAATCTGATCTACTTGTGCATGGATTTTTTTTAACAAACCTATGTTGGGATCCTAGGCTGCAGCACACACTTGCTTTATGGGGCTGTAGGAATTACCCTAAAGATCAATGAATCATAAGTAGAAAATGATTGAAGAAAATAAGGGAGGTCTATTGGCTGAATCGCTTGCCTTGAATCTGGTGGACTTTAACAAATAGTCATATAGCCATAGGCCCAAACCTGCTGCTTCTTAGATTCTGATAGACGTGGAATCTTATGTGATAACTGCTATTTCTATATATTAGACATCTGGTACACATGCCGTAGTGCTGAAAATTGATATCCACTGTGGCCTTTATTTATTTATTTATTTATTTGTCTAAAAATGAAAATATTAGAATCATGTACTGCAGTCATGTGATTCCTTCTGGCTTGTAATCTAGCTGATTTTTGTTTAGGATGGACGTATCAATGCACTGTATTCAACTCCATCCATTTACACTGACGCAAAGCATGCAACAAATGAATCATGGCCACTTAAGACAGATGATTATTTCCCGTAAGTCTCATACTTGCAAATATTTCTGAAGTTCTTGGAGGCTAATTGAAGTGAAGAAGACTAAAAATATGGTTATGCTTATCAGCATAACTAGGTTTTTTATTTGAAAATTCAAAATGTTTTCTTAAAAAAACAACTTAAAGTCCTACAAAAAGTTCCAGTCCAAGATCAGGCAAAACTTAGAGATTCCTGGTACTATGGTATTCAAGGTTATCAGGCTGAAATCATAAATTTCTATGAAAAAGGAGGATCAGTATCATCGTGCTAAATACAATGGGAATTACTCTCTGTTTCTTTCTTTCTCGTGTTTACATCTGTCCCATCTTAGAGTAACACGATAAGAAAAGGATAGTGAAATTTTCTACTATGCCTAATTGATTTTATTGTTCAGATATGCAGATCATCCAAATGCATATTGGACAGGGTATTTCACAAGTAGACCTGCCTTTAAAGGCTATGTGAGGGTGATGAGTGGTTTCTACTTGGTAATTGTTCCGTACTTGTATCTATCTTGAAACAAAGTTTTGTTATTTTTTCTTCTGCAGCCTAAATTGCTAAATTTCATAGTGAGTACAATGTACAATCTAAATCAGAAGTACATAAAAAGAGGCATCGGTTTTGGGCCTTTCTGGTAATTTCTCTCATTTCATGTCATCATTATTTCAATCAGGCAGCAAGACAGTTGGAGTTTCTTAAAGGGAAAAGTGCTTTGGGGCCTACAACTGAAGCACTGGGTGACGCTCTGGCTATTGCTCAACATCATGATGCAGTCAGTGGAACTGAAAGGCAACATGTTGCCGATGATTATACACTAAGGCTTTACATGGGTTATACTGAGGTGAGAATTTTCTAAGCAACTAGAGCTCCGCTGCTATGCATTCTTTTATGCTTGAAATGTGATATGAAACCCTTTTCAATACAGGCTGAAAGATTGGTTCACTCTTCACTTGCCTGCTTAACAGAGCAAAAATCAAGCACTGGATGTACCAATCCATCAACTAAATTTGTACAGGTGCAGAACTTTCTTTGTCTGGGAACTGTTAGTGACATGTCAGTGCAATCTTAAGGGGTCAAATTGTGGAGTTACATTCACACGTGTTTATTCTTTCAGTGTCCTCTTTTGAATATCAGTTATTGTCCAGCATCAGAGATTGATTTGTCACAATCAAATGGCTTGGTGAGATCTGTGTACCCTCATTATTCTTCTGAAGATATCAGATGCAAAATGGGTTCAAATTTTGTAGTTCTCAACAATGTGTATGTGTCCTTTGTAGGTAATTGTTGTCTATAACTCTCTTGGATGGAAGCGGGAGGACATAATACGAATACCTGTAAGTGTTACTATCTGCTTTTCCTTTTCAATTTTCTGCATCTTTGCTCAGCAAACCAACTAGCTGATAAATTGCCGAGTCAGGTGTGTCAGGGTCATATTTGCTGTTCCGAATTCTCTTGCCCTTGGGGAGCTTTCCTCTGCCCCTTTCTCATTGTTGTAATCAGTGAATTTAATTTGAAAACTTTGCCACTATCCCAAAAGAAAAAGCCTAGTTTAGTAGAAAAGCTTAAAGTGCTTTTTGATTCTGTGCATGTGGTGGTGTTTGTATTTTTATGTGATGTTCCTCACCCATTTATCTCTCCAGTTGTAAATACACAGGCACACTCACTGCTAAAAGTTATCTCACTTAAGGCACACTCACACTGCTAAAAAGTTATCTCGCTTTAGGCACACTCACACGGCTGAAGAAGAAGTTTCCTCTTCAGGCACAGTCACACAGCTGAAGAAGAAGTCTTCTCTTTGGTGGCTAAAGCGAGGTTCCTCACATCTCTTACAAAGAAAATTTGTTGCAGGTCATCAGCGAATCAGTCATTGTTCTGGACTCTGAAGGAAGACAAATTGAATCCCAGATTTTACCTGTGCAAAATGGTTCACTGGGCACGAGGAACTTCTATGTTAAAGCATATTCAGGCATTTCTCTGAATGATGGACCAAAGTATTGGCTTGCTTTTGAAGCAACTGTGCCTCCTCTTGGTTTTAGCACTTATATTGTTTCAAGTGCCCCACGGGCAGGTCTAACTGATTAGTACTTGTTTGGATTATTAACTTTGCTCCATGATCATTTTCTCATTTCAACAGAGGTTTGTGCAGATTGTGGGTAGTAAACTTCCAATGTCTCCATATTTCTTTTGCAGGTCCTAAGTCAACATTATCAGAAATTTATACTTTAGATGGAGGAGATAATGAAATCATTGAAATTGGACCAGGAGATTTGAAGCTTACATATAGTGCAAGTGGAGGCAAACTTACTCAATATTTTAATAGCAAGAGCTCGGTATGTTACTTTTATTTCCTGCTCCATCAGTTCAACATTGCACTTGCAATCGGTTTTCACTAAAAGCAGCTGAGTTTCCGAAAAGAGGACTGAGGGAAAAGAATAGCAATCAGATGCTGGTAAAATTATATGTTTGGTAATCACCTGATTTATTTAGTAAATCATCATGCTGATTTGCTCTCCCTGCACATGATTCAACTTGTGGTGCAACTTATAGATATTCTATTTGTTTAAATGGCTTCCCCTGTGTCCATGTTGGGGATCATTTAGTTTCCTATATTGTCATCTTTCTTGGATGTAGCGCTGCATGTCTTTTTTCAGCAACAGCTTCAGCATCTGTTGTTCCAGAGATATTTATGTTCATTATTTCAGGTGAAGGAATCTATAGAGCAGTCATATGGTTATTATACTGGAGATGATGGAAGTGGTAAGGATCCTCAGGTAGGTTTTACTCCGATGTTCTTAATTTATAATCCAGCTTTCTATGGTATCTAACATGTTGTTTATGCATTTGACAAGGCGTCTGGAGCATATGTTTTTCGTCCAAATGGTACTTTTGAATTAAATCCTGAAGGAAAGGTATACTCAACTTTCTATTGGTTAAGCTTGGTACTTCTCCTGTTCTTTCCTGTTTCTGAAGCTGTCAACCATCTTTACAGATGCCTTTGACTGTTATTAAGGGTTCACTATTAGATGAAGTGCATCAGAGAATCAACCCATGGCTAACTCAGGTATTTTAGCTGCAGGAATTTGTAGTAGATTGTCAATTTGTTGACATTTCTTTTCTGCCATACCATATGATTGATCATACTGGTTTTCTTATTTTTCTGCTGCATCCTTGTTCTGGTTGAAATGGATACTTCAACGCAATGGATCTATATTATCGCAACTATTTCTTATAAATAATCATTTTATGTGCAGATTACTCGAGTGTACAAGGGAAAGGATCATGCTGAATTCGAGTTCACTGTAAGGATCTGCTTTGAAGATATTTACGTTGCTGAGTTTCCGTATTTCATTAAAATTTGGGGTCATTAGCTTGATGCTTTCTGGTCATTGGTGAAGATGATAATATGGCATTTGGCTTTTTCCTTCGCTTGTGCTGTGGCAGAGGCCCTAGATACTGCTCTAGAAATTGTTGTGGACATTATTAGTAATTGTTCTTACCCTATTTCTATTGTCAGTAACATAGTTTTCACTTGATAGGTTGGTCCAATACCTGTTGAGGATGGAAGTGGAAAAGAGATCATTACTCAAATTAAGACTTCAATGGAGACTAAAAAAACATTCTACACAGACTCTAATGGGCGTGATTTTATTAGGAGGGTAATATTTTTTATTTTCCCTGTTTCTGCATACAGGCTGTAACATTGAATGTTTTATTGATCTTGAATGTTTGAGCATTTATTATTTTTCATGTTCTAATTGATCCTTCACATTCTTTTCTATGCATTTCCTTTACTCGCACTTTCCTTGCATGCTGATAGAGACTACATTATGTATTATTCTCTGGAAAAACAAGCTTCGGCAGCTTCTAATGAATTTAATTCGCTACAGTTTTGCTGTGGATTGTGCATTTTTGGTCCGTAGGATTCATAATGTATTGGAATAACACCCAAGTTGATACTCATTGTCTTACATTTAATGTCATCTGTGAAGAGTTAAACAATTCCATTTCTCCTTGTCAGGTTTGCTTCGTTCATATAAAAAAATAAATTTTTAAAAAAGAAATAGGGAGTGGAAAGAGAGACGAAACAAGAGGAGAGTACTGGTTTCCTTGTTCATCTGCAGACCTCTAGTAGACTTTTCTTTGTTCAAGCTTACTGAGATGAATGCTAGAATACTCAGACATTGGTTGTAATTGGTCTGATAAAGGTGATAAACTTTGACTTTCTAATTGTAGGGCTTTTTACATGGAAACAATCAAATGATCAGAAATGCAAGGCAGCCTGATGTCAAACTCACATAAATTAAAGAATTGAGGATAAAATTGCTTTGTCCATGTGGTATATAAATTATGGGCTGTGCAATCCTTATAGATCTTTAGAAAAACAGAATACTCTTCCAATTAGCTGGGAAATTATATGTAGCAATCCATGATGTAACAAGAGAGTACTGTGTCTCCATTGTTCAACCTAATAAGACATGAGGGAGGTATTCAAAGTTCGACTTGAGAAAACATGAGGGAGGTTTCAAAGTTCGACTTGAGAAAACATGAGGGAGGTTTCAAAGTTCAATTTGAGAAGACATGAGAGAGGTATTAAAAGTTCAACTTGAGAAGACATGAGGAAGGTATTCAAAGTTCAACTTGAGAAGACATGAGGGAGAGTTCAAAGTTCAACTTAAGAAGACACAATGGAGGTGGGCTGCTAACTATTTTGACCTAACATCCATCCCCAAATGGAGGACAATATACTAAACTCTCAACATTGTTTGCCTGTGATATGATCTCCTCTTTTTTCTTCAGACTTCATTAGATGAATGCTCATTATGGGATGCCTGATATTGATGAAAACCGTGACAATGGTACTGTTTGATTGGTTTTGAGTTGGAAAATGCCCCACATTGAAATACTCTAAGAACAGTGCTTGGAAAGGTTGAATAATAGGTCTCCTAAGTGGATAGACATTTTGAGATGAATTCAAGCTCAATCTAGAGGTATCAGAATAGAATGAGGGTGTGGGCAGAGGCAGTTTGTATTGTCCATGTTATTTTTTTTATGTGCTCCATTAGGTTCGAGTTTATGTAATGTGCACTGCCCAGTTATTTAGGGATGCAACTAGGCTCAATCCAGCTATAGGCTACTAATCCGTTCCAAAATCTAGATATTAATGATGCCCCTCCTAGTTGTACATGTTTACAACAGGGGTTACGGAGTAAATAAAGATCCATGTGTAAAACTTTGAAAGTGTATCTGATGAGGCAGACTAAACTCAGTTACTGCCAAATTTCACTTTCAACCCCTTCATTAGTGAATGTTGTATGCTCCCAGAAGTTTTGCCCACAAAAAGAACTTTATAAATCAGAAGAACTGTTAAAGATGGTAGAAGAAATGCTTATTTTTGTTTTGCATGTAAAAGAGGCTTGATGTAGTTCGTCCAATGTTGCACAGCATCATCAAGGCATCAATGACTCACTTTTGTTCCATGTGATACTAAGCAATCACAAATTCTTCTGCAGATTCGAGATTACAGGTCAGATTGGGATTTGCAGGTCAACCAACCTATTTCTGGAAATTATTACCCAGTATGTGTGCAAGTGAATGTTTTGTATTCAGATTTGAAATTCATTATTTTTATCATGCTAAGTTCATGTTTGTGCTACTTTTGGGAATATCTATGTGGGAGCTTGTAACTCCATTCATTTACTGTATGATACTTTGACCAGAACTCAGAGAAGTAGGGTTTCAGGAAATATTTGACAGAAGCATCTTTCCATGAAGTGATGCCCCTCTTTTGAGTCTTTTTCGAACTGATAATATCCCAGCCCTTTTCTTGGTAAAAGCTTATTGACCATGCCATATTGCACCTTGATCATCTTCATGCTTTTTTTGTTTGCATTTCATTCTGAAGATTAATAGAGAATTAAAACATGTAAATTGTATGCATTATGGGTTTGATGACCTTATTTAAAACTTAATAGTCCTGAATGGTGCTCGTGTTCAGCTATCTTACTTATGATTTTCACTACCTTTTCATCTTGCTTCTTATTGGAGTACCCATTATATATAGGTTTGGAATTAATGCCTTCGTTTCTAATTCTCTTGGCCTGTCATTACGTTTTTTTGCTTTTAGTTTTGCATAGGCCAGCAGCACTTATGTTTGATCTTTTGATTCAGGTTAATCTTGGAATCTACTTGCAAGACAATAAAACAGAGCTCTCAGTGTTGGTTGACAGAGCTTTTGGAGGATCCAGCATAGTGGATGGGCAAGTAGAGCTGATGCTTCATAGGTCTGAGACTTCGTTTCTTCTTTCAGTTCTTTCCTTTTTTCTTTTTCTCCTGAAAAGCGATTAATTCCAAGATTGACTAATTTAGCAGCAGTTGTTCTAAGAAAGGATTTTCCTTCAATCTCTTGTTGTAAGTGAAACCCCTATCTGATGTGTTTTCTGGCCTCGGCCTTTCATCTTTCATAGACCATTATACTTACTTAAATTAAAGTTTAAAAAAAAAAAAAAGAGCTCAAACTAGGTTCTCTTCACACATATACGTCTTACTTCAATACCATGTTGAGATTGAGGCTGGTTTCATTCCAAAATGACTAGCCACTTGGTGGCAAGTTACTTGACCTTAGAACCCATTTCTTTTTGTAAGACTTTTGAATATTGGACTTCTCTCCACTTAAACAGATATTTCCATACACCATTAACATCCACATTAATTACTGTGTTCAAGCTGAAGTTAAAGAGGAAGACCTTAATCAGGTAATTATGTCAATCTTGGGTATCTTCTCACATGGGTTGGCTCTCATGGGAGTTGTGCTTTACCTAGGCTCAGTGGATCATATATTGACACTAGAACTCTAATCTGTGCCATATTTTGCTTATTTAGGTCAGATCTTTTAGTACCTAACCCAGACAAGTGATGCCTCATTGCGACTTGGCTAGGGGTAGTATACGAATAAGAGTTGGTTGTGCAAGAGGGCTAGCACTTGAAGTGAAGCTAACGTGTGGTGGCTAACCTGTGGTTTACTTAGTTGAGTTGTGAAACTTGGGCTTAGTTTTCATCTCAAGACCCAATGACAAAACTTTGTCTTTGTGAAGATCAAATCTGGTTCCAACGTAAAATGACTAGCAAAGGAGGCCTATTCCTCAACTTTTAACCCATGACTTTTTTTTTTTGAGGAAGGTGAATTCATTTTTTACTCCCAATGCTGCTGTGGAGACCTAAACCCATGACCTCCCACAGCAATAACTCCCATGGGACCATTGAACTACTGCCCAAGACCCACCCATAACTTTTTTTTTTAAAAAAAAATTATTGGAATTCCTTTTTAACACTTCCCTTCATGTCTAGGCTTGCTCATAACAGGCCTAAGACATGGCCTCACATCCAGGGTTGCACATAATAGGCCTACCCAGCTAACAAAGAGGGGAAATCATCAATCTCCCCCTCTCCCCCCTCCTTTTGAACTCTTTGCAAAGGTGAGGAGGAGCAGAACACCTGCCAGCCTAATGTGGAGGGAGGGGGACGATTCTGCTGACGAAGGGCAGAGGGGGCTGAGGGTTTCACTATACCGTCTGCCATTCTACGACAGCCAGGAGGATGGTGGAACTATCCTCGCCCCTCCCCTCCCTCTGCTGTTCCTTTTATGTCACCTGAGACCTGCATCCTGCACTCCCTCCTGACTCTATACCCAGCTTACTTAGTTGGGTTGACCCATTTTGATGTTCTAACCTGCTGCGCCTGACAGGTTGTAATGTGTTTGTGTATTATAAACCTGGAAAAAGATCTGAGAAATCAAAACCTGCACAACTGATTTTTTTATATATCTGAGAATGCCTGATATTTTTTCGTTGTTTTACCCTTTTCCAGAAAATTCATTAATCTTTTGTATTAGTATTTCAAAATAGTATGAGTAGTCTTGTCTTAAGATGATGTGTCACTTGTTCTGCAGGAGGTTGCTGCATGATGATTCTAGAGGTGTTGGAGAAGCACTAAATGAGGTGGTTTGTATTCAGAATGACTGTGAAGGACTAACTGTAAGTGTATTTTATGAAATCATTCTCGAGTAACTTTTTGGCCAGCTGTCTTTCTTATTAGTGAGCCAATTTTGCAATCCTTCCATTAGTCTGATTCTTTAAACTCTAGATTAGTTTTGTACCAAGGTCTAGTCATGCAAAACACTGCCTGTAGTTCTGGTTGTATCGAACTGATAAATTGGGTTTTAATTAGGATATACCTATGCAATCAGTGCCCACATATCGGATTTCTGGCGACCGGTACACAGTGGCCAAAGATAGGATCTGTGGCAACCTGTAGACAGTGGCCAAAGATAGGATCTTTAGCGACCAGTAGGCAGTGGCCAAAGATAGGATCTGTGGTGACTTGTTGTCAGTGGCAAAAAGCCTATTTATATTGGCACTGACAATGCCAGTCGCCACAGACAGTCTTGCTACCACATTTGTCCCGACCGGATTATGACGACTGGCTTTCCGGTCTTTGGCGACTGACAGCATCGGTTGCCAAAAACTGGTTTTTTACTAGTGTGCATTTGCATAAATACTTGTTGATATCTTGAGATATTAATCTGCCTGTGTAAACTTGAAGTAAATTATGTTATTGTGTCATGGTTTGTTTGTTTGACTGGCAGATCTACTTCAAATGAAACTGACACATTGTTTTGGGTTAAGAGCTCAAGTTTAATGCTTCCAAGCAGTGTTAAGTTTACTACAACCTGAAGGTCCGATAGAAAAAGAAAGTGTTAGCATTTTACTGGTTGTATTGTCAAGAAATTTTTGGCATATTACTAGCAGTGTCATTTGATAAATTAATTTCTTGGTCTGCTCATTTGGCTGCTGGTGACCTGGTTATGGAGTGGTCTTTCTTCAGCTCCTAGCTGTTAGAAACCTCTTTTATGGGAATCTGCTTTGTGCTTAGAGCATTAAAATCACACCCTTCTTAAAAAATTATTGATGACAGGTTCAGAGTTAAATTTTACATTGACAAATCACAGAGTTTATGTGTATCTAAATTCTTGCTCAGATTCAAGGTAAACTGTATCTTCGAATTGATCCACTGGGAGAGGGTGCAAAATGGCGCCGGAAACTGGGCCAGGAAATCTACTCTCCACTTCTTTTAGCATTTACGAACCAGGTAACTGATCATTTAATGTAGCTTGCATGTGCTGAATGGATCTGTTATTGACATTGGCTTGTATTTCAGGGGGAGGAGAATTGGACAACTTCTCATGTTCCTACGTTTTCAACTATGCATCCAACCTACAGCCTTCCTGATAATATAGCTTTGCTAACTCTCCAGGTCTGTTTACTAATTAAAGCAGGTATTTTCGCGTGGAAACAGTCAAGGATGAACTAATAGCCAATTACTAATAACTTGATTAAAGTGGTGAGCCATTGGTAATAGTAAATGAACCAAAAGTAAGACACAAGTTCAAGATAAAACAATCGTATGCTAGCTTGTGCATAAGCATATGGTTTATCTTATGTGAAGTATTTTGTAAAGAAGAGCAAATTGAATCAATACTTCAGCGTGCTTCACATATGCAAACAAAATGTTTCTCATCCCTTAATAACCTACTATTTTACATGTTTTCCTGCAGGATCTTGGAGAAGGAAGTGTTCTTGTTCGGTTTGCACACCTTTACGAGGTTGGAGTAACTGTTCCATTTTCATTCAACTGACTGTGAGAATTTAGATATTCTTTTTGTAATGATAAAAAAATTTGTTGAAGAGAGGATATGCGGAGGTAGGGGGAGAACCACTCCCATTGAAAAATAACAAAGAAAAGTCCAAAACAGTTAATGAACATCATCAGAAGGAAAGTATTAGGCACTAAATTATCAACAAGAGATCAGCTAATGTCTTGCTAATGAATCAGCCACTGGATTTTTACTGAACAATATGTGAACCCACTGAATCTCTAGATATCGACTTTTTTTTTTGAAATGGCGAATGTTTATTGCATATAGTTTGAAAAAATGAGTACAAAGATGTGGCCTTTAAGCTGGCTTAATCTCTAGATATCGACTTCACAGATTGAAACCATAAATTACCTTAGATGATCACCGTTTTTGCTAAGAAACCTGCAAAATTCAGCAAGCATACTTTTACATGTGCTGCATATCTGAACTCTTGAAGTTCTGTTGCTTTTTCTTGTAAATCACAAGGTAGGGGAGGACAAGGATCTCTCGGTGATGGCAAGTGTGAATCTCAGGAAACTATTCTCGGGCAAAAAGGTGAGGACAGCTGGTCTTTGTAAGCTAGGATCTGGATCTGATGCAAATGAATGGACGGTTACCTGTGCCAATACTTTTAGCTGGATAACTGTTAATGTTATGAACCTTTTTACTCGGTGTAGAGAACTTAGTTTTTTGAACCTGCTCTAAAGTCTGATTAAAGTAATTAAGATTTGATCATCAATTTTCTCATTTGACAGCTGGGATGCATAGGGGCATACAAATTGTTTTCTTACTAAAACATCTAATTGCTTAGAACAACCTTGACTGGATCCCTCTTTATTAGTTGTTTATGCTAATCCCACACTCATGTTCCCCTAAAATTACTCGTGGGATGCAGAAACTTAAATGTCAACCAGTATGACAGAGACTTAAAGATGTACTGTGCATCTTTTCAAAGCTATTGATTAAATGAATCATGTGTCTACTCTCATATTTTTTATGCCCCCAGATTGACAAAATCACAGAGATGAGCCTTTCGGCTAACCAAGGTAGGGAAGAAATGGAAAAGAAAAGGCTAGTTTGGAAAGTTGAAGGTCCATCTGAAGAAGAACCGGCGACAAGAGGAAGACCCGTTGATCCGTTTGAGCTGGTGGTGGAGCTGGCACCAATGGAAATCCGAACTTTCATCCTAAAATTTGATTCCATCTCCACTCTCCGTCCAAGCACCAGATATTCTCGGTGAACACCTCTTTATGTACATAAACATTTACTCTAGAACCTCGGCGTCTATTCATCGGAGGCTCTGCTAGACTTCCAGAACATTGTGACTTAGTGTCATACGTATGTGTAAAGGTGAAAGCTCTGCGCCCTTTGCCTTAACAGATTCTGTTGCTTTTAGAGGCCATCGATTTGGTGGAGCTGAACATCGATGACTCAAACTCGTTTGCCATTAGAGATGGGAGTGGAGAGGTCACAGGGCGTAAAAACTTGAAGGCGATGTGCCACTATCTCAAGCTGGAAACACCGGGTTACGTTTTTGTCTTAAAATCTGCTCGTCTTCCTGTATTCTGTAAAAGGACCAGTGGAAGCAGTAATTTTCAGATAAGTTTAATTTTATTAATGAATTTTGAGAATCTTTCTCAATAGCCCCTTGAAGTAGGATGGGCACCGGTTTGGATTTTGTGGGCAACCCGACCAACCGGACCTACCAGACCCAAAGAGGTGGAGGCCGGTATGGGTTTAGGAATTGTAAACCTGAAGGCAGTCGGGTTGGGTTCAGGTTTACCCAAAAACCCTAGTCCGACTCGTGGATTTTTTATTATTATATTTATTTATATTTAAATATTTTTATAAATTTTTTATTTTTTTGGATTTTATGACTACCCATTGGAGTTTTGCATCGCGTTTACAATGGTATGGGGTTCAGGTTTTCGACCTTTTTTTTTTAATTAATTAAAAAATAATAAAAATTTATAATTTTGATAATGTTCTAAAAAAATTTGCCAAAATGGCACTATTTACACTTTGATCGAGTTGGTACACGCAAGGCGACAAAATTTTTTTTTATTAGAACCCCGTAGGCGTCATTCAAATGCCGCCTACAAAAATGAGAGGCGGCTTTAAAATGCCGCCTACCCTCAAACACGAGGTGGCATTTAGATGCAGCCTCAATCTACACTTAAATAAAAGTTCATTTTTTTTGCTTTTGAATGAAAACTAGCGAGGCGGCTTTCAAAAATGCGAGGCCGCATTTACATGCCACCTCATCTAACACTTAGCGAAATTTCGTGTTGGCAGTGCGATTCGCAGTTTGTCAAGAAGGCGGCATCGCGATGCCGCCTCGTCTTCTTTTTTATTCTCCCCGCCCGTCTTCTTTTTTATTCTCCCCGCCCGTCTTCTTTCTCTCCTTCCTTCATTCTCTCAAATCGAACCACGCGGAAAGAGGTCTCCTTCTCTCTTCCTTTCGTCCCCATTGCCGCCGAATCGAAGCAGCAAATCAGCGATTGGAGGCTGTACGAACGATAAACTTGCGTTTCTCCCGCAAATCTTCCTCGTTTCGTTGTAAAAGTAAGGTATGTTTTTCATTTTTCGTGACTTAGAATGTTTGGACGTCGTTTTGATGATTTTATGCATGTTTTTACTTGAAATTGCACTTATTGTAGCGTATTAACCATGATTATGCTACGAATTTCATGTTTGTTGGTTGATTTAGGGTTACATTTCATGTATTGCGTGGATTTGGGGTTTCTTGGGTTTAGGGTTTCGAGTTTTTTATGCTAATTTTGGGGTTTTGTTGCTAATTTAGGGTTTTGATGTTAATTTAGGCATTTTAAAGCTTATTTAGGGTTTTTTATGTTAATTTTGATTTTATGCTATATTTAGGATTTTTATGGTAATTAATGGATTCTATGCTTAATTAGGGTTTTCAGGGGTAATTTGGGAATTTGCATGGTAATGTTGATGTTATGTTAAGATATGGTTTTATACGCTAATGAAGGATTTTTAATCGTAATTCAGTCATATTTTAGGCTAATTGAGGGTTTAGGCTAATTTAGGATTTTATAGACTAATTTAGTATATGAGGCGTTGTAGTTTTCTAGAGGCGTCGTCGCGTCTAGAGGCGTTGTGGATCTTGGAATAAGTACCTTACGCGAAGAAGTGGTTTTGCATGAAGAATTTTAATTCCAAGTTGTGTGGTGTATGTGATGAGTTGTGATTTAAATGTTTGTTGCTTAATTTCAGTTGAAGATGGCAGTCGTACCTGCGTGTTGTTATTTTGGTGGTGAATTTATTTTTGAGCACAGCAATGTGGTCGGCTATTGCGGGGGACAACCAGACTTATATATCTAGAGCCGACGTGTTCGTTTAATACGTTGTGCACTGTGATGTATAATGTTCTCGGAGGGAACCCACGCATGGACCACATTTCATTATGGTTGAGTTTTACGTGCAATGGTCGGTTGATGTACACTCCCATACTCGATGACGTGTCACTGGAGAATGGATTAGGTCAGGTGAAGTATGGGTTCCAATCAACGCCGGAGCTGCTTTTGTGAAGTGGGATACCTACTCCTATGAGATGGATAGTGGAAGAAGTTTGGAAAATGTGGGTGGCACCGGCGAAGGGGCTGTTATGGTATACGGGGGGCAAGCTCTGGCCGAAGGGGATGAGAGAGTTGAAAGACCCATTGCGGAGTTCATCCCTGCAGAAAGGTGAGAATTATTAATCTAGCCTAGTTTAAAGTTTTACTTAATTTCTGTTTCGCATTAGTTGTTGATGAAGTTACAATTGAATTCAGGGAACGAAATGAGGAAGCAAATGATGATTCTAGTAGTGAGGGGTCGTGGCCGGAACCAGTTACAGAGGATGAAGTTGAGGAAGAAGAAGATGTTGAATTACCTCTTCCTACCATGGGTGTCCTACCTCTAGAGGAGAATGACGAGTCGTATCCCGATCCGTTATTTACACTTCCATAAAATCTTGGGTAACTAACTTATATTGGTTTTTTAGGTGGAACGTCCGACGGACGAATGCCACCAACCCTGGTGGAAACCTGGTGCTATACAGGACAGAGTTGGACCACCAACGGAGCTATCAGGTAAGTTACTTTACGAACAAACAGTAATGACAATTCATACCCCAGCAAGTTCCCTTTAATATTGTATTTTTTCTTAGGTAAAATGGCGGTCGTATTCAGGATTTTTTTCGGCGGCGTCTACCCGCTATCTGCGTTGAAGGTAGACGTGTTTTTGGTTGTCTAGGACACCTCTTATTTGCTTTCGAGATCGCCGAACCGCATGTTCCCCGATCGAGTGATGTTACAGTTCGGGCTAGAGCAGGTAATTATTGCAACGCCCAAGTTCAATTTCTATTTATCTTTCGGTGTTTAATTTAATAACTTTGAGCGGTGACTCCACCGGAGGATGTCGAAAGCATGTTACTCGCATCTCTGGAAAGGCCGAAATGGGAGAGGATTACGCTTATACCACCGCGATTACATCGCCGGTGGGAGGCGCCAGGAGTATGTTATTATGGGCAGCCGGGCACACCCCCAAACATGCTCCCAAAGACTATATGAGGTGGTATTTGGGGGCTACTCGACGATTCATAGCACCCCCACCGACCGAGCCAGCCATGGTATACCATCCTAGAGGTTATACCGAGGAGGCATTGGTAATGCGTGCTTAACTTTGTGGATTGATAATTTCCTTAGTCATACATTTTTTAACTTACGTTTTATTTCGCAGCTTGGGTTGTGTAAGGAACGTGGTTGAGCTGCGTCAACCATAGGACAGCCTTATACCCATCATCCACGACCCACACCGGCCGGAGATTGGACACTACTATCGGTCGGTCCCGCACGCCTTCCACTCTTGGAGGGAGCGATCGTCGGGGAGACGAGTCACATGTTTGGTGAGCCTTCTCACGCGGGTCGAAGCTAGCCGAGATAGAGCTCCTGGCGGCGCCGTGCAAGGCGTCGCCCTACAGTGAGATGACGACTTGTGTCGAGGACTCGACTAGGTTCCAGTGCACGGAGCCTACGGTGCTCGATCTTCCACCTCGCCAGACACCGACACGGAGCCCGGCCCGCCCCTTGAGCAGCCCATTGAGCGACCCCTGGAGGAGCCCAGCCGCCACCCTCCTATTCGACGGATTTATACAAGAAGACGAAAAAAAGTCAATTGGTGCACCGAGCCCGGGTTACGCCTTATGACTGTTTTTCAGAATCGATGATTTGTTGTTTTTCATTATTTTTTATGTATACACATTTGTATAGTTATATTTTATATAGTTTTTATTTATTTGTCATGATAGAAGTGTTTATCTATTTTACAGTTATGTAGTGTGAGCTGTTTTGAATTATGATTGTTAACAGGTAATGACAGGTTGAGAAACAAACAAGACAAAAACAAAAACAAAAAATTAACAAAAAAATAAAGCAAAGGCGGCATTTAAATGCCGCCTTTAGTTTTAAAGGTGGAGGCGGCTTTTATATGCCGCCTTCGGAGTAGAATGTAAGGCGTCATCTTGATACCGCCTCCAAATCACGAAATTTCGTTAAGTGAAGGTTGAGGCGGCATTTCGATGCCGCCTCGAACTTTTCGCTAATGGCGGCATTTAGATGCCGCCTCGCTAGTTTCCGTTCTATAGCCTAATATTCTCTTAGTCAAGTTTGAGGCGGCATGTAAATGCCACCTCGGTTTTTTATTGTAGGCGGCATTTGAATGCTGCCTACGGGATTCTAATAAAAAAAAATTTTGGCGACACACAGTGTCCAGCGTGTCGCCTTACGTGTGTTTGATCGAGATGGTCAACTTTGACCAACTCGGTCAAAGTGTAAATAGTGCCATTTTGGCAAAAAAATTTAGTACAGTGTCAAAATTGCAATTTTTTATTTTTTTTTAATTAATTAAAAAAAAAGTTCCAGGTTTTCACGGGCTTGGGTTATATATTTATTTTAGGTCAAAGGAAAAAATCCGAGAAATCTCACGTGTGAGTACAATTCTCACACGGGCCAACCAGGGGAGACGGCAGGGCTGCCACCGCCTCCCCGCTGTGACTAGAACAGTTTGCTTGAGTAATGGTTGAGGACCCCACCGAAAAAAAAAAAATTAAGGTTGTGAGAATGCTGAACAGAGAAAGCCCATAGAATCTTCCAGAAAGTAGTAGAAAATATTATTAGAGAGATTATGGGAAGTGCGATTAAATTCGAGAGTTAGAGATGAGTAGATTGCCTTAAAAAGGACTTGAGAGATATTACTGCAAAAGGATAAATACACTTCGAGTACTAATTAACAGGGAAGTCTCCCATTTGACAGTTAATATTCTGGACTGGAAGTCCCCCCCTGGATAGGCTGTCCCAGGTGAGAATTTTCCCAGGATGTGTGCAGCAGGAGAAGAATTAGGCTTTGGGGGGCTGGAAATTGCCATGCCAAGGCACATCTTTGCTTGAAGCTCAAAACATCCTCCCGGTAGTCGAGGCTGTCTTGTTCACACGTTCAACTGATAGTTATCCTTGCCTTGAAGTCCTGAAAAACACAAGATTGGTAGAAAAAAATTGAACACTTCAAAGACGGTATGTTGATTAACAGAATGAAATTAATTAGGAACTTCCGAACAAATAATACTGGGAAAATATAATAAAATTTAAGTTCTATTTAGGAATAATTGAAGAATGACCCTCCACGTGAATTGCAGCAATTGATCTTTGTCAACAAAATCTAAGTCTAAAACTACTCCACAACACCAGCACAACCAGAATATGTAAATATAATTTCACCATTAGTTGCTCAAATTAAATCAGCAGCGTTGCTGATAAGTAAGATTGTAAATCCCAATAAATAGCTGGTTCATCACATTGGCAACTAGGAGTAATGAAATGGGATTCCAACGAAAAACAATTTCATTACCGAGGATTGAAGAGTCTAAACAAACTTCCATCTTTGTGAACTCAATTAGTCTTCATCTACAAGACCAATCCCGTCCAAATTATCAATGTCAATATACTCATCACCATAGTTCAAAGTATGATCAACTTTATCTGACAATAGCCAAAAATGGTATCAATAGTTAGTAGGCAACACTTTAAATAATTAATAAAATGCTGAAGGATTTTTTCTTGTTTGTGTTTCATTTTGAAAAAGAGCAAAACTTAATCACTCAAAACTCAGAAAATTACAAAGAAGGGAGTAATAAATTGCTGAAAAGAGATCTCTTCTTAGCTAAGACACTGACTAAAGAGTTGGCACACCTTGAGAATAAGGAAAAGGAACATTAGCATGAATTATATGAAGAAAAATTAGCATGAATTATATGAAGAAACATTAGCATGAATTATATGAAGAAACATTAGCATGAATTATATGACTCAAATATTACAAAAAAACAATACAATGCTGCCAAGGATGCTGAAGCACAACTGAAGCTTTTTCTTCTTAATGGCTGAATAGATTATACAAGAAAAAGGTCATTTACAGAATAACACAGACTGTGACAGTGAAATTACAGTAAAGTAAACAGAGAACGCAGAAATAAAGGAAGCACAATTTTTATCTTCACAACTCCAGAAAATTCCAGCAAAGAACTTGAAAATTCAGAAACTGTTTTCTAACTAGAAGTAGCTAGCTCAAGATTCCAAGAAATTATTCCTCGCAAATCAAAGAGAAATCAATAGTGATAATCAAATGGGGAACATTATTATCATTCAAAAACAAGTATCATGTCTTTGCCAAAATAAGCTACATGACATAGGTTACCTATGACAAGTGCTTTTTATTACAATTGAAACTGAACCTTACTACACTGATAACTACTTGCTAATACAGTTTCAGCAAATAACTAAAGTAGAAACTGCCAAAATTAACACTCTAAAAATTTCCTAACTTCACAATCAATTGAAAAAAGATACGTTGCTACAACATAAAAGAAGGATCTGATTTGTAAGGTAGCATGCAGTAAGTACTACATCCCCCAGTATGACATCGGATTTATAACCTTAAAAAGGTATCTGTTCCCTTTTGCAATCCGTATTGTGGCAGTGGTATGCACACATAAAGATCGATGACAAATACCATTCTCTTGCAAATAATAAGTATTGAGGATTCATACAAAACATGCAAAGAATAGCATCAGACAGAAGTTTTATGTCACTGAAAACGTTTGACAACATGGCTAACCTAAAATTTATCTAGAGGGAGATACACCCATATAACACTCCTTTAACCGTCAGCTTAAGCGTCCCTGATCTCTTCTACATCTGTCGAGGTTCATGGTGTGCTCCATGCACTCAGATGTTTCCGCACTCATTTCACTGGGCCTCTATTGGTAGAAGGAGATTCGAGCAATGTAATAAGACGGTGTAGGCAGACTTCCGCTCCATGGAGATTTATATACCTCTTTAGAGAGATTTTTCATCTAGCTTCCACATTTGTTCATGAGTACCAATGTATCTGTAGGTCTGCCAATTCCTAGGCAAATAGCTTAGCTAGAGAAGGGGTTCAACTCTCTTCACTCAATGTGAGAGTGGTCCCATCACTTGTAACTTATCTCTCATCAATCAATAAAGTATACAACATTTTTCCTCAAAAGAAAAAGAAAAAAAAAAAAAAAAAAAAAAACGTAGAAGTGTCCCTAATCTCTCTCCTTCTTTTACTTGTGTAGATGGATACAGAAAAAAATTCAACAAAAATTTTAACCAGGAGAGGATAAATCTCATACTTTATTTTATAAAAAAAAAGAGTGATTTTTTATTGCAATCTATCAAGGCCATTTATAGGCTATATATATATATATATATATATATATATATATGGAAAAAGATCTCCTACACGTAAGTGTAGGAAACTTTTCCCTACAAGCACTTTTTAAAGAAGAAAAGGGGAGTCATTATCATAAATGTGAGGGGTACTTTTGTAAAAGTGAATAAAGTTGCAAATTACTTTTACAAAAATGCCTCTCATTTCTTCTTTAAAAAGTGCGTGTAGGAAAAAAATTTACTAAGCCTAATTACTGGCTTCTAATCTAAGTTGTCCATAGTAGAAAGAAAACCCTAATTACTGACTTCTAATCAAGTTCTATCAGCATGCTTAAAATAGGAAATTAGAACTTAGCAGAAATCTTCCGATTTAGGATTTTCTATTCTATTCAGGTACTTTGTCAATTGAAATTTTGTTTCTCCTTGACTCATAAACACAAGTAAGTTTATGGTGGTGTTTAAGCTACAGATATTCCTCAGGTCCTTCAGAGAATGATGTACCGCAATTCAACAGTCAAAAAATACATCTAACACAATAGACAGTTTACCAATTTAAGTACCTGAAGAATTTAGTGGCATGAGACTCTTTCTTCGCCCTTGATCATCAGTGGTTCTATCCAACAGATACGGGAGTTCCAAAAGTTGCAAGAACATTTCAGTTTGAGGATTCCTGCAATGGCCTAATAAGAAAAATAACAATTTCACGACAAACATGAAATTTGAGAATATTATCAAATTTTCCTAAAATAGAACTTGATATCATTTTTTCAGCAAAGCCAGAATTTCATCGAGGAAAAAGTGTATAGAGAGCATTATTCTCAACAAAAAAAAACAAAGAGTTTCAATTCATTCAAAATTACATTTATAGAAGGTCCCTTGTTCAAATCTTTCACCCCACATAATTTTTTGAAAAACTAAAGGCACTAAAACATCCTTGTAAGCAATCAGCAAAAGCCCCACCATGCACTTTAAATGCAAATACAAGAAAAATAAAAAGCAAAAGTATTTTGACATGTAGTAAGAATCAATACCAAGAAAGGATCTAGCGTTTGCGTGAACAGGATCATATGACGGGACAGTCTGAACAAAATCAAAAGGCTTACACCCTCTTGTTCTCAGCTTTTCTCTGATCCATTCTCTGCATTCCGACATGTCAACCTGTTGAGAACTAAACCCCACAAGGAAAGTTTCTATGTCAGCCACATCAATTAAAAAAATATATCATATATAAAACTGATTCAGCATCTTCTAACAAAAATAACAACAGAAGACATACCCAAACTGTGTGGTCTTTCTGGTCAAAGGGAAGAGACCATGTGAGTTCTTAGTTATGGTGAGCCACTCTTCATCATATTGGATTTCATGAGGTCCCGAGTCAGATTCAATTTCAAGAATCTTAAAATAAAAGTTACAGTTAGAGATCCAAATCACACATCTTTGAGGCATTTTAAAAAATAAAAACAAAAAATTACCTGCATAAAGTTGCGACCTCTTATGCATTTGTCAAGTGCAAGGAACTTTGTGATTGGGCCACCTTCCCCATGTTGAATAACTGCTGGAAATTTACAGTGAAGATGAGCAGAAAACCAATAAGGTGGCTTCAATTTATCCAGCAGTTCAGCTGCAGCCTTACTGCCCAAAGTTCTCTCTTTTATCTGTAGGACAAAGATACGTAACTTATGGATTTTAGGGACTACGGGAAACAACATGTAAAAATTAAGGCATGCATAGCTAGGTTACCTTTAAAAGATGTTTGACTGTATATTATTATGTTCCAGTGATATTAATTATTATAGTCTCTGCTTTTGCCAAACCCCTTTCGAAGAAAAAATTGAACATCGTTTAAAGATCTCTATGAGTCTTTCATAGAATATGGCATGATTCTGGTAGTTTCACATACTTACAGCTTGCTTGGACCCCCCACAGTCAAGGTAGCGGATCCACTTTTGGATATCAAAGCAGTCACGAGGCTTCTTCCAATCTTTTCCTCTCTCAAATTTATTTCACAATCAGTTTCATTCATTGTGGTTAGAGCCATTAATCTGTTCTCTTTTTTTTTGAAAAACTTGAGGTATTTAATGATTGGAAACTCAAAATACAGGTTCCATCTCCCTTCGGAGAAAAGGTCAAGAGTAATAATAACAATGAAAATCAAAAAGGACAGATTATGGAACATGGATGACTACCTCCTTTTCAAAGTAGGGTTTCTGATGAATAAGCTGTTCCCAGTTACCATAATCAGTGATACCACGAGGCCAATCATGTGAAACAAATATATCAATTGGTTCCTTCACTTGCATGAGCTTGTAAACATCATATTCACGAACATGATATACAGATCGAATATCATTGTTGTTATAAGGCGGTCTTTCATAGTGTCCTGCTCATTTAGAGTTCAGTAAATTGGTGCAGCCTTGGTAAATAAATGGTGGTGGAACAATATAAGACCCCATAAGCATTAAAATCAATAAGCTGATCTGGCTATCCACTCAAGAATAGACATCCTTATAGTCCTATAACATAAACTTGGATCTAAGACCATCCAAAAGTGACAAAATGTAATCTGGAAACCACTTTCGCAACTAATAACAACATGACTTTTTTCATACTTCAACCAATGTAGTACTCCCCATGGAAGCATTAAACTATAGGAAGCAAAGAGATAAACATGAGCAATAACACTAAAGCTTTAACTGCATTCTCCCATAAACAAAAACTAATATAGGGATCACTCAAAACAACTTCAAGATCATTCACGAAAAAAAAAACTTCAAGATACAGCAGTTAATAAGTCACTTGCCTAAATGATAGTGCCTCTGGTTGAAAATTCCAGATATTCCACCTATACGAATGTTACCAAACTTAATTACTCCAGCAAAACCCAAGAAATACACATTTGGTGCTGCCCATCCACCATAGTACCTGGCAAGGTGGAAGGCTGTTCAATGTCCTCACAGGAATGGTGCCAAACAGATCCAAGGAAAAGTCAGAAGAAAAGAAACAAGCAAAAACATTTCTTTCCTTTTACAGTATCCATCTATATAAGTAAACAGTTTCTGCAAGCCTGCTCAAGTCTTCATGATTTTCAGTGTAACCAGCAAAATCAACTTCCACTCTATGCAAGAAGAGATAGTAACCTTCTTACCCATCTTCCAAATATAAGGCTCACTCATGAAATTTAAATGACCATCATGAACAAACAGATAAAACTTTTCATAGAACCTTCAAATATTCATTATGCTGATCAGAATTCAAAAGCACTCTTGAAAAGATTGAGTTGATAAATACAAGATTTTTTTTTTTGAGAAATAAAAAAAATATTTTGTATTTATCAACTCAATCTTTTCAAGAGTGCTTTTGAATTCTATAAAGACAAAAGCAAGAAAAAAGCAAACAAAGTAACTCACAATTCCCATAGATAATTTGATGCTTCATGATTCCCTCCAATGAAAACGGTTGGAACAGGTGCCACTACTTGGCCAGAGTAGTACTTCCAAAATGAGTTCATACTTCGATAATGAGACGGCACGTTTAAGCTTTCCAAGTCATTTTTATTTCTAACAGCCTGGCAAAACCAACAAATAAAATGGAATAGCCTTTCAACAAAAACTCAGAACAAACACCTATGTCACTGGTACACCTATGCAGAAACAAAGCCATGAATTCAAATAGGTATTAAGTGTCTTGCTAATAAGCCAATTTATAAAATAGAAAGCTAAGGCCAACAATTTATTCAATACCAAGCTGACGTAGCACAGGGGTGTAGAATCAAGATATAATTAGTAGAATACTTCCTGAATAGTGATGATAACCTAGATTTCAGCAACAACTAACAAAACTAAAATCTGGATTTCAAGGGTAATGGATAAAATATGCAAAAAGGATAAACTTATAGGCTTTAGTCGGCTATTAAGAAAAAATAAAAACTAGAGAAAACAAACTCAAAGGACAACTTGACTAATATTCACTACCAAAGACCAATTCCTTGGTTACATATGCAACCTTTTACAGGCATATAAACTGGAAAAAATAGGATACACCTATTTTGTCCAGCCACAACTTTTATTTTCCAGGTCTGTTCTAAGGAGCCATCGCAAAGTAGAATCGGTCATCTGCAAATTGGCCCATAGGGAGGCTGCCATCCAATAGGGAGTTGGAACCAACCAAATTCAATCGACCTTTTGATTAAGAGTGAGAGGCATTCACCAACCATGTTAAATAAGAGAAGGGGAGATTGTCCATTAACTGATATCAAAAAGCGAGCCAAAGATTTGGAAGTGAAAACCCAATTACTCCGTCAAGATCTAACGACACCATCAGAGTGTATCCGACAACCATTGGGTGGAAATCCAACTCCCCAGTTCTTCATTCTCACAAACATTCTCCACTAGTTGCGTATATGTGCCTTCGTCCCATTTCAATTGGAAGAGGAATACAATTCTCATTAGAACAAAGGAAAGCATAGTCCTAAGCATCCCCTGGTGCCCATCATCGTTGTAGGTTGAGGCATCAGTTAGATTTCATTTAGAGCACATGTAACTTCCACAAAAACTTCTCCTCTGTTTTGTATAACCTAGCTAGGATCGTGTCTCCACTCCAATGTACCAGTTTGCAGAACTTATGAGTTCTACAAGTTTCAAATGAGAAACAATTGTCACCATCCATAAATTTTCACTCTTCGTCATCATCTGAAGGATTTCTCCAAGATGCCACAGCATTGGAGCACAATGGAGACCAGAAATTTGGTAAAGGACTACTTTTTCTTCGTCACAAACAGCCACAGATTTTGTTTTGGCCTTCTAGTTGCCCGATCAGGCCATTTATCCACCTGCAAGGTCCACCCATTAAAGCGGAGGATGTCTAACCTCTGTTGTAGACCCTCCTCCTTTGTGCCTTTTCTAACAAGAGACTTCCATCCTTGGGCCTTCAAACAGTTAAACATTGTTACCCTCATCTGCTACATGTAGCCCTCTCATCACAGTCATCACCACACACTAGCACCCCAGACTGAATGAGCTCTCGCTGTAGGGGCCTCTTAATCTAAGGTATTGCACAATCTTTCTCGTTGCTCTCCTGCTCACAAAATCTCCATCTCCAAGATTCTCTGATTTTCTCATACTTTTATTGTGATTCATCGTATCAGAGAATTAGGCATAATCAAGTTCCCTCTATGAATAAAAGAGAATAAAAGTGACATATTCTCCCTATGGATGGAAGCAAATAAAAGTGTGTACTAGGAATAAGAATCCCCCAGTCAACAGCTTCTTTTCTTTTCACCATTTATCTGGTTTTCCTTTTTTAAATTCTCACCCCATTAACTGTTTTCTTAGTTGAAACATGATTTTTCCATCGTTCTCCAACAAACCCATGTAAATCTCTTATAATTCCAATAACTGAAGGAAAGTAGAAAAGTTAATCATTGACAAACAGAAATGGGAAAATATGTGAATGGTAGGAAAAGCTTCATAAAATTGTAGCTTTCTCAATTTTTAATAGAACATCTTCATGAAATATGATTGAGGAATAACCCACAATATGTTGGCCAAAAAAGACTGGTTTGATATCATAGTCGTTTTGCATGTTAGTGTAGGATAGGGGGATCTAATTAACAGATTATTACAAATACAAATAGCAGTCTTCTTCATGTTGTTGAATTGCTTAAGAATTATTCCTAATTTTTACTTCCTCTTAGGACTCGTATTCTTCTTCCAAGCTAGGATTCAACACATACCTGAAAATCTCCACAGCAAATCAGAAGGTCAATTTTGGTGTTCTCCACCTTTTCCAAGTGCAAGAGTGTTGCATAGACATTGTCCAGATCCCCATGCATGCATCCTTCAACGGCTATCTTCATATTCTAGAGCTTACCGGGGCAAGAAATAATTGTTTTTCTATTGATACAACTACGCAAAGTTGGAATCTACCTGAGAAATCAAAAGAAGAGCCGTCAGTTGCACTAAAAACAAGGAAATACTAATAGTGAGTCTTCCTCGGGAAAGGAAAAAAGAAACACAAAAACCTCAAGAAATCAATGGAGCATCTTTCGTAATCAATTCACATTAAGCATATTAACATACAGTGAGCGCTAACAAGAAAAAGAAGCCCGAACAATGCAGGGGTGACAAAAATTTTATAAAAATGTTGCAGAATCTCGCATACTGAGCGGAAGTTCAGCTGCCCAATGACATTAGACAAATGAAATAATTTACTCAGGGAACAATAATTCAGCAGACCGGCGACGACTACACCTTCGGTAGATTGAATCCCTCGTCCGATGAATAATGAAGATTGAGTTGAGCACCGTGATGAAAGAGGTCTTTCGGACAGGTAAAGAAATCAAAGATGAAATAAGGTAATTTTCATAGCCAAAAACAGAAATGGGGTTCAGCAACGGTAGAACAGGAAATCCTGAGTGAGAGCAGCAAGTGAGAAGGTAAACAGAAACAGAAAAAGAGCTTCAACGATGGTAGAAAAGGAGCAAGTCTTAAACTGCCGAAAACAGGAACACAAAATATCAAAAGTAGAAACAGAAACCGATCTTACCTTTGTTGAATCCCGCGAACGATGATTAATGAAAAGAGATATGCAGAGTGAAGAAAAATATTACACAAAGCTTGAGCAGAGCAGAGCAGAGCAGAGCAGAGCGTAAGAGAGGGTCAGATAGCTGAAAGCAGCGCGGGAACTTTCCTCTGTCCTTGATTTCTCGGAGTATACTTTGACGATGTAAAAAGAAGGAAAAAGTCCTGTCAAGAATGGGATTCGAACCCATGCCCTTTCGGACCAGTACCTGAAACTGGCGCCTTAGACCAACTCGGCCATCTTGACTTGATGTTTCTTTTAAGGAACCTCTTATTACTACACTATAATACAACTTTATTTTCATAAAAATATTATTCTTGAGTGAGCAAAATAATATATATTTCAGAATATTGTCAAATTTCAACTTAGGTACATGTCCTCAACTTGGGTCGATATATTGAATTTAATTGTTATTACCAAAATTGAAGGTATGCAAATGGAATATGATACATAGTTTTTAATAGGATTGGGATATTCTTGGTTTAAGAGAGTAAAACTATGTAAAACTTGCTTGTTATTTTAATAATTTTAGTTATTTCTCTTTATATCGTTACACTTCATTCAACTAGGTAAAAATCGCGACATTTTATAATCGTAATTTGATGATAAATGATTATCTCAATTACGTGATTTGTTATTGTTTTTAAGATGTTTTTTAACTCTTGCTGAATGAAACTAGGAATTAGAGATTTTGGAAATGATCTTTTACTTAACATGAATCAAACATTGTCATAATTGGATCAGGTACATGAGTATTTGCTTGACTTAATCAATAATGGTCACTGGGACTCAATTGATGCTCTGTACTTGACAAGAATAACAAATATTATATTTTGCTTTTTTTAGTTTTAAAAAATTATTTATTATTTATTGATGATTTTTAAAAAATATATATTATCAATATATAATTATTGATATATTTTAAATACATGATTTAAATAAAATCAACTCAAAAACTAAGTTTTACCAATAGTTCAACCATTAAATATTATACCTTATAATTTATATATATTTAATATTTTCAAAAGTAATAAGACGAAATAAGTACTTTAGTTGTGCTGATTTATAATAAATAATTTTAGTAGAATTTGATATTTAATTATTCATTTAAAATTATTTTGAATTAATTTTGAAGGCTATTTACACTAGCTTAGCTCATCACTAGGAGCCGTGCGCGCGCCGCGAGCCAACTAGTCAGCTCCCAGAGCCGGGCCGTCCGACGTGGATTCTGGAAATCAGAAACAGGACCATTACGTAATTAATGAAAACACGAGGGCGCCATAGTAAACGACATATTCTCCCCTGGATTCCGTCGAAGGGCGATAGATATTCGTCCCCGACTTCCCCCTTGTTCTTTCCACACAGCTTGGCAGTTGGCTCCCGGGCAACCAAACCCTCCTCTGCGAAATCTTTTCATGTCCATCTCGCCCACCGACGTTCAGGGAACCTCGTCGCCGTCGTCGTCTCAAGCTCCGGTACACAACTCTCCCTCCACTAATGGCCTCTTTCAGTTCCAGCACTCTGGCTCTGTCGCTGGTGCCGACTCAATCGACAGATCGGTGCAGATCCCTGCATCGGATAACGAAACCGGATTGTCTACGGGAAATTCCGGTGAGTTATTTCTCTGGAAGTGTTAATTGCGAAATTAGGGCCTCCCTTGTCCTGAGCAAAGCTTCTGTGTTTATAATTGTTGAAGACTGCAGTACTTCTCGAAAAGTGTCGTTTTGCAAACTCATCTGGGTTTTAGCCAGTGAAAGTTTTGAACTTGCTGCGAAAGCAGGGCAGTAGGGGTACTTTTACTGAATTTTACTATAACACGAGTTGAATTTATGTGAAAGAGCATTATCGAGAAGTTTTATGCACGTTGGGCATATAGGGAAAGAAATTAGAGGGGGAACTGGAGTTTAAATAGTTAATAAATACTTCAAGAGTAAATTTTTCATTTTTCCCCCCTTGTTTAAATTGTCTCTGAATTCATTTTCAATTAAATAAAATCGAACAATAAAAAGACTGAGTATGGACTGGCTTAAGCGGGATAAATTGATCGAAAATTGAGGAGTCATGAAAATGCTAAATCAAAAGAAGGAAGTCTTAAGGACAGAAAATTGGTTGGGAAATTAAACATGTTAACCTGCAAGTTGAATGCTAGAAGTCGTGATATTTTAAAATTCTGTAGTGGAATAACCCCTAAACTCATTTTATCGTCGTCTGGATGTTGCTTTTGAGATTTGCAGGTTGAGGTTATCATCAACCATTTTTTTTTCTTTTTCAATGTTATTAATTTTGTTTGTTGGCACCCCTCAAACCTGCTTGAAATCATCATCCCATGAGGACAGTGACCTGCGGTTTCAATTCTCATGCGGAAAGGATAATAATGGACCGAGAGTAGATAAATTATGATGTTTTACCAAAAAAAAAAAAGTTGAGATATCTGATATGAGGCCTGCTTGCTCAACTGAAGTTACCCTTCCAGGTTCAATGGCTGCAGCTAGATCAAATTTTAATCGGTCATCCAGAAAAGTAAGTCAACTTATCTATCTCTAAGCTTGAAATTCTTCTCGTCTACTTTCTCTGATTGCATTTGTTTTCTACAGTTCACTATCTCTCATGTTAGCTCAGTGCACTGCATCTTAATTAGTTACATCTTTAATCCTCCATATTGAAAGTAGAATTTGTATTTTGGTAACTACACTCGAGACACCTTTGTTATATATTCTGCTTTATAATCAATTAGAGAATTTTATTGCTTATACAAATTACTGGTTCTCACTAATTCAAAAATGTTAAAGTGAAAAAAGACTAACGATGGGTACTTGGGCAGTAGCTCAGTGGTCCCATAAGGAGTTATACTGTGGGAGGTCTTGGGTTCGGATCCCCACAGCTCCTATTCGCCATTTCAAAAAGAAAAAAAAAGACTAACGATGGAAGTCATGTTGAGAGTCCAACTGACATAATTTTCTTACTTTGTGCACTTTATTACTCTAGTCAAATTATACTTCTCTTGATGGACAAGGGTATGATAGAAATTTGATGAGTCAGGTCAATGGTACAAAAGGTGGAGAGCCTACACCAGACGGTTATGCCATCTTTTGCGGAAGATACACTCTTTGAGCTTTATTGAAGTAACCATTGCTCTAAAATAGACAGGTGTTCTGTGTTGTTTCCTGTAATGGTATCCCATCTCTGACTTCAAACATTGCCATATGTGTTTTGAGAGTATTAAGCAGGCTGTGTTATTGTTCAACTCCAGTATATAGCCATGTGTGCAGTGTCTTCTGATTGCCTGTAAGTAAAAAACAACAAAATAATGAACCAACACCCATGTGGATTTTTTTCTCAAAGGAACAACATTGAATGATAAAATAGTGATACTAATAAAAAATTTGATAAAATGTTGATTCTATATGCCATTCGTTTACAATATTGGCCCTCCATAAACAAAAGTACACTAGTGTATATGTAAAGAACCAGTTGTGAAAGATTAAATATTTCATTTTCTTTTTAAATTTCAACTTTTTTTCTGTGTGGCTTTAATGGATATGCACCACAGATGTGGCACTAGAAGTAGGGCTGGCCGTAGAACTTATTCATGTTATTTATTTCCTTGCCTATGAATCATAAATTTTCTTTGCTTGCATTTTGTGTTTCAACTGTTAATATATTCTTTAGCATTTCTTCCTTGGATCTACCTCACTATACACTTCCTAGTTGCTCCAGATGAATGCTTTAAGGGCTGGAGATAGTAAGAAAGTTTCAAAAGGGCAAATGCATGGCTCCTCTTCCCACTCTCAGATGGCTGGTCGCGGAGGTTTATCTTCCCAATTTGGATCTGATCAAAGTAAACATTCCACTGCCAATGGCAAGCAATCTGGAACCTCAGGTGCATCATATGATGAGCAAGCACCCTCGGGGTCAGGCAGTGTAACCATGCAGGCAACATCGAGGAAAAACCAGATGGTGAATGGAAATCATTTGCTAAATTTTCACTATGACCCCATCACCCGGCCTCAACCCAGGCTCCCTCCTCCGAGAAAGCCAAAGAAGATACAGCCTTATAATAAAGATCTATTCCTTCAGGCAAATTTCAAATTTGTTGTCCTAGATTCGGGCAATCAGAGAACAGACTCAAAAGATCCAGATAAAATGTTACAATGGGGAGATGTTGTTTGTGTTAGATACTCCACACCTTCACCAGTGCAATGCCCCATTTGCTTGGAAAGCCCTCTTTGTCCGCAGATAACATCATGTGGTCATATCTTTTGTTTCCCTTGCATTTTACGGTATTTGTTGATGGGTGATGATTGTAAAGGGGAGTCTTGGAGAAAATGCCCTCTTTGCTTCACAATGATATCTGCAAAGGATTTGTACACAATCTATATCAATCAGGTTAGGCATTATTCTGTTGGAGATGAAGTACAATTCACACTGCTGACTCGAGCTAGAGATTCATTAATTCCTTCCCAGAAAGATGATAATGGCTCTGAAGTTAGTTGTGATTCCTTTTCGAAATTCATTTTAACTTCTGATGTGGAGTTATCTGTTCGTGAAGCTCAGTTGGAGCTCAATGACTGGTTGGTTAAAGCTGATTCTGGTCTGGTGGAAGATTTGGAGCAGCTGCCATATGTGTGTGCAGCTCTAGAACAACTGGAGCAGAGAAAGAAGTATTGGACTGAACGCCAGGCCTTTATGAGCTTGTCTTCAAAAAACCATGTGTATCCAATAAAAGCCTGCAGAGAAGCATCTAAGTTTTCAACAGCTGATGCATCTGATTCAAGGGCCAATGCAATAATTTCCGAAGTATTTGGACCACTGGGAGGAGGGTCAGTTTTTGGTGACAAGGATGAATCACAAAGCTTGGATGTTACATCTTTGAAGACATTGGTTGGCGAGGGATCCCCTCCGTCTTCCAATGATGTGTTTGAAACACCTACTAGCTCAGAGCGGCTCGCTGTAGACAAGAAAAGCTTCCAAAAGCATTCAAATGGTGACAAAGACATGAAAGACTTGTACACCTTTTACCAGGTTTGCACTAATATCCTTTTTGCTCTCTTTTAAAATGGCAGATCATTTGAATAAGTTTTGTTTGAGATCATCAAATCTGTCTTGCCTTGCTACTTCGGGCTTTTTTTTTGTGAGAGCTGTATTGTATCTTGGTAATACTTCTTGAAATTTTCTTTCACTTAACTGATGCTATAACAATGCAGGTGATTGATGGTCAACATATCATTCTTCATCCTTTAAACATGAATTGTCTTCTCCACCATTACAGAAATCCTGATCTTCTGCCATCAAGGTTACTCTCCATTTCAAAAAAAAAAAGAGAGAAGGATCCTTTTTTGTTATCTTAACAGACATTGAAAGTCGTGTTCCAAAAAATATTTCATTAAGGATCGCGTCCTTTTACTGGCCATACACTGTATCACTGACTATGTATTACAATTGCAGGATCAATGGTAAGATTTTGCAATTGGAGACATTAACTCTTTCAGAAGCAGTGAGGAAGCGTTTCCGTTTTCTAAGCCACTTTTCCCTGACTACCACTCTACAGGTACTTGGTACTAGGTTTTGCTTGGGGATTTAGACATGGTTTAGACACATGGGTCACTTCTTATTTGTAAGAAATTGCTGACCACCACAAAACACCTGCAGCTATGTGAAATTGATATGAGTGATATTGTACCTCCTGATGCTTTAGTACCATTCATGGATGACATCAAGAAACGTCAAAATCAAAGGAAGCGTCTTGCTAAAAAGGTAGTTTTTTCGTTCTATTTTAAAATTGGGCCTTAGTCAAATGGGTGACTTAGTGAGGATTTGAGACCCACTTGATGAGAGGTTTTGTGTGTTTGTGTTATGAACTTTCAGAGAGAGAGAGAGAGAGAGAGAGAGAGAGGAATGAATGTAATAATATCTTCCTTTTCTGCATTTTGTATATCATAAAGCCATATTATCTTCTTTTTCTGCATTTTGATATATTTTAGAAAGTTTTGCTTAGTGACTTCACATTTCTCAGGAAAATAAAGAGAAAGCAAGAGCTGAAGCAACTGTGATGCATGCAGTGGCCATACAATCTACAGTAAGCCGTTCAGCTAATAGTAGTGCTGTCTTCTCCATGGATGATTTTGAAGGTTGATGTTTCACTCATACTTGCTATGCCCGCTCTGTTTGGAGTTTTATGTTTACTGTACACAAGTCTTATAATCCCATTTTGCTTCATGAACAGCTTTAGGAAGTCCACCTGTATTATCAACAAGTCCCCCAGTTGTTGGAGAAAGAAAACTGTTCTCTAGTGTTACTCGGCTGGGTTTTGCTGCAGCTCATGACTCTCCTTCTCTGAGAGCAGAAGTATCCTTTGAAACCTCAAGAAGCACGGAAACACCAGCCGAAGCCAGTGCTGTTACAGGTACGCTTACATTGCTTCTTCTCATTTGCTGCCATTATACGTACTGAGCTGATATGCATTGCAAGCTTGTTTTCCTTATCATTGAAACAATAGCATTATTTAACTTCTGTACAGGTCCGAGTGGTCCCAACATCCCGTCATTTGCCAATATCATATCCACATCAAATGCACCAAGCCCGCCAGACACTGCTACAGTTAATTCTTTTGGAAAGAAGGGGAAAAAACCAAATAGGATTTTATTGTCTACAGCCGGTGGTCGTCGCTACTGAAAATCTAGGAGTTTTAGCAGGTTTCTGTCTTTAGTTTGTACAAAATAAACAACCCTGTGTATGCCGTTAACATTTTTTTGTTTCTTATGAATAAAAGGAAGTCGTTAATCTCTCACCATCCATGAATAATGAGATGAAAAGATTTTCAATGCTTTCAAACTTGGCATACCAATGCTTGAAAGAATGTTCAACTTCTATGACCCCAAAATGCATTACAGGGACAACAGGGTAAGAAAATTTTATTAGAGGACGAACCCTGGACTCGATGGAGTCATCAAGGAATATTGGGTACCCAACAAAAAAAAAAAATTTATTAGATTCCTTATTGGATACCCAATAAAATTATAAGTTCTTATTAGGTACCATTATAAGCCCATAATAGCCAACCCTCTCTCTCCTCTCTTTTCTCCTCCCCCTAAGATATAGAAAAACTATTGAGAAGAGAGGTCCTGACCTAAGATGTAGAAAAACCTCATTAGCTACAACCATGATATATGGTGGAGTATATATTTATATATACCCCTAGTTGAAGTTGAGAGTTTTAGACAATTTGGACTTAAATGCACCTAAATACATATTTAAAACACTCAATGCATCTTTCTTCTTACGCTGTCTCAATGTATTGACAAAAGAGAGGTCTCTTCCAACACGTTTTTCAACATAATGTGGTCAAGTTCATGCACTCTTAGATTTTCCATGACCCACCAAACTGTAACATTAGTGCTGTTCTGCACTCCCAAGCTTCCCCATTTTGGATTCTTCTTTTGGCTTCTGCAATTATGGGTTCTCCTTTCTTTGTGTATTATTTCTCTATCTCTCATTCGTTCTCAAATATTTCAGCAAAGATGGCCGACACGTTACAACGCAATTATTGGTCCATGACCCAAATCATCCTTTGAATTCAACTAAGTACTCATTTCTTTATAAGCACATCTCAATGTATGTAGAACACATTAGAGAAATTTGTTAATCTTCTCTTAGTTCAATGCGCCATGATAGCTATTGATGTCCCTCAAAACATATTTTAAGATTAACCATCAATCCTTATATATGCTAGATAGAACAATAAGTAGGGCACCAAGTTTCTCAAGGGTCTATTGATGCCTCAATGTATCTCACCGACTTGTGTGAAATAAACCTGCAAAACTAGTGTTTATTAATGCAAATTGGCATATATTTTAGAAGCACGTCCCATCAATCTGTATGGTAAAAAACACTAAAGTCATTGCAGAACAAGGTTATAAGAAAAATGTTCCTAGATGGTCTAAATTAACAAAGAGGGTTAGGATCACTTGGTGTCACATAACGTGGAGTTCCGGTGCCGCCAACCAGATTGCGATATGTCATAGAACTAAAATATCACATTCGGACTTAAAATAGCAAAATCCAAGCCAAATTATCAACTTTGGGATTAAAATACTAATTTGGAGCACACGAAAATTACCGAGGGTGTTGTATCACAATCTACAACACCAGATAAAAACTCTAGTGCCAGCACCATTGGTGATCCAAACTCAAACAAAGAATTTGGTCCTTACCTCATTCCCTTATCCATCATAACCGACCAAGGGTGTTGCTTACACAAAACAACTTTCAAATAAGTCAAACCACTATGTTTTGTCATAAGAGAAACAATTATATATACATCTCTTATTTGTTTTGTTTCTATCTGGGGGAAGGTATGTTCTATGATAGAATCTAAGAAAACTTACATGAATGATTAAGTAGCCTGAAATGGGGTGGATGTATATCAAACTAACAATTGTTTTTTTAAGCCTTAGTGGTTGAAATTCTCCAGTGTTGATGGCACACCACATGCATTATTAATTTATACCAAGTCAATATGTTTTAGATTTGTAAAAAAACCTTTTTCTTTTAGGATTACATCACTTAGAAACTGGATGAATATTAGTGTATTGTTGTTGATTGAGTTGCACTCATGAATTGGTGGTGTATTACGCTCGTATTAGTTACACCTAATCAATGTATTTATTGTTTGTAAGGATGTGAGAGTATTTTTTGTTTTGAACTAGTGAACCCCATTACCCACCTAATGTCAGGACCTAATGTCCTCCAGTGATATGAGACCACCTGAGCTATTATTGCTCAGGGCTCAATGTGAGAGTGTTTTTATCAGTTCAAACAAAAGAATAACAAGAAATTGAAGTTTGGCATCTCTATGGTTGACATCAAACCTCGTTGACAAAGAAAAAATATACAATTATTGAAACACTTATTGTGTAGTTTCTCAAACAAATTTATAATTATGAGTCATTATTTTTGTTTAAAAAAACTAATGGTTTGTAAATTATCAAAACCATTTGAATTGCTCGAATCAGTGTTTTTTTTTTTATTCTGTTTTTTAATTTGATATACTTAGAATTACATATATATTTATTTATATATAGAGAGAGAGGGTGGCTACTCTAAAAAATATTTTCTTCACGCACTTTTTAAATAAGTAATGAGAGGTATTTTAGAAAAAATAATTTGTAACTTTATTTACTTTTACAAAAATATCATTCACATTTATGACAATGACATCACTTTTCTTCTTTAAAAGTATAAATATTTCTTACAGAGATCTTTTCTCATATATATATATATATATAGAGAGAGAGAGAGAGAGAGATTCAAGTGTGGAGAAATACATATCATATAGTATTGGTCTTTCTCAGTTAAAAAAACTATTAAGATGAAGAGCAAAAATGACCTAGTACATAGACCATATGCCTGTAAAGTCAAATTATGATAATAAAATATTTCAATATAACATTTAAAATTATCTAACATCTAATTGAGAGGGAAAAATTGGCCTAAAATCATACTCATTCTCAAGCATGTAAACAAGAGAGACTTTTTAATTGAAATTTTTATTATAATAATATAATTTTATTTTCCCGCACGTGTGATTCGTGTGAAGGGCGAACCGGTTTTCGTGATCGGACAATGCGATGATTGGACCGGTCGGGATCGGCGGGCCCACAAGATTTGATCATTATTAGCTGATCATATTGCTACCGATTTCCAGTGACCCTGCGGACCACCGACTGTGGTCCGTCCATGATTGAGTTTCTAGACGCACAATTGAGCAGCTCCCACGGCGCGATGTCGGGGCACGTGCGGGAATACGTAAGTGAAAGACGTTAGTACCCCTCTGCCATGTAAATGAAAGAGGTTAGTAATAGTAAGTACCCCTTCAATTTTTCAGACATCAACTTATATTTTATAATAAACAAAGTTAAAAATAGAATATGTTAGATTGGTTTAAAGAACATCCATGATTATAATTTTAAAAATATATAAAAATTCAATTGACTCGGTCCGGTTCAATATATACCTGCACAAATAAAGTACTTTTCTTTGTCTAGGCAAATACATACAAATGATAAAGTATAATATATCTATCCAAGCGAGACCACCTGAGCTATTGTCGGCACTTTTTAGTGCGCATTAAGTCGGGTTTATTAAGTAATTCGACCCAACCCGACCTGAAAAACTTTGATTTAGATTCCCAAATCCAATTCGGGTACCCAAACCCGACCTCAGATTTTATTTTATATTTTTATATATTTTTTTCTTGAGTTATTTAAAATATATATATATATATAAATTTAGGGTTTTTCGAATTAAGTTCGAGTTTTGTTAAAACCTGTCAAGTTTAGGTTGGGTTCGGGGTTTGTGCTTTAAAACCCGTGCGAGTTTTTCACGAGTTCAGAGTTTTGGGTTGTATAAGTCAGGCTGGGTTCGGTTTTCAGAAACCCAACCCAAACCTGACTAGTGGCCGCCCCTAGCCCCTATTGGTATTCCAATAATATAAAGGTATTTTGAAATTAAACATATTAGATTAAAAAAAGGGCGGTAGGGACAAATTGGGCATTGTTAGAAATGACTAGGGTGGTAAACGTCATTAAAACACTTGCATAGCCTACGGCGGGGCATCTTCGTAGGTACCTAGGTTTTTTTTTTATATAATACGCATGGCCTTTGGGTCCCACCCCTTTAAAACGGTGTCTACGGATACGGCCACGGGGGAGTACTTTTAGAAGGGGCCCGCTGTCGAGTGTGGACTGCCCTTTATTAAAGGGTGAAAATGACAATTCCATGACTTTGTCGCCACAGTGTGTGGGCATGTGGGCCCTTCTCTCACCCCTTCCCCCGGGCATGGGCCGGTTTCAGGCCTTCCCCTTGTGTTCTCCCTTTCTTGCCCACTTTGATCTCAATCCCAAGAATATATATATATTATTTTTATTTTATTTTTTATATCGTTTTATTTAAGGAAATGATGATTTTTATTATTTTTTGAATTATAATCCATGAGAAATATATTAAATATATACAACCATTTTGTAAATATATAATTTTTTTCCATGTTTTTCTTATTTGCAAGTCATTTGTAAATATATATAATGTGCTTTCTTATTGACTTGGGCTGGTTAACTATAAATTAGCATAACTAAACCACTTTTTTCGTTTTATTACCTTTAAAAATATATTAAATATATGTAAATTATAAGGTATAATATTCAATGGTTGAAATATTGGTCGAACTCAAAATCGAACATCTACCGGTTCGATGGCCGGTTTGATTTTTGAAACATTGAGAAAAATATATATTAGTTTGAAGTTTTTATTAATGTCACTAAAATCATCTCATACATTGATCATAATAATTTAATATCAACGAACATGAGTATGTTTTATGCTATCTTAATTTTAATTTAATTTCAAGTTTTCAACCATATCAAATATTTATTAAAACTTAAAAAATAAAATAAAAATCTTTACTAAATGATTAAAAATAATAATAATAATAATAACATATTTATTATTTAAAATAAAAAAAAAAAATACAGTGTCTTACTCGAAGTCAGCATCAAAGCAATCAAGATCGTGGATACCTTTGCTTTGTAAGGAGTGACACCTCCTCGTCACCAAAGCATGTCTGCCACATCACTTTACCTTGTTACGTCAAACGTAGCCGCGTCTCATTGGTTCTCACCTCCACATTTATTCTTGACAGAACTTTACTACCACTGTATCCAACATGTAGGCATCAGGTACACTAAGAGAACACCAAGGTGAGAAGCTCATTAGAACCTTCAAACCCATTGAGATTCATTTGAGGCCACATCGTCCATAGATTAGACTGCTTCATCTTGTGTTATTTTAGTTTAAAATATAAGCGTTTGTACATTGTATATTTTGGATTTTTTTTGTTTTGTTTTCGTTTTAGTTTAAAATTTAAGAGCTGCATATTTTGGATAAAGTTTATTTTGTCTATTTTTTTGTGATTGATTTTATTACTGAGAATTTTGTGTCATGCTTCAGAATTTTAATATTTTGAAATAATGGATTTTTATATTAAGATTTTTGAAATAATGTAGGGAGCCCAATATATGCATTGTATATTATATATTTTGGATAAAAGTTTCATTTTATTTTAAATTGTAAGAATTGTATATTATGGATATTTTTTTGTCCTTCTGTATTTAATTTTTATTAATTTTATGCAATACTTTCGATTTTGGGTCATGGGGTTGGATCAATGGTTTAACCAATGCCTATTATACTATATATTTGATATATATTAAAAAAATTTGTAGGAAAATAGAAAAAATAGCGATGATTATAATAAATGGGCCGAGTCGGACTAGCCCCCAATTCTGGTTCAACCGGGTTGAATAAGCTGGTTTGGTTTAGTTTTTAAAACACTAGTTTTATGCAATGTTTTAAAAAATGAACTGACCATCCAATTGGCACTATATCCGGTTTTGGTTGAACCCAATTAAACTGAATTGGACCGTTGAATATTATACACTTTACTTTATATGTATTTAATATTTATATAAAAAATAAAAATAATGATAGTTATAGTGAATCGGGCAAAGTCAGTATTGGCTTACGACTTTGGTTCAACTGGGTCGGACTAGCCGGTTCGATTCGATTTTTAAAACATTAGTTTTATTTAAGTTATAATTCATATTTTAAATTTTTATTAAAATATTTTGAAAGTAATGTAGTGTTTCTAGTGTAAGATATTCTTTTTTTTTTTTTGCACAGAATAGAGGAATATTTATTTTAAGGTGAGACGCGGGAAAAGAGAGCAGTGAGAGCTGGGTCTGTTCTTCAAGAACAGAGCAGTAGTCAACAGAGTGACAGACAGACTCACGCGAGGGACTGCCTCCTGGATTCATCCGCCCTGCACGATTCATCGCCGATTCACTTCCAAAATTTTTTTTATAATCCTCTTTTGTCCATTTGTGTCGTCGTTGAATTCATTGAAGCGCGCAACTGGGGCTACAGTAGAGCAGGTTTTCACATAGCTCAAACAATTTGCAGAAAAGGACTGATTTTCTGGCGTTGACGAAATTCGGTTACCTGGTTTCCGATATATTTATCTGGGCATGGGCGTCGCCTCGCGACCTCGTCTAGGCTTAGCCTTCTCCGATTCCAGACGGCTCTGAGAGCGTATCCAGTGAGGTACTCTTCTGGTTTTATCCGTTTCATCTTATATGTACTCGTCCCTTGTTCTCTTGTTGGGCACGAGGACAGGGAAGAGTACAAGATTTTTGGGGTAGCTGGTTTGGGATACGATCATAGGTGTTTGTGATTTTGTCTGGGTTCTGCCTGGTTTTGATGCTTGAGGTCTTCTTGTCTGCAGATTCTTCGGCGAGATGAGTAACACAATGAGGCCGAGAATGAAGGTTATGTTTTATCTGGTTTACGATCGAGGCTGAAAGGATTTCGGAACCCCGACCCAGTTGCGATCCCTGAATCTTTTGTTTCCCGGTACTGCAAATCGATCTTTCTCTTTTCTCCATTCGCCTTCCCTGTTTTTCTCTCTCTCTCTTATTTTCTTGGGGAGGAACCGATTAGAAGTGAAAAAAAGGCGCTGCTTTTCTTCCGATTATTTCATTAGGAAAACGAAATATCAAGAACGCTTTGTTCTGTTTCCGATTCTCGATTTTGGGTTGGAAGCTATACAGTCTTTTTAGGTTCTTCGGATTATGGTAAAGAAGATTTGGCATCTCCAGACACCCAAAATCATTCATTTCTTCTCCGTCTCTGATCGATCAGATTGAACAGAGTCCCGGAGGCTTTGTCGATTCCGTCATGGAGAAAGCGGCACACGATAAGGGAAGAGGGAGCAAGCTGAAGAAAATCATCAAAACCCTGTCCCGATGCAGGACGCTCACCGTCAAAAGCTCATTATCGTCGTCTTCCACGATCCCATTCGTTTCCATGTCGAAGAGCAAATCATGGCCCCGACACGCCTTCGACTTGCAGGAACAGGAGAAACAACAACATTCGACCAAGGCGAGAGTGGCCCCCGAGGGCTGCTTCTCAGTCTACGTCGGCCCGGAGAGAGAACGCTTCGTCGTCAAGACCGAGTACGCGAACCATCCCCTGTTCAAGACCCTGCTCGAAGAGGCAGAAATGGAGTACGGGTTCGACAGCCAGGGGCCCCTGGCCCTGCCCTGCGACGTGAGTATTTTCCACAGGGTCTTGTGGGAGATGGACAACGAGGAGGTGCTGAACCGAGGATGCGGCTTCGCGAAAGGGTACTCTGCTTATCGTCCTCTCACCCCTGCTCGAGTCTGAATTCCCGTGTCTGGGTCCTCTCTGTTTCAGCGATTCCGTCTGTCTGTTCTCGTGTATAAACTATAAATTTCTTTGTCGATGAGGTTTGTTTGCTGAAGCTTTACCATCTCCATCGTCGTCGTCCCGGATGTAGAAAGAAAGTAAGAATTACACTGATTTTGGTGTTTGCAATCTTCGGTTGTACTACACACCGATGAAACGATGGTACTAGTTTTTACCGAATCCATCGTTGTTGATTCAGATCGGATTTATATATTTGTTTGTCCCCTGTGAATTGCTTGTAATTTGGTGAAGAATGAAAGAAGCTTACCCAATGTATGGCTCGCTGAAGTATCAAAGTCAACGATTCAGCGAGGCATTTTATCAAACAATCTAAATTAACAGGAGAACTATTGTTTAATGGGTATTTGGAGGTTGGCTTTGGTGGCACATGATCAATCCCCCAAAGCTTGATGCATGATGCATCTAATGCTTTATGATTCAACTGGCCAGTAAGGATGCCTCTTGATAGTTGACATTCATGAAGTCAACAATTTCTTTAAAGGAAAAGAGAACCCCTACCTTCTATTCTCTGACTTTTTTTTTTTTTTTTTTTTTTTGTTTTAGTTCAAAAAATTACTTACAAGGAAGTGATGTAATGTAAATTTAATGTTCAAAAGAGTAATATCCTGAAAACCCAATTTGGAGATCCTTTCACATGAACATAGGGAGTGGGTCAAATACAGAGGCTTTTAAACGCGTAGAGGTCTGGAAAAGAAGTCAAACTTCAAGTTCTCTGTTTTTGGACTTCTCTGAAAGCTCCGTCCAGAGGTGGAAGACAAAGTATATCTTTCCGGTTGTTCTTCAAACTGTGCATGGCTTCAGAAAATGCCCCTCAGATTGATTCAGAAAACCCTACCGGGACAATGGGGGGGCACCTGATCAAGATCCAAGTGGGTCGTTTGCAGGAGCTTTTAGATTCCCCGGCGGAAGCAAAACAATGGGATAGATGTTGTATCTACAGAGTACCTCCCCATCTTTGCCGGCTGAATAAGGAGCTTTTCAGGCCAACCCTGGTCTCCACTGGTCCATACCATCACGGCGAGCCGCACTTGAAGCCCATGGAAGAGCACAAGTTCAGGGCCATGCGGCAGTTCTTGGAGAGATCAGGGAGAACATTGAGCGACTTGAAGAGGGCATTGGAGGATGATGTTAGTAAGCTGATGGATTCGTACGAAGAACTAGATGCAGAGTGGTCGGAGGAAGCTAAATTCTTGGAGCTGATGATCCTCGATGGCTGCTTTATACTGGAGTTCAACAGGGTCTCTAACATTCCCACCGCTGGCGGTTACAGTGACAGTGATCCTGTGTTTGGTATCTATGGAGCTTGTACTCGCTCAAAGCCCTTGTTTCTGGACATCCTTCTGTTGGAAAATCAGGTACCCTTCTTGTTGTTGGAGAAACTGCTAGCAATCGAGAACAGAATTACAGTTGATGCGGTGAGTCCTTGTCTCTCAAAAACGCAAAAAATCGAGAAGCGTTCTTTCTCAGTTACCCATTTCATCAAACACCTTGTAGGCCTTTTTGACATTTCTTATCGATCTAACAAACAGGTCCAGTACTTGGACGATTTCTTCCCCGTTTTCCCAAGAGTGTACGAACTGTACAAAGAAGAGAAACCGGCGCATCTGCTCGATTTATTCAGAACCAAAATAATCGGAAGACTCTCCAGAAAAAGCCCCCCAAATTTCGCAGTCCTGGAAACCAAACCCGCCAGCGCCTACAGCAAAGCCGGGATCGAGTTCAGAGAGAGCCACACCGCGACCATTTCCGGGTTCAAGCTGGAGAACAACGTCCTGGAGCTCCCGACTTACCCCCTCCACATCGAAGAGACCATGAGGGCGAATCTCGAGGTCTACGAGACCCTTCACGGGTTGGGGGGTCTGGAGATCCACTCCTATTTTCGGATAATGGGCGGGCTCCTTCAATCGGTGGAAGACGTCCGATTGCTCGGGATAGATTCGTCGATCCAAGCTGAGATGATCGTGAACTCGCTCAAGGTTTTACACGACGGAATTGGGTCTTTCGCGGAGGTGGAGAGCGATCTGGTGCCCGTGGTGCTGCGATTGAATCGGTACTACAGAGAGAGCGGAGATCGATGGAAGAGGCGTATCAGGGAATGGGGCTGTAATCTCAGGGAAACCTACTTCAAGAACCCGTGGACGGTGATGTCGTTACTGGGGGCTCTTCTTGTTATCAGCTTCACCGTCGTGCAGACGGTCTTCACTACTCTCTCTTATTATAATATTCGCGGGTAAATACAGTATTTTATACCCCGAAAATTAATATTTTAAAATTAAATTGTACCCCAGTATTTAGTAGGGAATATATTTCTATTTTCTGATTTATTGAACTGGGTGTGAATCATATCCACTAGCCAGTGCTCAGTTCATTTTCTTCAGAATTACTCAGAAGGGAGGAAACTTGATCTGGAATCCACACTTCCCCCCGGGAAGCTTGGGGCACTGGATGAATTTCGACCCTGAACCGTCCGCGCAAAGATAAATCTGGTACAATTGACTGTTACGCGATTTGTCAGTAGTGCAGTCGATTCCGGGTTCGTACCCCGTCGCCGCTTTAATGGCGTCTCTGAATCTGTTCAAGCCGTATACCGTCTTCGCGTCCGGACGAATCCCTTCGATTCGGTACTCTTTTAAGTCTTAATCAATGTTACAGTTAATAAAAACAGAAAGAAACTTCAGAGTACTACTGTTACGTGTTCTTCGATTGGGTTTACCTTTGTCTGCAAGAACTTTGAGGAGATTCGCTTGTTTTTTCAGTCTGAGAGCCGCCTGAAAATACGCGCGTTGATCGAAGACGGAGACGGAGCAGGTCCCGTGCTTGTTCCATTCGTATGCCCAGAAGTTACTGCTTGGACAGTTCAACGAAGGCCATTCCGTCTCCAACTCTTTTGTTAAATCCGCCACCTAAAACACACACACACACACACATATATATATATATATATATATATATATATATATAACTACACAAGGATAAATATGGATACTGGGTCTGTTTCATATGGATAATGAAAACCATGGACTAATATAAAGAGGAGCTTTAAACTTAGCTAACTGCACCCTAAGCTGGTAGACACTATATCTATTTGTTTATCTATATGAGACTAATCTCTAATGATCACCTCAGTGGAACGAAACGGGTTATTTGAATCGCAGTCGGACGGGTACGAACCGTTGTTGTAACTCGGCCATAGCCCATGAATCCCAAAGTCCTGTTTAGGCTTCCCTTTTTGGGTGAGGCAACATCTCTTTGGGGAACAGAAAGATCCAGGCCACTGAATGAAAAAATAAAAAAAAGGAAGCAAAAGAAGAGCAAGAAATCAGTAATGGGAGAGAAAAAAATAAAATGGTAACATGGTGTTGATCAGAGTCAATCACCTGTTGAACGAAGTGAAAGAAGTCGAAGTCCTGGGCAGAGGAAAGAACAGAAGGGACGTGTATCAGAAGAAAACGAGTATGAAAAATAAGAGGGAGAAGAAGAAGAAGAAGAAGATAAGGTCTCATGGTGGAAGAAGATTGGGTCTGAGTGCAGATCAGATTCTGGGTTTGGTTTTCTTGCATGCTTTTCCTGATGGCCTCAATTTATAGGCGAGATGAGAAGTGTTCATTAGGCTTGTGTCTCGTCTGCATTTATTTGCAGGCAGATGGAAAGAGTAGATAATTGTCATTTGTGCTGCATTGGGTTTTTTGGTTTATAGCAAGGATGATAAACACTGCAAAATAAATCCATAATGCAATTCAACAAAGTGCTATAGTTATTAAATATTAATCTGATAAAAACATTGGATGTAAAACAAGAGGAAAATAAACAAATTACAAAAAAAAATCCATAAATACTTTATGTTTCGGTTTCCTACATTTATGACCAGTAATTATGTTAATTTTATAATAAACACTAAAATTTAAAAGTTTAAATTATTACTAGTATTAGTCAATAATATTGTTTATTATTGGATTTTTAAAAATATTAAGTAAAATTTGTAAAATATATTTTATAATAATAAAAAAAAAAAATACAAACAGTTTAGTAACACGATACGCTTGTTATTTCCATAACTGCATGAAATAAAATACAAAGACACGTAAAATCTAAAGCTGCAAAGATAAATCTGGTTGACGTCTCTTCCCTTTTCGTTTCTTCAGAAGGAAGGGAACCTGATCTGGGAAGAACACTTCCCCCTCGGAAGCGTTGGGCAACGGATGAAGCTCGATCCCGAACTGCTCACGCAAAGAAAAATCTGGTACAACTGACTGTTACCCGATTCGTCACTGTTGCATTCGATTCCGGGTTCGTACCCCGTTGCAGCTTTAATGGCGTCCCTGATTTCGTTCAAGCCGTAAAGATTCCCGTCCGGATGAATCCCTGTATTTATACACGAGTTCGATCAGTTTTCAGAGACATATATATTTCATTCACATTGAAGAAATCGCAGTGGGTGTTCTTCGATTTGGTTAATTAATTACCTTGGTCTGCGAGAACTTGGAGGAGATTTACTCTCTTTTTCAATCTGAGAGCCGTCTGAAAGTACCCGTGTTGATCGAAAACGGATTCAGAGCAGGTGCCGTGCTTGTCCCATTCGTGTCCCCAGAATGTATTGCCGTTGCTGCTCGGACAGGACAACGAAGGCCATTCCATTTGCATCTCGTTTGTTAAATCCGCTACCTAAATCATGCATCATCAGTTATTAGTTGGCAACGAACTTAGAAGAATAAGTAATTTTGGATAGACCTCTGACCAAATTTACATGAGTGTTGCAAAAAGAGTTTACCTCGGAGGGATCAAACGGGTTGTTGGGATCACAGTTGGAGGGGTAGGATCCATCGTCGTAATTCGGCCAGAGGCCGTGAATCCCAAAATCCTGATCGGGTTTCCCTGTTTTGGGGTAGCAGCACCCGTTCTGGGTGTCGCAGAAAGATCCCGGCCACTGAATCGAAACACAGAGAGAGAGAGAGAGTAAGAAACGAGTAATATTGGGAAAAAAAAAAAGGAGACTGTAATATTGAGAGAGTAGATTCGAACACCTGTTGAACGAAGTAAAAGAAATCGAAGTCTTGGGCAGAAGAGAGAATTGCGAAGACATGTATCAGAAGAAGAAGAACAAAGAGATTGGATTTCATGGGGAAAAACAAAAGGATGCTCGGTGCAGGAGGATCGTCGGTTTCTGGGTCTGAATATTTTCGAACTGTCCGGCGATATTTAATAGGCGAGGGAAGAAGGAAGATAGTTTTGTTGGGTAGTGTGTTCTGAAGTGTGAACGGCCGACTATGGAAGGAAAAGCTTTCCTCCTCTGTTCGGCTCTGGTATCTGTTCTGCATTTAATTACGCAAATGGAAGGTGGGCAATTGCCGCTTGTCTTCTACCTGCCGAACGTTTGTCCACACGGAAGAAGCTCTGATCTGGTTTCTCGATTTTGTTTGTTTTGTTGAGGGGCTTGGGACTTAGGGAGTAGGAGTGTGTTCACAAATGGCGATTCACTCGATCTGAATGGGTTCTCCCTCCACGAATTAAGGAAGTTTGATTCCCAACAATGGTGGGTGCTTGGGAGAATGAAAAAATTGAAACGAATTATGAAAGTAGTATTAATTTATGATTTATGAGTTATAGTTCATGTGGTCTAATCGGGTAATGTTTGTAAAAGTTCAGAGGTTTGAGTTACCATGACAGCTAGGAATTACAAGACAAGTAGTCAGTACATAATATATTAGTTAGTAGTATAGTTTATCATGGCTATGGAGTGTTTAGTTATATGAAACATACATAATATACTAGTTAATGGTATAATTTATCATGGCTAAGCAATGTTTAATTATACGAAACAGACATAGTATATTAATTAGTAGTATTTAATATATTATTATATTATGCATAACATATTTTTCTCTTATGCATAAAATACTAGTTAATGTTATAATTTTTTTTTGGTCGAAGGGTATTTAGTTATATGAAATTGGTATAACATATTATTTAATGGTTTATAACATATTATTATATTATACATAACATATTTTTCCGTTATGCATAACATACTAGTTAATGATATAATTTTTTATTATTTAAAGGTGTTTAACTTTATAAATAGGACACAAGATATAAGTTGATGGTATATAACATATTATTAAGTTATGCATGATATATTTTTCTGTTATGTATAACATCCTATTGATTCATTATTTTTTATATAAACCTGATCAAAGGTCCAAGAAGGGGTATTTTGCCATCTATTAATTACTTTCGATATTTTGTCAATATATATATATATATATTTTGTCAATGTATATATATATATATATATATATATATATATATATATATATTGGTTCAATATTTAGCTAATAATTGATCAATGAGTTGTAATTTTCCCAAAAAAATAATGTCGTAGCCAAGTTGAGTTAATAAGAATCGAATTGGCCTCCGATTTACATTGTTAGTATTTGCTTATGTTTTATGATATGCTTACTTAAATTTTAAAAGTTTGATTTAACTATTAATTTTAAATAAAATATATTTATTTATTTATATATTATACTTTTATAGTATTTATTCAATTGTATTTCCAACATTATCGCCAAATTATTAAATAAAAAAAAGTTGATAATTTTGTTTTAAAATTAACAAAAATAAAATAAAAAATCGATTACAATTTGGCTTTATTAGACGAGAGGGTTGACGGAGTGGACTGGGGGAGTGTAACGAACTCGCGACCCTTCAAACCGTTTTATTTTATCCGTTTCGTCGCAGTCCGGAGCAGGAACTCGGGCGAAAGCAAAGAAAGGGCGCGCTCCAAAAATTTCACCGTGAATTTCAAACCGACCTACTCGTCCCGCCCCATTTAAATCCCTCTTTCGAATCCGTCCCTCAAATACGCCCCTCCCCGGGAAGAATCGAATCGAAACGAAACGAGAACCCAGTTTTCCCTCTCTGAGGTCACGCCCAGATCCGGCCGAGTTTTCGTTTTCCGAATGGAGTTTCTGTTGCTATTGCTCTGAGGACTGTTCTTGGTTGCTGGGCAGCTACTAGCTAGGGCTTTCTAGCTCGCTCGATTCTTGTAGTTTATACTTTTTTAATTCTTTCATGGAGTCCAGCGACGCTGAAGATAAAGCCCCCAAGGCATCTGAAGCGGAGGCCGCCGCCGAGGAGGTCTCCGGGCAGCAGGAGGAGGTCGAGGAGGATAAGGATGGGGGAGCGAAGGAAGAAGCGGGGGAAGATCAGGGGGAGAAGGCCGACCAGGGGAAAAAGCGGGGGAGGAGAAAGGGTGATGGGTCGAGCCAGCAGATTGGAGAGTCGGGCGCGAGAAAGTCGCGGAAGAGAGGTGGTGCGTCTGTTAGTCCACGTACCCCTGTGGATAGACCCGTTCGGGAGAGAAGGACTGTGGAGCGCTTTGCAGCTTCGTCTCCCGTGGAAAGTGCGACTCCTAAAACAGTGACGATAAAAAAGGTGAAATGAATGGAAGGCTGGTAGTGTGTAGACTGTTCTTTTGGTTTCTTCTACTTGCTGATGCGGATTCTGTTGGGTTGTGTAGGGTCGTGGCGTACAGCTTAAAGAAATTCCAAATGGTGAGTTTTGTGTCTTTTTCCGCATTGTGTTCTTCACTCCGGTTTTAGAATTTGTATTTTTTGATCCCTCGTCTCCCTTATTCTTCTTGTTTTTTCTTTCAGCCTTATAGAAAATTATGCTCTTTTGTCATGCTTTGCGATGTTCTTGGAGCTTAACGGAACATAGTGCTTTGAGGCTCTTCTGGTTATTTGTTCAACTTGTTTGGACAAAGCTTCTTTGGGCTTTGCTCTCTAAAAGAAGAAATAGTTATAAAAACTCATCAAATTTGACATGTAATAATTGTGATTGTTAATTTCTGTTCATACATAAAATTGATCAGACTTTTGCAATTAAAATTTTGATTAATTTAGGCCTAGAAAGTTACCAAAGTGTAGCATTTGGTCCAGGAAATTATTTCTGGGCCATCGAAAGTCCTTCCATCTATGGCGTATGTCCACTCTTAGTTCTCCATTATTAGGGTATAATTTGTGATGTTCCCCATCAGTTCGCTGGTGTTGTACTTGCCTGGTGTGGGCTGAGGTCTGATGCAGGAATTTCAACAATCTAAGGTGTTGAAAGGCTAGTCTTGCATTTCTAGCAAGGTCCGGCTGTTGGCTTCCTTTATTTATGAATATACCAGTTTCCAAAATAATTGCTCAAACTGTACATATTTGTCAATGTGAAAATAACTTGTCAAACTAATCAACATGTTGGGATGTTTAAATGTTTAAATAGTTTAAGTTGCTCTTCAACTTCTGTTCAAAATGAAAGAAGTTTTAAATGAAAAGTCAGGTTTATTCTCTCTATTTCAGTTGGTGAATTAAACCTCAATAGTTTGCATTATGTCATTCTTCATGTGAACTTGTGTCGGTAAAGTGATTAGCTTCATGATTCTTGAGATATGGGCATTAAATAGTCAGGTGCTCCATTTTGTCACTAAACTCGGCTTTATAATTCCTCTTGCAATTAATTTTTCTTGTTGCTGATGTTATAATAATTTTTTATTTTATTTCAGTGGCTTTTAAATTGTCAAAGAGAAAAACAGACGAAAATCTCCAGAGCCTTCATACCATTCTGTTTGGGAAGAAAACAAAGGTAGCATACCTTCTGTTGTCCTTTTAGTATGATCCCTACTAATACCTTGGGGTGCTTTTTCTTATATTTGTTGTTTTGCCATTTAATGTAAAACTTTACCTTTTGTTGAATCTCTCTGTTTTTGTTTTTGAGTAAATCATCTGGAAATAATTGATTTTCTCATTTTATGTCAGGCTTTTCATGTGAAGAAAAATATATCTCAGTTTTCTGGCTTTGTATGGGATGACAATGAGGTTCTGCCCTTTTTAATCATTATTTTTAAATATTTATTTGCACTATTAATTTTTATTATTTTCACTTTCTATCAAGAACAATTTCTTATATTCTGTGGTCTTATTTAAGCTTGGTAAAACATCTGGTGGCATGTTCTGTTTTTATGCAGGACAAGCAAAAAACAAAAATAAGAGAAAAACTTGACAGATGTGTCAAGGATAGATTGCTGGATTTCTGTGATATCCTTGACATCCCTGTTTCTAAGGCTGCTACTAAGAAGGTATGATACCCAATGGTGGTGCTATTTAGTGAGTCATGAGTCAATTTTCTGGAAGGTTTGAAGTGTCATCTTGATACAAAAGTTAATAACTGAACAGAATGAGAATCTTTCTTTTTATATTTCTTAAATTTTTCTTAAAAGATCTGACCATATGTGAGATTTCATGGACACTTTTGGTCATACTATATGGTGTGTTGACCTTCTATTTCTTACATGATTTGTAGCATAGCTCTAAATGGTGCTTGATGCTTTCATTGAATTGGATTTCATCCAAGCTCAGAAGTGGTTTTATGTTATATTACAGGAAGAACTCACAGCAAAATTATTAGATTTTCTGGAGTCTCCTCGTCCAACAAGAGATGTTTTGCTTGCTGAGAAGGAACAGGTTTGCTATTCTTATTTTGAGCAATTCATAATCAGATTTGGAAGGAACTTGTTTTACTTAATCTGTGATAATATTTGTTTGTTTCTTAGTCTCGAGCAGGTAAACGGCTTAAAAGGAAGGCAAGACGAAGTAAAGGATCTGGGGATGTTGACTCCACAACATCGAAGGTAATTCCTTCCTTTTCCATGGTGTGCTTGGATTTTTTCTTCTACCGACAATAGCATGTCTTTTTTCTATCTTAACCATGGCTGATTGTTTCCTTCCAAGAAAATATTACCTTTTTGCGCTTTTCCTGTTCACTGTTTCTTCAACAGACATTCTGAATCTTGTTGTATCTTTGTATGCTCCTTTGTGCAATAAAATGTTTGATCAAGAGAATTGAAGCATCGCTTTTCCTCCCGTCCATTTTTTTATTTAATATGTAAATGTATATGTATCTGGGTTGTCAGGTTGGTACTTATGCATAAATAGCCATCTGAAAGTCTACTTCTTTATGTGCAAGGGTCAAGGGGTTGTTTGTTTGAAACTAGCTAATAGACTGAAAATGTCAGCATCCTGTTAAGGAGATTTTGCAGTGCTCATTCTATGATGAATGTGTTTCAATGAAGTTATGTGCCACATATTCATGTATTATGATTGTTTTATTATGAATGTAATTTATTAAGATGGAGTCCCCCTACAATTCCTGGAAGTAACACATCCCCCATAGTGTAAACAGCCCCATGGGGCCTCTTGTATTCTATGCTTTGTATTTGAAATTTTAGCATTAATAAAACATTGCTTTCCTTAAAAATAAGTGAAATTTATTATTTTTTGAGATTAAAAAGCAGATTGTCCAGTGAATGAACAAAAAGTATAGTGACCTGAGACTTAGCCCTTTCTAAGATCTCACTTCAGCCATCTTTCGGCAGTAGGGTGGTTTTGGGTAACCCAACCCAGCCCAAAAAACTCAGGTTTGGATTCTCAAATCCAACCTGCAGGTTTGGTTTGGGTTTGAGAATACAAACCCGATCTCTGGTTGGGTTGGGTTTGGCAAAACCTGACCTGCGGGTTTTTATTTTAATGTTTTTATATATTTTTCTTGAGGTATTAAAAAATAGTAAAAGATGTTGGATTTTGTCGGGTTGGATTTGGTTTTTAGCAAACACCGTTGGGTTTTGGTTGGGTTTGGGTTTATAAAAAGGATTTTGGGTCTGGTTGGGTTTGGGTTTATAAAAAGGATTTTGGTTTGGGTTTGGGTTTCAGGTTATATAAGACGGATTGGGTTTGGGTTTTCCAAAACCCGACCTGTGCCCACCCATATTCTAGAGTTCTTTAAGTCATACTTTTACATTCTTATTTTGGAAAAATTAATAGAATAGTAGGACATATTGGAGGTAGGGAATGCTATGAGAGAAATGTATTCGTTCACCACTTTATTTAGAATGAGGAAAGGTGTTCCACTACCTGCTTATTTTCTTTGTTACCTGATCAAGTAAATGTGTAAGTGATGGAGAATAATTTTTTTTTACAGAATCACATAAAGTTTATAATTTGAAGAATAAGGTATGAACATAGTTGGCTTTCTTTTGGCTATTGCCCATATCTTTAGGTGAAACAATGCGTATTTTGCATGTGGGCCCTATTGTTATATTAGAGACTTGGAAACTGGGAGCCTCCTAACCCTATCTTTCTGTACTGTGTTTTCGCACTCTTCTTCATCTTCTTGGCTGAACTCTAACACTCTTCTCCTATGTTTCGCTTCTTCTTCCTCTGTAACAGAACCCTAATTCTCCTCTCTTCAAACTTGTCTCAAATTGGAAATGCCAACCCTTTCTAATTAAACCTTTTTTTCTTTCCTTTCCTCTCTTCAAACTTGTCTTTAGTAGGAAATGCCAACTTTTTTAATTAAACCTTTTTTCTTCATCTTCCTTTAAAAAACATTAGTTTTACTCGGTGTAATTTCTTGTCCGTATATATTCTCAACTAGGTCCTTCACATTAAGGCAGTTTATGTTCCTTTACTTGTGGTTACAATGATGACATATGTGATCAAGATGCTTCCTCTTCTTCATGCTTGTGGTATTTTAAGTGTTTTCTCATTCTCGAAACGATTTCTGGTGGGTTTTTGCAAGGTGTGGTCTTGTTTGTGAATGGTGTCTTTTACAGTCTTCTTGGGTACTTATTTGTAGGAAATCATGAATAGGCCTAGACATGGGAAATTGAGGGTTTACTCGGCCATTCTGCTGCTGATTAGTAACTCTCCTCTTTTTGGCCGTTTGTAGTATGTTATACATCTATCATGACTTTTGTTTTTCAATAACATTGTTAGAAACAGAGACTGCATGCAGCCATTGACTGTTACTGGTCTGCAAAGCCATAGGTGTGAAGATGCTACACTGACCTGATCAAGGACTAATGGGCTGATCAATCACCATAACATTGATGTGCTATTTAATATCATATTTATTCATTGGATGGGGCAATTAATGACAGGCTTCCCTTACATTTGTCAATGATGCTTAAACTGCTAGAGTAAAACAAAGTCTTTAGTAAGATTTATTTTTTATTTTTTGTTTTGTTTTGTTTTTTATTTTTTATTTCTAGGGTTGATACTGAAGCATTCTGTATATTTCCTTTGCCTTTTTTATTTAATGTTTTGGGTTCTAAATGGAGGGGAGATGGGTGTGGATCCCAAGGATTTGGGTTAGAGCACTATTGGTTGATGGTGATGATTGTTTTGTATTGTGCTTACTTTTGAAAATCAGGGGTTGCAATTTTTATTTTTGACTGTTGTTCACAATTTTCATGACAATATTACTAAGTTGGTATTTTTTCCTGTTTTACATCTTCAGAGAAAGAAGAAAAACAATGAAGCTACTGAAGCAAAAAAGCCACGAGCTGGTTCTTTGAAAGGAAAAGAAAAAGAACCTGTAGATCAGGGTGAATCTGCTGGCAGTGAGGATGTGTCTGATGAAGATGAAGTTGAGCCAGAAGAAGAGAGTGGCCCCGAGGAAAATGGATCTGAAGATGAAGCCGAAGTGAAAGAGCAAAGCAAAAAAAGCAAGTCAAAGAAAAATATTTTGACTACAAGGAAGGGCGATGGTGCAAAATCATCAAAAATCACTTCTAAATCTTATTCCAAAGAAGTTGTTTCGGAGGAGGACGATGAAATAAAGGAAGAGAGTGCACAAGGAGAGAGTGAGGAAGAACAGAGCGAGCAAGAAAAGAGTGAGCAAGAAAAGAGTGAGCAAGAAAAAAGTGAGCAAGAAGAGAGTGAGCAAGAAGAGAGTGAGCAGGAAGAGAGTGAGCTTGAAAAGAGTGAGCAAGAAGGGAGTGAGCAAGAAAAGAGTCAATCTGAAGAAGAGTATGATAAGAAAGGCAAGAGCAAAAAATCTTTGTCTAAGAAAATTTCAAAGAAGGATGCACAATCAAATCCTAAAAAAAATCTGTCACCTGTCAAGAAGGCATCAAAGGCTGCCAAAACTCAGGGTTCCACTAAAGCATCAAATGTGGGTAAAGGGAAAGGTAAAGCTGGTAAAAGTGCCTCTGCTGATGATGAAAGGAAGGATAAGGAAAATACAGCCAAGTCTGGAGCGGCAGCTTCTTTAAAGAAAAAAGGTACTTTAACCTAGCAGCTGTTTACTGGTTGCTTACAATATATTTTTCATTGCCCTTTTAGCTGGAAACTGTTTTAAGGTCAAATTAGCGTCATTTCGCCATTTTTGTCTACCCCCAAAGAGAAACTTAGTTTCTTATGTCTCTATGTTGCCAGAAGTAACAATGATGCAATTTATTATCCTTTTGATGTTGATTTCTTGCATAATCCCCTGGCCCCTGGTGAAACTTGAATTCAGGATTTCATACACTTTAGCCTTTTATGTGTCTGAGTGACACACACAAATCACAATATTTTAACAATTTCAAATTCTTGGAAAAATAAAGCTCAAAATGTATGCACTGTTCCATTCTTTTACATGCAAAAGCAAACCACCCTGCTTAACTAGCTTGATGACTACATCAACTTGGTAGGCAAGGTGAATTGCAGGTGTAGTAGGTGGGCCAGAAATAAACCCATTGTGGTATTTTTATAGTCCTTTTAAGTGCAAAGCAGTAGGTAGTGCAGATATCTGTTTGGGCACTTCTTGCGGTAGTACTTGGAAAGGCTCTAGTCATCTGAAAAGAAGCATGACATTTGCGGTAGTAAACATAATAGCTCTCTTGGCTTGTGAGATGCATGATATACTGGAAATTTGTCTTGGTCAACAAGTTGTGTATGTTGAATAACAATGAGATTAGTATAATGTCAGTTATGCTTTTCATTGTGTATTGCTTAATTGATGCTTGATTTCATTCCCTTTAAATGGTTACCTATGAATAAATTAGTTGACGATGTTTCATTGAATTATGAATGCAAGAGATGCATTTATTCAGTATCTTTGTGTGTATTTTAGCTGGTAAAATTCAGTTATCATAAATGCATGGATGAGTTGATTGGGTGGGTGCCTTTTCTTTGGAGGAGTTATGTAATTGCAGCCAAATCCAGATGCCTTATCCTGGAGTTATCTTTCACAAAAAAACTGATGTCTGCCTGTTTTGGTTCTGAAATGTAATGTTATTGATTTGGAGTTCATCCTCTAGAGTTAACATGCATGCTTATTCTTCTGTGTTTTATCTACAAAAATGTCTTATTTTGAGTTCATCCTGTAATAGCTATCTGCATCTCTGGTGAAGCTAGTATGGAAGCTTTATCAGACACATTGTTTTACCAATGAAATTGTCGTTGAGAGGTGTAAATCTTGTTTAGGAAAAGTCCAAGCTGGCTCAAAAGTGAAGGCAAAACCAACCAAAGAAGAGATGCTTTCTGTAGTTACGGAGATCTTGAAAGAAGTCGACTTCAACAAGGTTGGCTACTACAATCTGGGAGAATTTAGTTTGAGTTTTATTTATTGTTGTTATCTTGTGTCTGAAACTTTGTTGTTTGAATTGCAGGTTACACTGGCTGATATTCTCAAACGTTTAGGTAACATAATTATCCACCTTGATTAATATCTTGTATCTTCATTAAGGATTATTTTGAGTGTTGATCTTCCTGTGTTTATGATTTGAAGGAGAACATTTCAACACTGATTTGACGGAAAGGAAATTAGAGGTGAGGAGCATAATTGAAGAAGTGATTAATAGTATGACTGATGATGAGGAAGATAGTCAAGAGGAAGCAGAAGAAGCAGAAGAGGCTGGGAAAGATTCGGGGGAGGAGAAAGATGACAACGAAGACTAATCTTTTGCACTTGGTATACATTGTGAATGTCTATCATCTAGATCCGGGTGTTATTCATCTTTAACTAATCCCTGTAAATTGTTGTAGCATCAGGAATATATAGATGTCACATGACAAGTAGAAAAGGGCATGTCAGAAATTCCAAAAATGTGCTCTTGATTGTATGTACAATAGACTTGTATCAATGTCTCCTTATCTTATCATTTGTCTGTTATTCTTTCATTTATATGTGACCTGTTCTTGATGGAATTGCCTTCTCCACAGCTTACTTCTCTCTTTTCTAGTTTGGAAATATATTTTTGAGTTTTGTCACAAGAAAGGCCATATGTTGAATTGTTATTTCTAGACTGAGTTTAAGTTAATCAGAAAAAGAAATTACCTTGACAATGGGAGATGGCAACATTTGTCTGGTTAGTTTTTTGTTTCAGTGGACAAGTGCAAACCGTCATTAGGCCATTGAAATGGTGACTAAGTTCAATTGGCTGCAACTTGAAAGTCTCTAGAAGTACCCCCTTTGGCTTTCAGGTGGATGATATTTTTTGTTCAGAGTATGGACACTAGTGCATAAGCGTTTAGAAAACAACATTGTGCACTTTCCCAAATTAAACGGGTTGTCAGTATGTGCAGGTTGGTGATATATAAGTGAATAAGAAACTTGAGGGAAGGAATGACCTTTTTTAACTCTTTGGGTATCAACAAAGTTTGGGTTTACACATCAGGGAGTGTCTTTGGATAGTATTTAAAAGTTCTTATCAACGTTCAGAGGGGCTGTTCATCTTGTCCTTCTAAAAGAATGCTATTGATGATTAAGGCTGCATTTGGCTCTGCTATTTGGAGGTTGACTCCTTTTGAAACTTTGAAAGAGTTACAAAATGAAGCTTAACATTACCTTGGGTGTAATCCCTGATTTAATTGTATGATGTGAAAAGTGGTAGGAAAATTTAATAGAATTCAAACTTCCACATATTATTAAGTGACAGTTAGCTCTAACTTAAAGCATTAAATTAAAGATAACGCGATCGCTCTATGGTATCAAATTACCCGCGTCGGCAGCTGCGGTTTGAAGTGCCAAGTGTCCTCTCTTAAATTTAAGCATGTTTAATTTAAATGTCTCTTCAACTACTTAGATAACACTAACCTAAAAAAGTTTGTTTTTTTTTGAGACATCAGTGTCCTAGAAACTAATGTCACCCTCACTAATCCCGTTTTAAAAACGAAAAGCACAATAATTATTTATTAAGATCAGTGATTTAAAAACCGAACTGAACCGGCTGGTCCAACCCGATTCAACAGATTAGTCCGGTTCTTATTGACGCAGCCCGGTTCACTATAATTAATATTATTTTTACATTTTTTTTATAGAAATATTAAATATATGTAACTGTGCACACCAAAATGTGATCGGCCCAAATACGATAAGCCCAAACGCCCACCAGTCCATTGGGCGGTCGTTGTGGGTAGGCTCTACCGATTCTCAAAGTCACTTCACGCAGCCCATCGACAGACCCATTTGTCTCAGTACAATCATCCCTCGAGTCAGCAATAAGCTGCCGCGTTAGCACCACTCAGCTGCCAACCACTTCAGAAGTTAAACTACCAAGCCTAGTCGCCAATTGTATAAGCTGAGAAAAACATCGATAATCCTTATTCGATGCATCCAACATAGGAGCGCCCAAGTATCTTCCCATCTCAACAGAAGAAAGGGGATCACAACCCCCAACAAATAGACAGAAACAACTACAAATAGCTAGAAAGGCTTTGTCGAAAGGGTTCGGAAATCATTTGTCGAGAAATAATCTCGCGCACAGAAGTTCTCTCGAGCCGAAGAAGTTTAGCGACTCGCAGTTCGTCGAGATTCACCAGTTTGATCGGAGCAGCTCTACACGTTCGCCGACAATGTCAACAAGTTGATACACGCGGAACACAAACACTTCCGTCCGACCAACGAAAAAGTCATCGTTCGTGCACACTTGTTCCCGAAACTCGGATTTGTCTACTCGCCAAAAGCCGAAACATCATCAAATTACACATAGATCGAATCAGAGTAATATTAGGGATTATACTTGAATTTTCCTGACTATAAACAAATTGTAACACAATTCACGACTTTTCGCGGACCGGCGGATTTTTGACAAAACGTGTATATTATTCAACCAAAATCGGACATGGACCGCTTGGATGACCGGTTTGGTTTTTAAAACATTGATTAAGATATGTGAAAACATATTAAACATATCCAAATTAAACCAATTAGGAGTATTCATGTGTATTCAACCATTTAAATATTAAATTCACATCTCTCAAGTATAATATCAAATACAATATGAAATCCGGGTTTGGAAAAGATAACGGGTGTAAACGGAGAATCCAAACTTGGAAAGGGTAGAGTTTCTTGTTCAACTACTGCCGCCTGCTTCCATGGAAGTAAACGATGGTAGAAAAGGAGGTACGGAATCCACTTGTCTGAACTGTGTTGGGTTGACGTTAACGTGTGGACGAACTGAGTTTTCAATTAGATTCATGTTTCCGTTCCGTTTGTTCATCAGTTCTCGGATTTCAGGTTAACAAACAACGATTTCATATCTCAAAAAGAAAAAAAGCAACCCAGTTTTAGTTTGGAGCTCGTGAATGAGAGAAACTCTTTTTCTTCAGATTTGGCCTTCTGGGGTCTTCTGAATTTTTTTCCAGATAACTACCATTTGATGTGGGTATTTTAGTTTTTGAAGTACTAAATCCGAAAGTACAGTTGAGGGGACATTTAATGAATAATCTAGAAGCAAGATAAAGAGATGTTATACTGTTTTTGGATGAGATAGAATGGACATGAATGGAAATTTGGACAAAGAAGTTAAAAAATCAATCTTAGTATGCTTTTTATGTAATATGTCTTGTTTGCCTGAAAGTGAGAGTAATGGGCAAGAAAAATAAGTAATAGTAATTTATATTGCATTATTATTTTATTATTTCATTTTTTTTTGTAATCTTCATCAGCATGGGTTGCAGCCCCAAGGCCTCCTTCCATGGACTCATGGAGTGAAGACTAAGTAAGAGAGTATGGGAGGCCAACCACACCAACCAAAACCACTCCTTTCTTACTCCAAAAAAATGCAGACTGGTGATATTTGGTTCCGGGGCAAGTAGCCTACCCTCACCCAGATTGACATCACAATGTAAACTAAACACAGGAAAGCAAAGAAGGAGAGTCTAACTTTCTCTTCTATGGAACTGATTCTCCTTCTCTCTTCTCCTCCATTTCAGTGACTTGGCCATTTCATCTTCTTATTTTGTGCTTGGATGAACCCCACATCATCTCTTATCTCAACTGTCAGCACCTGTCCCTGTCTTGCATTACTTGCAGCCATGCACTGGTTTGACCAAGTGAGATACTACTCTTTCTATATAAATGGCTCTCCTCGATTACTGAATCAACAGGTTCCAGTGCAGCAGATGTGTTTTTGATTCCTTGATTGCAACAGAGGTAGGTGACTTTTCCTGAATGGCGGTCTGAGATTTCTGCACTGGTGATTTGTATCGGGATCTGGATATAGACACATTGTGTAACAGCAATAAATGCAGAGCAGTTCCTCCCCTTTTGCTTGCTTTTTTTTTAATGGGTTTCTATTGTTCTTGAGTTATTTAACCTGTGGCCCTGTGTTCTCATTTGTGCAGAGGTTTGGAACTCGTTGGCAGGGTGAGTAAATGGAGAACGTGGCTGTACTGAGTGTTGTCCAAGGAGAGCCAGCTTTGGTTCCTCCTGCGGAGGAAACAGAGAAGGGGCTTTACTTTCTCTCAAACCTTGATCAAAACATTGCAGTCATAGTTCAGACTGTTTACTGCTTCAAGGCTGATGAGAAGGGGAATGAGAGAGCTGCAGAGGTTATGAAGGAGGCCCTGTCCAAGGTTCTTGTTTATTATTACCCGCTAGCGGGGAGGCTGACTATAAGTGCAGAAGGGAAATTGATCGTGAACTGCACTGGCGAAGGAGCTGTTTTTGTGGAGGCAGATGCAAATTGCACTCTGGAAGCGCTTGGAGATATTGCCAAACCGGATCCTGAAACGCTTGGAAAGCTTGTTTATAACATTCCTGGTGCAAGGAACATATTAGAGATACCCCCATTGGTGGCTCAGGTATGTGAGTTCTCCTGTGATGGGTCCATTCTAGCTTAGTTTCCGTTACGAAAGTAGCCCATAGCACTTATGGAACCTCTCCTTGTTTATTAGTTGTAACTTAATGGGGCTTCTAGTTTTGGGTTTTGAAGATAAAAGGGCATAGCTGCTGAGTTTTAGCCATTGATGGTTTCTCTGAATGCTTGTACTCACTTGTTGATAGTATAGGTGGGAAAGCATTCCTCCCTTGGGAAAGTCCTTCATTGTAATCCTTTCCACGGAAACCCTTTCAATTATTTCATCGCAAATAGTTTTTTCACTTCTCATCTTGCTTTAAAAATGTCAACTTTTCAGGTGACAAGATTCAAATGTGGAGGGTTTGTTCTGGGATTAGCCATGAACCACTGCATGTTTGATGGACTTGGTGCAATGGAGTTTGTGAACTCATGGGGTGAGACTGCCCGGGGGCTGCCACTGGCTGTTCCACCATTCCTTGACAGGACACTACTCAAAGCCAGAGACCCACCAAAGTTAGAATTTCCTCACCATGAATTCGCAGAGATTGAAGATGTATCCAATACCAATGAGCTATATCAAGAGCAGATGCTCTACAGATCCTTCTGTTTTGACTCTGAAAAGTTAGAACAACTCAAGAGGAAAGCTATGGAAGATGGGGTCCTGAAGAAGTGTACAACTTTTGAAGCCCTCTCTGCATTTGTATGGAGAGCTCGTAGCCAAGCTTTAAGGTTGAGACCTGATCAACAGACCAAGCTCCTCTTTGCTGTTGATGGAAGGAACAGATTCGATCCACCACTCCCCAATGGGTACTTCGGTAACGGAATTGTTTTAACAAACTCTCTATGTGCTGCTGGTGAAATTCTGGAGAAACCTCTTTCTTTCACAGTTGGGCTGGTTCAAGAGGCAGTCAAGATGGTAACTGACGGTTACATGAGATCGGCCATCGATTATTTTGAAGCAACTCGAGCTAGGCCTTCTCTGGCTGCAACCCTTTTGATTACTACCTGGTCTAGGCTCTCTTTCCACACAACTGACTTTGGTTGGGGAGAACCTCTTCAATCGGGGCCAGTAACTCTGCCCGAGAAAGAAGTTATCCTGTTTCTCTCTCATGGAAAAGAGAGGAAGAGCATAAATGTTCTACTGGGTTTGCCTTCTTCTGCTATGCCAGTCTTTGCAGAGCTCATGCAGACCTAGAAATATTGAACCGTTCCTTTCATTATGGGTATCTCCAGACATATATAAGCAGTAGTAGTGAGCAGGTCAGATGCTTCTGTTCAAATATGGTAGAATTCTTAAGACCCATGATGTTTTTGAAGACGTAATGCAACTATGGAGAACAAAGAGAGAAGTTCAATTAAGCTCACCGCCTTAGTTCACATGAAGCCACCAAACAGGCAGTTGGGTCTCTATTTCCTTTTTTACTCGTTTATTTTCAATTTGCAATTGCACAATGAGGGTTCATACTTGGAAGCTTGATGATCGAGTTCAATGAACATCATTGTTGAATTTATTCTTGTTATTGGTTTGTCAGATAATAAACTTTAGCAGTTACAGCTGCTCTTTTTAAGCTTCATGAATGGAAGTTTTATCACCTACCAACCAAAATAGCTTGTTTCTTATAATCAGCATACCAAAGAAGGACTAAAAAACTGGAGATAATTCAAATGCAGGGTTCTAGCAATGAAGACTCCACTGGCAGCTACACAGTCTGCCGTTTCTATAATTTTGACACAAGAGACTCACCAGTTAATTTCAGTGCATCACAATGAAAGTTAATACCAATATATTGACTTGAAAAAAAAGAAGTATAGAAAATACATGTAGATCTAATTAACAATGCATTTGGGAAGACTAGACAGCGGCGCAGCAAAATCTGGTCTGGTCGGCTACCACAAACATTTAAATACATGTAGAGGACAAAGTTGCGAACATTTACTTCCTAAGATCCTGCCCATGTATAGTATTTTGTCACAGATTTTTCAGTCCTCCAACCAAAACTTGCAAAAGACTTAGTTCATCCATAGAGAATGCTTCAAATAAAACTGCAAATATAGTTACTCTACATGGAACAGGATTGTACTAAAACCCTTAATAACATTGTATGTGATTCTTCTTTGGGAAAGACGTTGATTATATTAAAACACAGCAAAGATTACAAAGCTTGGAAAGGGGATCCCATACAATAAGAGATTCGTGGAAAACTCCATTTTAGCAAAGGAGTCAGCCAGAGATTTGGTTGATCTCAGGATGCAAAACCAAGAGAGAAATATCCAGTATAACAGAAAAACTTGAAAGGTGCCTCCAAGGGAGAGGCAAGCCAAAACGACACCAGCCATTGCTAATCACACTGTATGTATATGACTGACTGAGAATAGTAGATTCTTTCCCAACCACAAAGCTAAGATCATCATACTAATTTATCTATGAGGATACTCTTTCACAATCCCCTTTATGAGTCACGTGCACTGTTTGGATGAAGGCTCACATACGAGCACCAGTTCTGAAACCATGTAAAAGTTGGGTTCAAGGCCAAAGTATAAATGAGTAACCGAGTTAGGACACCTCTTTCCCGATATGTAATTCTGAAATCTAACTACTCATTTATTTAGAGACTGCTGTTTAATAAAAAGACATAAACGTCTAAACACATAAGCAGGGTATCTGCATTTATAAATTTGTGATGTTTCATAATGAGCAAAAAAGTTCTGATACAAAGATGTTGAAAGCTAAAAACGAAAGCACAAAGCCGCTTTGGGGAAAAAAAAAATATCAGGACTTATTGAACCAGACCCTTACACATAATGGAGTAATCTTTCACATCCAGCACACATGGTTACAAAATTGACATGAAAGATGGCCTTCCTCTCCATCTATAGACGATTTTTTACCGAGCCAAAAATGCACATTTAGCGATCAAATAAAGATCACTATTCCATTGGTTAAATAATGGGAGACTGCCATATTGCTGCCGTCTCTATCTCTATAAGAATTTAAAAAGGAAAAGACTTAATTGCCTTGATCAACAAATAATGAACCTTGAAAGTGTATAGAACCTCTAATTCACCTTCTTGGAATTAGGAGGATCAACGACATTGTAAGAATCCAAGGTTACTGTGTGTAGCCATTGTCCAGGAAGATTCTCCTGCAGAAGTCAAAACTGAATTAGAACAATGGATAGATGTTAAAGACAATAATTATTAAAAACCATACATACATTCAACTTTTTCTGAAAAATTTTGCCCCTGGTTTGCGGTTTTCGAGGAGGTTTTTCACCGGTCATCGCCAAAAAATCTTGCTCAATCTCCTGCGGTGTAAGTGAAATTGAAAATTTGGGTATCTTTAATTTTTTCCCTTCTTCATTTTGCAGAGGACCATGACTTCTCAACCTGATATTGCTTGGCCTAATCTCTGACACCAAAACAGAATGATGTCCTGTTTGGAGTTCAATTCTTCTACGAGATATTTCTCTTCCATGATTCACTTCTTTATCAGTTCTGTTACTAAAATCACCAGTTTGGAGATTTCCTTGCTTCTTTGCAGAAATGTCTTTTACTAGTGTTTCTTTGTCCCTCACTATGCTAGGCAGCAGAGATTGTTTTGGCAGCTTTCCTTTAAGCTTTTCAAAAGCTTCGCGTTTCTTGCTTTTTTCACATGGCTCGGTTGGAAGAGATTTTGGAGGCTTTGAAGACTTCTCTAAACTTCTTTGCTGATCCAGGTCCTTGGATCTATGAAATGAACTGCCTTTTTCCCTGATGTTGGTACCATGAAAAACAACTTTGCAGTTAGGATTGGCTCTCGGCTTGAACTGCTTTCCATCCTTGATTCGTGGTCCTATTGCCATGGGCTTCTTCGCAGGACTCAACTCAGTAGCCCTAGCAGCCACCATTGGAATGTAATGAAGGGGTTTAAAATATTATCTTATGCAGAAGTTCAGGAGCACGACAGAAGAGAATAGGAGTACAAGCAGAACTCTCCACTGGTTGTTTGCTGGAATATCAAATAAGGGAACATCCAATCTCAAAACATGGTAACAGCGTTTTCTGAGGAAACCTGCATCATATAAAAAGGTTTTATTAGTTGGAACTACCTACAACATTACAAGAGGATGAAGATCGATAATAGATGTCATTCCTAGCAGAGAATCAGAGATTGCCTTATTAGATCAAGAAAGAGTGTTTAGCTCTTTTCTGGTGATACACTAAAATTAGGAAATTTTTCAAGCAAGTTGGAATACTCCAAATATGCTTATTAATCATTTAAATTTTAAGAGAAGAGAGAACGCGGTAAAGACAGGAGCGCCGCCTTTAAGCAGGCAGCAGTTCAAACGGGAATAAGTCAACGTCAGAAGGTGGCATTTCAACAGGAGAGACGGAACTCAGTGGACGGAAGTTCAAAAGGAAAAAGAGGGAAGTTGGTTACCTTCTCTCCAAGAGCCTTATTAAGCTGTTAGATCAGAGTTCATACTTTTGTTTATAAGCAACCCAAGCTCAACTACGAGGCAAACAACAGATCAGTGGACACCTCTGAACTAATCCAGCTATGGAAACAACTTCCAATGGATCATAAAGAGGTTCAAGAGTAGTGTCAGAACACCTCTGCACTAATTAGCTGTGGAAACAATTTCCGATGCTGAAGGCCTGCCTGTTATATGCATCAGCATGGCGGAGTGCCATAACCAGCATATTGCCCTTAACCCTTGGCCTCATTATTAGAGTGAGAGAAACAAAACTTGGTCTAAGTTTAAACTTTTTTTTTTTTTTAGGAAAGTGATAACTAAGTTTAAACTTTAAAATATGATTTTTCTTCATTCACATTAAAAGGCTATTAAATTAGGATACAGTCATGTACTAAAAATAGCATCTAATCATTTTTAGAAGCTACTAATAAAAATCCTACAAATATGGAAAATTTGAAAAAAATAAAGAAATAAGCAAAAACATATCTTTTGAGTTTGACATAAATGTACTGTTGTGCTCGAAAGTCCCATAGACTGTTACTTAAGCAACAAGGTAAACTGGTATTCATCTGATTGAAGTTCAATAATTTACATTTACAAGGAGGCATAAAACTTCCAAAGAAGTTAATAATTTCGTAGCCTTAATAGTACGACAGTTAATAATGGCAGAGAATGCTTTCAGTTAGGGTTTGTCACTGCTAGATTTTTTTTCCTTTAACTAATATAAAAAATGCTTGATGAATAAAATCCATTAGACCTTTCTAAAGTTGCAGTTTAAGATTTGATAATTGTTGTTTATTTTGTATTGAGCATGTGTCCACTTTAGATTTCAAAAATTCATGCTGAAGTGTATTTTTGTTCATCAAGCTGAAGCCCACAGATTCTAAGAGTACAAGAAAGAAAAGTACGTCCAACAAGTTCATGCAATACCGCCTCTTAAACCACGGTTAGAAGTTTTAAAAGACAAAAAAACTTAGTAAAACAAACTAATGTTTTGACATATTTTATAATGGTTGCAAGCAGTATATAAATAAATATAAAATATCTATCACACCAATGCTAAAATAGAGAAAGAAACAGAATACTATTTTAATTTGGATGAAGACATACAGAAATTACTGGATGAAGACATACAGAAATTACTGGATGAACAGATTCAGAATATTATCTAATTTCAGGAAAGAAGTGGAATTAGAAAGCCAAAAACTAAAAAAAAGATTAATTTTACTTCCTCTTTCATGAAGCCGAAACAAAGTGGTAACTCTAAATTAAGAAAACATACGTAGCACAAACCGATCACATACGATTAATGAATTGTTGTAACTCAACAGGTCTGTCAAGATAACATCGTCTTTGTTGTTTCGTTGGGAAGATACGACGGAGGAAACCAAAGGAGAATCCGAGAATGGTTGTTTGTTAGCTTTTAATCCAACCGGGGGCTCACATGCAGAAAACTATTTCCGAAGACTACCAATACAGACAAAAGGCAGCCCCTCCAAGCAACGTAAAGAGACGAAAGAACTCCCACCCCGTCCTACAGGCAAAAGCTAAACAAACAGCCAAAAATTCCTTCTTTCTTTTATTGATAGAAAAAACTACTCGAACTAGACAAACTTGCGTCATGCTCTCACACATTCTACCGATGATCAGAACCATTTTCTGGTCCCTCAACTCACTCACACACAAGTAAACTGATCACACTACCCATTAAACACACAGTACGATTGGGATTATTCCAAAGCTTCATAACACTGATTAACTAAACATCGAAAAATTCTGGAATAGGTTCCAATATTTTAAGTTCATCCAGACTAGTACGAATTCAACAACTTCAGAAGAGGAGAAATAAAAAATTCTTACCCGAATTCACTTACAAAACCAAAAAACGCCGGAAGTCGGCTGGCTGGTTGGCTTGCTTCCTCAACCCAGATGAATGTTTGCCCCATGCGCGTCGGCTTTTATCATGGTTTCCAAATTTCTCTTCCCTAGAGCTTGTTTGGGAAGGCTTAGCTGTTTTGGTAACGCTATGACTCTTGCGCGTCGTGGTAGAGAAGATCGGAGGAAAGGAAAGAACTCCCTCCGACGACACGAGTTCTTCCGTCTACCGTTTGAGGGTATTCTGGTCATTTTTTACGAAGCTCACCGGATGCGAAGAGAAGTTTTGCCATATGTGGAGTTATAATTAGATATGGGTTGTGGGCTTGTTTGGCCTATGGAAAATCTCGTATGACCAAATTTTGGGCCCATTGCCAAATAAAATTTGATCAAAATAATTCCTTTATATTTATTTATTTATTAATTATTAAAAAATTAAAAATATAATAATTTATATCTTTGACATAAAACCCAGTCCCATCTGGTTTTTTTGACCGTTTGATAACACTAAAGTTTTTATTTCGTACCCCTACCAGATTACGACACGACAGGGTAAAATTTATCGTGATTGTTGAACGAGAGAAAGCTTTGTGTTAGCACCTGTGAACTTGTTTACTAAAAGGTTTTTCTGGTTAAATTTAAAACTGTTACACTTGAAATATTTTAGCTGCTATAAATTTAAAACTGAAAAATTAAATTAGCTTATGACACTTTTTTTAATTTGTAATGTTTATGAATTTTTAATGACTAATTAAAATGATTTCAAAATATAATAATATATTTATATATTTTTAATCTGGCTTTTCTAATGAACCATCCCTTTTAACTTAATTTCCATGTAATGTATTTTTTAAACAAAGTAATCATGTGGCAATCTTATTAACTTTGAATAAAATTATTAGAGAGAACAAGATTAATTCAAGTAGTTATTCTATTTATATGTTCTTTTTTGTACTTTTTCAATGATAATGTCACTTTTATGAATTCAAAATAAATAAATAAAAATAATATATTGTATGCACCAAAATGTGCATGGCCCACATTCGACAGATCCAGGAGTCCAACGACCCAAGAAACAAAGTTAGGTGGACGGGCCGCGACAATTCTCGGTAATTCGGACGCAGCCCACCGCCAGATCCCGTTTTCGTCAGCGTTGTTAACACGGGTGAGTCATCTCGCCGCAAAGATAGACTTCGGTGAATCATCGTCTAGTCGGCAATAACTTCGGTGAGTCATCGCCATCGTCGGCATGAGTCGAAGATACTGATCGACCAATTCAAACGAAGATAAAATCTCTACGGAAAGATGTTGTGATCCTCATTTAAGGGATCTCAACGGTCCCCTCTTCTCCCTCAACTTCACGAGCAGAAAGGGGATCGTGATCCCCTTTCACAGGCAACGTCTCTCACAGACAGGCTACAAAGCCAGAAGCATTCTGTTCAAAGGGTTGAAAAAACTTTCATCCCTACGGTTGGAGAAATTAACCTCAAAAGACCTCTCGGCAAATGAAGAACTTTTTCCCTCTCCCAAACCGAAAGACACAAATTCCTTCCCGGAGGAGAAACTCTCACGCCGTAGGTTGGAAAAAATCGAAGTTCGACGACCTTCTTGCCGCCGAAAGAAAATACACTCGCGGAAGCTCTCGAACCGTAGAAGTTCAGCCACCGCAGTTCGTCGCTTCAACAGTTCAACCGGAAGCAGACTCTACACGATCGGCCGGGTAACGCCACAAGTCGAAACACACGAAACACAAATACTTCCGTCCGACGACCAAAGCCACATCGATCGTGCACACTCGTTCGAAACTCAACTTCGACGTTCTCGCCCAAAGCCGAAACTTCGACAAATTCACACGGAGATCGAATCAGAGGGTTATTAAGAGAGTGAACTCGCATTCCTTGATATTTACAACACACCCTGTAACAAATTTATTCTAAAGTAATTGAAAACTTCTCTCGGTCGCGCCTCTTCGCGGACCGGCGGATTTTCGGTTAAACATATATATGTTATAAATAAAATTAAAATATATTAAAATATGTTATAAGTTAACTTATAAATAAAAATTAAAGTATGTAACAAATTCCACGTGTCATTTCTTAAATCCACGTCATGACGAATTATCCACATAACTTTTTGTCCCCACGTGTCACTTGCCACCTCGACGCCGTCGCAGGAATTCGCGTCAAAAGTGATACTTCGGAGTTCAGAATACGGCGGCGGCTCCTCCGACCGTGCGATGGAGACGCAGAAAGATTCGCTCATTGTTCTGCACAATGGATTCATTGTAACAGTCGATCCCGATTCGCGAGTCTTCAGGAACGGCGGTTTAGTCGTCGAGGGAGACAGAATTAAAGCTATCGGCCAGTCTCCTGAAATCCTACAGCAGTACTCTGCAGTCGCCACGGAGGTCGTCGATCTTGGAGGACGAATCCTGCTTCCAGGTTCTACTCCTAATCCTAGATTCCAAGTTCATTCATCGACCTTATTTGCATTGTCTATAGTGAATGCTTGGTGACTGGTTAGAGTCTCTCAGCTTCTTGGTCAACGTCGTTACCGGCCTGGTTATTGTTGCTCTTGTGGTAGATGTGTAAATCGAAATTTATCTGTAGGTGGAGTAGTTTTTTCAGTCTACTTGTAAGTGATTTTGACTTGCTGTATGAGTTCATTCTTATGTTTCAGTGTTGTCTAAGAACCATGGGCGGATGCCGTGGATTCTAATCTGTCCGGCTACTGTTTGTTTTTGTTCTGTTGCTTCTAAGATGACCAAATCTTCTCCACATTGCTCAGACATTGAATTATTCTTACTGATTCAGCTGTCTGTTTTTTTTTAAACGGTCTGATTCAGCTGTCTGTTAGTGGTCCCTATGTCACGCCGTGCAAAAGCGGCTAATGAATTGTAACCGTTCGTCGTATCAAAGGCAATTTTCGTAACTCCTTCGAGTCTCGAATTGGATAGCTGCTTGTAACCATTTCGTGTTCAGAATTATGTCTGTCCCAGTTATTAAGGTACTTCGCATGTCATTTTTGTGTACTGATAGAGTCGCCCGAGCGATATCTGAGGTTTGTAAACTATGCTGCTCGCACTACAATGAAATCAGGGATTGAAGTCTCTTTGAGTTATCTGGTTGCGGTTTCCAAAATTCAGATGGTTATATACAGAACGAAACCTTTCTACATGGCGTGAAGTTGTGTAGCATGCCCTGTAGGTTGATTTTTTATTGTATGTAATTAGGAGGTGAGCATGCCATCTAAAACTATCATTTCTTAAACAAACTATATATTCAAAGGTGTCTTATGAGTGAGAAATGGATCAGATCAATGTCTTTTGGTTTCTGTACTTTTGGGTGATGTTCTACTGGATAAATCAAGCATCAGGTCACTCTACAGTGCCATTAATAAATATCCTATATGGAAGAATTAGCTCTCATAAAGGGTCAATTACATGTGACAGGTTTTATAAACACTCATGTGCACACATCTCAGCAGCTTGCTAGGGGGATAGCTGATGATGTCGATCTAATGACTTGGTTGCATGGACGTATCTGGCCATATGAATCCAACATGACTGAGGAGGATTCATACATATCAACGTTACTTTGTGGAATTGAGCTCATACGTTCTGGTGTAAGTTTGGTTTATGATAATGGTTCAGGTGGCTGAGCAGTATATCACTCACTCTCTCTCAGTGAACCTGTACAAATGGTTTAATTGATTTTTTATTTGTATAATCAGGTTACATGCTTTGCTGAAGCAGGGGGGCAACATGTGTCTGGAATGGCACGTGCAGTGGAGTTGCTGGGCATACGTGCATGTCTAACACAATCAACCATGGATTCTGGTCAGGGCCTGCCTTTGAATTGGGCAACCTTGACCACTGACTACTGTATTGAGGTCAACTTTGAAGAAACACTACCCAATGCAGTTCTTTGAACATATGGTCAAGTATTAATGCACTCATGGTGGCTAAAATCTTTGATTTAAATAATATAGTCAGAAGAAAATTTAACCACTTGGATGGTATAATGGAAAGTGAACTCCCAGGTGAACTGCCTGTACTTCATCGTGTTGTGATAGAAAAATGAGAAGCATGGGATGCCAGATCTTTTATTCAAGGTTGTGATCAATGAATACCCCATATTAAGTTATTTCACTTGAAAGTCTGAAATTCCATCCCTTGTGGAAGGATTTCAGGTTCTTTCTCTTGGATATATTGGATAGGAGTTTGCCTAATGTTTTGCATTCTGTGCCAACGGGTTTGAAGTAAAAGAGTACTCATCAAACGACAGTTGTTTCATAAGGAGATGCCATTGAATGTTATGCATAAGCCTGTCTAGTTATTAGTGGTGATTTTGATAGTAGACCGCTTGTTCCAACATTACTTTCTGTCCCATCAACAGTTCTATTTTAAGCATCAAGCTATCGTAATTAGTTTTCAATCTATTTTTTATGTGGTGTCTTATCTTAGTCTCTGGTTTATTGACTAATTCAGCCCCTGAAATTAATATTCTTTCTCTAATCCACAGTCTCAGAAGGAGCTTTACAAGACATACCATAATACAGCTGACGGACGTATCAGAATATGGTTTGGATTGAGACAAATCATGAATGCCACTGATAGGTTGTTGCTAGAAACTAGAGATGCAGCAAAAGAACTAAGAACAGGAATTCACATGGTATTCTTGCTCTCCTGTTCGTGCAGTTTTGTCTTGCTAGTCAAGTCAATTTGATGTCCTGTCTATCTTAATTTGTGAAGCATGAGCTACATTTGCACATTCTAATAAAGTCTAATATGGAAGGGTTACTTCTACAATTCATTTGTTGTTGCTCCATGCAAAATTTACCAGTTCTGATTGCTATGAAATAAAGCATTAAATTACCGTTATTGTCTTTCTTGCAGCATGTTGCTGAAATACCCTACGAGAACCAACTTGTGCATGATACCCGAAATGTTGATGGGACTGTGGCATACATGGAAAAAATTGGGCTTCTGAATGAAAACTTGTTGGCAGCTCATTCTGTCTGGGTGAACGAGTCTGAGGTATGTTAGATGATAAGCTAAAGGGCTTTAATTTTTTTATGCCAACTTTTTTGCTGTCAAATCACTTCTTGTCATGTGTAACTTGCACCCGCACTCCTTCCACTTTTATTTCTTGCTTCAGTAACATATTCTTGTGGTGTGCTTTAATCTGAATTACCCATCCACTTCTGAAGCTTTTCCGACTCAAAACAGAAGGCAGACGAATTAAACAACATTTGTTAATAATGCACAAATATCTTTAGCAGCTAAGAGTTGTCAAAATTGGGCAGTGTTAACAGAGTCTATAGTTGTGTAATGGTGGAAAATCTCTGCCCAATTTCTGTTGATGGGCAGGCAAGCAATGGACACCATGAATTGTATGCCCTGTATAATCAGATTTTATCTGTAAAATGGAAGGCATGGATGAGTAGTAGTCCCAATTGTAAAGCACAGCAAGCACCATATGTTCCAAATTTATGCAGTCTCAGCGAACCAAAGCTGAAAAAATGTTTCTTATTTGTTTTAGGAGCTGCTAAGGTGGTAACTAGGATCAGTGGAGAATTCTTTTTTTGAAAATTGTTGTTTTTTATTGATTTTCTAGTAATGTATTACAATACAGTAACTAAATACAAATTCATAGTCCCATTAGATTCCCCACTACAAGTTGATCCCTGTCGACTCGCTCTTTAGCTAACTTATCAGCTATTGAGTTTGCAATCCGAGGTATCATGTTCCACTTGATTTGTATCTCTGCTACCAAGTCTTTTACTTCATCAAATACATGTCTTAGGATCCATGGGGGGCCTCTGTGACTTCCCCACCCTATGACCAAAGATGAGTTTCCTTCAATCCATAAAGGACCATGCAATTGTTGAGTGAAGATTTGGATTCCAGTGAGTAGGGCTTTTGCCTCTGCTTCATTGGAGGTATGATGGCCAATTGGCCCTGAGTAGGCTAGTATGGCTCTGCCGTTATGATCTCTGAAAACTCCCCTAATTCCTGCTGGTCCAGGATTGCCCTTGGAGGATCCGTTGAAGTTTAGGCAGGTCCATCCTGGTGGTGGTGGCTTCCACTCAGCCATTTTCTTAGATTGTGGGAGTGGAAGTGTGTTACTGTGCTCCAATGTCTAAGTATCACCATGCTCGGGAATGGAGGTAGCTTCTCTGCTACTCGAGTCCATAGCAGGATGCTCTGTATGCATTTACATATTACACTTTCTGCTGTGCTGTCTCTTCCTTCAAAAAGCCTTTTCTTCCTTTCCATCCATATGCTCCATGGTATGCAGCGATGGAGGCTGACCAGAGAGCTTTCCCACAAGAAGGTAGGGGACACTTGGACCATTGCCTAATGAATTGACTGAACGTTTTGGGGAAGCATAGCTGGATTTCAAACTTTTGGATTACTGCTGCCCATATCTTCCTGTTGTAATTGCAATGTAACATTATATGGTCACAAGACTCCTCCTTCTCTCCACATACTTTGCACAAATTGTTTATTCCACAGTGGAGAATTCTTTGTATGCTAAGTTATTCCACTAAGAATCTTCCCTTGGTTTAACAATGTGAGAACCAGGATCTTTGTGAGAACATCCATCATCCAAGCTTGATATCATGGGATGAGAGACAAGTGGAGGGGTGGAGAGACAAGTAGAGGGGGTGGAGAGGAAGGTTTACGAAGATGTTGCAAGCAAACAGTTTTTGGGCTTGGTCCATATTTAAAAAATCATCACCTGATCCATGGATTTGGGTTTCTCCAGACGTCAAAAGAAAGCAGAACCTTCTGACATCTTAAAAAATTGTTTTTAAGTATAATTTGTTCAATCATCCTGAAAAAAAAACTTGATCTATGTCATAGTTAAACCAAACAAGAACAGGATGATATTAGCTGCAACTTCCCAATGACTCCAGGATTTAAATTGGATGGGCTCTTTGACTTAAAGACATCACTTGGTCTGAGTTGAATTGACCTTACAGTCCTTGTAAAACCTTTGGTTCATTAGCTTGCACTTTTGGCTAACGTGTTTGTACCAGCAGGATGAACCCTATTGATTGGTAGCCAGGACTCTTTGGTCAGTCAAAATACACTGCTTCTTAATTTTTTTTATAGATTTGAGTTTACTTTGGAATTACCTTTAATTGGGAGTTCATTAAATTCATTTTAACTACAGAACATATAACCATTAGTTAAAGTTCAGAATGAGTTTTTTTCATTTGGATGTTTCATCCTGTTGGGTATAGAATTTTTTGGCTCCAGTAAAAGAAGAACGAGTAAGAAGAAATTTTGTTAGAAGTACTCTCTGTTGCTGAATTTATGGTTGAGAACCTAAGTCAGCTACCAATTTTTTGTACTTGCTGGCAGATCAGTTATCTCTCAAAGGGTGATGTGAAAGTTTCTCACTGTCCTGCTGCTGCTATGCGCATGCTTGGTTTTGCTCCTATAAAGGAGATGCTTGATTCAGGGATCTGTGTCTCACTGGGCACCGATGGGGCCCCATCAAATAATAGAATGAGTATTGGTTGGTTTCTATTGAACATTTTGCTGCTTCCATGCCGTTTACTGTATAGTCAAACCAACATTTTTATTTGAATAATTTAACATCTGGAAAAAGAAATGCAGATATTAATCTGAGTAGATGATCTAATGTGCTTCCAGTGGATGAGATGTACCTTGCTTCTTTGATTAACAAAGGAAGGGAAGCTCACACCAAGGGTGAAACAAATCCCACTGCTCTGCCGGCAGAAACAGTTTTGAAGATGGTGACAGCAAATGGAGCTAAGTCAGTACTTTGGTACAGCGAAATTGGATCCCTTGAGACTGGTAAAAAGGTAGGACCGATGAAATAGATCATCTTCTCTTGTTGTCCAAGCATATGGTTGCGGGTGATTTACCCTTTCCTATCATAGGATGATTATCAAATGTTGATTCTGCCTCATGGCTATCTTGTAAACTCTAATAGGAACTGCATAAGTTGTTATTTACAGCACTTAGTGTTGGAAAATCTTTCTTTGAAACTTTTTCTAGGAAAAACTTTTTTGGTTTAATCCTTTTGTATGCTTCATTTAGATTCTCTTTTTTTTCCTGATTCATTAAACAAGAGTCGACTCCCCAAACTTTATGTTTTATTCCAATATCAATCTTTCACCCAAAGTGGTAATCTCGTTTCCTTTTTTACATTTTATTTTTGTTCTCTATATTTTATTTATCTATTTTTTTAATGTTGATTTCCATACTGGCACGTGTAATTTAGTTGCATTGGAAATTATAATATGACTGCTTTATTCTGTGAGCCTGCTCTAATACTTTACTCTGATTTATCGTATTTGCAGTAAATATTTTATGCTCCCCTTTGTATAGTTTAAGGTTGGGTATTTCAAGTGAACCATATCCTTGGGACAATCGTATTTGAATAATTATTGATTATGCTCAAAGTTATTAATACTTAATTCTGCTAATTGTGTTTATAATAACCAGATTATTTTAAAAAATAACGGTTTAAGAAAATACATGTTTTAACTAGATTTTATGAAAAGTATTCATGAAAGGGAACAAGAGCAGTAGCTCAGTGGTCCCTTAAGTAGTTATACAGTAGGAGGCCCTGGGTTCGGATCCTCACAGCTCCTATTCGCCATTTCAAAAAAAAAAAAAAAAAAAAAAAAAAAAAAGTATTCATGAAAATCATTTGATTTAAAATTTATGAGAATTATTCTTGGTGGACAGCTTGTTCGGTATTGTGTTTGGGATCACATTCTACTTATGGAGGACACTTTATATGATTGTATTTTGAGTATGAGTTAGAAGTGTTTGAGATAGAAACCAAGTTGGAGTCAGTTTGATGGCCACTGATTCTATGTAAGAGCATCTTGAGGTCGCACTAATCCTTGTAAAAGACCATACTCCATAGTCAGAGAGAGGGACTTGGCATCAAGTAGGAATCACCATAGCGGATTGATATACTTCTCAATAAAGTAGGAATTTTCAAAGATACTTCAACTTCATAAAAGTTTGAAAGATATGACAAATATGAAAACAATCTATAGAGAAGCATGATTTGCATATTGTTAAATGAGAGTAAAATGTATTCACCTTCCTCAAAAATAAAATAAAATAAAATAAAATCAGATGTTAAATCTCAACAACTATTTAAATTAAAATAAGCAACAACTATTTATTACAATGGGACATAAAATGCTAATGTAACACACTGGGCAAGGAGTACCAACGTGTTGTTAACTTCTTTCTTCAACAAAAAAAAATTTAAATTGATAGAGAAAGTGTCCTTGTCACTTCATAATCAGGAAAAAACAAGATGCAGCGTTAACATGTGTCTTTCTTCTAGACAAAGAGGTAGCCTTTAACTAACGTCTTTAATTAGTTCCAGCTTTTAGCAGGACAACAAATACAGCCTCTAACACAATTTAGAGGCAGCATACCACTTTTATGGGAAATTGTTGGTGGCATTTAAATGCCACTTCTAACACATATTGGAGATGTCACTAAAGGAGGGGTGGTCTTTAATCCTGCCTCTAATGTTCTTTAAGGCACTTGGTGAGGATTGTCTTCATTTAAATGTTTTTGCCTCATTCAGTTTTTACTTCCGAAAGAGTGACTGGCTGCATTACCATTTATAGTGAATGTTGTGACCAACATTTAAATACCCTTTGAACTCATGTGGGAGGCACCATTAAAGGAGATGGCCTTTTATCTGCCTCTAATGTTCTTCTAGGCAGCTGGTTTGGACTGTTTTTTATTTTATACTTTTTGTTAGTACATTTTAATCTTTTGCTTCTAAGAAACGTGGACTACATGGTGGCCTTCCATATCCAAAATATTGTGTTGATTTGACACATTGCTTTATAATTTTAGAAAAATCTTTCTTTTAAGATGTTGATATTAGTGGTCCTATGTTCTCTTGATATCCTTGCTTCTCAGATTCCTATGTTCAGAAAACCTTGTAAGTTTTCTCGAATGTGTACTGAGTTATATTCATTTATATATCTTACACTTTATTTTTTATATTGAAAATGCTGCAAATCAGCATAAATAGAATTGATGATTCTATATTTGTGCTGTAGGCTGATTTTATAGTCGTAGACCCTTTTAAGTGGACCATGGTTCCCCTCCTTGATAGGTAAGAACATTTTTGTAAAAATTTCTTGCCAGATGGTTCCTTGGATGTTTCTTGGTATGATTAATTTTTCCTTGTTTCACTGTAAAAAGAGACAATTTGGGTTGCACTCTTAGGCACCATTATTTGGGGTTATAAAATAGGTTCTCCTGGGACAAACCTCATTTCTCCAACAAGGGCTTGTTCATGCTATTTGTGTGACCTTCTATGTGCCTTTTCTTAAACCTTTGTAAAAAGGTACGATTATATTGAAAAGCTGGGCCTAGGAATGCATAATTGCAGGATTAATAAATTGCATAATTATATACCTAACTACTTTACAGCAGAGTTTAGTCTTGAAATTACCTAAAACAATGCCAAAAATGTGTAGAGGGGTAATCTGTTCCAAGAAATCATGATTAGTGTTTAATAATTAAATTAATTTAGTTGTTCCTTTATCATTCATACGTTCAATTGCTTATTTGTGTTTGTGTCTTTGACCAGTTACTGGTGATTCTTTCCTGTGATGTTTCAGCATCTCCAGCCTTGTATACTCAATGCGGACCGAAAATATTGTGTCTCTCATGTGTAATGGTCGGTGGGTTATGAAGGATCGAAAAATTATCACAGTAAATGAGGTAGTGTTCCATTTTATGTAATGTTAAGTACCTGGCTACAGATATTCTTAGAACTATTTGCTAGTTTTGACATCCAGTGGATTGCAGACATCATCATGTTTGTAGCTAAAGATGACTTTTCCTTCCTGTCTTTAAATTGGCTCGTTGCTTTGTAAATTTGTTTGTTCTTTTCTTGGTAACTTATTAGAATATATTACTGTGTGCATCATACTTAAATTGGGTATTGCTCTAAGAGAGTTGTGCTTGTACAAATTTACTAACATTTTTTACTTAACTTTATTTGGTCTGATCTCTTCACAATAAAAGCATAACAAGTAGACAAAGTTAGGTTGAGGAAAATACTTCAGAGAACTAACTGTGAGGGTGGTTTTTCTGAAAGAAATTAGAAACAATTTCCTTTCTGTAGCACAGAGCCGCAGGAAATGGAATGATGAGGGGACAAACAACTTTTTTCAGAAGGCTTAAAGACATTGTAGAGGTGACATCTCTCTTGAATGGAAACACAGTACATGGCAAATATTTTCTGAAGTCTGTTTAATTTTAGATGCAGACGACTTACGTTAAATGCCACACATCCAAAAGCAATACCGAGTTTTTCCTTTTCTACCTTTTTTTTGGGGGGGAGGGGATTGGTGCTGATAGAAAAGAAAATAAAAAATATCTGTGGTTTAACATATGGGAAATGTGTTTTTGAGGGATATCTCACACCATTTTTCTTTTGGGCCCTCTGCCCCTATCTAGTTTGTTGCTTTTCTCCTGGTCTTTTCTAGAGCCTCACTTGTGCTCTTGTTTCTTTGGGGCCATGGTACCCTCCTAATACTTCATTTTAGGCTCTTAATGAATGCAATCTTCTTGCAATTTATAAAAACAAAAGGTGTCCAATGAAAAATATTTTTCTTGAAGTATGGAAGTTTTCCTCATGGAATGATAAGTGTAGAGGAAAACTCTTTGCGATATAGAAAATTAATAGAATTTTTATAGCTGTTCTTCATGCAGGGCTAGGTAAACCCTAGAGTTTTATACATTAGACCGTGCTCTGATACCATGTGTAGTTGGGTCTAAGACCCATCACACCCATCACAAAGTGAGCAATCAATTTGGAAAAACTCTTCCCCAACTAATAAACCAGGGGTTTTCTCTTGTGAATATATGTCAGGCTAGTTTCCAACTTTTAAGTGAATTTTTCTGTATGAAACTGGTGGAACCACTATTTATATGTTTATAGCTCCTAAAGTGGCTTCTCATATAAGAGGTTGAAACTTGTTGGCTTCTATACAAGAGGTTAGAACTTGTGCTAAAAGAGGTCTCTTTCATTTATGTGGGATCAATTTTCATTGTCAAAAAAAACAAAAAATGTGGGATCAATTAATTAATCTCCCATAGCATATGATATACAATAATGCCATTATATTAGGGACTACCATTTTTTATGGTGTTAATGAAGCCAGAGTGTGTGTGAGTGCAAATGCAGTGCTTTGATATCATGACCTTTCGCATTCAATCTGGGTTTCCAATTACCTTTCCCGGATGAAGGCATCATTTTTTTTTTTTTGGTGTGAAAACTGGTCCCGCCAGTAATTGAACTGAACAAGCTGCAGACTTATTAAAAGGTTATTGTTAATTCTGTTGAATATTAGCAATGTATTTAATTCTTGCATTTTTTTTGGAAAATGCACTTCGGAACTTCCATTTGATGCTAATAGAACTTACGAACATGCTTTTATCACATTAGATGCTAATTTAGGTTGATAACATTTTATTTCTCGTCATTTAGAGAAGATCAAAAGCTTTTTGCGGAGAAGTTCAACAGGAAATGGTCTTTGCATTGCATCATCATTTGTGAATTGATCAATGGTTGTGAACTTGGATTAAAATTTTGGTTCAGTGTAATCTCACCTTTCTGCATCTTGATGGCTTCTAGTTTTTGTTCAACAGGAAGAAGTTCTTTTACTGGCACAGCGTGCTTCTAATGATCTTTTAAAGAGGGCTGGCATTACAATTCCCAACAAAATGAATATGGTCTGATGTTTCTGTTTCTGCTGTAGTCCTGTACTGTGGTATTTCGTGACTAGATCTCATTATCCTCTTGTAGGTTATTTTTATTTTTTCTGTTTGTACAGGTTTAAGTAACTTCTTGTTTGGCTTTCAAATTGAGGAGAGGACGTTGGAGGTATTGAACCCTCCAAAGAAATGGGCATTTTTATTCACCATATGCCGTGTTTAACATTGATTATTGTACACTAATGTTGTACTATGATGATCTTAATCCAAATTTGACATAACTTGGAATTCTAATATGAATTTCTCTTTTAGTTGTCAAATAAACATGTTTCAATCTAGACAAGGCAAAATGAAGTGTCTCAAGGCCTTCTTGTTTCTGTTCGGTTATGCTTGGTAAACCAAGTGCTTGAAGCCCTGAACCATGTTTACTAATTTGCCTTAAATATGACACGGAGCAGAATCATTTTCAAAGCTATTTCACAACATTTCGATCAGGGTAGTTCAATTACTTAATCTCTTACCAACTATCAGTTCTCTTTGTGGACATAAGTTGATCTAAATAGAGACAACTTATTCAATATTAAACTTTTTCCCATTTATATAAATTATATCATATGATCTCTTAAGTTTTTTGCAAGTTCTTTTGGTTACATGGAAAGAGATGCTGAAACAATTTCCGTGTCCAATATTACTAGAGGTCTCCAGTGGTGAATCCATTATTGTTATAATATTATGAAATATGGCATAGAGAATTGTGATTAAAGGAAACTCTCTGCTCTCTAATGTCTTCCCTGCTCTCTCTGGAAACAGAGAGGAAGACCCAGCCAAGAGGGGGATATTATAGCATTTGATTGAGGTCCCCAACGATTCGGTTGAGGCCATAAAAAAAGGAAAACTGGATAGCCGGGAAGTCATTGTCAAGCTCCAACGTGAGGATGTCAAATTTGAACTTCTCAACCTGTCTATTTTCCTTCTGGTCCGGTGACTTCATCCCAAAAATGGTATACATATTACATACATGCCTTTGACTGAGAATCCTGGACAGCAGCTGCGACGTAAAACATCAAAAAATTGATTTCCATTGTCTTTACCTCATTAGCAACTGGGCTTGTCTTGCCTCACAGTGAACTCATTAGGAAGCTGACCAATAGCAGCAGAGACCTTTGTACAAAGATATCCTGGGTTCTCCCTCCACCTTCTGAAGTTCCAATTTTCTGTTGACAGTATCAGATAACGGACTATGACTTACTAGTTAGTCCAGTGTTCCTCAGGTAATTGGTGTAAGATTCACAAACCGGAACCTTCTTCCTTCGATTACCAAAAAAAAATCAAGCACTCCTTCAAACTGGGTCGAGAATGTCTAACACAAGAATCACCCAGAAAGAAAAGACAAAAACAAAAGTTAACCCTTCACTCATGGAGGTGATTTCTTCCCGGCAGAGGGTAACTTACCATCTTCTGTCACCGGAATAAAATAGGTGAATCGAAAAATGAAGTTGCAGCGTATGTTCAACGGAAGAGACCAATCTAGGAATGTGGCCTGTAATATCCATAAACTCCATAGAACGTCTGAGCCAGAGTGAGGACAAGCAACACAAAGGCGGCTACAAGCGAGATGATGGCCCAAGGATTCCCAAAATGCTTGTGTTTCAGGCTTGCCCTCCAAGCGTTCTATCTGTAATTGTAGTACCGATTAACCTGTTCTGATAATCCAGAGAGGTAACTGTCGTTGATGTCGAACACCACCTCCTGACACAGCCGATTGAACAAATCGGCCACCTCCGCGTCGTTCCCGAGCCAGTGCTCGATGATGCCCCTGTAATGGAGGTAACCCAGGTCCTCCGGTCCATTGATCAAATTATCCATGAAGATCACTTGCGAGGTGATGTCGTTGCTGCAATCGAGGTGGCACTGTTCGAAGGCGATGAGGTTGAGGAAGAGCGATTTCGTCCCGTCGTGGATAAGGAGACGGGGGATCTCGAGAACCCCGTTGTTGAACGTGATGTCCCAGAAACGATCCGTCTTCTTTTTCCTGAACTTGACCCCTGATTCTCGCAATTCGCTGACGCAGTGGATGAGCTGCTGGCGCCTCCGGTCGGCGACCCGGATGGGGGGCGCGACCGTCGGCGGGTCCACATTTTGGGTTCCGGGCGGGGACCGGCGCGGAGGAGGCTTCGCCGGAAAACGTCTAGGCAGTGGAGCTCACCCTGGTTGGTCAAGGGGTCGAAACCTTGCTTGTAGTTCAGGGACTCGAGGCGGTTTCGGTCGATCTTGCGGAGGGGCTCGTCCGTGGGCATCAGAGGGTCGAAGAAACGGAGGGCTAATCTGGCGACGAGGCCCCTCTGATCGGGCTCCCAGATCTGGAGACCCAGGAGTCGATCCAGCACGAAGAGGGGAATCTGATTCTCCAGCATTATCATGTCCCTTTGGATGGAATGCATCGATCCTCTCATGGCGAAAACAGGGTCGTTGCGGGAGTAGCCCAATTGCTTGAACCCTTCGCCGGCGGCGCCGCGGAAGAGCTCGAGGACGAAGCAGCCGTCGATCACCATCATTTCGACGAAGTCGTTGCTGGAGAGGGAGATGGGTCCCTCGTAGCAGGCCTTGGCTCGGTCTTCCAGCTCTTTAATGGCGTTAAGGTAGACCACCACGTCCTGCCCTGTTCGCTTCAGCATCTGGTGGAGAGCCCGCCACTTGTGGCAGTCCATCTCGCGGAGGCGCTACTTTCCGTGGTGGTAAGGGCCGAGGGAGACGACCTGGGGGACGTAAGCCTTGTTGTCGTCGTCTTCGTCTCGGAGGGAGCGGGGGACCCTGTATGTGTAGAGCTTCGCCCAGGAAGAGGCGACGTCGTCCCTCCGCGCCTCTTCCAGCTTCTCCTGAATGGAGATCACCCATTCGGATTCCGACGCCGGCTGCGGGTTTTGGGGTGGTGGCAGGAGCGCGGATCGGAGGGTTCGGGTCTTGGCTCTCTCCGCTTCCCGGCCTCGACCGTCTCCTTGAGTTTAAGGGTGATGAGGTACCAACTGAGAAGCTCCTTGTTGAACACTGCCACCATATCGGCAATTCTCAATCGGAGAAGAGGAGAGGATACTCAGAAAGAAGAAGTCTTCGATTTCCCAATCTCCATTTCAGAAGAAATAATGTGAAGGGCGAGGCCAAGTTACCCTTTTTTTCTCAGTTTTTCATTGAGGCACTTCGCGTCATTTCATCGAACCTGACTCTTGAGTTTCTAACTTGTGAAGCTGCGGTAACACTGGAGACATTCCAATGATTCCGCGTAATTGTGAAGAGGCTGCTTTGGCCTGTGCATTCGCTGTCAAAGCGAGGAGTCAAGCTCTGGCTTTCGTAGTGTACTTACCTCTGACTATCCGACGGCTTCTGCTCTTCTGTAAGAGAGGGAGGAAATTGCATGTTTTCGCACGTTTTGCATCTGTTCAACAGTTCAAGTAGATAATATGAATAGAATATGATATGTCATAAGAAAACTTGAGACCGAACAGTGAATGTAACTGATAAAATGAAAACCGGAGAGCTTTTTGCATCTGGATTAGTATAAGATGACTACAACATGATATTTGATAAAAAACTGAGTACTGGATATACCTGATAACTTAGATAACAAACCAGGAATCAAGAAATAGTCTTTGAGTTTCTTATGTGTGTTCAGATTACCTGTTGACCACCTATGTAATTAAAAATATTGGAAGCCACCAGAGAAAGCGTGTATATGCAAACAAAAACGCCACCCCTTCTCTCCAGCGCCGTTGGAAAATCTGTGATGACCTATTTATGAGGTGACTCAAAACCCATTGCAAATGGTTCAAGTTGTGGAGGAGGTATACTGATGGAACGAATTTCACCTTCTGAAGAATTGTCATTCCCTAACCCCCACTGAAAGAAAGAGAAAAAGAAAAGGAAAGAACAAACATTATGTTCACAAATATGACACAAAATGAAAGCGAGTGCAATTCCCAGACTACTAGGTTTGTCAAATTTCTGATACCTTGCCATGAAAACACAATAAGAAAAAGGAGCAGGAATGAGCACTCTAAAGCATTATGTTGTACCTATCTGTATTGCCAACTTAGTCTGATAGGCAATGGATCATAGATCATGGCATTGATGCCTTCGGTGGTTGCTTCTCACGGTTCAATCCTTTCAAGTAAATTCGGCATGTTCTGTTGTCTGACCTAATAATGTTGGAAAGAGAAATAAGAAGATTGATCCAAATGATTCCTTGTAGTTCAGCTCCACAAATCAAAGTGTAAATCTCTTTTAGTTCAGCAAGTTCTGTTGTCTGACCTCCTAATGTTGGTTCCTCTGCTCTACCTTTTGATGGGTTCTACTCTTATTACTCTATTCTCCAGCAAAATTGAAAGAACCGATTATTTCTCTGCTCAAATCAACAGTAGTTTTAAACTCACACATTTTCGTTGTAAAGAGTTTTCACCTTGGTAGCCAACTACACCCTGGGCGCTGTTTTAACTCTTTCCCTTCTAACAATCTCAAAGCATCATTAGCATCTTCTCTCCGTCCCACCTTATTATATATATCAGCAAGCATCAAGTAAGTCACTCGATTCCTTGGCTCCAAGGAAAAGAGTTGCCTTGCTGCAGTTTCACCGAGTGAGGATTCACCTTTATCTCTACAAGCACTAAGTAAGGCTCCCCATAAGGCAACTCCAGAATGGACGTTCATCTTTTCCTTCTCTATTAATTCTTGTGCATCCATTAAAAGGCCAGCACGGCAGAACAAGTCAACCATGCAACATAGATGCTCTGGTCTGGGATTTAACCCAAAGTCCTCTATCATGCTTTTGTACAACTCTCTTCCCTTTTTAACAAAACCAGCATGGCTACAAGCAGATAAAACTGAAACAAAAGTGACGTGATTTGGTTTCACTCCCACTTCTATCATACGCTCAAACAAAGCAATAGCATTTGCCCCATCTCCAGTCCATGCACAGCTTTTAATCATCGAGGTCCATGAGATAACATCTTTATCAGAAATTTCGTTAAAAATCTTGCAACAATCTTCAACATGTCCACATCTTCCATACATGTCAATAAGAGAATTTTGCAGTTCTCTTACAAAGATAAGCCCTCTCTTTATGATACATGCATGAGTCTTCATACCTACACTTAGTAAGGAAAGAGATGAAAACAATGGAAGCAATGTCAAAAAGGTGACAGAGTCTGGATTGATGCCCCTCAACTGCATTTCAAGGATACCCCTCAGAGCCCAATCAGCTTGCTCTAACTCCACACAAGCTTTTATCATGATATTCCATGCAATCACCTTTTCTTCTTCTCCAGTAAAACCGTTGAGCAGCTTTAACGAGAAATCCATGCATCTACATTTTGTGTACATATATACAATAGCAGTTTTCAAGCACTCATCGCGCTCAAATCCACTGTTTACGTACTTATGATCTACATCTTGACCTTGCTCCAGATCACCCAAATCAGCACAGGCAAGGGCAACATTAAGCAAGGTGGCCTTTGTAGGCTGAATTTGCTCGACCGAAACCATACAATTAAAGACTTTGATGGCTTCCTTAGGGCGCCCGTTCAGAACAAACCCACCAATCATTGTGCTCCAAGAAACAGCATCTTTCACTTCCGCCACTTCAAATAATTTAACAGCAGAATCCAAGATTCCGAATTTAGCATACATTTGTATGAGAGAATTAATAACAAACTGATCAAGAGCAAATGCAGACTTGATCACATGGGCGTGGACACTTTGCCCATTATAAGTAGAACACAGATCCCCACAAACAGAAACCATGCTCACAAAAGTTGCCTCCGTGGGAGAAATTCCCTGTGCAGATTTCATGTTCCGAAACAGATTATTTACTTTGTCCAGAGACCCTACCCTCGAGTGCCCACTGATCAAGGAATTCCAAGAGACGACATCTCTCTTCGGCATACCATCAAAAACGTAGTCTGCAATTCCAAGATCACCAGCTTTGCAGTACATGTCGACAAGGGAAGTCCCAACCAGCAATTCAAACTCAAGCCCAGAATCCCGTGCGCGAGAATGGACCTTCGAACCGAACTCATACTCGGACAAATGGGTACACGCCGTTAACACAACATTAAACGTTTGGTTATCAGGGCAACAACAGTGCGATGATCCAGTCATCCGTTCATACGTCTCAAGTACCAATCCATACTGCCGGTTTCGAAAGTACCCTCTCATCAACGAATTCCAGACAAGTGCCTTACCCGGTTCCCGGGCTTGATAATGGAAAACGAGCCGCGCACTATCGAGGTCACAGAACAAGGAGTATTTGGCGATAAGAAGACTGCAAATATAAAGATTGCTCTGAAGACCAGAAGAGATTGCGTTACCGTGCAGCTGCCCCAGGCGCTTCGAGGAGAAACACTCGTTAATGTGGCCGGCCAGCGCCTCCTTCCGGCGCTGCCAGTATCCCGCAAGTGCGTGAAATCGAGCGTACAATGATCTGCAAACCCCATTTCCCGCGAAGAGGCGGCTCCTCCGATCTCCCCTTCCCAACCACAAAATCAAGCGCATGACATCCTTTCAATTAATTGAAATTCATCTCGATCTGCAAATAAATAAAAATGCCTCAAGAGTCAAGAAAGCGCCACAAGAATTGAAAATTCAATTTGATGAGCTTCAATTAATTCCCGCTCTTCGTACCTGCTCTAAAATTAAGATAAGGCCCTCTGTTTCTCGCGATGCGGATTACGGCGGCGCGAGACGTAGGGCAATATCGTCAAAAAAAGGAGGAAAAAAAAGAAACCGGTATTAGGAGGGAAAATCCGAATCCGAGTCCAAAGCGCGCGCAAATTTGAAATCCCGCGTCCGCGCGCGTCTATCTCATCCCGAGCCTCGCAAGCCTCGGTTAAAACGACCACACGAGCCTAAATTTGAAATTCCGAACCCGCCAAAGAAGAATCGTCTGCAATAAAAAATCAACGCAACCCTCTCTCTCTCTCTGACTCTCTCTTCGGCTCTACCCCTTTTAATTAACGAACGGTCTCCGCCGTCCGGGTTCCTGTTCCAGATCTCGGCTGCGTCCATTCACCGCAGGCATGTCTTCGTCTTCGTACCTCGATTCTGCGTCCAGGCATCATACATACAGCAGGAAGCAGAAGTCTCTGGGGCTTTTGTGCTCCAAGTACGATTCCTTCTGAGTTTCCCTTTCTTGGAATCGGGGAATGTTTTCATTAGTTTCTGATGGGTTTGGTTCTTTTTTTTTTTTTTTTTTTTTTGTTTGGTTAGTTTTCTGAAGCTGTATAATCGAGATGATATTGAGTCAGTCGGCTTGGATGAAGCTGCGAGTAAATTAGGTATGGACGGATATGTCTTTTTGGGGGCGTGATCGGTTCTTTTTTATATGATTGGTTTGGGGTTTTTCAGGTGTTGAGAGGCGGCGGATCTATGATATAGTAAATGTGCTGGAGAGTGTCGGTGTAAGATTTTCTATTCTTTTTACCGTCTCTTTCGTTTTCTTTTTAAATTTTTTTTTTCCCCCCAGAGTGGTTGAGGTTGTGTTTGAATTGATCCAGGTTCTCGCAAGGAAGGCCAAGAATCGTTATTCTTGGAAGGGTTTTGATGGAATCCCGAAGGCTTTACAAGAGCTTAAAGTGAATACTTTTTCCTTTCTTAATTCTTCTATTATTATTTACAGTAAAAATGCGGCTTATGTGGTTCGGAGGCGAGAGCCATGTTTTTGCTCCGATTTTGATCCAGTTCTCGTGGCTGCAGGAGGAAGCACTGAGGGAAAATTTTTGCTGCACTTTGGGAAGTTCTAGCAATTATTTGAAGGTAGCTCCTTGATGGGCCGTGGTTGTTTATTTTCGTTTGCTAATTTCTTGGTAAAGTGCATTTCAAGACCTTGACGTTTGAAATTTTCAGGTTTTCGAGTCTGACGAAGATGAGAAACCATCAATTGAACAGTCAGGGGAAAATGCACAAGAGCAGTGGAGCTCCAAAGATTACCCTCCTTCTGATGTATCTTTCAAGAAACAAATGGGTATGCCACCTGCTCTTGATTTCTTTTCCCCGCCAGATCAGAGAAGGGAATTGGTCAGTTAGAAGCCCTTGGGATGCTGGATCATTTTTGGGTTTTTCATCAAATAATTCTCTATTGTCTAAGCTACAAATTCAGTAATCGCGCGAGTATCAAATCTTTTTGAATCTTTTGGTTGAACAGACAACAGAAGGGAGAAATCACTCGGCCTTCTTACACAGAATTTTGTCAAATTATTCCTGTGCACCAACGTAAGTATCTACTTCGGATCCAGAGCTGACAGAGCTTCAATTGGAGGAGTTTCATCTTCTAAACTAAATCCTTTTCTTTTTAAAAAATTTCAGGCAGATATGGTTTCTCTTGACGATGCCGCAAGACTTTTGCTCGGAGACTCTCCCAACTCTGCGCAGATGAGAAGTAATGAAATTTCTTTTCATGTAGCTCTCTCTTTATTTTTCTTTTTTAATCAACGATCCTAAATTTTAAGACTGACCTCTTTGTCATAAGATAACTCTGCAGCGAAGGTTCGGAGATTATACGATATTGCAAATGTGCTGTCGTCAATGAATCTCATAGAGAAGGTACCCAGAGCATGGAATATTTTTTTATATGGAAAAAGTATAGAAAAGTTTCTGGGTTTAACACCTGAACATTTTAAATGATCTGCAGACACATCAGACAGACACTCGGAAGCCGGCTTTCAGATGGTTGGGTGTCAATGGAAAATCAGACTCCGTTCCGGCCCCTTGCGATAAACCCTTAAATGTGCGGCAATCCAATAAGAGAGAATTTGGATCAGATATAACTAATATTGATTTTAAAAGGACCAAGGCGCTTTCTCCAATCGATGAGAAGGTTATTAAAGTGCCAACTAATTGTGAGGCAAGTGGACAACATGATCCAATGCAGCAAGAAAAGGGCTCCAGAGGTTATGTCTATGGCCCTTTCCGGCCTGTTCCATTGACAAAAGGGAATGACAGAGAAAAAGAGAAGACGGGGAAAAGAGTTCATGATTGGGAGAACTTGGCATCTGCTTTTAGACCTCGATATCACAACCAAGGTAACTGCTGTGTTTCTTATCATTTTATGTTTTTGAACTAACTTTAGGGGTTGATTGTTGATCATAATATCAGTAAATTTTTTTATAATAATTCCTGTACTGCTTGTTTAACAGTCCTTTATGAGTACACATTGTCATTTCCACCAAAGAAAGAATTTGTAATAATTGAATTATCATCATTTTAAGGCCCTTAGATTAATCGGACCAATTAGATGGTTAATTTATATTCTTCTAATTCCATCATCTTATGAGTTATGACCCAGTTTAGGTCTTCAAATAGGACTATTCCTTTGATCTTCACTGTTCTAAGAGTAGCAAGTATTGAAATTCCCAAAGTTACCGGCTTAGCAGATTGTTGAATGTTTAAATTGACAACAAGAATGGCTGCAGCAATTTGGCAAATGAATTGCAATTGTTGTCTTCCTTTTACATGTGGGTAGTTCACATTTCAGTCGGAAACAGAAGAAACTTGACAGGTTTCTGTTGCTTGTTTTTGTGAGCAGCATTGACTGAACTGTTTGCGCATTACATGGAAGCCTGGAAATCATGGTACGTTGAAGTGGCTCAGGGAACCAAACACAAAGCCCACTTGGCGATTCACTAAACCTGGAAGCTTCTTGCACTGTCAATAACGAAGCTCCTACCACCAGGGAATTGTGATATTATATTTCTCTTTTTTTTTAGTATGTATTCTGCCCATTCATGTGTTCAAACAGCAGGTAGTCTGGTTGTGCTGCGCATCCTCTGCGCGCAAACTGGACCAGTTATATTCTAATTGTATGATTGGTCTCTCTTTAGCCCCATCAATGGAAGATTGATGACTGAAAGCAATTTCAATTATACACACAGAATAACAAAATTGTTGACTTGGGTGTTGAAAAAAACACTTGAACATTGTATGTGTAGACTAACACCGATTTTTTCTTCGGTTTATTCAACATTCCCAACCAAGGTATGGATTTCTTGCGATGTGAGAAGAACCTTCAGCTTGTTTTAAATCTTTGACATTTGTTGATTGGAAAGAGCCAGAAAGAATTTGTTTTAGCTTGTCCTTGTAAAGTGAGAAGAAATGTGTAGTTTCAGTTGTTGGTGCAATTCATTGAAAGAGTCCTTTTTCGAAAAGTTTGGTTTTGGAGCTCTTTCAAGGAACTAAATCTCTCTTTTGGCCTCTAAGAAGCTATGCCAAATGTGCATTTAGAATCAAATGAGTCATCAAAACAGGTCTTGTAAGTCTTGATTTTAGTTGATCAAACTAGGACCGACCCAATGCGTGAACCAAAATATAGTCCACAATTTTAAGCTTTATTATATTATATATTCAATAGTTAAACCATTGGTCCAACCTGGTCTAACCGGGTTCAACCCAAAACTGTACATATTGCCGGTTTGATGACCGGTTCAATTTTAAAACATTGGTATAAATGAGTTGTACCCACTTGTTCGATTCAGTTGTAGTATGTTTCAACTTTTTAGATGACTATACATGGATAATTAATGCATGTATATATATATTATTAACAACAAATTATGCTAGCTCTAGTAAGGAACGCTTTAAAAAGTTAATCACCATTAGGGTTCTTCAGGGTGGTCCTGCAGCTCCCAGGAGCCATCAGCCTTCTGCACCATTCCCTTATTCTTGTCAACCCACCAGTTAGAGGGAATGAGATACTCCTGTTTGAGCACGTCCAAGGACTTGTTAACAAGAGCTATATCTCTCTTCACTTCAAGCTTGAACCCCCCTGCGCTACCTTGAGTCCCTGCAACCCCATGCAAGTAAACCTCCAAGTTATGCCATGTTGAGGCATTGCCTGGAACCTTGAGGTACTCCGACTTCCGGGCGTCGACGGCGAGTTTAACGCCGACGTCGTCGTATCCGATCAACGGGTAGTCGGGGACGATGTCGAGCGCGTTTTCAACACGGAGGAGGTGCAAGTCCGGTGTGGCGGAGAAGAGCTTGCGAAAGTCGGAGTCACCCACTCGAGGACTGGCGAAGACGAAGGCGGTTACCGGGACCGGCCGTCGGCGTGCCGGAGAAGCACCCTGGGGCTTGTTCAGGCCGTTGCTGGTCATGTCTATAGCACAGAGAGTGGCAAGGGCTGCACCTAAGCTGTGGCCTGTTAGGGTTAAGCTCACTTCCTCGTTCTTGAATTGTTCCACCAGTCTCCTCACCTCATTCAACACCTGCACTACCCAAAGAAAAACCAGATGAAAGCTCAGCTTAATTAATTTAAGAATGGTATAATTGGGTCCCGTCATTTTCCCTCATAAATGTTGCTTAGAAGGAAAGGCTAACTTCTCAACCTAATTCTCCTCAGGTCGAAGTCAAATGATCCGTGTATTGATATTGCTTCCTTTGAACAACATTCCCAATTCATTGAGTATGAAATTCTTAAGAGAGACATTGACATTAGACCCCACTCCCCACTCCACAAATAATCTACTAATACATTATCTAAATTAAAAATTTTATCCAGACTCTGATAATTAGTTAGCTTAATTGAAGTCAGTTTATCAATCCATAAATAATATTGTTACTTATAACAATAACATTCTAACGGTTAATTAATTATATACTAATAATTAACTACATTGATTTAGTTCTCCAAAATTTGCTTAGTCATTTTCGGCAATTTACTTTAGCTATGCTTTTATTAAAATTTAGCTACGTTTATTAGCGTTATTGCTACTAGTTGGCCCTTACGTACCTGGTCCCTTGCGCTGGTCTTGTTGAAAGGGGAACGAGGATCGTCGGAGGTGTAGATAGACAGCCAGCCCTGATGCACCTTGGCCGATCTCTTGCCGCCGCCCAGAATATGGGAAGCGGAGACGAGAGTGAAGTCGAAGTCGTTGACCCACTCGAGCGCCTTGACCGTGCCCCTCCACGCCACTACGACGTCCCGGCGCCCCATGGCGGCCGCCCCCTCGTCCGTGGCCACGGCCACGTACCCCATCCAGTTCGACTCCCGGCTCCAGGCCTCCCTCGACAGGGACCGGACGACGAACGCGTCGGGGACCGGCGCGCGGGAGGTGGCGTAGACGTACTTGGTGATGCGGTACGAACCCAGCCGGAGCGGGTCGGCGGCGAGGCCCACCTTGGAGAAGAAGTCCGGCTTCCCGTAGCGGCAGCTGCCGGCGTACTTGGAGGCCTTCTCGGCGTTGAAGGCGTCGTAGCATGCCTGGGCCATCTCGCCGTAGTGGAGGATGTTGCGACGGAGGTCGGGGTCGAGTGCTGGGTCGACCAGGCCGGCCCAGTTCGTCTCCCCGGTTAGTTCCCTCCATCGTTTGTTTATGTTATTGGATCCCACGTCGTCTTGTTCTCTTTTGCTCTTGTTTTCTCTCTTGCGCCTCGCGGAGTTGATCAGTATTTGCTTCCATCTTCTGCCTGGGTTTCCTTCGGACATGTCGTTGGGCTCTCGATCTCTCGGGATTGTAGTGACGACGATGGTCGAACTGTACCCTGAAACGAAGAAGCGTACCAAGCCGAGTCCTATGTATATATATATATATATATATATATATATTTTTACCATTGAGGCATTTCTTGAATTCTACGTGATGTGAAGATGGATATATTTCAGTCACCTAGATTAGGCAGTAGTATTAGAGATTAGTCCTGGTTGCTTCTAATTTCAGCTAGTTGTTTTGGGATAGGGTTTGGATCAATTAGGGTTAAAACTCTGGTACGGTCAACCAGATTACACAGGCTAAAACATATATTCTATATTAAAATACCAAAATCAAATCAAAATACCATATTTAGGTCTAAAATATTACATTTTAGGGACTTCTGATTTGGGTTAAGCGAGGAATTTTTATTTTTTATTTTTTATACCATTTTCAGAGACATTTCCATACATGATAATCGGCCCCGCCCCGTTAATTTGAAGGCATTTCTTTGGTTGTACGTCACACGAAGGTGCATTCTTCTGGTCGCTCTAGGTGCTTTTAAAATGGGGACTTCTTCCATCGACGTGCACTTGGCAATTCTTTGGTTTAAGCTTTTCCTTTCCGGGTTTTCCAAACTAACTGTCACTGTCTTCTGAAATTGGACGATGAGCCACCGCTGAAGGTATAAACCAAAGCGTTGCTTTCCTTTCCGTGTAAGGTAATTTCAGTCTCCTCGAGTAGGGTCTCTTTTATAATCTGTATTCCTTCTGGCCGATCAATATGATGTGTGTTTTAGTTGGCTGCGCCACGTCCCACCTGTAACGAGAAGAAAATTTTAAGTGCATTTTATTTCAATAAAGTTCAAACTGAGCTTAAAACTCCACTAGAATACTTAATATATTTTTTAGTGTTTTTTTTATCCGGGTTTATTAAACAAATTAGTTGATATAGACATGCATGTGATGGTCATGGATCAATCATTTAAATGGGCAAAACATCTGAATCAGGCTCAACTAGTGCTCTCTATGTACATCTAACCGTTTCATCTAGTATATAACACAGGAGAGATGAAACTGCCTAATTCTCAAAACTGAATTAGGCTCTTTCACCACATGAAAAATAAAATAAATAAAAGAATACTCGGCCCGCAAAAACCTTTACACTGAGATGGGATACAAACAAAGCCTATACAATCGAGACAGGATACAATGAACAATATGAGAAAAATATCAGTGCAGGGAAAAGAAGCTAATCCTCCGGGCGCTGGATCTCACCCATCATGATGCGATTGCTGGAAACCTTGAAGCCAAGGAGTGCAGGATCAATCTGCCTGCCTTTCTTCCCTTTCTTCTTCCCACTTTTTGCACCTTGCCCAGCATCAGAATCATGCGCCCCGGCATCGAGCTCGGGTGTTGCTGCTGCTTTCTTCGTGCTCTTCAGCATGTCTATGAACGACGTTTCTGAAACATCAGCATCACTGAGAGATGATGTCCTACGGAATCGCATGTCTTTTTTAGCAGAGCCTAGGGTTTCCACCTGACCGCTGGGGTTCACTCCCGAGTCTTTTCTTCCCTCTGCAACAACATCCAAACAAGAACGTTACTGAGTTCAATTAATGAGGTAAACAACCGTACTAGTATTTGAGAGAAACACTTGAGAGGTTGGTGCATACCATCAGGAGCTCCTCCAACATGTGCTGGGTTCTTCGATTTCACCAGGGAACCAGATGCCAGCTCTGCCAGTGCATCCTGGGTAGACAAGGCCCGCGAAACAGGAGGTCGTTTCAACATGGAATTATCAAGACCTTTTGAAAGGATAGTTGGAATCCTGCAAGAACAGCAGATAACGGAAATCCTCAAGCTACACTCGGGAGCTAATCCGACATTCACTACATTTCTATCTTATGCTTGCTGGGAAGAGATAAACACCGAGTTTTTCCTTTCTTTTTTGTCATAACAAATTTCATCACAAAATATACATATATACATAAAGTGTAATACATTCTAACAACTTATACAAAGACAACATGATTTTTACCTGTCTTTAGCAATCTCCTCACCATAAGCACCACTATCAGCACCAATTTCATAGTTGTAGAAGCCCATGCTTCCACCTGTATACATATATCATAAAACCGTGAATAACTACAGAATAAACAAAAATATTTGCAGCAACAAATTGTAAAGTAATGGGAGGAAAATGGCAAGTACCACCAAGTGAAGGATGTCTAACAGGACCACCAGGCAGAAGCTCACTTGAACCAGTAACAGCCACTACTGCTTGTTCAATTAAGCCTTCAGTCTCAATTGCTGCCTTGTTAGGCACCACCTTAGCTTTAGCCCCCCTTTTCTTTGCCTTCTTCCCATCCTTCATTTCAGAGAGCTCCATTGGCTTACCAATCATGCTAGAATCGGAAAAAATGGGTTGACCTGCCTCAATCATTCCAGAAAAGAACTGTTCCTCCTCCACAAATGCTCCAGAATTAGATCTGAAAGACAATCTGTCAATATTTTCAATATTGCTAGCTTGCTCATCCACACCAGTTGTGTTCCCCAAGTTTGGGCCATGAGATACATCAGGAAAAGAATCACCAAGGCCTGCTTGAACAGGTAGAGAATTAAATAGATGATCTGAAGCAGACACAGGCACCAGCCAAGATGGTTCCCTCCTCTCATAGGAAGTAGTAGGAATCCCACCAATACTAGTCTCTAAGGACGGGTTAGAATGAGCAGCTGCCCTTTGCTGGAGCAAATCCATTAACGCTTGCCTAGAGCTTTCATCACTACCTCCTAAAGCTGATCGCCAAGAATTAGGATCGTCGCCAAGGAGGTTCAATTCTGATTCTCTCTTCTTCCGTTCAGCTTCTAACTGCATTTGATGAAACCGTGACTCGAGCCAACCATTTGGGAGCTGACCATTGTGCTGATCTGACCATCCACTCTCAATCGCATCCAAATGAGATGGATGAAGTTGATTAGAGGGGAACTGGGGTTGACGATGGGAGTGAACACCAGAAGGAAAAGAATCTATTTGAGCATGCTGGTCCTGCATTTCAAGACCATGAACTCCTCTAGCTAGAGAGTTTGCAAGATGATCCATGTTCATCCCCGGACCAACAGGACCACCCTGCAATGGCATCGAATGCTCAAAGGGTAAAGAGTTGGGCTGCTCAAAAAGCCCTCCTCGCTGAAGGCGTTCATGCAATGCAAGGTTGCGCTCAAGATTGTTTGGTTGCTCATATGATGAAGAAAGCCTATGCTGTTGGTGCTGGTAAACATCTAGAGGGTGGAATCCTGCAGGCTGGGCACCAGGCCTGCCAAACTGTGAAGATTCATCCACAGACCAGACACCCATATGCTGCCTTTCTTCCTCCATAGCCTGCTGCTGCTGCCTCAAGACTCTTGCTGCCTGAAGCTGCTGCTGGTGCTCTTGCTGCTGCAAATTTAGAAGAAGCTGCTGATGTTCCAAGGGGAGCATCTGCTGCTGCCTTTGCTTTTCATGTGAAAGCAATTCCAACAAATCTCTGTGGTGATCAGGCTGTAAGCTCTGGCCAAATTTAGCCTGGATGAGCTGCTCCAGAGCAGGATCATGAAGAGCCCTATGCTGCTGCTGCTGCTGCTGCTGCTGCTGCTGCTGCTGCTGCTGCTGCTGCTGCTGCTGCTGCTGCTGCTGTTGTTGCTGCAACTCATGGAGAAGATGCTGTCTAAAAATAACTTGATCAAGCATGCTCTGGTTGCCTCTGATAGAATCCAATCGTGACTGTCCAAAACCAGGGTGATGGTGTTCATGCACCTGCTGTTGCTGATGTAACAGGTGTTCAAGAATAGACTGCTGGACTTGAGATTGCTGTTGCTGTTGCAACTGCATCTGATGGTGATGAAGCAGCTGTTGCTGTTGCTGCTGCCTTAACTGTTGTTCTTGCTGTTGGAGTTGAAGTTGCCGCTGATGTTGAAATTGAAGCTTCAAAAGATGCTCCATATCTGGACCTGTTTGCCCCATTGGACTCAGGGCATGGGGAAGAGCAGGTGCAGGGAACTGATCCAAAACTGAACCATTCAGATTCTGTATAGAGGGTGGATGGCCCAATAATTGTTGCTGAATCTGTTGTTTCTGTAACTGCTGAGCCAGTAGAAAGTGCTCAGCCAGGTCAGATCGACCAGGATCGTGTTCCATGTGGGAAAGATGGCGAACATCCATGGCATCCTGAATTGCATTCGAGTTTGCAAGCACATTTCTTCGATAACTATCTGCCCAGGTGTCCCCCAGGCTGGGACCATCAACCTGCCCATTGTATGAATTTTGTTTATGACTAAAAAGAGAGTTCTCTCTAATCTGGCCAGCATCACCAATGTTGGAAGACTGGGACCGCCTCAAATGGGTGCCATCTTCCAATTCAGACCACAGAAGGCCTAGAGGGTGCAAGTTATCATTATCCTTCAGACCTTTATGATTGTGAATGCCTGCTTCTCCAAGTTCATTTGATAGAAAATGACTGTCAGCAGCATTTCCTAAAGTATCATGGAGGTTGGCAGATGGCTTCCCCCTCACAATTCCACTGCTACTTCCTGGTCTCCTAGAAAATAAAACTTCTGCAAAAACAAAAAAACAAAAAAAAACATTAACTAAATTATTCAAAAGAGAAGCACGTGTGTGAACATGTATGCACGCACATAGGGAGACTAACCTTCAGGATCTTGGCCGGCAAATTCATGAAAATTTGGCCTTACTGAGCTGGAGATATTAGCAGGTCTTTCTGGAGCAGAAGCTGGCACTATATTATAATGGGGTTCCATTGCCTCTTCAACCTTGGTTCCTCTTGATGTGGTCCACTGCTGATCATTTATGGAAGTTGAACTAACAAAATCAGGAGTCACTGTACAAGGCTCCACCTTTCCTTCCACCGGATCAGAGAGGCGTACATCACTATTAGACTCAATCCTAGAAGATCCAGGTCTAGCTTTAAGTTTTAAATGTGGCATAACTTCTCCAAGCTCCTGAAAGGGTGTTCCTTCCAGAGCATCGGACGAACACACAGGTAAATCAGTACCAAAAAACCCTTGCTCAAACCACGAAATGATATCAACACCCAAAAAGGGTCCCTGTATCTCTCCTTGTGGATCTCGGTAAAACAAACTCATCTCTTCAGGTGGAAGAACACGCTCTGATGGTTTTACTTCAGTTGCATTTACAAGCTGTTCACTTCTAGCAATCTCTTTTGGATTCAGCAGATCAAAAAGTGAGCTAGCATCATCGGGTAGCTCTGGAGGGTTATCAAAAGTGGAAACAGAACCACTCTCTGCAAACTTTAGTTGCTTCAGAAAATTTGAAGCTCCTACATGCTCAGTACCATCTACAAGGCTGCTTTCACTAAATTTTGGCTCATAATCAACCTGACTGTTGCTAACTGGCTCCATCAAGCTGTTGATTTCCGTCATACTCATAACTTTACTTTCGTTTGTAAAACAATCAGCACCTGGAAGAAGGCAAACGAGATTCATAAGCACAAAGAATGATGCTCTCAAAATTAATGTTAAAAGGAGACCTAAAAAGAAATACATGTTTAATATTATGTTCGTCGAATATTATCTACCTTCCATTATGTTCGTCGAAACATCAATAGAATCCTCTTTCAATTTCCTAAAGAGCTCACCAGAGCCTTCCTTGTTGCCACATGGAAGGGATGCCCTTGGTTTGCTCTCAGTTGAAAGAACCTCTCCAACACCTGGAAAATAAATCTCCTAAAAAATAGTACACTACAACTAAAAGAAATAAACTACTTTTTTTAGGAAAAAAAGAAATAAACTACTTCAAGAAGGCTATAAGTTAGCTGAATACCAGAATCACTGTCATTAGCTCTTCCACTTTTGTCTCTGGAGTTATAGGATGCCCCGCTGCTGGTGATCTTCCCCTTCCAAATATCTTCAAGAACAGCCTGAAAACCAGAAAATTGCAATTGACACTGGTAAACCTTACAAAATCACAGAAGTATCAATTTTTCACTACTTTTCAAATTGACCAACAGAACCAAAAAATCAATGTAAATTGAGTTACAAATTTGAAACCAATTTTAATCGAAGGAAGTTCAAATTTTACAAATAAAATCTACTGAAAAAGCACTTCATTGACTACAACACGAGTTTCCAAAATACAATAATTTCCTAAAACAAGGATTTACAAATTGTTACTACACAAAGATGGCAATCTATTTTCAGATCCTTATACAGCTATCTCTACAGAGGGTTCGGTAGTAAATATTGGTTACAAGAAAGATCAGTGTCTCAAAACCTATAAAAATTGGATGATATTTTTTAATCCTTTTATTGGATCTGTATACACTTCAGATTCTCAAGCATGAAACTTTTTCATGCCCTCAAAAAACTTCAAACATCCCATCATGAGATTAAAAATTTGATTATTAAAATAATAAATAAGATTAAGGGGACAATGGTTTGCAAATGGTAAATATCTCTGCCATGTCACATCCATCCAAACAAATCAAAACATTCTAAAACTTTTCAGGAGCGCCAATAACAGAAATAACATAATGCACTTCAACTGCATTTCCATTACCAAACCAGTCAAATTCTACACAGCACCAAACAAACTTTTCTAAGCCAATAAGAAACTCCTAAAACTCATCTCAAGAATAATTTTACCTCCTCCTCTGCATCAGGTGCCACAAAGGCCAATGGCTCCAGAGACGTCGATTGCGTTATGGAAGGCGCTTCTTCAAGCCCATCCAGCACAGTCTCAAAGGAAGGGATAAGTTTCTGCTTCCTGTAAATATCAAGAAGCTTCCCCCTAGGGTAGCAAAATGCCTCTCCTGGCAACCCAAACTTGTTGTATCCACCATCACTCTTATCTGACCGAGTAGCACCTATGGGACCAGAAGTGGAAGTCCTACTAACTGGCAGACTACCAATAAGGCTTGATCGTCCCCGGCCTGGAGCAAACCCTACAGAGGACTCGGACCTCCCTCTCTCCAGGCCAAAACCTGGAGCAGCACGATACACAGAGGACCCACCTGTATGAGTTTCCTGCCGATGACGCGGCCGCCATTTATCACGAGAATCAACCTCGCGTTCAGAAGAAGACCGGTTGGTTCCCATAAAGGACTGTTTTTCACTGTGAACATCTTCTTTGTCTGCCTCTGCCCTCTTCTCAGTTCGAGGATCCTTCTCCTTATCTTCTGGACCCCATCTTGAAGACCACTTGCTGTCTCGTCGAGTTTCATGAACAGAGCTACGACCACCAACATCATGCCACCGGTCAGTCGAAGAAAGAGATGTCCGGTCAGTGGTTTCTCGGATTGACACATTATCGGTCCGACGATCATTTTTCCTATATTCACTTTCCCTCTCTCCTTCTTTTCTGCGCCTGCCAAGTAACCCAGTGTCTCTCTCCTCTTCACGCCAACGGCGACCACTCTCAATCTCTGTGGCATTCCTCCTCCATTCTTTCTTGTCCTGAGATCCTTCTAGGCGCCAACCCTCTTTCTGAGAAGGATCTATGGTGTTTCCAGCAGATAAAGTAATTGGCAAACGAGTATCCTAGAAAATTTAAAAAGAAAAAGAAAAGCAAATCAGTTTGTCAGGAACATAATCACACCAAATCCCAACTAAAATTAAAGACACACAACAAGAACATTGACCTCTTACTAGCTTACACTTGCAAGCCCCTCCAAATACATTTGCACACATATGTTTCCAAACATTAATCTCAGAAGAAGAAATATTAGCCATGTTAAAAAATCAAATAAAGAATGTTTTTAATACGATACTTAGTTATCATATGTCAATGATAACAGTGACCCGTAATCAACAACTAAAGCTTAACAGCATAAAGCTTCTCATCCTTTCTAATGGCAATAGATGTCTGCTTTCACTTTCTTTTCTTCATTGGTATCATAAGGGACTACATATAAAGATCCATGCAATAATCATCTTTACAGCATAACATTGCTAACAGCATTAAACTGGTAACAGAAAGGTATAAAAAGCTACATTTGACATGACATGCAATAAGACATAAGGATGTAAAACTAATAACCTTGTCTTGATCGAACACAAAAGAAGAGAGAGCAATATATTGAGAAACCAAAAGTCACGTGTTACCCTTATCCACAACAACTAAAAATGAATTTGCATACAAATGACAAAAAAATGCTCCACTTCCCATCACAAAAGCACATTCATTCAACCACTGCATATTACATGTCTCAGTAAAACATGACAAAAACCACTGCAGATGCACGTAAATGACTGACCTTACTTTCAGTTGGCTTAGCATACAGCCATTGGGGAGACAAGGGTATACTGTTTTCCGATGCTGCTTGATCTACAAAATGCAATAGAAGTACCAGTAAGCAGTTGAGAATTAAAGCATCCATGCACTATACAGCCACCACCATTTAAGAATTTGGTCAGACACCAAAGATCCAAAGATTCAACCGCCCAGTAGCACCATACTTCACAGTTAAGACATTGAAACTTAATCGAAAAGTACCTTTAGTGTCATCAAGAAACCCAATTAGCAACTTGTCATCGTCATTTCCACCGCCATTAGCATCTGTCATGGCAGAGAGAGGGGGGGAAAAAATAAAATATAAAATATTAGCACAGGAGATTCTACTGAAATGAGGAAGACAAATAACAAGCTCAACTACAGTCACCTAGGTAGAAGTAATAGAGAATTTGCAGACTACTAACTTTTCAGAAAATCTCTTACCAGAATTAAGTAACATCGGCAACGACAAGACTTCTAATAATCCAATAAAGTAAAGAAGAAAAGAAAGGGAAAAAAAATCAGAAGGTAATCGACAAAACGTTGTCCAGTAAATATTTTCTTTTTAAGTCAACACAGAAGCTCAGCGTCCTAGCATATTAGAAAAGTCCCCCGTCAATAAAATTTAAAGTATACTATACCAAATCGAAAATCAACGGCACAACCTTCCGTAACACATTTCATCGAGTTAAAAACTACTCAACTAAAACGTAAACGTCTTAAGATCTGAATATATTCCGGTAACAAGAAGAAAAACAACAATAAACATTTCAGGTGAGAAGATCTATGCCTCCAAGATTCACAATAGTATAGCCACGTCGAAAACGAAAAACCTCAGAAAGATAGAAGTAGGAGAGAGAAAAAAAAAACGACTAAATCAGAAATGGAACGAAGAAGACAAGAAATCACATCCAAAATCCACCGGTCCACGCACAAATAATTAAGCAAACAATGCTCAAAACAATACCGGCGAATAAAAACGTGAAAACCACTAAATACCTTTGGCTGCCCAGGGCTCGTTGGAAGACTTTAACGAAAGGAGATCCTCCGGCAGATCAACCTTGCTTTCGGCCATCGTGGAGCACAGAATCGCGGAGATCAGAAATGGAACGAATTCGAATTCCAGTCGGAGACGGGACGCGAGCGCACGGAGAGCGGGAACCTGCGCGCGAATCAAAAGAGCGGCATCAATCCGAGACGGAGGAACCGGAGGATCAAGTTAGGGTTTGGGAGATTGGGTAATCTAGGGTTTTTAGGGTTTCGAGAAGGGGACGGGGGGCAGGTACCGCGACACGGAGACGCAAGAGGCAGAGGTAGAGAGCTTGGGAGGGAGAGTAGAGAGACCTTGGAACGGATTTGTGCCGTGAGAGAGAAAAAAGGGTGAGGGCTTTGGGTGGTCAGAAGAGCGAATTTGCAGTGTGCTTTTGAGAAGCTTACAAATTAAGAAGACGGGGTCGAGGGTTATATACCGAACATTTTGGTATATGTGCGGGATCGGGGTCCGGATCCGAGTCCGGGTCCGGCACCAGAGTAGATAACGTAAAACCTAAACGCTAATACTCTACGACTCGAGATTTGCAGTGCACGCTCCGCACGTGTACGTGGTTGGCGCTTGTGTAAAGATTCGTCGTTTTCGAACTCGGCCGAGGCAGAGTCGACTCAACGACAGAGTCACCCTGAATTATTATGAGTTTCTAGTGTCAAGTGGGGTGGTCTAACTTGTCCCTACTATATATGAAGGATCAAATCCCTTATATGCCAGATCAAACTGAGCTGACTCGGCCCATCCAACTAGAATTTTCAAGTATCCGAGTCATTTCAGATTCTAGTAATAATATACTAATGGTGATTAATAACATACTAATTATAATATGTTAGCTAGGGCAATATGTATACCTGGGTGCTCATAATGTAGTTTTCCATTAAATACCAATATATTACTTTATAACTTATAACACTATTGAGTTGTGAGTAGGGTGGGTATTTTTCGTCATAAAAAAAAAATCCATTATTTTTTTTTTTTTTTTTATATCATTGTTTTGAAAACCGAACCTGTCATCCAACCAGTGCTATGTCCGATTTTGATTGAACCCGTTTAGACTGGGTTAGACCGTTGAATATTGTACACCATATGTTACATATATTTAATATTTTCATAAGAAACAAATAAGGCAAAAATAATGTTGGTTACAGTGAACCGAACCGAGTCAATAAGAAACGGACTGACCTCCAATTTTGGTTCAACTGGGTCAAAACCGGCCAGTTCGATTCAGTTTTTAAAACACTGTTTTATATTATATTTCCGAGTTAAAATGTATCATATACTTGTGAAATGGAATATATGCTTTTACAATACCATAAAAGTTTAGGCAAGTTTTCAACCTAGGGTTATCTTTGCCTCATCACTTATAGGTGTACTATATATTAAGAAGAACCGGTCTTGTTTTTCCATAACCAAATTGATGCCATTAGAACATTACTAAAGGATGACAGGGTTTGTCATAAAATCCATACTATTCATAAGAAGTGTTAATGACTAAATCCTTCTTTAATACTAATGTACCTGGCCTCAAATAGTGTCAAAATGGCCAAATTTTTAGGCAGCATTCGGCAATATTCTTTGATAAATGACTCTGTGAAAGAACGACTATTTGCCATTCAAAAGAGCTCTGTCAAACACGCCCTTAATTTAGCACCATGATTGGCCAGGTGAAATTATACCATAAAGTGTACAAAAGGTTATTGAATCAATACTCTAGCCGGAAATGCGAAGAGGCAATAAAAATGCAAAAATTCCATTGCCGGGATTTGAACCCGGGTCGCCTGGGTGAAAGCCAGGTATCCTAACCGGACTAGACGACAATGGATCTGTTGATATTGTGGGATTAATCTTTATACTTAATAAGTTATAAATTGAAAACGAGAAGCTGATTCTTTTTTTAACTCAGTCCTGTTCTCTACAAATCAACACAACTAGAACACCTTTTGTTTTATTACTTGTAGCAATGTTACATATATACAAGTTATAGGGTATAATACTCAATGGTGGAACCATTGGACCAACCTGGTCTAACAGGGTTCAACCAAAATCATCAGACTCATTACCAGTTCGATGACCAGTCCGGTTCTTAAAACATTTGTCATATTCAATTAATTAACAATATAGTTCCAAGCTTTTGATAGCTTATTGAAGCTCTTGAGATAACAACTTAGTTATATTTTTATTTTAAAGCCTTCACTTGTCACGGACAAAAGTGAAAATATATTTTCGTTTGATGCATAACTTTTCTGTTAATTGCTGAATTAATGCTCTTTTTGTAGTTTAATGTAATTTCTAATACACCATTTCTGTATATTGATCCATAACTTAAACATTTGTTCTTTCACGTCGACTCATCAATCAAGCATCTCTTCTTCATAATAAATCAATAGAAATCAACAAACCCGGTTTCCGGTTTCTATTGCTTGCGTCTTTCAATTCAGGTTTCCTCCAATCCCTCTTTTTTTATTTAATTCCAAAACCATGCATGAACAACTATTAAAACCAATGTTTTAAAAACCATGGTTTAACCATTTGAATATTATACCCAACAATTTGTATATATGTAATATTTCTACAGATATATCAGAAAAAGACACCTATTATATGAGTCAATAAGAACCGGATTGGGTCCCGGTCATCGTTAAACCAGGTCGGACGGGCCGGTCTGATCCAATTCTTAGAACACCACCGATAAAACATAAAACATATATTTAAGAACGGAAACTCTTTCTGACAAAGTTCAAGAAATTATTCAAACAACCAAGTCATCCCAGCTTTTCTATCAATAACACTGCAGGCACAAACAACTAGAAAAACATAAAGCACAGGGTATTTAAGAACGGAAGCGCTTCCTGACAAAGTTCAGGAAATTATTTAAACACCAAGTCACACCCAGCTTTCCTAGTATCAAACAAAGCAGCACCCAGGCCAACGAGACAGGATCGGACCTCATTTATTTAGAAAGGTGGTATCATGCACTAAGCTTGTTCATAAGCAGTTCATGAGCCAGCAAAGAGGATAGATCTAGGCATGTTGACGAGCCGTACCGAGACCTTGCTCATTCATCATCATAGTGCTTGCGGTGGTGGTGATGTTTCCCACGGCTGTGTTCCTTCTCATCATCAGAGTCGCTCTTCTGCCAAGCAATTCAAAATGCACATATCATCTCATGTTTCAATGTTAGTTCTAATATATGTTGAAAATATAGGGAAAGGTTTCACGGGACTAGCATCGAGTTACAACAACGACAAATGCAATCAAATTATCTTATAAAATTAAGAAAGGATACTTATCAGACAGTCCCTAATGCACCCTCAGTAAATTAGATGGAACTACACCAGCAATTCCCAAATTTTAGGCCCATGTGCATCTCTCCCAATTACATTGGTCCTAGATAGCTCTAACTAAGATATTATGCATTTGCACTACTTGATGGTTATATAGTCTTAAAAAATTCATATGCGTATAGAACAAAAACAGCCTGCAAAAATCACTAAATTTTTACGTAGAAGCTGCAAGGAAAATATGAGAAAAGTTCAAATCTTTCAAAGATTTGGAACAATACGTTTAGAATGAAATCAGAGGCAAAAAGAGGGCAGTCTGAGCAGCACAGAACTTTAAGACACAATACCCAACCATAGGAATGTAATGCACATTAAGATAATTACCATGTCATTTGGAAAAAAATTTCTTCAAACTTAGTCAACCAATGAACAATTATTTGATGTTTGTCATTATAAAGCTTCACCACATATCTAACACAAAAATAGGTGAGAAAAAACACTAGGGCCACTACGATAAAATGAACTCCCAATCCTAGATAAAGAACGTCTCAAGCTTCTAGAGCATTCATTCACCTCCTGAGTATTTATCTCCAACTAAAGTTGAGTTCAATACTTATTTCTCATCCATAGTTGAATTCGTGCTTCCTTTGGCTCAAAAAATATTTCAGAAGTTGAGGGGGACTCCTGCAATGTCATTGGCTGGTGCCAGCAACGCAAGGACCCGCCATGGCGATTACTACCACTGCTTAGAGAAATATGGTCACTAGCTGACCAAGTAGTTTTGTGGAAGCATGTAATGAAATCAGCGAATCACTGTTCTGATACTCTAGCAAAGGAGGGAGTCACACTATCCTCATTATCAGTGAGACTCCCGACTTATTATGTTCTATATGAAATGATGTAAACAAGAAGTTTGATATGAAATAAATAAAACTTCAACATCCTCAAAAAAAAAAAAAAAAAAAGTTTCAGAAGCAAAGTGTAGCTGGTATTCTTATCTTAGTCAAATAGATTACAAGTGACACTAATACATCAAATGTCATGTAAGACAATCATATTGAGAAAAAAATTCACCACAAAATATGCAGAGTGAGGCTTGTAAAAAATATAAACTGGATCAATTAATGATAGCTAAACAGAGTGAAGTATGATAATCTTACAGATTTGGAACGACCATATCCTTCACTCACATCAGGATTATAACTGGACCTCCCATGAGTCTGCCTTCGTGGCTCTTCCTCATCCTGCCCATAACTGGACCTCCCATATGTCTGCCTCCTTGGCTCTTCCTCGTCTTTCCCATAACTGGACCTTCCATATGTCTGCCGTCGTGGCTCTTCCTCATCCTGCCCATAGCTGGACCTCCCATATGTCTGCCTTCGTGGCTCATCCTCGTCCTGCCCATAAATGGACCTTCCATAAGTCTGTTTCCGAGGCTCCTCCTCATCCTGACCATAAATGGAGCTCCCATAGGTCTGCCTTTGAGGCTCTTCCTCTTCACGCCCATATTTGGACCTTCCATAGGTCTGCCTTTGAGGCTCTTCCTCATCCTGGCCATAACTAGGCCTTCCATAAGTTTGCTTTTGTGTATCTTCTTCGCCTCCATAAGTAGATCCACCATATGCAGGCTTACTATAATCCTCTTCCTGCTTCACATAACCATAAGATGGCTTTTCATAATTAGTCCTCCCACCACTATATTCATAACCTTGTTGACCATATTGGCTGGGCCGATCTGAATCGCCACTGTAACCATAAGATGAGTCCTCCTCCCTTTTGGGCTTGCCACCATAACCAGTGTAACCAGATCCATAGCCAGAAGCCGCCTCCTTCCCCTCATAGCTAGGTTTGTTCATTCCAGGCTGGAAAGCAAAATTGGGTTGTGCGTCAGAGTAGCTTTCTTCATGTGTTTCTGCCTGAGGTCGGAAGCCATAAGAGGGCTTTGGCTTGGACTCTGAGGAGTAGCTGTAGCGATCAGCAGCAGCTCCTCCATATGCAGATGAGGTTTCAGAATAAGAGGAAAACTGTGGCCTTCCATAGTCAATAGAACCTCCTTCAGAAGATTTTGGGTAGCATGTCTCATCACTGGGAGGAAGGGGGCGGCCATAAACAAGGGCAAGATCAAAACCACCCCCATAAGGAGTTGGATCATACTCATCATAGTCATCAACTTTATCGTCACCTCTGTTGTAGAAAGACATTCTTGTCTACCTCTTCCAAACTGGTGATTATAAAACAGTAAAAAGGCACCTAATTAGAACATAAAAATCCCATCAGTAAAGTGCCTGCAGTAAGCCCTTTAGTTACAGACTGTCTTTGGAAAATAAATTTCAGATTCACCGATAATGCGACTACAGAAATTTATGAGAAGAGGGATTTACACAGTTAAACTAATAAAGTACAAACCCAATTGGACTCTGGTACTCAAGTAATGAAGCCCAGTTCAAAAACCTGAAGAGTTGAGTAAAACATGATAGAAATTGTTGCTACGTGTTTGACTGATGTTGTGCAATATGAGATTATAAGCAACCTTACTGTATCAAGACCAAATATTCTTCAATTTTTACTTACACTTATTGAGGTGAAAAAAATGCTTCCCTTCCTACTGCAACCTAAAGACTAAAATTTGATTTTTTTAAAACAATGAATCACAACACATGATATAATCTCCAAAAAAGATGCCATAGTACACAGGTTATTCATGCAACAGACAGATGTTGAAACCAAAAGTCTGGAGTAAGTTATACTGAAACTTCGCCATAAATAACAGGTTGATGTTGATTCAATCCAAGAGTACAATTACATAAATATAAAAAAGATACTCATAAGATGTGAAAAATTTAAACATGCAGCGAAAGTAGCATTTTTACGCAAACTGCAGCCTAGTTAGTGAATTTGGCAGGTTCTTCTCCGCTTACAGTAACAGCATAAAGTATCCAGGAAAGTACAAAATTTAGAAATAAACACTATTGACTAAGATGCCTAAGGATTGAGCTAGTCTCATTTCTCAAAAAGTTATAAGGTGTCCATCTCTAAAGCTGAGAAACCAAATAATCGTACTTTGAATCCATCGGTCCTTAATACCATCCACGGCAATCTAAATATAATACCACCTTCATATGGATTACAAGATGGATAGAGCTCCATTTTTTTCTTTTCTGAAACGGATAAAGCTCAACTTTAATCAGGAATATACCAAATACATCACGACTTTCACCACAAGTGCAACATTTACGATCCAGATTATAGAATTTACCAGATTCAGATAAATCGGAGACACTTTCAGAGTTTTTTCAGTACACGATCAAGTATAAAAAAAATAAAAACGCGCAGCGCAATTTCCCCCCCCCCAAAGATTACATAAACGTAGAAAAGAATGACAGATCTCAGCAAGAGGCAGAAATATCGAGGAGAAACGAGATAATTAGTTGCCTAAGATAATAGATCAAGCAGATTTTCCGCAAAGTAAACAAAAAATTAAAAGCTGCAGTAGTAAATGCTCACAGCTCGACGTTCTCAGAAAAATGACAGAAAAAGCATGGAGAATATGCAGAAACCAGAAAGACGAAAGAAGCAGAAAAGAGCCAGATTTGAGAGAAGAGGATAGCGAAAGAGACAGGGAAGGGAGGTCACCAGCGTCGGCAGCGAAAATGGCGATGACGCAGAGACGGATCTCCGTGGTGAGGACGAGTGTGGTTAATGACCGCGAAAGCGTGTAAATAAGCAACGCAATCGGAGTATCGGATGCGTGGCGCGGGCGCGGCATGTGTGGTCCCACTAATGAATGCGGATAACTTGTACAGTACACTCTACACGATATTCTCCGACCCGACCGACCCGATCACGAGAAAGACCCGGATCAGGTAGACCCAACCCAACACCCAAGTCCTCGTTTCGGGTCAGGTTCATCCGCTTATCCCTGATCTAGTGATCTATTAATTAAACGGATCTGAATCAGGCGGTAATACCGAATACGAAACTATTTGTTTACCCGTTTAATCCGAAGGCACTTTCGGTGGTTACAGGAGAGAAGCTGGAACGTGAGCGTCAGCCTCCTTCGATCTTTCTCCAGATCGCAAGCTACGCCCAGAAAGCATTTCGCAGGTGGAAACTGGACTACCTCGTCGCCGGTTACTGCCCCTCTCTCAGACTCGGTTTCCGGTGATCTACATTTCTCTCTCTCGTAAGCTCACCGGCTCAAGCGTCGGTCGACGGCTAATTGTGGAGAAACCACTACACTATTGGCGATCGCTTTTTCTCCGTAATTCTCAGTCTTTCACCTTAGCCTCCATTTCTGCGATCTCTCACCAGTCAGCTGCTCCTCCTGTTCTATTGTCTCCCTCCTGAACGATCGTCCATTTCGACAAACAAATTTTCAGATTTGAATTTACTTTGCATTTTTTGCTGGTTCTAAAAATTCCAAAATTTACGCCTGCAAATGCTAACTGAACCAGTTCAATTTTTTTCTATTGTTTTATAATACTTTTAGAGAAAAATTCGACGGTCTGTCCACTGATTTTTGTGCCACGGCTTTCATTTTCTGTTGATGATCACCAGACCTGGAAGTGCTCTCTGGGAACCAACGTCAGCTGAGTTTACATTCTATTGTGACTTTAGAAGGTGAGGCATACGCGTCTCTTGACACAGTACGGGACTCCTCGGAGATAAATAAGCAGAGGATGGATAACAGAAATGTTGTTGTCTGCGACAATGGCACCGGGGTAAGTGTTCTTTCTAACGCTTTGCGATATCCTCTTTCCCTTGCTTCGAATTATTCCCTTTGAGAAGAAATGGATCTACTCAAGATTAGGCCGAACGACAGATTGTCTGAGATTATGTAGGTCGAAATTTTTGGTATAGCTTCAACAGTTTGAAAGCCTTTTTAAGATTTTTGCGGTCTTTTACTCTGTTTCACGTCTAATGAGTTCTGATCCCCCTGAACTTCGTTAAAGTTTTAGTATTTCTATGGTATATTTTCTTACTTTTGATATACCAACTGTTGTGGTGTTCTTGGGATGGGGACAGATTCATTTGTTATGGATTTATGTGTGAACTACATTGTTTTATACCTGGAACTTCCAGGAACGTACTTTTGAGTGATGAAATGTAGAAATTCCTGTAAGATCAGGATTGGACTGATTTATGTGGTTGCATTCTGAACTGGTACATTGGATTTAAGCTCCCTGAGCAATCTCAAGGTTAGACTCCTATTGCAATAATTACTAAATGATAATAAGTGTTTACGTTTGATGGTAGATTTTGTCTCATTTTCCAAGAATTTGTGTGTAACTATCGACATTGCGCAGCAAATGTGTTATGTAATTTATAATCTTTGTGACACCCTTCAAAGGAGAAAAAAAGCCCTGTTAGTTTCAAGATAGAAAGCAAGAAAAGTTGTTTGGTGCACTTATCTGGTGAAGAGAGCTAAGAAAAGGTTATACAATTTGAGTCATTGCCAGCCATTATTCCCAAGTTATCCATAATTGTTTATTTTTACTGTCATTAAATTTTGAGTTGCGTAAAACTCAGCATAACATCCAAGCCACGCATTTTGACAAATTGTAACCCACTGAGTAGCCAATAAGCCATGACAAACAACACAAATTAGGAAGGCTACTCATAACAACCCGAGATAAAATCAACTCCATCCTTATGTAATGCACATGCAATTTACAAAGCGATTGACATGAAACCAACTGATAAAAACACGTGTGGTAGATTCTGAATCTCATAATAGCTTTCAGTTTATCCAAGAGGCTTAAGACAATTGTTCAACCAGCTAATCTTCAACTTCACACCTCCCTCAATTAAATGAACGTGAGAAATGAGAATGATAATTGCATATTACATCTAGCAAACAAAAACATCTATACGTCTGGTAGTTGTGATTGTTTTAGTTTTCCCCACCTGTAGAGCTGTAACAATTGTACCATAAAATGTGGAGCGGTATAAGTTTGTCTTTCCATGCTATGAATTTAACATAAAGCTTTTGTTAACTTCATATTCCAGTATGTCAAATGCGGTTTTGCTGCTGAAAATTTCCCAACTTCTGTGTTCCCATGTGTGGTGGGAAGGCCCATGCTCCGTTATGAAGAATCTCTCACAGAACAGGAATTAAAGGCCAGTCTTTTTTTTACTTTATCATCCTTTTATTTTTATTGCTATATCATGTATTATGAAATGATTTTTTCCATACTTGTTGGCAAGGTTCTTGCTTACGCATGGTTCTGCTTTCTTCATTTCATTCAGGATATTGTTGTTGGAGAAGCTTGTGCTGGTCTTCGGAATCAACTGGATATATCTTATCCTGTTAATAATGGAATTGTGCAGAACTGGGAAGACATGGGCCATGTGTGGGACCATGCATTTTATAATGAATTGAAAGTACTCTTGTTATCCTTCCATCTTAGTTTAATATTTGCTCCTTGTCTTATTTATGTTCTTCTTGGCAGCCGATTGCACTCCAATTGTATTTGAAATCTGTTTATTTGGCAACACGTGCATTTTTTCTCAAAAATCTTGGGATCATGTCTAATGTTTCAGCTTCTATCTTGTACTCTTGTTAGTTTTCTTCTTGACAGCCAATTGCACTAAAATTATGTTTGATAACTGTTTATTTGGCGACACATGCATTTTTACTCAAAAATTGTTAATCATATCTAATGTTTCAGCTGCCATCTTGTAATGCAACAGATAGATCCATCAGAGTGCAAGATCTTACTGACAGATCCACCCCTTAACCCTTCAAAAAACCGTGAGAAAATGGTGGGTCACATATTGTCGAAAAACTAGTCAAGTTGTATTTTCTTGTATCACTTTTAAACAATTCTGATGCCACCAAATTTGAAATTTGCAGATAGAAACGATGTTTGAGAAGTATAATTTTTCTGGGGTTTTCATTCAAATCCAAGCTGTCTTGACGTTGTATGCTCAAGGTGCTTACAAAGATAATTGAAGGTTAAGACCTGGAATGTCATTTCCTTACCTCTCTGAGATTGACATCAAATTAATTGCCAAAAATTATAAAGGGTTGTTTGTAACTATATGGTCCTTGGCCCCTGGCTCACTGATCTCGTGGGACGATTATACTCTGATGTCTTGTGTCTAAGTCTCACTGGGGGCATGGAGTGTGTGCATCTGTACATTCAACAAAAAAGTGTAACTGTATATATTTATGTTTTAATGTATGCATATGGGTGTGACAATGGATCTGCGTTTCATTTGCTGCGATATCTGCGTTTCATTTGCTGCGATATCTGCGTTTCATTTGCTGCGATAAGCACTTCGCTCCTTAAAATAGTCTAAATTGTGTACCTACTTGAATATGGATGTATTACTCATCCAATCACTTGGTCATAAAAGCTGGAAAACTACTAGTCGACATATTTTTGTTGTTTTTGCTCATGAGTAGTTCACACGTAGCCAGTTTGATTTCTTCTATCAATTTGCATCTCTGTGTTTGAATGATTAGTTCTCTCAAAAAGCATATGATACAGTTGGGCTTTCAATTTCTCAGTCTTTTTTAGAGTTATTATTACTGTATTAATAACCAGCTTTTACCTTGTTGAATTCTTGGCAGGCTTGTTGACTGGTCTTGTTATTGACTCTGGTGATGGTGTCACTCATGTGGTATTATTAAATGACTGTTTGTTCTCTCTCTTTGGTTAAATGTGATATTTATTTTGTAGACTTTAATTAGCTTTTATCAGGTCCCAGTTGTTGATGGCTATTCCTTTCCGCATCTCACAAAACGAATGAATGTAGCCGGCAGGCACATAACATCATACCTTGTTGATCTATTACTACGAAGAGGGTGAGATTCTGTAATTCCATGTGCAAGGATTAGTGCCTCCGTGGGAAATACTCATAGATAGAAAACTTTTCTTCTTTTTTGGGCAAGAGGGTGTTACTATCTTGTTCTTGGCCCCAAGCTAATATTTTATGCTCTTATCATTGATAGGTATGCAATGAACAAGACTTCAGATTTTGAGACGGTAAGGGAAATAAAGGAGAAGCTCTGCTACATTAGGTGATTTGCTGTGCCTTCCTGTAAAAGAATTAAGAAAACACTTGTTTTCAGATAACACACTGGGTAATTGGTTCTGGAAAAGGGTTCAGTTTTATTATCTAATTATGTGCACCGAATTGCAGCTATGATTACAAGCGTGAGTACCAATTGGGTCTGGAGACTACTATTCTTGTTAAGAATTACACAGTAAGTGGTTTCATTTGATCTTCTAGTGACCATGTATTTTGGTCAAGAAGCAACTCTTGAAGAAATCTCCAAGGAGCTGCTGCCAGTTCAGCCTTTCAGGCCCTATCTAATTGTTTGATACTCATGTGTGGTTATTCCTTGTGGAAACTCATGTGCAGTTATTCCTTGTGGAAACTCATGTGCGGTTATTCCTTGTGGAAGACCATCTCATAAAAGTACGCACTTGGGCAAATTATGTCCAACATGGCCACCTAATAGTGTGATACTCATGGGTGGTTATTCCTTGTGGAAGTTTTCTTATAAATGTGTGCACTTGAGTAAATTTTTCGTAACATTCTTTTACCAAATGGGTGAAGTTTCTGCAGAAGCTTGTAATTGCCTAATACTGCGCCGTATTTGACTATGGGTTTTCTCTTTGTTTCTAAAAAGCTAAAATGCCAAATATTTGACTGTTCTTCATGCATATCTATCTGATGAAGATAAAATTGTGCTATGTGGCTGAAGAGAATCCCTTTGTTCACTTTCCTAAAGCAGTTAATGGCAATAGGAGAAACAACATCAAGGAACCCTATCATAACCACTTCATTGAATAGTTTAATTTTAGCTGGCAGAAATTTTCCTCATGTATGCCTAACAAGAAGGAAACAACTTACTCCTGCTGCTCTTATTCTGTTTACTGTGTACCAAGTCTGAGCCCCTCAGTTTGATCTAGAGTAGCTGATATTCTATAATGATGATTCGGCATCCATCAGCATATGCCTCAGATCTAAGAGAAGTAATTTATTGGCAACTCAAGGAGATGTTAGATGAAAGTCATTTATCTTAGATGTAGATGACATTCATTTGGGATTTAGATGAAATTTTCATATTTTATATTCTTATGAACACCCTTATTTTTCCTTAATTTCTTCTGAATTTATTCTGTCAGCTTCCAGATGGGAGGGTCATCAAAGTTGGCACAGAACGCTTCCAGGCCCCTGAGGCTCTTTTCACTCCAGTTAGTTTTCCCACTGACTTTTTTGAGATTAGTTTATTTCTGAAGCAAAAAAGTATGAAAGTGCAGACGGATTCGCCCTTAATGCAGGAACTAATAGATGTTGAAGGCGATGGCATGGCAGATATGGTATTCCGTTGCATTCAGGAAATGGATATTGACAATCGGATGATGGTATGAGGATAACTTAAGATGAACATACTTTTTAACTTTTTTATTGTTGTAAAAAGCATTCAGCATGCTTGTTCTTTACTACTATGTATGTACCATTTAATGTTTAGACTTCTTTCTTCTTGGCAATTTAAAGTTTATGAGGTACGTGCATTGATCTTCTCTCAGCAGTATTATTTTGTATTTTTGCAGCTTTACCAGCATATTGTCCTAAGTGGAGGGAGTACTATGTATCCTGGACTGCCTAGTCGGTAGGGTTCTATTCTTTCAACTATAAGAACTACTGGATACATTTATGCTTCCTGATATTATATTCAAGTAATTCAGTAATCAAATATGTGTATAAAATATTCACCGCTTGCTTGCCATAAATTTTGTGACAGTCTGGAGAAAGAAATTCTAGACCGTTACCTTGAGTTTGTTTTGAAGGGAAACAAGGATGGCCTAAAGGTTAGAACTTCTGTAATTGTTCTCCTATCTTTTGGCTTCTCCCTTTGAACCATCTATCCACCAAATTCGTTAGCATCATTTTTACGTTTTTGTAATGCAAAATGTTTATGATGTTCTGCACTTGCTTTTCTGGCAAAAGAAATTACGGCTGCGTATAGAGGATCCACCTCGAAGGAAGCATATGGTGTATCTCGGTGGTGCAGTTCTTGCCGGTATAATGAAGGTGAATTCTCTTTTACCTCCCTCGCCCTTTACAGAGATTTCACTATACAATTAAAATCCCTTTCCCTCTTCATTGGATCTCTGGATACAAAGTTATGCACACGTGTGTCTGATATACAGGATGCTCCTGAGTTCTGGATAAGTAGGCAGGATTACCAGGAAGAGGGCATTGCGTGTCTGAGCAAATGCGGGCAGGCTTGATACTAAAGGATTGTCATATGCAATACCTATGAGGAAGCCGATGCCTGGTGGCTTGTTCTGCTCAGGGAGATATCTAAATGTCGTATGGATGTTTTCAGCTTCACACTTTTATTAATTGTCTTTGACAAGCCTCAATTAACTTGTTTCATATTTCAATTGCATTTCTCGATTGGATGTATTAAGTTAAGTGATGAAATAGGTAAATGCTATCGAGAAACTACATATTTGTACCGTCGTTACGATTTTATGTACTAATTGGAATTGTGATCTAGGTGGAATCCCAGTTCGATGACTCTATTCAAATTCTATATCCAAAAGTTCACTACAATGAAAACGATGACACAAAACAAGAACTCATCTTTCACAAACAATATCACAATTTTTTCCCACACTTTCTAAGATCCTCGACAGTCCCAGTGGCTTGCCTCTTCTTCTTCTTCTTGGCCATTACTTTCTCCAGCTGCTCTACCCTCTGCGACAGAGAGTTTATCAAGCGGCTCTGCACCACATTCCTCTCGCAGAGATTCGCCACCATTCGTTGCAGCTTCACGTTCTCGTCCACCATTCTCTCCATCACGCATTTGACATCATCGCCACACTTGCTTCCATTCTTTGTTTCTTCCATCTCTTTATCATCCTCGATCGGGTTCTGTGTTTCAGGTTCGATTTCTTTGTCTTCCTCGATGGAACTCCCGTAAGCTTCCGTGCTTGATACTACGGTTTCACCCATCGGCTGATTCGGCTCCACTGTGTGTTCATCGCAATGACAAGATTTTTCAGCTGGGTGTTCGAGCTGGGATCTCTCGACGCCCGGAGTTGCGTTTTCCGGTGTCAAATCTCCCGCAGCAGTTTCTTCCACAACAATTGTCTGCTCAGTATCCGCAGAGTCCGCCGCAAAATCAGCATGTTCAGCCCATTGCGTACCAATCATTGCTTCGCCTTCCACCGCCACGCCGTGGTCGCTCAAAGAATCAGCAGTACCTTCTTCCCCTTTCTGCGAATAATCCTCTGAACCTTTCCTCTCTGCTTCATCTTCTTCTTTCATCTCCGTCCTCCGGCTATCGATTACTTCATCTTTCTCAGACTCTGTTCTGCTGTCTTCTTCTTCTTCTACTTCCACCGCGTCACTGGCCGCAATGGCGTCCAATCTTTCCTGCAAAGCAATCACCCTCCGGATCACCCTCTTCCGGCACTCCCTCACCACGGAATCAAACCCGCGTATCGAATCCAACCGAAACAGCAAACCCATCAACGTCTCATTCAACCGTAGCCTCTCTCTCTCCTCCCTCCGCACCTTCTCCGCCGTCTCCTTCCTTGCCACACGCCGCTCCACCTCCGCGACCTCGGCCGCGACGTCCAACACCTTCCTCACGGCCTTTCTCACCAGAAACCCCCGCAGCGCCTTCTGGATCTTCGCAGCCGCGGCCGCCCTCGACTTCTCCGTCCCGACGAAGCGAACCGGAATGGAAACGACCTTCGGCCGCGGCGGTGCCGACTGCTCCGCCGGCTTCCGGACGGGCACCGATCGGGTGGTGGGTCCCGGGGAGAAGACGGCGCCGGAGCGAGGGGCGGGGTGGTAGTAATAACGCTGACGAGGGGGTTCGTAGTAGGGATGTGTGAGTGTGGTGTAGTCGAAGAAGGGATTCTCCATGGATGGATTTCGGTGAAATTGAACTGCAAAAATTCGAGATTGGGAATAGCTGCTTGTCGTTGCTTGTGTGAGACGAGAAGATTTTTCTGCTGTATTTGAAGGAGGAAGGGGCGTCCCTCCAGAAGTATCGAGAAGCTTCGTTCCGCTATCGAAAGTTCGACAGGTGAGTATTCTCGAGAGTCGGAGAATGTTCGGAAGCGTTCCAGAAAGTCCGGGAAAGTCGGAGACGGAGTCGGAAGAGGAGAAGTTCGGAACCGAGTTAGCCAAACCGACCCCACACGAACCGGTCGGACAGAAAAAAATAATCATCAAATTATCAATGTATCAGATGATTCATATCTCATTTAAATGAATTTTTTATTTATTAATATTTATATTCATTTATTGTTAAATACATTTATTCTTTATCTTACTTAAAGATACTTATTTTATATTTATAAAAAATTATAAAGCAAACTAAAATGATGGTATTATTGTCATTATAATTAAGATAATAATACACTTAGCAGTTAGCACATAAAGAATAAAGATACACTAATGACTGAATATATTATGTTTTTATTCATTTCCACCTTTTTTTAATAATACATAATATCGGTATGAAAACAAAAATTGATTTTTCTCTGATTAAAAATGGTATTTTTATTCATTTGATGGAAAAATATTATTAAGTATCCACTTAACATACTACCTTTCAGAAAAATTATAGTACCTTTCATAAACTTTTGGCATATTTTTATTTTTTCCTAATCTTTACACAATTTATATTTTAATCTAATATTCATTCGTTTACCAATTTATTTGTAATAATATACTAATATAGTGATATTTTAAGTTAAAATTAAAATTTCTGACCGACAATGCAAATTTGAGCAATTAACTAATCAAGTAATTAATTTTCCCTTACTAAATACTAATCAAGATAATAAAATAGCAAAATACCTTCATGTCATGTGTACGAATTATGAAATATTTAATTACCCTCTTATACTTAAAAACATAAAACTCGTGTGGCAAGAAACGCATTTCTTATTTTCCCTCAGTCTGTTATTGTTAGTCTCGCGGTTTTCTGGAAATGCAAATTAGTCTGGATCTGCTCCGTCTCGTCTCGCCTCGCCGTCGTCTCTCCAGTCGATCTCCCACTGGTAACTTCGTGACTCTGTTTTCTCTCCCTTTTCTTTCTCCTCTTACTCTCTCTTTCTTGGGTTTTCTGCTCTCCCACCTCTTTGAGCTTCAGATATTAAGCTGAGTGATTACTCCATCGATATGACTCCACTGACAGGGGAAACACCTGTATTCAGTTGCAAAGTTTGAAAGGATAAATTGTGGGCTTATATGTAAGATGGCGGTTTCCTGCACTTCAAAAATGAGAATTTGAGTAAGATGAAGGGGTATAAGAGAGATATCTGGAGATTGAAAGGGGAGTTAATGTGGTTAGAACACTCGAACGAAACGTTTATTTTCCATTTATTCGGAGGACATCCTGTTATTGGAATATCTCATCGTAGCAGTAGGCTAGCTGGAAATTATTTATACTCTCTTCAATATTGTAAATGTGATATAGGCTTCTCTACTGCTTTTGATGAGCTTAACAGTTTACCATAGAGTGAATCAGTGCTTCCGCGGTGGTTATAATAGCCATATTAACGTGGTTGATTGAAGTGGCAAACATGAAAGTATTATTTAGGGTTAAGAAGTTGATAGTTTAGAGCCTAATCAATCCGTGGCTATGAATATTTATCAAATGCTGGTTGTTTGATTTCAGAATTCTGATATTTTTGGAGGCGAGTTGTTCTTTTAATTTCATTATGCACCGTGAACAACTGAAACCAGTTCCCAATTGCTTGGAAATTTTCTTTTTTATTTATATTTATATTTCACTTTTCTTCTCTCTTTGACAAATTGTTCTGGAATTGTTTCCTGTTCTAATAACTAGCAAGTTCATTCCTCCATTATAACTCCCGTATTTTTTACTGGACAATTGAATATACTTAATATTGATTCCTACATTGTAAGAATCCTGAACTTCTTTGACCAACATGAGCTCTAATGCTTCGTTTAGAGCACCCAAATGCATTTTTTGGAGTAAGCCGTGTTCTACCAATTGTTCTTGATGCATGAAGGAGGCTGCCAGTGTCAATAATGGTCGACGATTCGCCAAATCCTAAGGTATCTTGGTCTTTGTCTCTAATCTCCAACTTTCACAATTTTCAGTCTTATTCTGATTCTTAATTCGTGCTCTTGTTGGCAGTCATTCACAAGGCAATAATTCGTTCTGATAGGAATTGGTTTGCTTCTGTTCACTGTTTTATAGGTTCATTTAAGATTCCAACTTCTGGCTGAATTTTGCTGCTGTGGGAGAAGAAAGGGTAATTTTGAACAACAAGGAGAATGGTATGTGACTTGGAGTATGAGATAGAATGTAAAGACAGACTACGATCTCTCAGCTTTTAACCTGTAGAAATAAATGACTCCTAAAGGGAGGCTCTTTCCCCTCCTACTACTCTCACTATCTGCACCATTTTTCTACTTGTACTTTCACTCTTATTATCCCATCTTCACCCATAAATCTGAAGCAAGCCCCTATATCTCCTTAAACCGCAGCCCTCTTCAAATCCATCAATCCCTTCCCTCAAACTTTACCTTCATTATTAAAGTCCTTGCCTACAATCGCATCACTTCCCTCTCAAGATGCCTCCAGTCACTTGCCAAAGCAGATTATGGCCAAGATCATGTCGATCTTCATGTATTTATAGACCATTTCAAAGAATTAAATCCAGAAAACCAGTCTGAAATACTTAATGAGAGGATAGGAGAGTCACATAAAATATTAGAGTTTGTGGAACAGTTTTCCTGGACGTTTGGCAAGAAGTTTGTGCACTATAGAACTGTAAATGTTGGTTTGCAAGCTCAGTGGTTGGAGGCATGGTGGCCAAGTTCAGATGATGAGTTTGCATTTGTGGTGGAGGATGATTTGGAGGTGTCACCTCTTTATTACAGATTTTTGAGGATTTTGATTTCCACCTACTACTATAATCCTGTGAATTTCAGTCCCTCAATCTATGGAGCTTCGCTGCAGCGACCCAGGTTTGTTGCAGGTGAGCTTTCAAAAATTTTATTGCTTTTTATTGTTGAGGTGTCTTATCATAATGACACATCGTTTGTAGAGAGAATCATTGCATGAAATATAAAAATCAGCCCACAATCAGCAGCAAAAAAATCCTAATAAATGCACGTTAGGAATCTGAATCATGCAAGGGGTGTATCTAGCCAAACATCACATTGGTTGGAGATTCCCCCTTTATAAAAAGATTCACAGCAGAATTTTCTTTCTGCGTGACATGTATCTGCTGCCAAACAGGTGTTCTACTATGTTGTGCTGCTACATAAATTGGTACTCAATCTTCAAGGTGATTGATGAGCACCACTTGCTCATGATAAGGCAGTTGGATAAGAACATTGCTCACTTGTTTCTTTCATCCGGTGCACTGTTAATTGGATGAATTTAATCAATACTATGCCAACATTGTCATGGAATGACGATACAGCTACTCAATTTTGAAGGTAGAAGAACAAGCTTCTTTTGCTTCAACTTTTTAGAATTTGTTTGACCAATTGTAACTGATGAAAGAAAATTCCTAGAGTGCAGATGAATGGCATCATATCATAAACAGATATGTATATTTCCTTGAGTTCTATGGCTATTCTACACTAGTTTTGATTTAAGACAGCTGAAATATCAAATTCAAGACAGTTGCACCTACCATCAACTGATAGAGGCGTGGGAGAATTAGAAAAGAAATTAAAAGAAAATAAAGCATAGCATGAGGTGGAATGGTGGAAGACTCATCTCTCATCCTCGAAACAGTTGTGCTGGACTTAAGCTATTCATGATGACGGTGTTAAACACTTAATATGCAAGTTATTTTTGTAGAACGCATATATTTTAAATACCATAACGTTTGTATAGTGATGGTAGTTGTTCTGATATTGTGTAATCTTGTAACGACTATAAGACAGTTGTTGGAAATTGATAGAAATTTATAAATTTTCTGGTGGAACATTAGCCGTGGTTGTAATTACTGGGCATCATACTTCTTGTAAAGGGTCATTCTGTTTTGTCATAATTGGAAGGGTGAATACTCTTAAAAAATAATTGGAAGGGTGAAACCTGATGAATGTTTCTAAATGGCTTATGCAAGGGATAGCGGCAAAAAACACCGCTTTGTGATTCTACGGTTGCTTGAGTATTTCTATCAATATCATCTCAAGCCATTGTGATAACCTATCAAGGTACTGTCGGCAGGTAAACATGGTAATAAACTGGAGTTGGACAGTGAAACCCGATTATTCTTATATCAAATGGTCGGCACCTGGGGCCAGCTTTTGTTTCCGAAACCCTGGAAAGAGTTCCGCCTGTGGTATGACACACATAAAGCCAATGGCATAAAACCAATCCTACAAGGCATGGTAATTCATTTGTTTGCTTTTATATTTCTAATTTTTCTGGCGCTTGTTTGAGGTTGCTTACTTCCTTATCAGTCTTGCTAATTGTAACCAGCAAATCTAATATTTTGGTTCTGTATTAACTCTTCGACGATTTTTCTTTAAATTTTTTAACTTTTATTTTTACAGGTTACAACTGGATGGTACAAGAAAATGGGTGAGAGGATTTGGACGCCATGGTTCATCAAATTTATTCAATCTCGTGGATACTTTAACATCTACACCAACTTTCCACAACAAAGGGCGCTCAGTGTCTCCCACAGGGATGCTGGCGTTAATTATGGACGCACAGTTGGTCCTGATTCTGAGCTATTGGATGAGACTTCTCTGGATTTCAATCTTTGGGAGATGCAGCCATTGGAAGGTTTGAAATGGTATGATTTCTGCTTCAGTGAAATGATTCCAAACAGAGTCATTAGAAGCTTGATTGAATTTGAATCCGTTTTGAGTACTCAATCAGAACAAAGAACGGTTCTGTTTATCACTTTGTTCAAGACCCCTGAGCCAATTGCCCGAAACTTGCTTTGCCATTTTGAGAGGCTTAATGTTCAAAATTACATTCTAGTTGGGACTCGCTCAAAGTTCCTGCTTGATCTTGCAAGAAGGGGGCATTCTGTGGTTGAAACAGAGTCACTGTTTGATGAGCTTATCAAGCTCAAGTTCAAGCGCTTTGAAGCAACAAATATGGGATCAATCCAAGAGATCTTAGTTAAGGCATATTGTATTGGAAAGAGTCTAGAACTTGGATATAATTCTTGGTTAATTGATGGCAATATGGTTCCAGTTGGTGAAGCTTTTCCCCAGAATCCTCCTTATTCCTTTGTCGATCAAGATGCAGATGTGTTGTATATCAGGAATCCACCGACAACTATGAAGCTCAGGGTTCGACAATTTGTTGATAAGATGGCTGCGATGGCAAACAAAAACTCGCAATTCAGGGACACTACCAGTTTTAGGTTTTTGGCTGCCAAGTGTTTAGAAGAAATGGGGGTGATGATAAAGAGTGTCAATGACATGAAGTTTGTCAAGAAAGTAGAGGGTAGTAGTTTCAATCACACTGCTTTAGACAGTAACAAGCAGATGATATTCTGGCCTCCAGAAGCCAATGAGGTTACCATTCTGAAGAAGCTTGATGCCATGGGCATGTGGGCAATAGATAGCGACTTGTCTTGCACTGCTGTTGTTTGCCATCGGTTGTAGGATCTGAATTCTGGGGAAGATATCAGAGAATTTTTGTTGTTTGTATCCTGTATTGTTTTCTTTCATATAATTCTTTGTGATTCAAGATCATTTTTGTTCGGTAGAAGCTCAATGAAGAAATTTGGAACTTGTAGCAGGATTCTGAAATTTGTAACATGATGATAAAATTGATTCTATACTGACTAAATACATTTGTATAGGGTTTTTTTTAAGGAGCATGAAAACATTGAAGGATTCAACAAAGAGGATGCATGTTGTTAAAGTATTGAATTATGGATGCTGATGAAAATATTCCTCATTAAATAAATCTATGATTCGATATTTCAGTAACTTAATTTGATATTAATCGGTTCATTCTCCCAATGGGTTGAGTTGTTCGTGAATTAGATCCAAATTTAAGAATATATTTTAAAATAAAACATATTTATTTTTATATAGGATGAAAATTAATTTTCTGCGGTCTCTGCCAAAAATAATTGAAATTAATAATATGATTCGGATCTTCTTGTCGGACCCTTTGAAATTACCCGGTTATGTTTTCCGGCTTAGCCCGCTTATAAATACAAATGAGGTGTTCGCATGTGAAGTGCAGTGGTGCAATGGGCTCTCTTCCCTGCACGAAGAAGCGGAGCAGCCCGAAGAATGGCCGACTCACTGTGACCGATTGTTCTTCGCGGCTTGTTTCGCTTCCACATGTAGGAGGAGAAAAGAGTCGAGCGGTGCTCTCCGTTTTCATCTCTGTCTCTGGCTCTTGATTGATTTTCTCGATCAGGCGTCGTCAGAAGAACCGGAGAGTGAGCGTCCTGTTCTTCCACATCAATCGTCGTCGTCTTCTAAGGTTCTTTCTCGAGTTTTACTTTATTTCAATCGTTTTTTTCTGTTTACGATTCATTTTTTCCCTTGAAATCGGTCTCTGCGTTTCTGCGCACTTCTGCATTTCTGCGTACTTTTATGATTTCTGCGCACTTCCGCGATTTCTACGTACTTCTGCGATTTCTACGTACTTCTGCGATTTCTGCGCACTTCTGCGATTTCTGCGCACTTCTGCGATTTCTGCACACTTCTGCGATTTCTGCGCACCTCTGCGATTTCTGTGCACCTCTGCATTAATGCGCAACTCTGCATTACTGCGCAACTCTGCATTACTGCGCAACTCTGCATTTCTGCGCAACTCTGCATTTCTGCGCATTTCTGCGCACTTCTGCGTTTCACCGTTTCTACATAACTGCGCACTTCTACGATTTCTGCAGTTCTACGGTGTATAGATGTTTATGTTTTCTTTTGCAGAGAAAACCTTCATTGGGGAAACAACGGCTGCATTTCTATTGGCTCCCTGTTCAAATCTGGAGTTGACGATTCGAAGGTCAGTATCGCCCACACGACTGAAAAACATATTGCAAACTAGTGAGAAAAATTTCAGTAGGTGTTGATTCTAGGTATTACTGTCTACCGTAATGTCTGCTTCTCTGTTTCTTCTACATGCTTCTCTTTTACTTCTTCGTCTTTTAATTCTTGAAATTGACCGTAATATCTGTTTCTCATTTTTCTTTCTTCATCTGTTACTTTTGAAGTCCACTATACCTGTTTCTTTTGTTTTCTTCATCTTTAATTCTTGAAGTCCGCCATAATGTACCTGTTTTTTTCCCTTCATCTTTAATCTTCAAAGTCCACCGTAATGTATGCTTCTTTTCTCTCTATTTTATCTTCAATTCTCGAAGAAAAGCCTAAAAATTCGTTGAATCCGATATTTTCATATTATCAAACATTTCTCATTCACCTTTGGGCCTGTGTTTCAATCGAGGCTAAATTAGGAGTGGTTTGGACATCGTCGTCTCGTATAGGCTGAATTGAACTTCAAGAGAATAGGTTACAAGGTTTGCACAGTTTCACTCTGCACTTTGAATCTGGTGATTCTCCTGTAAGTCAATCATGCGAACGGCCATCTCAAGTACCCTGACCACTGCGTTCATTTGAGGCCTGCAGTCCTCTTCATTTAGGAGGCAATAGAAAGCAAGCATGGCTACCATGTAAGCACATCTCTTCGAGTACTGGCCTTCTATCTTGTTATCCATTAACTGCATCATTTCTCTCATGTGTATCAAACGAGGCATTGTCCATTCCAAAAGTGATTCCTCTTTTTGCTTCTCTTTGTTAATAACTTCTAGACCGGTTAAAATCTGTAGAAGAATGATCCCAAAGTTGTACACATCTCTCTTGTTTCCTTCTGGCCATCCTTACAAAGAAAATCAACAAAACTAGTTCAAGATTAAGATCAAGAGCATTATGAGTGGAAGATGAAATCATCTGCAGGTCGTGGACATAAAAGGTTTAAACTTTGTTGGTGGCTACTTAAATAAGCAGGACTGTAGAGGAAGCAACTAATCTCTGTTACCTCTTTTTGCATAGTCAGGTTCTCTTCTGCCACAAAAGCAACTATGCCCTCCCATTACCAGTCCGAAATTTGAAAGTTTTGCCCCATATTCCTACAGGGAAAATGGCAGGAAAAAATTTAGAAATATCTCCACTCTATGGTGTCCGTATGTCTTAGAATCACTGGCAGCTGGCAATTAAACCCTGATAATTAATAGGAATTTGTTGTCAGTACAGGGGAACTTACATCATTGAGAAGGATGTTGGATGACTTGAGATTCATGTAGGCTACTGGAGGTTTTTGATTGTGTAGAAATGCTAGAGCATGAGCAGCTCCAAGTGCTATTTTGATTCTGACTCCCCAGGTAAGACTCTCATAAGTATTGCTTTCTGTATGAATAGTGGTAACAAGAAGAGTGACAAATCAAACCACAATTCTACACTTATTCTTGCCCACAGAAGAAAATTCAGATCCTTTAATTAGACAATGGTAACAAGAAGAGTGACAAATCAAACCACAATTCTACACTTATTGTTGCCCACAGAAGAAAATTCAGATCCTTTAATTAGACAATGTGGTCCATAAAACAAGAAACAACGTCCTAGTTAAATTAAGTGAAACTACATAGATTGGGTTCAACATAACTTCATCAAATTGCATTTGAACATGTTCTTTTACTATGCAATTAAAAAAGGACTGCCTCTGAAAGTTTCCAAGAGAAGTATCTAGCCTGTTGAAGTGTTTAAGTGATCTTGATTGATAGATAAATATTATGAAAGTGCATGCTATGTAGAGTTTTTTCTTGACTTTCTGGAATGATATGCTTCAACTTGTATGGATTGAGCCCCCAGCTGAATTGGTCACATAGTGTGAGGACTTGGAATCAAAGTGAGTAAAGGCTATACATGTCTGTACTATTCAACATTGAAAAAAGAAATTTTGTTTTAGACATTAGGATCGTACTCACTTCTATAAAGGTGATCATCTAGACTACCCTTCGTAAGATATTCAGACACCACCAGATTGTGATCACTCTCAGAACAGTACCCAATGAGCCTGGCAATATTAGGATGAGAAAAGCGGCTTACGTTGTTCAACGCAACCTGCCCAATATATTGCCATGTAAAATATAACATCAATAATCATCGTGACAATGGATATGATTTGGATTGCCATGGAAAAGCCTTCTTAACTTATTTTTAGGAAAATCAATATTGGATTGAAAAACCCTAAACCATCTCACCAGTCTTAAGAAGAAGAATTGCACAGAGATAAAACCTTTTATATATTCTATGCATATATAATGAGGGAGGAAGTTCTGTCTTTGTCAGGCTAAGGGTGACCCCAGTGTGTCAATAACGAAAAAATTTCAATTCTAACGTGTGGAAAACAGTATGATGATCCTTACCAATAGTTGAGCAGATCCTGGAAACATGCTCTGGTCTATCTGCTTAACAGCGACAGACCAGACGGCTGGAGGGCTTGCCCCATAATCTTCACTATCCTCTATAAAGCCACTGTAGACAGGTCCAAGGGAGCCTCTCCCCACGCAATGGTCATCAGAGAAGTTTCCGGTGGCATATTTTAGCTTTTCAAGGCCAAAGACTAAGAGCTCTGTTGACGACGAATCAAAATCCGTTGCTTGTGCAGAATCTGTTCAACAAAACCATGATTTTTTTTCTTTTTTTCTTTTTCACTCAGGTGTACCACCACCCATTGAAACTTTTTCTATAAGCTTGAATAGGAAAACAACAGAGAAAACCGATCGAGTCATCATCAATCTGGTAATTAATCCTTCTACTGGTTACCTGAACTTTGAGCATTTGTGATCGTGTTTTGCTGCTTCGGCTGCTTTAGACAGTTGCCCATGAAGCCACAGGAACAAACCCAGGAAGCCTGATCACCCCATGGTATGGAAACGACAGAAGTTCAAGGATTCAAACTCAATGGACGAAGAAAAGAGAGAAGAGGGAAAAGGGATTAGGAGAGGCTCAGAAACCTCATACGAATTAACGTAGGAACGATGGAGGAGCAGGCGTGGCTGGAAAATAGGGGGCTAATTGATTCAGTGCATCCCCCACTTCCCTCAGAAGTGGACAGTGGGAGTCTTGCATGCATGGCATCGTATACTGATTGGGTCGCCAAAATAACGGAAAAGATACGCAAAATCTTCTTCATTTTTTTCTAAGATGGGTCTACGTGGGAACTGGGATCCTCCTTCCACCACCGATCATACATACCGGCGAGGGGCCCGCCCACCACGTGGATTTCCGGGACCCATCCGGATAGATCCGTGGACCTTGTGAATTCTGGGGTTAATTAATTCAAAGAATTCTTTTGACATTCAGCTTTTAAACATTTTTCATTTTTTTGTTTCTTATGATTTTTAGTAAATATTTTAGAGAAATATGCTCACTACGTGATAATTATCTCCAAAAGTCCTTGTATAGTCTAATGTTTTAAAAATCAAACCAAAACGGCCGATCCAACATGTTTGAACCAGAATCGATGCCAGGTTCTTATTGACTCGGCCTAATTTACTATAATCAGCATTATTTTTTTCTATAAAACTATTAAATATACATAAATTATATATATTCAATGGTTGAACTATTGGTCCAACCCGGTTTAATTGGGTTCGACAACAATTACATGGCAATTCGGTTTTTAAAACATTGCTATAGTCAGTGCCACCTAAATATGTTTTTCAACATTTAAAAAAAAAAAAAAAAAAAAAAAAACTCTTTTCTGCTAAAAGAATATTTAGGTTCCAAAAAGCACAACCAAAGAAGCCCAGTTTGCAACTTGCTTTCTCCTCTTTGCTTGTTCCCTAGCACAAGGAAGGAGCAATCTGAATATCAACGAGATTGCTATGGGAAAACCAAAGATGATAACCATAACTTTTTCTTTTTCTTTTTGTTGGAATCGTGATGATAACAATTTAGTATATGTATTATGTATACCCCACTGCCCAAAAACAGTCATCACCCAACCCAGGTTACTTTTAGGAATATATTGACGAACAAAAAATGCTACATGGCCTTCTCAGATACCCTATCCATATTCAACCATGACTTATTTTCTTCCAGAGTTGGGTCTCCCAACCAGCATCTTCAGCACTTTCACCACATCATTCATTTCCGGTCTCCGATAGGATTCGGACAAACAGTGATCTGCGAGGGTGAGAATCAAAAAGAGTGTCCTCTTCGAGCATTGGTTTCTCAACCTCTCGTCAAGGACGTCATAGAATAGTTTCTTGCGAAGTTGAGGGCGAACCCACTGGACTAAGTTTCTTTCCTTCTCTTGCCGGCTTGAATCCACAACTGGGCGACCACACACGAGCTCGAGTAGTAAGACACCAAAGCCGTATACGTCGTCTGCCACTCTCAAATGGCCTTTTAAGGAAAGAACACAAACATCATCAAATGCTAAGGAAACAGAACAACAGTTCACTTATAAAGAACTGTAAGAACAACTACTACTCAATTTACCAATGCGAAAGAAAGTAATCAGGCCAAAACAGTCACCTGTTTGATAATATTCGGGGGCAACATAACCATAAGTGCCATAAACACGAGTTGATACATGTGTCAGTAAACCGGTTGGTCCATCTTTTGCCAATCCAAAATCAGAAAGTTTTGCATCAAATTCCTAGAAGAATGAAAAACAATAAGATTCCATCCAACCATTAAAATTTGTACAATACTCTATTACTGTTAGCACCAAAGACTTTAACTGGATCCTTTGATCTGTTGATCTGTTAGGTTAGTTTCTTAGGCCATTAGTAAGTTGAGACGAGCACATATTCTTGGTCATGTACAGACAAAGATGTTAAGAGCGATCGACATAGAACAATTCAATAATTTCTGTTTATCATTGAGGAAACCAAACTTTCTTATGCTCCCTTTGACCTCACATCATCCCACTAGAAAAATCTACACATGAATTGCCTATGAAAATTCTAACTTTAAAATAGCTGATCAATTAGGCTGATAGATCCTCCTGGTTACAGGCACATGCTAAAGGCTTTTAAAGGCAAACCCTCTCTTCTCTTCAAATACGAAACTTGTATTTTCTACAACTAGACTCAGTTCCATTCCCCCCTAGAGGTCACTATGATTATCAAGCTTTCAAACAAACCCCAATGAAGGCCAGTGCAAATGCATCGATTTAGTGATTTTCAATAGTAATACTTCAAATTAACAAATATTAGATACTCGGTTACAAACACCTATGATCCAGTAACATTCTTTTCCTAAAATGACCTGTAAACAGTATTTTTCTCCACACTACCACCCACCTCGGTAATTAGGATACTCATGATAGAATCTGCCTGCTAATATTCAGCTGTTCATTGCAAGCATACGTAGAGGGTTACATCAAGTTGACAGTATGAGTAAAACTTCTGCTAGATTCTGAGGATGGCGAGGATATATTGGATATATTTTCGGGAAAGGAGAATTATTTTAATACCTTCCGGACAGTTTTATCTCTTGTATTTCCTAAAAGTCGTTCAAAAGTCATATTCGTTAGGAGTGTGTAGTGTTTTAAACTAAGTAAAAAATGAAAAGAAAAAAATAATAAAAAACAACTACAGAATCCCAAGGATTGGCATCAGTCATGATAATAATTGACAAAAATATAACAGAATGAGTAAACAGAGGAACATACATGATTTAGAAGGACATTGGATGATTTTATGTCTCTATATATTACTGGAGGGTCTTGATTGTGAAGAAATGCAAGGGCATGTGCAACTCCAAGAGCTATATTCATTCTCTTATCCCAACCAAGCGATTCGTCATCCCCTGCAAGAGTCGGAGCCCTTAAGTATTGCAAATTTCCCTACCAGGAAGAAACATTTTTTGCCAGTAGTTATTAGCCCCAATAAGGCATGAAGTTAAAGAGTACTTACTACAAAATAGATAGTTGTCCAAACTGCCTTTTGTCATATACTCGTACACTAGGTAATACTCTTCCTCCTCAGAACAATGCCCAATGAGCCTCACAATATTAGGATGGTAAAGACGGGATAATAGAACCACTTCAGTCTGTCAATAAAACTAACTTGCATGAAGCAGACTTTATCATGGTCCTTTGCCAAAATTAATGAACATACATAGAGGTGAGTAGTCTCTGAGATAGAACCTTACCAACCATTCTGGATAACCCTGGAAGCCTTTTGGATTCAACTTCTTTATAGCAACTGGGACACAATTGTCCCCTTCAAATGCCCAGCCTCGATAAACACGACCGAAGCCTCCTTCACCAATGCAATTTTTCTCTGAGAAGTTTGCAGTGGCTAATTTGAGTTCAAGGTAAGTGAACTGTTTTAGATGAGAAGATTCGGGTGTTTCAGTCCGAACGCTGTCATCCTCCTCAAACGTCTCGTCTACAGGTTGACTCACAGCAGGAAGATCATGGTTAGTAACTGTCAGTGTTAGCCATGCAATGTAGTAAGGCTAATTACAAGCAAAGTAAGCCGATTAAAAGTTTGCAAAGCGAGTAAATCTGGAATCGAACAATATCTGAAATCAAGATTCCCCAAGAAATGAGTCCAAAATCTGTTCAATATATTTCGATACCCTATCCATTCACCTAAGATAGAACAAGGTGACAAAGGCAGTGAAAGCAACAACAGGATTTAAATTTCATCATCAATAGACAAATTCAAGATACCCATGAAACTTTTAAAATATAATGTAGAAAATTCTAAAACATTAGTAAAATGCTACAAAACGTACATCTTCACAAAAGCTCAATGCAGAATTCAGATTCCCATGCAGCTAAAACTTACAACTGGTTAACTATAAAACTATAGTAGAAAATCATCACCAATAAACTCTAAGACGAAAATACGCCAGGAAGAAGAGAAAAAAAATTAAAAAGATAAAAATAAAAATAAACCTGCGGTGGAATGTGGAACCTCGCAATGAAGACCATTTTTATTCTGCTCCACTCTCAGTTCCGTCAATCCATTTCCTGCATTACATTTCAAACTTTTCTGCTTGCCCTTCTTCCCACCATTTACTCGCACTTTATTATTCAAATCATTCTTATCTACCGTGTGTGCACACGCACAATTTCCCATTCCACCTGTAAGAGGGAAAACGGCAAATCAGATTTAGAAGAAAACACGACGACATGGAAAAGCAAAGTTACAGAAAGAAAAAAAGAGAATGTCTTGACTGTGTGTTTTTTTTTTTTTTTTCCATTCCAGACTTTCAACGAAACCGTAAGTTGCCCAAAATGACCTCACTCAGTCGAACTGTTCATTCTCGATTACTTTTATAGTTCAATACTGCCATACCTTCCTCATAATTCCTGAACAAGCAACGGTTCCATATTAAATATTCTCATGCTTCTCCTCTCCCATGTCGACGAACGCAAAACCATGAAACCCATTTTAAATAAAAATTATCAGGAGCAAGCAGTACTAAAACTCATTATGAGACCTTTCAAGGGGAAGCCTGCATCTCATGCTTGCTCCACTCCATGACAAAGAAAGAACTGAACACACCAGATTTCCAACAAAACCTAAAGCCAAAGTCGGCAACCACGATCAGCTTGAAAAAACAAAAAATAAAAAATAAAAAATTAGTCTGATAAGAATAAACAGATTTGATATTATAGCACATGAAACATAAATAAACAAATCGTTGTACTTGTACATGCAAAAAAAAAAAAAAAAAAAAAAAAGTCCACATTTTGCGGAAGAAGACGAAGTGTGGGAAAAAGATCAGTTTCAGACTTTCAGTGGCAGTGGACCAGGATCTCCAATGTCAAATTATTACAGAAGAGAGATAAATTCTATTTTTTCTAAGAGAAATGCACGTAAGAATCAGGAGCAAAAGAGTACGAAAATTCTTACCTCTGTTCGCAGCGGGATCAGAGAGATTAAAAAAATAATAATAATAATAAAAATAATGGAACGGAGGCCGGGTTGAAAACAAAAAACAAGAAGAAGAAAAAAAAAAAAAAAAAAAAATGCTCTGATCAGAGAATAAAAATGGCTCTTTTTCGCTTTTATATGGGAACGTCGATTCAAAACCCGAATTCGAAACTAATTCGGTCAAACGTGGGGTCCAGAGAGCGACCAAGTCGAAGGTGGGTGGGACCCGAGGAATGATCCGGGGCATTAACTTACGCGCAGCGGACGATCAACGGCTGCAATCGCGTCGTTTCTCGTGGACTGTCCAAATTAGAAATGTTGGCAAAATAATTAAATGCGGACTTAATGGGGTTGTTTCAATCTCCAAAGGGTATGCATCCATGCATGCACCTCTCAGTGGAAACATCTCCTCCGATTTCAGTTACCAAAACAATTATAATTATTATTATTAATTTCATTATTATTATTATTTATTATTTATTATTATTATTTAATTTACTTTTTTAAAAAAAAATGGGCATTCGAGGTCAATTCAATTCACTGTAAACCATATTTTTTTTTTTTTTTTATAAAAATATTAATATATATGTAAAAAATAGTATATAATATTCAACGGTCCAACTCGGTCTAACTGGGTTCAACCAAAACCGGACATAACTCCAGTTGGATGAGCAGTTCAGTTTTTACAACATTGGTTGGAACTTGAAACTCTATTCACATTTACATCTATAAAAATGCCTTTAATTTTTTATTTAAGTTTTAAATGATATTTTCCAATTTCAATATTGTTGTTATTAATTTTTTAACAAAAACCACAAGTATGAAGTAAATAAATACAGTAAAGCACAATCAGTAATACTTAGATGACATTGTATTATACTATTAACTATTAAATCTAAGTACAAAATTAAATTCAGGGATTTAAGCATAAATTAATAATCAATTATTCTAATCCAGATCCCATGCAAATCAAGTATTATAAACTCACTAAATGAAAATAAGTCATAATAAGAATGTAAATTATATAGATTTTTTTTTTTTTTTAAGTGAGATTTTATCCATTGCATTGGGAAACTCTCTTTTCTTACATGCACGTGTTCATTGGCAAGGCGTGCAATGACTTGAAATACAAATTTCTTGAAAAGCGCCACTTTTTAGCAATGTTTTAAGTTCCCTTTCTTTCTTTCAACCTCCGATTGCCGTCTTTGAGCCCAAGAGGCTGTTGATGACCGTACCAGGTGCACGCCGCTATCCTCTCGGAGCTCGCCGTATTTATTCGTGGGGAAAGAACCAATGTATCGATTGTAGTCATTCTCTAAGACCTCGTCTGCTGCTCGACAATGAACAAGTTGCATTCGGAGCGCCCCACTTCCGTGCAGCCAGCTTCGTTTCGAGGCCTTCTCTTCGGAATTTTTCCAAGATCAGCGGACCTCTCCTCTTTTTATGCTTGCGCTCTGCCTCGTCTCGGTCCTATGATCGTGTTAGAGCCCATAAATGGGCTTCTTCCGGCGTCCAATCTCTATCCGAGATGGTCACCCATTTGCGAGAAAATAAACCAATCGAAGCCTACCAAGTGTTTGATCAAATGGCCAAATCAGCCACCAGTGTGGTCTTTGACCCCAACATCTGTAACTCACTTCTCGGTGCTCTAGCTTCTGCCGGTCACTTACACTCTGCTCATTCTGTGTTTGATACAATGCTTTACAGGAAAATTAGTTTCAATACTACCGGCTTTGGTGTTTTCCTAAACCAGTTCTGTCGAGTTTCAAAAGTGGACGAAATTATGTGTTTGTTGGATAGGATGGAAGTGAGGATTAATGAGATCGATGGGTCGGTAGCTGCAGTTGTGGTTGTTAAAGGGCTTTGCGAGGCTTCCAGAGTTATGGATTCTTGGCAGGCGCTGGGGGAACTGAGGATGAGAAATTGTAAACCTGATTTTATTGCTTATCAGGTTGTGGTTGAAGCCTTTCGCGCCATAGGTAGAGCAGAAGAGGCTCGGAATGTGTTGAAACAGAAGAGGAAACTGGGGGTTGCACCGAGGATGAATGACTATAAAGAATTTATCATCAGTTTGATCTCGGAGAGGCAGGTTCAAGTGGCTAAAGAAATGGGTGAGGTCATAATAAGCAGTGATTTCCCTATTGATGATGATGTTCTTAATGCTTTAATTGGATCACTTTCAAGACTTTATGCTGATTCTGCAATTTCGTTTTGTAAATACATGTTAGGAAAAGACAGATTTCCTGCTTCATCTACATTGTACACTTTCTGTAGAAATCTCACATGGAATGGCAAGACAGATGAAATGTGGGATATTATTCGTACTCTTTCTTCAAAGGATTATTTTTCTGATATCCAGAGCTATAGGACTATGGTTTCCATATTGTGTGAAGCAGGTGGTGTTAGAGAGGCCTATGGGATTCTTAAGGAGATGAAGAAGAAAGGACTAGAATCAGATATTTTCTCTTATAATTGTCTCATGGAAGCTCTCTGCAGGGACGATCTTGTACGTCCTGCAAAGAAGCTATGGGATGAAATGTTTAAAGGTGGATGTTGTGGCAATCTCCAGACTTATAACATCCTTATAAAAAAACTGTCCAAAATTGGTGAAGTTGAAGAAGCCCAACATTTGTTTTACCACATGCTGGAGAAAGGAATAAATCCTGATAGTCTTACCTACACAACCCTCCTTAAAGGGATGTGCCGAGAAGCTAAGATAGATGAAGCTTATGGAATAGTTTTGAAGTCCAAGGAAGGGGACCCTGAGATTTACAAATCAAGTCTCAGTGTATTTGTTGTTTCTCTTTGCAAGGAAGGTATATCACTGACCAAAATAATTTTTATCACAAACGTAGTCAACTGTTTTGCACTGAGCATTGATTAGCTAAATGAGGTTCACGTAAGGAGAGTTAAACAAAGTGGGTGGGAGTGGTTGCTTTGACGGAATGGGAGGTCCTTATGCTCAATCACACCTTACTGAGAAATTTCGTCGGGCATAATGTTTTTCATTTTCCCTGGAATGAGACAGAGCTCCCCGCTGAACCTATGAACTAAAACTTTTCTCATTTTCATTCTCATTCTCCAAGCTTGCCATAGTTTAGCCTCTGCAATAATCTGCAATATTTCTGTATTGAATAGTTCTTTTCAGAAAGGAGACACAAAACCTGGGAGATTAGCATGTTATCTAGAAAAGTTGCCAAATTGTTTCCAATAGAAAACTCTGAGATGAATAAGTTGCTTAATCTTGAATATCACTGCACATAGGATCATTTAAGATGCATGGCCGGCATATCCATATCATAGTGCATAATCAGCGACTTTTGTATGCATGCGCTAGTTACATGACCAGGAGAACGTAACACCTAAATTCCAGCTTCCGTAGTAGTTCCATTGCTTAGGGAATCTGTTCCTTTCTTAGTTTTCCATTTGAGAAAACATAAATTATAGATACAGCACCTTCTTGTATATCTGAATTTTTGTAGTCAATTCATTTAATTGTGGACAGGAAAATGTGTTGCATTCCTCACTCGAAATGATTTAGCTTGCATTTAGCATGTGTAGCTCACTTGAAAATGTTTTAGCTTGCAGGCTTTAAGAATAGGTTTAGCTTGCATTCTTCACTTGAATATGTGTTGGAAGTGAACGGCATATAATATTCATTGTTCTGTTGATGACTTATTTTTTGGTCTCATCATGCAGGTAAATTTGCTGTAGCTTTGAAAGTCACACAAGGTCTATCCTCCAGTGACATAGATGATTCCAGTTCACATGTAACTTTGCTGAAAAGTCTGGCTGATTCTGGCGAGATTAACATGGCTATCAATCACATCAAATGGATCAGAATTAACCAACCTCAGAAGCTAGATCCAATATCTGATGAACTTGTGCAATCCCTTTCATTCTCTTTGAAGATGGAACCTGTTCTGAGGTTGCTGCATGGCATGCATCAAATAGGTGTAGCATTTGAAAATGATTCTTGGATTAATTTGTGCAAGGACACTCAAACATAGACCTTGAGGTCCTGAGGAGCCTCTTTTTTGCCATTATGAGAAGTTTATTGGGGAAGGAGAGGAAATACAACAACCAACGCAAGAGCAGAGGCAATAAGCAGGAAACAGGCCAAAGCATTGTGTGGGTTAAAGATTCCAAACAACAGCAGGACTGCAAAGCCCAGTCGAACTATGCTGAAGAAGCCATACGGTCCATCTCAAGGAGTTGTTGACCTATTCCAGTGAAGGACTCTGTGAACTTGGTTAGCAGGGGGGTGAATCTGTGAGCATTTTTGTCCTGTATTATATTTTCATCTCGGCAAAGATTCTAACAGAGCCATCATGGAGAATCAATCTTCCCCATCTACAGATGGGAAAACAGTGTCACCTCCACCTCCTTAACCCTTGAACCCCTCCTTCAAAAATTATTTGCCTACAAAGAAGAAAGGAGAATCAAAAGGGCGTCGCCCATCAACTGAGTTTGTGTAAGGAGGCCCATCAGCTGAGGTACGGTTCACTGTACCTGGTCCTGGCCGCTTGGCTGAAGGATGCTTGGGAGTTAACATTTCTGAACGGATGTCTCTAAGTGTGAATGAGATTCTCTTGGGCAGCTCCATTTATGTATTTGACAGGGTACATGAATTGTATTATTACACAAAGGGATGTGTGAAAATGGCGGTTTTCTACCTGTACTATAAAAGGGGCACAACCTCTTCATTAATACTTGGTTATTCTTCTTTGGTGAATATAATAAAAGGAATTTTCCCCTCTATACGTATTGTGTCTTCTCTTGCAAATGAATTGCGTGTTATTCCTTGGTGGTTGACAAAAGGGTGAATTTTGGGCAGTTGGGTTGATTACGCTCTAGGGGACTAAAGCACTTGATAACTTCAACTGTGTGACAGTTTATGATGTTGGTAGGACTGAAAAAAATAAAGTTTTCCATTACTAGGGGCTTATGTTACCTCTAGAACACTCATAAAATTTAGCTTGATGATGGAAGAGAGCACATGAGTAGACATGGCCTGGTTTGAGCTGGAAATTGATAATATTTTTCTTCCTTTCTCAGTAAATCAAATTAAACCTTCACCTGGATGTAACGGAGAAGACATCATTATAGGAAACGTAGATCACGTAGATGGAAGTTTGATAAGTCTATCTTTATTTTTAAAAAAGGAGAACTAAAGCTTTCAAAATCAACATCAGCCCAAAATTCTGCAGCCTAGTCGATCTCATGAAAGACCAATAAAATAGATCTCACTCTTTTGAGTATGGCAAATGGAAACTGAAGTATTGAGGCTGAATGACCAATCAAATAGGTCTCACTCTTGAATATTAAGTTCTACAGTAAAGTGAACCCTAAAAATATGCCTTCAGTATCAAAAGAACAGTTCAATTCAAAAGCCAAATGACTAAAACTGCAACAATCTTAACGCGAGATTTAGGATGCTAACAGTTCCAGATTGCAATAGGGCTAACACATTACTGAAAAAATTATGAAACAATACTGACAAAGGCAATTAAATTTATTCACTATGGATGATACCCCAGAGAGACGTGGTTATGCTAGGCTTGGACGATGCACTGAATTTGGATGACAGAGCAACTTCACCATACACTGCAGTAAAACGGTTGTCCTAACTTGAGATTCCAGAAATCATAACACAGAGGCAGGCCCTTTTGCTGTGATGTTTAAAGTCCTCATTTCAAAATCCCAAACAATCTGAAGCCCCAGTTATAAACAGCATATGTAACAAAAATGGCAGCATGGCCATCAAAGACTGCTAGGAAGTTTAAATAAGAGGAGAATGAAATGATATAGAATAATCCAGCTGACTGTCTAATTTCATCCTGAGAAAGAATTAAAATGAAAGCTGATAATTAGCCAATGTGATGCCTAAATGATTAGAATACATATTGAGGAATAACTTACTATCATCTTTACGTTGACTGTCAGATACACGATCGTTTTTCTCCTATACAAGGCAAATAAGTGAGATCTCAAGCTTATTGAGCCAAGGGTAATATGCAGGTGTTGTTGTCTGCCAAGTAAAATGAATAAAGACTCCTCCCTCCAAAACCTGCCACTCCAATAAGTTGTAACAGCATCAGGCTTAGCAAGCTAAAATACTACAAAATTGACCACAGAATAGAACATTACTATCATAAGCAATTTTAAATTCCACCGTCTTGCAAACACTCCTTGTACAAATAACTCCAATTTCATTTAATCTGGAAGCAATCATTACACAAGAAATTTTTGCTCCCACCATCTTGCAACAGTTGTTATACAAGTAACTGCAACTTCGACCATGTGCAACTGATTATGCCAGTACCACAGAAGAAAAAATGGAGTCTCATTGTCACGGCATCTGCGCATTCAAGAGTTAGTAAATGCTTCACCCCTCACTACCTAGTATTCAAGTCAAATTCCCCTGCTTCCCGCCACTCGTCTTGCACTCCAGCCTCCCCATTTTCATGGTCATTCCCATCATTTAGGAAATCCTCTGGTGGATCTTCATCTTCCCTCTGACCAGTCCCCCAGCCATGAAGTATCTCATCCATGTTAACTCCTTGTTCTTGCAGACCCATGTGCCCTTCAATTGACTCTCCCTGGGCTCCAACTGCATTGGCCCTCATGGGCCCACGGTTCATCATCATCTCCGCTTGGGCCTGAGCCTGTGCCTCAGCCCGTGCCTGTTCAGCTTGAGCCATTGCCATTCTCATCTTAGCTTCTCTCCCTGCCTTTTCTCTAGATTCGATTTCTGCTCTAAGTTCTAACATGGCCTGCTTCTCGTCCTGGAGAAGGGCCTGTTCAATCATCAGTCTCTCCTCTGACCTGAAATCCCCTTGAGCCCGCTTGCGGGATATTATGTTGAAAGCAAGAACCTGCTTCTCAAATGTGGAAGTGAATTCACCAAGCTTTGCTGCAATGGTGTGATCCCACTGTTGAGAGCGGGATGGCATCTGGCCTGTTGTGTCAGAGTCCAGGATTTTGTCATCCTCTTCTGCTTCATAATCAGCCACCACATGATAAGGCAATAGCCTGCAATATATCATCGCAGTGAGAAAGTGAAAGCAACAAAAGCAATTGTAATCTTCAAAGAGAAATTTAATTGTCATATTTTCCTTTTTTTTTTTTCCAGAAAGTGCCTTTTTTTCTTATTTGAAGAAAATGTCATAATATTTTTATCAAACCATTACTATACAAACATCATTCAGAAGACAGGTAGACCACTATATGACTAGTACTTGGGTCAGTCCCAATATTTGAAGAATATTCACTTGAATAGCTAATTTACCCATCTCCTCCAAAATAAGGACTAACGCATGCCCCAAAGGATTTCCTTTCAGCAACCTAATTTAATTAGACAAAAGAACGGGAAATTGAGGTAAGAGTTATGTTGATTGCTCAAGTTCTATCATAGGCATGGGCTGAAGACTGAGAACGCAGTATTGTAGAAAATGACAACAAGAAAAAACACATTATAGAGGAGTTTCATGAGGTCGGAAGCACAATCTACAGAAAATAAAGATAAAATTGATAAGAATATCAAGATGAATGTGAACCGAACATGGGAACATCAAAGCCTACAGTGTTAGCTGAGAAAACAGTGCAGGTTCATTCGAGATGGCATGAATATATTTCATGTTGTTGAAAACGAAAGGACAATGGTTAAAGGGTACTCAATTGTTGGGTTATTAAAAAATGTTTTTGTCAACCCTCCTCCATTGTAGCCATTTCTAGCATTTTACAAATTCCATGTTACACAGACAGTAGATTCTTTCTTATACTCTAATCGAAGATATCTCATCAATCATCTTCCCATCCAGCACCCCTAACTGGTAGTTTTGAGCTCAACTTGGATGGTGGTGCTACAGGTGATGTCAAGCTGGCTTAAGGGGCTGGTGTCATTCATAATAGGGAGGTTTGCATTCACATTGCATACTCTGAATTTTATGTCATATCACTCCATTCAGGCCACCATGGCTTGTTTCCTGGCTTTATACCTGAACTTTCTGTGAGAGGGGAGAGAAACTTCCATGGCACCTCATTCATGATGTTAAGGAGATTAAGGATCGTAGTACGATTTTGGACTATCTCTTGGTCTGACACTCCTAACAATGACAACCATATTGTTGATTTCGTGACAAGAAAACAATCCCTCCGATACATTGCTCGAGGGACCAATCAGTTCTGTCAGCAGTTCATTTTTTCCCTTAGACCAATCAGTTCTGTCAGCAATTCATTTTTTTCCTGTATTTCTCAACATTCTACTTTCATCCTCAAAAACCCAAAGCAACTTCCATGTGAAAATCTGTCCTTCTCAGTTAAAAAGTGGTAGGATATATCAGAAAGAGACCCAAAATGGTAGAAAATTTTGAATATGATAATTAAAGAACAAAAGTTAGAGGAAATTTTAAACGACAAAAGATAAAATCACAATCAGATGATCATTATTTTCTCAAAAGCAGCACAAGTGCTTCTCCATAGAGTCTTTCAGTGGCTCAACCCAACAACTAAAATGAGAAGAGGTAGCGGACGAGGAGCTGCAGGATGATCTAACATAACCAAGACTTGTTATAATTTATCAATAACTATTAGCAACAAAGAGTAATTATTCAAGCAAGATTGCTAGGAAAAATATAATCAAGGTCACAAAATGGTAAAAGAATAAGAAAATAAGGCTTGTGTTGTAGAAATAGAGGGCACATATAAACATGTGTTGTTTAGTTGCATGGATGCTCACCGTCTAATGTCGAATGACAGCTAAATCTTGTATGAGTATCATGTTACAATGTGAAAAGACATAAGGGTATAAAAAAGGATATCAGAATTTCGGGTAAAAGCGATATGCAAAATATAAAAAAAAATTTAAACAACAAAGATAAAATAACAATAAAGGGGAAATATTATTTTTCTAAGAACCCCTCGCTAGAGTCTTTCAATAGCTCTACCGAACAGCTAAAACGAGAAGATGATGTGGAAGAGGAGGGGCAGGGTGATCCAACAGAACCAAATATATCTCTATGTTTATGTGACTATAGCAACAAAAAAGTAATATTCAACCAAGCTCGCTAAGCCTGAAATCAAAGGCACAAGAATGGTAAAAACAATAATATGGAAACGCCCTTTTTCTGGAGAAAAAGAGGATTTAATTAAATACACACTGTTCAGTTGAGTGGATGCTCATTGCTGAATATTGAATAACTGACAACTAAGTGTTGTATGAGTATATGTTAGAACGTGAAAAGACAGTAAGGGTATACAAATGTATATCAGAATTTCTGATTATCGAAAACCAAATAAGCAGTAGTAACAGACAAATAACTGCCTGGAAGGCAGTATCCAGATTTTTAACAGTAAGCACCTCTGTCCATACAGAAAACAGCCTACTTGATTCTAGAAAAGGTAGAGACTTAATCTCCCTTTGTTCAGTTCACCATACTAAATATCAAGTCTTGACTTGTCCAAGAAGAGGCATATGCCGTTCAGTATTCTCATGCAAGCACAGTTATGTCTTGAAGGTTGTCAGTTATACAATTAACTCTCAATCTCATTAAACTCCTAAAGGTTTTGAGGCACAACTTCCATACTAAATCAGAATCAATACTTGACAGTGCCTCAAGCTTAATCAACATGGTAAGATAATGAGCTATATGCTGTAATAATTATATTAAGACTACATCAAGCAAAAATGTGTCCTATATTTATCAAGGCTACATAACCAAAGGTACAATTTCTGTTTTCCAGCCATCGTATCCAACTAGGTTTGATAGCTAGAAGCATTCATTTGAATGTCACTATTCAAATGATTGGGAGCAAACATCTATACCCTTGGTATCCAAGATATTTTTAGACACGATAAAAATTTAATACAAAATATTTAGATCGAGAGTTCAAGCATAAAAAAGTCATCTTATTCATCACTTCACAGTGCCCACTTCAAATTAAGTCTTGGGTTTCCACAAGCAGAAAAGCTGAGGCCACATCGACACTAGAAAAATTGCCTTCTGGAATAGAATAATCATCGGCATTTCACAAAAATCAACAACTGATACCCTTGGGTTCACCTTTCATCTTTGACACAAAAGTGCATGAAAAAGTAGATGTATATAAAATACCACAAGGAGTATTGGTGCTAAAAGATGTGCAGAGTGATTAGTCCAATATATTCACCAGCAGGAAAAATTCACTCAGTTGGCAGAAAAGGGATTCTTAAGCAGTATGTAGAGAAAAATATTGGATGGACTAGACCTAAAATTCTAGCAGTGGTCTATGATGACAGACTCTAGGTTAAAAATAGCATTTTAACCTCCCAGTGATGTCTCAACTTCAAGCCTGAAAGCACCATAATTTGAAGCATGCAAACTATCACAGACTTGACACAAAAGGAGCAGCAGTTGAAGGTTACACGTACTGATGCATCTCGTGTCACCATTCTAAGTACCAACTTTTGAATGCCAAGGTGTTGATCACAGGGATCCGGCAGTGAAAACTATTGGGCACTTCCAATTCCCAATCACAGAAAATAATATATTGGAGAATAAATACAAAATTCAACAGCATTTTTCAGCCAATGTCAAGACAAAAGGGAAAAAGGATAAAAGACGCGCATTGACTTTCAGTCAACACAATGAACGCAGAAAATTCAAAATTTTCTCAATAATTAATGTTTTACGCTACAAATGTGACTCTTAGCCAGTACCCAATCTTAACCTACAATGCGCTACTTACAACTGGAAGAAGAAAGGTAAAGTAAGAAACACAAACAGAAACAAAAACATAAAATGAGTGAATCACTTATGGCATTCCCATAAACGCCAGTTCGAACTCCATAAACGCAGGACGTCGGAATCAAATGCAACAAGAATTTGAACAACCCACTGCGGATCTATACCTCCCCAGAAAATAACACCAGCGAATTACCAAGTTCAAACCCCTAATGACAACCGAAATGTTGCCTTAAATGGGAGATAGTATTTAACAAAGAGATGCAAGACAAAGGAGCAGATAAAGAAAGAAAACCCTAAATAGTACCTCTCACAAGCATCTTCCAGGGAGGAGAAAGGGCGTTTAATGTCAGGGTGGCATATCCGCCACGCGTCTTGGTGGGCCATCTCCAGTTCCGTCTGACTGTTGGGTCCCCGACCCACATTCACTTTTTGCTGCGGCGGCGGCGGCTGCTGTGGTTGTTGTTGTTGTTGTTGTTGTTGTTGCTGCTGCTGCTGTTGCTGCTGCGGCTGCTTATTTTGGTTTTGTTGGTGGAACGGCTGCTGCACGGGCAGGTTTTGCTGGGGCTGGGGGTGTTGATTCTGAAGGTGGAAAGGCGGGCGGTGCAAGCCGCCAGGGGGGCGGAGATGAGCGTCGATGTTGGACGGGAAGCGCGAAATGGCGGCCGCCTGAGCTGCTGCTTGCTGTTGTTGCTGTTGCAGTTGTTGAAACAGGAGAAGCTGTTGCTGCTGCTGCTGCTGGTGTTGTTGTTGCAAGAGCAGTTGCTGCTGTTGCTGTTGTTGCTGCTGCTGTTGTTGTTGCTGCTGCTGCTGCTGCTGTGCCATGGCCTTGTGCGCCTCCTCCATTCGCAGAAAATTTCTGGGCGGAAACTGGAAAATATACGCTTTCCGTTAGTTTCAGAAAGGGGAGGGCTGTCTAAACGCTGGATTCGGAACCGGATCGAACCCTATATGAATCCGAAACCGTAATCGGATCTTTAGGGGTTTTACGTGATTTCAACAGTTTTGAAGGGACAAAATTGGAGTCCTATTAAGTTTTAAATTATTGAGGTATACTCCTAAATAATACCACTCAAGGGCTTTATTATTAAAGAGAGTATATACTTAAAATAATTAACTTAAGCAACATTTTTTCTACTTAATAAATATCTTCTATATCCAAATAAATAACTCAATTATTATAGACATTATTGTTCCAAGATTTTTTGCCTTTTTGGAAAATAGTAATAAGATTATATTATAAAAAATGAAGATTGTGAATTGTATTTGAGCTAGGTGATTTGGCATCCTCCTTATTCCTCAATATAAAAAAAGATTCATTATTCTTATAAATGCTTATAATTTCTTAAATAATATGAATAATTTTAGAGGTGTATTTTGTTCCAATTTGGTGGATTTGCTTGGTTAGGGTAGTCTTTTGAGTTATTATTTTGATGGCCTCTAGACCCTAATCACCTAGTGCTAGTAACCCTTAATAAACCTTAATTTTAGAAGCTTCTAGTGAAAATAAAATCATTTTTTTTAATAATCTAGATAAAAAATATTTTTTTTATTTTGTAAAACCTTTTTTTTATATTGAGTGAAACATAGTGGTAGAGAATGAAGCAAAATACTAGCATGTATTTGAAGATAAAAGAAAGACATATCTAATTGAGTTAGGGAAACAAAGAAGAATATGGTTTAGTTTCTCTATCTATCTATGATAGGAATAAAACTATAAACCTTCACAATAGTCCACACAAACTCTTTTCATCTATCAAAATGATACCATCCAATTACTAAGCCAATAAAGGAAAAGTAAAAAAATAAAATAAATGTCTTACTAACCATATTTGAAATACGAATGCACTTGAAGTTTTTGCGATTAACGGTAAATTTGATGAGTAAAACACTCCGGAGCACTTTGATGAAGATTTGAAAGCGTACCGAGATTGCAATTGTACTCGAAGAAGGTTTACGATCAATCTTGGTTGAATGCATTTGAAAGATTTTATAAGGCCAAAATACGCCACTAGCCGTTTTTTAACCGTTGGAAGCCGATTTTCACCCTACAAATCAATTCAAATTTTAAAAAAGTATATATTAAATGGAACAACTTTGGGTTATTAAAGTTTATTTAGTTTCATAGTTGGGGGAATTTTTATTTATTTATTTATTTATATATTTATTTACTTTATGAAGGTAAAGATACTGGACACTATAGGGTTAGTAATCCTTATTAAACTATTTTTGCATTTTATTCTAGTTCTCCCAATTAGCTCTAATTATAATTTACATTTGATTTAATCTTAGTAGTTATATCATTTGGTATGTCTATATTTAGTTACTTAGTGTTTTTAATAACATAGACAGTTATCACTACAAGTCAGTAGAAAAAGTGTTACAAATTAATTTTATTTGAATAAAAGTCAATATATCGATTTATTTGGGTAAAAAACTAAAAAAAATATATTTTTTACTTTATGAATTACATTTTTGATAAATTTCAAAAATGTATATTATTTATTAGATGGATCATGACATGTATTTAATAAAAGAAATACGTCACCAAGTTCATTGTATTTGAGAAAACGTCCGGGGGCCCAGGGCAGTATTCCAAAATTACCCCGATTAACAAGTCGGTCTGCGTATTCGGAGTCACTCGTCCCGAATACAGCCTTTATCAGTCTCCGGCTCACTGAGTGTCGAACTAGCAAATCTCGAGCCCCGTCGTCATCTGCAGAGGAAGCAGAAGAGAGATCGTTGAACTCGTTGTACTCTTGCTTATAAGAACAGAAAGGAAAAGCTGAAATTTTGGGGAGAATGGGGAGGGAAGTGGCTGAAAGTTGTGTGGACAGCGTGGTCATAGAAATGGTCTCTGCCTACTGCTCACGCCTTTACTCCACCCACCCTGAAATCGCGGCCCGAAGAATTGAGGCAATTGGGTTTCAGGTCGGACACCAGCTCTCTGAACGGTAAGCGAAGTGGGTCATTATCTTATCGAGTTTTTAGGCTCTGTTTTAGTTCGTTCCAGTTGAATGAGAGATTGTGGTGCGTTTCCGTAGTGACTATTGATTGGCATAATTGGGGATCCAGGGGGGATTATATCTTGTCGCTTTATGTGATTCAATTTGGAGCTGCGGATCTATTATCTAGGTTTATGAGAGGAACAGAGATATGCCCAAAAGTGAATTGGGATGACTACGGCCTTTTTTTTATTATTTTATTTTATTTTATTTATGAAGTGTTACAGCCAAAATCAACTAGTGCAGAGGAAAACATAAGGCAAAAACTCGAACGCTGTTGCTTAATCCAACACAGTTCTCCTCTCCTAGTAGAAAGTCCAACATGAAATGGTGAAGGAATCAATCCTTCACCTGCAGGAAAACTTATGTCCTTACATGAGACTTGATTCCTAGGACTCTCGTATGAGTTCTGCTGTGTTTGACATGAGAACCATTTCTTCAAAAATTGTCACTGGGCACTACCTGTGATCAGTGGAGGCTACAAGCAAAGTACAAGTCACAAATGCTGGAGAAGGCAAATCTTCTTGCTGCAGCAATTTTATATATTTTGTATAGTATTATATGGAATTGGATGAAAGCAGTCAAACACTGCCAGGATGATGACATAAGTTGTGTAATTATGCAGGACATCCATTCTGTTTGAGAAATTTAAATTTGGAAACACCGAATGCCTTTACAAGTGAATATTGGGCGCTGGGTGTTATATGGAGTATTTGGGGACCTTTCTAACAACTTAAAAGCATGAAATGGTAGATCCTTCACCCTATTGTATTGTAGAATGAACTGCTCAATGCCATCCACTGGTTAAGCCAAATTGATGTGATGTCAATGTCTTAGATGGCCAACTTTATAGTGACTTCTGCTCTCCCATTGAGTTGCCATTTTAACCTTCAAAATGTTGAATTTGCAGTAATACCAAATCTTAGTTATTAGGGTAGTCTTCCCAAAGCTCTATAATTGATGGAACACATAAAATTAGTCCTTTGAGTATATTCCATATTGGTGATGCCATTTCCTTGTGTTGGGCTCCACAGGCACATATAGGCAAGGGGAAGATAGGAGATTGAGGAAGGGAAGCTGCTGAAGGAGTCACACGAATTTAAAAATAGACTCTGAGCATATCCATCTTGTGATGACATCTAGAATATTTTCACTCAGCAGGAAACCAACGACATTGCATTAGGCCACATATCCATCTTGTGGTGATTTCCCGAGTCCCAATGGAGTTTTCTATGACCATACTTGAATAGATATTTTCAGTTCAAACTGAAGCATGAACTAGTAATAATCCCTCTTTTGCCTTTTTAATTTAACCATTTCAGAAGGCAATGGACCTCAGTCCAAAAACAAGGGTCTAATGGCCGTTTTCAGACCATGAGGATTGGTTTGAATATCTCCTGCATGTGACATGTGCAATGTCAGTCTGCGATTCATTTTGTTTGTAGGATATGTTTTCTTCTACCTCTCATAGTACTAGCTCATTGTTAGTGGACCATTTTGCAAAACTGATCCTACGGAGACAGAGAATAGTTATCGTGCTATTTTCTCATTGTATGTATGCTATAAGACCTGACCTGGGGATTGACTCAAACCTGTTCTCAAATCAGATTTAACCACCAATTGAAGTGTGCTGATGTCATAATCATGTCAGTAAAAAATCTTTATAAAAATAAAAAGAAAACCTAGATCTCTTATAGAAAACAAAACAGGGGGGAAGGGGAAGAGCTAGCATGTTTCCTCACCTGCAGCCCGATGGAGGAAGGTGCACCAACCGTAGGTGGGGTTCTATCTTCCTCCTCCTTCAATCAATGTTTTCTTAAGAAAAGGGGAAAGGGGATTGGAGGCCAAGGTGAAGGAATCTGCCCTCTCCCCCTTACCCTTTTTTTTCCTTCTATTCCCTCTCCTCTTTTCCTCTCTTATCTCCTTTTCCTCTTCTTTTCTGTTCCTTCCGTTCCTGCTCACTAATCCTTTTTTCCTTGATTCCCCCTATCCCACCAGGTTGCACGGATTAGTCATTTAACCACTAAAACTTACCAGGTAAAATGGGGTTTAGTCCTCTTCCAAAATTCATTATGTTTAACTTGGAAACCTGCTTCCTTCTGAGCCATAGTAGTTCAAGTGCGCTGGACTTTTGGGTTTATAGTAGATGGTATTACCATTTTTTTTTGTTATTTGTGAGTATGATATAAAACCTAGACCGGACCGGCCGACTAAATCATAAATGGGTGTCGGATCAGATTTTATAACAGTATTGAAATCGCACTATACAGCTCTTTGTGGGGGAGGAGGGGGGGAGGGGAGTTGGAAAGGGGCACTAAGGGCAATACCTATTCTTCAGTTCTCATAGCAGATGATAGAACTTTGCCTTCTTTTCTTTTAATCATTGTACAGGTGGATTGCAACTAGTTTTTGCGGATTAAAGAAGTTGTCCTTTCACAGAAAAATTTCTATATTAAAAAATGTTCTCTCATTTAATATGCTAAAAATATCTGTGTTCAAAGATATTCTCATATAATATGTTAAAAATATCTCCGTGTTCAAAGATGTTCTTTTATCTAATATGTTATGAGATTTAAGATTTATTACAGGCTGATATTTGTGTTGACCTACTGTATATTGTGCAACATGCTGGCTTCCAATGAACTCAATGCTGGAGTTCATGTCTGGGGCCTTCTGTGTCTTAATCTGAAGCAGTATCAAACTACATCATTTGCTAATCTTTGGGATGTGTTTTTTGAAGTTCTGCAAATTTTTGCTTTTTGCGCTTATTGAGAATTTTTTCAGTCGATATTATTTGTTCCTTATCTGTTGTATCGTTTCAGTTTCTTTCTAGTGCCTTTATTTAATGTTTTAAAAGCTGATGACTGCATCATCTAATTGGGTGCCACTTTTGACTGAATCACAATTCCCTTTTCCATGTTTTGTCAAGCTATCCATTATTGGGAATTCTTTTAACAACAGTTACATTGTCAAATCTAAGTGGCCATTCAATTTAGTCCAGGTATACAATGGAGCGCCCTCGGTTTAGTGATCATTTAGAGGCAATCAAGTTTATTTGCAAGGATTTCTGGTCCGAGCTTTTCAAAAAGCAGGTTGACAACCTCAAAACCAATCACAGAGTAAGTCCATGTGATTGATTAAAGAAAATAAAATCAACTGCATAAGATATGTTTCCATATTTAATCAAAATTCACATATTGCAGGGCACTTTTGTATTGCAAGACAATAGGTTCCGATGGTTGACTCGGGTGTCTTACGATCCAACTCCAGCAAACTCAGATGTATCTCCTGCCTCTGACCCTTCACAAGTTGTTGATAAGGCTGCTCAAGCAACTAGTATGCATTTATACTTCCCCTGTGGGATCATTAGAGGAGCACTGACTAATTTGGGGATTCCTTGTGCTGTATCTGCAGACATATCAAACCTCCCTGCATGTAAGTGTTTCTTTTGAAGAGATGTTCCTGCACCTAAGTGTAACTATCCAAGTCAAAGTACTGTTAAAGTCTCCCTGCATGATTTTCTCGCTATAGTTCTGAACTGTTTCTCAAATTGATAAAGAATATGAAATGAGGTGTTCTCTTATAAAAAAAACAAAAATGTGACCTTGGACTTATTAGGGATCAAGATGTGCATTCTAGTAAAACTATGAATGTTTTGAACCGAGTGGATGCGTAGGAATCCTTAATCTGCTAACTAAGGCTTTTGCGCTCTCAAGATCAAGTCAGATGAATCAGATAGTTTCAGTTCATGAATATGTGTACTTGTTTTTAAAAAGTGAACTTGCGGTAATTTTTCAGTAATTAAGTGAATTAGGTGTGTATGATTTTAATCGGTTTGTCCCATCATTTATCAAATGTTTTATTGTTTCTGTTGTTTCTGGCTAACAGGTTCCTTTGTAGTTCGCATAAAAGTTTGATTGCTGGATGCTGACGATGAAAACGAGTGAGAGAGAGGTGTTTTCTCAGTTCCAATCATTCATGTAAGCTAAGGTTGTGTTGTTGCATGAGACAGAATAGATCCTTGTTTTACAATGATTAGCCAAAGTTTTTGGGTGCATTTGATGAACCATGTCTTTCTCATCGAGGACTACTTGCCACTGGACCTGGAACTTCTATTTGGATACCCAGCCGCAGTAGTGAGACTGAAACTTTAACGTGGACCCTTTCATTTCCATCCATGTCTACTTTAATCAGCCGAAGTAGTGAATTGAAGCAGCTGAGTTGGGTTTCTAGGGCGGGGTAAAAAAATGTTCTATGATTGTAGTATGATCTCACAGGGTCAAAAAATGTTCTTAGATTGTTGTACAAGGTTGGGATTGCAAGAGAGGTTTGGACTGTGATTGTAAACTGGGTTGGGTCAAAGAGGGTTGAGTTTGTGTGGTGGGTTGGGTTTGGTTTGTGGGTTGGACCGGGTTTATAGGATGGTGTTGAGCTAGTACGGCAGGTTGGGTTTGTTGGGTGTGTCTATGAGACATGTGTCTATGAGACACATTTGCCCGGTGCTTACCGTGCTTTAGAGGGGGAGGATTAAGTTTCTAGGTTGAGGTTGTAGGGGATGGGTCAAAAGTTTTTCTTTCCCTTATTACATGAGTTTTGGGGCTAGTAATTATAAAACTTACAAGAAGAACGCAATTTCTTTTTGTTTAGCAAATGTAAATCGGCAACATTTCTAAGTTGATGTTTAATTCGGTTTTAAAAATATTAACTTAATTACATTGAAAAATTTCACTCATTGTTAAAGATATTAATATTTTTTTTTCTTTTTTTTGGAGAATCTATTTTTGTATCTACGGTAATTTAAAAATTACAACTAATATTTATTACTAATCTTGCAAAAAATTTAAATGTTTATATACAGAGAGAAAAAAAATAATTTACACTTATAGGCTAACCTTCCTCGTAGATTGGTCTTCCTCGTATATATATTACTCATTCATTTTCCAACATTATTATCTTATTTTTATTAATTTTTATTATTCACCAAATTTTTAGGTCCATTTACGGTAAAAATAAATATATTTTTTATTTTATTTTACGGTATTTTTTTTTTTACTAATTTTTATTTTTAAGATTTTCTCTCTCTCTCTCTCTCTCTCTCTCTCTCTCTCTCTCTATATATATATATATATATATATATATATATATATTTATTTATTTATTTATTTATAAGAGATTTTCTCTAGTTCATACGAGGAAGAAAAAAATCAAATGTCATTCTCTCATTATTACCGACTCTTATAGTAAAAATAAATATAAAATTTAAAATATTTTTAACAAGTCCAACTTGTGGCCTCCCGCGGGAAGAAGAAGCGGCAGAGAGAAATGCGCGGAAGAGAGGGCAGGAGAGCCGAGGGAGCTGTGGAGCCTCTATTTTTGGGGGAGATTCGGGGACGACGAAGAGCAAATAAAGGAGCGAGAGCATCGATCAGAAAGAGAAAGAAAGTCGTTTTTTAATCGAATTCTCTGAAATTCAGCTCCAGTAGTTTAATTTGATCGTTTGGTCCCGAGATCGATTTGAGATTTCAATTGTAATAAGAGTACGTGAGTGTTGTTTGCTTTTTGTTCCTTTTGATTTTTCCGTGGAAATGCTGCGAAAAAATCCTTCTTTCTCACCAACTACTACTGTTTGATTTAGATCCGTCCGTAAAAGAACGAAAAGAAAGATGTGGAACAATGGCAGCGACGAGAAGCGGATTCATGGCTCGGTGGCGGTGGCGATTGACATGGATAAGGGAAGCCAATACGCACTCAACTGGGCGACGGAAGAGCTTCTCAATCGCGGCGACACCGTCATCCTCATCCATGTCTTGACCACACCCCAGTCCCTTCCAAACCCTCGTAAGTCTCTTTTCCCCCCCTCTCTCACTCTGTTTTAATCTCACTACTCTTATGAATGCTCACCTGGAATCGATGACAGCGTGGAACCAGGTCGCCGCCTCTGACGTGAACGGCGCCGCCTCGGACGCGAACGACGCCGGGGCCTCGGCGGCGATCCGGGAAGCCAAGAATTCCAACGCGGAAAATCTGTTTCTTCCTTTCCGCTCCTTCTGCGACAGCAAAAACGTGCATGCGCCCACCCCTGCAACACTCTCCATCGATTTCTTTTTTTCTTTCTCTTTCTTCTTGATCTCTAGGTTATTGTTTTTCACAGAAAGATGGACAGAAATTGGGTATGTACTGACGGAACCTCATTTGATGGATCCCGTCAGATACAATGCAAGGAAGTGGTGCTGGAAGACAGAGATAAAGATGTCTCCACGGCGGTGGTCGATTACATTTCCCGTAATGCGATCGAGCATCTCGTGATCAGTGCTTCCGGCCGAAATGACTTTATAAGGTGGAAGCTGCTTCAAATGCCTTTATAACTGAACTTGGTTTATTAATGAAAAGTGGCTTCTTTTAGTACTGGATCCCTGACATGAACATTGATCCTGGGAGAACAGGAAGTTCAAGGAGACTGACATTCCCACCGGCGTTTGCGAACGTGCTCCGGAGTTTTGCACCGTGTATGTGATCTCCAAAGGGAAGATCTCGTCGGTGAGATCGGCCACCAACCCCCCCGTCCCAACCGAGATCCACAGCCTACCTAGTATCGTAAAAGAGCAGTCAGAGACACCTGGTAATTAATCCGGGCCACACAACATGCATGCTCTCTTCTTTCCTTTAATTCTGTAATACGTCTATGCCATTTAGGGATAAACTTACAATCTCCCGCTGATTAATTTTGGGTTTAATTCTGCAGCAACACAGGCTCCGGTGGCGGCGGCGCCGTCACCGACAGGACCTCCGGCAGCGGCGCCTTCTCGGAAGTTAGCCAACTGGCTCTCGAGTCCCAAATCGGTTTTGCTTGTCTCAGCAGTAGCCACATTGGGTCTTGCGTGGGCCTTGTCCAGATCTTCAAGCAACTCCTGGTTTTCTTCCTCCAAATTTCTGAGCTTTTTTTACAAGAACTGACTCCAATGGTGTTCTCTGTATTGTTGGTTGAAACTCCTTTCTGCACCGAGGCCTTGTAGGAAATACATAAAGACATTTTTGTGTTACTGCGAGGTCGGCGGTACTTCTTTGTATGTAGTTCTTCAATCTCCTCCTGTTGTTAAAAATTGTTCCATGAAGTTTCCAAATGAGAAACAAGGTAGATTTTTGATCGCTTTTCTACTGTGAACTTTGGTGTATTAAGATTGTTTTCTCTGCTCTGCTCCTATGATCTGTATTCAATTGCAAAGCTTCTGTGTAACGTAGATTCTTGAAAGCTTATCAGTTCAATACTCCAACGCCTTGTGTTCTAAACCCAGAGAATGAGAATAACCTTCTAAACCCGGATTATTTAATTGAAACATTATAAACCAATTGTGAGTAAAATTTTTAACACCTTTATTTCTCATTTGAATATCATTTATTTTATTTTTTAAATACTGAGTTATTTTATTTTAGTTCCAATTTCCACAAAATATGGGTCTCTTGACTCTGTTGACCATTCGGCTGTCGGCTTCGGACCACATTTCATAGTGTTGAAGCCGCTGCAGGAGCTCGCGAAACGGCTCAGTCGAGACCGGAGCTTCCTTCCTAGGATAGCATTAAATTTTATCAGAAATTTTTTCCAAATTATAGCATAAATATTCCTCAAATGACACTGAGAGTAGTACTGTTCCTGACACCATTCTCGAGGGTTCCCAATTCTCTTTCGCGGCGTCCCAGGCAGGGTTGTTTTCTGTCAAAAAGGTCTCGACGTCGAAGATTTGGGACGACGATGTCTGCTCAGTCTGTGAAGGTCGTGGACTCGCATTTGCATGTTTGGGCTTCTGCGGAAGAGGTAAAATGGAGGACGTTGGCCGATCGAGGTACCCTTTGTTTGTTCAAGTTCGTCAGCATGTAGTAAGATAACTTTTTTTTTTTTTTTTTTTTTTTTTTTTTTTTGGTGATATTTGTAGGCGGAAAATGGGTTTCCTTATCACCCTGGATACGAGCCTACGCTTCCTGGAAACGTGGAGTTCCTTCTGGAGGTATGGAAGTACAATCGTTGGAGGGAATTTGCTGACTATTGTGGGCTTAAGAAACTGGATGTGTGAGAAGACTGGATGCGTTAAGCTGAAGTATATATACGTTTGAAAAATCTTTGCTTTAGGACCGAGTTCTGGTGCGAAAATTACTAGTCTAGATTACTTTACCGATTGGTCTGAGGAAAAATGATAATGTCAAATTATACACAGTAGCGCGATAACTTGTATGAAGTTTGGGATTTCCCGTCACGCAACACTCGTCGTCCAAAATATGTCTCCAGTTGCAAAAGCTTGGAGTTTTAAAATTTTCGGGATAAAACTAAGTCACTCAATCACTGTGAGTTCTCGTCTTTGCCATCTGAAAGGAAATGGACTAAAGTCATTCCGAAATGGATTTTGGATTGCCGACAAAACAAAATGTCATCTTTCTTTTTTACTTTAAGCCAAGAGTATGCTAGCATGCAGTGTAGTATTCCTGAATGAATTGCAACGTCTCCCCGCTTCTAAAAAGTGGAAGTGAAACTAAAGTAGCATAAAAGTTGTCATGAGATAGCTCAAATAGGTTAGTTAAGCAGTTTGGATCATACATGGTTGGCCCTCTAATTCTGTTTTTACATTTGAAATTTGATATCTAGTTCTGTTTTTATGCGTGAACTGTGATAACAATCTTTTCCCTTCTTTTTTAATACAAAGCAGTCCATGGGGGAAGCAGGAGTTGATGGAGCAGTAATTGTGCAACCGATAAATCATATGTTTGATCATTCGCTAGTTACAAGGTTCATTGCAAGCTTATAGACTCTTTTTGCCAAATTATGTTTCCGAGTACATGCTACATGCTGCTCTCCCCTGAATTTCAGTTTGGGATAGTCATTTACTGTGTCTAACTTATGTTTGTCAGTGTTCTGAAGAGGTACCCTTCCAAATTTATTGGCTGTTGTCTTGCTAATCCTGCAGCTGATGGAACCGGCATTAAACAATTTGAAGAGCTCATCTTGCAGGTTAATTCAATAACGGATGCTTATCTTTCCTGCTTGTTTTTTCGTGAACTCATCCATTGATACAAATAGTTCATGGGCAAAAATTGAGTTAAGAGTACTTAAGCAGTTTGTAGTTGGTTTATTGCTATTGTAGACACTCAGCCTGATATTTTAATTTGACGAATTGTTAAATTAATGGCATTTTTTTTCCTTAGGATGGATATCGTGCAGTTAGACTCAACCCTAATTTATGGCCATCTGGGCAAAAGGTACCCATTAACTTTTCAAATTTGTGAAATGCTAGTTTAATTCTTGTTTTCATTGTTTTAAGATAACACCGTCAATTAGTCCTTGGTCTGTTGTTGATGATGGTTAACTCCTTCAATTTTAAGTCATGATACTCTATACAACATTTTTCGGAAAAAAGAAGTTCCATACTCACTGCAGTTGATGGCCTTTTTCCAGATGACAAATGACATTGGCAAAGCCATTTTCTCGAAAGCTGGAAATCTTGGGGTTCCTGTGTGCTTCTTGTGTATGAAGGTATCATTTTTCTGAATAACGTCAGTGATATCTTTTTGTTATCTGTCTTCTTTTTAATGTGACATTTCTTTTGATGTTTATAAAGGTAGGGGTAAGGATAAGCAAGAAGATTTGTATGTTGAATTCTTCTCAAATCATCTCAATCCTGAAGTGTCTGCCAATTAAAGTTCACTAGCATACTGAATTCTCATGAAGGCTAGGTTTTTGGGTTGAAAGCTTTCATTGAATGAAGATTGATGCAATTCAGTGGATAATATCAGAGTTTACCATGTAGTTGTGTTAACTATAATAATCACCAGAAAGATACTTTGCAGGGTCTCGATTTCCATATTTCAGAAATTGAAGAGCTGTGCTCAGAATTTCCTTCGACAATTGTACTAATTGATCATTTGGGATTTGCCAAACCATCAGTGTGAGCTCTTTTTTATTTTATTTTATTTTATTTTATTTTTTATATCATTGAATATTATCCTTAGTTGTTCATTTATCTTTTCAGAAGTTGGAAATGATAAGTTATTATATCTGGGTTTATGTGACAGAAATGATGAAGACAATGAGAACTTGTCTGCACTTCTGAAGCTCTCCAGGTTCCCGCAGGTATTGATGCTTCTTCAGTCACCCGAGGGTTTTGCTGCAAAAATAGTATTAGCCTGAAGGCTCTGTGAAATAATAAGCCCGGACCACACGAGTATTTCCGAGAGTTATTGTCAAATCCCAGATTCCTTCATGCACAGAGGTCCTTAGAGTTTTGGGTGTAAAATATACACAGTTTCACTTGTTGAGTTTTTCTTATTCCAATTTGTTTTTCTTACAGGTTTATGCGAAATTCAGTGCACTGTTCCGATTGTCAAGAAAGCCTTTCCCATATGACGATTTATCTGAGATCCTTTCGCAGTTGATTTCCAAATATGGTGCAAATCGAATCTTATGGGGAAGGTAAATTTCAAAGCACTGTTTTTTGGGAAAACATCTGTAGGAATTAAGTTGAACAGTGAACTAATTCGAATCAATGTCTTCTTCTTAACAAAGGATGTCAAAATCTGGAGCTATCATTTTGGTTGAAGAAAAAACATCAGTTTCCGTGCACGAAACTTGTCAAAAGACTTCTTTTTGCATTTCCTTGAACTTGATAACTTGCTAGCTTGCTAAATGCTAATATAAAAGGATTTGTTGGCCAGCTGTTGGCCGCTTGAGAACACAAAATGCTTGAGAAATTCTTCTTTAGAAACAAATACTAGAACTACTCAACCATGCAGAAGTCCAACTGAATTTGAATGAAACTTGAATCTATTATTCATTGTCCTCTAATCATTGACTCTCTCTCTCTCACACACATTAATATGAAGTACATCTGTAAACTATATTTAGCGTGGAGTGGATTAACCCTCTCTCATATTCAATTGAAAATGGCAGAACTTTAGTAGAAAAGTCTATTCTCACTGGATTTGTTTTCTGTACTTACTGAGCAATAGGTCCAATCTGTTTTGCACCTTTTTTTCTAGGTGAATCATGTCATTTGTTGCTTGTGTACCTGGAATTTTTTCTATAAAACATTATGCTGCTTTTAGTTGGTTGTGTTCTCCTGTGAAACTCCAAGGTTAAGAGTTTCTCTTTCCTGGATATGTGGTTACAGTGATTTTCCCTATGTGGTTCCGGAGTGCGGCTATAAAGGAGCCAAAGAAGCAGTGACCCATGTTGCGAATCTGGTCTCATTGTCACCATCCGACTTGGAATGGATTATTGGGAAAACAGCAATTGAACTCTTTAAAGCTTCATGGGACATCTGATAGGTGGGTCTAAATGATATTCTGTTGCTATGAGTTATCGGACATCTAATCTATAGCAACCTTAATTTCTCAATATTGATTGGCATTCGTCTCATTCATGTAACAAAAAATGAGCCGAGGACATGTAGATGCTGCAGTCTGAGTCTATACTCTTCCATCTTTCTATTTTTCTCCTTAATGGAATAAGTTGATCAGAATCTTATTTATAAATCATATTTATTGCATACATTTCTGTCGTGCTAACAGGGATGAAGATGCTGCAACTGCAAGGCAGTTCTCCTCTTCTGGAAACTGGAAAAGAAAAGAGTCGTGTTGTACTGGGGCGAGTTGAGGCCTCATTTCCGAGCTAGGTTCTATACCACAATGGCCCAGCCAATCTGTTTCTAATTCTCGTACTCTATCTTAAGGTCCCAATGGAGCAGAACCAGAGGTGGGAGGAAGAGAGGCAAGTAGTCGAAGTATCGAACTTTTGAGTCCTTTCTTCTTCGTCTCCTTAAGACACTCCCATGGGCTTCTCTTACTCTACCTGCTTCACACAATATGGAAAACCTCAGTCCTATACCTCTGCATATCAGAAAAATAATCCTTTGAAGAAAAGAGTACAAATAATGTCGCACATTTCATCTGTCTTGCCATTCCATGTGAGATTTGTACAGAAAGTGTACAATGTGGGGATTAAGGAAGCAGGAAATCTGTCTGTCTTGTCCTAGCATGTATTTACGATTCAAAATTGCAGAATCATCATAAACAAAATTGCAGTGAGAAGGGAGTCACAGATGTTGGGGTCAAAAGAGCATAATGGTCGGGTTCGGGACACGACTCGAGATCGGGTTTGTATACCCAAACCCGAACCCGACCCATGGGTTGGATTTGGGTGGGAATCCAACCTTGGGTGGGTCGGGTCGGGTTAGTCGGAAAACCAGACCCAATTCCCACCCCTAAATTTATGTGAGAAATGATATTTTTAGTATAAAATATTAATTTTATATGAAGTATAATATAACTTTATAAAATATATTTTGATAGGGAAATATATACTTATGAAAGGATGTTGTCAAAATTCCAAATTATTAATTCATATTTTATCAATATTGCGTTGTTTTTATTTTGGCAATAATCGATCTACGAATCATTACTTTCCCATTTTGATATCAAAGTTTATATAATTTATCACATTTGATAAAATTATCAAATTTTAATTTTTTTTTAAATAAAAACTTTAAATAAAACAAAACAGCTTCCATTCGACGGGATACATCTTTTTACTAATCCCCAACAAAAAAAAAAAAAAAAAAAAAAACGACCTTAGGAGACATGGTCGAAACCTCGTCCCTGTTTTCAACACACAATCTGAGACTCCGCCGGAGGCAAATCGGAGGGAGTCAGCCACGCATAAGTAAACCTAACGGAGGACCCCTGGACGATCGGATGGCCGCCGTTGACGAGGCATTTCCCATCGCCGACGTCTCTGAGGACTGTCGGGTCCAAGGCCTCGACGGTGCTCAGGCCTCCCGTCGCACACCGCAGCTTCACATTCTTCTGAGGGCAGTGACAGAGGTTGGAGATCACCACCTCGTACTCCGGCTGTCCTTCCACGACCTTATCCGTCCTCGATTGCCTGACGCGAATGTGGGACAGATTGCACGGCCCAACTGCAGACCCTGATATACCAAAAACTTCAACAGAGTTAATGAAACATATACCATCGAAGGCACGTGGTGGGATTCGTGGCCGAATTTTGATGGGAGTGTGAAACAAAAATGATCTACTTCGGACTGAACTACATGAAAAAAAGTCATCTTAGAAAATTAGACAAACAGTGTGCGGGCACAAATGTAGATCCATCCAAGATAAGGATGCTCGACTATTCGTCTTCTTCTCCGAGGAGATGATAGAACAGATGGTGTCACTCTTCACTCACCCGTTTCGGACATAACCCAGAATGAAAAAACTATGGAGCAAAACCAAACAGATCTGTCTGGACGACTACATTAATATCAGGGTATGTAATGATAAGTTGGAGCAGGATAAGGAAGAGGGGAAGCTCGCGAACCTTGAGGGCAGAGACCCAGAAGCAGAGCAGCACAGAGGAGGTTGAACCAGGTGGCCATTGTAGGACTTTACTGATCTGTGGACTGGGAATATATCTGCTTGTACTCGTTTTATGGGGACCTTACGGTTCCACAATGAGGGAAACAGACAGATGTCCTCGGAAAGATGGGCCATTTTGATTTCTTTTATTTGGTATAAAGTTGATCTCTTGTTATTTATAACACTCGGTAATATCTTTCCATGATTGAGAGTCAAAACCATACATGAAGGCTGAATTAACGCCTGATGTCTTGTGCTTGTGTCAATATTGATCTCCAACTGGAATTACTTTTCAAGTCTAACTTTGCAAAAAAAAAAAACATCTTTTAAAAAACTTTTACATTTTTATTTTTTATTTATTGTAGGCAGTGTTTAAAAAACCGAACCGGCCGATCCAACCCAGTTGAACCGGAATTGGAGGCTCATCCGGTTCTTATTGACTCGGCCCGGTTCACTATAATCCTTATTAATTTTGTCTTTTTTCTTATAGAAATATTAAGAAAATATAAAGAATTGAGTATAATATTCAATGGTTGAACCATTGGTCCAACCCGATCCAACTAGATTTGACCAAAACTAGACAAACCACCGGTTTGATGGCCGGTTCGGTTTTTAAAACACTGATTGTAGCCAATGTTTTAAAAACATAACCGGCCATCCAATCGGTACTCTGTCCGATTTTGGTTGAACCAGGTAGAACTGATTGGTTTGGTTTGGTTTTTAAAAAACTGATTGTATCAATGTTTTAAAAACTGAACCGAACCAAATGCTACTTTGGAGACCCGAACCCAAAAACTCTTTGTAGCAATAACTCCATGGGACTACTGAGCTACATTTTTTTAAAACATTAGTATATTCTAATTGATTTTTAGAATAGAACATGTTTGTCACCATAAACCATAGTTTTCCTTATCCATAAATATCCATTTCCCTAGTTAAGGAAAATAAAAGCATTAGTTAGGGAAACAAACCCTGTATCCATATTTAGAATGAGTAAGTAGGTTTGACATAAATTAAATTGGGAACCTAAGTTATTTTCTTGTGTTAATTCTATTGTTTTCAACTCATTGATTGTATTAGGTTAAAAGAATATTTTCAATTATTTTGCAATTGAGTTAATTATAAAAAATGATTTAAAAAATTAATTATTTCCCATTTTAACCTTTGGTAATTTGGGGTTGGAGATTAGGGAAATGCGGCAGTCTTATTGTCTTTTTAACTACGACGAAAAGAGACATTCTTCCCCCACCTCCTTCTAAAAACCAGGACCGATGATGATGCAGGGCGCGGAAGACGGCTCGACCCATCCGGACGATTCCGACCTCGATCTCTACACAATCCCCAATTACTCCAGTGAGTCTCTTCCTCTGTATTTCCTTCCCTCTACACAATCCCCAGTTTACTCTGCTACGCTAAACCCTGTTTCTAGGTTGGTTCTCATGGGACGAAATTCACGACACCGAGAAGCTCCACCACCCCGAGTTCTTCAACAACTCTTCACTCTCGAAGAACCCAAGAGTCTACAAACAGTACCGGGACTTCATCATCAACAAATACCGGGAGGACCCGTCTCGCCGCCTCACCTTCACGGAAGTCCGCAAGTCCCTCATCGGCGATGTCTCCGGTCTCCACAAGGTCTTTCAGTCTCTCGACCGCTGGGGGCTCATTAATTTCGGGGCGCCCCCTCCGCCGCCTTCCGATGATGACGATGTTGGCGATGAGGGCGAGAAGGAAGATTGTGTCGTTAAGTTCGACGAAGGGCCTCCGAATGGGATTCGGGTGGTCGAGTACCCGGGTTCGACGAAATCGGTGGGGCCGGCGACGAGCGCTTCGGAGAGTGGTAATGACGACGGCTCGGCGGGGACCTTCAGATTGCCCCCCTTGACCAGTTATTCGGATGCGTTTGATGGAATCTTCTGTGACAATTGCGGTGACAAGTGGTCGGTGAACTATTATGAATCGTCAAAGGTATAAATTTTATCTTCCGAGAGTTTAAAATCAGTTGCTTGGTTAGACGAATTGTTTCGAACTTTATTGAGCTCTCGAGGTGTGTTACGGATTTAGTGGCTTGAAGCTTGTAATTCCTGAAGTAGGTGGACATATGTGCTTGGGGCCTAGAAAACATCGAACCCCCAAGTAGGCATTTTTTGTCTAAAATTGTCGTGTCTGGTGCTTGATATAACCTGTACCCGTAACAAGCACTCTTGGCAGAAAAGCAAGAATCAGTTGATATTCGGAAGGTCCATGCTTCGATATTCGATACGGGAAGCGAAATGGATGATGAAATGTTTTTAGTTATTCTTGTTTGATTCGCTATTGTGGTTGTATGCATGTTACGATAGTATTGATGGTTACGGAAGAATAACAATTCTCATAGTTTTTTTGTTTGAGTACTACATGTTTATATGAGTTGGTTTGCCTGTATCCTTGTGACAGAACTTGAGAGAGTCTCACAAGTTTGCATCTATAAAAGATTTTAGCTGTCAATACGTCGGATCAATGGTATTGTTTTTACTAAATCAGTGGAAGGTTGACGTTTTGTATTTGTCTATGACAACTGGGATGGGTTGACATCCCTTTTTCTTTAAGGTAATGTTTAGGACAATAGTCTGTTGTTATGAGGACTGACAGAGAGGGTATGTATTGTGTGGCTCATGTTCCATCATCTATTAGATTAACAAATGGTCAATAATCAGAAAATATGTAATACGTAACCAAATTTATTTCTACAGCCCTTATTACTGAAGTTAGCCTGTTGCTGTAGATTTTCTTGCTGAGGTGGTTGATTAAATATCAAGTCCTTTGTCCTCTACAAAATTGGTAAACCTATTTAATTGAACTTGGTCTATAAAAAGTGCATTTGTTATTGATTATAGACAGCTATGAAGGGAAATATATTGTAAGAAAGACTAGATATCTTTTGAAATCATGGTGATGCCACAAATTACTTGCAAAGGAAATTTAGCGACTTTCATGTAATTACCCTTAATAGTTAAACTTAAAACTTTTAATTTGGATTGTTCCTCATACTAGGGTGAAAAACATTAGATTTATTTAATAGAAATCTTTATCAAATATCATGTGAATTTAGAAGACTCTTTCCCTAGTAATAACCATAATACTATTTCCCAACTAAGCACGTCTCAATTAACCTGTCAATGTATCATTTTAAGAATAGTTGACAGTCTCTTGTACAGGTAAGTAATGAAGTGGTTTTTTTGAACTAGATAAGTAATGAAGTATAACTTGCATACTAAATTTGAAGCTGAGGGCTAATCAAATATGAATTTTCTTTTGAGCTATAATCCACAAAAAAAGGTGGACAATTCTGTCTCTTATCTTTGTTTCAACTGTTCCACAAAAAAAGGTGGACAATTCTGTCTCTTATCTTTGTTTCAACTGTTCCACAAAAAAAGGTGGACAATTCTGTCTCTTATCTTTGTTTCAACTGTTCTTTGTCCACTTACTGAATATTTTTGTTTCAGCAATTCTACACAAGCGCAAGGTTGACTTTAATTAGATTAACGACAAATGGAAGCAGCTAGTAACATATTTAGATCCTAAACCTCGGTGGCCGTATAAAAAAGTAACAAGTATCGGACCCGCAAAATCGAATGCATATAGGGCGATATGGGTTACATGCCGGATGCTGTGGGTCAAGTAAACCAAATGGAGAAGTTACAGTCGAGTTCGAGTCTCCTAGGGGACTTTAGGTGGGGTAATGAGGTTCACTAGTTAAATAAAAAAAAAGTGTAAAAATGCTTATGAACAGACGAAAAATTCAGGTATACTGTGTGAGTATGTACTTTTGATGATCTGATTTTTTATGGAATTTTGAAATGTTTCTTGAGTATTGTGTAAATCAGAAGATGGTCTAGACATATGTGCAGACATCTGGAGATTAAGATGACATTTGGAGAAAAATGAAAAACATAGGAAGAAACCTTTACGTTCTGACTTTCGTCGAGTCATTTTCTTCGACTGACAACAGAAATGGTATAAGTATGGGAACTTATGTGAAATTGAGTCTACTATACCCTCCTAAAGTTTCAATGTACATCTCTCTCTGGCTTGGAAGCTATCGGCTTTTTAAGAAGGTCACAGTATGTAATGCCGATACAGGTCATAACCTATTATTGCTCAACTTGAAATTAGATGTATCAGCCGATGGGAGATGTATCGGCCAATGTGGGCAATCATGGTCCCCACAACATTGTAAATACGAAAGCTGGTCAAATATTATAGCAAGGAGGTATCCAGGTACATCTGGTTACAGGTAGACAGTGGTTAATTGGGATTGTTATCTATAATTGTAGTATGTTTTATTGGTAAGTTCTGTCTGTCTTTTCTTTGTTTGTCACTGTTATTTTTCCCATATAGGTACTGCTTTCATTCTGGTTGATTTTTTTTGTCTTCCCAAAATGAGTGTTTAAGTTTCAACAAAATCCAGAAGTGGCCTTACGGAATGGATCGAGGAACTAGGTCAGTTTCCAATACCGACAGCAGCTCCCCTCCGGCATCCAAATATAGAGGAATTAACCTTGCAAATAAGTAGGCTAGGTGTACTTTTGTAAGTTTTGCACTAAAATGAACTTTTTAGAATGATAATAGATGAGAAGCTTGAAATGACGGATACATGTCTTTATAATTGTCAAAGTTAAGATCATAAGATTATGCTAAGATATTAGTTTCATATTTTTGGTCAAAAGCTCTTTAGAACTCTAATTGAGAAACTTCTGAAAATGTCTGACTTAGAAATTTATATTTTTATTCTTTTAAAATGTTAGTATTGTTATATCCTCTATTACAATACATTACATGTTGAGGAAAACAATGTTAAGTTTTAGAGGTGTCCTCAGGGGAAGACCCCGCAAGTGTTGCAGAAACCGCAAAGCTTTATGAAATGCTGCTTATGCATGTATCTTTTGATTGTACAAAGCATGTGGGTTGGTGCAATTAAACTTTCTCATTAACCTTCTTTTCTTTTCTTCTGGGCAGGATTACTCTGTGATTTGCTTGAAATGCTTCCAAAATCAGAATTTTAGGAAAGGCAATTCAGCTCAAGATTACAAGCATATAGAGCCTAACACCATTCCCATATCTCGAAGATGGACCGATGAAGAAAATACGCTCCTTTTAGAAGCTGTTATGAAGTATGGGGATGACTGGAGCCTAGTTGCACAGCATGTAATAACAAAGACTAAACTTGACTGCATATTACGCATCATAGAGCTCCCATTTGGTGAACATATATTGGGTCTACCTGGTGAAAAGGCTGATGTCAGGAGTATGAGTAACATTGTGAACAATGTTAAACCAGCTGAAGTTTCTGTTGTTGAGGTCACAAAAACTGAGGAGCAAAATAAAGAAATTACTGAGGAACAAGATAAGGAAGTCACTGCACATGCTGAAGACGAAATGACCAGCAGTCCACCTCAAAAGAGAAGGCGTTCTTCTTCATTTGTGGATGATGGTGATTCATTTATGAAACAAGTAAACCTAGTTGGCTCAGCGTTCTTTAACTTGGTATTTTCTTATAATTTATACTTTCCTGGAAAGGAAATCAGATAACTTGCATTTGTATTAGGTTGCTCTCCTGTCGACTTCGATGGGTCCACAAGTTGCAGCTGCTGCAGCTAAGGCTGCTGTTACTGCATTGTGCAATGAGATCCCTTCTGCGGAAATGATATTCAGTTTGGATGATAATAATGAACCAAAGGAGTAAGCATTTAACATCTAAAATATCGTAATGTGAAGACAAAATCCACTGTGTGAATAATATTCTCTTCTTCATTGTGTCAGATTTCTTTTGGTCAAAGATCCTGAGGGAGGGAAGCCTGAAGATTCAGGTGAAGGAGGATTTCACTGTTTAAAATTTTTGTTTCTTGCATTCTGCTTTCCTTAAAGGGAATGAATCCTGTCTGTTGCCAAACTGCTTGGCGAGGTCCATTTCTGATCACCTTGAACTGCAAATAGACTTCCGCTAGGTCAGGCATTGTCTTTTATGCTGCAAACCACAGTTCTTGAACTAACTATTTTCATTGATAAGATATGGTGGTATAAGCTACAAAGAAATCATGCATTTTAGAAGAAATGAGGAAGTTGGTTTATATTATTGTACTAAATATTTATTATGGCTGGAAATGACTTTCTAACCTCAGAAAATGAGAAGCTTGTTGTGGAAGTTGTTTCTTGTGATCTCTTGTTGGCATGTAGGTAGGAATGAATCTCTGGTGGTTCAGAAATTAGCTAGCAGCATTATGTATTTCCATTCCCATTCTTCCATTAGTAATACAAAAAGCTTGCTGTGTTCTGTTCTGTTGTCAAAGCCACTTGTTCACTTCTCCAATTTTGGAGATACCCATGAAATGCTAAACTTTTAGAACCTACTTTTCCTTGTCTGTCCATCCTATTGTCATTTTTAACTGGTTTATAGTTCTGATCATGTAGAAATAGGAGGCCATGGTACTAGTCACCCTATTACCATTTTTTCAGTCTGGTGCATCAACTGATCTTATATTCCTTATACATGCAGAAACATTAGGTCATGGTACTGAGAGAACATCTGGACCTTCCACTATACAGCTCAGAGCTGCAGTTGCTACAGCCCTTGGTGCAGCAGCAGCTCATTCCAAGCTGCTGGCAGACCAGGAAGAAAGAGAAATTGAACAACTAATGGCTACGGTGATCGAGTTACAGGTTTTTGTTCCTCCCCCTACTAATTTTCTTCCCGACATCATTCTCCTTTGTGTTATGTCTTTGATGTTGTGTCTCTGTGTGGGCAGATGAGGAAGCTCAGATACAAGGTCAAATATTTTGAAGAGTTGGAGTCGATCATGAAAATGGAATATGAACAAATAGAGAAAATGAAACAATCTATCATTTCTGAGAGAATAGATGTACTGAGAAAGGTCTTCCGAGCAGGCATTTCAAGGTGGAAGGACCATACTCCTGTTAAGCCTCCAGCAATTCAGTAGTATCATATTGAAAGATATAGAAAGATTCGCCTCTTTAGCAAAGGAACGAGTAGGAAACAAGTAGAAAAATGCCATTTCCCATTTTATATCCATTTCATCATCTCTGTATCCAAGTCTTCATCTTTTTATCAAATTAAGGTTGAATTTCTCCAATCTGCAAATTAATAATGTTTCTTTGAGGGAAATACACATGAAGTTCTTCTTAGTCGATTAGCGCCCCATTCAAGAGATTTTTCTTTTTAAGAAAAAGGATAGGGATTGTATTCGTTCTTTTTCTTTTGTATGTGGTACAAACAAAAGCCATCCAAGTTTGAATGGATTAAGCAGTATCAATCTACTCGAGTTTTTTCTGTTCTTTGTTGAACAATTTTTCGATACATCGATGCTCTAGTTTGAAACGTAAAGGAAACTCTGCACGGAAGTTATTTACACGTAAATTCACAAGTAACATCTTGTTTATGTACAAAAGCACTAGCACTGTACAACTTCTATAAGAACGATGTGTAGTCCCCCTGTACAACATAAGATGCTAAAGCCTACAATGGTGTGTTATAACTATACACATGGTCTCTGACCTGCCCCACATATTTCTCTTACTGGGTTTGCTGCCAACAGTAGTGACATCCCAAATGACTCCATTAACACAGTTCGATCAGAGTGACTGCAGCCTTGTTTCAAAGGCTTAGTTTCATTTTTGTTGTTTTTCTTCCTCAAATGTATGTCTTCACGAGTAGGATCTAACCATTCTGAAGTTCTGTAGAGAACGTGTAAAGAGGCTCCCAAAGAGAAACTTAGATGCTGAATCTTGATGAGGCTTAGAAGGGATGAAGGGGTTTTTAACTCTTAAAATGGTTTGATCTATCTGCTCATGGATAGCTGCAATTGTCTTGGCTTCCACTGGGTTCCCAGAAACATCTGAAACATAAAACTTGTCCACTGCTTTTCCATCCTTAGTTGAGATTTCTGCCCTTATAATGCTCAAACCATTTTCACGAAATATTCGGGTAATTTCTGAAAGAAGACCAACTCTATCTTCTGTATACAGTTCCAGCTCCAGCCCCTGCAAGATCAATTTGGATTTAGGCGACGAGTTTCACACACTGATTACTAATTACCACAAATACACAATGCAGTCACAAACCTCTGTAGCCCTCCTTTCTATGGCAGCTTGAAGACATTGTGTTACCCTCTGTCTCTCTGCCTCTGAACTAATGGGGAACCCATCAACATGTCTGATATAATATTCCTAAGAATAAACAAGAAGTATTCTATAAGACTCAGTAGTACTAGCGGTGTAAAGCTTAAGAAACTGACATTTTACTACGAGAGATCTCACCTGATAAGCTTCCATATCTCCAGTGTCCACCCTCCCATGAAACACTACATATTCCATGTCAGTGAGAGTACACAATGTATCAAAAAGAAGCTTTGGCCGATCTTTGCATCTCATAGTAACCACCGTATAATCCTTCTCGAAACAATCAATTAATGCCACATGGGTTCCAGAACTCTTATCATCGGGTTTCCCTGGCCCAACTCTTTCATAATCTCTATCAGCAAACATTATTTGGTGCAACCTTCGCTCAGTGTGAGTGGTTGTTTCAGAAACTGTTGTATGAACTGCCCTCAAATCATTGCTACCCTTCAGTACATTGCACAGGAGCTGCTTAATCATGGATAGATGCGTGCAGTCTTCAATGGGGGTCCCTGTCCTCTCATCTGTCACATGGACCACTGCAGCGGCTCTAGTATTATGTGTCCACACCTCCGCATTCACCACATTACACCTTAGATCTGTTAGTACAGCGCACACATCTGAGAGCAGCCCGGGCCGATCGGCACCAATAAGCTCAATAGAAGTATATTCTTTGGAAGGTGTTACTCCAACAGAACTTCTCAGTGAAGGAATGAAACAAGCTTCCGTTTCTATAGACTGCAAAATTAAGAAAATCCATGTGAACAACAATGGCCGGACAGACATTTCTTGTGTTATTAGATAAATATCACATGACATATATGGATTTGAAACAGGTAAAACACACTAAAAAACTTTTTTCAGCACCCCCATCTCTTAAGCAAACAAACCAGAGGCTCAACGGGTTGCATAGCACAAAAACATGAAAGTCTCGAGAATCGTGCCAAGGGTAAGTCGAAGTTGTAACAAGTCATAAATAGTTAAGGCATAACCTTCTTTATGTAACTGAGAATTCCTTCATCTCTGAGTTTCCTTCCTTCTTGATCGGTAACATTAAACACTGGAACAATCAGTTTAAAAATGTAACGAATCAACATAGTAACAAACTGAAAAACATAAATACCAACGGAACAGTTAAATTCGAGGAACTAGTGAAATCCCTACCATCCATGAACCATCCTCCATCAGAAGATATGTAAGCCTTGGTAACAATAAGGTTCAGATCCGTGAGAACCTGAACAACCTCCAACAAAATACCATGTTTATTAACACTGTCAACCTGAAAACAGAAATCCCAAGCCACCGACAAGTCAGCCAAAAGATGAAGAAATAACGCAAACGCAAAGAACTTAGAATCAGAAGATCCTATTTCCAAAAGTCAGAGAGCAATTCACAAATCCACAACGAACCAACTCCCATTACCTGTATCACAGTAGCATCCACACTGGCATCGTTGTCAACCACAACCCTGCATCAACGGTCAAACCACATGAACAAGATATAACACAAAAAGGGGAAAAGAAAAAGACAGAAAAAAATCGCCAGAAATCGACAATTCTTTAACACCCATCCAAAACAATTCACGAAACAGAACCCGGATTCGAAAATTCACAAAACAGAACGCAAAAATGAAAAAGAAGTTAAAGAACCCGAACCCAATTTCAAATCAACCATAACAATCAACCCCGCCCCTGCGTCAATCAGAGGAACATGACTCTCGAAAGAAGAAACTCACAAATACCCGAACGATTCAAAAAACCGAACAACACCCAGGAAGGGAAAACAGAAAACTGAACCTGGGCGGATTCAACCTCCTGAAAAGCTTCGCATACACATCATCATCCATCTCCGCTAAACAAAAGCACAAGCGAGAACAGCTAAAGTTCTCTTCCCCGACCAAGCGCTCCCATGATCAGTACCCAGAAGAGGGAAGCAGAGGGAGAGAAAGCAGGCGGACATCACCCTCCTGTGTCTCCGGAAGAAAAACACCCCAATTAGGATTTAGACCCCGTGATGAAAAACAAGCAACCGCCAAATTACCCGAAACCAGAGAGAGAGAGAGAGAAAAATTATCGCCCCTCTTTTTCGTCGAATGAGAAAGAGTGTCTCTTCAACTGGATTTCACCTCTCAATAATACGGGAAAGAAACGGTCAGTCCTGCCCTGCGTGACGTGTCATAATCTCATTGGTTACGATCCCCGTACTTTTCGGGGAAACCCCCCGGTCGAGTAGAAACCGTACCCCTAATTCACGTCTAACATGAGAAGCTTCTCAGAAACTGTGTCTCACGGGCGTCTCCTCAAAAGTTCATAAACGAATGACGTGGCGCGTAGATTGACCTCCAAGTGGACTCTGCCAGTAGTTTTGGCGGCAAACCCTGACCGGATGGCAAATTACCGAACTACCCCATGCCTGGGCCCACCGGAAAAGTTCCGTGGGGCCCCGTTTTGGGGCGGAGAGGATGCTTGACTCGCTGCACGCTTCTAATTAGCGATAAACACGGTGCGACGGATGAGTCATTAACGTAACACCCGTCACCGACTGACACGTGTCATATCATTACATAAAAAATTCTACCTTATCCGTCCCAAAATCGAGAAAAAAATACAAATATATATATATATATATATATATATTTTTTTTTGTGATAAGGACAAAACTATATATCCGATTATGCGGATATGACGAAAAGACCACTCGTGGTTGGCTCGCGGAAAAACTTCCGGAAAAAGTACGGATTTCGATAATGGCCTAAAGTTTAGAGCGATCATCGAAGGAGGGTATTTGTGTCTTTTCCGCGCAGTGGCTCAGAGCGAAGTAAAGAATATTCGTCCAAGGTAAGGTCGTTTTCGGGATCCGAAAGAGGGGAAAAGCTCTCGACCGTCGAGATCGTCCGCGACGTCCGGTGGAGGCGTGGGAACCGTCGGATCGAAATGTGACGTGGCGGATGCCTCGTGGATGAGACGCGGTCTTTTTTTGCGTAAATAAATACCGACATTTATGTCGGACCGTTGGAAAGAAAAGAGAAAAAAAGGAAGAGGGGCAGCGTGCCATCGTGGTCCGCGGGCTACTGGGAAACCTTCCAGGGCGACGTCATTCGAATCCAGCTGTCGCATGAGGTGGCGTGGTCCACATCGACCAACCGGAAGGTGACGGAGGACAGTTGACGAAAGCGTGCCACGTGTATAAAATATCTGATCCGGGAAAGAATAAAGGGCGTGGGTGTGTCTGACCTCTGAAGCAATAAGGGCGATGGGTCCCATCAGAAGATACGTTTTTAAATTTGGTATATTAATTTTTAAAAATTTAAGAATTATAAATTTTTCTGATATATATATATATATATATGTATGTATGTATGTATATATGTAATACGGATATGTAAACCGTAAACAAGCCCAGGTATTGTACAATTACTACAGGGTACACACACAATTGTGAAATAAAAAATAATAAAAACCCAAATTTGAAATTATGTAATAAAAATAATTACAAAAGTCAAAAACCTAATTTCATAATTGTGTAATAAAAATAATAAAAATCTAAATCTACAATACTAGCTCAGAAGGCGTATAAAATAAGTTTATGTTATATATTCTATTAGTGTACATAATATATTAGATGAATTGTTTTATATCATGAGTAAAAAAGATTAAAAAATATAATTTATTTTTTTATAAAATATGGGTATAAAAGGTTTTATTATCATATATTTATTATAAATTTATTTCACAGACAACTCATGTGAATTATTTGTTTGATGCCATTAATTAGCCATGTTCTACCTTCTCAATCCCACCAAAACCAAACCCCACTTGAAGCATGTCCTCTTCTACTTTTGCTTAAATAAGCAGGAAATTACTCCTTTGTTTCCACAGTTTAAGGAGCTATGTTTGGTTTTTATTAATTTTTTATATTAATAATACTCTAGGAGAACCTAATAGAGTCTATGAACAAAATGGAAACTAATTTAGAATCTTCCATAAATGTTTAGAATGACTTGAAAATGATAATATATCTAAAATAGTAAAATGCCCTTTTATACTATTTGGTATTTAAAAATGTTGTTGAAAATGAAATAAGGTAACATAATACAGCTTAAATGGCCTTCTATTTTTGAAATTTTTGTGAAATAAAATGAAAAAAGGTAATATAGTAGAGATCCCTTCAATAAATCTTTATATTTAAAGAATAACGGTGCGAAAAAAAAAAAAAAACTACGCTTAAATAGCGAATAAGCTTATATGAAATATTTTTATTTTATTATATGAAAAAAAAACTAATAGAATGAAATAAAAAAAATATTATGCCTAAAAAATACCCTTTCAAAAATATTATATTAAAAAAAAATGATGAATATAATTAAAAGGCAAATGTCAAAAAATAGTACCCTTATATAACATTTGAATATTTAATTAAAACAAAGTGTATTTAAGTAAAAACACCCTTTTCACTAATTTTTTTGTATTCGTTCAAAATCTTGCAAATTAGACTGTAGGGGTATATATACAAGAGGGTAGCCTTAAAAAAACTAAATAAAAATTTAAATAAACAAATTAATTTATAAAAAAAAAAAAAAAAGGAAATGGACCCTCATGAGATCTTTGCACCTTTAAGTTCCAAGATTCAGAATTGACACATAAAGAGGGAGTAATTGACAAGGAAATGGCTGAGAAGGTCCCCCAAAGGGGTCTCTACCATGCCCTAGCTAGTGGTCCTCTAAAGCGACTCACACTCAATAAGAAAATAAATATTATCCAGGCATCTTTCACAAGTGGATCCCCATCTGGTCAGATTAGATTACTAGCTACAACAAGTGCTTATTTATGTTTTAATAAATTATATATATATATATATATATATATATATATATATATATATATATATATATATGTGAACGGTCCTGATTGATTGCCTGTTCCACTAAAATTTCCTGAAAAGATTGCAACAAGACGGGTTTGAAGAAAGTTAGGCACCTTTCCATTTGATCTTACATATAACAATCTTCTTTCGTTTTCATGAATCTATTGATGTGGTATTTTTCCTAAAGTTTCCTCATTTTTGTTTCATTCATGTATCCTTTTCATAATAGTAATGTCAAAGTTATGGACTGATCATAAGTTTAAGCTTTTAATAGTTAATACTAAATTAAGGAAATGAGGCTGGACTGGCCAAGGTTTAATGCACCCAAATTTAATTAATTTATTTATTTGAAAGTTGTTTGTAAAATTAACATATATTACATTTATGTACAATAATGCTATTATCTCAGTACTTTAGCTTCAAAGCTTATAGAAAATAAAACTCAAAATAATATAAAAATATATTTAAAATTTATTTAACCAATTTTTAATAAATAATAACTTAATTGGATGCAATAGAGCCTTTTGGATTGGAGAAAAGATCTCCAACACTTAAGTGTAGAAAACTTTTATCTACAAACACTTTTTAAAGAAGAAAAGTTATGTCATTGTCATAGAAGTGAGGAGTATTTTTATAAAAATGAATAAAGTTACAAATCACATTTATAAAAACGCCCCTCCTACCTTCTTTAAAAAATGCATGTAGGAAAATTTCCTACAAATACGTGTAGAGTATACGCCCTCTTTTGATTGTTGGACTATCAATTTATAAACAATGAGTGACAAGATTGATGAGTCTGAGTTTGGTAGGTGGAATTAGGGTGGTCATCTAATCACCAAACATGATAAGAAATTCATCAAACTTGTACATTGAACTTATTATTTTGAAAATTTCTAGAAACTATGTAATCTAACTTTGACTTACAAAAGTATAAATATACCCTCAAAACACTTAAATTATAAACAAAAAAAAAATCTAAAATGGTTATTAGTGTCACACAATTTTTTATTATGTATATTATGTTAAGCAGGATTCTTCTTTTCAAGACTATGTTTATTAAATAACTTATTTTCATAGGGCCATTCTGTTTATATGTTAAGCTCAATTAGAGAAAACATATTTTCTTGTTATGATATGCATTAGTGGGTAATTTGGATTATAGGAAAAGCGTTTTCGAGTCAGTAAGAAGTTTATTGTCAACTATGTCAGATTTAGAGGGTTGTATATATCATGCATGTTGATTAATCTTATTAACTTAATAATTTAAATTGGACTATTAATATAAGGTTATTTTTAGATTTAGTTTTCACATTTTCTTAATTTCAAGCTTAAGTTAAAAACAAAAATTGAAACACAGGAAACATAAAAAGTTCAATCATAATGATAGTTGTAAATCAAGAAACAAGAAGTTAGAAATCCTTATTTTTAATTTAATTATCATCAGGGAACAAAATTTAAATCTATCTACATATCCATTTATCTTTGAGTAAATCACTAACCTAAAATGTTGCATATTTTCACATTACCCATATTTTAGTTAGGTTTGAGACAAAGTGAGAGAGGAAAAGGAAAATGTGCATCCTTTGGTTTTCCAAAACCTAACCACTTAAAACATTGGTTGCAACAATAGGATGTGACAACCCTAACTATTTTATGAGGAGTGGTGCTACCACAGTGCCCCATTTGTGGTACAAGTCCATCAAGTGGACCTCAAAAGGCTACCATTTGAGCATGTGGTCCTCTTCAATGTGAACACTAGACAAATTTTAGAAGATGTTGGTGCCTGGCTCCTTCTTCACATTCAACTTTTTTTGGTAAATTAATTCAATAAGTCAACTAGGGTCCCACTCTTCATGTTTGAAAATAAAAAAGCATGACTTTCTTAAGTTATTTTGTGTGTTTAGACTAATATTTTGTTGATTTATGTCACAGTAGAGCCAAGGCTTTGATTACATGATGATTTATTAATGAGGTAACTAATATGAGTCATGATATGGATCTTATTATTATTTTTTTGTGTGTGAAAAAGTCATGCTTATTTTTTTATTTAAAATTATGCATATTTTTAATTAATTTTGTCATGCCACCCTTAAATTAAAATGCTAGAAAAAAAGTAATTAATAATCTTTCTATTATTTATTTAAAATTACTCTCTCTTATATCCAACAAAGAAGAGTTAATATAATTAATTAAAATACTATTTCTGATTAAAAATATTTTTTCTAATATACAATGAATGAACCAAACTTGTCAAAATTCAAGTCAAGTCTACTTAAAAGCTTGTGTTTGGCTTGATTTAAGTAAGTGGGCCTTATTTCTAGTCTACTTAAAAAGCCCAAATAGTAATATCGTTTCGGTCTTCCTCCAAGCTCCAAACTACTGCACCGTGGCACGCGGCCGCACTCCCGCACCTTATCAGTTATCACAGCACCACTGAGCAGAGCGGCGGAGCACGACCTGGCGGCACTACCATTCTTCCCCAAAATGGCGACATCCTTTACTGCTCTGGTAGGAGTATTGTTTTTTTTTTTTTCAGATGTCATCGTCGAATTTGTTGTTCCTTTTTGACTGTTTTCCCGCTGTGACATTTTTCACGCCCTTGCGCTTTGCAGGCAAACGTGGGTTCCGCTGTTTCTGGTTCCAGAGCCGTCGCGGGCTTCCAGGTTCTAGCTCAACCTGCGAGCTCAGTCAGTTTGCGGAAATGCCACTCGTCGGCGTTGGAAATCTCGTCTTCGGGATCCCTTTTTTTATCTGGGTCGTCGCGGCGCGTTTCTGCGGTTTCTTCTTCGTTTCAGAAGAGGACGAGTTTCTTTAGCCCCGTTCGGGCCTCGTCGCAGGTCAGTGAGATTGTATGCGGACCTGGGTTTGGGTGGTTTGGGTAGGTGTGGTCATTGATTGGTGTTGCTCCTCGTGAAATTAAAAAGTGTTTTCCATCATTTGGATGTAATACTAATCGTAATCGCGATGTTTTCCACAGGAAGAAGAAGAAAAAAATAAAATAAAACACTGATTAGGGGATTAGGGTTTTACAATGGTTCACCTTTTTTAACCGGGTGATGCTTTAAAGTTGTTTTAGTTGTAGGTTGGCGGTTCGGAAATGTATAAACAGGAGAAGTATGGGAATAAATGATAATGGCTCATGGCAGTTGTCAAGATATTAATGGATAGTACTTGACTGTAATCGATGTAAATAGGCATCTAATGCGATTATGTAGTACTTGAGAAGCAAAAAATAGTGACTTCAGCTTTGGCTGGATAGTCACATGGGCACCAGGGTAAAGGGTTTCAACAGTGAACGAAGGGGATATGAGGTCTAAAGATATGTGGGATACATGCGCTTTGATTAGTGACTTAGTTATTTTTGTTCATAAAAGAAATAAAAAAGAAAAGCGAAGGGTAAGGTTCAGTGAAATTCTTAAGCAAGTAGCCTGGCGTGAAATGAAAAAAGAAGTAAAAAAGCCTGTAGAAGGTGAACCTTACTCCCCTTGAATGGGTAGTTTTCTGTGGTTGCCTTCAAAGAAACATGTGGTTAGTACTGCTGTCCTTGAGTCAGTGGTGTTGTTAGTACCCTTAAAATGTGGTGGTTTCATGCTTCCAATAGTTTTTTTTAATGCATTTCCAGGTCAAGTTCTCTTAAATTCTTTTTGTTCAAGTTGGATTTCCATACCTTGCCTCAGGGAGATATACTAGTGAAGGTGTAGGTCAAGCCTACCTCAGAATCAGTTGTGTATTGGTGAAGCCTACTCAAGAATTTGTAGTGGAATGGTATTTTAGGGATTGATCAGCTGCTGATAGTGGGACAAGTTGAGCTGGCATGGGTTCTAAGTTTTAAAAGCTTCTTGAAGATTTATGAGTTGTTTTCCTTGTTGAAGACCTAACAAGGAAATTTTTATTTATATACTACAAGCTGCAGCATTACACCTGAGGAGTGGTAGAAGATGAATTTTTATTTAACTAGTCCTAGGAAAATATTTTGTCATACAATATTATTCCATAGGGTGTAAGGAGATCCAGGAAATTATGGTAATTTTCATCATAATTTATGTAGATGAATAGGTGATGGGGTTCAACCCTAACCCAGACCACCTGAAAACTATTCAATTTAGGAATTTATCTGTAGTTTTTTCTTCACCCATGTCCTCTTTCCTGTTCCTGACCATTTTCTACAGATTTGGCACTACCAAGGACATATCTGTATTTTCATTTGGATAAAGCATTTATTCCTGATTGTGCATTAAGTTCTGTTTACTCTATTTTTTGTTGGTTCTTGTCAGTACTGCTTGTTAGTTTGTTTATTTGACTTGTTGACCTGTTTTGCAATCTGTATGGCTGACTTGTTAACCAGTATTGGTGGTGGAAGCTTGTTAGGATTCCTTTTCCTGAATTATTGAACGTGTGCATCTCATCTTAAGTTTAACTATAATTGACTAGGAAAATAGGTAGAAGCATAAGTAATTTCAAGATGAAGGTGTGTGAAGAATAGCAACTCGATTTTTGTGGTCTTGATGCTTCTGTCAGTAAAGGGGCGAGCCAGGCTGGGCTGCCTTTTCATTCAATCTGTGGCCACTCTGTGCCACTATTTGATGGATTAAGGAATCTTGGTCCCGTGGAGAAAAGGTGAGTGAGCGAGAGAGGGGCAGAGCCATTCACCACAGGGAAAAAAGAATGCTGTCTCTTTTACGAGAGAGGTAAAGGTTACGTGATTATAGGAACTAATAGTTTCACATGCATTTGTGTCAATATCCATGGTGGCCTATCGTACGTCTGCTTTTAGTCTTGATCCTGTGGCTCTTTCAATTGTGCAAGCTAGTAAAACCCCAGGTAGTCTTTTCTGTTGGTTCATACTCTAGGATTCAAATACAGGATTTGGTGCTTGTTTTGATTCCTGTTTCAGGTACTAGCTGGTATTGTAGAAACTTTAGAAGACTATGTCCGTGAACCTGTCCCTTAACGCATTCATCCCTGGTTGGATCCCTTAGATGTGTAACACTTGATAGCATTCAGAGATTATATATTTTAACTGCCTTGATAACAAATGTCCATGTAGGATCATTCTTTGCCTTCAAAAAGCAGGGCACGCTTTTGGCTGTGCATTGAAGAGATTGTGCATTGTACTGGTTAGGAAACTAAACTGATGTTGTTTCTTTGGTAGAAGTTTGATTTTGTCTAATTTTAATTGAATATCCACTCTGATTAAAAGCTTCTTTTATGATAGTTAAAAGATTTCTTTTATGAACATATCTTTTTTGGTTCCCATTTTGGCTTGTATGTTAGTTTTTGTCCTCTTGTTTACTTATTAAGGTCAAGAAATAATTTTTTTTTCTTAAATGTTGAATGCTCTCAGGAATCAGAGTTGCAAGCTAAGGTCACACACAAAGTATATTTTGATATAGGTATTGGCAACCCCGTAGGAAACAATGTGGGTAGGATTGTCATCGGACTTTATGGTGATGTGGTCCCACAAACAGCAGAGAACTTCCGTGCCTTATGCACAGGTTTGTTGCTCTGGCTAAACCCATTGACGGGAGAGGGGAACTTTCTGCTTTTGGATCTCGGTTAATTTAATTTTCTAATTTCTTTGTCTATTCTTGTTTTCAGCTTTGATACTGTTATATCTCTTTGTTATTATGCACATTATGATTGAAATTTTTGAGTTTCTGACACTTAGGAGAAAAGGGTTTTGGATATAAGGGGTGTTCATTTCATCGGGTGATCAAGGATTTCATGATTCAGGGAGGTGACTTTGATAAGGGAAATGTGAGTCCTCTCTCTCATTCTCTGTGCTTTCTATTTATGATTATTATAAACACCAGCAATACATTTCCAAAAAAAGGATCAGCAGTAAATATGATCTTTTTGAAATGATATATGTGCTGTTCATCTGCATCAATAAATTCTTAAACTAGCTAAAACCTTGCAGCTCTAAGTTCACCATCTCTCATTTGAATTTCACGAGATCTTTTTTCCTTCTTTTCATGTTTCTGCTTTTGGTTTATTTTGTCTTTCCATTTCACCTTTTGTTGTGAAAAATTGGTATTTGCTTCGTTATCTTATCTTTCCATTTTACTTGGTTCATGGAAATGTCTTATGGTATAGATTTCCTTTTCAATGAAAGAAGGAATGTTACTTAATTTTATTTAATTCCTCTTTTCCAACAACTCCCAAAGTTGCGGAGAGGTACATGGAGGCTGATATTAAGTTTAAGTGTTTTCTTCTGGTCTTTTTGTTGCAGGGAACTGGTGGTAAAAGTATATACGGACGGACCTTTAAAGATGAGAACTTCAAGCGTGAGTTTTTTCTGCATTACTATTTTCTGTCTGGAACCTGAATGCATATAGACCTATAGTTCTAATGCATTTGGCTTTTACAGTGTCTCACGTAGGGCCTGGTGTGGTCAGTATGGCCAATGCTGGACCAAACACCAATGGAAGCCAGTTCTTCATCTGCACAGTGAAGGTGCCAACAACCACCCTTGCATATCAAGAACCCTGTTTTTTGATTATTTTTTTTTTGAATTTTTTTTATAGCCTGAAAACGAGTTCGCTTGGGATGAATACAAACCATAAACTTAAAAAAGGGCCTACATTTGCAGATAATATTCCTCGATCAAGCACAGTTTTGGTTTGAAATGCACCTTTTTAAGTTTTGATAAAAAATGGGGGCAGGGGAACTCACTATATAGATAATGAAGACTGACACTTGCAAATGCTCCATGCGCAGACCCCATGGCTGGACCAGAGACACGTTGTGTTGGGGCAGGTGCTGGAAGGGATGGACATTGTGAAACTGATCGAGAGCCAAGAGACGGACCGCGGAGACCGTCCGAGAAAGAAAGTGGTGATCAGCGAGTGCGGCGAGATTCCAGTGGTATGAATGAACACTCCGCTGCTCCCATCTTCTTCTTCTTCCAGTAGTAGTCGAATAACTCCTCAAATCTCCCTCCGAGACAGCCTGCCTCTTTTTTCCATTATAGAGTTTTTTGTACCAAGTTTGACTCGTCGTCACAGGCCGCAAGGGAATGAATGTACTTTGTAATCTGGTGTTAAATGAAGGTATCTAGGTCAAGTCTTTCTTTTCCCATTTTTCTCTACTACATATTTTACAGCATAGCATGGTGGACAATATTGGATTTCAACCTATCCGATATAGGATAATTTATTTAAAATATTAATTACTCTTAGATTACAAGAAATTTAGCTGAAAATTTTTGGATATGAAATTGAGTCAACGATGTACATTTTGCTTATACTTTTACATATTTTCGTTACCAAATGAAGGAGAAGATTATCTATCAGTATTCGATAAGATTTAATTATTTTAAAATATTAATTAATTTAAAATTACAAAAAAAATTAAGCTGAAATTTTCATGTGCTTTTACCAATAGTATCCTAATGCTATTGGAGACCCAAATACCATGTTTTGTGGTATTATGATATAAAATATAGAATTTGACGTAAAAATGTTATATTTTGATGCAAAACGTTTTAAATATAAAATAATATTTAATTATTTAGTTTTGATTTTACCGCATAAGATATTTGTCACGGGGCCGGCAAGTCTGAATTTACTGTGCGAGTTAGCGGAATGACCGCAGTAATAGAGGGGTTTGACCGTTTTGACCACAGACCGAAATAATGTTTGACCCGGCGCGGGTCCCCAAAATGAAGGGTCAAGTCAGCCGACAGAATCTCCGCGCCTCCCGGGGACCACGTTCCGGGCGCCGCGCCAGACCCTCATCGTACAGTCGCTTTCCGTCGTCCTCCGCCACCGTGGCGCCCCCTCTGCCTCGCGATCTCCCCCGCCCCTGCGCCCCCATTCACGTGCGCCCCGCCCTGCCGCCGCAACCCGTCTCGGTCCACGTGCGTGCTCCAAAGACGCTCCTACCCCCGACAGCTTTTACTCGACATCTGTACCTCTCCAGTTGGCACTCGCCGATCTGAACCGTTCGCTGAGGACCCCTTCCAGGTGGCCCACCAGTAGTGCCAGATGTGAATCACGTTGCGGCGGGCCCGCTTGTCCGACTCCGTACCGCCCCCCCCGACACGGACACGTCGTCCGTAAAAGCGACCTCTCCCACTTGTACCCACGCACGTGATTTCATTTCCAGTCAATCTCTGCAGAAACCCTCCTCCAAGGACCACGTCCGTATCGGTTTCATGGTACACATACCGGTACCGTTTACGTACCGGATGGGCAACCTTCAAAATCTTCTATACCCAGTAGCACCAAGAAAGTTGTAAAGGTGGGTTTGGATTTACAGTAGAATATTTACAAAAGGGGGGGGGGGGGGTTTGGGTGTCAACAGATAGATCAACTGGAGGTTGAGCGCTTTGGGTTGCCATGTTACAACACCCCTGCTTATTCAAGAACTATCAGTTGTGAATGTTGATGATGAAGGCCTAAGAACACGATTTGATCAGACCCAGGTTGAAGAGGAACTTCTCTGATCTTGATCTGAAGAGGGTACCCAGGGAGAAGAGCCCGCTCTCCTGGGGGGGAGATTTTGAATATACGTCGTCTTTTACGTGCAGTATCGTCAGGCCGATCTCGCTTCGAACTGCTTCCACCGTTTGGGTGTTCACGGGATAGCCTGATGCGTCAGTGACATAGAACACGTTCATGGCTTGTGATCCCCTTGTGGCGACTTCGGCTCGCGTGACGGACAGACCGTTTTCTCTGAAAATGCGGGTTACGTCCGAGAGAAGACCCATTCGATCTTCGCTACAGAGCTCAAGTCTTAATCCCTGGATGATATACCATATACCACTAGATGAGAAAATCAGATCAACTGAGAGCTGAGTGGTGGTTAAATTTCAGTTCTCCAAAAGAAGCCTGAGGTTTTATATATATATATATATATATATACCTCAGAAGATCGTCTTTCAATAGCAGCTTCTAGGCAATGGATTAGTCGCTGCCTCTCTGCTTCAGAGCTAACAGGGGAACCATCCATATGTCTAATGAAGTATTCCTGCATTGTGGAAAGTAGCTCACATCAGTGTTGTGCCATTGTGTCCAAACTTTTGGTTTCGAGTCTTCAACAATTATAGAACGAAAAGCTTAAAAACTAAAGATGTCAAAATGAATAATGATATCTTTTAGAAAATGTTGAAGGCGACTATATATCGGGTATTGAAGCAAACCTGATTTGCTTCAGGTCCTTCGGCAATGACAGTCCCATGGAACACAACATATTGCATATCTGTTAATGTGCAAACTGTGTCAAACAACAACTTTGGCCGATCCTTACACCAAATATTCACCACAGAGTATCCTTTCTCTGCACAATTCTCAACTGCCACAAACGGTTTACTTCTATCGCTGCCAGTGTCTCCCAGCATACCATCCACATCCTCCCGATCATAATCGCGATCAGCATACATCATCTGATGCAATCTTCTTTCAGTGTGAGTACCACCCATAGATACCACGGTGTTGGCACTTCGTCTATCATGGTTGCCTTTAAGAACATAACTCAGGAGTTGCTTGATTTTAGATAGCCGGTCTGGATCATCGATTGGCAATCCGGTGACCTCATCAGTAACATAAACAACAGATGCCATTCTTGACTTGTGAGTCCAGACCTCAGAAGCTACCACATTGCATTTGAGGTCTGCAAGTACTGCAAAAATTTCAGAAAGCACACCAGGTCTGTCTCTTCCAATCAGTTCTATCACTGTATGCTCGGTGGCAGCTTGAACACCCACAGACCTTCTCAGAGGCCAGATTCCAAATGCCCGAGTTCCCAGTGACTGCAATGAGATATGCAACAATTTTAAAACTTAAGTGTCACCATATCAAGAAAACCGCTAGGTTCCTAAAAATCAAGCACACCAGAAAGAAATTCACGTCAATGACGACAATGAATAAGAAATAATTGCAGCAGCAGATGTTAGAACAGGGAATTTTATGAAAAAACATGTCAGATCACTTCAAAATATTAGGGACAAAGGAGTAAAGATGCCATGAATAAAGTTCATATCATTCACTCCCGAGGCACCAATAATATGAGGAGACAACTGAAGAGCCAAATCAACTGTGTACCAACATCAAAAGGGTATCCATCACTCAGAGCTACAGCTAAAGTACTATACACCCTACTGTTCCTGAACTTATATATCGGACCGAGACATACAAGTTTAGAGCAGGCTAGAATCTGAAAATACCACCAGACCACTGTGATTGACAAAGGAAACAGAAGGTTGTTTTCAGAATCTCACCTGTTGAATTCGGTCAATGACTTCAACATCAGACAATTTATTCCCGTCTTGGTCAACCACATGAAATACTGGAAGCAAGGGAGGAAAAGGTGAATCAGACGGCAACGAAGGAAAAGAAGAAGATAAAGGAACTACGGAATACCAAGTAATAAGAAGATGGTTTTCAGGAGGGAGAACCTTACCGTCCATAAACCACTCTCCATCCGAAGAAATGTATGCCCTAGTGATGGTGAGATTCAAATCGGTCAAAACCTGCACAACTTCTAACAAGCTTCCCTGCTTATTAGCACTTTCAACCTGCATAGATTTCCAAAAAGAGAGATCTTTCATTCCTCTGTAAATTCCTTTCAGAAAATCCTAACAGGAAACAACGACGAAAAATGGAGGCATTATCTACCTTCACAAGAGTTGCTGTTCTGCTCGAAGAATTGTCTATGGTTACCCTGCAGGATAAACAGAGAATAATAATGTAAAAACAAAAAAAAATTATAGAAACACCTCCAAGTAGAGTGACATACTACATAAAATACCCACTTCAGATCAGGATAAACCCAGATGAATTACGACACAGAGAATAACCGCAATCAGCGAAAATCATAAACCCAATTATACAAGAAGGTAATTCCGAAGGCATTTCATAGAAGAAACTTCAATTTCTCTGGAAACAACACAACACCCACATCAAATCAGCAAAACAAACAAAATCCGTTCCAAAACTAAATTCAAAGCGCGGACCTTCCCCGGTAAACGACCTTCAAAATCAAACAATTTTTCCGGAAAACAACAAAGACACGAAGAGGAGCACCCAAAAGTTCCGGAACAAAAGAAAATAGAGTGAGCGAGCGAGAGAGAAAGAGAGAGACAGAGAGAGAGAGAGAAGACCCAATTCAGAAAACGAGAGAAGCATTAACACACAATAAGTCAAGTCACATTAAACAAAAACGTCAAGCGAACAGCATATACCTCGGTGGGTTCATTCTCATGACGAGTTTCTCGTACTCCTCGTCGACCTCGGTGGAAGAACACCACAAATCCATGGAGCAAAGCAAGAAAGGCCAAAGGCAAAAAAAAGACAGAGCCCCCGAGACAACGAACAAGACGGATAGCTATATCAATTCGCGGCGCTTCGGCGTGCGCGCTGCGTATATATATCCGAGTCAGGAATTTGTGTGGGCGTCTTTGGCTCTTGAGCCGGACGAAAGGTGAGCTTCAACGCAGAGAGTCTTGGAGGGACACCGAGAATGGAGCAACGCATGGGACTTCCCGGGATTGTCGCCAGGTCTCGTGGGTCCCTTCCACACTTGGTCTCACCATAGTTTTTTTTTTCCTTCTCTCTCTTCGTCTCTCTCTCTCAGTCCTGGCCTGGGTTAGACTCCCCCATCAATGACCCCCACGAATCAACCTCGTTTAAGACATTTTTAATGCAGAATTAGTACCTGGAAGCAGTCGAAACTACCAGGAGAGAAGGGGGATCTCTGATTCTCTCTCCCTCGTCTCTCCCTCTCGTCGTCTTCCTTTACACGAACGGAATCTCTCCCCAGTCTCTGTCTCGTCTCTCTCTCCGAACCCATCTCATTCTCAGCTCCGCCCCTTTTTGAATGCAATGAATCTCCCCCAAATCGAGTGCGCATTGATACAGACGAAAAGCAGAAGGTTCTCCATTGCCATTTCAATCAAGCATTTATGATTTAACGCGTAACCAGGAATCAGGACTCGACTCGACCCCCACCGAGTCACCGGGTCAACCGAACGAGTCACAAAAACTAACTATATGTACCTAGAGACATTCAAGCTCTCATCTTTCTTTTTTTTTCCTCCCAATGTGAAAAAAATGGGACCCATTTGGGCAATTCCATGTGGGTCCAACGAAGAAAGGAAGAAAAGGGGAGGACCCCACGTATTGGGTCCCACATATGATGTATTGGTGGTGGTCATGGTCACCATGAATGGTGGCTTATAATTGGGGGCAGAAATAGGTGTGGGATTGAGTGAGGGTTTGAAATTGGAATGTGGGGTGGTGGTGGTGGTGGTGGTGGTAGGTGGGAGTTTGAGACCTTTGGGACTTGACATTATGGATCTAACTTTGAGGTATAAATGATATGGCTCAAGTAGGGTGAGTCTAGGACCATATGACCCAAATTTGTCACATATTGTTGTTGTGATCCTGACCCAACTGAACCTTTTGCAATCTCATGCCCTCCCAAGTCACCTTCCCATTTACACCTTGTCTCACTTTGTGAATGTCAACTGACCTGTTTAGGGTTCAGAGCAATGTTTTAAAAACCAGACCAGTCCAATAGTCCGGGTTGGACCAATGGTTCAACCATTGAATATTACACCCAGTCATTTATATATACTTAAATATTTTTATAGGTAAAAACATAAAAGAAATGTTTTAGTTGAGCTGAATTGGACTGAGTCAATTAGAACCGAACTAACCTCCGGTTTTGGTTCAACTGGGTCGGACCGAACGACCCTGTTCGGTTTTTTACAAATAACAATAAAGAACTTTTTATTATTTTTTTATTTTTTATAATAAATTTCTTTTATATCTAGTTTAGAATTTGAGTTCCATTCCAAGAAAGAGTTGAGAGGAGAATGAGTAAAACAAGTACAATGGATACTAGTAGGTGACAAGTGACAATGAACTATTAAGCCAATGACACCAAAACCTTTTTTTTTTTTGTAGTGCATACCTACTTTTGAGTGTACATTCAATTATAAATTGGTAGTTACTTAATTAGCCAACCGTGTTAGGTTTTCATTAGTGTTAGTTTTTGTCACATAGGAGTTTTTGAACAACCTCTTTAATTCATAGCAATCACAGCCTGAGTCAGCATAGAATCGTTACTCTCAAAAATATGTCAACCCATCCAAAGGGCGAGTTGACTCAGCGTGACGTAAGCCTCCTAATAAATGAAGTATGTTCTGTCATCTTAAGGTATCTCCAAAAGTCACTGCCTTCTTTTAATGATTGGAATTTAGAGTGTGAACGTAACACGTATGGAATGCACACTTGAGTGGCCGTCCTTTTCTGGGTCTTTTGTTTTTTCTTCTCCCATTTCAAAGCCGCCTTTGAAATTCTTCTTACTTAAATCAAGCTGAGAATGTTTCTACATCATGCTGACCCTAAAGGAATCTAAGTATGATTGATTTATTTAAAACATGGGTTTTCTATGATTAATTATTAGAACGTTTTTTTTTTTTTTTATTTTTTTTTAATTTTTTATCTTGGTGAAGATAAAGTGTGGGGAGAGTGGTCTTATTATCATTGACTAGTAAATCATGTGAGTCTTTGATAACAATGTTTTAGTTACAATGTTGCAAAAGTAAGTAATCTTATGTAATTCTAGAGGATGTAACAACGAATTTCGGGGCTAGGAACGGATGATCGAAAACTCGAGTATTGCGCCACGGCCAAAGATCTAAAAAAAAAAAATTTCGAATCGTATTAACCGAAAGTTAGATACCAACTTGATCATTGATTATGACCCACCACCATGTGAGTGTCACACAACCTAAGTATAATACAAAGTCGGACCCTAGGGCAACATTGATGAAAATGTATGACTGGTTGAGGCAGAGCCACCTTTGAAACATGTTGGTTGTAACATAAGCCACTCTTGATTGAAGGACTTGGTATCATACTCTAGGGGATACCAAATCAATGGCATAAAATTGGTTTTGCCATGTGTTACTCTATTAAAAAGGAAATACTTGTATTGGTGCATGACATGACCTAGAGGAAAAAGGAAATTAGTCTTTAGTCTTGACACATCACAATCCCATGGAAAGGAGACAAAGGTGCTTTGACAAAAGCTCATTGGAGGCCAACGACTCCTTTTATGTGAGAAAAGCTTAGTAATTGTGTTTGGGTAAACCTCCTAAGTTAATCTCTCTTTGAAATAGGAGATTTTAGTTATTGGAAAGAAGTCCAAATCCAAGTTTTTATAAAAATGACTACTTCAAAGAGTAATCTCAAAGAGTCCTTTATTAAAGAGTGTGCACAAACGCTGCCTTAGGGCATTAAAGAGCTCTGAAACAAAGCTTTGAATTTCCGAAAAAGAATTTTTTCGAAGAGTTATCTCAAAGAGTCCTTTATCAAAGAGCAATGTTAAAAACTGGGTTAAAACATATTGGTGAAAGACTATCAACCTGGTAGAGAGTACGGACTCTGGTGCAGCCAAGGTTGGGATTATGCCCATTAGAATTACATAAAGTTTATATTCAACAGAAAGTTTAAACTAACAGACATGATTCACAAAGTAAACAAGTCGTAACATAGAAGCTTAGGCGAATGAACAATCATTACTGGGTACATCTCTCCTATTTTTTCATCATCTGTTTCTCATAAATGAGTACAGGGGTCCCTACTACCTCTGGGACTGGAACTGATTCTCTTGGCCTAAACTGAAAGGTGGGGGGGGCCTAGGACTGGAGCAATCTTGTCTGTGAAGGAACTTGAATTGAGGATCTGGTTTAATGGTTGCCTTTTCTTCCAACAGGAGAAAGTTGTGTTCAGAAGCACAAATTAACATTTCTGTCGTATGAACAAGCACATGGGATGCTGCCTAATCACTTTTTGTGGTTATAGCTCCACAGTTTGGCAATTATTTTGGCATCTGAAAGTGTGGAATGTCCATGCTATCAATAAAATGATCGACTTAGAAACTCAGTTTGCTGGGGAAGGATGTTTATTTGCTTTAGGAACAGTGAAAGTTCTCAGTGTCTTCATGGGTTTCTTATCTGGGAACTTCCTAACGTATATTTCCTTCAGTAATGGAGTCTGAATATGGGAAAAGTGGTAAACCAATTCACTGGGGAGAAAGGAAAAGTTGGAATATGGTTAGGGAGACTGTCAACCTTTTCAAAGATGTGTTTCTGTTGAAAAAGTACAAGGAATGGAAACCAAGAAGACAGATAGAAGTTTCAATGTGATGAACACTTTACCAATGAAATTGAAGATGCCCTCTACTTTTGATGTCAACATAGAATTTCCTGAATAGTTTCTTTAAGGAGCACAATCTTTAAAGAATCTCATCTTGTCATAAAAATTCAGATGCTGACAAGTTTTATGCCCATTCTGCTCCAAAGTTTCACATGAGTGACCAGGCTGGGAACCCTTCTTTTTCAAATTTAGGAGTCCTCCATGGCAATTGGTCAGTCTTCATCTTGGAATCTTTGGATTCACTATTGCAATGAAAAAAGTATAAGGGAACAAGAAACTAATCATAGTGTCTATGTGAAAGTAGCCAAATGATGAACAAGAACTTGCTCACATTCATTCCCCTATGGACGTGGTGTATTGTGACTGGTTTAGCCAGCTACCAGCTAAATAACCATATCCAGAATATAATTAAAGAACGGAATTTCCAACAACTCCCACACTTATACATGACTAAGTATTAAACTGAATCGCCCATTCGCAGATAATTATGAAACGGACACAAGTAGTTCTAGAGGATCTTTGGTCCATCCACTTTTAGCAAATATTAATATAAAATTGCTTGCAACTTTTAATTGAAATGGTATTCCTGTTCTGCTCTATATCTTGGAAGGTATCTTTGGAGAAATTACAAGAACCACACTTTTTGTCAAAAGTATATCGTGTGATCCTTAGCCACTTCAAGAACTGTACTGCTTCCCACTTTCTATCTTAGTCATGCTCATATAGACCAGAACATTGTTAACCAAACAACGAGTGTTCATATAAGAATTAAGCATAGAAGTGTTTCTCTGCATGGCATGTTGACAAGGTTTTAAAAGTTTAAACATGCTGTCAACAACGACTGAATATCAAGCCAAGCAATTAATGAGAATCTGATGCAATCACTTTATGATTTAGCCAGAAGGAGATAAAAATGCAAAAGATACTGATTGAGATGCCCCAAACTGGGCACCTCTTCAAAACCTAGTAAAAATCATAATGCATTAATGTCACTTCCTATGTTATCAGGCAGATGAACCATGGGCTATAACCATGGGAAAATATTACAAAGCTGATTAACACTGAACACCAGAATAACAGACAAATCAAGATTATTAGCTTTACTTATTGTTTTTTCACTTCCAAAGTTTCCAAATTTCACAATAGTGAGATGCAATGGAAAACAAAATTATAGTCCGAACCATCAACTCACATTCCACTATCTCTAATGCATCCATCACGCAAACTTGCTCAGAATGTATATATCCGATGTCTAAGTTTAAACAATCGATTGTTGAAGTGGTAGTCAGGCAGGCTTTGAAGTAAAATGAAATTAGAATGCCTAGCATGTGCAAACTAGGAAATGATTCAGAGTGAAATACATTGTTTTTGTAGGTCTGCAAATATATCTTAACTTCTCTTTCATTTTTTCCATTTGAGAGTCCCTTGGAATTGTTTCAGGATGAATCAAACTTACCTTAATTCGCCTGTTCATAAGCCATCTAAGAAGTCTCTCGAAAGAGATTTCAGTACTTCTGAACTGAGAGACTTCCATTGTCATCTAATTTAGCCTGATTCTTCTACAAGACACTATACATATTATCATATCATGTTTCCATTAACCAAATCTTTAGAAGTGTAGGAAAAGAAAATCCTCTGCTCTATCCTATTGATCAGTTTTCATCCTAGTTTGTTACTAAAGCAAACCTCTGATGAGGGTGAAAATTTCTTCAATATTTTAATTAGCTGTGCAGCAAGGATGCATCTTGGTATAGCAATGTTTGATAGTACCAAAAGGAATGATTATAAGACTCTAAAGTTGAAACATGTAAGGATGACCAGATAATCCTATAATTGGTGTCACTATTGCTTCATATGCTCCGACCTCACCCACCTGGGCACACTTACCCAAAATAGAAAAGAAAAGAAAGGAGTTAAAGACCTACACTAGCTCTAAGGAGATTGCTGTCAAAGACCATAGTAAACACCAAAGAGCACACTCTTCCTTAACACTTCACATGCTATAATACTAGCTGAAGAGTAGAGCTCTCCAAAGAATGTGACTGCCACTCTTTCTTCGTTCTTTTTTTTTTGAGGAAATTGTGAATCTTTCTTCGTTCTTCAAAAGCCATAATCTAGTACCAGATCAAATTGGAAATATAACAATACATTGAACTAATTATGTAATTGGCCTGTTTCAGAAATTTGCATCACTTTCCAGAGACCTCCGCTTCAGTAAAAATATGTTAGTTTCTGATTCTCTCCTTTTTCATTCTGTTTTTATTCATCTTCTGGGCTAAACCAATCCCAAAAATGTGTAGTTTTTGTTTTCTCTTGAGGAAATGGGCCTTTTATCCTTCAAAAATTTCTTTTCTCGGATGAATAACATGATGTCGATCTCTGCCTTACTGCAGAAAGAAGATCTCAAGCTTGTCTGGATCAATCGTCTTGTGCCACATGGTAGCTGAAAACTCGGTAATCATCGAATACTGACTCTCAATTGAAACAAAGTGAATGATGGAAAGAATCTAAGCTTCTTACAAATATAACGAGCATATATCCACTAAACTCCTTAGTTAGTCAAAGAGTTGTTTTAACGTCCAAATGCAGGCAACATAAAATTTTGCAATTATATTTCATAGCACCTCTCTTTTGCTCAATCTTCTTTCCCTGTGACAATGATGCCCGTAAAAAATTGGTCAGACTTTGACACACTGCCCTACAACTTTATGTACTTGTGCAATAAACTGATTGCTCCAAAGATGTTTCAGTCCAAATGAATATAGCTCTTCATGAAGTGATCTCCTGAATATTTAGTAGATGTCAACATAAGTGGAGAAGCATTACGCTATAGCATCCTTGCGTCCACAAACCAATGTATACTTTCCTCAGTGTCTTCATGCAGTTAAGAAATGCCCCTCCATCTTTACTATGGTGTATCTGAGACAAAAGCACTCATACCTGGCTCAGAGTGCACCTAAAATTTTAGCATCAGACTTCATGGTTATCAAACTTTGGGTGTGGACATAACCACCTTCTGAGCAAACTCTTCTCAGAAAGGAAGCATTACTGTTCGAGTTTCCAATGTATAAATATTGAGGCAAAAAAATAAGACTCTCAATTCCAAACAGAAGAGCACACTAAAACAAAACCTATTTGAAGGACTTCTGAAGAACTTTGTGCAACTTCCAGCTTCAATAACATTGAAAAGATACTTATGTTATTAGAAGTTGCAGAATATGTTCTTTTCTTATGTACTGACATGTTGAACAATTAACGTTTCAGTTTGGAAACAAATTATTTTTGTTCGAAATGCATATAAACAAACAAGATATCTATCTCATCATCTAAAACGGGAAGTACAAGAGCACTTCTTGTCCTTGGTCCAAGTTTTTCTTATGTCACTATATTGTAGCAGAGAGTCAAGATATTAGGTCCATTCACTTCTCAACTCAAACTGACAAAAAAATTAAGTTTGAGGAAAATATGCAAGAGGGATGCTGACACTGTAACTGTTTACAATGCTATGATCCTATCAAACATAGATGTTACTCCAAGAAAGTCAAAGGAACCAACACTGGACTGATGTTTGCAAATGATCCTGTTGAAAATGCACTGATGTGGAATGACCATCTGCAGGGACCAAATTATGATATATACAGCTTCTACAAAGGATAATCGCAGAGGTGGCCACCTTAAGAAAAGAGAATGACTTACAATCAAATAGAAGATGCAGAAAAGGTGCACATTGTCTAATTTATTTTCAATTTGCGCTATACAATCTTTAGGTCTCTATCACACATAAAACATATTTAGCTCGGGGCAATTTTTAGTGTCAAACAAAGGATGAGAATGTAAGCTTGAAAAACCCACTAATAAACACAAGCGGATTCAATGGTAACAGAACTGACAAACCTCAAATTGGAAGATGCCTCAATTCTGGCCTACTTAATGGTTCTATAATCACAATAAGGCTTTGAATGGAAAAATTGAGTATTATAACAATCTGCTTTCATCAATTGGAAGCTGACAAACCTTCCTTAATAGATAGCTACAAAAAGGTTAAATAGCAGTATGCAATATAATCATGAGACTTCAGTTTATTTTTCACAAACAAGCCAATCACCACTCCATTCTGACCTAGAAAACAAATATAACCAAGGTGGCTTACACTGTCATCGTCAAACCTTGGAACTACACAAGAAAGTTCTCAAGATATCCATCTTTACACAGTTCCCCCTACACATTCCAAACTCAAGGTCAGAAGAGAAAAAGAATTGTATACTCATTTATTCTTCAATACAGAGTACGAGAGAAGTAATTGATGGAGAAAACAGGTGAGCAAAAAGGAGGAAATACCTGTATTTGGAGACTTTGATGAAGTGCGGAGAGAAAGAAAAGTCCTGTGATTCAATTAGTCAAAAGAATCTATCTCTCTCCCCCACTTCCTCAACTACACAGAGGGAAATCAACACGAAAAGAACATTTTCTTCTCATTATGGCATTTTTTTTTTTTTTTCCTGTTTCTGTGAAAACCTCCAAATCCTCATCGGTCCTCTAGTTCTCTACTGCCTTGACCCTTGAGAGTCATCTTTGGTAGAAGGGGGCACTGGCAACTGTTGATTGTTTTGGCTCCCACTACCACCAGCACCAGCAGCAGGTCTCCCTTGGCCAATCTGATAAAATTGATTCAGAGCCTGATGGCTTAAAACACCAATATGCCCATCTTGTGAAAGACCCAGCTCCAAGCCAGGTACATTCTGAGGATGACCACCTATAATTGAACTAAATCCCATTGAGCCCAGATTACTGCCTGGCAGCTCAAAGCCGTGCAAGGCGATTCTCGGCAAGAAATTCCCACTCTCACTGCCCAAATTCGAAGTGGAAGGGGCGGTGCCATGAAGGTAACCTGTACCGAAACCACTGACACTAGGCCACAAGTTCGTACCAACGTGTGATCTTGCAAAATTTGCGCCTAACATGGTCCAATTAGTTCTACTACTGGACCCCAGTTCGTCTACCTTAGTGTGGGACCCGGCCGATACAGAGGTCCCCTGCTGCGAAACAGAGGATGCAGCGGCTGCTAAGGCTGAAGCAGGGATGGTCCCTGTCCCCGTTGCAGCGATGATCGACGGCTCGGCCTGCTGCAAGAGCCACTGAATGGTTTCTCCATCCGATTTATGGCCTAATTCTCTTGTTAGCTGGAAAATCCTTGCTGCGCAGAGAGCCGGCATCCGTATTCTTCTCCCTCTTCCGTCCACCTTGGTGTGTCTGTCTTTGTTGGAGCTCCTCTTGGGGGCGAGTTGCTTCTTGGAGTCGTCTCTGTCTGCTGCTACAACTATCTGCAATTCTCTGTCATCGTTTCCCTTGCTTTCTCTCATCTCCGGCTGTTGTAGACCCAAGGCTTGGTGGAAGCTGGGGACCTCTTGCGGCGGCTTCGAGCTCTTGGGATCCATGAGAGCAGAAGAAGGAAGTTTTGATTGAAAACGAGCGACCTCCAAAGTCCTATGCTTTCATGGGTTTTCACTGTTTCCGAAAGAAATGAGCTTGATGTTGAAGAGAGCGAGAGAAACAACCCAGATACCCATCTCTAATTTACTCTCCTCTTTTGACAGTTCCACTGTCTTATACGCCTCAAACTTTCATGGGTTTTCACTGCTTTTGTAAAGTCTCATCTCCTTCCTTTGGAAAAAACCAACAAGTACACATTCAAATATATAGGTTTCAACTGTTCATTATAGGTTTCGACTGTATACTACAGTGCTTGGATTTCTAACTCCCTCCCCCATCCCATGAGGGGTTTTCACTGTTTAGAGAGGAAAATGACATTACCTCTCATCTCAGAAGGAATAAATGGAAACCAAAATACCCACTTTTGATGTTTACAATCCGTTTTAACTGTCTCTACCATTCCAAAAGAAAGAGATTTCAAATCTCTCCCCCCCCCCACTTTCTTCCTCTGTTTTTGACTGGTGTAGGCCTTCCACTGTTGACTGTTTTGACATGATGTACCAACTTTAACCGCCATATTCACCAAATATAAAAAGAAGAAGAAAACCTTTCCCACATTCTATGGATTCCTCCATCATTATTTCTCTCCTCTGCATGCTATTATTGCAACAGCAATGAATAGTATGCATCTCTTGGAAGGGACTCAAATGTGTACAAGTGGCAGCCTGTCAGACGCCCATGTGGCAACCCATGAGTGGTCTCCTCTTTCCCTTGCTTCTGCACCACTCCACACCCATGCGCTAGAAATCAAGAAAAATAATGTAATAATGCAATCAACAACCATAGAAAATTGTGGGTGAGTGGTTGTTACATTTGTTACATGTGCAGCTGTTGCAGCAGCTAAGTGATTGTGAGGGAATGTTTTTTGAGTTTTTTCATCTCTATCCTATTTCTTTTTTTTTTTTCTCCTTCTTCTTCTTCTTTTACTTTCTGCCCCTTTTTGCATTTTTCTCTTCCTGCTTTGGAGCCTGCTTTGGTGCTGTGCTCTGAGCCCTGACAGCTCATGGAGCCTTTTTAGAGGGAAGCAAGTTCTGTTTCCATTTTATTTTTATGCTCTTTTTTCTCTCTCTCTCTCTCTCTCTCTCTCTCTCTCTCAACCAAGGCTGCACTCAGCTCTGAAAGATGGGTTGAAGAAGCTAAAACCAGACTGACCATGGGAAGTTGCAGAGGATCAGGTAGGGAGATCCTTCACCCTTCTGGGTTGGATCCTCTTTTATCTTACGCTCTGAGGAGGAAAAAGCTTAATAAATGTACCATCTGTCAAAATAACTCCTATCTTTCAATGGATTCCAACATCACCCTCAAGACAGTGACATGATATCCCCTAGACTTCTTCTCGTGACAGAGACATCCATGAATGTCTTTCTCCTTTTATCTAGTGGGTTATAATGTCCATTGCTATGAATATACACCGACATCCTGTGTATATCTCATAAATTGCCGCAGCATTTCCTCTGCCTCTCTCTACCACTCAAAATTTGGATGCCCTTGCGACTATGTCCCATCAGAGGGCTAATAATTCCAAACAGATGGTATTTGCATATTTAGGCCATGCTCCTCTTTTTAATGCAATACACCTATCTCTAGTGTGTTTCTATAGTGATAGAAAGGGAGACCCAAGAGTGGAATGAGGATTGAGTAAGGGTAAAAAGCCCTCCCTCCAGAAGAAGACTCTTGGGTGAGTCCTTTGAGTTAATAATTCATGTCATGGCTTCTTCTTTAATTTTCAGATTTTGGTAAAAAGATATGAGAGTAACTTTGCATGTTTCATCATTTCCACACCACCCAAAAGGGATTTTGTAGGGCAAGAGTGAACCGATGTGAATATCAAAGTGCAAATTGCAAACTCGTATGATTATTGTGGTCCCTTGATCAGCCGGGTAAGTTGAACCAGAGAAAGAGAATGAGATCTTTTCTTTCTGGGTTTTTTCTTTAATTCCGTGTTTTTCCTTTTTTCTTCTTTTTCCCTCGCTCACTCAAGTCTCAGGACTCTCAACCACATGAGAGATGTGGGTAGGGCTTTTTTCTCCCTCTCCACTCTTATATTTTCCAATTTTCCCGCTCCGCTCTGGTGCGGAGAAGACTCATTTGTTGGGGTTGATAATAATGGAGGGTGTGGCTATGTGTGTGTTGGTGTTTGCTTTGCTTGTCATATGTGTTTCCCACCTTGGAGACATATTGGGCCCTCACTCAAGCTTAGCTGTTGACATATCACTCAGGGGATCACATGAATTCAAAGCTGCAAATAAAAGTCTTTACTTTATATGGTTTGGAGGACATGTTTTCACAAGGGATAAGCTTTCATCTGTGTTTTGTCTTAATCATTTGTGCCTCACAAGCAATCTTTTTCAAAAGCTTTTGCTTTGCCCAATTTGAATGGGAAGAAAGTGGTAAACAGGGGGAGAACAGATTGGGATCAATCCCCTGGTTTAAAACCAAAATCATCACTCCCTTTTGGAACCTCCAGACTTGGTTGCAGCTGTAGCTGAGTAAGAGTCTAAATGATCCAGAGAGACATGCATGCTCAGAAATTGAAAGCATTCCCAGAAAGAAAATATTTTTATATATATATATATATATGACTTTTTGCTTGTGTTTCTAGCTGACTCAATTCAGTGATAGTGGTTGTTCAAAGCTGTCTTGGTTTTTAATCTTGACTGACTGACCAGTTTAGGCAGTTGTAGAATTCTAGATGAATCAATTAATGCATCTTGAAGATGATAACCAGATCTTTTACTCCATTGGACCAAATATCACCAGAAACCCACTAATGTAAACATTAAATTAAGCACATGAAAACTAGAGATGAGTGGCTCCAATTCCCATATGTATTATTCATGTTTTGTTTTTTCCTTTTTTGGAAGCTCCCAGTTTGAGCTCCCACAAATACAATAATGTATTCTAAAGTTTTTTCTACTGTAGATTTTCGCCTAGTTTTTTTTTGTCTTTTTTTTTGAATTTTGAGACATCTACCCTCACCTTTCTACTGACAAACTGCAGGGCCATCTTTTTCCCATATTTTAAGTCCGCACACTTTGGATCCTTACTACCAATACTCCAAAATTCCCTTGATAGAACAAACAATCTCTAATATACAATTCTGGGGCAGAAATCTCCTTTTTTCTTTCTTCCTTTTCTCAGTTTCTGACAACCCAACAGGTCTCTCTCTACAATCCAAACCCAGTAGCCAGTACTGTCTCAATTTTCCAGATCATTAGATTAAATATGATTATTCATTAATTGATCATATTAAATTGATGGTTAGGTAAGTTCACATTCCTTACATGTAAATTAGATAATATTAGGTTCTTGCAGTCTAGGAGACTATCTGTCACATTAAAGATTTGTTATTTGAATGACATTTATTGAGATAATTTATTTCAAGGGATATATAATATTGTTTGATGGGTGTATGAAATCTAATTTGGGTACTAATAGTTCCTTCATAATCATAAATAGGGAAAAATGGCTTAATTGTTTTCAGAAAGAACAGAAGAAAAGAACAAGATGGCTGATTAATTATGAGATAAGTCTCCTGATTGAGGGACGAAAAATTAATTAAGGCGTTGACGTGATTAAGGCGAGAAAATGACGCCTCTGATTAACCTAATCCCAACCTAATTTTTTAAAAACCATTTCACTAGCAACAGTCAAAAAGCTGTGCATTTAAAAAATTCAACAAAACCTCTTGATGTGGTTTAGATGCATGCCTACTTCTCTTTTTCCAAGTTGCCTGCATAATTATCAGACACTTCTTGTTTACGTCTTGAGTATGTAACTACCACTCTTTCTAGAAAGGAACAGGGAATGGAGCAGTCACCACCACACTCAACAGAAGACCTCACTACCCCCATCAAACAGACCCCCAATCAGCCTAAAAATCTTCTCCTAGTCCATGACATGATAAGATTAACGTCATCGTTATCCTCCTGTCACGCCGATAATTCCATCTTCCCAAGCGTAGTTGTTGAGTTGTTAATCTGGTCAAATTTCCTTCAAACTAGCTAATGGATGTCAATTATATATGCAGGCGTAATTAACAGACTTTGATGGATATCTCTCATATATATATAGCAGGAAAACTACAAGGAATTCAATAATTAATGCTACAACGAAACTAATTTTTTTTTTTTTTTTTTTTTTTCTCCTGTTCTGTTCTTGGTGAAGGAAACGACCATATATATATATATATGCATGCTTGACAAAGGTTTTGTGGTGGCAAAGCATGTGAGAATGACAGTAGTACTACTCACAGCTTATCATTTTGATGTTGCAATTAATAGATCTGCAAGGGAAATGAGTATAGATGGGAGGCAGGAGTAGTACTCATGGGGGAGGGTTTTTAATTCATTATAAGCAATGAGTGATTGAAATCAATACTATGTAGACCACTGATTAATTTTCATGCCAGACCCAGTTCATTTTGGGCAAGACTACTGAGCAATATCAAATGTGTTTTTAACACTTGTACAGTATAATTACATGCTGTTGGGTGTACACATATAAAATTCTGAGAAGTTGTTTCTTTGTAATTCTGTAGGTCACTCAACTACCATGGTGTTTTGGTCTTGTTTTTGACTCCTTTTTCTTTCAGTTTCACTGGTCATGAAAGTGCGAGGCTGACATGATGGGGACTGGAGATTCAACAGCAGCCCTTACACTGTTATTAACATGTCAAGTAGCTTTTATCTGTGCCACCCCTTTTTATGGGTACCTCTATTATGAGAAGCCATTTATGCATCAGAGAGAGAAAGTGGGGGAGAGACATTAAAATGGGTCTGCTAAGCTTTTATTGGTTACAGAAAAAATAAGACCATAAGTGAAAATGCATACATTGATTGCATCTGGCTTTTGTGTTCTTCTTTATTAGCAACTTGGACTACAGACAGTAACATTCTCAGAATCGATAAAAGCATCAGTGGAGTGAAATGGCAGGGGCTGGGAAGGGAAGGGAAGAGGGAAGGGAAGGGAAGAAGCCATGACATGAAAGAACCAGCTGATCAAATTACTCAAAACCTCAGATCCAAATTAAGCACATGCACTGGTGCTCTACACCTGGCTCTCCTCTTGTAGCAACATGAAAATGAAAGAAAAGCTCACAAGTGAAACAGTCTATATATGACGAAAATCCGCCACATAAACGGACCGAAAATTCCGTATTTCCCGCCGTAGTATCGGAAAAAAGTATTGTACGTACTGATCATAAAAGAGGTGTGGGTTCCACTCAACCCTGTTGAATGTTCTCTCTTCAACAACATCCTGAGGAAAAGGGCAAGTTTGATCCAAGTAAGGGCCTGCATGAGTTTGAAACTTTGAGGATGCTTACCATTCCTTACAAATGGCTCTTGAGCTTAAGTCCCATCAAAGGTACAAAGGCACGTGAGGTGCACTACCAGATTTGTTTTGGAACTTATGTGCACCATGTGGGGGGTGGACCACGTACATAGTGCAAGGACCATTCATGATGTGTTTGGTGTTGTTGGTGAATAGATACCAAGGGCCTTTATAGGGAGATCTTCGCCCTTAGCTCATCTCTTTTGGTAAGGTGTTAAATTTGTTGGTGCTGAAGTTAGGGTTTTGGTCCATACCAAAATGATTAATTGAAAATAAGAAATACATATACCCCAACAAGTACTAATCTTAATAACCCCTATATCCTTCTTTTTTGAGATACATGTAGTACTACTGGCGAATATGAAACGGAAAATTATATAATGAAGTTCATTTCGGATAACATGACAGTCGAATATTAGTCATACTGTTTATTATTCCAAAATACCTGCAGATTACCAAAGATAAAGGAATTATTATTTTTTTCATATGTAATCTACAAATTTTATTAATCTTTATTTTTTGTTGCTTCAATATAAAAATTTTTAACAGAGTTTTAAAGTGATTTTTGATATTATGCCATTATTCACTAGATTACCCATTTTACCTGATTGATATATAATTAGTATATTATCATATTATTATATGGAATTACCCTTTTTCCATATATGTTGATTACACTCCTATCTAAGCTATAATTATCATTTTTTTAAATATAATTATATATAACATCAATATGGTTAAACCGGTAATGAAACCTGATTGACCGGGTTTGACCAACAACATTTCCAGGTTATATAGTGTTTGGGCCAGGTTTGACATAATTATTTATATGGAATAATTATCTATTTTCCCTACATTCTAATGCCCTGTAAATATTCTTTCTATAAGCCAGCTCATGAAAGTTTTGCATCTTTTTGTAATCCAATTTAATGGGGGACAAACCTTATCTTAACTTGTGCATAGCTTGCCTTTGAGACATCATGGATGTGTAGCTTCACCAAAAACTCTTAATGTGCACTCCATTAACAAAAGCTTGTAGCAACTACTAATTAACTGCATGGATTGAGATGTCTAGCTTCTTTTACTGATCATAAATACATTTTCTTTTTCTTTTCAAATATTGCTAGACTTTCTTAGTGGTTGAGAGTGAGTGAATAACTAAATTACACACACTCTTTTTCTTCGCACAATCGAATTCGTAGGCGTACTTCTTATCATGTCTCAGGCTTTCACATTAGGTTTTGAATTTTTGATCTATATGATGCCAGGCCAATACGGGTACGTACAACGGTTTCGCTTAGGACTGCTGTAAAACAGGCTATATATATATAAGAATATATCTGAGATGAAACACTAGAAATATTTAACTGATTACAAGAACAGGAAAAAATTCTTACCCAACAGGCCTGTTCTTTTGGAGCAAGGAAACAAAGTATTTGGATAAGAGGCCTTGAAAGGAACATGCACATATATATGTTCATGTTAATATTCATTTCATACCTGCACGTAAGACTTTCAATCGTATAAAGCCATCCCACCATGATTTATAAACAAGAGGACTGACATTTTGCCTAAGTTAATTGGTAGCCAAAAAGTTAAGGTCCCATCTTAGCAAGTATTTTAATTCTAGTTATATATCTTGTTGATTCTGGAATGGTTTTCCAGCCACACATCTGGCTGGTGTTTATCTTCTAGAGCCATGCACAATATTTTCAAATTATTATATCCCACAAACGTTCACAATCAGACAAAAGACTAACTATATAATTTGCATTAGGTTTGGCATCTCAAGTCATTTCCATTGTTTAATTACTAACTTCACCAGATTAATTAAATGAGTAAATCACCATACTGTGATCGAGTTATATATATATATATGACTTAAAACGATTCCCTTTTCTACGAGAAAGGCGATATATATACAACTCTTAAAGCAGATTTTTAAGGTTAAAACTTATCACTATTTATGATGCGATTAATACATTAGTTATAGGTAGCCAGATTGATAATGGATATTAAGACATACTGACGAGATTAGATAACCTACTAACATTGTATTAATTTAACGTGTCTATTATATTAGACAACCTTCATTCAAATTTAGGCTAGAATTTCCCACATTTTTCTTGGATGAATATTTTTGAATGGCTAGAAATAGTTAACTCGTGCTAACTAGCTATTTTATACATTTGATAGTCATGTATCAGATCCATATTTGGAAAGTCTGCTAGACTGTGGAGTAGTGGTGCAGTTAATTTGATGATATATATATATATATATATACAGGTTCAGGCCGGTGACGGTTTCACTTGATAGTTTTTGTAGCCCAGTTTCCTTCCCATTTCATCATCAAGAGATTCAATGTGGTGGTCCAAGTGGTTCTTTGTCATATATATGTGTATACACAGACACATATATATTTATATATTATTAACTATCTCCTCTGCCACTGAAAGGAACCCATGAAGCCTATTTGCCTGGATATATATATATATATATATATATATATATATATATATATATATATATATATATATATATGTGTGTGTATATGTATATTGCTTACAATTAGTTTCAAAGATAAGGGTAGGTTTTGGATTTGTAAGAGGAAGCTAGCCTTATCGAGTTGCGGTCCCAAGCCATGACCACCCAATAGGAAAGAGCTTTAAGATCTTGAATACTGAAGTCTTAGCCAAAAGGGCTATCCTACAAGTTTCTGAGAAGTGTACGTAATATATATGGCTGGGGTTGAGTGGTCCTCACAATATATTTCTCTGTCAAAGGGCACACAAACCCACTAAACCCCAGAAGAATGAGACTGGAGTACTGAAAGGAGAAGATACCCTTTGGTTTGAGTGTAAAGACAACAAGAAAAATGACCTTGATCTTCATCTCTATTGGGGTCCCTAAATATATATATAGCAGATACTGCCAGGCAATAATTGGGAGCTTCTCTTCTAGCCATTAATTCAGCTGCATGTCACACTTGTGCATATACAGCTAGTCAGCTGGATATATATATATATGCTATTGTTTATGCTTTCTATGAGCTGCTTGTCCTGATCTCTAAACTCTAAAACCTTTCAACAAGTAGTTACTACAGTACTTCAGGCGGCAGCTTCGCCCTGGAATGCAAGTGGGTGTTGAAGCATGGCATAGAACGACGACTCTCTGTATACAGACATGAAGAGAAAGGAAAGTGTTATTGTGAAAAGGAGAGAATTGAAAGACATGGTGCATATATATATATATATATATATATCCCTATCCCTCTTACCTATGTCACAAATTGCTACGAAAGATCTCGGACCTTTGTAAATTTGAGTCCAAGAGTACTTATCCTTAAAATGATCTATCCAAAGCCAGTGGGCCGAGGAAAGCTTTTAGAGAAAAACTTTCTCCAACACTCATCCTCAAATGTGGGCTCTCTTTCTTTTCATGGACCATATATGAGGAGACATATATCAGAAGAAGAAGAAGAAGAAGACCACCACACTCATGTCTTCAGTTCAGCGCGCTATATATATATATATATATATATATATATATATAGGAGTTTTCATTAGTTTGATGATCAGTACGTAGTACGTCCTGATTCATGCATGGGGTTTAATAGAGTAAAAAACGACTTAACATATTTCAAATAACTTTTATGGAACTTTCTTGTTTTTGAAGTTGCTAATATATAGTAATGCTTTGACTTCTATATATATATAGGTTGTTTTGTGTTAGCATGTTTTGTATTATAGGGTGGAAAGAGCTAGAACTAGACAAATTAGTACGTAGTAGATATATGATTCTTTCATGGTCATGTTGAGTATAGAGACTAATTTACTAAGTGTTTGTAACTTCTGTCTTTCTGTCTTGCATGGAATTGAATGAATGCATGAAATCTTGTTTTGTTTATACCAGCTGTGAAAATTGAATTTTGTAAACGTTTGTTGATCTCTGCTTATTTACTCCAATAGCTAGGTTTAAACATGATAACATATTATGAATTAACAATGATATTGTATTATTTTGCTTCTCTAGCTAATTTGGCCTTCTTCTTCAACAAACTGCCTTTAATTATATATCATCGTCAAGCTTGGAGTACTTGATGGGGTACTACTGGCTTCTCTTTCATGTGGCTATTAATGGAGAGTAAATAGATCCAAACCAGTCTCCACATCTTTCTATCCATCGACGCCATCCATGTCTGTCTCCAAATGGCCCTAGTCTCCCGGCCAATAGTAGTTACGAAACAGACGCCCATAGAAAACCACAAGAGCTGCAGCAGAAACAGAGCAAGCAATCAAGATGAGGCTCCAGAAGGTATCCACTCCAAGACTGCTTTGATCTCCAGTACTCGTATCCGTAGAAGAGCTCGAGCACGTCGAGAACGAAAGCAACCCTTTCTCCAACTCCTGCATTTCCCCGCTCTCCGTTATCTGCAGAATCGCCTCCGATAGGTCCGACACCAGCGGCGACCCCTTCGGGAACACCTACGCAGATAAAACGAGGATTTCTTTTACTCGACCGTTTATCTATGTGGACTAATTAATTAATCTCCAACAAAACAGGAAAAATGAAATGAACCCAGAAAATCAAAACGACGACTGAATATTACGTACAAAGCCGAATCCACCGGGCTTGTAGGTCGGTCCGGCGATGGTGAAACCCTGGCAGTACTTGGCTAGAAAGACTTTGGCGTGGGGGGCGACGAAGAAAGCCGCTGCGATTTCTCCGGTGGTGAGTGCTTCCGGGTAGTCGTCAATGGAAGCGATCGATTTTATGTTCTGAGGACTGAAACCCAGGACTTCCACCAAGTATCTCACTATGAAGGAGTTGAGGTTGCACCCCACAGTGGCTTTTGTTCTCTTCAGGTACTGAATATCGACCACGCTGGGTTCTAACCGGGAGATGGTGAGCATCGAGGAGAAGCTCGCCGTGTAGCTCGATGTCAAGATCAGCACGACGAATAACCACGTCACCACCACCATTCGCGAGAGGTTGCTGCGGAGAGGCTCCCCTTCCAAAGATCAAATCAAGCTATGTCAGTGATCAAATGTTATGAAACAAAAAAACAGATTGACGAGGAAAAGTAAAAGGATTTACTTGGTTCGACCATGTTACAAGGAGAGGAAATCAGATCAAATGTTGATGATGAGGGAGAGGAAATCAGTTCTTACTGTGCGCGAAGAAGAGAGTGGCGAAGGAGAACCAGAGCAGCGTCCCGACCTGGTCGCCGAGGGAGCCGCCGAACTCGGGATTGATGTCGCGTTCGATCAACCAGACGGCGATTCCGATGAAGACGTTGGTGGCTCCGATGAGGATCCACATGGATTTGGTGAAGGGGAGGAGGAAAACCCAGGCTTTCTTCAGCTTCTCTGGCTTCTCCGTGACCACCATCACCAGGCCGGATTCTATGTATGGCTGGGTGAAATCTGCGTAGCGGTAACGGTTCACCATTATTTCTATGTCGCCCACCACTGCATCAAAGTTCTAAATCCACCAGTTTCGATCTCTAATTAGTAGTTTGCGTTAGAAATATATGGATCGAGTGCTTGAGATGGTATGAGTAGAAGAAGATGGAGTGATATGATCAGAAGAAAATAAAGATAAATGAAGTACAAGCCATGAGAAAATCTGAGCTGAAAGAAGAAGAACAAAAGCCACTCTTTTTATTTTTTAATTGATAAATATAAAAATAAAAAATAAATACAATAAAATAAATAATAGAAGCAATGTTTTAAAAACCGAACTTGCTATATCCAGTTTTGGTCGAATGTTGTTAGAAAAATAATGCTGATTATAGAGAATCGGGCCGAGTCAATATTAACGACACTGACCTCCGATTCTGGCTGGTTTAACTGAGCCAAACCGAACCGGGCAATATGTCCGGTTTTAGTCGAACCCGATTAGGCAATGGTTAAACTATTGAATATTATACTCCCTTAGATATATTTAATATTTCTATAAGAAAAAAGATAAAAATAGTCTTAATTATAAAAAAAATCATGTCGAGTTAACAAGAACCGGACATGCCTCCGATTCTTGTTTAACCAGGTCGGACCGGCTGGTTGGGTTCGATTTTTAAAACATTGTAGTTACTAATTAATAATTGTTGGCATAAATCAGAATTTATTATTCTGGTTTATACTTGCATAATTGACGACTACGCTCCATCAAGTCAAGCTTTGTAAAATGTAAGTCAAAGTTAAAGTTTGACTTTTAGAAGCGGAGTCGAGCAATTGGAGCGTCAACAAGTCAAATTAGATCGTCGACTAACATTTCGTGATCGATCCATTTCCAAGATTAGATCGACAGACGAGATTCAAATTGCCCTATGGGTCCATCATCAACACATACAGGCTCTATGTCATTAACACATTAGCAACACACATGTTCATCACGTCATTGCCACATCAGTACCACGGTGTCAACATGCCTGCCACAGGTCTGCCATGTCATCACCACAGCATCGCCACGTGTTCGCCTTGTCGTCGCCATGTGGACCAATCAAGGATAAGGTCCCATTTAAGTGGATCGGATGAGAGGAAAGGGGATCAAAAGCTAACTCCCTCACAAAAAAACTAAAGAAAGGAACAGGGGAACACTGGTCCTATGTGATTTAAGCCCTGGTTCAACCCGGTCTAACCGGGTTTGACCAAAACTGGGCTCTCTACCGGTTTGAAGAAAATCGGGTTTTCACAACACCATGTAACAGTGAAGAACAGTAAAGAAAGAAAGAAGTCCAGAAGTCCAGAAGTCCAAGTTTTCAGGAGCAGTAATCCCCATGAAAGCTTCGTCTTCTCTGGCAAGTCGTGCACGACGGAGTCAGACAGTCGGTTTGTTTTGCTCAGCCAAAATTGTATATAAATGAGACGACAAGTAGCTCTGAGCTTCCATCGTTGTCGTGCAGATATATTAAATCTAACGAGTTGAAAAAAAAAACAAAAGAAAACTTCGTTCGTTGACTCGTCGGGGATGGTGAAGTTCAGTCAGAAGAAACTAAGCATGTTATATGCGAAAAGGTCAAGAGCTAATGGTGCACCGCCGTTGAATTGAATCGAAGAACGATAATGCGGAAAAGAAAACAGAGGATCGAGAGTAGTTTTGATACCTTGAGGTAGATTTGTTGTACTAGATCGTCGTAGCTGCCGTAGAACGGCTGGAGTCGGTACGGCAAGACGTACGGCAACCGCTTCACGGCCGCTTCGAAGATCCTGACGGAGAACCCCGTCACGTACGATTCGTTCTCCGATCGGTCGTACCGGACTTTGACGAACTGGGTGAAGGCGTCCGTCGCCGGGACGCCGATCCGCAGCGGCCTCTGCTCCGTCGACCCCGACGCCGTCCACCCCCTTGGCACCCGCAGCGAACCCCCCGGCCACAGCACCGCGCCCAGTGCCCCCTCCCCTGTTTTTTCGTGGGAGGAGAAGAAGAAACCCTGTTCCGGCGACCAAAATCCGACGCCTCTGACGCTCGTTCCGATCACGTTCACGACCCGGAAGAGACGCGGCGCTACTAACCGACCGTCTTTGAATCCGATTTCGCCGCTCAGTCCCGTGAAATTGGTCTCCGATAATATGTCCCGGAGGAATCGGACCCGATTTCGGTCGTCGTCGTCCACGTCATCGGCGCTCTGGTTTTTGTTGTGATTGAATTTGAATCTGAATCTCCTCTGAAATGCGGCGGCGGCTGTCCAGGCGGCGTCGTAGGCACGTACGGCGAAGAACCCGGGTCCTAGATCAGTATTCTCTTCGTCATGCTCGGGGTTCTGGAACCGCAGCCTGAATCTCCGCCGGAAATTTTTATACCGGGAGCTCGTCTCCGGGAAGTACGTCTTCAGGCCTAATACGCCGTCCATGGAAGAGAGGTCGGAAGGGTGGATGGAGTCGAGAAGGTCCGTGACACTCCCCATGGTTATAAAGGCGGAGTCTTTCTCCATCAAACCCTTCCGTTTCGCTTCGGAGAAGAGAGGGATTAACAGGGGAAGCGAGAGCTTCGCGACGACGAACACCCTGCTCTGCTGCCTCTTCATCTTCTTCACCACCTCTTTTAGATCATCCGTCGGCGAGACCCGGAAATAGTTTTCGATTTCTGTACCCGCGCTTCGGAGAACGTCGGAGAGGAAAGCCAGAACATTCCCGGAGCAGCTCGCATTCGCTTCCTCCTCGATTATCACCGCCACTCTGCGCCACCGGTACAATCCAACCAGTTCGGCCACGCTCCGCATCTCCAAGAAGACATCACTCGCCATTGGAATCACGAAACGCGGTTCAGTTTCCGGCGGTGGAAACGTCGAGGGGAGTAAGGAAAGGACGGGGACTTGCTGGGTTGTGTCGTCCATCTCCGCCATTAAACCCGCTTCTTCCCAAGCTAAAGCTCCGAGGAGAACTTGAACTCGATCTTCTCGAACGAGCTGCACAGCTGCATGTATATATATCAAGTAAGAGACGAATTCGGCTCGGGTTTGAATTAATAAGAACGTGAGTCGGGTGTGACGGTTAAGGTTTACCGTTGGAGGCCGCTCTGAAGGACTTTCCGCCGGAGTCTCTGACGTGAAGAGAGAGCTTAAAGCCAGTGGAAATGGCGAAATCTTCGATGGCCATTTCAATGGCGATTCGCTCTTGTCTTCCCGTCAGGGATTTGTAATCTAGTATTGCACCCATGCTACCAATAGATTGGACTTTCGTACTGCTCGTATTCCTCTCCTGTGCTCCGATTGTTCGGGACAGAAGAAGAAGGAAGAGGAGAATCATAGAACCCAACATTTCTGATATCTTCTTTGGATCCTCCAATCTCTGTCTGCGAAGCTTAATTTGCTTAAATTCTCTGAGATCAGTTGACTTTGCAGAGCAGAGGAACGGGCACTGTCTTCCCATCCCATGGTTGACTCAGACTACGTGTGTAAAAGATACTTCTTCTAATCACATGGTAGCAGAAAAGGACGAAGACTGATTCTTAAATAAACTATCATTTCAGTGTTTCCTGCCACTTTCCCGGAGTTTCAGTAACGAAGACGTCGTTGAAATATTGAAAATTTTCTTAGTCTAAACTTCGGCTAGTCGTTTTTGATTCGGATCTAATTTTATATGGTATCAGAGCAGGTGGAAGTTTTTACCTTCGACTAGTCATTTTGGGTAGACCAACCCACACTTGCGGGAGATCGTTGGAGAGCCACATGACATTATGACATGTGTTGTTGCAGCTGCGACTTCTCTGCTCTTGGGGAGCCCTTCAATCTCAGACCCGAATCCGGGCGCCACGAATCTGTGTCTCCTTCAAATGTCACGTCACCTCCGAGAAGCAATCCAAGTTCACGGCTTGATGATCAAATCGTCCCAGTCCACGGACCCATATTCGGCAGGTCGGCTTGCGGAGTTCTACGCCATTTCCGATCACGGAAGCCTGGAATACGCCGAGAAGGTCCTTGAATCAGTGGAGCAGGTTGAGCAGCCCACCCCTTTCATCTATAACACTCTGATCAGAGGCAACCTCATGAGGGACGATCCACTGAGGTCCATCCTTCTTTACCAACAAATGCTGCGCGGTTCCGTTGAACCCGAACACTTCACTTTCACGTTTGTTCTTAAAGCTTGCACGGAATTACTGGCGCTGGACTTCGGGAAACAAATTCACGGCCATGTTGTTAAGATTGGGATGGACTCGGCACCCTTCATCCGGAACAAGATCATTCATCTCTACGCCGTCTGTGGCGCGATTTCTGATGCACGCAAGGCGTTCGACACGAGTACTGAGCGGGATATTGTTGCTTGGAATACCATGCTTGAAGGTTATTCCAGAAACAATGACGGCCGGTCTCTTCATGCTTTGTTCAATGAGATGCCTTATCGAGACGCCGTCTCGTGGAACACTATGATTGCTTATTGTGTTCAAAATGGTAACTCCGACGAAGCCGTAGACATGTTCCGGTTGATGCAGGAATGTGGAGAATTGCCGAATAAAGTTACCCTGGTCAGTGTTCTGTCTGCAATTGCTTGTTTGGGTGCACTGAGTCAAGGAAAATGGGTTCATGCTTACATTGAGAAGCGTGGGATTGAGCTGGACCAGAACTTAGGGTCAGCTCTTATCAATATGTACTCGAAGTGTGGGTGCATAGAAGGGGCTATTGATGCCTTCAATGGCACAAAAGAGAAGAGTGTCGATACGTGGAACTCGATGATAACCAGTTATGCCTCTAATGGCCAGAGTCTCAAAGCTCTAGAACTTTTCACCAAGATGGAATTTGCGGGCATTAGGCCTAACGCCATTACTTTCTCTTGTATTCTGAATGCATGTAGCCATTCAGGGTCGGTGGATGAGGGGGATAAATTGTTTGAAAGAATGTATGAGGATTATGGTATTGAACCAGATATCGCCCATTATGGTTGCATGGTTGATCTTTTTGCTCGTGCAGGCTTGTTCGAAAAGGCCAAGGAGGTTATGGCAAGAATGCCATTTAAGCCAGACGCTGTTATGTGGAAAGCTCTACTGTCTGCTAGCAGAATTCATAAAAATTATGAGATGGGAGAACAAGCAGGAACACAACTTATAGAATTAGCCCCCACAGATGATGCAGGATATGTATTACTATCTAACATGTATGCTATGGCTGACGATTGGGAGCAAGTTTATGAAGTGAGGAAGAAGATGAAGGACAGAGGAATACAAAAAGTGCCTGGATGTAGCTCTGTTGAATTGGATGGAATAGTTCATGAATTCATTGTTGGAGATACTACTCATGCTCGAACGAAAGAGATCTATGAAATGATGGATGAATTTGGGGAGAAACTGAGAATAGAAGGATACGAACCAGATACAAAACAAGTTTTGCTGGATATTGATGATGAAGAAGTGAGACAGAGTTCATTGACTCATCACAGTGAGAAGTTGGCAATAGCCTTTGCTTTTATAAACACGAAGCCTGGAACTACTATTCGTGTTATGAAGAACCTTCGTGTCTGTGGAGATTGTCATTCTGTGATTAAGTTACTATCGAAGATTTATGACCGTGAAATAATTGTTAGGGACTCAAGTAGGTTTCACCATTTTGTGAGGGGGTCCTGTTCTTGCAAGGGTTACTGGTGAAACGTTTGTTGCAAAAAGTTTTTCATTCTTTATGTAAGTTGCACGAGAAATGTGAAGCTGCAGATGTTTGTTGCACACAATTGTTTTCATACAAGAGGAAGAGAGTTGCTGATGCTTAGTTCCTAAAGCTGATATTTATTAGACTGAGAGCATCAATTCAGATGAATATGCAGAAGTCCCCTTACAAAGAGGATAGTACAGTTGTTTGTGCGAGCTAGTCCAAGATGCCAGTTTTCACTCGTGGAGATCCTCTTTCTTTCTTTAGAGGTTTAGAGGAAGGAACTGTATAGCACAGTGTTTTCTAACACACATCTATATCTATGCATGTATATATGTATAATACAGTAATTACGACTAATTTGTTACTTGAGACTTCCCAGGTCAAAGGCAGCTTGTTTGAATTAACTCGGTTTGTTGATTGTCCACATTGACTCAGAGATAAGACTTGTCCATTTCTTTAAATGGCTCTCAATGCATTATATGATTTTATTATAACTATATATTTAAAATATATTTATGTTACAGCTATCTTATACCCGATTATCCGATCACCAAAAATATTTAAATTTAATTTTTGTAAAATTTTCAATAATAAAAGTTATTATAATTTGCACAAAGTGATCAAAGAAAAAATGGCTGACCCAATTGGACCACAGGGGATTATTCCTTTGCTCTTGTTAAGTGGGAATAAGTAGGATTATTGCACCTTCTTTTTTAGAATATATATAAATGTTTCCTTTTAACACAATTACACCCTAAAATGAATGAAAGAGGTCCAAATCAAATCCCACCTGAAAATTATAACATCTGAACAAGATTTGACTAGTCCTACTCCTTGAAACTGTGTCTCTGTCAGTGACTCAAACAAAGCAATATGTTTTTACTTCACCTGCTAACACATGCTTTTGAGCAGAAAACAACGGACATGGCAACAGTAAGAAAGATCATTCAGGCGTTCAAAGAAACATTGAACTAACAAATGAGTTACAATCAGTTTGCCCAAAACAGGAGAGACTCAGATCACAAATTCAGTTTCACTTTCGCATACACTTGGTAAAGTTCTCTCAATGAAATTGCGACCAAAAACATCGGAACAGTATGTGATTGGTGCAGCTTGAAAACCCCCTACCTAGGTCGACGGGGGTCATGAATGTGCATCAGTCCATGTACTCAAAATCAGGCTCAATCCATCTCAACTGTTCCACAATCCTTTTCAGTCTTTCCTTTTGTCCCCTGGAGTCACCTATGGCTGTTGTGAAAGGGTAAACATATGTCACCTTTGTTGCCATGCATCTGTATGATACCACATCTTTTTTCACCAAGAACTCGAGCACGTCACGGCCAAAACTTCCGTCGACTTCCGCTTGGAGATACTGGCCTGAGGTTAGAACTCCATTAGTGACAAGTAGAGGTTGACCAACTAATGTAAAAAGCCTCAAGCAATAGAACATGTGTATATTGAACATGTGTATATGTGAGTTCGTCCTTCATTCCTTCTAGTGTGGGAAGTGGCAACCTGTCTTTCTCATTCTTCACAATGAATCATAATTTTTCCTTTTTCCTCCATAGGTCCGTTTCCGACTTACCTACTATCTCAAGAATCAATGGGCAGCTGCAACCTTGTAACCAGGATCCATGAAGCAAGACAACATACAGGTCCTTGCATTGTTACTCACTGAACAAAGCTTTTCTCCTACAGCCTCATAGGCAAAAGTTATCAACCAAAACTCTGCCCCATTTACTTAGCTCATGAATTTTGTTTACATGCCTAAAGACTATAATCAAGAGGAGATATTTTAGGGGTTGTTATTACAAAAAGGTTATACTACTGGGCACCCTAAGCCTAGAGAGGCACAAGACTACTAAAGTGTAACAGGCAAAGCTCCATAAATAAGGGGTAGCAGTTTTATAAGATGCTGTCTACTGTTCATCTAAATGATGATTTAATAGGCATTGATAAAATTGGTATTAGCTGCTTGAAAAAGACTGCATCTCCAAAAATCCCAACAAGTAGTAAAGGTCTGTGACATCTCTTTATCACTCAGTTTCGAAGATGACTCAGCAACAAGGTCCGTAGGTAGGAACCGATAAACAGTCCAGCAGATAGAACAAGAAATGAGTTCAAATAATACTACGAGACAGTTACCATTTGGGGTATCTTCAAAGGCCTGAATTTTCACATTTGTCTGTGTTTTGAATATAGCTTCTTTTAATTTCTGCAGTGAAACACAATCTCTTACTCAGTCCTAGACTGTCCTACATAATCCCCAACAAAAAAAAATAAAAATAAAAATAAAACACGCCTTCTTCACCTGAACAGCACTGTCGGAATCACTCTCCGGTATCTCCCACGGAAACGAGAACGACGATGACTTGGGGTTGGTGGAAATACACCCCGGGTTGGTCGAAGGGCAGGGCCTTATCTTCCTGCAGCGGAGTCATCCAATCCAAACCTTATCAACACATAATCGAAAACAAGAACTACATAAGTAAGACGGGCGTATCGACAAATCAAAGAAAAACCCATTAAAAGTCAAAGGAATTTGAGCACACCCATTTTCCAGTCCGATCTGAAGGTTCTGGGATTGTGAGAACGGAGTTGTGGGAGAGAGAGACGGCGAACTCAGGGAAGGAATTGCAAGGGAAGGCGCCGCAGAGGTGACTGCTAGAGCAATCGCCACGGAAACTACCCCAGATGAAAAAATTCCCCTTAAATCTGGGTTCCTAACTGGAAACAAACACTCTGGAGATGAAATTTTCGAGAGTCCAGAGCTCTGGAGAGAGCAGAGACTGAGAGCGCGAGGCATTGTTCGTTACAGAGGCCGGAGGAGCCGTTTGTTTTATCCTCTTCGTAAAACAGAGGGCAGAGCGAGAAACAGCTCGTAACAGAGGGGAAATGCCTTTAATAGTCTTGACTCGGGAGGTTCAGAAGTGCCTACCAGGAGTAATTGTGGGACAAATTCATGGGCTTTACTGGAAGAATAACTAAATTTTGAAAGACCGAACCGGACCAACTTCTAAACCCAATGTTAAGCGGTTTATGAGAACCGGACCGAGAAATGAACATTCCCCAATCCCCATGATAAGGAACATTATTACTGTAATTATTATTATTTTAATTTCCCAGAAATATTTTTTTATTAATATGTTTTCTTATTGGAAGTTGGAAGGAAACTTGATGCCATTTGTATCATATATTATACTAGAGCCTCCAAAATTTAACAGGTATGATTAATAAATAAAATTAATTATTTCATGAGAAAAAATATCTTGGATAAATGAAAAATAATTAAATTAGTACTCTCTTCATGGAAAGACAGGCAGAGAAGAATACTTTTTCCAATCAATTATTAAAAATTTTAAATAATTTTAATTCTCCAATCAATTAATAAAAATTTTAAATAATTTTAATGGGAGATATTAGCAATTAATTAAACTTATATATGTGGAATTTTTATTTTCAGGATAATTATTGTAACATATAACCCAAATTTCTGAAATTTCTCGTCTTGGTATTAAGCATATTGCCATTATATGAAAATATTTATTGTGAAATTTTTAATGAAGCTTCTCTGACCCGGACGTGGAAAGGTGGGTCGGGTTCATTTCTAAAAATATCACTGACGAAGTCAGACCCAAGCAAGCCGGAACGAATTTCGCGTACTCCCGCGAGTCACAGTTCCTTCTTTTCTTCTGTTTATCTCTCGTCTTTCCTCCACGGAACCGAGAAAACAAAGCCCAGGAGATCCACTCCGAGTTCCTCTCTGACCACGGAGCGAAAATGCGGAGTTGCCCGGGCGTCGCCTCGCAGAACATCTGCACGTATCACAACCCACATCGGTCTTCGATTTCTTCTGCTTTCCGTTTCGGCTCCTCGGCATTCCGGTTCGGTGTGAATGCTGTTCGTTTTCCGGGAGTTACTTTTCCCGCTCGGTCTGTCTCCGTTTGTAGCCCCGTTAAAATCGGGGTCTTCGCTCCGAAAAGATGCTTTTTCTGTGTCTCGTCGTCTTCGGAGGGTGCCCGGATAAAGGTTATCGGAATTGGAGGCGGAGGAAATAATGCTGTTGATCGGATGATAGGGAGTGGCTTACAGGTATCTCTACTCCGTGTAGCTCTTATGTTTTTCGCATTTATTGTATGTTCTTATGATCGCTTTTCTCGTGGAGTTTGTTTGTGGGATGGGGCTCTGGTGTTTTCTCTTTATAGTGTTCATACGGAGGCCTTTGTGATGTAATGAAGGCCTTCACCCTGAAAGAAAATCATGTTGTTCGGCCTTTATACAGCATGCTCCTCAAGCAAACGGTTATGGGCTCTGTGGGAAATCTTAAAATGAAAACACCCAGACCTGTCAATTACTTTCTGTATGACCCGTGACCAAGCAAGAACCAGCAGAGGAGAAACAGCCAGGAAACAAAATTTGACATTAATTGGGATTAGTCAAATGAAAAGTTACGGTATCAAGAATATGAGACCCATCTAGAGGATATGTCTGTCTCCCATATTGCTCAATGATTGCAATGTTGCTCTTATGGTGTCAACTTACAACCTCAACAGGTTCAAGTTGTGAAGGATTGGTGGTTATGACATGTTTCCTTCGTGTTAGCCTAGTCATGCCGACTTTTATTGTACTTTCTCTTTCTTTTGAATTTGGGATTCTTTGTCTTGTGCTGCAGACTGATGTGAAGTACTGCATGCCACATTAATAGGTGTTCTTAACTGTGACTCTGATGTACATTCATTGGGTTTGCACACATTATTTGATGGTGCTAGTCCTTCACTAAAAATGCAGTTCTCTTTGATTGTGGCTGCTGAATTGGTGGGTTACTACACTACTGCAGGCTGCTTAGTAGCAAACAAGCGAAACATCTAGTTGTCTAATATAGCAAAACATTAGAATGGACTTGCTCTTTTTTTATGGATCAGGGTTGGACTTTCACCAAATTTCACTGCAAGTCACTAAATATCTGGCTTTTGGATTCAGGGGGTTGATTTCTATGCAGTAAATACAGATTCACAGGCTTTACTGCAGTCAAAGGCTACACGGAAGGTCCAAATTGGAGATGAGTTAACTCGTGGGTTAGGTATGATAGCTTATTAGCAGCATTCAATAAACGATGTTTTCAATATTTTTCTGCCCCTTACCTTTTGAACTGGACTCAGCTGGATGTAGGACAAGACTTGTTAGGCTGTTACTTTCTTGTGGACACTTTCAGGGCAGTGAATTATGTTATGACAATTTTTTTTTTTCTTCTCAGATGAGGAAAGATATGTTTTCCTATTTTCTTGATTGCGATTAGGCATTATCTTATGTATAAGAGCTTCTGCACAGGAACACGTCTGTAACAATTTTTTAATTGCCATTACCTATGGATATGAGTTTCTGCATATATTTTTCGTTTGTTCGTGTTGTTTAGGCTTGTTCTGTATAATCTGCATCGAGATAACCATGCCTTAGTTTTATTAAACAAGTATAAGCCGTCTCGATTTCGTTGCCGTTCACAAATATGCTATTCAGAACAACAGGTACGGGTGGGAAGCCAGAGCTTGGTGAGCAGGCTGCAGAGGAGTCAAAAAATGCACTAGTGCAAGTGCTTACTAATTCGGATCTTGTCTTTATTGCTGCTGGAATGGGGGCCGGGACAGGATCTGGTGCTGCCCCTGTTGTGGCTAGATTGTCTAAAGATGCTGGTTATTTAACCGTTGGAGTTGTTACATATCCATTCAGTTTTGAAGGTCGACGAAGGGCAGTACAGGTTCGGCTTATGTTCGTCTTTTTCCATTGTTATGAAATTCTGGATGGCGCATTTTGAAATATTACAGTGTGCTCACTCTATCTATTGAGAAATACTATTAGCAGACATGTTTGTCATTTAAATTTTCCGGATCATCAATAACATGGAGGTGGTTATAATTACTTGTTGTTTTGTATTGAAACTGCAATGTTCCTGCATTGTAGGCTTTGGAAGCAATTGAGAAGCTACAAGAATGTGTGGACACACTTATTGTGATACCCAACGATCGGTTGCTTGATGTTGCATCTCCACAGACTCCTTTACAAGAGGCTTTTCTTCTTGCTGATGATGTGCTTCTTCAAGGTGTTCAAGGAATTTCTGACATAATTACTGTGAGTAGTCATCCCATGCCTATGTCAGATCTTCAAAAAGGAGTTTCTTTGCACCTCTATTGATCCCTTTGTTTGGTCTGATGCAGATTCCAGGCCTAGTGAATGTGGATTTCGCAGACGTGAAGGCTGTAATGACAGACTCTGGAACTGCTATGCTTGGTGTAGGAGTTTCAACTGGCAAAAATCGTGCAGAGGAAGCAGCAATCCAGGCAACATCAGCACCACTAATTGAAAGGTCCATAGAACGGGCAACAGGTGTTGTTTACAACATTACTGGAGGGAAGGATCTTACTTTGCAAGAAGTTAACAGAGTGTCACAGGTATGTAATTTTACATTATCTACCACATGGAGCATCCAGATGTGGCTAGTACCAAACCCAAGGTCGACCAATTTTTTAGTATGCGAGTCTGGATCGCTATTAGTGGGTTAAACATGTGAACTTCTATAGTAGTTCAGAAGTCACATAGGAGGGTTTGTTATGGGTGGTCTTGCCTGCAAGCCGCCTCAGAGCCATAAGATAAGGGGCATTCATGCAAAGACTGTTATATGGAGTTGGGCCTGGTTCACATTGATTAAGGCATGGTTTTTTAAGCTGACAATTAAGCTTTAAGCATCAAGATTACATATACCAAGAATTGGCTTTTTTCTGAATATGTGGAAGTTTATCCTGTTTCAGTCATATATTTCCTTACAGTTTGCATTCATTTGTAGATCGTGACAAGTTTGGCAGACCCTGGTGCAAATATAATCTTTGGTGCAGTGATCGATGATAGATACGATGGTGAGGTTCATGTGACCATAATTGCAACTGGGTTTTCTCAGACATTTCAGAAAACCATCTTGATGGACCCAAAGTTGTCAAGGCAAGAATCTCAAGGTGCCAGGAGACCGGCACAAGGGGAAGCGAAACAAGGATCACCTTTTCTGGGCAGAAGATCGTTCTTTTGAGCTTTTTTTTTTTTTTTTTTTTTATTTTTGTTTTTGTTTTTGGTGGGTACGAGGCATCGTTTTCCAATCTTTGCTGACCTCTCCAGATCGGTTGCATGTAAAATCATTTTGATGCATCATTTTTCATGAAAAAATCTGTATGCATAAATAAACTTTTTCCTGTCTTTTTTTATTAAGGCATTGAATTGTTGTTTTGGTTTTGGTTCTAAATATTATGTATCCTCTAGGGCACTTCACAGTTTCTTAACACAGCCTAAATGCTGTTATTGCCAAATCTGTTAAAATTTAGGTAGTTCTGAAACATGAGAATGCCTGGATTACTTTCTCCAAAAATCTGGATTTTGTTGGCAATATTAAAAAACAATCCCTGGGGGGATTCGCTAGTACTCTGTTTCTGTGAGAATCGATACTTTTAATAAGACACCTTATAAGATAGCCATTGCCCATGAACAAAGGCCTGACTTCGAACAACATGTACTTCACCCATACAAGCAGAGATCACAATGACTGGCAAGCTGGAGAGCATTTGACTTCCAAGTTTGCAAAGACTATTCTTGAAAGGAAAATTTTCTGATAATGTTGTTACAGGCATGCAAGTCTGAGATTAGTACACTTGACTTCATCATCTCATTGTGATTCGCAGGGTTAACCTGAAACATAGCTTAACCCACCTAGAGAAAAGCAAATGTACCTCATATATTACAAATGGTACAGCAAAGAGAGTGGATTGCGAAGGACAAATAAACAAATCCAATAACAATTACATTACACATATGCACTCATGGCTGCATGGAACTTACAGCAGAGCCGAAAGTAAAGGATTAGCCTCAAACATTTCTAATAATCTCAACAAAATTGGTATTTATATCTCCTTGCCGCTAATGTTGCCGCATTAATCTTTCTCCTAAGTTAATTAAGCTGACCCAATAAATACTGGCTGCTGACGGAGCTGCTGGAAGAAAGCTGCTTCATACGATGAACAAAGGTTTAGTTTACTGCAAATGTTAGCTGAATTCTAACATACAACTGAGATGATGATGTTGATTTACATCATCTTGACCAAGAGAAACTCATAAACAATTTCTTCTTACAATTTAACAGGAAACAACTTAAATACACTACGAATATCTGCATGGATTACCTCCTTGACGGTATGTTTTGAAAGAAAGAATGGCTCTTGTTCTCGAATGCCACCATTGTTCTCCAAAATCTTCAGCAACTCCTGAAAGACGAGGAAATGAATTCACATTACATGGACCATTTAAGATATATTGGTAATTAACCCTATAGTAATGATGGAGTCTCACATATTATGTGTTTGTTTAAAGTAAACCCCCAAGAAATCTCACATCTTAGGTGAGATCTATCAGATCTGAGGGATCATGCAAATATGTGATGATTTTAAGGTCCCCCTTAGATTCAAGGGATCCCATGAAGAGTGTCTCAGATTTGTGAGATCCCACGATGAGCTGGTGGAAGGCAGACCTCTTATCTCAGGCAGCAAATTAATTTTGAGCAGTAAGAGAAAAAAGGATCAGGCAAGTGAAGTGGAATAGCCCTGCCTTCCTGTCTTGTTCAGAAAAAAAGGCAGAGGGAAGGGGGCACTGAGAGCAGGCTAATCTAGAGCACATAAGCATCCACCCTCCATCTGTTTCTAGACATATTCCCATCAGAAACAGAGGAGAGAGGAGCTTTCCCTCTTAAGCAGAAAACAAAGAGCGACAGCCTCCCCTTTCCTAACTATTTAAATAGTAAAAGAACTAAAAATAAGGTCATAGCTCAAAAACTAATAAATAAGGAAAGTGTGGCCTACAAAACATCCCCTTCCTTACTGGAGAGGGTTGTGAGTCCTGCCTCGGTTCGGCAACCACAGTTGCATTAAGGTGAACAAATCACAAAGGGGATAAACATGAATTATATTTTTTATACCTTCCCTGTCAAAGTTTCAAACTGAAGTAGCTCTTCCACAATAGCTTCTAATACACTTCTATTTTTCAGAAGCATTTCTCTTGCTCTATCGTATGCTAGGTCGTACATCTGCAGCATATTAACACATGTCACATTAAAATGATTGCGATGTATCTACAAAACTCTCTCTCTCTCTCTCTCTCTCTCTCTCTCTCTCTCTCTCTCTCTCTCTCTCTCTCTCTCTCTCTCTCTCTCTCTCTCTCTCTCTCTCTCTCTCTCTCTCTCTCTCTCTCTCTCTCTCTCTCTCTCTCTCTCTCTCTCTCTCTCTCTCTCTCTCTCTCTCTCTCTCTCTCTCTCTCTACATATATATATATATAGAGAGAGAGAGAGAGAGAGAGAGAGAAAGAAGTCCAGTCAACCTCTTGTATCATATACAAGAAGTTTCATCACATTCTATTTTAATAAGAGGAGAAGTCAAACTTTCCTAAAAAAAAAGTATTATACACAAGAAGTTGCATTATATTCTATTTTAATAAGAGGGGAAGGAGCCTGGACTGAGTCCTGGCAGGGTTGTATAGACCCAACTCTTCCTTCCATAAAACATCACTTTAATAACAATTCATTTGGTATTTGTATTCCACAACAATGTCATTAACTATATTTTATCATTAAATTTAATAAAATAAAAAATTTCAAAATGAAATAGAGATGAGTACAAGTAATATCAATTATACATATGAAAATTATTTAAAGAATCACTCAACAAAATTTGATGGTAAAAATGAAAAAAAGGATGCAGCCAATGATGGCTGGACTTGGTCCATATCCCCTTTTCTCTTATAATGAAAGCACTATCTTCAACTTATTGTAAAAAATTGTATAAATAAGAAAACACATAAAATAACATCAATCATGATAACATGCACAAAAAATAAATGTAATAGAATGCAAAAATGGCTGGAAATCAGAGCCTGAGAAAGAGAATGGAAAGGAGGTCTCTACTATGTGTCCTTTTTGCTCTTATTCTACTTAAGCTACTCTAACACAAAGACAAAAGGAATGAAGTTTTAAGTCATTTAATTCAAATACTATGGTTAGATTAAGACATGATTTAACTAAACATAAACCACGTAGGTCCATTCTCCTCTTTCTCTTCACTTTTAGTGTGGTGTGGGTGTAAGCATGAGAATTGAACTCAATCCAGTATATACGAAGCCCAACAAAAACATGTATTGAAACCCAAACATTTTAGAGAAGATCCAGAAAATATTTTACATGAAGCTCCCAAAAGTGACTTCTTAACAAAAACAGTTTTGAATTTCAAGATTGTGAAGAGCTTTTTGTTTTAGCTTTTTGTTTTAGAAAAACATGAATGACTTCCACAAGGAAAATGTTTGTCACTATAGGCAACTCTGGCTTAACCTAATTAAAGAAAGTTAAGTCTTAACATATCATAAAATTAAGAAGCACTCTAATTTCACCAAAGAACACAACCACGAAAAGCAATTATACATGCCTTCTCAACTTTCGCTGCCATTTCATGTTCATGGTCGTACCCCATGCTCAAGGCTGCAGTCTGTGGGGAAAAAAATGGAAAAGTCATTCGCACAGAAAATTAAACTCATAAAAATTGAAGAAAAGTAAAATCTAACAAGATAATCTCTTAACAAACACAAAATGTGCAGATTGATGAAGAAATGCAGCAGGAACAGATTATCACCAACTTGCCTTTTGAGAGAAATGAAGAACAAGTGGTAATTTACTTTTCCATGGAATCTCAAGTGACATGATGTCATATCCATAACAAAGAATTTTATTAATAAAACAGTGGAAAAATCCGCTGATGCCATGTGGAGTACAAAACTTTCATGGTGAGAGTACCTACAAACTTTAGATAGCTCCTTATTCTTGTCTATCACAACTGATCAGTTAGAATTTACAAGGTTTATTATAAGCTCCCAATAACTATCAGCTTGCTAATACAATCATCACCTTATAGAAGCACATATCAATTTCTGGAAAATTATACCTTTTTAGGACATTCAGAAAAAAATTATATGATGGTCAGAGTGAAGACTTATTTAAGATGTAATACTCATAAGAACAAAGAATTCCTGAGTTCATACATAAACTCATCTTTCAGACTAGGGAAGGTAAAATACCGCATTACTACATAAGTAAATTGCAAGGCTGTCATCTGGGCCCCATCCATATTCCATCACCATCCGAGTGGCAATCTGGAAACAAAACTTGGGTCATGAAAAATATTTGTTGCAGTAATGTTATCCCAAAATAGGAGAGGAGGGACGGACAGACGGAGGGACGGACAGGCGGACGGACGGACAGAAGGAAGGCAGGAGGGAGGGTGACTTATACCTCCTGAGCTTGCTTCAGTTCTGATGAAGACAAGAAATTTTCTTCCCCAAAAGGAAGCAGTAACTCCGCTGCAATATATGATCCAAAACAAAATACCAGCTTCTTCTCAAGGTAAGACCGAGTTTCGACATTGCCATACAGGGATCCTTCATTCTTGGCCTTTGTGATTTTTGTACATCCAATTCCCTGTTGTAAAGATACATGGATACTGCATCATATACATGAACTAAATAAATTTACAAGGAAGAGGAAACATTTTTTTTTCTTTTCTTTGAATAGTGGGAAAAAAGAAAGAGTAAAAAAAGCTCTGACCTCATGATGAAGTGTTAGTGAAATAACATGAGAATTACAAAACTTGATTTGATAAAAGTAATGTGTATGGAACAATTTATCAGGAATACAAAAAACAAACCTCCCATGAAGCTGGCTCGAGCCATATATTATCAACTTCATCAAAATTTGGTAGAAGAAGAGCAATTAGACCACGACCTGCTGCCCAGACAGCATGCGGGTATTTGGTCTCCCGTGTCCACTTCAGAACAATCTTATTATTAGCAAAAAGAAATGAATGTAGACAACCACTTACTAGGAAAAGAAACAATAGTACATTAACTAATGAAACAAAAAAAAATTAATAAAGGACTGGCTGTCATCTACCAAACAAATGGTAAGTTAATTTAAGAATATTAAGAATGAACCATTGCCATTAAATCCAGTGTCAGAAAAGCCAGTCAGTTCATAGGTAAGAGAAGATTGTATTTTGAACACTTTTAAATAGCATTCTCTACAACAATATTGGCTACAAAAATTCAATGAAATTTCAACATGTCATGTATTTCAACCGATTTATATTTGGAATTTGGAACTTTCAATTATTCCAAGACTTACAGAGAAATGATTTTAGTTAAAAATACTGAGATGTGAAGTCATATTGATCCAACATTCAGCAAACTGGGTCCACACAACACCAGCCCTCCAACTGGTACAAGGCTGGTTTTGTCTTACGATATTGTTCTGAACAGAAAACAGAATTTTCCTCTGGAATTTGAATTGAATCTCTTTCCATGTGAACAAATTAATAAGCTAAATGTTTCAATCCAATGATGAAAGATTCATTTTGAGAACAAAAAGGAAATCAAGTCATTGTTAAAACTATTTTTTACCTACCAAATAAAATAATGCTGAAGATAGCTGGAATTAGATTCTTGCTAGATTAGACAGTTGTAACAAGTTCATCAGACTGCAGGTTCTAGTAAAATACTGAAAGCGCATGTAAAGGTAAAACATTTTTCTTACATCTAGAGGAGGACTTAAAAGATCAATGCCATTGCTGATATGACCATATGGCTCCATCAGATCAACCACTGACTCCAGATCTAGTCTTGTCAATGTCAATCCAAGATGATTCACTAGCCATTTACCAATTCTTTTTGCAAGTTTGGTCTTCCTCAGCCTATCCGGAAGAACATCATTAAGTGTCTGAATGTAAAGAACCAGGAGTGAGCAACATGGAGATTCTTTAAGCAGCAGTACACAATAGATCAACTCGTACGCAGGATCAATAATGAGTTTATGTCACAGAAGTTCTTTGCAGAAGACAAAATCATACTATGGTCATATTTAGCAAGTGATTAGATGAACAGAATGTACAAATCAGACAACAAACTTATGTTAAGGCCCTCCAGAATTCCGGATGACTGATTCTTGATTATGAAGATAGTAAATGACAGAGGCTATCCTCACCGCAATCCAGCTACAATAGCTGAGGAGCTCATCAGCATCAAGAAATTTGTTCCTGAAAGCAGCGCCCTCCAAAGACATGGGAACAAGCTTTAATTCCATTGGCCGCAGGAGAGCTGTCTTCTCTGCAACCTACAAGAGATGACAAATTGTTTATCGCAAACTCCTTCACCAGAGAAAAGAAGCAAACATAAAAAATGCGGAAAAAGGCAACATGCAGTTTTTGTACATTCATATTGACGACTACAGCAATAACACCAGGAATTGTAGCTTTAAAATTGTAAGAATCTAGGCTCTCAGCTACCAATGAACTGTATTTCTGGATTATAATTGGTAGCTATCCAAAGGGTTGTATAGAACAATGAGATGAGCATAAAGATGCAATTTCTTGTATCAAATAACTTCTGCCATTTCAGAGAGGTGTTCTCTCTTGATCTCCTGTGAGATTTAAGGGTTAATTAATTTCAACCTTCACCTTCTGTACAGGTAGATGATGTAAGCAAGGCAGGTTAGGGGGGTTATGTAATATGGATACAAATGATATGACAATAATGAGAGGGGTGATTCACTTAAACAAACACAATAATTGTGTGTGTGTGTGTGTGTGTGTGTGTGTATGTATGTGTGTGTGTGTGTGTGTGTGTGTGTGTGTGTGTGTGTGTGTGTGTGTGTGTGTCTGTGTGTGTGTGTGTGTGTGTCTGTGTGTGTGTGTGTGTGTGTGTGTGTATTGACAACTATGTATTCTGTAACAAATACAACTAACTCATACCTTCTTCCAATCCACATAATCAATAAGTTCTTCATCCATTGTTTCATTTGCTGCAATGTGTAATATCTTCTCCCTTTCCAGCTGCGTAGGTCGTTGAAGATGCAATACTCTGTCCATGCGACCAGGTCTTTGCAAAGCTTGATCAATTTGCTTAAGGTTTCTGGTAGTGGCAATTAAAACAACTCCATCCTGTTTCTCAAACCTGAAGAAATTTCATCACCACAGAAAAAAAAAAAAAAAAAGAGAGAGAGGTGCTTAGGTTCCACACTAACTGGATAAAAAATGTCAGAAGATCATTTTGCATACACGCAATCCACGTCATCTGATAATGCACAACAACTTTAAAATCATGGTTTTTTCAAACAACATTATTGTTGCACAGTTACATCTTCAAATCAAGTTTTAGCTTTTACCCATCGAGTTCCACAAGAAGCTGATTGATGAAAGCCTCATGGTCTTGTTTCTTTGTGTGAATAAACTTTCCACGAACACCAGCAAAGAGATCAAAATCCTCGACAAAGAGTATCACTGGTGCCTGCACAAATAAATTATGCCCGATCTTAAAAAGATGATTCTTGTTTGCAAATTAGTGATCAAAATATTGATGGAATGCATTACTCATCCTACCATCTAAAGTAAAAGAAAAAGACAAATAAGAAGAGAAAATTGACCAAATCTCTAGCTGTCTGAAATAGCTCTCTGACATTCGAAGCACTTTGGCCAACCCACAGTCCAGCCTCCAATTGCTCAGCTTTAACTTCAACTACAGGTACCCTTGCTTCTGCAGCTATGGCTAGTGCCAGGGATGTTTTTCCTGTTCCTCTCTCACCAACTATGAGAACTCCCTGCAAAGATGAAGGGTAGATCCTACACATATGGTGCTTTAAACAGAATAGAATATAAAATAATACAAAACAACCAAGACATCAATAAAAGCCTGAAAGTGTAGAAGTTTTTTTTGTTTGTTTTAAGAAAGCACCTTTGTTTAAAAAGCCAAGACCCCTATGCCTCTAAGAGACTTGAACCTAAGACCTCCCTTTACAACTCCCACATGTGACCACTGAGCTACTGGTCAAGTTCACAAAAGTATAGAAGAAAATTTTAAAAAGTATAAGATCATCTACAATGTCCATAAAGTATTAACATTATAGGAATCCAGTAGCTGGAACCTGGAAGCTAATACTTCCAATTTTAGTTCATTTTTTTGCTATTTTATTGGACCTGTTTCCATCCAAAAATGACTACCTACCTAAGAGAGCGATTGCTCGACCTTTTTAATTATACTAGTTATTCTTAATACTTCTTAGTGTGGAATTTTTCCTACTCAACACTCCCTCTCACTTCCAGCCTCCAAGCTTACATATAATAGGCCTGAGACATGGATACATAGTACAAACTTGCAATGAAGCATATAAAGTAGGTAATACCTTGTAGAACACACAACAAACTAGAGTGCAAATTAGGCCTTGGCCCACAGCAAACCTGCTTTCATACCATGTCAACAATTGGCCACGGTTCCATCCCCAACTGATTAACTAGTTAAAATAACTATAGTTCAAACTTTTGTCCATTAATTTTTTTAAACCTTTTTAAGGGTGTGCACAACTGAAAGTAACACTTAGCAAACAAATATCTCATGGTTATCTTACCCGAGGTGCTCGAGCACCCATTTCCCTGAAAGCTCCAGGATTTTGTAGAAATGCTACAACTTCATTGATTTCCTCTCTCATAGAGTCAACACTAGCAAAGTCCTTCAGCCTTATTGGTGGATTTTTTACTCTCTGCCAATTGTCCAATTAAAAAGATCAAAAGGATATAATGTTTGATGATATGGATTTTAAGGTCTTGCCATTTACCTTCATTTGATCAAAGGCAGATCTAATTGGATCAATACCCTCCTTTTTCCGACGTAATATTCTGTTCAACCTGTATTGAAAATAATATTTCTGCAGGAACAGAAAATATCAAAATCGATATCTTAATGTTCAGAAGAAAATTAAAAAGATAAACCAAAAAAATAAAATCCTTCAACTATTGAAACGTAAGAGTTATATCCCTAGATCAACAGGAGCTTAAAATTTTTAACAGGGCCATAGTAAATCAAATAGAGATCATACCACTCTGCGCAATTTTCGCAAGTTTGGATCTCTGCGGAAAGGCCCATAACCAAGGAATCTTGGAATCTTTCTCTTCATGAAACGAAACACATTGAACAACACAAAAAAATATATACCACTTCTAATAAGAAACCAAAAATACCACTGCCATCCATTCCCTTTCCTGGCTTTGAAACTCATTTCAGCTTCGGATTGCCATTGCAAGTACCATGTCGACCCAGCTGTTTGATATGATTCTTCTGGCCAAGCCATCCCTAGCTTCATCCTCACCTGCAGAAATTAAAAGTGAAGTAAAAGATCAGATGACTAGCCTTCACAAACAGCAATGCAAATAACTGAATATAGAGTTTATTTTGATGCCTCACAGCTTTAGGGATGAGAAACTCCACAATTGGAAACACAATCATCATCATTACATCATCAGTGATATTTTTTATCCTCTTAAAAGCTCTTTTCTTCACATATGAAACAATCATCGAATTCCATAATCCAGCCAAAGTTCGATAAGTTAATCTCATCACAACGAGAAATTGTTGACGGATATCCAACTCTGACAGTGGAATCCACATCAATTGAACTGCAGTTGGGATACTTGATGCCATCATTTTAATATAAAGCCCATCAAATCCTCCAAAATCTTCAAATAACAAATCGAATTCCTGTAGAACCATGAAACAACTCATAGGATGATGAGAAAATTGTTGACACAAGTAAATCGTATTAAAAGTACTCTTAGAGTACAAAATCTTCATAAAAATACAAATATAAAGTTCAAACTACAATGGCATCAGTGTTCCCCTTCAGGGGTCCCTTTGGCATCTCTTTTTAATACACCAATACTTGCTATTATTAAAACAAAATAGCAGTGCAGTGGTTTGATAATAAGCTATAATTTGGTACTACCTGTATATCAACATAGTACTCCTTGTCATCGCCCTTTAGACCAAGATACATAACTGCCCAATCATGCCTTATGCGAGCATACTCAACTAGCTTTCTGGAAACAGCATAAGGGAGAGATATGGGATCCATCTCCCATCTATTCTTTTCATCATTATACCATGTCTTGGCTACAATCCTATCACGATCCAACAGTATACGCTCCTGCATGAAAGCCATAGCATGAATTCACAGGTAGAATAATAAAACCTTCATGAGACACTTCCGAAAAGGAGAAAAGGCAATAAAATGACCTGTCTTTCAGCCAGATATTTTTTACCCTGGTCAACGTTTTCTAGCAAACTCGTTTTCAGTCTAGACTTCGCTTCTTCCCGCCACTTTCTCCAGCCATGGTACAACTGTAGACTCACAGCTTTTGGTACAACAACCTCTTTATTACCAAACATCCATTTTAGTTCAACCTCAGGAAAACCCTTCAAAATCTCATCCACGGGAGTGTTTGCAATAAACTGTTTTTCTTCTCCAAACTTCCTTAATTTACTCCTAATACTAGATTCTAGATTCTTTTGCAGTTCTCTCGACTCTTCAAACCTTTGCTTTATATTTACAGCAAACTGTTGAGAGCTTTTGTCCGTCAAAGTATTAGAATCTTCAACCTGCACAGCATTTGGCAGTGTCATTTGCTCCAAATATTGCTTTTGTGCTGTTTCTAGCTCTCTCTCTATCTCGTGCTTTGAGAGATTACTAGGAGAATCCTTGGGAATACTGCAACAAGAAATAAAAAATCAACAAAACTAGAAAGGACGGTTTCAATGCCTATCCTGCAATACAAGTGTTTAAATTCCATTTCTTCAAGCAACATCAACTGCAGAACTGTTTCTTTATCCACACTGTTTTGCCAGTAAAATTACCTACTCTATAACTTTTTGGGGTGAATTAGAACCTGCTTTAACCTTTTCTTTTTAACTTTTGATTGAGAATAGACAAAAAGATTCTCTTAATAAAAATTGGGAAGTTCTTGCCAGAGTTGTGCAACTTAACTACTTTCTGCCCAATTTATAGGATAATGATTTAACCCTCAATTTCTTAATTTCGTTTTGGCACTACATATCCGTGTCACATTAATCTGTTCATCCACTATTTATGTTATATTGATCTCAGTCGGATCCTTCCTACTAACTACTTCAGTCAAATCTGTTAGCCAAAAGCAAATAAAGTTATTGAATCTCATTACCTAAATAACTACAGTGGTTCAAAATAAGACAATATATTCAAATCTCTGGCCACAACAACATAACCGGGAAACAAAAAATTAAAGCACCTGAAGAGTGATGCTTTCTTTTTGTTAACTGCGTGGACAAACCCCAGATAATCTATAAAAGTTACAAAGTACTAGGTTTAATTAACGTTTTCCATGCACCTCTACTGAAATCAATGAGCATGGTATAGAAATAGAAGAAAAATACCTTTCCAGGCTCTGCTGCTTCCTTTGCAGAGTAAACCTCTCCACCAGAGACTCACTTTCTCTTTCGATGAAGGCAAGCTCCCTAATAGCTACACTAAGGGTCAGAGCTTCCTTCTTTGATATCTTCTCATCAATTTCTTCGACCTTGTCCCCCAATTCATTATACTCTTCCTCAGCTTCTGTCATAATAGTGTCTAATTCTTCTAGCTTCTCCTTGGTTTTATCACGTCCATTTCCGCGTAACAACTTATCCTTCTCTTTTTTAGCCTTCCAGAAAGAATCAAACGCACTTTGTGACCGCCTAAACAACCCTGCCTTCTCTCTACGCATTTCTCTTGTTTCGGTGTTCATGGCTCTTAAAACTTCTTTCTGCAGCTCCTCTCGACACAATTTGACTTCTTTTAGTGCTTCTTTTACATCCTTCATGGTAGCCTTATCTAACTTAACATCATCAATTCTCTGATGAAGGACAGAAACCTTTTCAAGCAGCCTACGGGTGTAACCGGAAAATCCATGTTCTGCCAAGTTCGAGTCCTTGTTGTTTTTAACTAGCCTTCTCGGGATAAAATCCACCAACGAGACCGCATTCGCGGGCATTTGGAGTCCGCGAGACGGGAAGAAGCTCAACGTCACGCAAAACAGCGCCAAAGCGAGTGTCTTCTGTAGAAAATTGGGCGTAGTCTCATCGTTCGTTTGAGAAGACCCATTGAATAAAGAAGAAGGAAGGCACTCAATACAATGTTTTCGGTTTCCAGGTCTGAAGAAACATGGACTGCCGAATGTGGGGCATATCGGTGGACCACAGACCAAAGTGCGGCTTTGTCCGGAGGACTGAGCTCTTATCCGATGAAGAACACGGCGTCTTTTAAGGAACGGAAAGCTCCGAGGCGATTGTGCAAATGCCGGAGAGGCGTGAAGCGGCCTGCAACGGACAAAAGACGAACCTGCGCTGCGGGAGGAGAGAGGCGAACCGGAAAATGTCGAGTCCATCAGAAGACAAGCTCAGTTCGTGACCGGAGTCTCTGCTCTGGGAGGCATTAGACGAAGGCTTGACTTCCCTCGAAGAAAAGCCTGAATCCAGTACGAGAGCGAGAAGAGCTCGGCATGCTCCTCTCTGCTGGGAGAGGAGGAAAAGCGAGTTCAGATAAACTGAGAAAGTTGAGGGATTTAGCAAGTAGACGGGGGTTGTTTCGTCTTAACATGATTGATTCCGCGACTCCTGACTCGCGACTCCTCCTGACTCGTGATCTCCGAGTTACCGTGAGTCGTGAGTGGGATCTGGAGCTAATAGGAAAATAAAAAAATTAATTATGAAATAATTGTGGGACGGGTCCGGTTTTCGTAAACTCAAACCCGACTCAACTCGCGATCGGGTTAGCATTCCTAAACCCAAACCAGACCTACGAGTTGGACTTAGGGATCCAAACAGAGCCCGGATCCGCTGGCCAAAATGCAGCGTGGCCAAAGTGAATCATGGGGCACCATATTAGCCCCACACAGGTAATTTTGTGATGTGGCGCCCCGTGATTCGCTTTGGCCACGCTGCATTTTGGCCAGTGGATCCGGGCTCATCCAGACCTGCTATAGTTTTAGGCTTTCTTAGTCCATCAGTCCAATGTAATAGTGTAGACTCGCCAAAAATCCCATCAACTTGCAAATTAAACTGGAATTTTATTTCATTGTAGAGAAGATATCAGTGCCATACATGATCTTGAGTAGAAGGGGTTCTACAAAAGATATATATATTCCTGTTTTATTTTTAATTTATTGGGGAAAATAGCCAAACGAAGACATTGATGGTTTGGTCGCCACTCTGAAATCGTCAGCTAGCTTCTTCACTATTTAACACTGCACAATTAGCAGATTAGAAAATTAAGTAACCCAAAATCGTATTATAAAAAAAAAGTATGCATGATGCACAAGTAATTAAATGATATATATATATATATATATAGAATGATGAATATATGCGCGAGGAGATGCATGCATGGGAGAGAAGATATATGGAGGTAGTGCATGCATGGGAGAGAAGATATATGGAGGTAGTGCATGCATGGGAAGATAATTAACATATTACTACCTTTCACAGCTTGTGTTAATGAAGACATCAGTGAGAAGCTTGGTAACACAGAAGTGATTGAGACTGTTGACGCGATCAAGTTTGAAAGGTGGGTTTTTATCAGCCGTCGCTTCCTTGACGCATTCACAGGCGGCTTTGCGGTCTTCTTGAGTTTTGGCACCCTTGTTGAGCTCTTTCATGGTGCTGCAACATGCAGATCCTGGACTAACGACCTTGTTTCTGAGGAATTGAATGCAAGTCTTGAGATTCTCCATCATTTTGCCACATTCGATGGCAGCTTCGGTGTAGGGAGCAGACAAGGCACACAAGAGGAAGCAAGCAAGAGTAGCAGCTGCAACTGTAGTGGAAGCCATGATAATGTGAATAAGCGCCTTCTAATTTACTAGCCAATGCTTTTCGGTACTATATAAGCCTCTAATTTGGCCTGCATTCTTATGTAGACGACACGCACGTCGAAGAGGAGAGGAGGGAATTGGCCGGGTACAGACTAACGTGCAGGTTTGGTAGGAGAGTTACTCCTTACATGGCGATTTCCTAACTTTTCGATACATGATGGATGCCTAACACGTTCATCTTTAATTATTGTCTATTACATTCTCAAAAGGTCTCTCTAGATCTCCCTCTCTCTCCATCTGTATTGTGTATTACATTCTCAAAAGGTCTCTCTAGATCTCCCTCTCTCTCCATCTGTATTGTGTATTACATTCTCAAAAGGTCTCTCTAGATCTCCCTCTCTCTCCATCTGTATTGTGTATTACATTCTCAAAAGGTCTCTCTAGATCTCCCTCTCTCTCCATCTGTATTGTGTATTACATTCTCAAAAGGTCTCTCTCTCTCTCTCATTTGCTCTCTCTCTCTCTCTCTCATTTGCTCTCTCTCTCTCTCTCTCATTTGCTCTCTCTCTCATTTGCTCTCTCTCTCATTTGCTCTCTCTCTCTCTCTCTCATTTGCTCTCTCTCTCTCTCTCTCATTTGCTCTCTCTCTCTCTCTTGTTTTTCACTCTCTCCCCCTCCCTACCTAGTTTTTTTTTTTAATTCAACCAATAATAGAAATACTAATGGTTCGTGCTAGTTTCAAAATTTCAATAGTTCCTTGTTTCTAATCAAATGTACCAAATATTGTTTATATATTCGCCTCTTCTTGCTATCCCAAGTCTTTCTTTATTATTTCCAGGTTTGCTTAATTTGTAGGTTTTTATGTATAAATTAATACTTAAATGATCATTTTTAGTCTTTATTAATTTTTTATAGTATTATTTTGGAATATGATATATAAGGGTTATAAAAATGTCTCTTTTCAATCACTAACCAACTTGTGAATATATGTCATTTATATATATATATATATATATATATATATATATATATATATATATATATATATATATATATGTGTGTGTGTAAAGCTCAAATTAAAGTTTCTGTTCTCTTAATTATTTGCAATTGTATCATATATACTAAGGTGTTTTTCATTTTTTAAGGATGTTTTGTATTTGCATTCACATATCTGTATATAATTTGGTTTATCAAGTGCTAATCATGTTTAAAGCGTTAAAATATTTCCCGTAAGAGAGAAAACTATGATATATATAGTCGGGCTTTCTTATTCTATCAATTCATTGATCCAATAGAGTAGAGTCGCCAAAAATCCAATCAACAAGCAAAATTAAACTGGAACTTTCATTTAATTTGCAGAGAGAGGATCCACCGCACATACATGATCTTGAGTAGAGATGGTTCTACAAAAGATATTCCTGTTTTATTTTAAATTTTTTGGGGAATATTAATAGTCAAAGAAAACATTGATGATCCGGTCGCCACTGATCAGCTTCTTCACTATTTAACACTGCACAATTAGCAGATTAGAAAATTAATTAACCCAAAATCCTAATATAAAAAATGTATGCATGCATGATGCACCAGTGATTAAGTGATAGAATGATGGACGTGCGAGGAGCTGCATGGGAGAGATGATATATATGGAATGGAAACGGAGGTACTACTGCATGCATGGTAAGCCTAATATATATATTACCCTTCACAGCTTGTGTTAATGAAGACATCAGAGGGAAGCCTGGTAACACAGACATTATTGAGAGTGCTGAAGCGATCAGGTTTGAGAGGTGGGGTTTTATCAGGCGTCGCATCCTTGAAACATTCACAGGCAGCCTTGCGGTCTTCTTGAGTTTTGACGGCTTTCCCGAGCTCTTTCAAGGTGCTGCAGCATGCAACTCCTGGACTAGTGCGCTGGTTCCTCAGGTATATATAGAATGCAAGTCTTGAGATTATCCTTCATTTTATCACATTCGATGGCAGCCTCGGTGTAGGGAGCAGACAAGGCACGGAAGAGGAAGCAAGCAATAACAGAAGCTGCTGCAACTGTAGTGGAAGCCATGCATGACGTGAATATATATGAGCGCCTTCTAATTTACTTGCCAATGCGTTTCGGTACTAAAGCTCTACTTTAATTTGGCCGCCCGCAGTCTTATGTAGACGACACACACATAAACCTACACATCAAAGAGGAGATGATCGATCGAGTAGATGAGTTACTAGCTAGCTTGCATGTTTGGTACGACAGTAATTAAATTCTTCCATGGCTATTTCCTAACTTCGGTCCCTTGATATATACATATGCATGATGGATGCCTAACATGTTCATAGCAGGATAGTTTTAAACTTTATTGTATATTACATTCTCTCTCTCTCACTCTCACAAACACATTTGCTCTCTTTCACACACACATTTGCTCTCTCTCTCTCTCTCATTTGCTCTCTCTCTCTCTCTCTCTCATTTGCTCTCTCTCTCTCACTCATCATTTTTTGCTCTCTCTCTCTCTCTCTCTCTCTCTCTTCTCTCTCTCTCTCTCTCTCTCCCCACACACACATACACACACACACATACACACACACACATACAAACACACATTCTCTCTCTCACATTTGCTCTCTCTCTCTCTCACACACACACACACACATTGCTCTGTCTCTCTCTCTCATTTGCTCTATCTCTCTCTCATTTGCTATCTCTCTCTAGATCTCTCTCTCTCTTCCCTCCGTAACATTATTGGTTCTTAATTTTTACCACTAATATATAGTAATAGTGGTGTTTGTGCTACTTTCAAAATTTCTATAGTTCCATATTAATGGTACCTTGTTGAACTATATTAATTTCGCCTCTTTTTGCTATCGTAAGTCTTTCAATTCTTTATTATTTCTTGGTTTGCTTCTTAGTTTTTTATGTGTAAATTAATATTTATAACATCATTTTTAGACTTTATTAAATTTGCATAGTATTATTTTGGCATGTGTTATATAAGGTTAATAAAAATGTCCCTTTTCCTTCCCTAATTAACCAGCTTGTGAATTAATGTCATTTCAACAAGTTAAAGCTTTCGTTCTCTTCATTATTAATTTGGATTTATATCATACTTAGGTATTTTTTTATTTTCTTAATTAATGATGTTCTGCCTTTGCATTCACATATCTTAATTTGTATATATATGATGCTATTAATTAACTTGTCAAATTAGAATTTCATTCATGGTTCTAATGACAATTACACTTAAGTACATATATGTAGAAGATCTTTTGTTTTAAAACTGTATATATACTATAATACCACGAGACAAGGTTTATAACTTGTGGAAATATCTAACATTTTCTTAGAATATGTAGGCATTTAATTAAAAATTAAAATTTCTATAATCAATCAAGGTTGAATGTAAGAGACCAAAAGGCCCACAACATAGTGTTTTCGGGTCTGATCACCTGAGACGATGAGTAGGGCCCATGGCTTGAGTTTGATTGGACTCATTGTTTGGATTACTCAGTGCTAGCACCAGAGTTTTTATCTAATGCCGCCAATCAGATGATGATAGTTGAAAGAACACTATATTTATTGCACACGCACCAAATATACAATAGTGGGAGTCGCCATATTAAAATTAAGAAATTAATTTTATTTTATTTTATATAATTTTATTTTTTTACAAACTATTAGTCTAATAACTCTAGTTAAATTAAAAAACTTTCGTATTTAGCATGGAATTTCAAAAAACGAATCCAGTTGAACTAGAGCCAAATTCTTATTAGCTCTAAACCCTAAACCCTAAACTCAATCCGGTCCACCAAAACACCTTTAATTTTATTACCAATAAAAATATTAAGTATATATAAATTATCCACGTGTCGTCACCCCAATCGAAGCCCAAAAAGCAAAGTCCACATCATTCCTTCCACGTGGCATCTTAGGAGTGGAGGAGAAGAACTAACAAAAGAAGGAGATAAGCCTCGGGTTTGCTGCACCTTTATGCAGCCTGGAAGGATGTGACGCCTCCGTGGCGTCATCTGGAACGTCGATTCGTGTGCGGCGACGTCATCTGTGACGCTTTTGGCGGCCGGGAAATAATATCGTCCTTTCTATGTTAATGAGGTTATTAGATTACGCAAGCGTATGGCTTTAACTTTATTTAAGCCTATAATTCCTTCACTCCCTAAGGGGCGCTGGCGTTATGTGGGGTTCATTTGCGAAGGGTGACATGGGACGCGTGGTAATGGGGGGGGGTGTGACATAAAGCTGATGATGTGTGATGTAACGTCCAATTTTTGGAAACCTTGGATGGGGTTTGCCAAGGTTGGGAAAATTAATATAATTAATTTTGAGCTTCATCTTACTCTTATTTTTTTTCTTAAAAAAAAAATTATTTTAAAATTATGTTTGTGACTTTGTGTCCAATGGTTTATTTTTCTCAAACATATTGAGCATTATTTTCAATAATACTTCATATAAATATATGTGATAGCTAGGTACATATGATACGGAGTCTGGCAAGGTGAAACACTCCTTAACTCCGTTAGTCCACGTAAGTTATATATGTATTCATCAGGTGGAGCTTTTTCTATATCTATCTGTCTATCTATCCATCTATTTATGTGGAGTGACAAACTAGTTTGATCATATATACAGAAGGTATGCTCTCTCTCTCTCTCTCTCTCTCTCTCTCTCTCTCTCTCTCTCTCTCTCTCTCTCTCTCTCTCTCTCTCTCTCTCTCTATCTCTCTCTCTCTCTCTCTCTCTCTATCTCTATCTCTCTCTCTCTCTCTCTCTCTCTCTCTCTCTCTCTCTCTCTCTCTCTCTCTCTCTCTCTCTATCTCTATATATATCTATATATATCTATATATATATATCTATATATCTCTCTCTCTATCTCTCTCTCTCTCTCTCTCTCTCTCTCTCTCTCTCTCTCTCTCTCTCTCTCTCCCCGAGCTTGTCTTTTAATATTTCTATCCTTCCCTCCCGTAGTCCCATTCTCTCATTCACATCCTCTTTTTGGCCCCTTTTGCTTTTACATTTGTCCTCTCTTTCTCATCATCTATCCCTTTCTTAATTTTATCGTGCCCCTTGTTATTTTGCTCACTATATTTCTTTAAGCTCCCTTTCTCCCTTCTCTGAATTATGATGTTATTTTTGTTTAACTTCAACAAATAACATAAGCAAATTCAAGGTATATATATGACAACTTAATTATACCACTGGTTTACTGAAGACATTAATTGTTTATACCTAGCTAGATATATATTATATATTTAAATTCATATATCATATATATATGCTCTCGCCCAAATTAAGATATCTGGAAATAAATTAGGTCCAAATTAATCTTCATATCCTGACATCTACCTCACATGCATTATCCACCAAGGTATATTGCTTGTAGTCATAATTTTTTGGGTGTTACGTATGGGTACGTAAAGTGCTGCATGATGTTGAGTGGGAAAAGTCCCAACACTAAAAAGTATGAAGAAAGGTGAATGACTTCCATGGTTAAGAATCAAAACCCTAAGTGGGTAGTCAATTTTGGGATGGAATCTGGCGTAACCTTTACATAGCACTAGAGTAGGTGGTGCATGTGTCCGTCCATGCAATATATATATATATATATATATATATATATGTTGAAGATCGTTAATGTCTAACAAGTTTAAGCAGTAAGCCCCCTAAGTGACTGCTTGTTTTGATGTTGAGTGGACAAAGTTCTATGTTTACAAGTTTGAAGAAAAGTTAATGACTTATAAGCTTAAGCATTAAGCCTCTTAATTAACTTGAAAATGGACATGACGTTGGTAAATGCTATTATGATATATTAGGTCTTAATATCTTAGTTATTTTGGCTCAAGCACATACATGTTTCTTAGAAGAAACTTTCACCATAAAAGACCTTGCATATCAAAGATCACAATTTTCAAATCTGTTCATGTTTTGATTGTGCTATTATAAATAGTTGTCTATAGAATATATTTGCTAAGAGATACTTATAGTAATTAGTTGGTAACTAAGCAAGTTACTAGTAAGAGAGAGAGAGATTTAAGTAATATTGCACCAATGGAGAGAGATAATACCAAATCATGATAAATCACCCATATTTATGAACTTAACCCTTTTAAGTGGATGCATATATTGAGAACAAAAGTTTGAGAAATTTCTAAACTTTTGTATCGTCGACCGTGTCGAGATTTCTTATGATATGGAGACTGATCACTAGTATTAGGGGGTAATCTTTTCCTATGAGACAGGAAAGATGAACAAGACTTTTTTGGAGATGCAACCTAATTTAATTTATTGGTAGATCTCAAAGCCTTATTGACCATGTCTATTTTACCTTATTAATAATACCAACTGGGTGCAAGACCCTCAACCTATAGGAATTGCATTCAGTATACTTTTCTTTGTTTATGATGTCAAGTAAGAGAAGGAACACCAATATGAAATAAATATGAACCCTATGGTTTTGACCTATATATATAGCATTCTTGGGGTTCTTGTTTGTCCTCATGCAACATTGTTTCTATCGCTCCTCGTTTCAAATGCAAAATGAAAGAGGAAAGACTGGTCTCCTATTCTGATGGTTTACAACACATATATTTATTAAATTATTTATAGATAAATAATTGAATTATAAAGAATCCAGGTACTTGTGGCAGCCCTACAATTGGTATAAAGCAAAATATTATGCATGTTCATGGAGGTGCCTTTGTGGGGGAAATTAAAAGGCCTACCTACAAACAGTACTTTACAAGCGAATTAAATAACTAATTTCAAAAATAGAATGACAAGTTTAAGTATACTTAGTTTTCATTTTTGAAGAAGAAGCAAACAATTTTCATATATATGTTGATAAATATTATATTGGGTTACTAAGAGCTCATTTGTTTCTCTAGTGCTATCTATGTTCTACCCTTTTCTCTCTCTCTCTCTCTCATTTGCTCTCTCATTTGCTCTCTCATTTGCTCTCTCTCTCTCTCTCTCATTTGCTCTCTCTCTCTCTCTCTCTCTTCTTCCCCTTTTTATTGTTCTTCTTGTCACCTTTTAGATTCTATTCTAGTCTTATACACTTTTTTTTTCCCCCAATTTAAAGTAACAACAAAGAATTTATAACAAATTGAGGTCATGGCCCTTGTTTATATATATATATCCTTATTCTTTATATGTACCCACTAAAAGAAAGAACAAGAACAACACACTCTAATAATAAAAATAAAAATAAAAAAAATTAGAAAGCTGGCATGGGGGTGTGTTTGGCTGATTGAGATGTGGACTTTAAATTAATTAAATGGAAAGATAAAGTTGCCAAGAATGCATAAGGTTAAGAAAAGGTAGAGGGAAGAAGTTAAAGGTGAGACAAGAATATTGCATAACACCTAACACACCTTTTGTATAGTGCACCACCTTTATTCATGTATATAAAACCATATTATGATAATGACATGGTGGGCTTCCTTTTCTGCCCAAACTCTACATCATAGTGTCAGTTTACCTAATGGTGGAATAGAAAAGCAAGGGAAGCTTGTTATTGATTGATGTGGATCATTTTGTGCCTTTTTTATCCCTGTTAATTTTTTCTTCTTCTTCATTTTTTTTTTTTTTTTTTTTTTTTTTTTTTTTTAAATTTTAATTCCTTATTTTTTCACATCCAACTCCATTTAATTATATTTATAAATCAAGGTTCCAGTTTTTACTAGAAAAAAAAGTAATGGTATTTAAAATTCAATCAAGGCAGTCGGTTCAACCCAATAAAACAAAAATCCAGATACTTTTATTTATTTATTTTTTAATAACCAGTGCAGTTTAATGCATCAGGACCAACAAAATCACAAAAAAATATAATTATATAATAAGATTTGGAGCACTAAGCACTAACCCATTTTGAATTAATAATATATTTTAGTCAGCTCGGTTTTAAAACACTTACATAAATAAGTAAACAGTTAAAATAAGCAAAAATATTGAAAAATAAATATTGTACCAAAATTAAAATTTCCTTATCTTTTTTTCACCCCATTTCATCACTAGATAAAAGAAATATAAAATGGTAACAATTATATATATAAACTGTTGCATATTGATATATTAATAATTTTTAATGTATTAATAATATTGAATCTGATACTATATGTGAAATTAATATTTAATATAATGAGGAAGAGAGAATGAAAATAAAAAATAAACAAATTAGGAGAGGATTTTGACCCCTTGTATCCGACAGGAGCCGTACTCGGCTTCTTCTCTTGTGCGGATTAGTTTTATATATATATATATATATATATATTTAAAAAAAAATAATAATAATAATATCTCTGGAGGGCCGAAGGGGGGCACTATTGAAAGCTCTCCACGTGTGAACTCGGATCCCTTCTGGCCGTACTCCCCCCTGCGCTTCCTACGTGTCGATAAGGATTAGATCCTGTTCCCGCCACGCGTCGCAATATGGTCGGCGGATCGTAAGTCACAGGTGGAGATGACGTCGCCTGTCGCTTTCAGGCCTCTTCCGCCGTTCCAGTGACAGCAGTCGCCACTGATGGGCTAATCATACATAACCCGCCGAGTTCCCTGATCCGATTCAGGCCTCGTCGTATACCTTATATTACCATAATTGCCACTGAGTCCAACCGGGTTTTATATTACCGATTTACCATTCCTTTGAGAAAGGGTACGGAGGGTAAAGTAATCCTGGTTTTGGAGATTTGTAGGGGGGCGTTTTGGTCCGGAGGGGTTAGCGTGAGGAAGCTGCGCGGCGGATATAGTGGTTGATGTGAACGTAGGAAAAAGCAGTGGCGTTCTGCTGAGTGGGAGATAACCTTTTTTTCGCCCTTTCGTGTGTTTTTTTTTTTTTTATATATAATTTTTTTTTTAATGATGATGATCGGAATTTGATTAAATCTGTAATTAAAAAATTATGGGGAGTAGGGGGGGCGGGGGGATGAAAATGAAAATCATGGGAACGGATGTTGAATATTTTATTTCGGATGGGGTAGATAATGGTGCTATGGAAGCAGACATTTGTTACCACCACCATATTCCCATCTATCCATCACAGAATCTGCTTTCACGGAACCCATGAATCCGAACTCGTTTCAATCTTCTTCTCCCTCTGTTTCACTGCCTTCGCCTCGATCTCTGCGGTACAGCTCCTGTGTCGGAGTGGAATACACGGGTCTTGGAAGTTCGGGACTTCCTGCCGGCTCTTCGCTTTTTGCTTCTGCTTCTGCGCCTTCTTCCTGTTTGGTGTTACGAATTTGAGAGTGGTAGAGCAGGACGGTCGATTGCGGGGAGTTTTTGGTTTATGGGTCCTGTTCGTTGTGACCTTTTGGTTGGTGGGTGATCCTTGGATCTGGGAGATTTTAGTTGGATTTGGAGGTACAGGGCGGTTTTGTTGGGTCTTGCTTTTATCTGTTTTCTGTAAAGCAGAGTAGAACTAGAACCTACGGGAGTGGTGCTCTTCCTGGTTTGCGCGGATGACGTTTCTGATTTGAGTTCGGAAGAGCACTTGGCTCAGTTTGTCTGGGTTTCGCGACACTTGCCGGGTTGTTGGGTGGAATTGCTGGAGGGTGTGCTCTCGATAAGATTTTTTTAGATTGGTAGATTGGTGGATTGGTGGATTGGCGGCAGACAAGTGGAGAAGATCTGAGGACTTGCGTTTCCTGTGGGAAACCATTTGGGGCTGAAGAGCCTGGTGTTGTTTTCTGCAGCCTCGATGATATCAGAAACTAGCTGCAGGTTAACGAGGCACCTCATGAGAATTTAATGGTGAATATTTTTTGTCACGGTGGGCTGCGTACGCCCAAGTTGATTTTTTCATTTCTCTCCCACTCTGTTTTATATAGTAGGTTACTTAACTTTAGTTTACTGTCCCTGATTGTGTAGGTAGTTTCTCTGCTTTTTATGCTTTTCTGCTGGATTTTGTCTGAGATACCTATGAATTGGTTTATTGATGGTGAAACCATGAATCAGAGGGGTTTCCCGTTTTTGGATAAAATTTGGTCCAACTGGTCTGAGAAGTTCTCAAGAAAGGGTTTTCGGGCGTACCAGTACTATCAGTATATTGGGTCTAGGGAGCTTCGTGAAAATTGGTTGAGGAAAGTGTTGGTGACATGGGTGCTCGCTTCCTTACTGGTGTCTTCCACGATTTTCTGGTATATGAACTCTCTGGCCGTGGAGAAAAGACGAGCGGCACTTGCGAGCATGTGTGACGAGCGTGCTCGGATGTTACAGGACCAGTTCAACGTGAGTATGAACCACCTCCAAGCCTTGGCTATTCTGGTTTCGACCTTTCACCATGCCAAGAACCCGTCTGCAATTACTCAGGTGCGTAGTATCCGCTGCTGCTTGGTTTATCTTTATTGTTCAACCGCCTGTGAATCTCTTAGTGCTATATTTGTTCTATGCACGACGGAACAAGGACAACAGAAAGCTACTCTACTTGTACATAATGTAGTAACTCTAGTCATTGTGAGTGGTGGTGAATGCCATAGCGTCTCTTGTCTGACTACCCAGATTTTGATGTATCAGATTTTGGATCCTGCGACTAAAAATAATCATAAATCAACTTGAGTCGACACATATCTTGAATTTTGGATTGAGAATAGTTGTAGGGTTTCAAGGAGGAGATTCCACTGAGAGTTTGAAAAACTTGTTCTAGTGCTTCCTCCAATTCACATTGGCTAATGACTCCTGTAATCTGCAGGCAACTTTTGCAGAATATACTGAGCGGACAGCTTTTGAGAGGCCACTCACAAGTGGAGTAGCCTATGCTGTGAGGGTTCTTCACTATGAAAGAGAGCACTTTGAGAAGCAACAAGGTTGGACCATTAAAAGAATGGATGCTGAAGAGCAATCGCCTGTTAGGGAGGACGATTTTGTTGTTGAATCCCATCAGACATCTCCTGTGCAAGAGGAATATGCTCCAGTCATCTTTGCTCAAGATACTGTTTCGCATGTCATCTCCCTTGATATGTTGTCTGGAAAGGTAGTGGTCATGTTATTTGTTGCAGTATTCTCTAGTTTAGCAGACACGAGGTCCAATTGCTTCTCATTGCCCCTTTGTATTTGAATCATAGAAAAACACTTCTATAGGGTTCACTGTGTTGGATTTTTTTAATGCACCTTGCAGCTTATGTTCACCACAATAATCTGTTTTACTCCGATGCTACTGTTGTAAACTGAAGTTTATGTCTGCTCAGAATTACTAAACGTAATTTTTTGGTAGTTTCCAAAAGGCACATCTGCAAGTAGTGTTGCCATTAAATTGTCCTTTATATATGTAAACTGGTGACAAGAAATTTGGGCTCATCGTAATCTGCTTAAATTTGTTAAAATATCATGCCTTGACAGGAGGATCGTGAAAATGTTTTACGAGCTAGAGCATCTGGAAAAGGAGTTCTCACTGCTCCCTTCAGACTGCTTAAATCTAAGCGTCTTGGTGTTATTCTAACTTTTGCTGTCTATAAGACGCAGCTTCCATCTAATGCTACGCCAAAGGAGCGAATTCAGGCGACAGATGGGTATGTGTGGTCATGAGCTACTTTGCTTTAGTATTCTATATTAACCTATGTGCAGCTCCAAAGAAGACTAATTATTACCAGTTGACACTTTTAATAACCTGTATGGCAACACAGACTAGCTATGTGAAGTTCTGAACTGAACTCTTATTTTTAATTGCTGGAACTTCTTTCCTTTCCACAAGAACACCTTCAGCTGCAATATGTGACTGCTCTGTTTGTGCTGTGCTAGTGATTTGAAACTGCACTTGAATCTTTTGATTAAAAACCAATACTGATTATCAGGTATCTTGGTGGCATTTTTGACATCGAATCACTTGTGGATAAATTACTTCACCAACTAGCGAGCAAACAAACAATTCTAGTTAATGTGTATGACACCTCCAATGTTTCTGATCCTATAAGTATGTATGGTCAGAATGTGACGGATAAAGGGATGCACCGTGTTAGCACCCTTAATTTTGGAGACCCATTCAGAAGTCACGAAATGCATTGCAGGTAAGAAGAAAAATGAAATAGTAAATTAACATCAGAAATTATTGATGTACCAAAACATCTACAAGATAATGTTATAATTCTGCTGAAGAATCTTTACCATGGCAGATTCAAGCAAAAGCCACCATGGCCCATACTGGAGTTAACTACCTCACTTGGGTTTCTTGTGATTGCATTGTTGGTGGGATATATATTTTATGCCACAATGAATCGAATTGCAAAAGTGGAAGAAGATTTCCGTGTAATGACAGAGCTCAAAAAGCGAGCTGAGGTAGCAGATGTTGCAAAATCACAGGTAATTACTATTCGTTTCTCCTAAAATTTATTTGATGGGCCATTAGTTGAAAGTTTCTTTTCTTCTCTAGTTAAAAGTTTATTTATTGTCCTCACAATTTAAGTGATTTATGACCTCTTTTTGCAGTTCCTAGCAACTGTTTCTCATGAGATCAGAACTCCAATGAATGGTGTTCTAGGTGAGTGATGACCAGTTCTCCTAACTGCTATCTTAGATTTTGTACTTCTCTCTTAGCTGCCTCTACCCCAAACTGGGTCAGCTAAACCTGCAACTCTGAGGCTAGAATTTGGGATTGAGCAAGATGGCTTGAGGCTTTGGCATATTTGTTTCCAGTTTGTGAAGTACAAACCTATACCCATTCCATCCATCATCTCGGTTGAGACGATCCAATTCGTTCATATCTATAGATACTATCAGTCTGTCTTTATAAACTATGTGTCAGCTTTTGTCAAAAAAGGAACTTGTTACGTCATCAGCTTTTTGCGTAAGATAATCACTTCTTCAATCCCAAAAATAAAATAAATAAATTTAGGTTAAAGAAGAAAATGTGTTGAACCAACCATATTTTTCTGTTCTTAGGTAAACAGCAATACTGTCATTCTACACGTTCTCATATTTGGAAATTAGAGTTGTTGGGTGTGGCATATTAGCTTCATCCCGTCAAGTATGAAATGGAGGCATATTTTATCGGGACACCGATCTGCTTCTGGCAATACTGTTCATTTCAATGCAAAGCATCTCCAAAAAAATTTCCATGTTTTGAGATACCATAACTTTTACACCTCTTTCTCAACCATCTAACTTCAGCCACTAAAATGCATCTGAAGTTTTAGCTTAGAAGCTGATAGCTAATTTTATGCATGGTAATTTTCTTATAATAATGTCGGTTTTGAATTAAATCCAGGACTTAGTCATCAATGTAGCTAGCTGGAAACATGTTTTCAGAAGTGCAAATTGTAAACCAGATACTTTAGCTAAGGGGAGGGAGTCAATGAGCAACAACCTGTTGTTTGGACACCTTGGGAATCTAGTTAATTCTATATTGCCATTTGGCTGATGTAATTTCAATTTCTATTGGCAAAATGGCCACTGAAAGATAAACAACATTCAAATAAAAAACTTAACGAATGGTAATTTTTCCTTTTACACAAAGATTGTCATCTATTTAGATGTAAACCACTCTTTTAACTAAAAGAATGTGAAATGTGTTCAATCTAGGTATGCTGCAAATGCTTATGGATACAGATCTGGACATAACACAGCAAGATTATGTTAGAACAGCACAAGGCAGTGGTAAAGCTCTTGTATCACTCATCAATGAAATTCTAGATCAGGCTAAGATTGAATCTGGTAAGCTTGAGCTTGAGGCTGTCAGTTTCAACTTGAGGGCTGTCCTAGATGATGTTTTGTCTCTCTTCTCGGGAAAGTCTCAAGATAAAGGAATTGAGGTGACATGCCTTTTACTTTTCTATAATTTTTATTTTTTAAGAATTATTATTTTATTGTCTCTTAGTGTCTTGTATTCTGTCTTAGTTGGCCGTGTACATTTCTGAACGAGTGCCAGAGATTTTAATTGGTGATCCTGGAAGATTCCGACAAATTATCACAAATCTGATGGGCAATTCCATCAAAGTAAGTTGCTGTTGGGTGTTGGTTTTAGATACTTCATTATGGTCATTATGTATTAATGAGATAGCTGATGAACGACTGTTGATTTGGCAGAAATAAATAAAATAAAATATAATAAAAAATCAGAAAGGCACTCAGTGTTTTCATTTTGCAGTTTACAGACAAAGGACATATCTTTGTTACTGTCCATTTAATCGAGGAAGTGATGAATCCAATTGAAGTTGAAACAGAAGTTTCATCCACAAATACCTTAAGCGGTTTCCCAGTTGCCGACAGAAGACTGAGCTGGGAAAAATTCAAGGCTTTCAACCAAGAAGGGCCACTTTTTCATCAGAACTTTTCCGCAGCTTCTGATCTTGTCAATCTAATCATATCAGTTGAAGATACTGGTTCAGGGATACCTCGAGAGGCTCAATCTCGTGTATTCACCCCTTTTATGCAAGTTGGTCCTTCCATTTCACGTACTCATGGTGGCACTGGCATTGGACTTAGCATTAGCAAAAGCTTGGTTGGGCTAATGAATGGAGAGATTGGATTTGTTAGTGAACCTCAGGTCGGATGCACTTTCACTTTTACTGCAGTGTTTTCCAATGGAAACACAAATGCAAGTGAATTTAAAAATTCAGACAGCAAGTCCGCATCAGTGTCATTGGAGTTTCAGGGGATAAAAGCCGTAGTAGTTGATACAAGACCTGTTCGCTCAAAGGTCTCAAAGTATCATTTGCAAAGGCTAGGAATTCATGTAGAAATTTTCTCTGAACTCTCCTCTGCTTTATCTTTTGCTACTAGTGCTACCTCAGCTGTCAACATGATCCTCATTGAAAAGGAAGTCTGGTTCAAAGCTACTGATCTGCCAGCATGTCTAATTAACAAATTGAGGAAGGATGGGTTACCTAATATGCCAAAAGTCTTTCTTCTGGCCAATTCGATCAGTTTGAACAAAGTATGTGCCATGAAATCTGTTGGATATATCCCACCAGTTATTATGAAGCCACTTAGGGCAAGTATGTTAGCTGCCTCTTTGCAGAGAGCAATGGGAGCAGGAAATAAAGCAAATAGCCGAAATGGTGGCGTACCTTCATCTCTCCATGAACTTCTTCGTGGGAAAAAGATTCTTGTCGTAGATGACAATCTAGTTAATCTAAAGGTAGCTGAGGGTGCTTTGAAGAAATATGGAGCTCAAGTGGTTCTTGCTGACAGTGGAAAGAAAGCTATCTTTATGCTTAAGCCACCACATAGTTTTGATGCTTGCTTCATGGACATTCAAATGCCTGAAATGGATGGGTAAATATCTTCTTACCCATGTACTGTTTTAATTTTGTAATTCGTTTCAAGTAAATGCAATGAATCTAGTGTTTGTCATTTATCATTCAGGTTTGAGGCCACAAGGATAATTCGTGAAATGGAACGTGAGATGAATGATCAAATTCAAAATCAAACATCAGTAGAATCTGATAGGAAAGGTTCTCTCTTTCACATACCTATATTGGCCATGACAGCAGATGTCATCCAGGCCACTCACGAGGAATGTTTGAAGTGTGGAATGGATGGTTATGTTTCTAAGCCATTCGAAGGGGAACAACTGTACAGGGAAGTAGCAAAATTTTTCAAATTAACAGGAATAAAATCTGACTAGGTAGCTAAAAGTTGAATTTGATACCAAAGGACAGAGGATTCTGGTGGAAGAGAAGGCTTTGTCATGTGGCAAGGCTTTGCTTTACTAGGCTCGTGTGGTTTGACAGGTAAGAAATTGCCCCTGGCTCCATTTGCACATTTTACAGAAGCCCAGTGTGGAACTAATGATATTGTAGTAGTGGAATTGACTTAGAGAAAATCAATCTAATTCTTTCTATGGTCTGTTTTACAGGGAAAATTGCTCTTTATTTTCGTTTGAAGTTGGATTCAGCGAGTGTCTAGCCATGCCCGTGTCTTGATGACTACACATTGTTTGCTTTCAAGCTGCTGGGAAGGACCAATTTGTCATTCCATTTCAGTATTAGGTTACCTTAGTTTCAGTAACTGAAGATTCTTCCAAGGGTAAATATCTTTCTTTAACCAAGGCTAGATTGCTCAGACGAAACACTGAGCCAGTTGCCAGTCAAAAAAGTTGTCGATGTTGTAAAATAAACCAAGGAAAACGTAGAGAATTCAATTTTTGTTAATTTTGGAGTGTATAGAGATTGGCGTTGCTGAATTCCTCGATTCGTTTAGTCGAAGGTCATGTAATGAAGGAGATGTTTGTAAATAGCATTCTTAATAATGATTGAAGTCCCTCAATTGTGAGTTTACATTCCCTTTCCCTACTTTGTATGTTGACAGTGTTGACTTCTAGCATGATCATCTTCTTAACATCAGGATCTTGAACTGGTGCAGCATTCATTCATTAGTGAATCTGAAAGTTGCTCAGTCTGTGCTGGTTTTGCTTTAAACTCGATCTATGATATGAACCCTTTTCCATCCTACAAACCTCCAAAGTGGTTCCCAACAGGTTGCTGCTTTATCCATCTGGAACAGATGTCAGCTTCTGTTGAATGCACATAAAATTATGAAGGCTCCTGGAAAACTTGTGCAATAGATTCTGAACTACAGCAACGCAGTTTTTATCTCACTGATGGCAGTTCACTAAAGGACCACTTTACTACAATTGAGAAAAGCAAACTCTCATTAAAGCAGCCTTCTCTCTCTCCTCTCTGTGTCTTTCTCTATCACCTCAATCAATTTTAACGTGTCTGGACAACAACCAACATCTCTCTCATTAATTCGTCGTAGATAAATGTCCAGTTGACAGTGATGTATTTTGCCGTTTCTGCTGGTGCTGGTGACGGCTTGTTGGAAATCAAGCCGTGACAAGTACCCTACACAGTCAATTATCATACCATGTTGGAAATCAACCCTAATATTGCAATCTGAGCAATTCAAGCCAAACATGCTTTTCTTTGATATACTTTGTAATAAATCTTAAATTTAAATCTTGTTATATCACCGCTGAAAAAATGCCTAGAACTTTATTAGGAATTTTCCCAAGGCTATCACTGCAATTTTTAAAGAACATGATAAATAAACCATGCGAATTTTGTGTATCACCCAATTTGTTCAGATTTAAATTTAATCACGTAAAAAGTCAACAAAACTTGACAAAACAAGAAAACCCACGTTAATGTATGGAATGATGAATAGATATAAAATATTAAAAAAAAAAAAAAAAAAAAAAAAAAATCATAATATTTGAATATGAAATGCTAAATAAATATGGATGCACTTTATTGCACAAAGACTTCAAAGGTGATACAAGATAAAAATATTTTGTAATGTATTTAATAATCTTGAATCAAAAAATACATTAAAAACTAGAGCTGCTAAAATATATGATAATAATTTCCCATATTTATAAAAGTCCCATGAGTAATCATAAGCTTTTTAATGAGACTGCAATTTTTCTCTTTTCCTAGTGGGCATGTTAAGACGCCACAAAAATGAAGCTGAATAATCGATGTCTTAAAGAGACAACTCTGCCTTGCAGTTATTTTCTCCGCTACTAGTATCACATTTTATTTTATTTTCTCTAAAAAGCGATTTTATTACACGAAAGATCAAAGAGGTCAATAATACAGACAATTAAGTTCCCTTACAGGAAATTGTAAAATAGAAGCTCCCCCTTTAGCTACTGTGTCAGAATGACCTTTAGCAGATCTAGAGGGAGGGCAGGGAGCTGAGGTCCATGGACAAGTTTAATTCCCAGGCTTGGGCTTTACTGTCGTATAAAACTTTATCAAAACCCACAAGAAATTGTGAATATATTCAGTGCTATCATACGGTTTAGAGACTTGTCATATACATAATCACGGCAAAGTATGCTGTCATGCATCCCCATCTCCAAGAAAACAATTTCGACCGATCCATTATGTAACCTCAACCTAACACTTGAAACATAGCCTACACTTTCTTCTCGGCTGTTTGCAACCAATAAAAGACCAAGAGGACATGGCTGACACTGAAATTGGTGATGACCTCTGTGAAAAAAAGACAAGCCAACAGTGTGTGGTAGGTTCTCCTAAGCAGGCGTGTTTATGCTATATTCTTCAGATAAAAAAGAGTGTGGCAGGTTCTACAAAGTTACTCACCTGATTTAGCTTAAATGACTGGCCAGCACACACACAACAGAATCTGTTCCCACCCCCAACAAGGAATGGAAACAAAAGCTTTGTATGAGCATGTCCCAGCAATAGATAAAGCACTTGGAGAATGTCCTTGAAAGCATGGAAGTCGTACACCCTGCAAATCCAACTAGTTGTCATTTGGGTTTTGCATAAATCTTATTGTTCACGCTATCCGATGTTTCCCTCAACAAGTCAAAAGTATTTTCCCTCAAACTCTTCCTTCTTTGTATAATATGGTATGGTAACAAATCTGAAGGCAGAGAAACATGCTGTGATAAAAGAAGCAAACATGACATGCTGAAACAAGTGGCAGCACCAGCTGCAGAGGAAGTAATACTGTGTTGCTTATTAACCATGTGTGACCATAAACGGTTAAATATAAAGTGGCAGCCAAATGCACGCGAAATACCATTAACATCAATTCCTTGTAGTATGGCTTGTAAAAACACAACAGAACCAACTGATGCCACAAATTTATCCCTAACATCCAATGCTAGCAAATAGAAAAAGTATTTGTCATAGACAAAGAATATTGAGATAGTGTGGGGAGGATCCATACTAACAAAAGAAAGCAAAATTGTTTACATACCTGTTAAAAGCTGATCATAGTGCTGATCATAAGCTGAGATGTGCCCTAGTGTAGTTCTGGCTGGGTTTTGCATTAGCTTCACTAAGCACACTGGATGTCGGTTTTTCCACTGACATTTACATATATCCCATGTTTGAATGCCATCTCCCTTCTTCACCCCATGATAATAAAGATTGTTTAATAATTTCCAATGTCCCAAATTGTTGAAGGACTAATTGAACTCTTTAGGAGACTTCTGAGTTATATTTGTGCACTTAGATAACCCATAAGCTAATCTCCGATGTCCTAGATGCATGTTGACCATTTTTTATCAAACTTTTCTAGTCAGCATCTTGGATTCGTTGCTTCCAGTACCAATCCATGGAACCGCTGCATCCACTGAGCCATCTTTGACTAGCTTCCTTGACTTGAAGTACTCCAGTCACCTAGTCATGTCTCCGTGCTGAGATCCACATGGAGCGCTTCGTCAACATACATTTGAATAGGCTTTCAAACTCTCAGTGTTGAAAAGAACCACCACAAGAGAAACAAAAGATAAATCTTTCAAACGATAAGGCAATTCTCTGAATCAAGGAGATATCTCAATGGGAATTGATGGGTCACGTTCTGGGGTCTGTGGAGGACTTGAGTCTTTCAAATTTTTAAGAAGCATCCATGCATCTGATGTTGAACAGCCCTGACTCATCTCAAGGACAACAGGAATAGATGACAGGGTATTTATTTCCACAAGCATCATACCCTGCAAACATAAGCATACAAGAAAAAAGATTTAATACAACAAGAGCTGCAGCTGAAGACTGAGAGCCTAGTTGATTACTTTGAAAGAAGGAACACATTAATACTTCATTCTACTTCAAACCATATGTTTCACTAAAAGATTAAAGAAGCAAGAGCATATTTCAGAACTCCAACACCCACATCATAGGATAATGCTAAAGACAGTTATTTCTGTTATAAACTGAACCTGAAATTCAATAACCTAAAATATTTTGACAAGGAATGAATGATGAAATGCAAACCATCATTTTCAACTCATTCTCGTTGGATTTGGGATACCCAACCAAATGCAATCCCTTGTGACACACAAACGTGGAAGTTTATCTCTTACAAAGAATCTGATTATGAAAGGATATACCTCAAAATTTGCCAAGAAGAGCTGATATTGCTTCATTTTCTCCCTCATAGTTGAGGCTATTTGCTTGTCCTGAGACGAAAGTGCAGCAGTAACTTCTTTGGGAGAGTGACCTATTCCCTTCTGAACAACCTAACAGGAAAACATTTAACAAAATACAGAGTATCTGGTTATACATTCTGTCAGTGAGAACCTTTATTTATAGTACCATAAAAATAGCAAAAACTCACATTGTGATCAATCAGGACTTCAGATATTAGACTACCATCGTCAACATAAACATGTAGTTCAAATGTACTCTTCTGCTTGAACTGGAACCCTTTTACACCAGTCAAAAAACACTGCAAAATTGGCTCAGAGTTAAGAAATCCTCCACTGATCTTTGCTTACATAAATGCCAAATGTCCAAAAAGCTACACTAAATCAAGCTCCATCAACAAATTTCATGAAAACCATTGTTAATTTTTATGATATGAGTAGGTCTAGTCAGAGAGAACAGAGGAGAGAAGCAAAGAAAAGAAGACAGCACTAAAAGAGAAGACAAAGCCATGAGTAAAACGTGTATTAGATAAGGGGAAACTCCCTTACACCAAATCTTTAAATTGACAAATAATTGGAATCATAATCAAACCACCCTCATCCCACTTACAAAGTTCATTTCTAATTAAGTACCACAAATCACTGCCAAACTAGGAAACCAATCCAAACTTTTTTTTGTGTTTGTTTCCTCTTGTAAGACTTATCTTTCATACGATGCAACTTTGACTCATTATCTCATAAGCTGTACTAGCAGAATCACCTTAAACTCCTTAGTATGACTTCTTTAACACTTTTCAGTTGGAACTTTTACCCAGTCAACAATCCCACCATGTCAAAGCTAACATATAACAAGAATAAGAAATGGGCACAAACTCCCAAAATCCAGGATCACAAGCGACGGGCTTGAGGTCTGGACAAATTCTCACAATCCACGCTGAAACGTGAACACAAACTTCTGTTGACCGGGCTTACACATATGAGCCTAAGATACAAGCACAAACTCCTGGTTAAGCATGCAATATACAAATAAGAAAGGTTCTAAGTACTGCATAAGTTACAAGATTATCAAACTATGGATAGGCATTTAATGCTTCATAAGACCAAGCAGTTGTAACCCATCCTTGTGCCCAGTTTCATTGGACTTCTGCATGTTCTTTAATGTTATCTCTTTCTCATTCAATTTCATAAATACTTAAAATAAAGTTTAATCACGTTCATCCCCCTGAAAAAAGTCAAATTATTATCCCAGTGATTTTCAAAAAATTTCTCTCAGCACTTTATCTGGATTTCATGCTAGAAAAGGAAAAAAAAATAACCTTTCTCTCAGTCCTCTCTTCAAAAGAATTCGTTCAATGAAGAAAATAAAAGGCCACCGTCATGAGGCTCGTTTCAACATTAAAATAAAGAGACAACAATTCATGAAAATCTGAGAGTGACAACAATTTGAAATTTTCCTAGAGGGTAAAAGGAATTTGGCTTTCATATGGGAGGTGAGTTCATTTTTGGAAACTTTTAGGAAGGGCAAGACTAACTCCAGGGGTTTTCTTCATTTAAACAAACATGGTGTTGGTGTTTTTAGGGAAATAAGAAGCATTATAACCAAAATAAAAGAATAAATAAATGAAGAAGTGGATATAAATCAAGGAGTTACAGCATTTGTTAAACTGAGAAATATATACCTTAATTTTTCCACGAACAGAAGCATTCTCCATTGTCAATTTAGTCCGCATGCTAGCCATATAGGTGAAAGGACCATGTTCACTTCTACCAAGTATGACGGAATGTTCTACTTCACTGGGATGTCGTCCACTTATGGAGTTTAAAATAGAGTTAGAATCAGTCTCATGCCCAGACACTGAAGCATCAGATCGACTGACAGATGTTGCTGTGGTGACAGTCCGAACAGCGTGTAAGGATGCACTACTTTCAGCATCTGGCCTAAAACTGGAAGTTGCATATCCTCTTGTTCCACCAATATTGCAAACTGATGTTACAACTCTCCCATGTTCAGGGGCAGCATTAGAAGAGAGGTTATTTACAATATTGTTCCCACAGCTAGGAACAGCAAACTGTTCTCCACTTCCAGCAGCAATGTCCACTCCAGACGAAACCTGAATCTCTTCAGGATCAGGTATGTTACTTTGCAAAGAAGGCCCTTCTCCAGTTCTAAGGCCAGAACCACTTCCAGAGGCACTGGTTGGATCAGTGGTTGAAGCAACTGAAAAACAGGATATGCATGGATTTTCAAGAACGGAGAATTGGAAGTAGTTCAAAATTGGATGTTAAATCCTACGAAGAGAGTAAAATCTACCTCTACCATTCAAGAGCATCAAGAAAAACAATATTTGATAGGAGTTGGCCATTCCTACCGAAAGAACTTGCCAAAATCATTATTGAAAGGACAAAGTATAGTCAGTAACATAATTTTTTGGAAATAAGTCGGTAACATAACTCTTAAAAATTATGCATACAATCCATAATATTGCATCAGGAAATATCTGCCTTAGAATGAACACAGTATATCCATGAACCCATTAAGTACCTGGCTAACATATCTTAGGATTGGATGGTGGAACATTTTATGTATTCTTTTGTGGGATATCAAAATTGGATTGCAATTAGATTGAGAAGAAAATAGGTTGAGAAGAAACTATAGATTGCATTTTGAAAGATCCAGAGCATCATTTCACCAGTTTTATAGATTGAAACAACAGAAAAAAAGGTACTTTTGCCAAAAAGCAGAACAGGAAAGAGGTCAAACATATCACAACAAAAAGATAAAAGGCGTGTAAATTCAAGATAGGACTTGGTGCAATTAAAAAGAGATGCGATTCATCTAGTCATGCACCAATAGCTCAACTTTACGCAAGATTCATCTAGTCATGCACCAATAGCTCAACTTTACGCAAGATTCATCTAGTCTTGCACCAATAGCTCAAACTTTACGCAAGATTCATCTAGTCTTGCACCAATAGCTCAAACTTTACGCAAGATTCATCTAGTTTATCTGTTTCCCCCTTTTCATGATATTGGGAATGTTAGTGTGTGCTCTATATTTTCTTTAACCTCATTTTTCTACCATTATCTTAATTACCCAAGCTTGCACTTAAAACCTCAAATAGTAAAAAAATTTAATCTTAATTGGATTCGTTGAGTTGAAAAATGACAGCATGTCTAACCTATGTTACCAAGACCCGTTAAAAAACAATACCTTTCATGATTAACGACAAAAGATATCATAAAATCAAGAGGACAAAAAAGAAAAATAGGAAGATGAACAAAAGAATGAGAGGGAGAGAGAGACAGAGACAGAGAGAGAGACACACACACACAGAGACACACAGAGAGAAAGAGAGAGAGAGAGAGAGAGAGAGAGAGAGAGAGAGAGAGAGAGAGAAGGCGTATGATACCTTGGCCTAGTGGCTGAGAAGACACCTGCACTGAAGAAACATTTCCCTCTGCAGAGTTGCTAGCTAAGTTACTGGGCCAAGCAGCAAGAGCTGCTCTAATAGCTAATGGAGGAAGCTCTCCAGTGCGGGTTCTACATCAGGAATAGGAAAATCAACTACTTAGGTATTATCACAAGAAGATACATCAAACACTTGAAGTTTAGCCAACGTCCCAGTTGATTCCAAAAACTGAAATGGCTTAACATGGGGTCAATGGTGGCAGCTGGCATGCTAAAATAAGACCTCATTAAAATACCTTTTGCCTCTTGGTGGCTTGTTTACTTCTGCAACAAGCCTCAGCCGTGCCGCTTCAAGATCCTCAACCGATCCCCCAAGAACATCAACTATCTCGGGAACGAGCATAAGAAGGCCACGACGTATTTGAACGTTGCGAACACAAATCTATATGGCACAGTACCTACGATGTGATTTTCATCTAACAGGTTCAGATAAGAAAAATTAAGCACCCTTATTAGTAAGTTAAGGCGTAACCGACCTTTAAACCAGCCGGTGATAAAACATCAAGATCCTTCACGGGCCGGTATTCCATTCCAAATACCCTTTGACAACCATCCGTCATTGATAATTTGAGACACCTCTTAATTCCAGCATGAGCAGAACGATACCTTTCTCGAAGAGGTGAACTGATATTAATGATCTCATCGACCTGGAAAAATTGTCGCTCAACATTAGACAGCAATAGCTAAAATATATGCCTGAAAAATATGATCAGGTTTATAGCATTAACCGCAACACATTTAATATCCACAAATGAAAAGAGTCGGGACCGCGTCACTGGTAAAGATAGTCGCCAAGCTCTCTCTCTGAGTGCTAAATGTTAAAAAACAACCCCCAAAGCAACCGAACATCCCACCTGCAAAAGGAAGGGTCCGACCAGCTCCACGCAATGCATGGCAAGAACACCTACGGGAAGCACTCCTCCTCCAGAGGAGTTCATATCCGAATACAGAAAATGGGTAAAACACAGCTTGGCTTTCGCGGCGATATCCAGATTGACGAAACCGATACGAGAGTCGGAGAGCTGGGAAATGCAAGCGTCCAGCCAGTCTCTCCGGGGTCGCACCCCGAGCCTCGACAGGAAGTCCTCGACAGGACAGCTGGGACCGGCCGCGGCGGCCCCAAATGAAGGCGACGGCGGCGACAGGGTGTCGGATACGTCGACGAATTCCTCATCGGAGATTTGGAACGGGCTGGGATTTACAGGAACCGGCTCGGAAGTATCAACCGGAGGTACAGACGCCGTCGACGGATTGTTTTCCTCGTCTTCGTCGTCGGAATCGATCAGAAAACGGCGACTAGGTCTCGGCATTCCCTTCGATTTCAAACGCAGGGGGGGCTCCCGATTTCTCCCTCCTCTCTCCTCTTCAGCGGCTCTCTTCAGTTTTATAGAGTTTCCCTCCAAAAATTTCTAGCAATATGGGCCTGGTCTTTGTCCCCGAATAATATAACGAGCCCATATTCCGTTGACGAGTGAGCAAGAGCCCAGCAAGGTGCGGCCTTGGCCCGGCCCACAAGAAGCCTAACCGACTAATATAAAATGGTTATCTCGCGAAAACAAAACCGAAGGGCGCAGGAACCCGGGAACCTGTTTCTCTTTATTGGGAATTTAAAGTTTTTTACCTTAATAAAATATAAAAAATAAAAATATTCATCTTTAACCTTAACTAAGTCGAGCCCGGATCCGCGGGCCAAAATGCAGCGTGGGGCGCCACATCACAAAATTACTTGTGCAGGGCTGATGTGACACCCCGGGATTCGCTTTTGTCACGCTGCATTTTAGCCAACGGATCCAGCTCAACTAAGTCAACCCCAAAAACACAGGCCGGGATCTGCTGCGAACAAGGCATGCACAGCTAAGCACCACTACAATAAAAGCACCGCTAAATAGCACTATTTTTATTGTTAATTTTTAAAAAATAAAAATGTTCGCACACTTGGGTCGTGTGCAGGCGTGCTTCTATCGGCTGTGCGTACCCATATGCACAGCCCTTGTTCGCAGCAGATCCCGGCCCTAAAAACAGAGCTTGATGTAGGTCCCACTTCTCTTTTCATGTGGGCCCATTTCCTTGTGTAGGCCCACTTATCCTCCTTCCCCCCCCCTTTAGGGGAAACAAATTAATTAGAAGCGGCAGGAAAATACGTCTTCCCTGAAGATCTTATTCTCTTACTAAGAAGGTATGCAAATGCCTGATTCCTGAACATTCTCACTAAGAAGGGAAATTCTGAGTTTTCGGGAGCGATTATTCTCGTGCTGCTTTTAATTGGGATCGGTAGCATCTTCGGTGGTTTATGTCGGACAGTTCAAAATTGAGTGTACTTTAGACAGATAGCTGAACGTTCTTTCTATATACGTTGCCTTAAGCTTAGACACTCCTGAGCAGAGCAGCAGGATGCAGCAACTATTGCAGACTGCAACAGTAGTCATTTGGTTTCGTATTCGTATTCGTTGAGAAATAAAGATGGCTCTTGACTCTTCGGTTCACCAAATCCTGGACTTATCCTGAAATGCTACTCTCTCAATAAGAAAATTTTTTGAGGGGCTCAAAAGATCATAGAGTGGGGTCGTGCTTGGAAGCTGAACATGCCGGTCCTACACTTCTTCTCTATGCCTTGTCTCTGCAAGTTCTGTCGGCTATTTCTCATCAACGAATTCATGAACAGATTGGGTCTCGTAGGGCCTCAACCCCGCAAATAAAAAGCAAGGAATATCCATTTGAATGTTCCTCGTTACTGTCGATCTTCGTGTTTCTTATTTCAAGTTCAATCTTCAAAGAAGCATTTAATTTTAAGTATATAAAACCAAGATTGTCTCTTTCATGGGAGTCACTCCCATCTAACACCCAATTTGCAGGGTCTCCTGAATTCTCTCTTCTACATATATACGTCAATTCACTTTTGCACGTTTCTGAATTCTAACACCGGGTCTGGCCATGCAACAACATCTTTCCCCGAGAGAGAGAGAGAGATTGAGAAAAGTCTGCTCCCCAACGTCAACATTGAATTAATTTGATCAGTTTGGTAGGAGGATTATGGAGAATTACAAATTTCGCCTATTTATAAGTGACAATTAATTCTAAATCAAATGGTTAAGAGTGAGACTAATGTCTTAAACATCAAATGTCTCTTTAACTAATATCACTTAACGGTTGTGCAAAGTGTTTTAAAAACCGGCCATCAAACCGGCAGTATGTCTGGTTTTGGTTGAACTTAGTTGGACCGGGTTATGCTTTATATTTTCTTAATATTTTTATAAAAAAAAAGTCAAAAATACTCCTAATTATAGTAAACCAGGCCGAGTCAATAAAAACCGAATTGACCTCCAATTCTGGTTCAACTGGGTTCGACCGCCGGTTCTGTTCGGTTTTTAAAACACTAGTGGGGAAGCGACGCTATACCCCAAAGTGTTGCTAAAAATACTTTCTACCTAGTTTTATAAGGGCGTTTTATTTTTTTTTAAGTTATCCATGCCTGCCTCATGTGCCAATCAATCAAAGAGATATATGTTGTGACTTATTAGTATCTTGATCTCACAAAATATAAAAATTGCAAAAAATAAGGTAGAATATTGGGTTTTGGAATTTTTTTCTTGTAATTTATGAGTTGTATTATTTAGCAATTAATAATTTATAGTTTGTAGTTTATACTTTTATTTTATAATTAAGCATACTCTAAAAAAGAATTAAACACGAGAAATGCGTTTCATGATTGGCCAATAGGGATGGCAACGGGGCGGGGCGGGGCGGGTTTTTGGAAACCCGTCCCCGCCCTGTGAAAATTTGGTGAAACCCGTCCCCGCAAAAACCCGCCCCGCGGGTTTATTTTGTAAACCCGTTCCCGCCCCGCGGGGTAAAAAACCCACCCCAAACCCAAAAAAACCCGACCCGACCCGACCCGACACGCCCCATTAAATATTAAAAAATGTTAAAATATAAAATAAATATTATAAATATATAAACATATATAATAATTATAAATCATGTAAAATTAATAATTTTTAAACATAATATTTATTAATATATTTGTTTACATATTTACTTTTAATATATTTTAAAAAAAAATATTAAGCGGGTCGGGTCGGGTCGGGTTTTTGGGGCGAAACCCGTCCCCGGCCTGAACCCGTGACGGGTTCCGCTCCAAAAACCCGAACCCAACCTGCGGGGTAAAAATATAAACCCGAACCCGCTTTAAGCGGGTCGGTTCGGGGCGTTCCCCGCTAACCCGTCCCCGCTTCCATCCCTATTGGCCAAAACCGACTGACGGATGGAACAGCTCAGCTTCTGCCACGTGTCGCCAAGTACGAGTCTCTCCCGTCGTCGTGCACGCTAAAATGGATAAGGCCCAAGGCCCAAGGAAGACGACACTGCGGGTCCCCCGGATTCTTTTCCTGATTCACCATCGAATATTAAAAGAACTACGAACATGCCATCTAAGCGTGCCACAGTGGCGTGCGTCGCGCCTGAGTCACGAGGTTCGCGCGCTTTCTACCCGGGAAACACGAGAGACACTTTTTGTATTCTCCTGTGCCGTTATCCGCACATATAAGAATAAAAGAAATAAATATTAAATAACACTAATTTTAATTTATTTATAACGCATTAATAAATAAACAGGTAATAAATTTCTTTTTTTTGGAATAATCAAGACTGTTATTATCTTAATGTGGATTTATTTTCAAATAAAGCGCTTTTGTGAATATTTAATGTCAGTCCAACTTGTCAAATGGTAAGAAAGAAGAAAAAAAAAAACTATATAAGTATGTACTTATTATAAGAGATAAAATATATTAAATTATTTAAAAAATAAAAATCTCACCATTCTATATACGACATACGTGGCATATCGAAATAATTTACCCCTCAATCACATGGTTCCAGATCATAATCCTCGTTACCCAATTCTTTAAACTGGACAAATTGTGTTTTTCTTTAATTAATCACCTTTGATTAGTCCATGTCTCTTTCTAATCTCAAGGATAAAGGTATGGCCTTATGGACTATGGGTGTGTTTTTCTTAGATTTTAAAAACATTAATAAAAGTATAATATTCAGACCCAATTATTAAATTTAGTATTACGGATTTTTTTAACCTAGCTAGTTAGGCTCATACATGCTAATATATATAGAAATGAGATGTGGTCCAATGTTTTAAAAACCGAACCGGCCATTAAACCGGCAGTATGTCTGGTTTTGGTTGAACCTGGTTGGTTGGACCAATGGTTCAACCATTGAATATTATGCCCTATACTTTATATTTTTAAAATTTTTTATAGGAAACAAAAATAAAAATAATCCTGATTATAGTGGACCAGGCTAGGCCGAGTCAATAATAACTGGATTGGCCTCCGATTTTGGTTCAACCGTGTCGGACCGGCCGGTTCGATTTTTAAAACACTGAATTGTGGTCAGAAAAATACCACCTTAACGGGATACCTTAAATAAAAAATGCCTCATCAAAAGATTTAATTAATTCTTTTAATTTGTGACACACAAATTATGATCCCTTATCTTCCTGATCAAGAGATATACTTTATAATCTATATCATTCACCTTACCATTAAAGTTAGACAAGACCAAAATGTTTGTTACTTGAACAATAACAAACATCTAAAAAAAATTGAAAGCCACTAATACACGAAATTGAGCGAAAAATAGACATATCGATAAATCCTATCCTCACAATCTCAAAACCAGAGGTCTCAAATGTTTCAAATGCAGCCCTCTTTCTTTTTTTTATTTATTATTAATATTATTATTATTATTATTATTATTATTATTATTATTTTGTTCTGTTGTTGTTGAAGTTGGACTATGTTTCAAAATAGATAGACCAATTTTACTTTGCTTTGTTTTCTTTGATTTTTTCCCCTCTATTGAGATTGACATGAGAGTGACTTTCATATCTCTGATGTATTCATCTCATAAATAAGGGAAAAGTGCACCAAGGGCCATTGCTGCAGGACCTCTTTGTCTTCTTCTCCATTACTAATTATTAAATAAACCATTCCCCTTTCTATTATTTTTTTGGGATTTTTTGTTTTTCTAAAAATTAGGTTAGGTTGATTTGGACTTTTTTTTTCCTTTTGGGTCAACTCGAGTTAAGAGTCCCACCCAACTCGGGGGGAGTAGGTCTGAATAAACATGGCCAAATTCGTCGATATTTTCCTACAATTGTTACTTAAATTATATTGGGTAATATTTTTTTTTTAATTTTTAATTTCCCATCATTTTCGTCACCATGATTGCCCGTAACGGTCCATACAGTGACATATCGACTGATACGTGTCATATTGGTTACCATGTTATGCCTTGTGGGGGTTGATACACCGCGATTTATTGAAAATTCCTTATATATTCAAAAATTTTAAAATACTAAAATAAAAATTACATGAATATAAAGTCAAAAGAAAATAGGTATATTTAAATTTTTGGCAGTGTTTTAAAAACCGAACCAAACTGACCGGTCCGACCCAGTTGAACTAGAATTGGAGGCCAATTAGGTTCTTATTGACTCGGCCCGTTCACTATAATCAGGATTATTTTTTTTTTTTTTTTTATTAAAATATTAAAAAAATATAAAGTATAGGGCATAATATTCAATAGTTGAACCATTGGTCCAACCAGGTCCAACCAGGTTGGACCAAAACCGGATTGCACTTACTGCCGATGGCCGGTTCGGTTTTTAAAACACTGATTTCTGGTTTATTATTAAAATTTTATAGTGAAAAATTATATGAATATAAAGTAAATAAAAAAATTATTAGAAAAAAAATCAGGATATATACCCGATAGCGTATCGGGTTTTTAAGAGTCCGATACTCTACGTTACACAATCATCGTCGCGGCCGTCGTTATCCAGGATTCCAGGTACAGCCGTCTCTGCTCGGACAGCCTCCCCATTACGAAGAAAAATCCAAAGAGAAGGTGGGCCTCTCCCAGCTCCGCCGACCCCGTCTCTCGGCCGCTTTCCGATCTAAAGCCCGGCTTTGACGCGGAGACAGGGGAGGGATAACATGGATGAACCTGTGCAGGCGGCGACACCTCAAGACTCGGAGAGAGAAGAAAAATCAAAAAATCAAATCAAACTATGAATCGTTTTTGAAGAAAACACCAAAAGGAGGCGAAGAGTATTTTCCCGATAAGCATCGACGGCTGGGGACGGGACGTGCTGAGATCGTTTTCGTCTGGCGTTACCGTGTGTCGATACGTTAATATTCCACGAAACTTGCAAGCTTGTTTTGCAACTTGCAAGCGATTACCGACATGAGTCGAACATTTTTTTGATTGCCCTGTTGGGTTTAAATTAATAATTACCTGTGGAGAAGTAACAATTAACAAAGACAATTCGATGCAACTGAGGACAGGTTGGATTGGATTCCGACGACGACCGTTCGGGACGAGTCCATTGAAATGACGGTAGCTAACTGTTGATAATGGCAGGTCCCGAATCTCCCTCGCCCCTCAGTGTTCCCGATTCGAAGTTCGAACCGAAATTTGGGGTTTTTGTTGCATACAGAGACGGCAGTTTTCGATATCGTGAAAAATCGTAAATTCGTAACAATGAGCTCTGAGAACAGTGATAAGTGAGACCAGATCGGGAAGGCAGAGGCGAACAGAGAAGCACGTCATTCCACAGTCGACAGTGAAGAATTTTCTCTTAAAAAAATCATTTTTCTTTTCTCGTAACTGGGGTCGTCTTTATCCGTACACGCACCAGACTAGTGGTGTCACCGTAATTTCGGTTGAATCGGAGAGCGTGTATGGGGGGAGTTGTTTAATGTTTGTTCTTCTTTGCGCTGAAAAATCAATAATCTAGTTTTGGGGTCTATATATGGGGAGACGTTGTTTCGAAATTTTGGTCTTCCTCACCTGTTCATTGCTTAATTTGCTTCTCCTTCTCGGAGGCGGAGGATCAAAGCTTCCACCGCCGGGAGTTCGGATCACGAATTTACGAACCCATTTGTTTTTTTGTAATTGTATTTCCCAAGCTCTGTCGATACGCCTGACGGGGGAGAGAGGGATAAAGAGATTTCCAACCTCCTCCTTTAAAGCGGCAATTTGTTTATCCTCTGTTGCAGATTGGTTATGCCTGTGTCTTTCTTCGGAGAGTTCGGACTTGTTTTTATCTTCTCGTCTGCTTGAAGGAATCGGAGCAGGAACTCTCTGTTTCCAACTGCTGTTGTTTGTTCGAAATTCGAACAAGGGAGCTCTGGTGTTGGTGTTGCTGAGAGATAATGGGTCGGATTGACGAACGTTTTCGATCGTTCATCAACAACAGATGGCTGGTATTCGTGGCAGCAATGTGGGTTCAATCGTGCGCAGGGATTGGGTACCTGTTCGGTGCCTTCTCGCCCGTGATCAAGAGTTCTCTGGGCTACAATCAACGCCAGCTTTCCAGACTGGGTGTTGCGAAAGATCTCGGAGATAGTATTGGATTCCTTACGGCGAGTCTGTGTGAGATTCTACCCATTTGGGCAGCTCTTCTCGTCGGTGCTGCAAAAAATTTTATCGGGTATGGTTGGGTTTGGCTGATCGTGACGCGTCGAGTTCCGGCGTTGCCTTTGTGGGCGGTGAGTTTAATTGCTGCATGCTTCTCAGCTTCCATGAGATCAAAACCAATTGAAATTCATTGCAGAAATAAGATACCAGTTTTTGTGTTTCCAATTAAAATTTCTCAATCAAACGACAAGCTTCCGATTGTGGGTTGCTTATTCTCTCTGCTCTGGCTTCTTTTTCCTTCTTCTTCCTCCTCCTTCTTCTTCCTCCTCCTCCTTCTTCTTCCTCCTCCTTCTTCTTCTTCCTCCTCCTCCTCCTCATCCTCCTTCTTTCTTCTTATTCTCTCACTACAAGCGTTCCTTAATTCTATTATTTATGGAATATTTCCTAATGAAGTTGGCGGGATCTTCCCGCGACCCCTTTTGATTCTTGATCTTCCTTTCTCTCTCTCTCTCTCTCTCTCTCTCTCTCTCTCTCTCTCTTAATATTTTGTCTAAACGAGCTTTTTAGTGGAACATCTCCATGCTGAGTATATCTGCCCTCGTCAACTCTTTGGTTGCTGCGGAATCATTCATCTTTGTACTTGTTCAACCGGTTCTTTTGCCTTCATTTGAAAAGAATAAATGTCCTTGTGACTTTTTATTGTTGTTAGAATTTGATTTTTTAGTTTTATTTGTAAGGAAAGGCTTAGAGTCATTTTAATTGGAGAAGGTGCTTCCGATATTCACCTACTAGTTTATCATCTTACCGTTCACCCAAGTTTCAGGGTAGCCATGTATGCTTGTGTGAGTTACTTCTATGATCATCCGGGTACATTTTTCATACAAGCATCTCATTTTTCAGGTTATAAGGGTTTCCCAGTTGGGACTATGATTCCTGCTAAGTGGCTTTTATTCTTTCATTGGTCACTTATCTCATAGTTACGCTGGTGGGTAATGGTACTTTTTGTGCCATCACGTTTTGTTGTTCTTCAAGATGATCATTTTCTGTGCTTCAGCATTTGAACCATTTTGTATGCTTTATTATGTACTTGTTTGTTTAGCTGATACCAATTGATGTCCGGTGTTTATGCAATTTACACGGACATAAGGACTTCTTCATGAGTGAGGATGATTTGGTTAATAGCTTTTTGGGTTTACATTCTGTTATATCTAGTTGCTCTGTTGGATAAGGTAATTCCTCTAGACTTCAGATAGCAAGTTAGACATGCACAAGAGGAGCAAAGAATTGTAGTAGATATTGCCCTGGAAAGGTTTCCTTACTTGCATAAACCGGACATTACTTGGCATTGTGTGACCATATTCATAATTTTATTAATTCAAGTCAAGGTTAAAGTGGAAAAGCTTTGAAATAAGGATTGCCATGTGACATTAGTTAATGTCTGGTATATTTGGGCAGTACATGTATGACTTCTGCCTTTTCTTTCCAGATTGTTGAAAAATGAAGAAAACTTTAATTGTTCATAGTTCAGTAAGTAGAGATACTCAAAATTTGGGCTTTCGTATTTATTTATTTATCACTGCACACTGTAATTGATTTTTCTTGCATGACTCTTGAAAGAAGATCTTTTTGTGTGCCTGTAATGGCTTCAATTACCACTCTCTCGTTTATGTTTATATGATGGCCTGTAAGTGTTTTTCTTTCAAAGAAACGTTGGGGCAGAACGATGCCTGCTGCTTTCTGATCAAGTTATTATGTGCAGAGTAGTTTATATCATTTAGTTTCTCATTGCAAGATGTGATGTAGAGTGGATAGGGTTTCTTGTATTTGTGATCTCTTTTCCAATTTGGAGGTGACTGTTCTGATTGAGACTTTCATTGGAGCCTCTTTAAGCTTGATTGAGAACAAATAGCCATTTACGAATTTGTTTTGGCTCTGCTTCATAGTCTATTGGTAATATCACGCTGAGAGCTTTTCAGCGATTTATATTATCTTTTGCAGGAATTACCTCTTAACATTCATTTCTAATATTTATAAAAGCTCGAAAATGGTGTTTACTCAATAAATGCGTCTAACCAAGTCTAACTGTGCAGATGTGCATTCTAATATTCATTGGCACAAATGGAGACACCTACTTCAACACTGCTGCATTGGTCTCATGTGTCCAAAACTTTCCGAAAAGTCGGGGTCCTGTGGTGGGGATATTGAAAGGATTTGCTGGTTTAAGTGGTGCAATTCTCACTCAGATTTATACTATGATAAATGCACCTGATCATGCAGCACTCATCTTCATGGTTGCTGTTGGACCCTCAATGGTCATTATTGCCCTTATGTTCATCGTTAGACCTGTAGGAGGTCACAAACAAGTTCGATCCTCTGATGCTACAAGTTTCTCTTTTATCTATAGCGTTTGTCTCCTTCTTGCTGCATATTTGATGGGTGTAATGCTTGTGGAAGACATAGTTGATGTAAACCATTCTGTGGTGATAGCATTCACAGTAATCTTGTTTTTACTTATCCTACTTCCGATTTTAATCCCAATCCTACTAAGCTTTTACATGGAACCATCACCTATGGAAGAAAGTCTCTTGGTAGTCTCTCATAAGCTGGAAGCTGGTAAAGTTGATTCACCAGCTGAAGAAGTAGTTCTAAGTGAGGTGGAAGATGAGAAGCCGATGGATGTGGATTTGCTTCCAGCCCAAGAAAGGCAAAAAAGGATTCTTCAACTTCAAGCCAAGTTATTTCAGGCGGCAGCTGAAGGTGCTGTTAGGATCAAGAGAAGAAGAGGTCCTCACAGGGGAGAAGATTTCACCCTGATGCAAGCTTTGATCAAGGCTGACTTTTGGCTTATTTTTTTCTCATTATTACTGGGCTCTGGGTCTGGATTGACAGTTATTGACAATTTGGGCCAGATGAGCCAGTCACTGGGATACGATAATCCCCATATATTTGTGTCCATGATTAGCATTTGGAACTTTCTTGGTCGTGTCGGTGGTGGCTACTTTTCGGAGATTATCATCAGGTGCGTATCCTCATCCTAGATCTGTTTTGTTGTATTTTTTCTCTAATAGGACTATTGGAACACCTAACCCATTAGAAATGATCATGCTGGTCTTAAACTGGAGCCTATAAGTATGTTTCAACACTATTTTTGCTTTCGTGTGTCTTTAGCTTTAAAAGCTATCAGCTTTTTATATTGCCCAAGTCTTACGAGGGCCTTTAGTACCTTATGGCTATTTTGGTCCAGCACATACTCTGTCAAGGCCTGACATGGGCCAAATCATATGGATAACCAGTCCCCCAACTAGCCTGAAAACTTAAATTGCCTGCTGGGCCATGGTTAAGGAGTATCTTTAGAGAGGGAATCATATTCCACTTTTCCTAAGCTCATGTTGATGAAAATCAATTCTTGATTATCCTTTCCAAACAAGTAGACATTGCGTGAAACAAAACCACAGGAGCCACAGCTTAACCTAGAAATATTCAAGAAAATATGTTCTTTGAAAGTGCATCTAATATCTTGTTTTTGCTTCATCCAATCAGAGATTATGCTTATCCAAGGCCAATAGCTATGGCAGTGGCACAGATAGTGATGGCTATTGGACATTTCTTCTTTGCCATGGCATGGCCTGGAGCTATGCATGTTGGTACTCTCATGATTGGACTAGGTTATGGGGCTCATTGGGCAATAGTTCCTGCTGCAGCATCAGAGCTATTCGGCTTGAAAAATTTTGGGGCACTGTACAATTTCCTAACATTAGCCAACCCAGGAGGTTCACTGGTCTTCTCTGGCTTAATTGCAAGCACCATATATGATCGTGAAGCCGAGAAACAAGCTCACGGACCACAAATTCCTCATAACACAGGTTCCACTCTGATGGGTATTCTTGATGGAGTACTAGGTTCTGAAGAGTCATTGAAATGTGTGGGTGCTGTGTGCTATTTCCTCACCAGCTTAATAATGTGTGTGTTGTGTATCATTGCGGTTGTCCTGAGCATGATCCTTGTTTATCGAACCAAGATCGTCTATGCAAACCTCTATGGGAAAAACAGAACCTGATCTTGTATTGCTGCCCACCTGGATAAGACATGGTTCGTGAAATGATCATCAGAAGTTTCATATCAGGAACCTTCAAACTTGATTTGCTGTTTGAGCAAGGGGTTCAGAGATGGTGACACCAGACCATGTTATAGAGATCAATGGGGGTTAGACCAGTCTGAGAACCTTTTGTTTTGAGTGTTGCCGGAAGACTTCTCTGGTGCATGGCTTCCCTCCCCTATGGCCAGCCAGGTATAGTATCCCTCTCTTTCTCTCATCAGTTCATTGCTGTTTTTTTTTCCCTCCTTATTTTTTGATAGTCATTGTTGTGCCAGTAGTGATTCCCCTCTGAATGTGGGGGTAAAGAGCTTGATGTAGCAAGGAATTCTTATTTATTGTGATTGTAATTCTTTTCTTTTTTTGGCTTTATAAAATGGAAGAAGAGAAGTATCTGATGACTGTGCGTGTGCCTTACCTGACATTAGCTACAGATTTCTTCATGTTCACATACATGCTGTACAAATTCCATTTGCAAATCTAGCAACTGTCTGCTCTTTGAGTATCTGAGGTCCATTTCAAATGCCCCATAACATTAACTCTTAACAAGACAGCAACAGTCTCTTGAGAAATTAACCCTGATTGACTCTATATAAGTCTAGAAACAGAATAATGTGGGATTTTTCCTGACTTAATCATGGAACTGGTTTTTGATTGTTTTTGTGTCTCAAAGTTGGTCTAGTCGAGTAGTTTCTTCCTGGGTATTTGGGGTGAGGACTTTTCACAATTGAGGCCTTGGTTGTGTCTACATATGCCACAGATAAAATGGTGGAAAATAGATTTTTTCATCAACTTTGTCTACATTTCAGTGATGTTACCTGTTTATCGATTCATTGTTTATTACATTTTATGATACAATTTAACAGTTGTCTTGTATTTAATTATCTGATTATCTGGTAGTATTTAAAATTAATTTTATAATTTTAGTCTTAGTAATACAGGAAATGATCAAGAGCTGGGTTTCTCTCCTTAGATGCCTGAACCCATATGACTTATCATCTTTGTCACATAATTGAGAGAAGTGACTCCAAAGTCTGGGAAAATTAGGTTGTTAACCTAAAAATGAGACAGAAGAGGGAAGAAAAGGCAGAGGAGAAGGAAAGAAGAAAGATGGGTGGGGAGGGAAAGGTGGGTGAGCACTGGAAATGGGTGGATTAAAAATCCGGTTGAACTAACTATTTTAACTTTGACCTGGTAATTTTTTACAATATTTATATTTTATAATTTTTATTTTATTTAGAAAAATAAGAAACAAGGGAAAATATAAAAAACCCTTCTTTGGAATTTTTCTATTTCTAAAAAACCCATTTCGATGGATCTCTTAAAAATTATGGGCGGCTTGGCATAGCTCTCTGGAAGACAAAAGGTTTTTTTTTTTGTGGGCAAAATTCCTTCTTACAAAAATATCTTTGTTTGGGTAGACCTCTTTTTATGATAATCCTAAACTCTGTCTACTTAATCCAAACTTAACAGTTTCACTGATTGCTTTGTAAAAATTGTATTGTTTTACAAAAATACCCATATGATTATAAAACATAATTGGTTCTAATGTTTTATCTAATTGGTTCGATGAAGGAAGGTTTTTGAGAATACAATTTTCTTCCTCATTGTTTTCTATTTGTCTATTATTTTTATTTATTTATTTAAATTTAAATTTAATTTTTTTTTCCCCTAGAAACCTGGAAATAGTTATTACTTAATCATCAGTTTGCATTTATTTGCACCTGATTTTGTCATTTTCAAAACTTCATGTATGATATCGCCTTTAGCAGAAACGAAACTATTCGTCCCCGCGTCTCTCTTCTCTCCCTTTCTCCGTCCTTTGTACTCTGTAGAGCCTGTACTCCCTAAACCCTGCGCGGTACGATTCCTACTCGCGTGCATTCACAGAATCATATTCATTGTCTGCTGCCGAATCGCAAGAAACAAGAGCGGCCGCATTACCATTAATGAAAAGAAGACGAAGCTCATTTTGATAGTCTGCACGAGGTTGCTTCTCTTCCGAAAACGAATTATGTTTGCCTTTTCACGAACGTAGAGTCTCTTCATTTTCTGGGTCTAAAGTTCAGAATTTAATAATCAAAGCTATGTCGTAGGAATCGGTTGCTATCAGCCTTTCACATGGCAAGAGGCCCTGTCAAAGAAAAACTGGGAACTCACATGTGGTTGTACCATGCAGACTTAATTAAATGGCTCCCATGTTTGTCTTCATGAAATCCCATCTCACAAACACATTAAGACGTGATTTAAGTTTAATTCCGTTTTACCCTATCTTGTTAGCCCCTTGAATTAAGAAATGCCATAATTACTTGTCAGCTTGGATTTATTTTTGTAAAACCCTAGTTTAAGAACTAAGATGCTTGATAAGTCTTTAGTTAAGTTCTAAGTTTGTTACCTCCTCTTATTGTACAACAATGTTGTGTACTTCATCTTATAACTAATTATTCTTGGCAGCTCAGATTCTATATGCTTCTTGTGGCTTGAACTGAAGCAATGGAGACTTCATAAATTAAATTTGGGAAGCAAGAGATTTGTAGTACTTCTTTAGGCTCCAAATGAAAACAAACTACCATGATTACAGTGGAAAGTGCTATGATCCTGATTTAAGTGTTTAGAATTCCTTCTCTTATCAACTCGAAAGCTTTTGGTAAATCGATTAGGTAGGTAACATTTGGTATCAGAGCTGATACCACGTCAAAGGGTTATCTGGGGATGATTGTGCTCAGTTTTATTTTTAGGAAAAGATTCATTTTGAAGTTTTTTTAAAGAACTAAAAATTTTTCATTTTAAAGAGAGATTAATCTAAAAGGAAGTTTCCTCAAACACAAGTATTTTTGTAAGAGTAACTTTTGGCCACTAAGAGCTTAGCCAACCACGCCCTTAAGCTCCTTGCATATGGTTGCATCTTGTTAGCAAACCCTTGTCCTGAATATATGACTTGTGCTTCCATGTCCTTATTAGAGCGAATACCTCCACCCTAGAGAATTTTAATTATTCTAGGTAATTTGTGAATTGTAGATAACATTGTATCTTCTGCATGAAGAAGTTCTATCACCCAGGTCAAGTCAAACTTGGACATTTGGTTCCCTGAATTACGATAGAATTCCTTCGAGATCGAGATCCCAGTTGTCAAAATCTATCAACTTAGATATTAATTGTTTCTATGCAAGTATAATACTATATGGTGAATACACCAAATTCTCCTTAAAGTTAGGGCAAACATTTAAAGCCCAAAAACTCCCCTTTATTTTAAGAGCACCAAAACTAAGTTTTTCCAAAAAGGACTCTTTCAAAGAGTTATCTCAACGAGTCCTTTATCTAAGAGCGTTGCCAAACACTACTTAAAACCCCCTCTATACAAATGTTTTGAATGCGAATTAATTGTAACTTGTAAATGAGTAGAAATTTGTGGGTTTGGATCAAGTGGTGCGCGCAAATGATTAGAATGATCGGGGCCCACCTAATTTTTACCGTAGGTTTGCCCGATCTGATTATAAGAGTACATTATTACGTTGGTTGAGATTAAAGATCTCAAAATATTCAATTTTTTGTTAGCCGTTTTTGTATGCAAACCCTAAAACCCTGAACCCTAAAACTTACTCGTACTGAATTCAAACCCTAGAACCTTAAACCCTAAAGGCTCCAAGGCGAAAGCTATCTACAACCTTTTGGAGGCCTTTGCCTTCAAAGTTATAAGAACCATAAATCTTATATTGCAAAGAGTACTTTTGTATGTTCAATATCAAATGCTTTTTACCATTTCTGAAGTTAGAGTATCATGCAATATCCCCCAAAAACTTAACTCAATTAGCCTGAGGATAAGAACCTTCCTAATTCTTATCCTAACATGCATTTACACTTGTTTGGCTTGATGAAATTCCATCTCACACATAGATAAAGACACAGTGATTTAAGTTTAATTCAGTTTATCCTAGCTTGTTAAAGCCTTGGATTAAGAAATCCCATGATTACTAGTCAGTTTGATTTTTTTAGTAAAACCCTAGTTTAACTAAGATGCTTGACAAGTCTTTGGCCTAACTTACAAGTTTGTTGCCTACTTATACTTACAACAATGTTGTCTAAAGCAATGAAGGAAGGATTCATAAACCAAAATTGGGAAGCAAGAGATTGTTAGTACTCCTTTAGGCTCCAAAAGGAAACGAGCCACAAAAGGAAAGAAATCTTTAAGTTGCCCTTGAAAAAAACTGATCCAAATAAACTCTGAACAGGTTCTCATTTTTCATCAATATGTTGTCAGTTTTCATCAAGACCTTCTACATTGAAGGACTCTTTAAAAGCTGGGGATGTGAACATATATAGTTCATAGTTCATATTAAGTAACGTTTTTAAGGAGTTAATCAGAGTTAGATGTGAAGAAAGAAACTGCTTGCATGTGTGAGTTATGTGAATATCTCATTGAATATAAATATTTTGATCTTGTATTATGTGATGCATTATCTGGTTTAATGAAGGGAGAAGTTGGTGAAGGTGGGTCCTGTTTGGAGAAAGCAGTTTAGACATAAAACATTTGTGATGGGGTATTTGGGTGGATCTTTTTTTGGTGGTCCATGTATTTGTAGGGTTAAACTCTATACTGTGGTTAATCTAACCCAAGCAGGGTTAGGGTAACCCAAACTAAACCATGGAGACTAAAGAGAATAAATCTTATATTGGGTTAATATTATTATGCTTGGGAGACCCACCCCTCCCTTACTACAGGTGTGGTGGGGTCCACTATTGGCACCACTTTATTCCCATTTTTGAATTATTTTAAGAAAATGCCAGGTATAAAATAAGGAGCTTTATTGGGTTTCTCTATAAAAAATAATGATGGGAAAATGGAGGGGGTGTAATAGAATTGAATTTGGGAATGTGAGGAAAATAAAAAAAATAAATTTATATTTAATTTATAATCTTTCATCAATAAGGCCATTGAAACTTTCCTGAGGAAATAAATTTTTCTATTTCAGGCAAGTGGCAGCCTGACCCACCACCAGGGTTAAAAATTAACTCTGGTTAGGGTTTCAAACATTTGGTTAAGGTTAAGAAAATACTTAAAAAACAAGAAAGCAATGTACACTTTTTTTTTTTTTTTTTATGAGGGGGATTTAGTGAAGAGAATTTTTTTGTTTTTGAAGTTTTCTGGGGTTTTTGGCTAAAAGTGTATCGAGTGTTTTTTTTTTTCCTGGGTTTTTTAGGAAAAATAAGGCGATGGAGGGCTTTCAATGGCGGACTGGAGGTTCGAATTCCTCGACTTACAGGAACTGCCTTTAAATAGGTAATTTCTTCTTCACTTACCATTTTATCGCGCTTCCGTTCGAATCTGTTTTTACTGCCTGCCGTGGACTGTGGACCGAGATCAGAGATTCTAGGGTTTCAGTCCAAGGAGCCTGAATGATTAGCGTGACAGAGAAATCATTTCCGCTTTGAGTTATTTCAGTCTTGATCTTCGTGGAGTTGTGTTATGCCAGCGTGTTCATGATTTTCAAATCATCTGAGAAGTGGGTCCTCATTGGTTTTGGCAAATTTCGTGTTTGTTGTCCTCCTTCCAGTGTTTTTAGATCTCGTGGTTTAAAGTTCTTATTTTTGGCTTTTGGCTTGTATACGTGAAAGCGTTTAGTTGATAACCAAGTGATTTGGATGTGTTTTCTGTTTAACGATCAAAGTATTTGGGAACTTTGCATTTGTCGTCCTCAATTTAGACGTTTCGGTGATACGTTTTTTGTATGTTTTTGCTCAGAACTTGCAACTGTACTAAACCTCGAACTTGGTTGGATTTTGATATGCTGCTTGCAATCGTGTCTAATGCTCACTTGCATATCTACTACTGGAAGTGTTATTGTCTGTCGCTCTTCTGGTGACTGCACACTTTCCGTACATGATTTTATTTATTTATTTATTTATTTTTTTCTGAAACAAATACACTAGACCTTATTCTAAAATTATTTTGAATAATTGCTCCTAAAAGTTTGTTACTTGCATTATTTTTAAATTTTTTTTCCGTTGTGAATTTTTTGGAAATGCATTTTTGTCTGAACTTCGTTACATTTTTTATTGATACTTATGTTCATTATGTTCTTGAAAGTCATTTTTCTCTTTTAATCATGGTCTATCTGCTTCATTTCCTGAATAATAGATCTCTATCTTGTTTTACTGTTCATGGAGCATTTCTTTAAATTTGCAAAGTCTCATTTTTGGTATTTTTATCAGTAGATAAGATAAAAAAAGTTTTAGGTTTCTTCTTCTTCTTCTTCTTCTTCTTCTTCTCTTTCTTTAAATGTTTTTGTTCCCAATGGGAAATGAATATTCTACTGTTGTACATTTGGATTGTGGATTAACTTTTTGGTAAAGTTTCTAGTGACCTTTTTCTTTGTTTTTTTTTTTTAATTTTTTGCTCTCAGGTTGCTTACAGTTTCTTTAATATCTGTGCTCTTCTTTTCCCTCTTATGTGAATCAGGTTTCTGGTAATGACAAGGCCCGATTGACTAAGATTACAATCATGGAAACTTTGTGCATGTGGCTGAATTCTTTCTGGTTCTCAAGGTGATTGAACTGGTAACTGGGTAAGAAAAAGAGCCAGTAGAAAAAAAAAATGGAATGTAACAGAGATGAGGCCCTTCGAGCAAAAGAAATTGCTGAACGGAAGTTTACCACTAAGGATATCAAAGGTGCTAAAAAATTTGCTCTGAAGGCTCAAAATTTGTATCCTAGTCTTGAGGGTATTTCTCAAATGCTGGCAACATTTGATGTGTACCTCTCTGCTGAGAACAAAATTAAAGGGGAGACTGATTGGTATGCAATTCTCTCAGTAAATGCTTCAGCTGATGATGAAACAGTTAAAAAGCAATATAGGAAATTAGCTCTTATTCTTCACCCAGACAAGAACAAAGCAATTGGAGCTGAAGGGGCTTTTAAGCTTCTTTCAGAGGCTTGGAGTGTATTATCTGACAAGGGACGAAGGTTGCAATATGATCAAAAGACTGTGAGAGGAAACCTGCGAAGAGCTTCACAACAAAGCAGAGATGCTTCTGCTGCCACTTCAAATGGGTTTTATAATTTTGCAAATTCTACTAATTCAAGAGCTCATAAGGCTACAACAACTCATTCAACATCATCTGCGCCACCACCTCCTCAGCCATCCTCTGCTCAACCATCTTCATCACGTCCACCAAAACAGAATACATTTTGGACAGCTTGTAATCGCTGTAAGATGCAGTATGAGTATCTTCGAGTTTATCTCAATCACAATCTTCTCTGCCCTAATTGTCATGAACCATTTTTGGCTTTAGAGATAGGTCATCCCACCAATGGGACCCAACACTCCACCCCATGGCCTTCTTCCCATCAGCAGGGTTCACACCACAGTGCACCTAACAAAACTAGTTTTCCTGCTGGGAAAACTGGTTCTGCTACAGGTCCTAATGCTGGAAACTCTGGGTATGGTCATGCAGGAGTGGATTCATATAACAATATAAATTTCCAATGGGGTCCTTTCTCTAGGTCGGCAGGCGTAGCAAGTGCTACAGCTTCTTCTTCGGCTGCTGTACATGCTGCAAATATGGTTCATCATACCTATGAAAAAGTGAGGAAAGAGAGAGAGGAGGCACAGGCTGCAGCTAGAAGAGAGGAGGCTCGAAGAAAGATCAACTCGTCTAAGAGAGGATATAGTGTTTCATTTGAAGGCAATGCTAGCGGAAACCCCCCCACTAATGTTGCCGATATATCTAGAGTAGACAGATTTATGAAGAAGAGAAAAGGTGCTGATGATAACGGTGGAGCTGAGTATGGAGTTTGTAATGCAGAGCAAGGATTTGGGGTCAAGAAAGTTGGTCCAGATGCAGAAAGGCCAAATGGCTTCTCCAGGGGAACAACTAGATATGGTTTAAACAGGGAATTAACCACACAGGAGCTGCGAGGAATGTTGCTAGAGAAGTCTAAGAAGGCTCTTGGAAAGAAGCTGGCTGAAGTGAATATAGAGAAAGAGAAAGCTAGAGAAAATGCAATACAAGAAAAATCAAAAGTCAAAGATGCATGTGCAGCAAAACTGAAAGTGTCTGATCAAGAGAAGTTTGCAACGCATATAGACGAACCAAAAGAAGGAGCTACAGAAAAAGATGGCCCTGCAGATTCCAGTGTGCATTCAGATTCTGATGGGGCTGAACCTGTATCCATCACTTATCCTGATCCAGATTTTCATGATTTTGACATGGATCGTTCAGAAAAATGTTTTGAGCCTAACCAAGTTTGGGCTGCCTATGATGACGATGATGGAATGCCTCGGTTTTATGCTCTGATTCAGAAAATAGTTTCCTTGAAACCATTTAAGTTGCGATATAGCTGGCTTAATTCCAAAACAAACAATGAGTTGGGCCCACTTAATTGGGTTGCAAGTGGTTTTGCAAAAACCTGTGGGGAGTTCAGGGTTGGAAGGTATGAAGACTGCAACTCAGTCAATATCTTCTCTCACAAGGTTAGTTATGAGAAGGGTGTCAGAGGTGTTCTCAAAGTCTTTCCTAGGAAGGCAGATGTTTGGGCCATTTACAGGAACTGGTCCTCAGATTGGAACGAAAATACTCCAGATGATGTTATACACAAATATGATATGGTGGAGGTTCTTGAAGATTATAATGAGCAAGGGGTGTTGGTTACACCACTTGTTAAGGTTGCAGGTTTTAAGACAGTTTTTCATCGGCACATGGACCCAAAAGAGATGAAGCAGATCCCGAGGGAAGAGATGTTTCGGTTTTCTCATCAGGTTCCTTCTTGGTTGCTTACAGGTGAAGAAGGTGGGACAGCTCCTAAAGGTTGCCGAGAGCTTGATCCTGCATCCACTCCTTTGGAACTTCTTCAGGTGATAACTGACACCAAGGAAGAAGATGAAGTAGGGGTATCTCGTGAACAGGTCCCAGCCAGTTGATGATTAGAATTTTGACCTTGATCTAGGTGGAGATACATCAAACACGTGTTGATTTAACTCAAAGATCAGATGGTGGTTATTATGGCAGTCATTGGGCTTCTGTTGACTGGTTCCATCTCTCTTTAGATGGCTCAAGTCATAAGTCCATCAATTTTGCCTACCCCTAGAATATATTAGATGCTGAAGTGGATTCCAATATTCAATTTTTGTGATCAATGTCTTTGAGTCCTCTAATTGCAAGTCAAGTGCTTTACAAAATATAGGTAAGTGGTGCATTACTTGCTTTGCACAAGAAAGGGGTGTTTGTTTTTATCCGTCTTCTGTTGTTCTTGTTTTTACAAAAAGCAAAATGATAGAAAAGTGGTTGCAGCTAAGTCAAATTCATGCTAGCTGAACAAGCTGCTTCAGGTGTAATTTACATGCACAATTTTTTTTTTTTTTTTTTTTTTTTTTTTTCGTTTCTTCTGGTTTTGAACGTTAGGAGTAATTGCAATTCTTTCCTGTTGCAATATCTGTCAAAACTTTCTATTCTGTGGGTCTGATTACAGATTCATGATCAATGTAGACTACATTCTGACTTGGTTTGGTTTCCTCATTGTTTATTCCTAGATGATTACTTCTAACTGTGTAACATGTGAAATTCTCTTTTGTTTAATGGAGACTGACTGAAGACTTGTATCTCAAATTTTCTTTTGTGGCTCGAGTCATCTGTTAAACCTCAGATTTAAATCAAATGGCTGAGTACAATTCAGGTTGCCACTCTGGAATACGCCCACTCTCCGGCAAAGTTAATCTAACTTTTCTCCAACTACATTAAAAAAAAATATCATACTAATCATAATGTTCTCAATCTTTTGATTGATAGAGACTGACTTGATGAATTGTTCTATAAAGTTGCTTTGCCAGCATGTTACCATTTGTTTGAACTCTTTAAGTCTACCAGCTCTCCAAGACTTTGGCTTTCACAGCTCCTGTTTGCTCTAAACTTTCTGGGTACACGCCCTCTAGTCATTGAATTGTGAACTTTTGTATTTTGGGTTCTCAAATTTGTAGCTCAAGAGTTGTTAGTATTTTGGGTAACTTTTTTGAGGGTTTGCTTGTACATGACAAAGTCAAAAGACCACAGCACTATAGCAGCTCTCTAATCTTTTTGTGAATTTTTCAATTTGATATCATTACAATATGGCCTTGTGAACAAATCACCATTTACAAATATATTCTTGATGTGTTATTTATTTTTAAAATTTCAAAAAAGTATGGAATGGTTCCATGAAAGAATCAAATGGCCAAAAGTAAGCCCCAGGGTGGCCCTATTGGGAGTTTGGAAGTTGGTCTCTTTTTCATAAGTTTTATTTCGTAACTCTTAACCTTTTATTGGGGTAAAGGAATAACAGTGTCTTTTCCAAGGAAGGGAAACCAAACCAATTTACATCTCTTCTCTTTTCCCGTGTCTATGTCGTCCGCATTTACTCTTACTGTTCCTGAGTCGCCGCAGCACGGCGGCCACCATTAAAGCCACCATCTCCTCCTCTCTCTATCTCTTTCTTGTCCCCATCGATAATATCCGTTCAGGAGCAAAATTCCAAATTCCCGGATAAATATCTCTCTCCTCAGAGAGCACGACTGCAGGAGCGAGCGAGGGTGAGAGGTGCTTCTTACCCTAGATAGATAAGGTTGGATCACAGACCCTTCAATCTATATGTAAATGTAAGAGCTGAAGCTCTGCGATAATCACCCATCCCTACCTCCATATCGGAATCTCTCTCTCCATCTTATCCATTCCCTCCTCCGCTCCTGTTTCGAAGAAGGCCCATTTTGGGTTTTTGTTTTTTCTTTCTGGGTTTGATCGATGATGGAGAACCAGGCGGCGGCGGCGGCGGCGGCGGGAGTGCCGTTCCAGCACCTGGTGCAGCAGCAGCAGCAGCAGCTGCAGATGTTCTGGAACTATCAGAGGCAGGAGATCGAACAGGGGGCGTGCGACTTCAAGAACCACCAGCTGCCGCTGGCCCGGATCAAGAAGATAATGAAGGCGGACGAGGACGTGAGGATGATCTCGGCGGAGGCGCCGATCCTGTTCGCCAAGGCCTGCGAGCTCTTCATCCTCGAGCTCACCATCCGGTCCTGGCTCCACGCAGAGGAGAACAAGCGTCGGACCCTCCAGAAGAACGACATCGCCGCCGCCATCACCCGCACCGACATCTTCGACTTCCTCGTCGACATCGTCCCCCGCGACGCCGACATCAAGGACGACGCCGCCTCCGGAGGACCCGCCGCCGGAATCGCGGCCGGCGCCTCGCTCATCCCCGGGGTGCTGCCGTACTACTACCCGCCTCCGGCGGGACCGCCCGGGATGATGATCGGGCGGCCGGCCGCGCTGGACCCCGCCATGGGGTACTTGCATCAGCAGCCGCCGCCGGCGCAGCCCGGGTGGCAGCCGATGTGGCAGGCGACTGGGTTGCCTGACGACGGCGGAGCGTACGGTCACCACCACCACCATCATCACCACACCCACCCGCCGTCGGGCCTCGACGACCAGCCGGCGTACGGGGTCCCTCATCCTCCTCATCCTCCTCCTCCTCCCCAGTAAAAATCCTCCTAATTAAGATCAAAATCCACCCACGACGAGTATTGAATCTTTCGAAATCTCTGTAAATCGATTCGAACTCGGAAGGGAATGAGATTTTTTCTCTCTTACATCAATCTTTCTGTTTTCTTTTCCCTTTTCTTGCTCCTTTTCATGGCTGACTTCGCCGTGATCGCTCATCAGCCTCCTCTTCCGTCCTTCCCATATGACGCGCGTAAAATTGCTTTAATAGCCTTAATTAACAAAATCCTATCGTGAGAAAAAAAAAAAACAAAAAAAACAAAAAAAAAGAGAGAAATTTTAAATGGAATGAAGAACAGGAGAGTCAGACTTCGAAAATATGATAGAGCCTATCAAAGAAAGATCCTTACAAATGGTTTCGAAAATATGATAGTTCAACCTATCTTGCCTCGCCCTTATTCAAATTCATCTATCTTATTGAGCCTTTTCCACAGGATTTTTCTTTAGCTTCCCATATCATAATGTTTGTTTTCATTTTATCTTAATATACCCTTAGATCAAATGTTTTATTCTATCTTCCCTTATTGTTTACCTTTTTCCAAAAATTTTCCTCATATTTTTTTTATTATAACCTTCTTCAATATTTTTCTTTTCCTGATTTTTCTTATTCTTCCCTTATCTTAATTCTTACCCTTCTTTTAATAGTTTACTTCATATTTCTGTGTTAGAACTAGGTGTCTAATCACATTAATTTGCCATAGTTAACTCTGTCTTCCCCAACTATACCTTTCTTTAGTTTTTTTCCAATGTTTTAATAACCAAATCAGCCATCGAACCGGTAGTATATCTGTTTTGGTGAAACCCGGTTTGACAAGTCATATTATATGCTATACTTTATATATATTTAACATTTTTAAAAGAAAAAAAAAAAATAGAATTGGTTGAGCCCTGAGCAATGTTCGAGTCTCCTAGGGAACATTAGATGAAAAAGTGGTTTATAAAAATAAAAAAATATTTTTTTTTTTTCACTTTTTTACTGTGTTTTAAAAACTGAACCGGACCGATCATCCGACCTGGTTAAATTAGAATTGAAGGCCAGTCTGGTTCTTGTTGACTCGGCCCATAGTTCACTGTAACCAACATTATTTTTACCTTTTTCTTATAGAAATATTAAATATATGTAACACATGGTGTTTAATATACACCTGTTCAACCAAAGTCGAACATAGCCCCGGTTGGATAACCAATTCGGTTTTTAAAACATTGCTATTAAAAAAAAAAATAGAATTGGTCATGGCCGAGTCAATAAGAACCAGACCTCCTATTCTAGTTCAATTGGGTCGGACCGGCCGGGCGATTCGGTTCAGTTTTCAAAATACTAGTTATTTCAATTTTTTTTTTTTTTTTCTTTCCTTCTAATAGTTTTCCTTTCATAATTTTTATTTATCATCCCACATTAAAACCTTTTTGAAGATTTATCTTAATCTTCCCTTACTATTTTTCCTCCTGTTTTGAACTTTTTTCTTTATTTTCCCTTACCGTTAAACTTTATTTCAAGATTTTTCTTCCCCTTGGTCCATGATTCACTAATTGGAAAGAATCTCATCACCGTCTTACCGTATCAGGTCTCTCTAATTGGAATCTCATAGTACGGACTCTCTTCTGGTTCGATAATAATCCATTCCAGACTTTCTATTCCGTCTTAGGTGGTTCGTCTCGATCTCCATTGGAATCTCGCAGATGTTTACAACACTCTCCTTTCTCATTGCTGCATCTGGGAGGAATTGCATGTGTCTGTGCTCTTGAATCGGTTATTTCCTAACTAGAACCTGTTGGAGGCTTCAACAGTTTTGCAAGCTATACGATTCAGGTACGCGTTTTCTTTCTCCCTTCTCTCGGAATCTCTTATAAAGGTTTTATTTTTCTTTTTGATACTTGAAACCATATCTTCGCTCTTTTGTGTTCTTTCTTTATTCTGTACGGGACAAAAAAAAAAAAAAAAAAAAAAAAGGTTGCTTCTGAAATGATCATATAAAGTTCGATGCTCATGGGTAAAATGTGCGATGATCGTGTGCGATACAGTTTGTGCGATTTTGTTCCAAGCTGATCAAATAACAATTTGGTCGTTCACGAAATCTGTTGAATTGCGAATGAGTTGCAAATGTATAAATTGAAGATGTCCGTCAGGGGTTGTTCGGTTGGCTAGTGAGATTAATTTCAGTAGATTTCAGTCCGACAAACCTAATGTCTCCAAGGACTAACAGATCTCGACACCCCCTCCGACTCCCCCTAGCGAATCCTCCTCCCGACTCCCCCTCCCCACTTGGAATCGTAGCTGAGTCTCCTTCGCTGTCTCCTCCTTCACGGAGCTGAGTCTCCTTTGCCGATTATTTTGCCTTCTCAAGCAGTCTCGCAAACGAGTTGAGGCGGGAATTTTTTCTTCGTTTTCTTCTTTCCCTCAACCAAGGTATGAATATGATCGATTTTATTTTCTGTTATCTTCTTTCAATGGCATCTGAAGGCTGGAGCTTCTTCTAACGGGGATTGTCAATGGAAGTACCCTTTTGCCGATTAGTGTTTTTTGGGGGTTCGGGATTACTCGGAGGTTTTGGGTTCCAACGTAATGTTTTCAACTTATTTTCTTAAGAAAGGGTTTTGACCTATGTAGAATCAACAGTGGCATTTGGTGGAAAAATTAATAGATAGGTTCTGATGAACAATGCTGCCACAGCAGATGCATGTGAGACAGCAATAGCGCTCTGCTTGTGCGACAACACGGGATTTGAGAATCTTACAGGCGAGCATGATTTTCAGTATCCATTGTGGCAGGAAGGTTGTGTATGTGATTTCATCTCTATGATAAATGGAATTGCTTATTCTGTACATCTCTACAGGGGTGCCTAGATGAAGAGAGTGAATATATGATTTCATCCCTTCCATCATTTCTAAAATATTTGGATAGTAGCCACTTAAAGAGTTCAGCTATTTGCTGAGCTTCATTGTCAACGAGTTCCTTACTGAAAAAAGGAATGTTGAAAATAGATTAGGAGGTTGGTTTTATTGTTAAATTTTGTAAAATACTATATATTTTTATCTGGAGTGATGTCCGAACTAACTCTTGTGCTCATAAGCTAATTGCTGGAGTTATTTTTGTTCTGTCTTTCTTTTGTAATTTTATTACCTTTCTTCATAATACCATTGAACTTTTTGAGCTTTATGCACCTTCGGATCAGCAATTAATATCCATCCTAGCTTTTGATTGTTTCTGCTTGTTTGTGAAAAATTTTATCTTTATCTTTCTATGTTTATTGTGCATATCACCAGTTAGTATCAGAATTCTATATTTTATCATGACAACTACTTTATGGGTTCTTCCTAGTAATTTCATTTGCTTTTGAAAAAATGTTATAGTCGTCAATTGATTAAAGAATGGGTTCTTCCTTCAAGCCCAGGTGGAAAGGATGAAAATGAATTTGATGCTTTTTGTATTTGTGCATTCAGATCCTTATTAGTTACAATTCAGTCGACATAAAGCAGAATTAGTCAAAGGAATGAAGTGGGCATAACCTTAGATTCAGGAAGTTGTATGAAAAAGCAGAGGGTAACCATGCTTAGGTCCTCCCTTGTACAATGTACATCTTCTCCTAACTCTCCCATGTCATTCTGGTTTGTTCCAGTTATGGAATCCTCTTTGGTAAAACTCTTTTTGTTGATTTAATTTTTCAGTTTCCAACCTGATTTGTTGAAAGAATAGATACTTTGGACAGGGGTAGGCATCAGTACGATTTGTGAGACCCTACAAGGTGATTTTTTAGTGTTAAATTTTCTCTCTAGGTTTTTCTCTCTTTCTCTCTAGGTCTTGCTCTCTTTCTCTCTCTAGGTCTTGCTCTCTTTCTCTCTCTAGGTCTTGCTCTCTTTCTCTCTCTAGGTCTGGCTCTCTTTCTCTCTCTCTCTACAGTCTGGCTCTCTTTCTCTCTCTCTAGGTCTCTCTCTCTTTCTCTCTCTCTCTTCTGGCTCTCTTTCTCTCTGGCTCTCTTTCTCTCTCTAGGTCTGGCTCTCTTTTCTCTCTAGGTCTTTTTCTCTTTCTCTCTCTAGGTCTGGCTCTCTTTTCTCTCTCTGGGTCTTCTCTTTCTCTTTCTCTCTGGGTCTGGCTTTCTTTCTCTGGGTCTCTCTCTTTCTCTCTCTAGGTTTTTCTCTCTTTCTTTCTCTTTTTCTCTCTTTCTCTCTTCTATATCTAGGTTTCTCTCTCTCTATAGGTTTTTTTTTTCTCTCTCTGGGTTTCTCTCTTCTTTCTCTCTGGGTTTTCTCTCTTCTTTCTCTCTCTCTCTGGGTTTCTCTCTCTCTCTCTCTCTCTTTTCTCTCTCTGGGTTTTCTCTCTTCTCTCTAGGTTTTCTTTCTCTTTTCTCTCTTTTTCTCTGGGTTTCTCTCTCTCTCTGGGTTTTCTCTCTTTTCTCTCTCTGGGTTTCTCTTCTCTTCTTTCTCTCTGGGGTTTCTCTCTTCCTCTCTCTGGGTTTTTCTCTTTTCTCTCTCTCTGGGTTTTCTCTCTTTTCTCTCTTTTTTCTCTCTGGGTTTTTTTCTCTTTCTCTCTAGGTTTTCTCTCTTTCTCTCTCTAGGTTTTTCTCTTTTTCTCTCTTTTCTCTTTCTCTCTTTTCTCTCTCTCTCTTTTTTTTTTCTCTTTTCTCTCTCTAGGGTTTTTTTCTCTCTGGGTTTTTTCTCTCTAGGTTTTCTCTTTCTCTCTTTTTTTTCTCTCTTTTCTCTCTCTGGGTTTTCTTTCTCTCTCTGGGTTTTCTCTTTTTTCTCTCTGGGTTTTTCTTTTTTTCTCTCTGGGTTTTTCTTTTCTCTCTAGGTTTTCTCTCTTTTCTCTCTCTGGGTTTTTTTTCTCTCTTTTTTCTTTTTTCTCTCTCTGGGTTTTCTCTCTTTCTCTCTCTGGGTTTTCTCTTTTCTCTCTCTGGGTTTTCTCTTTCTCTTTTTCTTCTTTCTCTCTCTAGGTTTTCTTTTCTCTCTAGGTTTTTCTTCTTTTTCTCTCTAAATTTTCTTTTCTCTTTTTTTCTGAATTTTTTTAGGTTTTCTAATTTTCTGATTTTTTTCTCTTATTTTTTTTTCTTTTTCTCTCTAAATTTTCTCTCTTGTTTTCTGAATTTTTTAATTTTAATTTTGATTTTTTTTTTAATTTTTTTTAAAATTTTAATTTTATCTTGACTGGAAATCTTAACGGATCTAAGGATCTAATAAGCTTATATGATTCTTATTGGATATCCGATAAGAGTCCAATAAGCTTATTGGATTAGTAATAAAATTATTGATTTGATTTGATTTGGATATTGAATATATCCAAATCATTGCCACCCCAACGGTCAAGGGCAACCCGGTTTGAACCGCTAAATCGCCCCTCTTCGTGGACTGGTTATATCGAGGGAAGACAGTGCACTTAAGATTGTGAACTGGGGGTCTCGCCGGGAGAAGCAAAGCAAGGAATAAAAACCGTTCAAACATTTTGTCATCTGTGTACTGTGTCGATTTTTTCCATTTGTATGGACTGCAAATTACCTACAGAAGCTAGATCACCTTCTTCTGTATATGAAACCAAATGATGGAAAGTGAAATTCCATTGCTCAGCGTAGATCACCTTCTGTCTTCAACATCTGAACTCCTCATCCACTTAAGGGTTTATCCATGTATATATGTATTTTGAGTATGACTTATTTTACATGTATAAACCCTTTAATTTCATTTTAAGGAAAATTTACTAAATGATGTAATTGTTAACCGTTGCTTAAAAACAATTTATGATGGTTGCTTGTAACTCCAGTACTTCTGCAAAGATACATGTTCATTAAGTACTCAATTTCATATGAATCTCTTGCTGTTATTGGTGGTACTTTCAGTTAGCTTCTTATTTACTCTCTATAATATGCAGACAAAAGATGAATTGGGTTCAGCGCAAGATCTATCTTTACAATGTTACTTTTGGACTTTACATGTTGGAATGGTGGGAGCGCTACCTCTTCAGTATCCTTTTTTTTTGGCACTTATTTTTTTTATTTAGATGTATATTCATGGTTTTGCGTCATATGTTATATTTGGTGTTTAGGTAACCTGGTAACTGGACATATTTTCTTAACTTGATTGAGAAATGTAAGACTTTTCAAAGTCTGTTTCTCATACAAATTTACCGATCTATTAGAAATCTATTTTCTTTTTTCTTAGTCATTGTTTGGAAGGTTGTCAATGTGTTACGTGTTAAAGATCTATCATAGTGTTTGGTGCTTGATTTTATGAATTTCTTTATTACATCAATCAGTAAGGTTGCCAGGACGTCTATTCTTCAATCTATCCACCTTGAAAAGCATTCTCTGTAAGCATCTATCATACTTATACATGTTACCATTTTGGAGAAAATGATGTAATGACTTGTTCTATTTAAGAATCATAAACATTCTGAATTCTTAGCTGGGATGATTTTCACTGTTTCCTTATGCTTTGTTCAATAATGAAAACCTCTGAAACATGATATTTTTGTGATTCTCTGCCTCTAGTGATACAATTCAATTCAACTGAATGAGTATTGCTTCTCAAGTTCTTTAACTGGGGTAGATATATTGGTCATTGTTCTTTTTTTGTTTATGTTCCACAATGGATCACGTGCAGCTTCGGAGTTCTATAGAATGTAAGCTACTGCCTCTTTTAGTCTGCCTGTGCATATCTTGATTTAATTTCCCTACTCATATGCTAATTCTGCAATGTTGTGCAGTAACAATTTTTTATCTAATGATCCAAATGGTTGTGTTTTTTCTCTATGATGCCCTTTCTCTTCTCTAAATGAATATATTCATGTCTGACTTAGTAGGTTGTTGTTCACAATCTTCTGTAAAATTGGAGCATATTTGAGTATTGCACTTTTGGCAAATATGTTAGATTGTACCCTTTTCTGTTCCAGTCTCTGTTGTTGTCTACACTTTTGCAGTTGTGACTGCAGCTGAATGCTTAGTGCTTTATCAGTAAACAGGTCCCGTGTCAGGTTTGAAGTTGATGGCTTTGTAATATGAACCGTAGAGAAAAGTATTGGCTGGAATGAAATGTCATAAATATGTTTGAATTCTGTAAACCAATGCCAGAGTTTACTGGCACACTAACTCCGGTAGCAGCAACCAGTGAGTCTAACTTCGTTAGAATTAGGACATGTTTTCTTGCATTAGCATTTTTTGGTGGTCCACCTGTGCAAAGATTTGTGTTTTTCAAAAATACTATTGGATTATGAGAGGTATAGTTTTCTTACTTCTGTTATTCATGGATCGCCCACTTTCATGAAACCACACATACAACCATTTTCATTAAGCTACCCGTACAACCATTCCCATGAAGCTGCAAATACAACCATTTTCATTAAGCTACACATACAACTATTTCTTTACAACCATTTTCATTAAGCTATGCATGCATACTACCATGCCATCTGAACCTCATTCTGTTTCCATACTCTATCATATGGCTAGACCGAAGTTTCTCCCCTTGGTCATTTATCATATCATCATTTACATATCGTTTTCTTTTTTTTTTTTTTTTTCCCTTTATCTTGGTTGACTTGATCCCTTTTCTTGATGCTGCAGTTACTTCAAATCAAAACTCCCCATCGTAGGAGAAACCTCTCATCCCTGAAGACTGAAGAACTCCAATATTATTCATCTCAGGAATGCTTTCCTGTATCTATCAACTTGTAATCTGTAGAGGAACGGAAGTAAATATGCTATTGTATCCTTTATGGTTGGTTCGGATGTAACTTCCCTTTTTATTCAGGCTTGTGGTAGAAGAAAATTACCTCACAATAGGCTGTCAATTGGCGAATGGAATTCGGATTTTATTTCTTGAGTTGGTTTATATCATCCTCAGTGTACAAAACTCTTATATGAAATTAGGGTAGACATTAAAAGCCCTAGTTATCGTTTGGGCGACAATTAAGTCTTTTATATGTAGGTGAAAGTTTAAATTCTCTTGATATTTTCCTAATTTTTTAATAATATAAAATTATTTATTGTGTTTATTCAAATTTTCTTGATCTCTTTTTAATTGCAATATTTAGAATCTCTATTGGAATAATTAGTATATTAAATATTCTAATGGGTCTTTTCTTGATGCCAAGATGTAGTAAGTCTGGTTTTGGTTGAACCCTTCGAGTCAATAAGAACATTACTGGGTCGGATCAGTCAGTCCGGTCCGGTTTTTAAAACACCGGTTCAATCGACCACATTAATACAAATCCAAAAAAATACCTTTTTAAGATTGTGATTATCAAGGTCACATAAATATAATTAATTGAAACTATTCAAGATTTTTATTTTTAAATAATTTTATTTTAAATTCATTATTTACCAATTAAATTAAAATCAAATTATAACTAGGCGTTTTTTCTAATTTCTGCACAATTTTCCTATCCTGGTTTGTGGCAAAATCCGAATGCAGGATTAGTAGTATATTACCCGATTTTCCTGGCCGCGGAACCGGTTCGACCACTTGAATCAGAGCCGTCGAAGCACCCGCGCGTCGACGTGTTTGGCGTCCGGTCATTGGTCGGCCTGCAACACGTGGGACCTACCTTGAACGGTTTGACTTGGGATTAAGTTGGCGGGACCCATTCATGCTGGTCACGTTCCGTTTCCGTTTCGACTCCAACCGGACGATACTGAATAAAGGAGGGCCCCTCTTTTGCGGGGCCCGACCTCTGCTATATATATTCATAGAAGCGGTGCGCGGAGGATCGCCGGTATCGAGCTTCCGCGGAATTCCCCTCCCCCGTCTCCAGATCCTTCTGCAGATCTCGCTGCGCGGAGCGACGCAAGGAAGAAACATGGTAAAGATCTTCTCATGCCGACTCGATTTTATCTGTTTTCGGCGTCGGGACGGCTCCGTGTCGATGTTCTCTTTTTTACATCTTATGATCCGTTGCCTTGTCGGTGGCGCCGTCTGGATGTTTTTTCTCTTTCCAGATCCGTTTTTCGAGAAATATCTTGTTGTGATTTGCGGACTTTTTTTTAATGGTGATTGTTTGTTTTTGCTATGTGGATCGAATTTTGTCTGGCTTAGCCGGAGTTAAGCTGTGGATCTGTTGCGTTCTTTTGAAGAAAACAAAGGAATGTGAGTGAATTCGGTGCCATTGTGGAAAGGAATTGTATGATGAAAGAGAACAAATTATATCGTGAATGAAAGCAAATTTCGGCTATGCTTCTTTCAAATTCTTGATCTTGTTCCCTACTTGTTGTTTTCTGAAATAACTAGATATTCACTGCTTTTCGATGGTTATTCGATCGGTGTTCCCATTTTTTTTTTTTTTTTTTTTTTTAATAATTTTATCATCTGATTTTATTTTGGAAGGAAATATGAGAATTTGTTTTTGTTTGGGATATTATCTAGCATGTTTTTGTGATTTGAAACCGTTTGCTGTATTATTAATGTCAATGCATCCTTAGCCCGTCCTTCTTGTTCACTAAAAAAAAAAAAGAAGGAAAACTATTCGTTCATAATGATTAAACTTGTTACCTCTTTAGGGGAAGGTCTTCATGTTCAACCTGTTTTATTTGGATTATTAGAAGGAAGAATTTAATTTATACCATTCTGTTAACCTTCTCTCGGGCTTGCTCTGCCCTAATATGTTGAGAGTTGTGACCTTTCCAAAAATCCTGCTTGTGTTTTCTAGACGCTGAGGGAGGTTTAGATGAACAATGTACTGTTATTATATTGTACTGTGTAGGGAGGTGTCATCAAATTGCTGTTAACTTATTGATGGTCTGTTATGATTGGATGATTTGGACTTCTGTCATCAGCCTTTCCACAATTTCTTTGATAATTTTCATTATTTATAGCACAAATGTGCAGTCTTTTCACAATTGACCTTCCAAACTGTGTATTATATGCTCTCTTCTCCAAACTAAGGTGATACCCCTCTGTAAGCTATTTCAGAACCACGTCTTCTCTTCTTTAGTATGACACTCTTCTTTTATCTGACTCTGAACTTTATTTATTCTCTTCTTTTCCTCATTTTCTCATTGGGAAGCTGTTACGCTAGCTTGGACTAGGTGTAGATTATATAAGACCCCATTTCCCTCATCTCCTGCTACTTGCCTTTTTGGTCATGGGTGTCTTTAATTGTTCTTCTCTTGTTCCAACATAATTGCCAAGACTGAGAAACATGTCTAATTGTAACTTGACTGATATTAATAAGATCCAAATGGACTACAGTTTTTGCTCTCTAAGTTGAATTTATTGTTTTGAAAAGAGTGTTAATTTAAGTGATCTCAAGTTTAAGAGCGGATGAGATAAAGTGAAGAAAATGACACTTTTCCTTTATGTTAGTTGATTATATTTATAGGTATAGTTGCGGCTAAATAATCATTCTTTCTTGTTTGGGTTTATTTTGCTTCAACACGATCGTGTTGCAAAATGATTGATGTCTGTGTGTTTTCTCGTCTTTTTAAGAAAAAGCAATTTTTGTTAAATACTCTGTTCTCTGCAGACAACTTCTAGGCGTCTTGCAGATAGGAAGGTGGAGAGGTTTCAGAAGAACATAACCAAGAGAGGATCAGTCCCTGAAACAACTGTAAAGAAGGGGAATGACTATCCGGTGGGGCCTATCATGCTTGGGTTTTTTGTCTTCGTCGTGATTGGCTCATGTGAGTAGCTTCTTTTTGTTGGATTATCGTTAATTTAGAACCTAGTGTACTTTTATTTTTGGTCCAGTTAGGTTTCGATGCACTGTAGTTCTACTCAAGTGAATTGTGATCCGTCATGAGATTTTCGTCATAAACCATGGCAAACTGTTTTTCTACTTTGATGGACGTTTAAAAAGAAAAAAAAACGTTTTTTTTCTTTTAGCTGATTTTTAAGAGAAAAACCATTAGCTGAGAAGGGGTTTGGTGTTTTTTGTTAACTATGCTGATACAAGTAATCTTTTTTTATTGACTTTTCCTCATATATACACTAAGTATTCACTTAGATGCATGTGATGATCTAGTTAATAACATCCGTTTGTGTATTTTCTCTCAGCTTTGTTTCAGATAATCCGGACAGCAACAAGCGGGGGCATGGCTTGAATGCACAAAACGCAGAAAAGCTTAGGTGGTTCTTTTGTAGAAGAGTACGGGAGTTCCCTCACCTGACGAAACGAATATGTAAACTTTTCGAATTTGGGTTGTTCTTATTATGAGAACCCTGAAAATTAATAAAATTCGAGTCTCTTGTTTATTTGTGTTATGCTTTCCTTTTTATTTATTATACGTGTGATGGATAGGGAACATGGTCTTGGTTAAGCATATTGGAGTAGAATGAAGCAATAGCTGAATTTGACTGAATCAATCAAGTGTATTTTCTAATGACTTTTGCACAAACAAATACGTGGATGCTCTAGTGAAAAGTGGCAGTATTTACGTGAACATTTGATTCACTCAGGAGAAAGTCAAGAAACATGGGCACTTTTGCTTTGATAAAAAGAAAAAAATTGTGACGAGTACATTTATTCAACATCTTGCGGCAGCAGCTTATTGTGGTTTGTGTTTTGTTGGAACGAACAGTGTCATCAATTTTACGAATTGAAGGCGGAGCAATCCCGTCTGATCTCGCCCTCGCTCCCCGTCTTCACGCCCACCCTCCCAAGCTTGATCATGGCCGTCACGAACGCCGAGCCGAAGTCCGACGGATTCCCCGCAAAGTCGTTGACCGTGGCTCGCGAGGCGGGATCAGCGAAGAGCACATCGTCGGAGGTGAAGAGGCCCTTCCCGTCGATCAAATTCTGAAAGTAGACGTTGTCGAACCGCTGAGGAGTGTTGGGATCCATGTTAATGGCGACGCTGGGGTCGACGTCCCTGGGGCAGCCCTGCATGAGCTGCTGCGCGTAGGACGGGTCCAGCGAAGGGTCGACGGCGGAGGTGGCGCTGAAGTTGTAGAGGCGTCCGGCGAAGCGGTTGCAGTGGGAGAAGCCCACGGTGTGTGCGCCGGAGAGGGCGATCATGTCCGTCTGCGTCAGATTGTTGGAGGCGAAGATGGAGTTGAGGCGGTCGAGGTCGGAGTCCGGTTCCGGCAGTTTCCCGGAGACTCGGGACGACCGAGAAATTAGGCCGTCTCGGCGCCCCAATTCGACGTTGAACGTGGGCCCTCCGGCCTGATCATCAGGAAACCCCAAATTACGAACCAGGAACTTTTCAATGAGATTAATCTGTAACATTACTAACAACGTTAATTGTTGTACTGACCAGAACGACGACGTCTCTGGCGGCTATGGCGAGGACGTCGGCGCAGGAGACGACGCCGGGGCACAGCGCTTCCACGGCTTCTTTGGCCTTTATCACCGTGTCGAATCCGTCTCCGGCGAGGGAGAGGTTGTCCGGCGCGTCCTTCTCGGCGTCGCCGTTCGGGGACGCGATCATGATCGACGCGTCGCAGCCCTGCAGAAGGTCATGAAAATAAAAAACGAAAGCAGCAAAGTCGAAGTCATTCGATGCCATTGTAGACTTTATGATGGCGCCGGGACGTTTCATCTTCTTTTTTTTTTTTTTTTTATTTATTTATTTATTTATTTATTTTTCATAGAGGAAATTTCTTCTCCTCACCAGTCACCACTCCCTACTCGGGGAAATTTGAAACTGGGATTTTTAACCCTTTTCTTTTCCTCTCTTGCTACAGCCGGTCCATTCTTCTGACCGCCATAATAGACGAAGATCGACTGACGAGAGAGACCCCATTTGAGAACAGAGTACAGCTTCCATTGACGAAACCGATCAAACTCATGACAGGGCAATCCATTCGACGACAAACCCATTTGAGAAAAATATATTCGGGGAGATCGAATCAGATATGTATATATAGAGAGACAGAGAGTGAGAGAGAGGAAATTCAGTTTTAATTACCTCAACCAAGCAGTCGTGGAAGAAGAGACGAAGGGTAGCGGGGACGGTGACGAACGTTTGGATGAGCTTGTTCATCACCGCCTGTTGTACTAAAGCTTCGACGTTGGGACAGCTGAAAGCGTAGAAGTTCTCCGATAATTGGCCTCCAACTCCCCCCACCATCACCATTATCAACATCAAATAAAACCCCTTCAAGTTCTCCATCTTCCCTCTACTCTCCTCCTCTTGGCTTCTCCAGGAAAGGAAAACAGACTCCCCCTGTTTTATACAAAAGAGAACAGAGCCAGATACGTCAGTATATCACAGCCATGGCGGAGGATTTCTACTGTTAGAGAGGAGGATTTGAATAAGAGGAAGCTTCTGGTGTTTAATTGTTCTGCATACTGGGTCTAAGGATTTTCCCATGCAAGAAAAGCCAGAAAGACCATTTTACCAAAGATTTCTTCTCTGCTTGGGTAACGATCCTTGTCTGTCTTGCCGGTGCAATTGAACCAGTCAGCTTCCTCCACGCTACGATTTATATATACCCATGTTGGTCTCTCTGGTGCCAGGTCTCTTCGTGAGAGGGAATCAGGGCCGTTGATGATAAGTTTCAGGGGTAACTGCCTCCATTTGGTTGTAAATAATTGAGGTATAAAAGTCTAAAGGTGCGAGATTTGGTAAAGCTAATGGGGATTGGGATGGTTCAAATTAAATGGAGGAGGTTTAAGAGGGCAGTGGCGATGGTCTACACGGTTGAGTATGGGGGATGACGATGGGCCCTTTTTATATGAGCTTTTTGCAGGTCAGAACAGAAGGAAGCTTTGGTGAACGATTCTTACTGGTAAATCCGGGGATTGAAAGTGACTCTCTAACAAATCCTAACGATATTTGGTTTAATTTAATTAATTGGTAGCATGCGCCATTTTTTATGATTTAATTTGCATCTTATGGTGATCAGAAGAGGTGGCTACACTTATAATCAGGAGTTCTTTGGAAGGAGGGCTTGGTCATGATGTGAAAGGTGAGCATTGTGATCTTAAGAAATTTTGTACTTTACAGTAGGGTTTTTGTTTTTTTTGTTTTTTTGTTTTTCTGATAAAATTAAGGTGAATCATGGATGGTTTAAAAATAATTTTCATTGTTGATATTATTTTGAGATTTTTTTTCTTATCTTCATTATTTTTTGTGAAAATTAAAATTCAGACACTAAATGCATAACTGTTAAAGGAAAGTAACCAACCTAGGTCAGATTTGAGTGCAATATTCCCTTTCCCCAGTAAGGCCTCTCGGATTTGGTAATCGTAAAAATGTTCATCTAGGATGCTAAGTTTATGAATATAATCAAAATTAGGAAAAGGTTAGTGGGATCAGTTGTGATTAGGACCTGCATATGGACCTCGCATTTCAAGCATAAAGAGATAAACTGCCCTCTTCTCTACTCAGCTTATACAAGCCAATACATAAGCCGATGTGGCCGATACAGCACAGATTTTAAAGATATAAAATCCACCCTGTCCTTAACTATCACCTTGTCAAACAAGCTACAGTTTCCAACCATAAAAGCATCTTCCCGTTATTAAAATATACAGCAGTTCCATCATCGAACTTCGGAAGAACAGCACATAATCAAACTTTGTCGAAACCTCCTGGCCAAATGGAATTCATTCTGTTAGATTGAAATCCCAGATTAGATTACATCAACGAGCAACTGGGCACCTCCACAACCTGCCTGGTGAAGAAAAATCATTCATGCGTACCCTGACTCTGTACCTAAAGTTCCATAGTCTCCAGTATCCGGTAAATAGCTATATTGGAATCACTATAAACATGCAATCCAAATTGAGTTTCTGGCGTATGGAATCACTATAAAGAGTTTACTAGAAGAAATATTTACTCCTTGCTGCAAAACTGCCGGCAAAAGTTGCATTAAGCCCAATTACAGAAAAACATCTAAACAACTAGCAACTTGAACATCATAGATAGCAGGAGTAAATACCACAAACTAGCAATCTACCTAGAACAATTTACTAGAAACAAGAGTAAGAATATGAAAAAGTATACTCAAAGCGAACCTACAAGCTTCGGCAAAGGCTGCAAAAGAAATATACAACTGATACCTCGCATACGCTCGTTTGGACTTTGATCAAGGGCTGGTTGTCCCGTCAAACTCCGTGATCACATCCTTTATAGACTCATAAAACTCTTGGATAATATCCTTAAAGGATCCACCACTAGGGATCATTGGGTACACATGCTCCTGATGTGGTACAATCACGTCCAACAAGTATGGGCCCGGTGTGTCCAACATTGTTCTTATTGCATCTCTCACCTCACTCATCTTTGTAATCCTGACAGCGGGAATATTACATGCCTCTGCAAATTTCAACAGATTCGGAAATATTTCGGACTCATTCTCTGGGTTACCCAAGTATGTGTGAGCGCGGTTACCTTTATAGAAACGGTCCTCCCACTGAACAACCATTCCTAAATGTTGATTGTTCAAAATCATCATCTTGACAGGAAGATTTTCCACCCTGACAGTTGCTAATTCTTGAACATTCATGAGGAAGCTTCCATCACCATCAATATCCACTACTGTAGACCCTGGAGCTGCCACAGCAGCCCCAATTGCAGCAGGTAAACCAAAACCCATTGCCCCTAGCCCACTTGATGTGGCCCACTGGCGAGGACTCTTAAATGAGTACCACTGGGCAGCCCACATTTGATGTTGTCCAACACCTGTGGTTATAATGGCCTCCCCATTGGTTAACTCATCCAAAACCTTTATCGCATACTGTGGTAGAATTGCATCATCCAGTGGCTTGCAAAACAAGGGGGACTTTCTCTTCTGCTCAATTAGATCCTCCCTCCAAGCTGAAAAGTCAAGGCTTCCCCTAGAGTCAATTCTCTCTTCCAACAGCCTATTCATCTTATTCAATGCAACTTTTACATCACCACAAACCGAGATATGGGGCTGCTTGTTTTTCCCAATCTCTGCAGGGTCAATATCAATGTGAACAATCTTTGCCCTGCTGGCAAATTCTTCTAGTTTTCCAGTCACCCGATCATCGAACCGAACCCCAAATGCAAGAAGCAAGTCAGATTCATACACAGCATAATTAGCATACACAGTCCCATGCATTCCAAGCATGCGTAGTGAAAGTGGGTCCTCCAAAGGATATGCACCAAGACCCATTAATGTGCTTGCAACAGGAATTCCAGTGAGCTCAACAAAACGACGAAGTTCAGCACTTGAATTCAAGCATCCACCACCAACATAGAGAACAGGCTTCTTAGACTCAAAAATAAATCGGAGGATTTGTTCCAAGCAACTGTCCTCGGGATCTTTGGGGAGACGAGAGACGTACCCATAAAGCTCCATTGGTTTGTCCCAAGCGGGCACAACCAGTTGTTGTTGAATGTCCTTGGGAATGTCTATGAGGACAGGGCCTGGCCGGCCTGAGACAGCAAGAAAGAAAGCTTCTTGCACTATCCTGGGAATGTCTTCAACATCAAGGACTAAATAATTGTGCTTGGTAATGGTGCGTGTGACTTCCACAATTGGTGTTTCTTGGAAGGCATCAGTCCCAATCATGCGGCGCGGCACCTGGCCTGTGATAGTAACCAAGGGCACACTGTCGAGCATTGCATCAGCAAGGCCGGATACGAGGTTGGTAGCTCCGGGGCCCGAGGTAGCAATGCATACTCCAGGCCTACCTGACACACGAGCATGTCCCTCGGCAGCAAAGATCTCACCTTGCTCGTGACGGCAGAGAATGTTACGAATTGTGTGGGACCTTGTCAGGGCTTGATGGATCTCCATTGAAGCTCCTCCAGGGTACGCATACACGTCAGTGACTCCAGCTCGTTCAAGCGCCTCAACAAGGACATCAGCACCTTTTCGGGGCTCATCTGGCGCAAAACGAGAAATGAATTTCCCATTTGGAACCGGGATTGTGGGGTAGACAGTGGCAGCATTGAGAGGCTTTGACGAATCCAGAAGGGTATTAGTAATGGAGAATGATGCTGGTCTGGATGGTCTACGGAACTTCCCAGCGGTTGCAGGAGCGTGTTTCTGGAAGGAGTTAATATTTTTTACCGAAGGGAGGAAAGGGGTGGAGGGCTTTGACACCCTGAAATTAGTTGTAGTTGCCGCCATCAAAGAGGCAACTTCGCAGATGCTTCTTCAGTCTTGACTTTTCACTCCCCAACTGAGAGACGAGGGGATAGGACACCTAAAAGAAAGAAACGAAACAAGTTATAGCAGCAGCTCGTAAAAAATTGCAATAAATCCAGAAAATGCATAGTTTTTTAAAAGAACAATGGAAGAACCAATTAAGACGCATCATTAATCAGTCATTTTTGTCTTAAACGGGTCGACCAAATCGGGAGTAATTAAAGAAGAGAGTACAAAGAACCAACGAGAAATTCAAACTTTTTTAGCAACAAATGAAAAAATTAATCCTCGAAATCCTCCCCTCCCCACACTACATAGACGAAACAATTGTCCGAAAACACAGGTCAGATGCAGAACCACCACGGCCCTCCCGCAAGTCAATAGAGACCTGCACGGCTACCTCCCGACGAAGACGAAGACCAACCACAGACAAAGCCAAACATTCCTCCCTCTGCTACAAAACAAACACTCATGCAGGCCTCTTCGAGTTCAACCACCCATACCTCACAATCCAGAAAGGTTCTAATTTATTTTTATTTTTAAAAAAAAATGCACATTCCGCTTTCTGAGTCCGGTTGCCATTGGCATTATTTCAGCAGCAGAAATCGAGAAAACCGACTAGTAACCAAAAGAGAGCACAATTATACCTAAGAAAGACCCTTACTCAGCGGATCCGGCTTCCAGTCCACAACCAACTCGCGTCAGCTCCCTCTTCCGAGCTATCGAAAAATGCACTGCCGGCCGGAGGTCTCTCTCAAAGACTCTTTCTTTTTTATTTTGGATCCCAAAGTCTCTCTCAGACTCGGTCGCCGACGAGAATCAAAGCAGCCGCCGATCCACGATTTCAGAGTTGCTCTATTTAGGGTTCGAATCCACAGAAATGTTTCATACCAGAGACACACCACGGGGAATCTCAATTACCTTTACACCCCCGCGCGACGGCCTAATCTCGACGAAAAGAGTCAAAAGACAGAAACATTTGAAGGTCTTTTAGTAATTTCAGACCTTCAATTTCAGGTACGGGTCGGAGCGAAAACCGACGCGAAGGCTACCCGACTCGGTTGGCGGCCCAACCTGGCCAACCGTCCCACGTCTGGTCCGGGTCTCTCTTTTTTAATAATCGATGTTACATTTACCGAATTTATTATAAATATTAAATACTAAAAAATATTCACACATAGACACAAAATTTATATCTATTATAATAAGAAAAAGGTATAATTAAAAATTTTTTTATGGTACGCACTAAATAATATAATTATAATTTATAATAAACTTACAAGTGGTATAAAATTTATTTTTAATAGAAATTTAAGTCGGTATTTTTTATAAAAAACAAAATTCTCCTGAAGGATTCATCTATAAAAAGAAACGGGGTTCGAGTCGGTTCAGCTTAACCCGCTCGGGCCGTACCGACACGTAACTTCACGGCGCGCATGTGGATGCGTCACTTAGCTGGACATACCGAAAATTCGTGGTCCGCGATGGCGGGCCAAAATTCCCGCAAAGCGACAACCATGAAAGACCAGGACCACCACAAGTTGCACTACATGTGGGGTGCCCTGTGGACCTCCTTGGCCCACCACGTAGTCTCATCCTTCACCTTCGCTGCACCTTCTTCTAAGTGGGCCCGGACGAAATCGAAATGTGTACTAGACAGGGTGGTAGACCATACGTATCTGTACATGTATCCATATCGGCAGATACATATCAGTATCGACCAATGGGTATTGGATTTTACTGTATTCGATACGTTTTCGTGTATTTTCGGGTATCCAAGGCTCCAACCTACGGAATAATAGAGATTGAATGAGATGTTATTTTCCAATACGAAACATTGTGAAGTTTTAAACAGACAAACATTAGGTTCACTAGCTTATAAACTCTGCAATTTGAAACAAGACAAATTTCAGGGTTCAAATAACCAAAAAAGAGAGATCAATTTAAAAAGAGGTTTACCTAAACACAATATTTATTTTTTTTTTTTAAATACTGGTTTTTTTTTTTTTTTTTTTTTTTTTACAAAATGGAGCTGCCTGCAAAAAGTTATGCCTAACATACAAGTTGAAAATCGTATACTTATTGGTATGGAAAATAAGGAGTTACGATCTACGATTTACTCAATTTCTTATTAACTGAGGTTAAAATCAACAAATTGACCATCACAAATTAAAGATTAACAAGAGATTGACCAATTGTTAAAGTCGGATCTTCAATCAAGGCCTTAATTTTAGTCTGACCGACAATCCTAATTCTGCGGTCACGATTAGTCCAATTTCATTGTCAATCAGATCAAAATTCTCAAAATTGACCTCCGCAAATTAAGGATTGACCCTAAATTGGTCAATGGTCTAAATCAGATATCAGATCAAGGGCTTAATTTCGATCGGATCACCAAAACCAAATCGATGGTCAAGACTGGTTCAAATCCAATCAAGCCCAAAACAAGGCATTTAGGCCCGACCCAAATCAAATCAGATTGATCCAAGCCTAATCCAACCCAATTAAGAGTGACACGCCAGCACATGCATGGGCAGCAACATAAGTAAGGGTGGCAACATAGGTAAGAGTGGCCCGCCCCACGGGTTTGCTTTGTAAACCCGTCCCCGCCCCACGGGTTTGCTTTGTAAACCCGTCCCCGCCACACGGGTTTGCTTTGTAAACCCGTCTCCGCCCCTCGAAGCAAAAAACCCGCCCCGCCCCATTTTGACATATTTTATATTAAAAATTTTAAATCTATAAACATATAAATACTTAATTTAAATATTTTATTAAATATAAAATATATTAATATACTTTTTTTTTTTTTTTTTTTTTTAAATATTAAACGGGTCGGGTCGGGGCAAAACCCGTCCCCGCCCCGAACCCGTGATGGGTTTCGCGCCAAAATACCAAACCTGCCCCGCGGGGAAAATATACAAACCCAAACCCACTTTAAGCAGGTCGGGTCGGGTCGGATTCCCAGAACCCTTGCCATCCCTAAACACAGGACACCTCACCAGCTAATAAGGAGCCAAAAACGTGACTCAGCGAGGAAGACGAGACAGGAACCAACAGATAAGTGGAGGTTCCATCTGATGGCCGGATTGCTGAGAAGCATATTGAGAAAATGACTTTGAACTAGGAATGTATTAGCCAAGTCTGTCAGACAGACGTGGACCGTCAGGAATAGCTTCTCATTGGATGTTTTAACAACTCATATTATGTCATTACGGGAGGCAAGTAACATTCCCATATTATACCTCATACTCGCCTTTGGAGAACTTACAGGCTTCAAATCTGTCCAACATATTCCTACGTCAAGTTGGACACCAACAAGCGAGGTTCCTGTGCGTCTGTCTCTCGCATGGTCTGGATAGGCGATACCTGGCTTTCATATTATTGGCTTCGGGGACTTCGGCCTGCAAGGTCTCACACCTGTGGATTGACAGAGAGAGTTGGAAGGAAAGATGAAAAATGGTTTTATGGCCACTTCCAGCATACTTAAATGGGATGGAGATTGAAGCCAAATAAACAAGAGGTTTTATGCGCGTAAAAGTATAAAACAGAAAACAGTTTATCACAGTCCATGAATTTATGTAGCCATAGAATGTGAAAATGGAAGGTAACCCTCAAAACTCAGTGGTGGAATTGAGGATCTGTCATGCCCAAGTGTCTGTTCCTCATTGGACTCAAAACAAATTTCAAGTCTCTGTTCCCCTATTGTTACACTTTATACCATGAAAGCTCTAACAACCCCCCGTAAACAGTTAAGAGACATTGGTACAACCAATTCACTTATGGAGGGTGATCTAAAATGATTCCATTTATATGAGGTTGCTTTTGTTATTGTGGATTTCACGTGATTCAAAAGGATATAAACGAAGAAAACATAAAAGCAATTCATATGACATGTTTCATGGACACCCCAACATGATGCAGTGGCCATTGGACCAGTGAAGACTACTATAATGTCAAGTTCCAGCCAAAACAGCTGACCTAATTGCCATGAAAGACTTAGCAGGCTAGCTAACAACACTATAAACTCATAACTGAGGGAAACTGCAACCCAGTTTAACTCAACGCAAACTGTAGTCAAAATTCCATGAAGTGTGCCTATCATGGATTAAAAACTGTTTTGGTCACCTTTGGCAAACAGTTTACCTTTCAGCAAAGAAACAAAAAACAGCTACCACAGAGCCCACCACTTCTTGTTAGAGATTTGATTTGAGCTTTTTGAATGATTTTCCGATTTCCTGTGTGAGATTCCTTCACTCAGGGATTCTAATCTCTTCCTACACAACTCATGATGAGAAGTTGAGATTAGTTAGCAAACTGAAGCAACAGGTACCACAGTTGCTTTATTATTTATCTTTCCAAATATGCTGTCGTGTTAAGATAGTGCAAATGAAAGGTACTTGGTATCTTCAAGGCGGCCATGTAAACTCCATCGCCGACGGAAACCCTCCATGCCTTCCATACCACTTGCTAGAATCATCTGCCTACATATAAAGAAAACTATAACAAATCTAGCATTCAAATCTTCGTTAAGGCTGTTAAGTAACATTACAACCAACAGTGACAGAGATGGAAAACAATGAAAATGGCAGAGAGCTCCAATAAACTTTAATTCCAACCCTTCAAGAGTAACTTATGTACATTACCTCTCTAAAGAAGTTACTTCCGATTGAAGTTGATCAGCTCTTTCATTTGCTTCATTTAATGGCATTGACAAACCCAATTTACGTTCACTATCTATCAGTCTTTGTCTCAGCTCCTTATCCTGGATCCAATTTTACAATGCCCAATTTAAAGCAAATCATAAGGTTTCCACAATAGAAGTCAACTTAAGTAATAGAGCAAAGAATGGCTGCATCAAATCGAAACAAAGCCAGATGAAGAACAATAGAAGTATTTATCAGACCCGTCTCTCTGCACATTGCCGATATAATGCTATCTCATCTTGACAGAAGGGCTCAATATCATTGATTTGCAAACCTAAATCACGAACTTCAAAATTTAATTTTTTGTCTCATGGCACATAAAACCAAATAAATGCATAAAATTGAAAAAAAAACTAAGTAGAATCCCCCTGCACATACAATCTATGGTTATTAAAAAACTATCCTGTCGAGCCAGTTCTGGGTGATCCTTCTGAAGGTAGGAGAATCTGAGAATAATAGTCATACTTACTCTGGGGAACAAAATGCATCATTTAACGGTAGAAGATCTTTCCAATAATTAAAAAAAAAAAAAAAGTACAATAGTAACTCCATTGTTTCACATTGCCCCAAAGTATAAAATAATTTGATGGCAAACAATTCATAGAAATGGTTGTGTTAGTGGTGATGCAGACCTTGTCATTGGGTGGCCAAGCAAGAGATTCCAGACCCATGGAACCTCAAACACAACTTTAATGAGGCTTTAGACAGATTAGAATTATCTGGTTCAATATTTCCAGATCCACCAACTTTTTTGCTAGAGGCTTTAGACAGATTAGAATTATCTGGTTCAATATTTCCAGATCGACCAACTTTTTGGCTAACTCATTAGCTAAACCAGGACTTGATAAAACAGCTTTGCTTTTTGGTGTTTCAGTAGCAATCTAATCAGGAGTCAAATACTAAGCTGGTTTCAGCCAACATGTTTTGTCACCATCTTTTCTATGCTCATTGAATAAAAGATAATTGTCATTTGCAAAAGAAAAAAAAAAAAACACACTTGAATAAGCCAGCTCAACATAAAAAGAACTTACACAGAAAGAGATTCCTTAAAATCCCATCACATAAATCAACACCTTCAAGGACATGAGATGCTATTTCAGGAGGAACGAGAGGAGATGGTGGGCCCATCATAAGATCATCACCCACCAGAATGGTTTCTTCCATGGTTGGTTGTGAATCCACTAAAGTCCAAACAGGAAATGAAATTATAAAACAAAATTCAATAATAAATGATTAATTTCAATATAAAAGGCTCAAGACATTTTAAACAATTCCAAAGACATTATAATCAATCTCAACGAGAATGCTCCTAAGTTTGAAGTCAAAAGATATTTTACTAGAGTAAAATGTTTTTTATTGAAATATACAAAAGCAAATAACTTGACCAAAAAAAAAAAAAAGAAGTCTCCAAGTGGTATTTGAAGTTAAAAAATCTTCAGTAAAATTCAAGCCATGGAAATGAATTAATCTGGTCATCATAAATCAATGAAAATCAAGTTTATCAAAGATTTAGAGTAATTCATTGAAGCAATTCAAATTATAATTGCTTGACAAGCTCTATATTTTTTTTCTTTACCAACTACACTTTGAGGTTAAATAGACCAAGTTTTAGAATTTCACAAACAAGAAAAACTGAGATTCTCCGTGGTGGTTTCCTGACATCTTTGAAGAAATTCAAGATCTTATTCTTGACCTTGTTATATCTTGGTCTCTCTCCCACTAATATGTTTTCTTACTACTTTGAAAATGACAGGTAATAGTATTGCCTGATCCCTTTCTCAGAGATAATGCTGAATCATCAACCCCTTTCATGTTTTTATCAATCCCCTCCCTTCCTAGAGCTTCAAAAAGCTTACCATGGATTTTTATTAAAAGGGCCTCTCTCTATACTCAGTTTCTACCACTAGTCAGAGACAGACATTCAGCAAAGATAAAATTTAAGGCACTGAAGAACAAAGATGAGATACACATACCATCCATGGTGTCACTGAACAAACACTTATACAATTACTCGTCAATTAGTAGCCAACGTCAATCCACAGTTTCAACCTGCAGACCGTACAACAACTATTATAAAGAAGATCTCTCAGTTAAGCAAACAGAGTAAGTTTAATTAAAGAACCACCTTGAACCTAAATTTCACAATTCAACCAAAAAAGAAGATGGTATGAACACCAGATTATGCATTTTCAAGTCTCCAGAAGAAGTTTCACTCCCAACCATTTTCATCTCTCTGATTCCAAATAAGATATCCGTGCACAAAAATCTAGCAGAAAATACTAAAAAAGGATTCTGAAATATGAGAATTAACAAGGTCGTCAAGCTTCCATAAAGTGCTAGGATAAGAAATTGACTCTTCCCTCATTATTGTTCAAAACCTCTTAAGATTACCACATTATTGTTCTAAACCTCTTAAGATCACCGGATTTTGAATCCAACCCAAATATGCAATTACGGTTTAGGTAACAGGGTCTTTTTGTAATCAGACAAGGTGCTTAATAGAAATCACTGTTTGGAAATGATTAGCAATGAGTAAACAAGTGACCTTATACAATGTACAGGAACTACTAAACTTTAAAAAGTATTACAAGCTAGTCTGCAAGGGAGTGGAAAGCTCTGACATATGCAGGTTATTAGTAAAGTGAACTCTAGGAGTGGAATCGAGACGAGCTGAGCCGCGATGCTCATAGGTTCAACCTCGGCTCGATTCGAGCTCGAGCTCTAAAGCAGAGAAGAAATATACTTGCTAGTCGTCTGAAAGAACAAAAAAAAAGGGAATTTGATAGAAGAGGAGAGACGAGAAGGGGATCAAACATTGTTTCGGGATTGACAGAAATACCTTTAGAAAGACTTAATCAGAGAAGACACAGACGAGAGGCCGGAAAAATGAGGCTGTCTTCTCCCTCCACTAATTTAGGTCATGACTCGTGGTTTCTGGGCTTTTTTTTTTTTTTTTTTTTTTTAATGAACCGGACCGGACGCCCCATGTCTCACTTGATGAGCTGTCGTCATTCCATTGGCTGCTCCATAGTAAATATAAAATTACCTATTTATATTATTATTTACCATTAATAGCGTAATGTCTAAAAGCGGGGGAAGAAAAGAAAAATCCCCTTTTTAATAAAGTAGAAAAAGAAGAAACCGTAGAAGAGAGCCCCCGACTCGTATTATTTCGTCGCCTCTGTCGAATTCTCACAATCGGAACTAGGGCTCCTTCGATTCATCAGATCCGCCTTCTCCGTCAATGGATGCCATAGATTCCGTCGTCGATCCACTCCGTGAATTCGCAAAGGACAGCGTTCGCCTCGTGAAGAGGTGCCACAAGCCTGATCGCAAAGGTATAGTTCTTCAAATTTCCTTCGAGTTTTCCACTTCCTAACGTTTTCGGTCGTAGTCTGATTTCTTGTTTTGATTATTCATTGTAGAGTTTACGAAGGTCGCGTTTCGGACAGCGATCGGATTTGTGGTCATGGGATTCGTGGGGTTTTTCGTCAAGCTGATCTTTATTCCGATCAATAACATCATTGTCGGATCTGTTTAACTGAATGCGTATGCCACATCTCCTTTCATTTTTCACTGATGGTTTAGAATGTCCTTTTTGAGTAAAAGATGAAACTTTCCATTTCTTCGCGGGCATTTTTATTCGTAAAGGAGGAATATACGAATTCATTCCAAGAATTATACTTTATCTTTTTATCTTGGTGGTTTGTTCTTCTCTGAATTTGATTATTAGTCGGAATATAGAATAATCTTCGCCGACGCGAGACTGATTTGGATCTAAATGAGTACGTGCAGCTGCGCAAAGAGATGATATATTAGATCCTTCCTATTCGGTTGGCATAATTGAGGACCTGGTATAAGACTATCTGAGTAGGGATCTAGAATTTCCCCAACACAGGACTTTGAAATAGAGGCGCTCAAGCTTCTTACTTTCACAAGTCGTTCTCTTTTTTCTGTTATTCAACCTTGGAACTTCACAAAACTGTGATATCATTTACCGGATTCCCTGCATTATAGGGTTATACTCCAATGGTTATCTGTATACATGCTGCTCTTACAGTTTTAACTGTTTCTTTTATTTTGTTTCATTATCTGGAAGGCACATTGCCTACTGCCATTTCAAATGTTAATAATAAAAGCAATTGAAACATTGTATCCTATACTATGTACCGGCTGTAGCTTCATTACATATCTGTTACACAAAGCTGTTTTCCTGACCTAACATCAGAGACCGTACTGGATGTTACTTGTTGAGGTGCCCTTACAATTAAAAAGTGGTAAATTATGCTGTTTTGATTCTTGATTAACTCCTCCAGCACAATTGAGACCAGCCCTAGTTGATGTACTGTTTGGGATCATCTTAAATTAGTGGAGGGAGAAGACTTATTCATCAGTATGGGCTTTTTTAAAAAGTTATGGACATGCATGGTTTTACTTGTTGAGAAGCATATGATTTCTTATTGTTATTAGCTTCAAACTTTTTCCTATGTAAAGTGCAGTGAAGACATGAAAGAAAAGAGCAGTGTCTTGGATTGTAATGCTACTATTTTGTTCGCATTCTTCAATAGGTCCAACGATGTGAGATAGGTGGACTTTTAAAACTGTAATAGATCCGTATTAGTTCATTGTATGAGCCTCTTGGCTGTTATGTCCCTTTTAGAAAAACCTCAATGTATCACCTGCAAAATAATTCTACTTTAAAGAACATAGTTTTCTGTTTGTTGTAGAACTACAATATTTTCTATTACCAACTCCCTGTCAAATATTTATCGTTCTCTTCATTTTCTCTAACTCTGTTCGATCCCCCTCCCGATTTCTTTGTACTTGGTCCTTCATTTCAACAATATTCTTTGTCTAGCTTATGAAGAGTATCGAAGGCATTTAGAATCCATATTCCACACACATTCTTCTCTTTGAAGCAACTTTTAAGGTTTTATGCAATGCCTTCTTGGAGTTGCACTAAATGTGATGCTTGTTGGTGTTACCAACTGACTCACAGAAATGAAGGGCCAAGCTGCTTGCCTGCTCAACTTTGATTTTTATTAATTCTGTACAATATTACTTGGTCATGTCTCGACTTATCCTCACTTGATTGGCCCTAACTTCACTCATTTGTTATGCAGGCGTGGAACCTTTGCGAAGGGAATGGGTAGAACTGCGTGAAAGTGTAATTTGCCTATTACACAGGCGCCATTGTTAGGAAAGATGATTTTGGCTATTTTTTTTGTCATACACATTTTGTATAAACTGAGTGATCAACAAATTTTGAACAGTATTCCTCGTTTTTCTTTGCATGAATAGTTTATGCAGATGAGAGAGTAGATATTGTCGAGTCTCAGTTATCCATTTGTTGAGTCTCATAAGTAAATCTCAAGATGAAGGCTTAGCTTGGTCTTATGCTTAAAAATAACGAATTATTTTGAATTTATGGTGTGAAATTCCAATAAAGTTACTATTCGACAGAAATCGTTTAGTCAAAATAGCGGAGGCAACAAGTAGCAACGTCAGTCCATGGATTCATTTTGTGTAGTAGCTAAGGTGGCCAAACACTTGAATGATGGATATGACTTCTAAAGTTAAAATATCCGTTTCTGATGAAGTAGAAATTGGTGTTTTAAGATAGAGAGAACTTGTCGAGGGGACTAGTTACTTGTTCGTGCCATGACGAAGAAATAGGAAGAACCACCTCTAAGTAGATGTTGCCAACCAAAAGAATAATGAACAGGCGTACATTCATCCCATCGTTACTAAGCATTTCCCGCCTTCCTCAAAAACACGGGATCAGCTGAATATCAATTTTCCACCGTTTAATTACATGCACAAGGGGCCATTCCGCTTTGACATGAACTCCGTTCATTCCAAATACACTATAAAGCAACAACGACCGGGACAAGGTTCGGCTAGGGGCACAGAATAAGTCCACCATATCGAAGCAAGGGAAATGCTACTAATAAGCAGAAAATTATCCTTGACAGCAGAAAGTGGCAAAAAGAGAAAACAAAACAAATACTTTGCGTGTTTGTACAGTTTAGATAGATTGCTGCACCCTAAATCATCAAACAAAAATTAGCAGCAGTTGGCGGATAGAGATCCTAGAAACGAAAGGCCTCTGTAGTTTACTCACCCCCTTTGCTCCCCAGTACCCATTAGGGCAAATCAGGCCACAGCAGTTACACAAGGGTGAAATGCAGTACCACAAGCAATCCACTGCCGCTTTCTACCCCGTGGGAGCATGCAGCCAGGCACCTTCCGCCACTCCCTGCTAGACACATCATAGGTGACCAAGCGGTTCATCTTTCTCGACCTAAGAGACAGCATGAGCAAACCCTTGTTACCCAAACATGTCATTCTGACGTACTTTCCGTAAAACTCCAAGCACCATATATTTGGCATTCTGTCAACCTCCTTCCACAAGAGAGTCATCTTCTGCAACTCCCATATGCATACACAGGTAGCCGCATTCTTACTCAACAGCCCCACGAGCATTATCTGCCCTTTCGACTCTGCAAGTGTGTAGTCTGTAAGATGTGGAGGTGGTGGGACCGCAAATTCCTTCCAAAACCCGGTGGCCATGTTGTAAGACACTATACCATCAGGATCTGAACGCATGAAATAGAGAGTCCCACCAACGGAAACAGCCTGTGATTTGAAGTTCAAACAGAGTGGAAGCCTTATTTTGGATGGCATGCTTCCAGGGCGTGTCCAGCAGTTCCTCTCTGAGTCATAAACCTCATGTTCCCCATTACACCCCAACCACATGATCTTGTAACCACTGCTCGTTGAATTTCCATTGAGAGTCATCCCCACAGCTATACGAGACCACACACGAACTGACCTAGCTGGTAGCTCCCTAAACGACTGAGTTAAGGGGTTACAAACATAAAAGTTCCTGTGGCCAATGTCCAGGAAACAGACAAGACCACCAGCTGAGGCCACAGGGAGAATAATTACTTTTGCAGGCAAAGAAGGGATGGTTGGGTGGTGCCATTTTTTGAGAGAGGGATCGTACATTGCTCCACTGTTGACATTTTCGTGGGTGATGGTATAGAACCAGGGATGGGATTGTGGAATCTGTGCACAGTGTTCAGAGAAACTCTTTGAGTTCAGTAAAGAGTTCCATTTCCGGCAAACAGATCGAAAACGGAAAAATGTGGCAGCTGGAAGTCTTGCAATTACAGCTTCAAAAAGGTCCTCTGGGAATTCTTTCCAAATTTCCTGATCCATTTCACCTGCACTACCAATGGTAGGCATTTTCTCCCGGGTGGCCTTATCTCTTCTAGGCTTCTTGGTAGGAGGAGATTTCACAGCTTCCACCATTTTTAATTCACTTGATCTTCCTCCCGCCACTATGAGACTGCAGTAACCATCACATACACTGGTTTCACCAATATTGAGAAAACACCATCTGTTCACAGGCAACACATGGTTAGAACAATAAGTAAAACTACAACCCAAAGCATGCAATCTTTTGTAAGCGTCAGCATCACAACTCTTTTTTCTGTACAAACTAATTCCAACACATTGATTCTACTGGGAACACTCAATGAATTACAGCACCAAGCAAATCAGATAAACAGGTTTCCATTTGTTCAGTTTTATGTAAGTGATAAATAAGAAGCGTTATCCAGATTGTGCTCCTAGACAATATCAATATGGACGCAAGTAAGGTAAGTTGCTCACCACTGTAAGAAGGTGAGTACTCAAACATTATGCCTACCAGCCTGTCCATTCAAGTGGAAGGCTGACCACTAGTTAGGAACAAAAAATAACAATGTTAGTGTGTCACCCTTAGCTTCTATTGAATAACTTTCACCATTTATTCTGACCAAAATTAAAGTTAAAGGGCCAAAGATGTTGGATAAAGATGACCTAAACAAACCACAAACATCTCTTCCTCAATATGTGCAAGTGGTTCTACAAAAGAAATATTTAAGATGGAACACAAAATTTCTTATGTATGTGTCTTCGGAACAGGGGACCAAATTCTGCAGTTTCCTTTTTTTTTTCCACCAAAACAGTCAACAAGAAAAGTAAATAAATAAAAAGGACTCTGTGAGCAAAAATCCCCGAGAAAGAGGAAAACAGGCCAACAGAGAATTGGATAATGTAACATTAATGAGTTTAAGACTGAATAAAACGGTTTGGCCTGTTGAACCTGCATGCACACCCACCACTAGTGGGCTCTTAAGATGCCTGTTGAGATACCATTAAAGGATCATCCAGTCTTGAGGCAAGCTTCTTAACTAAGAAGAAGCAACACAGAAGATTTACAGGGCATTTATGAACAACAAATAGAGGTGCTAGGGAAAGAGAAAATGCAGGTTTAATAAAATCTTAGAAATGTGGTTTTTGTAATCGTGTGCACGTATCAAATTTTTAATAGAAAGGATGGGGAAACATAACCTTTTATTTTACATCTAAGATTCAGAAGCAAGCTAATATCATTTTAATACGTAATAATTAAACATTATCCAGAGAATGTAAAATTCCACCTTTTACATGGAATTTTTCTTTCTTCTCATTTATATAACCAAGTGACTAGTTGGTCCAAGTAATTTAAATCCACCTGAAGTCCAGAACTCTCCATATACAACAACACACTAGCTAGATATTCCAGTCACTTTCCATATACAACAACAATGTATTACACTCTCAAGAATAATGTTTGATATCAGGAGCATAGCCGGACCTTAAATTAATAAATAAATAGTAGAATTTGAAGACTCCGATTCTATACTTGGCTTGAACCAGGTCATCTTGGATGCTAGACACTTGTCTAGAACTCGATCTAATCCAAGACTCACCTGATACACGCATCAACTCACCAAGTTGCAACCATGGCCTATTAGCTAGAAGCACTTGGTATCACTTCATCATGAATGATTTTTTATACTCAGGATGAAACTACAATCACTAACCCACAGTTCATAAAGTACTTCAAATGGTTACGAAGGAAAGATAGGACGAATAATGAGATAAAAGATTAAATAGAAAATCATGGATCTTGATGGATTGAACAATCGAATACAGAGACCCAGATCCTGAAAAGATGAAGTAAAATGCATGATCATAAACAACTCAACTGACTCCAAATTTTTTAAGCATTAGCCAGAAATATCAATTCTCTGATTTACTCTATAACTGAACTTGAAAATAAAATCAGCACGAACTTGAAAACAAAACCAGCATGATTTAAATTTGAAAAAGAAAATGATAATTGATTCAATTGGATCTAAAATCAAGTAATTGACTTTTGAAGGACAGATTAGCTTGACTTAGATTTTCAAACATAAGTTCAAAGGTTTTTGGTTGATAACATTCATAACTGATGTTGAAGCATGAGTCATCTGTTCACATTTTAATATTTTCTATCAACTAGCTCAAATCACCATTTAATCTGAGATGAGACTCATATTGAAATCCAGCACATTTCCCAACTAACCAGTTATTTCTCCATTTCCATGGACACCAACCCTTGACTCCATGGGTATAATGCTGTCATCGTTGGTATCTTGACAAATCAAATAACTCTTTCTTTTTATGAGGAGAGCACAGCATACAGCAGATATACACCCTAAACCACATAATGGTGCAATGAAATGAAATATATTGCATGAAAGGAAAAAAAACTCCATAAAATTTATATTTAACATTCTCATCCACCCAGAGTGTTACCCAACCCCAGATTCCTGTGCTCACAAAATTAATAAATATATTGTGCAACTTCACACTGACTGCATCTATAGCATTTTTTTTTTTTTAGAAAACTGCATTTATACAACTTTCTTCCCAAAGAAGCCACTAATGCCCTCCACACTGTGAGATAAATTAATCCCAAAATATTGGAAAATGCCAACCAAGAGTTTCCAATCTGAAGGCTCAAAAAAGAATCTTACTGCATGAACAGTTAAATAATCCTGTAAATCCCCCTGGAGCTTCTCTTCAGAACTAAGCACTTCAGGTTCTTCAGATCCCTTTCAAATTGTAGAAGGGAATAAGGATATGCACTCACACTTCCATGCTTTTATTTTCACGTATATTTGCCCTCAAAATTGTTTTTCACCAGTTCAACTGCTGCTCAGTTATTTCACTTAAATAATGCAAGAAAAGTCAAGAGCTCATACCCTTTTTTTCTGTTTCCGTAGATAAATAGATATATAGAATGGAAACAATTAATTTTTAGATGCCTATGAAATTTGACTTAGAATGCAAAAAGAATAAAAAAGATTACCTAGAAAGAGTGGAAGCTTCTCTATGCTGAACAACTGAAAAATAAAATGATTTAAAGGCAAATGTCCACCCAAGTATCATTGTACACCATGACATTTCACTACCACTAACGGTGAACCAAAAGTAAAACCTTAAGTTTGCAGTTCAGCAGCTCCCATGTTGGGGCAAAAAAAGTTCTACGGTCAACAGAACTGAACTCCCAAATTCAAAACGACAAATCAAATTTCCAAGTAGACTGCAAACAAAGGTAAAAACATAAAATAATTAAGAAGCAATATTTGATTGTTAACATCAATCTCCGCAAGATCAACAGACTAATGCGGAAATTCACATGTACACATACTTGGCTCCGTGCAAATCCTTAATTTTTGTCAACAACCATCAAGAATGCCAACGACCAAATACTCTACAAAGGCCAGTACAGCAATCAAGGATTTACCGAATAAGGAAACACAAAGAGTTAACACACTGAGTAACAGAAGCATAGAACAGATTGATTGTTCGAGCTAATAAGATTCTAACTATAACACCACGTACTCCTGGATTTCTTTCCAATACGCCGCCAATTCAACATCAAACCGCCGTAAAAAAATATTTCTACGCAGCTATTGAATAAAAAATAAAAAATAAAAGAGAAAACGGTATCACTTCCTCACACAGCCAAAAGGCCAACAAAATCCATACTAAACCTATTTCCACCAAACGAAGAAACGAAAAAACGAAGAGAAGAAAAGTCACTTCATTGACTCGCTCACTAAAAAATCGGCACAGATAATCCACCGCAATAACCTACAAGGTATCAAAAAACCTCCCCGAGAGAAGCAACAGCATCAAAAGAACATAACCGTACCATATCAACAAAAAACAAGAGAGAGAGAGAGAGAGAGAGAGAAATGCACAATCTGAGAAACCGGAAGCGCAAACAAGCACGTCGAGAGGAGCTAGAGCTACCTCTGGTCCCGATGGTGGTGATGCGGAGGCGAGCCGCACAGTTCCCAGAGCTCCTGAATCTGTCCAATGAGTTGTCTGAGCATCGCCACCCCCTCCATTCATTCATTCCTCCCCTCCTCCCCTCCTCCCCTCCACTCCTCTCTCTCTTCCATCCCCCCCCTCTTCTCTCTTCCCCACAGCAGACTCTCGCCTCTTTTCTCCTCCTCTCTCTCTCTCTCTCTCTCTCTCAATTCCACTTCTCTGGCGCTCTCATTCCCCCATCGCCTTTTTCCACGTCATCGCAGAGGAAGGTAATTATTGTTATATTGACCGGCCACGCAAATGCGCATCTTAAGCAACGAAATTACAGGTACCGCCATAGGTGAGGTAGGTCTGTTGTCTCTAACTGCCCCTTGAGATTCCGTAATGTTGGAGTTTGTCCCCTCGCGGTGCCTTGGGGCTTCCGGTACGCCGTTGGGTGCCTCGTCCTTTCAGGTTACCTGTACCACCCCCACTCACTCTCCTTATTTTCAGAAAATGCCACTCTTAGGCCTTGCTAAATTTAAATATTTCAAATTTTCAATAACCATTATGCTTTTATATTATAAAGTTCAAGGTCTCCATATTTTATAAAACTCGGCAGATTAGAATTGGGATTGAACGGCTAATTACGTCTCAAAGGCTCCATTACTCAGCCTAAACCGTCAGTGGCATAGACGAAAATTTCACTATATGAGAGGTGTCTTTCGGAAAGTGAGAAACGGCAGCTGGAAGATATATGCGAGTGGGGGGTAGTTTTTTTTTTATTTTTCGACTCCCCATGAAGAATGAAACAAAAATGCGGGGATTTTAGCGTTGTCCCTCGCACGTGTGAACGAACGGAAAACGCGGAAGGATCTAATCTAAACCGGAACCTAAGTACCTAACCCGCTGCTTCGAAAACATTTTCCTGAACCGAAACGGACGGTCCGGATTCCATTCATTTTTCCTCTGCTTGGGTTTCACGCCCCGGGGCATGATTGCGCTTCGCGTCTTACGTTTCCGGACCGGGGTAGTTGCAACAAAATGAATGCCCGACGGATCCGTGCTTCCTGCCAATTGACCGATCTGCCCCCAATCAACCATTCTGTATTGGAATATTATTAATTTCATTTTTCACAAAAACTGATTTTTAAAATATTCTAATAAAAAAGTTATCAGAGATTAAAAAAACCCCTAAATGTACTATACATGCTAAACTGATCCCTACGATTCATAGTATCTATATTAAATCAGACCTCATGAAAACACATGAAAAACGGCGCATTGTGTTAGAGTATTATATACACGTCTTTAGTGCCAGATAAATTATTATAAATTAAGTTGTCCTTTAGAACATAATTAATTATGTTAATTTAAATAAATTATTGACATATTTCCTTCTTTATTATCTGTTGTTATTTATAATTTTATATCATACTATTTAATCCCTTCAACTCTATATTACTTTAGGTTTATATCCTTTTTTTTTTTTTTTTTTTCCTTCTATATTCAGATAAAGTCGTGAATTTAATACTGTGTATACTGTATAAGTAAAAGGAAAATAGATAAATCTCCTCCGTTACATGCATCATGTTGTTTGAAACCGGGTTCGTAGGGAGTCCAGGTGACTCGGCCCAGACATTTTTGATCGCCCGTCTTGCAGGTTTGAACCAAAGGGATATGGACGGGATAAAGAGTAATTCAGGGAGGAAAAAGAGTAATTCGGCCAAAGTCGAGAGCATGATTAAGGTTGTCAAACCCGATGGTTATGTTCGCGAGTCATGATTGCCTAAAACACCGACGCAAAAAGGGGGGCTTGGGCTCGGGCTCGGCTTCAGTCTTTCCCTCCCCCCCAACCCTCTCCAGAAATTATTTTTTCCCGGGAAGGAAAAAAGAGGCACTGGACCCCACGCCCCCCTCCCCGCCCCCCCGCCCCCCTTTCCCCTCGGGGCTTCGATCTTTACCGTCTAATCTACTGTTTCCGAGAAAACAACTTCGGAGAGTAATGATGATGTAACCACAATTTAAAATCTCCAGTGGGCCCACATCCTTGACGACGTTTAGCGCGATCGGGTCCACTTGTTAGGACGATGCGAAGTGGTGAACTGAAATGAAATCCACTTAATTTCGGATCATCGACTCGGTCCATAAATTGCCGGTTCGAACCGGACGGCCTGACTGGTTCGTTAAAACTTTCTGTACCATCAATTACTACGTTTAAAACATAGAATTCAATCTTATTCCGGGTAAAATCAATTTTTTTTATTTTAAAAAACAGAATTGGACCGGACCGGGGTGGGGGGGAAGGGGGTCGGGTTGTTAGCGCGCGAGAAGGAAGGTGGTGAGCCGAGTCGGTCAGGGATGATCCGATGAAAAAACCAGACAACGTTGGTCAAGACGTGGTGGGCCCACATCGTAAGGAGAGTTCATTATTGTCTCGTGCAAATGCATCCGGTAACATGATGTCTCCCGCAGCCTCGCTTTTGGGTCCTAAAGTTCCACACCCACCTTTCATTTTGGTCATGCAATCAAATAAAGGGGGCGCATTGACGCGGGACCCGTCCCGCGGGGGCCCGCACTCGACTTACTCCGTCCCTCGGGCCCACCTCATTAAAAGGTCGTCTCGCGCCAGGAACCGTCGTTTCGCGGTCCGGATTTTTGTCCGGGGCCCCGCGGGAGGTCCGGCGGTGACGATGAAGGGAGCCGCACGTGTGGGGTAAGGAGGAAGAACGGCGACGATGATTGGGTCGTGGGTTCGCGTCTTGGTCTTTTATGATGACGGGGCCCGAGTTTGAACGCTTCTCCGTCTTGGTCTCAGGCCATCGAGTAAAGCAACCGAGAGGTGGGGCCCGGGTCGTGGAGGACGTCCGGAGAATATGGGGTCCACGCGTTCGAGTGCCATCGAGTGGGGTAGGACGGCGAATGTAGGTTCGAGTTCGACCTCCCGGAAACTTCTTGGAGGGGAGGGGCCGAGGGGGGGGAAAGCGGTTCATGGGACCCGTTTGAATGTGGATCTTTGAAGAACGGCATGTAAAAAATATATATATATTTTTTTTTAAATAAACTGTTTAACAACTATTTTAAACAAATTTTAATAACAAATGGATAAGATTAATTAAGACAAATGATTACTAATATTTATGACTTATCGAGTGTTTTAAAAACCGAAGTGAACAGTTAAAGTAGAATAGGAGGTAGGGGTATAAACGGTATATAAACAAAATGAAACAGGGTTATTTCATATATAGTTTATTAATAATCGCTAGAATGTATATAAAGGGAATAACCAAAGAATAATTTCATATGCTGCTTATCTATTTATTTATCAAAGTTATAACAAGAAATTAGGTAAAAAATGAAATAACAATAAAAAAATTATAAAAGTACAAAGTAATGAAATATATAACTAATTTGTGTACAACTTTAAGAATAGTGATATTTTAAAGTGGAAAAATTATTAATTTGAGGAATATTACATAATTTAACAAAGTGAAATAACTTAAGAAATTACTAAAAGTACATGAAAAATAATTAATATACCCTCTTAATCTGGTAAATGAATAATCAAATATAAAATGACTATACCATTCTATTTATTATATGGTATACATATAAATTATCTATTTTCCCGTTTATTAATTAGAATGAAAAAATTCGTTTATATATCTTCCATTTAGTAAATGGCGGAATGTTACACCCCTAATCAGAAGAATAAATTTGATGGAGTAGGAGGAAGAAGTTGGGCGTGGTTCTAGAGTGATTTTTGGGAGGCTAGTCCTACTAACTATTCAATATATTATTTAGAATAATACCCTTATTTTAATTTGATTCCTAAATATATTTATAAAAAATATTCTTAAATGGAACTTGATAAATTTAATGTTTGACGTTCATTAAGAACATTTTAACAAGTCAATACAATTGAAATCATGTGTATCAAAACCTCGAGTATTTTCAATTAATATATAATGTAAAAATACATAAATGTATAACATATTATGTGTAGAATTTACTTTAATACGAGTCTCCCAGAGTGTGTACGATGTGTACCCGAAAGTTATGTATCTAGAGTTCATATACCTATAGGTATTTCAACAGGGGAACTTGGGTAACAACTTAGTGGTCACATGGGACTTATTATTGGGACCCCGATCAGCTAGTCAAAATGCAGCGTGGCCACGGGGCGCCCGGAACCGCCCGTGCGAGGCTTGGGGGGCGCCCCGTAATTCGCCTGGGCCACGCAGCATTTTGGCCGGCGGATCCGGGCTCTTATTATTGTGAGAGGTCTTGAATTCGGATATTTATTATTTACAATAATACAAGAGTTTATTGGAGTTTGTAATAAAAAATCTTTAATTTTACTTAAAATCTAACAATGTATGTCATATTTATAATAAAAAGAAAGTGTTTTATTATTTTTCTGTTAATTAAATTTAATGCACGTCTGCAAATTGCAGTAGTAGTTATTTTTCCTGAAGCACTAAGAAAAAGAGAAAATTCACTTGCGTTTTTTTATAGTTCTCATTGAAAATCGGACGGTTCCGATCACCGAAACGAGTGCCTCATAGACATGGACGACGAGGATCATCGTCTCTTCTCCTGTAACTCGACACTCCACCCGCGCTACAAAAGATAAGATAAAAGACCTTCTCCCTCCATTTCCCCCCCGCCTCAAACGTTTTCTGCGAACTCTCAACGAACCCGAGTATGCCCCGTTTCAAATTTTTGATTTTTGGTTTTTGTTCTTTTCGTCTTGGGATTTTATATGCTTGTATTTGATCAGAGGAGATAAAATTTCGGTTTGTTGTTTTACAGGGAAAATGGCGGCTTCTGCCGTTGGCTTCAATCTATCTGCGGCATTCAAAGGCCTCACAGTTGTTTCGAGCTCATCCTCGTCATATCTGAGGGGCGATTTCGGCTTGGTGACCACGGGGTCCAAGTTTTCGGTCTCTTTTCCTTCAAAATTCCCGTTGACGATCGAGTCGGCACACAAGAAAGGAGCTGGGAGTACTAAGAACGGTCGGGACTCGAAGGGGCAGAGGCTAGGTGTCAAAATTTACGGTGATCAGGTGGCAAAGCCCGGTGCTATTATAGTGAGGCAGAGGGGAACCAAGGTGAGTGGGCTCATAATAGGTGGATTGATGGAAATTTTGTTTTGTCGTTGCATTGGAAAATTTCGTTTTTGATCTTGGGTACTTTCTTCTGGTTGTGCTATTTTCCATGAGGTGGATTTGCATTCATGTCAGACAGTTAGCCGAAAGCATCTTGTGTGCTGAACAAGCTCCTAACGCATCCTCCTCTTTATATGAAGTAGTAATGCGAACTCATATTTATAGCCAGCCGCAGCTCACTGTTTCTTTCTAGAGGTGTTTTCCCCTTCAAAGGCAACTAATATGTTCGGGGGATATTGTGCAACTTCATCTAAAACCATCTTTAAGGTTATCTTATCGCTTTTTCACCTGTAGTTTCTCAAACAAACAATAACCAGACTATTTGAGGATGAAATGCAAGTAATATGCCATCCATACTGAAAATTTTATGCTTTAATTCTTTCTTTTTTTATAAAATGTGATTCTCTCTCACACACACTTTAAAAAAAAAAATAGGATTCACCTTAAGATTGTTTAGTAGGCATGCAGCAGCTTTTCCTGATAGCTTTGCTGTTGCATTATAAGCAACTTTGAATTGACACAATTGATTTGCCACGAGAAGTATTATAAGCTTTTCCTGATAGCCTTGCTGTTGCGTTGTAAACAATTTTCCAATGGCACAATTGATAGCCTTGCTGTTACATTACAATCTTTCTATTCAAAGCTTGAGTAGTAAAAGGGGATCGAGTCTAGTTCACTGGCAGAAAAGACTTACCCAATTCTGGGGTTCTTCCCTCCCTCCCCCCTCTCAAGATTGTTGTGTAGTGATTAATACAGAACCAATCATGACCAAGGAGCGATTATAACTGATCTCTGTTATAAAATTCGGCCCGACCAGTTGGATTGGCTTGGCTCAGACCAGGTTCTGGTCAGTTAAAACCTGGAAATAGTCAAAACTTGTTGACCTTTCCAGTTTTTCAAAACTTGAAAGCATGTCAGTCCTGAACTGCTACCTTTCACACAAGCAACGTATATGTCAGACAAGATCCAAGGAAGATTGACCCAAATTTTACCTGTTTCTAGTGGTAATATTGGCCCCATTCATATATTCAAAACAAATATAAGATTTCTGGAGTGCCATGGGAATTACTCTTGATTTGCAAAAAGCAATGCTCTGAACTAAATACATGTGGAACAACTGTTGATGGCAGTTCTTATATGTTGCTCGTGGGTTGACTTCCAACAGAGATTTGGTTATTAACTTTGCAGTTCTATTACTGTAGCTCCTTTATTGTGTCGATTATGTTATAGATATTTCTTTGATTGTGTTTTTGTTTGGCATGTTTTTCCAGCCCATGTTTATAGGTACTCATTTCTTGTGAGGGAACAATGTCTTTTTTTTCTTAATCTGTGGTTTTGTTTCAGTTCCACCCGGGAAAGAATGTTGGGATTGGCAAGGACCACACTATTTTCTCTTTGATCGATGGACTGGTTAAATTTGAGAAATTTGGACCAGACAGAAAGAAGGTTTGATGAATGTGTAGAATTTGGATCATCTACTTTTCTTGTGCTTTACTTTGAGTCAGGTTCTGATCATGTCATTGAAAACAGATAAGCGTTTATCCAAAGATTGAGCAGCCTGAAAATCCAGATAGCTACAAGGTAAGAAAGAGGGAGTATTTCAGGATGAGGCGTGAAAAACGCAAGGCAAGGGAAGAGGGAGCTATACTTGGTTCTCAACTGGTATTGGCTTCAGCAGAGGATGTTGCTGGAGAAAATCCTATTTGTTGATTTGTCTAAAAATATTATTTATGTCCGTCTTTTTAATCTGTAAATTGGCCAACTGAATAGGGTAGCATCCCATTGTTTCATTTGCTTTCTGTATTTACTCTTTTCCAACCGTATGCAGGAATTTCAGGAAAATGGACTAATCAGGTTGTACCTTTCAGCAAAGGCTAAATGGAAAGCATATTCTTTTTGTTGTCATAAAACCCAAGATTTTATAGATCCTACTATTTTATATCGATATATCCTATGTTACGCATTTGGTTGGATTAATCAAGTTTAGGCTTCTGCAAGATGGGCAGGCGCTGCGGTGGATAACAAAAAGAAAAGAAACATATCACCTCCAAAAAGATGTCATATTTTGCAAAGCTTTTGCCTACCAATGTCATGTTGCGTAAGCTTCTGGTCTTGAAAACCCGAAGATCATCACTCTTTATATTGTTAATATTATTGTTGTTGGCACCTAATTAATTTGCTGCAAGATACCTAGCCTATTGAAAAATGAGCACTGCAGCTGTTATAGTGTGTACTCCATTGTAACTTGGTAACTCTCCATATTGAGATCTCCTTGAGGCCCTAAATGCAGTTACCGGAGATGAAGAACGGTGTCCTTGTTCCTTTTGATCCTCACATGGACTTATCCAATCAAATAAATTTGTAAACAGGTGTCAGCTGGTTGAAATTTTCTTGCCTCGTCTTGCTGCAGAGTGCAGAATGTCAGACTCAGAATCCAGTTGCCGCCACAAGTTCCGTTGACACTGAACACGATCTGTCTGAGTAATAACTACCCACAACTGCTGCGACTGAATCACAATCTACCATGCCAGTTTTAAACTCAAAGCAAATAAATGCTGGTCATAGTCTGCGAACGATTACTCTTCTAGTTTCTGAAGCAAAACTTGTTACAGATTTATCATGCCGTGCCTCGGTTTAGTAAGCGATAGAATGACATAAATGGATAGCTCTGATCTGGGTCCGCCATGGTCATGAGCGTTGCTGGAGCCTGGAATGGGTTTTGGTATTTCGCAGACAGCTAACACTGAATGCTCCTCAGACCAGCCCACATGGCTGGTATTAAATGTTGCATGTATCAGGTCGATGCTGAATTTTTTTCTGAGTCTTCATCTTGCTTTATCTGTCTACTTTGAAGTTTTTTATGTTTTAAAAACTTTATATTTCATTTTTAAAACTACTATTTATCTTTAATTAGTGGAGGTAGATTAAGTTTGATGAGATTCACCTAAACCCTTCTAATAGAAATGAGGAGGAATTGCTACACAAGACCTCAAGTAACGCAAAACTTCAGAGAAAAGTTCGTTTTATATCAGTTCAAATGAACCAAACTTCCCTGTTTTTGTACCTTCTTTTATATCCTAACAACTTTCAATACATTTTGGTGGCTTGCTCAGAAGTAGTAACTTCCTGAAAGGCAGTCTGAAACAAGTTAACTATGGAGAACCAGGGAGAGAACCAGGGAGAGAACCAGGGAGAGAACCAGGGAGAGAACCAGGGAGAGAACCAGGGAGAGAACCAGGGAGAGAACCAGGGAGAGAACCAGGGAGAGAACCAGGGAGAGAACCAGGGAGAGAACCAGGGAGAGAACCAGGAGAGAACCAGGGAGAGAACCAGGGAGAGAACCAGGGAGAGAACCAGGGAGAGAACCAGGGAGAGAACCAGGGAGAGAACCAGGGAGAGAACCAGGGAGAGAACCAGGGAGAGAACCAGGGAGAGAACCAGGGAGAGAACCAGGGAGAGAACCAGGGAGAGAACCAGGGAGAGAACCAGGGAGAGAACCAGGAGAGAACCAGGGAGAGAACCAGGGAGAGAACCAGGGAGAGAACCAGGAGAGAACCAGGGAGAGAACCAGGGAGAGAACCAGGGAGAGAACCAGGGAGAGAACCAGGGAGAGAACCAGGGAGAGAACCAGGGAGAGAACCAGGGAGAGAACCAGGGAGAGAACCAGGGAGAGAACCAGGGAGAGAACCAGGGAGAGAACCAGGGAGAGAACCAGGGAGAGAACCAGGGAGAGAACCAGGGAGAGAACCAGGGAGAGAACCATATGGTTCCTATTTATGAACTTTGGTGGTTTGGAGAAGGCATCACCTGCCCCATCTGTCTACAATAACTACATTCACATTGGAGATGGACTCTGTGAGAGAGAGAAGTCTGCAACAGCGAGGCAGTCCCACGACATCCATTAAATTCTTTCTTCAAGCTACTTGCCTGCCTTGCCTCGAGTCAATAAGAACCTCTCCTTCATCGTCATCTTCCTCTGTGCCTCTCAATACCGGTAAAAAGAAAGAAAAAGGGGGGAAAAGAACTGGGGAAAAATGGTCTCACGCTCTGTTCTCCTACTGATCAGCTTTTGCGTCTTCCTTTCGCTTCTGGGTTTCGGCTCCTCCGCGTCTCCTTCCATAGCAGACCAATGCACGACCGAGATGAGCAAGGTCACGTCGTGCCTCCAGTACGCGTCGGGGAAGATGGCCACTCCCTCCGCGGACTGCTGCACCGCCGTGAAAGATATCAGGACCAAAGCCCCCGTTTGCCTCTGTTACGTCATCCAGCAGGTTAACGACGGCTCTCCCACTGTCAAGGACTTGGGTCTAAAAGTAGACAAGCTCCTCCAAATGCCCGCCGATTGCAAACTCGCCAATTCCAGCGCCGCCGAATGCCCTAGTTCGTTTCTCCTCCTCCTCTCTCTCTCTCTCTCTCTCTCTGTTACTTCTGTTTAATCCCCTTTCAATCTGATTGACTGGTTTAATTTCTCGATTTGATCACTCCAGAGCTGCTTGAATTGCCACCCAGTTCGCCTGATTACGCGCTCTTCATGGGTTCGAACTCCACTTCGGGTAAATGTAAGTTAAAGCTCCCGCAACCCATCTTCTTCTGGACATTTTCAAAGGGGGCCATTAAAATGGAAGAGAGCACTGAAACTTCTTCCTCTGTTTTTTTTTTTTTTTTTTCCAGCCGCCCCGTCTGGCTCCAGCAGCTCCACCGCTTCTCCGGCCACCCCGACAACGACGCCAAGCAGCGGGCCTGCTACCAAGCCCAACCTCCCCGTCGCCGTCTTCGTCGCACTGGCCGTGGCCTTCCTCGCCTCAGTGCTCGGACTCCGGTCGTCTTGCTGAGATCTTTGTTTTAGCTGTGTTGAGGATTGAATGTAGTGCACTTGTATTGAAACACGTTTGTGATTTGTTATGATCATCTGCATTTTAGGTACCATTTGAAGTTTTACAAAGATAAATCAAAGCTTTTCTGATTTCTCCGTCTGCAAATCGTAATCTTGAGACTTGAAAGTTCCAATCCAATATTATTTAACTTGGAGGCATGTGTGTGGGGGGGGATAAATAGACATTATAGAAGTAAGCTTCATATTCATATATGGTAGCTCATTTTTGTATTTACCTGTGTGAAGTATTGAAAGCTGTGATTTTAGACAATCAAATTTGAAGAAAAAAACATTAATTGAAAAGATAGTTGTTATTAGATTTCAGGAGTAGAACCATTTAGGTTGTTTCTGCTTCCTAGGATTTAATGTACCAAACTCTTCGGAGGATACATTACATAATATTGCAAACAAGGAACAAAAGGTTAACAAAGACGTGTGCTTTATGACCATCTCATTGAAGTCATGTATCTCATTTCCCATTAATAGGTCAATGTCTTAAGTGGTCCTAGTTTTTGAAAGTGTTGTTGAAAAAATTTCTAATAAATTCCTTGCACCAATATTTTAAAAAAGTAATTAACAATAAATTCTGGATAAATCAAATCTTTAATTTAATTTTGTTAGATTTGATAAAAAAAATCAAGATAATTCAAATGCCCACCCTTTTACAAGTGCTAATAAATTCCTTGCACCAATATTTTAAAAACCGAACCTAATTGGCCTGGTTCAATTAGGTTGAACCAGAATCGGAGGCCAATCTAGTTCTTATTAACTCGGTCCTATTCACGGTAACTTAAAAGCGATGCTAGTTAGCCCTATGTTATTTTTCTGCACAAATGAGATAAATTATCAATAATTCATGCACAAATGAGATAAATTCATTTTTTTTTTCCTTGAAATGAAATAAGGCCCTATGTTATTTTTTCTGTCCTGAATGTGCAGCAAAAGTATTGTACAATTTGGGCGCACCTAATTTACTGCAATATGTTGGGCTCATTTATCAAATTGGTTGGGCTTATTAGGACCACGTCCGTGTTGCTACCCACTTAGTAGTTGCTACGTGGTGAGACGCATCAGATCTGAACCCCTTGTGTCCATTGAAGTCGAGGTCGCGCCTGACTATGCTGGGCCAAAAAGCTCCGGAGTTGGCCTGAAACAACACATCATACGCAAGCGACATTAACTAAGCTAGCCGAAATGGAGTCCGCTTGAGCCGGTCTTAAAGACCTGTGAGCTGGCTTTAGGGGTGGGCATTTATCCGAAAAACCTGGGTATGGATTCTTAAATCCAACCCGCGGATCGGGTATGGGTTTGAAAATGCAAACCCGATAGCTGGTCGGGTCGGGTTTGGATTTACCAGAACCCGAACCGCGGGTTTTTATACTTTGACATATTTACATATTTAACCTTTTAAAATCTCTTTAAATATATCTTTTATTTTCTAAAGTTATTGTATAGTGGAGCAGGGTTAAAAAAGGAAAACCATAATAAAATATTGCCCTTAACCCTAATCTTCTTCTTCTCTTTTCCCCATTCTTTTCTCAACTCTCCAACATTCCAACTTCTCGGCTCTCGCAGTCTGGCGGCTCTCCAATTTGCGACGCATTTACAACCATGAAATTTCTCTTATTCTTTATATCTTAGCCTCCCTCTGCAGATCTGAGTGCTCGACGGCTGATGACTACGATCTGAAAAGAGGTTTTCTTTTTTCTCTTCATGTTTTTTATTTTGTTTTTGTTTTTCTTTCTTTCTTTTCCTTAAATAATTTGTGTTTTAGGTCACAACGGTTCTCGATTTCAGATAGTTATTGTTATTTTAATCTGGGAATATCCCGATTACAACAGAAAGGTTTTGAATTTTGGTTTTTGTTTTGTTTTATTTTATTTTCCTCTTTTGTTTTACTCTCAATCTGTCCGTTTAGGTTAATTAGATGATGAAAAGAGGAGTTAATATTTTTTTCTGTAATTTTCTGTTAATTTTTTCGTCTTTTTTAATCTGTTTGAATAATTTTTAAAAATCACATTCACAAGACTTAAGTCGGGTGGGGTTCGAGTTTGACCCAAACCCGTCGGGTTTTGGTCGGGTCGGATCGGGTGTGGATTTGTAAAACTGAGCATCGGGTCGGGTACGGGGAAGGTTTTTAAAACCCGTTCGGGTTTTAAATAGGTTCGGTTTTATGGTTTGTAGGTCGGGTCGAGTTCGGGTTTTCAGAAACCCGACCCAAACCCGACCCGTGCCCATCCTAGCTGGCTTAAGACAGTTATTTATTACAAAAATACCATTACCCAGAAACTTGCAGTTGCCCTAATATTTATCCATCAGAAGTCTGCCTCCGGTCGGCGCCCTCTTCAACGCAGCGATGCTCCAAGGTCTCTATTCGATTCCCTGTTCTTCTCATCTTCATCGTTTATTTGTGCTTCCGGATCCATCTGTTCTCGTTTTCTTCCTTCCACTTCGTTTTCGTAGAGAATAACAAGAAAAAAAAGCGAGGAAAAACTGTTGGAAAAAAACTGGAAACAATTTATGCTTTTCTCACGATATTTTGGAAGATAAATTGCAAAAAAACTGTAATTCAATTTCTGTTTTGAAAAATTGCCTTTTATTTGTTTTGAGTTTGTTCGTTAAAAATTTTCTCGTATTGTCAATTCCGTTATTTATTTACCTCATTCCAGATTCGGATGTTTTCAACACGATTGCGGAACGGCCGCCTGGTCATTCCAGACTAACTTCACTCGGCTCGAATCATTGATATTTGATTCATCCTTGCAGTTGTACCAGTTGGCACCTTGAATTTTCGGTTAGATCAGTAGGTTCGCCATTTACATGCAAAGCACTCGGATTATACTTGATTGATCGACAAACAGTAGAAATGAAGATCGGCGAATGTGTAGCAAATTTGGCACTAGCAGGTGTGCTCTTCGATTCTCTAACTCAGTACGCCTTGTTTTCTATATGGTTTTGTTGTAATATTTGGTTTCATACTTTTCAGTGAAGATATTATTTTATACAGACATCACATTTTCTTTGTGAACTGTACTTCTTTAATGATTTATTATTTCTACCCACCTATTGGGGCAGGAACTTTGGAAAATGCAAATTTTAGACATGAAGGGTAGTATGTCAAAGTAGGAATTGAATAGTTCATACCTGGAGGGAATTCTCAGGGTAACTCTGAGTGAAGAATAAGTTGGCTATCATGTGTATTGTGTTAATTGTTCCATGTTTTGGTGAGTCCCATACTTGATGTTCTTCTTGATTGGAATCTTCGAAGGCCACACTGAGGAGTTCTCTTCACTTTCGGGCCTTGGTAGTATTTGAAAATGATACATAAATGGGCTGGCATCAGAGTTGTTTGTTGAAAATATAACCCAAATGCAGTTTAGAAGAGTTCCACGAAAAGTTAAAAGACCACAAAATATTTACTAATTTCTTTAGGTTATTTATCGAAATGTTTTGGTTTATTCTGTTGCTTTTTCTTTTTTCAAACATTTCTTTGTTGTCTGGTCTATATAGTTATTGAAGATAGATTTAGGAATGGTTCTTTTTTAATATTCTTTTCTCTTACAGGTTTAACACTTGCGCCACTTGTTGTAAAGGTAGATCCAAACCTTAATGTAATTTTGACAGCATGCTTGACAGTTTATGTTGGTAGTTATCGGTCAGTTAAACCAACTCCTCCATCGGTAAGTTCCTCAATTTTACTATTTGTTTTTGTAAGATTAATTGAACCTTATAAAATACTGGTTCTGTTTCATATGTTTGACCTTGTTGTCAATATGTGCAGGAGACCATGTCAAATGCACATGCAATGCGATTTCCATTCGTTGGCAGTGCCATGCTGTTGTCACTGTTTCTTCTCTTCAAGTTTCTTTCAAAAGACTTGGTTAATGCTGTTCTCACATGCTACTTCTTTGTACTTGGAATAGTTGCACTTTCGTATGTCCCTTCTCTGTGGTTTTATTGATGCATAATGTTGAACACTGTCAGGTCATTTCACACAATAAAATTATACGAGACTATTCTTGTTTTATGGTAAATTTTATTTCATCAACTTCTTTGTTTCTTGAACAGTGCTACATTGTTGCCTTCCATTAAGCGTTTCCTTCCTCAAAATTGGAATGACAATCCTATTGTCTGGCATATGCCATATTTCCACTGTGAGTGTGCCTTTTCCTCCTTATCTCACTCTTTTGTTCCAATCTGTCTTGTCTTTCTGCTTAAGTTTCATGCCTCCATCGTATCTTCTTCACTTACCCTGTTGGTTAATCTTACAATTTCATATTCTTTTGGATGAAACTAGAAAATATCTCAGCCCTTTTTTTTATTTGGAAATGATGAATACACACTTCATTAAACTCCAATGCTGCTGTTGTGGAGACCCGAACCCAAGACCACCACACAGCAATAACTCCCATGGGACCACTGAGCTACTGCCCAAGTTCCCATCTCTCAAGTTTTTTTACTTATCAAGTTGATCAATTGTTAGTAGAGACAACTTGAGAGTAACGGAAACTAGAGATGACATTTATTATTTGGATTCTATGCCATTTATATTACCTTCACAATTGTCGTTATTGGGTTTGAAGTTGTTCTTCTTGTGCTCTGACCTGTATCCGAAGCATTTTTGCATGATTTGTTTGATCTCAGATAGTCTATACTGATGTAACATTTGAAGAAGTAGCTATAACTTGCACTCATTATAAAATGACCCGATTGTCTCCCTTCATATGTGAATTAATCCCAATTGGACATCTGGCTATTACCATCAGCCCTGAACAATCTGTTGTCACATTATGAATCTATGTGCTGTTATATATATATATATATATATATATATATATATATATATTTATAACTTGCTCTCCTCTTTATAAAATGACCCGAATGTCTCCCTTCATATGTGAATTAATCCCAATTGGACATCTGGCTATTACTATCAGCCCTGTACATTCTGTTGTCACATTATGAATCTATGTGCTGTTTTCACTCTTGAGTGGTGAAATAACACTTATTGGTGGACTATTTTCTTTGTTTCCTCTGCTGTGGTGAAATAACACTTATTGGTAGACTATATTTTCTTTGTTTGCTCAGCTGTGGAGGTGGAGTTTACTATGTCTCAGGTTGTTGCTGCGATTCCAGGAACTTTCTTTTGTGCTTGGTATGCGTCTAAAAAACATTGGTTGGCAAACAACATTTTAGGGCTGGCATTCTGCATTCAGGTTTGATTCTATGCTAACAGTAGGAACTTGTACTTTTTTTGGTTGAGAGATATTGTATTAATAAGTTAAAGTATTGCAACAGATTTTTTGGGGAATTTTTTCACAATGGGATGTTGTAGAGAGATTTTGTTTATCATGTTTGTTAGCCAAGTGATTGGAGATCAAATAACATTACATCCTGTAGTTGAGATGCAAGCAATTAAAGAATCAGCTTCTGATTTATGATTAACTACTAATGTGGCTAGAATTCTTGCATCATGCTGTTGCAAGAGAGAAATTGGCTTCAACCATTCTATGATTTGAGGGGAGATGTTATTTGAAAGCCTTTGATTAAGTGAGGCTAAATCTTATTTGGTGTCCGATGGATTCAGGCAAGACCAATGGGTCGGATTAGGTGAGAAGCACATATGAGTTCTGAACACTCAACAGACTAGTTCTTGGTTTTTTAGGAACTTGTTTTAATGGTTTAGTAGACGTATTAATACATGGGCATGTGCGCTTTATGGCCTTGGGGCTTCAAAAAGTGCCCCTCTTGCAACTTTGAGCGTGTGCGAAGAGTGAGCGAGACAGCTGGTGGTGCCTAGAACATCCAACATAAGAGCATATGTTTCTATGAAGATGTATTTAGGTGTCTAGCTATGTTAAAAAAGACAACCTCTAAGAGTTGCGATTGTATCCTATATTCAAAGTCAAATTACAAGGTCGGCATTGCAGTCTTCAGAGGATGCGGGTCTTGGGCAGTAGCTCAATGGTCCCATGGGAGTTATTGCTGCGGCAGGTCTTGGGTTCTGGTCTCCATGGCAGCAATGGGAGTAAAACTTGTGATTGGGAGTAAAATGTATTTGCCTTTCTAAAAAAAAATCAAATTACAAGATATCTCATCCATCTTTTTTAAACCTAGATAACTATCTAACCTATGGGCACCAATCTGCTAGCTCTTTGAGAAGTTCAGACTACACATAAGATGTCTGGTGGGTAAAGGCTCAATAACCCATGCCCAATGTCATCCTTCCTCTCTCTATTCAGCTTAGCAACTCATGCATTGATTGGAAGGTGCTCTTTAAAGGGAAATGATAGATGGGGTGGCCATTGATCTAGCTCAAATTGACACAAAAGTACAGAAATTCTACTTCTCCCTACACCTTGATGATGAGCTTGTCTTGGCAGCAGACCAAGGGTCATTTCTCAGTCAAAGCTGCATTTAATACCTGCTGCTTCACACCAGTGATGGAACCACACATAGCAGGCATTGTGGAAACTTCAGGGACCACCTTAAGCTTAGTTCTCCCTATGAAGTGCTTTGAAGGGGAAAATCATTATTAAAAATAGCCTCAGCACGAACGGAATGACTTTACCCAATCTTTGATAATCACAAGAGAATCAATGACACCGTACTTCATTGTGAGATGAGCTGAGAAAACTGGGAATTGTGAGATGAGCTGAGAAATCTGGGAACGCTAGAATGTTTGAAGTTACTTAAAAGTCCCCCAGAAAGCTTTGATGATCTCATCACCTCATTCTGGCTGTTGTTTTATCCGAGAAGGGAAAAAGAATGATGGGTACTTGGCTTACCCACGGAGGAAAGTAAACAACATATATTTTAGAACAGAAGTAAAACGGAGTGGTGGATAACATCCAAATCAGAATTATTGAGTGGCTATGTGGAATGCGTGAATTTAAGGACTCTAGAAGCCAATGTTTCAAAATTCTTGGGCACAGGTTGCAGTACTAAGAAAAGCCAGATCATACACAAGGCTGTTACTTGGGCATCACGGTCAGTCAGGAATGAAAGCTTATAACCAAAAGAGAAATAAGAAAACGGTGGAATGTCGGGTTTTTAAGATCAAACTAAACTTTGATGGGCTTCATTTAGAAACCTGGACGAGTGGGATATGGGGGAGTCATTTCTGATCACAATGGGAACAACATGGTGACATACTTTGGCCCATTGGGTCACACTGACAATGTTATGGCAGAAGAAATGGCCTTGCCTCTAATATTCATTTAATGACCCTATGGAAGTGAAGGAGATTCTTAAGCTGTAATTAGTGGGTGCACCTGCAAATCAAGTGTATTATGGACATTTTAGTATTTTTTGGGGAGATATTGACGTCCTAGGGGTGTATAGCTGCACTTGGATTTTTTCCCTAAACAAGCAAGTTCAAAAGTTGATAAACTAGCAAAAGGTGGGATGCACCTACAAACATCAAATATTAGTAGATGAGGCCCATCCTATGAAGTTGTAAATGCAAAACTTTTTGGAAGTCAATAAATTTTTGCTGCCTTTAAAAAAAAAATACTATACTTTCAAAGCAGGTGACGCTTTAGTTTTTGGTCTTATCCATTGTTGCAGGTCAAAGGTTTGGCCACTGTCTTGTATTTTAATTTCTCTTTTTCTTTTTCTCGTGTTTGCAAGTTATTCCTCAAAAAAAAAAGAGAATCGGTTAGTTCTGAAAGTAGATGACATCTGAATCACTTAAACAATTTCTCTCATTTCTTTTACTGTGGGGATAAAAGACAAGAAATTACAAAGACCTTGTAGAATGAATATATTGAATATATTGAATACATTTAAAAAAAAAATTATATGTTGTACAGTCAATAAATGCTTGACGTTAATAACCAATCCTTACCTTTATTTTCTCTTCTCTTACTAATGATTCCATATTATTTAGAACAGTTATCTTATGAATTAGCTTAAAACTGTTTTTTTTAGTTGTCAGTATTGTAGAACAAACCTGGTTCCATCCCGTAATGACTAGGTATATTCCAGGCATCCTGCTGAATGTTATATCCTAGTCACATTGCTTAAGACTTTTAAATAGTGGACTTTCCTCAATACTCCCCCTGAACTCTAGGTTTATACAATGGGCATGAAACTAATCATAAACTTCGGATGGAGCCGACAACAATTGCTTCTCGCCTTATGAAACTCACAAATTCTTAATGGAGTAAACTATTGGTGAGTATGACCTCAAATGATCCATAAAACAATTAAATTGAGGAGCATATAGTTGGTCTTTGGCCTACGGACACAACCTGCTCTGATACCATGTTTGGGATCTTGGTCTGGTCCTATCTCCAAATGATTAGTCATTTAGGAGGTTTGTTTTTCATGCTTATCATTTGATAAAACTTTTTAAGACTCAATGTGACACATTTTTTTCACCCATCAGCTCTGTGAATTCTTGGTTCTTTTACTGTTGCTAAAAGATCTATAGTTCCTGTTAACCTGAAGCATTTTTAGTTGTCTACAGGGAATTGAAATGCTGTCTCTTGGATCATTTAAAACTGGAGCTATACTTTTGGTGAGAACTACTTACCATGTGAACATAATTCCATAGTTGAACTAAGTTTTATGTATGTTTTAGGTTTTCTTTTCTTTTCATTTATGGGTCTATTTTTCTTATGCATCCGTTTACTTATTTAGTTCTGGTTTTCATCCCTATAAGTGCTGCTTGTCATTACCTTATATGTGGATGGCTTAGATATGAATGGAGAATGAATGCATGCTACTTTTCAAGTCTACACGCTGAAATTAGTAGTGATTCATGAAAGTTTCAGATTTTGACAAATTACTGGAGCACACTTTTTTGAACATTTAAAAGGATAATTGCTTTTGCTGGTTTTGGTTCACTGAATACTACTTTGCTGTAATTCCGATAGGAGCCGGTTTCCTGGTTCTAGAGTAGGTTACCTCTTGTTTTTTTCTTTTATTTATATGTTTGAGTGCATTATGTTGATCCTTCTGCTCTTGAGGGCTTTTCAATTGGCTTATTGGTTCTCTGTTGTGTTTGACATTATTCAACTGTTCTCTACGGTTTCCTCTGGCAGCTGGGTCTGTTTATTTATGATATTTTCTGGGTCTTTTTCACTCCGGTGATGGTTAGCGTGGCTAAATCTTTTGATGCTCCTATAAAGGTTAGTTATTTCACTTCATTAGACGTTACTTCAGAGTTTTCCATTCAGAGTCCATTCTGTTTCAGACAAGAAGCATCTGAAATTTCGATTCATACAATAGGAGTATTTACACTCTTGTGTGCTTATTTCTGCAGCTTTTATTTCCAACATCCGATCCTCTTCGGCCATATTCAATGCTTGGACTGGGAGATATTGTTATTCCTGGTAGCGGTTTCAACTCAATGATTTGTATTTCCTGTGACTCACATGCTAAAATCTTCTTGAAAGTAATTGGTTTTGAGTTGTGTGCCTGAATCTTTTATGTATTCCTAGAGAAGGCACCAATTCTTATGAAATGAATTATTTTTTCCCTCTGCAAAATTCTAGGTTCTGCTAATTCTGGTGGATTATTTCTGTGTGATACACTTACCAGTTTAGGAACCTATACTAGGTGTAAGAAGAAGTGCTAATATCCATCTTTTCTCTATAGCTATTAGAGTTTTTCATCTTTAATTATCAGAATTTGTAAGCTGGGCTAACTCCTGACAATGCCTCTACAAAGCACCTGTCCATAATCGGATGTTTCTGGGTGACTTTTATATTACAAGAAATAGCTTTTAGGTATCCCTGTAATTGTTAAATCAGGAAGGTGCGGTCATCTAATACTGGAAGGCTTCCTCTTTAAAACAATTTTAAGCTGGGGTATATGATTTATTATGTTCTATGGATCAATTTAGAGTGACAATTAATCTTTCCTTGAAACTCTTGTTTATTTCTGGATTTTTTACTGAATAGTTCTGGATGCACAACACATTCTCTTGGTACTTCTTGAGGGTTCTAATTATAGCCCTTCAGAATTACCAACTTGGTTCCTCTCTTTTCTAAGTAATAAAGACGTGCGATTCATTTATGACTTGTGCAACTTCTCACTTCAGGCATTTTTGTGGCATTGGCACTGCGGTTTGATGTCTCAAGAGGAAAAGAAAATCGATATTTTAATAGTACATTTGTTGGGTACACAGTTGGGTTGGCTCTTACCATTGTTGTTATGAATTGGTTTCAAGCTGCACAGGTAATTTCGTTTTCCCTATATGCAATTTTATTTATGCCAGCAATTCTTCTTTGTTCTGTTTAGCTGGATTATTTAAAGTTTTATGTTGGCCTTTTGCAGCCTGCTCTTCTCTATATAGTTCCTGCGGTTCTTGGATCTATTGCTCTCCATTGTATTTGGAATGGTGAAGTCAAACCGGTTGGTGCTATAGCCCTTATTTTAGTTATCTGTTAACTTAAATGGTCCCTGGTCTCCATGATTCTAGACCTGACTATGTGGTCAGCAGATATCTTTTTCTTCTTCTTTTTCTTCTTTTTCTTCTTCTTTTTCTTCTTTTTCTTCTTCCTTTTCTTTTTCTTTTTCTTCTTTTTCTTCTTCTTTTTCTTCTTCTTTTTCTTGTTGTTTTTATTCTATTTTCTATTATTATTTTTACTTTTTGAAAGTGTTCTGAGCGGCAAGTTGATGTTCAGAAACATACTTCACCAGATTTGGTGGCTACTTTCAGTTGTTACACTTATACAAGTTTTTTCCTTCATTTCCGTCGCCCAATAGACATGTCCTTGATTAAATCTTTGACGTGGTGTAGCTGTTGGAGTTCAACGAATCGAAGTCGAACAAGAAAGAGGAGTAGCTATTGGTGGAGCCCTTCTCCTTGATCTGGTAAGGAATGCCGTTGTGCTCTTAAGGTGGACACTAACAAAAGGAATCAGGCAGCGCGTTGTAACAGATTTTGCTACAGTCAAAAAGAATAAAAAGACATGCTCCCTCAGTTCCTGCTTACTATAAAGAGATATTAGCTGACTATAGTTTTGAGCATATATTTATTTTAAAAAGATGTATGTTATAGGAACATGAGTAAAAGTGGGTTTCAGGTAAGTAGTGTCAATGAGATAACTTTTCAGGTGTATGGGAGCACAAAAAATTGATTCAACAAAATATGATCCAATTCCATATTGCTACGCCTGTACCAATGAAGGCGTCAAGTATGGAAATTTTGCTGCGTCAGTTCTGAAAATAGAAAATTTGGGGCCTAAATCTACCTAATGAGACTAGAGAAGTGCATCCACGGCTCTTTGCCTCCTCGGGGTCTGCTAAATGCCATGCGGAGATTTTGACGTGCAGATTAATTGTGGAAGGTAGAAAAGCAATGATAATCATTCACCTGAGGTCGATTTTGATTTTCAGAAGCGGAAAATGGTGGCACACCCCGACTGGGGTCAAATTGAGCGAGCCGGGGTACAAATGTGTTACTCGGCTGGAAAACATAAAAAATAAAATAGTTTGAATTCATCTTCAAATTGATTTATAATTGGCCATACTTACGTTGAAAAATTGTGTTTAACTTGTATAACACTATAATCCATGCAAAATCTTTAATGTTACAACTGACCTAATTAATTTTAATTTGCAATGAAGATTGTGTCTTTGTTAATTTTGGCCTTTCCGTCCATGCGGAGAACAGAAACGACCTCGCCGAATGGGGCCGGGATCTGCTGCGAAATGGGGTAACCATCATTCAGTCATTGCCTTCATTTCTGGCTCCGTCAGTCGTTCTATCCACTTCGTCTGCATGAAGGGAAAGGGGAGTTCAGTATTCGTTTCCGTTTTGGCGTTCCTCTGTTCGCCATTGAACTCCGTTTTTGCTCGGGCGTTTCCCCTACAATCGATCTGAACACACGTACTTGGCGAGGGAAGTGTCCGAGCTTCGTTTTCTGCCGTTCATGGCCGGTCACTGTGGCGTCTCTCGACTTTCACAGCTCGGTGGGGAGAGGATTGTATCTCCGTAATTCTTTCACTCCCTCTACCCCTCCCTTTTTTTCTTTTTCTTTTTTTGTAATATGCAATATATTGAATTGCTTAAACTCAAATACTGAGCTGCGCATTGGAAAGTGTTTATGCTTCTTTTTATTCCCGGCTTGCTGTTTTGAGCCTTACTCACTTCCTTCTTCTTGGGTTTCCAGCTAACACGTCCATTCAGTGTTTTTAATATGTTTTACCTTTAACAACAATGTCATTCTACTTTTATTACTCTGCATTCCTTCACAGGTTCAGATTATTTCCTAGTTTTGTCCAAACTGGCTGGATATCGATTTATTATTGAAATTTTAAATTTTCGTTTTATTGAGAGTTTATTTCTTACTGAACTCCACTATAGCAACTTCTATCTCTCCGGTGAACTGTATTAGGACATAATTTATTTTAGCTTAATCTGTTGCCGTAATACTGTTGTGAACGTATAAATCTTCCGGATTTGTTCACATTCACTTCCTCTATAGCCAAGTCTCAAAATTTCTTCACCACAAGTTTTAACGGTGAAATACATAACCACTAAAAAGTGGAAAAATAGGAACTGTTATTTTGTCGGTCATCCATGCTCTTTCAAATAGCTTGATTCTTTTGATATTGGCAGCTATCTATTTCATAAATTTCCTGGGAGAAGTGCTTTCAAAATCAGCCTGCATGTGGGTCTTTCCAGTTGCCTTTTGAGCTCACCAGTCATTTTGCTCTTGTTCGAATAGACTTTTATTTTGTTGATTTTGTATTTTTCTTTTTCCATGTGGGTGAGAGTTGTGGAATCTTCTTGCGTAAGTCTTGAAATGCAATTTGGGCTTAATTCCTAATAATTTTAGGTTCCAAACCTCTAGATGATGGTTGCAAAATTCATTACTTGGTGATGTGGTTGAATGAGATTTACATCTCTAGAGGTTGGAATGACATTCCACAAACGTTAGTCACAGAATTGGATAATGTAGAGCCTGTGCACTGAGATTTAACAGTTTTGGCTAGGTCATTAGCGATAGTATCGGCTGATCTTCAAACATGAATCCAGGCATCAGCAAGATTGTTATAAAGATGGATAATTTTGTCTGAGTGATATTGCAGATGCCAGAAAGGCACATGGGAGCCTGTGCACCAAGAGAACAGTTTTTTTTTTTGTGAATAGACCAAGAGACAACAGTGAAAGAGTCACCTTCAAAACTCAAATGATCATTAAAAATTTGAGCTCCCTTAAAAAGAGTATAATTTAAGCTTCCAAAGCATGGCTATGCTAATACATCCCCAATATGCTTGACTGCATAATTATGATCTCAAAGAGATAGAGCACCAAGAGCTCCTGTTGACTCAGGATTACCTATTGAATTCCCATTAAGACCGATGTGTCCCTTTTATGATACCTCTTCGAATATACAACTATTCTCTAATATCTACTGGTTTTTTGTTTCCCCAAATAGAGTTCTTCATTGTAAATATGTCTGCCTTCCAGTTATTCATTTTCTTCTGAAATTACAGACAACATGGACACTTCATCCTGGGATCTATGCAAAGTGCTATGGTGTATAGAAGCCGATATAACTGATGGACAGCTTTTATATGTAACGGGGGACCCACTTGGCTTAGGATGCTGGGAGCTAGAGATGGCCATTCTCATGTCTCCTTCTAATGAACAGTCTAACTTTTGGAAGGTAGAGATAAAGGTACTGCATTGCTATTTATAAGTTATTAATTTGAGATTTTCTTTTGGAACTACAATAAATTTAGTTTCTGTCGGGTTTTAATTGGAAAAATGCAGGAAAGCAAATCAGGTATGAATATTCACGATTTGTTTGAATTAATAATTTCAATAAAGCAATTTTTTGAAAAAAAAATTCCTAGATTTCAAAAATACCAAAAGAAGAATTTAGCATGTCAAGGAATGTCTTAGTGCAACCTGTAGGCTGTAGCTCTATGTGCACCTGTAGTTGAACAAGAATTTTTATCCTTAAAATGTTTATAAGTTTATTAAGATACCTGCAGCTGGTATCGGTGATTATTTGATAACACCGTGCCATACTAGATCATTTTGAAGTAGCTGCATAACCCTTCAAGTAAGGGATATCAGCTATAATATGGTCACTTTTTATAAAAATGATTTTACATCACTCTCCTGTGTCTAAGTGATTCTCTTCATCAATCATTTGACTTCTTAATTTTGTTATTTGACTTGATACTGAACTGGTGTATGTTTAAAAATTTTCCTCATTAAGTTGATGTTTAAGCTAAAACAATTGACACAGGTACCTTGTGGGATGAATTTCAAATACAATTACTTCATAAAAGGAGATAGATGGTCTTCCTGTGATGTACTTTGGAGGCAGGGACCCGAGTTTTCATTATAAATACCTGTGTACTGCAAACAGAATGAGAAGATCATAGTGAGGGATTTATGGCGGAAGAACAGAGTTGTGGAGGTTCCTGTTCCTTCGTGGGGTTCATGGATAGATGATGCCGGCAACCTTCTTAAAACCTCTGTGAAGAGGTTAGATGATGAAGCTTATTCCCTCGGTAATATGTCATGATATATCAGTATCTTATCATTCAATCTGCTTCTCATGTTGCTGAAATTTAAATGCTTCCAGTGGTTTGGCAGGTGAACAGGATAGTTTAAGGAGCTTCATTACTGATGCTTTTGGGTTGAAAGCAACTGTCGTTGGTCATTCAACAAACAAAGATTTTTTAATTGTAAAAAGAGAAACAGAGGAGAATAGCAATGATTTAAAAACTGAGAAAGTTGCACCAATTCCTGAACGAGACCAGCCTTGTGAAGAGCCTTGGCTATTCCACTCTTTACCTAATAGCTTCTCTCATCAAAATGAAGAAACAGGAGAAAATTTTCCCACCAAAGACTTTCAAGCAATTGAAGTGGGATGTGAAGAAGAAACCAAGCTATCTTGTGTTACGGAACCTGTCTCAACTGTCATTTTGATCAATTCTTCTGTGTGTACTGTGCAAAGAATTGCTGTATTAGAAGATGAAAAACTAGTGGAACTATTACTAGAACCTGTTAAGAATACTGTACATTGTGGTACTGTGTATCTTGGGGTGGTCACAAAACTTGTACCTACCATGGGTGGGGCATTTGTAGATATCGGGCTTTCCAGACCATCACTAATGGATATCAAACCCAGTAGAGAACCGTTTGTCTACCCTCCATTTTCCCGTAGAACTAAAAAACAAAAAATCAATGGATCTGTTGTGGCTGAAGTGAAAGACTGTGGGACATGGTTCACCTGGTGAGGATGAGATCCTGGATATCTCCTTGGAAGTTGACTTTCAGGATGATCCCGAACCATTGATTCACGAAGAATTTGATGAGAATGAAGTCGAGGATGCAGAAATGTCTAACGCTCTCGTGGCAAATGTTAATGGAAGTTTAGTTGAATATGATGAAGGTGAAGTGAATGTTGAAGACTATTTTGATGAAGGGGGGATCCATATGGAAAAAGAATCTGTTAATGAATTTCTTCCTGAAGAAATTGAAAATTCTAATGATTCAAAATTTTCACATGATAAGCTAGAAGATTTCAAGGTTTCTAATGACAGAAATAAATGGACTCATGTTCGGAAGGGGACTAAAGTGATTGTGCAAGTTGTTAAAGAGGGATTAGGGACAAAAGGTCCGGTTCTGACGGCTTATCTATGTTTGAAGAGCAGATTCTGGGTAGGGTTTCAGCCATTTACTTGGTTTTTTCAATAGATGTACCGAATTTCTGCCTTTCTAAAGAAAACAACCGCGATGGGAACTTTGGTTTCTTAGCCCTTGTTGAATTTCAGTGGCCATACCTGTTTCTTTAATTGCGACATGCAAAAATGCTACATCCTGTATCTTTGCCAGTTTTCATGGTTTATGCTGATACAGCAAGGCATAGTATGTGAAATTCAACAAGGGTGAGCTACTGAAAGTTCTCGTCATGTTTGTGGACTAGTAGTTTAAGTGAATGTTCATATACCCCTGATTGAAACTGAAATAACCATGATGAACTACTATCATCTTTTTCCTTTTTGGTACCAGGTTCTGAGTACTCGCTGTGATAGAATAGGGGTGTCAAAAAAGATTACTGGAGTTCAGCGGACCCGCTTAAGAGTCTTCGCAAAAACGTTGCAGCCACCAGGTTTTGGTTTGACTGTAAGAACTGTGGCAGCCAGACATTCATGGGAGGAATTGCAGAAGGACCTTGATGGGTTGCTTTCGACCTGGAAAGACATAGTGGAGCAGGCAAAGTCCTCTGCCCTTGCAGCAGATGAGGGTATAGAAGGGGCAGTCCCTGTTATCTTGCATAGGGCACTGGGTCAAACTCTCTCTGTTGTGCAAGATTATTTTAATGAGAATGTATGTTCAGGCACATTATGTTGAGGCTTTATTTTTTAACTTCAGCTATCTGTTTTGTGTTGGTCCAGTAAAACTTGTTGTGAGTCATTGTTTACTAACTCTCTTCTATCCAGGTGAAAAGCATGGTTGTTGATTCTCCTCGGACTTATCATGAGGTGAGGCCATAAGAGACTAAAAGTAAGAGCATGTTGGCTAGGCAAAATCATGAGGAACAAAAGATTGCAATGCAGAATTTGCGTTCACTTATATAACATCTAGCATGAAAGGGTTGCATTAGTGACAAAACTTTGATCATTCTCTAGTCCATGTTTTGGATTGTAATTATTATCCACTTCTCTGGTCTATGTTTTGGATTGTAATTATTATCCACTACTTTATTCTAAGTAACACAAAAGTTCGTTAGAAGAACTAAGAACCTTCCAGGACTCGTAAAAGTGTGTTTTTGGGTGAGGGAAGGAACTTGTTAAGTGGGATGGACTTGAACAGTAGCCCAGTGGTCACTTGGAGGATCTGTTATGTGAGGTCTTTGGTTCAAGTCTCCTTAGGGGCATAGGGCAGGGGACTTCATGTAAGTACACTATTTCTAAAAAACTTTTTGGGTGGGATAAAAACCCAGAATGGGCAAAAGAATAAGGTTGGGTAATAGGTCTTCTCAGTGGCTAGTCATTTTGAGATGGAGTCAGGGCTCAATCCATCAAAACATAAAAAAGATTATTATTCACTGTTCTACAAATTGATGGGTTTCTGACACATGCAGACAGCCTTGACTGTGATTTGAGTTGCTGTATTCCCTTACATTATGGACTTGTTACTTTCAGGTCACAACTTACCTTCAGGATATTGCACCGGATCTTTGTGACCGAGTGAAATTGTTTGATAAGAGAATCCCCATTTTTGATGAATACGGGATTGAAGAAGAGATCAACAGCATCCTCAGTAAAAGGTCAGAAGTTTGCTTATGTTGTTTAAGCATATAATGAAAATCAGAGAGGTACTTTCTGTTTAAACCATCAAGGAGCTGACATACCATATGCATGAAGCTAATTAAGAGGATAGTTCCTAGATAAGGAGGTGGACTGCTGTTGGATTGGTTTCATGTTCTTTAAGTCTTGTGACCCACACCACATTTATCATAATTGAACTTTTGATACAGGTGATCATTCTAATGACCCCCCAGCATATAATTGTCTGGCTTTGTTAGCTATAACTAGAGATGAAATTGCTGATGTTATTACGATTGTCATAAACAGCATATATATGTGCATGTTGTTGGTTTTGAAACTATTTGGTTACTATTGAGAAATTCTTTATTACTGCTTATGTAATACATAGTTGATAATGCGTTTCCATAGTCTTATAGTGGCTATGTGCCTTTGCAATCTCTCATAAAATGGTAATAGCATTGAGAAATCTAAACAGAGATTGGAATCCAACTGCTCGTGGTAAAATTTATGCATCTTGATTTAGATTACCTTCTCCAAACCTATGAAAAGTTAGAATAAAAGAACAAAATATTTTTTTGCATGGTTTTAATTGTCAGAATTTTCTTTGTTTTGAAGGGTCCCTCTTCTAAATGGAGGTTCTCTTGTCATTGAGCAAACTGTGGCATTAGTTTCTATCGATGTGAATGGGGGGCATGGGATGCTAGGTTAGGGAACTTCACAAGAGAAAGCTATTCTTGATGTGAACCTTGCAGCTGCAAAACAGGTGAGTTAAGGCAAAATCTATTGCTCCACCATAATAAATAATTAAAAAAAAAACTGTGATCCTTAAACACTGACATTTCTGCTTCTTGTTTCAGATTGCTAGGGAGTTGAGGCTTAGGGATATTGGGGGCATCATTGTGGTGGATTTTATTGATATGGTTGATGATGGTAATACCACACATCTTTGTCAGTCTGGAATTCCATAAATTTCTGGTTTAGCTTTATAGCTATTCGATTACGTGTAATGTGATTGGAAGTGTGCACAGAACTGGAAAACCATGTGCCTAGGCACTTGAAATGTAACCTATCATATGTGCAGCTGGCAACACAATGACCATACTAAATTTTGTTTCTATCATGGATTTAGTTGATGCATGCTTCAAGTACTCCTGCCTCTCAATGAAAGGATCTATTGACTGTTCTTTTTTCTCTCTTTTTTTTTTGTTATTATGCTAAGCACACAAGAGGATAGTCTATGAAGAAATGAAGAAAGCTGTTGAAAAAGACCGTTCAATGGTGAAGGTTTCTGAGTTATCTAGGTATGGTTTGATGGAAATAACCAGAAAGAGGATATGTCTTCGACTATTCTCAGTACATCATAGGTTAATCTGCTTTGTTCACGTTGCACTTGATAATTAGAGTAGTTTATTTCAGCGTTGGTTATTTTGTTGTTATTTTGTTGAAAGACTGTAATTTCATATTCTTAACTACAACATTTATTTTCACAAATAAAAGAAGTAATTGTCAGTTGATGTTAACGTGAACACTGTTTAGTGCATCAAATATTTCTGAAATCATGTTCAGGACATTAAAAACTGAATTACTTCCATCAGAAAAGGCATTCCCTTCCATGTCACATTTTTTAATTTTTATTGCTTCTACATGTAATAGGACAATATGCCCTAGAAATTTCAGCATCAATCCATGATCCATATTCATATCCTTTTGCCATTGTGTTCAATTCGTATGTGTTTCCTGGTACAGGTCCGTCCAAGTGTCACATTTATGATCAGCGAACCTTGCACTTGCTGTCATGCCACTGGCCGAGTTGAAGCTCTGGAGACATCTTTTTCAAAAATTGAGCATGAGATTTGCAGATTACTTGTATGCCTCAAATTGAATTATTATGGTTACACAAGTAGTCTTGCTTTTTATTAACACAATTGCACTCTGCTGCAGGCCCTCTCAAGCCCAAAAGCACACCAAAATGCCAAGTCCTGGCCAAAGTTAGTGCTGAGAGTTGATCGTCACATGTGTAACTACTTAACATCTGGGAAGAAGACAAAATTAGGTGTATTGAGTAGTTCACTGAAAGTCTGGATCCTTCTGAAGGTGCTGTCAGATTCTAACTTGTGCTGTGATTCTTTTGGAAAAATGAGAAATGATAAAACGAAAGATGGCATAAAATCATTTTGGCAAGTCAAACCCATGCTCAAATTTCATCTGCCATTCATTGCAGCAATGAAGAGAGTAAACAAGAGGCATTCGATCACAGATCTAGACTGAATGCTGCCAAAACTCGATGCAATTTATTTTATTTTACTATTTTTCTTCTGTAACTGCTAGCTGTCAGTCGAGAATTCTAAAACAGCTCACATTCAGAGACATTGCTGATCAAATATGGTGCAATGACATTAAACTCAACAAATAAAAACTATATGATACTGGAAAAAGCAATGTGCTGGAGTTGTCTGAAGAAAACATTAGTAAAGGTTGACTAGACTCTGTATTGCAGGTTGCTAGAGGCTTTTCTAGAGGCGAGTTTGAGGTGAAGCCATTCATGGAGGATAAGGCAAACAATGGTCAGTCTGAAGCAGCGATTTCCAGATTGCAGACTGTGAAGGGAGGGTACATCCACAGCAGTAAATTGACACTATTTCCAGTCAAGAAGTGGAAGACTAGTGGGAAATGATACCTTCACTATCCGTAGTATATACTCTTTGTTCTTTGCAGCCTTGTACATGTGTAGCTTTATGAGACCTAGCTTGTGTATTCTTCTCCTTCTAGCTTAGCCCCAGTTCCCCAGTGCAATTTCTTCTTGAGTTTCACCTGGACTCAGGTCGGCAAATTTCTTTCTGAAGATCTCTTATTTCCAGTAGAAACACTGAGTTCCAATAAATCTCTAGGTTGCTTGGAATTTGTAATATACAGTTTTAAGCGGCCCTCAATTGTTGTTGTGTCAAATATTTTGCTGTCCGCCTTCCATTGTAGTGTAGTGGTGTTCTAAATGTAATCTTCACCACATGCGCATTAAATTGAAAAAAAAAAAAATCAGGTCTGGGTGCTTCGCTATACAATGTGTTAGTGATCTCATTTACAGATACAATTCGCTGAAGGTTACATGTATATGCTGGTAAAGATGACAATCCAGTATCTGGTCATTTTTCAAGTTCCTGTTTACAAAGAGGACAGCAAGATATGATCCTTAGGCACTGATCGACACATCGAAGGTGAAACAGATGTGAGCATGGCAATTGCCTCATTTCTTCCTTATCTCTGTATCTTGCCAGACAAATACAACATTCCCGCAAAGTCATTCCCGATGAAAAAATCAAATCAGACTAATGAAGTTGATGCAAAGTAAAGCACAATTTACTTGGTGGATGGTGGCTTTAGCACTTACTGAATTTTCATCCGAAGCTTCTTTGAATTTCCATTTGGGAAGGCGAGAAAGTTGATAATCTGATGCACCCCGGTCCACGGAGCCCAAGTTCATATTGTATCCAAGCATATTACTGATCATTGGCACGCAGCAGCAGAGCAAGAGAAGCAGAAGGAAAGGGAAAGAGTAGCAAATTGCGTTCCATGCCAGAAGGGAAATGCAGAGTACATGCAGCTTGGGAGGGTGATCATAGTTCCCGACACGGGAATCAAACACCCAAACATTTCCCATCACAAACCATATTGCGAAGAACAGTTCAAGGAAAGCCCTGGATTTGTTCATCAGATGCGAACTCCTGTCACAGCGAAGATTGATCAAGCATTAGAGAGCAAGATACCCGAAAAAACACAGTTTGTTTGACATGGTTTACTATAGACTACTGCCTCTGGACCTTTTTTAAACCTCAATTCAATTTAATGCATATTTACCTTGAGTCCTCGCTACCTCTTTGTTCTTCTACGTCGCCGGTATTAAGACCGTTTCTCTGGGTCACGTAGCGATGCTGAAATCGCCAGTAAAGAAGAGGAACCGTTTCCCCAATGCGGTCGCCGACAAAAAATTCTCCACTTCGATCTGTGTCGGGGATAGTTTCGCCAACGTCGACCGTTACAATGGCCGCAATGACTATATCGGCCAAGACAATAGAAGAGTAGCTTGCCAAAATGCAAGCTGCACTTAAAGAACAAAGTGAACAACTGCGCATCAAAGACGCGCAACTCGCAATTCGCGATATCCAGATCACGAGGATCTTAGAGCGGCTCGAAATGGGCGCGGCCACGAACAATACTGGCGGCGTTTCTCAAGAGGTCGACCGAAACCAGGCGACTACCAGTGGTTCGACCGAACCACCGCGAGAGGATATTGCTTCTGATGATGAGCTGCCGCCCGTCGCACCGATAGCCATTCGCAGAGGTCGAGCCGAAGCAAAGCCGACTGCCCTCACACTGGACGCAGTCACCGAACTCATCAACCGCGCCGTACGGAATAGTTCAGGTGACAGTAAGTCTGTCACATACCAGAGGCCTTACACGCAGAGGATCCAGAACATCCCAATGCCGCTCGGCTACCATCCTCCAAAATTTCAGCAGTTCAACGGCGACGGGCACCTCAAACAGTTGCCCATTTCATTGAAACATGCAACAATGCCGACACAAACGGCGACTTGCTAGTCAAGCAATTTGGCCGGTCGTTGAAGGAAAACGCCTTCGACTGGTACATCGAGCTGCCCTAGGAGTCAATTAATAGCTGGGAGCAACTGGAGCGAGAGTTCCTCAATCGATTTTATAGCACTCGGTGCACCGTCACTCTGGTTGAGATCGCCAATCTAAAACAAAAGAAGGGCGAAAAAGTTGTTGACTATATTAACCGGTGGAGGAATCTAAGCCTCAATTGCAAAGAGAACTCGAATTTATCTATCGGAGCCGAAATTGAAATGTGTGCTCGAGGATGCAATGGGAGCTCTTGCGCTACATCCAAAGTCGGAGGCCGACAGACTTTCAAGAGCTTGTGACCGAGGCCCACGACATGGAGAACCTCATGGAGGAGCAAAGAGAGGAAACTACGTCGTCTGTTGACCCTCGCAAGAAAGGGCAGGACGCCGTGATCGCACCTAAAGACGCGAAGGAGAAAACAAAGGCATCCTTCGCGACGAACACTCTTGAACCAATCAAGGTCGGGAGCAAGGTCAAAACAAGCTACGCTCCACGGCAGCGGGCGTGTATCGGAGGCCTTCACAGGAGGAAAGGCAGGCCAAGACATATCCGTTCGCCGACACGGATGTTCCTATCATGCTCGAGCAGCTGCTCGACAACCATTTGCTCAAGTTTCCAGAAGTCAAAAAACCCGTCGACTTGTCCAGAAGTCAAAAGACCCGTCGACTTGTCCAGAAGCAAGGAACAAAACTTCTGCAAATGCCACCGCTTGGTAGGACATCCGACTGAGAAGTGTTTCGTCCTGAAAGATAAGATTATGGAGCTCGCGGCTCAAGGCCGCATAGAAATCGAAGGAGCCGAAAACATGGTGTCCTCACATGTCATCTCCATTCAAGCCGAGCCAAACCGGCGAGCTCGGTCAAACAAATAGTAGGTCACAAGGAAAGAATACCGTCTAAAATCCGGTCCCTCCAACCGACCACACAATAACAGACGACCACCGGCTAAGGTCGCACCAAAACCGACACCCCGAGAAGCAGCTGTAGTCGACGCAGAGGGGTGGATCCTGGTCACCCGGCGAAAGAAGCCTGTTCGAGAAATTAAACCGGCGCCAGTAAACACCAAAACAAAGGCGAAGCGGCCAAACAAAAAAGCCGTGAAGCGCCAAAAAAAAGCTCCTAGGACCAATGTTCAAGGAGCAAACATAAAGAAAAGAAGACCCGTCACACTGGCGGAGTTCTTCCCATAAGAGTTCTTCACGCCGCCAGCAAGGGTGGCTGTTTGCTCGACATCCCCTCCCGAACAGACTGCGCCAAAAGACAAAGGCAAACGGCCAGTCGTCAAATGCGACGACCTCGAGACGTCATTAAAACAGATCTTGCCGCTTAACGAGATTGACAACGACCTCAACCTGGACATTCGGTCAAGACAAGCTCTCATTCGAGTCCTCGACAAACTAGAGGAGCTCCAATCCGAAGTCGAGATGCTGCTCATGAGGAAGCACGACTTGCCGAAAGTTGGTCTAACGCCACCCTACCGAAAGGAGGAAGAAGAAGAGCACTCCTCTCTGCAGCTGGCAAAGTCGGAGGAAGTGCTCGCCGTCTCATGTCCATCGTGCATCACCTTTCGAGAAGAGGACGTGCAGCTGGGGACAAAGAACCATAACCTGCCGCTGTTCGTCTCTGGCTACATCAGAGACCACAGAGTCAATCGCATTCTAATTGACTGTGGATCCGCGGTTAACATTCTGCCGATTCGTACGATGAAGAATGTCGGCCTCTTCGCTGGCGACCTCTCCGAGCTCTCTCCTCTTCCAAGGCTTCAATCAGGAAGGCCAGAGGACACTCGATATGAACTGCTTCAAATTGCACATCGACGACATGGTGGCTGAAACTCCATTCCAAGTCATCAACTCAAGAACATCTTACAATCTGCTCTTGGGTCGACCATGGCTTCACACCAACGGGGTCGTACCGTCGACACTTCACCCGTGCTTCAAGTACTGGAAGGACGACAAGCAAAAGACGGTGTATGCCGACGAAAGTCCGTTCACCGAGGCTGAAGCATCATTCGCAGATGCCAAATTCTATATGATGACCAGGCCGACAGTCAAATTGTCCTCCTGGCTGAACCAGCCATCAAATGACAAGAATGCTCTGCCTCCAAAACGGACTCTGACGCAAGACCTAGCGTTAGAAGTTGCACCCTCCAGACAGCCGGTGTACAACAAACAGTCTGCACACAACCATAAACCAGCCACAACGACGCCGGTGTCGACGCAAGTCCTATCTCCTAAACAGCCAGCACATAACTACCAGCCGGCACACAGCCACAAACCAGCCACAACAACTCCAACGCCGACGCAGCGTAATGTACCTATCTTACGGTACATTCCGCAGTCGCAAAGAAAGAAGGGAGAAACTCCCTTGGTAGTCTGCCACAAAATCCAGCTGACCCCCTTTGCAGAAAAAGTTACTCTCCCACTACCGAAACTGGAGGATATGAGCATTGTGAAACAATTTTTGAGCCACGACCAGTTGTCGTTTACTCGCTCGGACGAAGGCTTCGACCCGAACGCATACCGACTGATGGGGCGAGCCGGGGGCAACTTCACAAAAGATCAGCTCCACGAGAAGCCACCCGTCGCTCTGCCAGTCTTCACTCCAGAACAAGAAAAGTTAAGAAAGGAGGGTCGCCGAATTACTCAAGGTCGCCTAGGCCTCAGCTACCAGAAGGAAAAGCCAATCCGAATCTATGGAGCTCAGAAGCCAATCAAAATCACTAGAAAAACATTGGCCGACGTCCACCAAGTTTCGGTCGGCCAAACTTCGGCGAAAAAGAAAGATGCTCCGAATCCGGTGATCATATACACCTTGAAAGCAGCCATTGCACGAGCTCGGGCATACGACTCGGTCATGGTAAACCATATCTCCGTTGCCAACGACAACCCAGAAGACGACGAGTTCGTCCTAAAAGAGGCCCCGACTACGTTCGAAGAAGGCGGTCAGTCGACAGTCGACGAATTAAAGAAAGTCGACCTAGGCACAAAGGAGGATCCAAGGCCAACATTCCTAAGCGCCTCACTGTCGGCCGAAGAAGAGGTCGAATATATGTCATTACTTCGCGAATACCGTGACATATTCGCCTGAAATTACACAGAAATGCCAGGCCTCAACCCACGAGTCGCATTGCACAAGTTGGCAGTTCATCCATCAGTCTGGCCAGTCAAACAGTCGCAACGACGGCTCTGGCCAGAACTCGTTCCCGAAATTGAGAAAGAAGTCGACAAATTGGTCACTGCAAATTTCATAAGAGAGGTGAGTTACACTTCATGGATCGCAAATATCGTACCGGTCAAGAACGGCCAACGCGACAACGTGTCGTGGTGTTTGACAAAGGTAGTCAACCTTGGTCAAACGTAAAATGTGATATTTTTAAAAATATTTTTTAAATGGTGTCATAAGTATAAATATTTATTTTTTTAATTATTTAAAAAAAATTCTTATATATTATAGTTCTTTTATCCACTAGTCTTGCCCGGTTGGGGCATTACAAGATTCGGACCCTATATTTGGGCAGGAATATCCGCTTGGTTGCTGATGTGGCAACCGCATCGAGACAACACGTAAGCGAAGCTGCCACGTCAGCGGTCGTTGATTTGGCGATTCGGCGCTGGAACTGAGAGCACGAGAGTCCTGGCCTCCTGGGGAAGAACGTGTGGCGCTTCGTGCTCCTCTACTTCCACTGCAGTACAGAACAAAACAGATTTCAGCTCCCCACCTCATCTTTTCATTCCTTGAAAGTGGGGTTTTTGCGAGAACATGAATTGATGCTGTCCCGAACATGAAATCGCGAAGCTGTAGGCAGAAATTCACAAGGAGATATCTCGTTTTTGAAGCAGCTCGCGCTTCCATTTCGCCGAAGTTAATCGACTTGGTTCCTTTTTATTATTGTTCTCTACCTCTCGACGAGCATGATGAGTTGCGGCTTTAAGGTTGTTCTTTTTTTTCCATCGGTGACACTGGGTCGTGAGCTTGGACTTTTTTTCTGTTGCACTTTTTTTAATCTTTTGGCCTAAGCTATCCGGAGAGAACGAGAGTATTAGATGAATTGAAAGTATCACTGTATACTTTGCATTAGGCCATTATCATAACTGGTTTGCTTGCAGGGAGCGCGATTATGGTGGCCTGTTTTCTTTTACTCTTTATAACAGTCTTGTTTCACGTACCGAGAACGTGCTTTATCCAAACTGTGTTGGATATTATCTGCTTTACTGGTTTTCCTTTGGAAATTTTTTGCTCTGCATGGATTTCAGTTCCACGAAGCTGTTAGAATCTATGCCGTTTCTCGAATTGCTTGTTGTAGGACGGCAAACGCCATGGTTAGTGTCCTTAGATAGAATAAGAAACTCGTAAGATTCTGCCAATTTAATTGTGTTATTAAGTACGAAACAATCTGTCAAATGTCACTACTACCATTTTCAGTGACGTGGTTGTGTTGGGTGGCCAATTGCTATCGAGTGAACTAGTTCACTGGAACGGAAAAGTACAGCAGACGTCTCCAGCTAATGTTCATGTTTTTCTTACCCCGCTGAAATTTTTTACAAAAGATGTATAAAAGGACTTCCCTGGACGTTTCAAAAAATTGGTTGCTCCAGCCTGGTGTCAAACTTTACTAGCTATATATGGGAATTCTATTGTGATTTGTGTGCATTTCGTTACTTGTCTTGCAGGGGCATGCTTTTATATATGAGATACACCCAATTAAAGCCTTCCCTTGTACTCGCTCAAGTCTTCATGTACCCTCTTACAGCTATCCAAAGCCGGTTTCTCATTTCAATTCTGGAAGTTATTTAACTGGTTCAAAAAGAAGTCTTGGGAGCCTATGCATTCATACATCAGTTTCCACAGTTTTGGGTAGTTGCAGTTTTCATGTTTGCAGACAGAAAAGAAATTGGTCACAGAAATTCAGGACATATGCTGCACTTGAAGTTGCGGCTGCCGTTGATGTTATCAATGACTTGGGTTTTGATACTCTCACATTCTTAGCTGTGACTGTCATGGTTGTTCCAGCATTCAAGGTTATCAAGGCCAGCCCAGTAAGTTTTTCATTTATCTGTTTCCTTAGGCCATGACTGCCATTATTTGTCTATGTCGATGCTGCATTTTTTACTTTTTGTGTTAATTTTAGTGCATACATCTTGATCTCTATACCTTTTCTGGTGCGTTAAAGTGAGGTTTGAAGAAGGAAGAGTCTCAATTAGGACAGTTTCCTTTGTGAAAGTCATAGGTTTGCTAGTCTTCGTTAGTAACAGCTACTTCAAGAAAGTTCTAAGGTTGTTAAGACTTAAGTCCATTATCGTTATTTTTCCATTTAAATTAGTTGCAGGAATTCCTAGTGGCCAATTTCACTTTAATATCATAATGCAATTGTGATTAGGAAAACTTCATCGTGATGATAATTGCATATTTTGCCAAGTCTTTGGATGTTCTAGAATCTATGAATAGGTAATTCTATAGTAGCTAGCTCCTGCTAGTTGTTAAAACAGCACCTGAACTCAGTCATTCTCTTTGAACTTTGACTTCTTTGAACTTTGAAAAGCAGCAATCTCTGTGGTTGAGAAGCTGGTAGCTTGCTTACTCATTTCCAGCCCACTCCCTTAATTTTAATTTTGATGCGTTATTTGCTATAATAGCCAATTTCAACAATCTAGTTCCATGAAAAAGCAGAGCAGACAGTGTATGAAGATTAAGGCGGACATTCAAGCAAATTTGAGCTGCTCATAATTGTTAGACAAGTAGGTGTTAATGCGCAACTTAGAAATTATGACAAAAGAGACATGGAAACTCTAACACATGGATGCACGTTTCTGTAAGGCCACAGAAACCACAATCAAGGTGTCTCCAAAATAATATTTCACCAAAGACAACTGTGGATTGGCGAGTGGCATTAATAAGGTTCTTGAAAGCTATCGGTGTGTAATAAGTTTGCCACCTGGATTGTGAATGAATGGGATATAATTCAATTGCTAAATGACATGTTGAACACTTTGAAAGTCTTTAGCTACTTCTTAGTAAGTGTTTCATCAACTACTTATTCAAACTTGTCGAACAGTGGAGTGCGTGGATATTTTTAAGTGTTTTAGGGGCTAAGACATGGTGACCCTATCACTCCCACTCCTCTTTAACATTGTGGGAGACGGGCTCACTGGGCTTGTCAAGTGTGCTACTGAATGGCTGAAAGATCTCCTATTCAATGGTGTCAGGTAATCAATCAATTTACTGACGATACAATCCTTTTCAGTGACGGAAATCAAGAGCAAGTACTAAGACTGAAGGCTGTTCTAAACATCTACAAGAGAATCTCGAGGCAAAAGCTTAACTGGAGCAAATTGGGTATTTTCAGGTTCCACATGGTGGAGGAGACTGCCGAGTGCTTGGCCTCTTCATTTTGCTGTGTTGTTGGCAGCCTCTTGAGTACATATTTTGAGCTTCCCCTTTTTTGTGGTCACGTGGATAGGGTCCTTGGGACCTGGTAACTGAGAAAACACAACACCAATTATTCACTTGGAAGAGTTGTCCATTCTCCAAGGCGGGAAGGTTAACTTTGCTCCAATTTTGCATGGTTGAGATCCACACAAATTGCTTGGTCTTTTTTCACTACCATTTGGGCGTGGCTGAGGAGATGGAGAAGCTAATGTGCATTTTCCTTTGGAACTGGTGCATTGGCAGGTTCAAACATTGCCAGTGAATTGATTAGGATGAAACGATTGATGACCTCCTCCGTTGTCATTGCTTTGGAAGAATATAGAGTACAGTGCTGGGTCTTTTTGGCATTGACATTTGCTGGCCAAAAACTTTGGGGAAGCTGGTTCTCTGTATGCAGTCTCTCATTTGTGCTTCTAACGGATGGATTTTGATGGAAATTGGTTTGGTTTCATTGAGAACTTTGGTGCGAGCAAATGTCCGTATTATTCAGGAGCACTTGAGAAATTTGTCTCTTATTGTGGAATCCTCTTAGTTGGATCATTTTTTGGTTATGCTCTCTCGAGGCGTATTCTAAGTGTTGGTTGCTTCATTTCCTGCTTGTTGGATGGAGGTTACAGGTCAATCCTTTGTCAAGTCCCCAAAGCCTTTGGTTCATGGATCCCCTTCAGCATCACTCCTTGAAGCTGAACTTTTGACAAATTGTCCTTTAATAGTCCTGTTCTAGTGAGATATGGTGGATTATTAGGAACTTTCTGGGAGAGAGCAACCACTCCTACAGGGTACCACTTGGATGCTCGGATTCAACCAGTAGTGAACTCCGTGAACTTCTTGACAGGTTGAACATGTTCAGCCGGAGATTTTCATGTCCTCGTGATTAGGTTGATTTGAGCAATGCAATCAGCATATTCCTCAAAAAACTGAAGTTTCTTACATTGGGATCCTATGTTTGGCGGAGTATAACCACTTGCAAAAGGAGCATGGTTGGTAGTTGTGATGTTTCAAGTTGTTCAAACATTCATCAAAAACAGACTAAACTTACCACTTTTCTATTCTAGAAACATAATTCATGATATAATGACTCTCTGAAACTCTATTCTTGATGAGAATCTATCATAATAAATGTCTAACTGGATACTCTTGTATCTAACTTTAAATTCTGAGATGATCTTTCCCAAGTTAGGGAGTTGGATTTTTATTCAGGTGACCAATAATTTGTGAATTTGGAGTATTCTGGCTGTAAATAAGTAGATTATATGAGACCCATGTTGATATGCTTCGTGATTTTCGAAGCAACACCTTATTAAAACCAATCTCATATATTGTTAAAAAAAGGCAGTTCTCTCTGATTGTTTGCAGATACTTGGTTTCTTTTTTGCTGGAGTTGTATTGAATCAGCTTGGTCTCATTAGAAACCTTACTGACGTGAAAGTTCTATCTGAATGGGGAATCCTTTTCTTGGTGAGTCAATTTTCAGAACTCTTTCTGTGTTTCATCTCTCTCTCTCTCTCTCTCTTTCTCTGTCTCTGTGCCTCTCTCAATTTTCATATAATTAGCTTATTTCACTGAACTAGTCAAACCTCAACAACAAATGCTCCATCTTGTACTAGATGATTGTGTGCACATGTTATATATTGTCTGTCACATTTCAATTGTGCTACTCAAGTTTTATTTGAACTTTATCAACGTACACTAAGGCTAACTGTGTATTTCCTGTAGGCAATAGTGACTCTATAATATAATCTGAAGGTTAGGGCTCTTGATATGATCTAAAGTTTGGGGCCTGGTATTAAGAGATAACTGGTTCAGCTGTTCAAGTATTTTTATCTTGTCATTCAAATGAAAAAGTAGTTCATAAGAGCTCAATCTTGAGACTGAGGAGAAGCTTGTAAGTTTTGGTCAATTGAATGTTCACATGGGGGGAGGTTGAAGGGGACTTTGCCCTGGTCATCAAATGGGCTAGTCAAGTCTCCCACCCCCCTTGGAAACTCAAGGCTATATTTGAAGAGATTCAGGAACTTATATCAGGATGGAAAAATGTACCAAGGTCGGCAAATTCCCTCGCTGACCAGCTTGCGAAAGCTGGCATTCATAAGGCCGACTGACAATCAGGGAGCAAAATGCCTTTGTAACTTGATACCTGTACTGTCTTTCATTCCTATGTAACTTTACTCAAATAACAAGCAATAAAACTTACCATTTCAAAAAAAAAAAAAAACTGAGTGTTCCTGTGGAAATGTTCTAAAAAAATTGTATGTCTGGAAAAGTTTCTTCAGTAAAGAAACAACAGATAGGGAAATGTCAAAAACCAAAGAAATACCGGGAGTAGAATACATGAAAACCACATTGTGAACTGAAATACACGTGCTTTAATTTGTTACAGACTGCTCCAAAGGAATTAACTAATGGCTTAAGGAGTAAGTCCTCGTGCAGATTTGAATCTCCCCAGTCAATGAAGGCATAAATAACATGGATCATAGGCAGTGTGAGAAAGCTTCAAAGGCAATTATTAAATAAACAAATGAATAAAAATCCCGAGAATTGTAGAGCAGGGGTGTCGTGTAATGTGATGAAAAATGCAACTTGTGATTACTACTTCAGTTTGTACATGGTATTTGATGTTCAAATGTTACTCTTAAGCTGGTTTTCTAAGGAGGATGTTTTTCTTCTATTTTTCCACTACTTGAATTTCTCTTATCAAATACTTTGTTCACTTCTATAGTTGTTTGAGATGGGCCTAGAGTTGTCATTGGCACGCTTGAAAGCTCTTGCGAAGTTTGCATTTGGCATGGGCTTGACACAGGTAAAGTTTTCAAGAACTAGCGCTCGCTTCCAATTCAGCTTAAAAATAGCTCATCAGTGTCATTGCACTCACAGACTACACAGCTTAATGTTGTTTTCAAATTCCTCTGACACTTCAATTCTTAAATACTAACAGAGCAAAATGCAAGAATATAGTTTTTTTTATTTAAGTTTTTCCCCTATTGTTAGTAGTATGGGCTTCATGGCTCATTTTGGAATTTGTATCTCTTAATGAAATTTTCCCACCATTGAAAAAATACTTGCCACTGTTTTGCTTATCTAGCTAAGGTTTTGAAGGAGAAGGGTTTTCTGGATGAAAACCCATAGTTAGGAAAATGAGTCTAGAGAAGTTAGGAATCTTGAGAGACTGAAGGTCATTTCTCATCCTCAAGCAGTTTCTAAACCGTTATATAATGTTGCTAATTGGCTTAATGGGGTTTAGTAACTAATTCAAGTCCAACTTATTGAGCTGTTCAAAAAGATAACCAAATAAAATACCCTTTTCTAACAAGATTCTTTGGCTGCATGAAAATTTTTGGTTGTTTGAACAAAACTAAATCCATCATACTTCAATGATGGTTTATTCTTTTTTTTTTTTAAAAAAAAAAATTGTGCCACTATTATTAGTTCAGTATGTTATTTTCTTGATTGCCTTACAATCAAGCTTCCAATTTTCTTTGTTTAGAGTAATATTAGGATGATGTGCGAGACAATGTTAATTGTACAAAGTCCTGTTTTCAAGTTATACTCTACCTGCAAGGATTGGAGTCTTTTGCTGTTTGCAACTCATCTATGCAATATGCTATGCAAAACTGTTTTCTTGTGCATGATTTATACAACAATCAAATCCATGCACACAAGGAGGCTTGTCTAATAAATCACTCTTTGAAGGTGTTTATTCTTCTGATCATGTTATAACGCATGGCCTAGTGAGGTGATATTAGTTAAAAAATCCTCACCTCAGGGCTGTGGACCTTCTTGACTGGCAACTAGGGAGGGGCTGGGGGGAAAAAACCCCACTCCCTTTTTCTTGTGGGGGAAGCGTGGGGAAGGGTCATGACACACTCCTCCAATGAAAACATCTAGATATTTGGTTTTCTTATTGAAACATTTGAGTAGACATAGGGATAGCAAAGTGTGGACTGACACTCCCTGGAAATCATGTCTTAACCCAGAAGTAAATTGTTAGCATATCAAGTTAATGGGCTTAACTAGTCCCTATGGACCATTAAGTTTTTGAAAATATAATAAAGCCAAATCTACACTTATCAGTCCAGAAAGATTAGAAAAAATAGACATTCTGTCTCAGCTACCTTTGTTAACTACTGAGCCATCTGACACGTAGCTTTCTATGTTGCCTGATTCCTCATAAATTGTAACTATCTTCTCCTCATCATCTATGTAAGTGTTAATTGATGCGAGATTGTGAACGCAAAAGATTCTCAATGATTTGTTTCAAAAGTCCAAGAAATAAGTGAACTTTCCTTTCCCATCTTTGATCAACATATATAAACAAGCACGATGCTACAAGCATGCTGATGTCATAGTTTGTTCTTTACTATTAATTCGTGGGAAAAAGATGATTTTATTCTTTTCCTATTTCAGGTTTTGTTGTCTACTCTAGCTTTTACAGCATTTGAACTTCCACCAAATGGGGCTGTTGGGACAAAAATTCTGGAATTCCTTTTCCATTCAAGACCTGATCTGGTGAGTTTTTTATGCTTTATTTTTCATATTTACTTTATGGAAGTGTTAAAATTTGAAGACGCTTCCCTGAATGGTAAAATAATTAACAGATGCAGAATCTCTGGAAGCCTGAAATTGATCCATTGTCAAACAATTACTTCTTGCAATGCACATCTCCTATTATCTATCCATATAATTAGCGAAATCAGGTCCAAATGTAGAAATTGTTTTTGAAAGCATATTAAATATCCTAGGTACCAAGTTGTAGTCAGATATATAGAAGAAATTTTAAATATTAGTTACCTATGCAGGTAGCAAGCTTTTTCCGTCATAAAGGGGTATATAGTGCTACTAAAATATGTGGATGGCAAAAATACTTTACGTTGCTTGTGGATATTGCAACTCTCTATCTTCATTCTGTTGTGTTGGATTATGGTTTTATTATTCAATAACTTCTCAAGTAGCACCCTTAATGTGACCTAGTTCAACTTTTGTGCAGGTCAATATTCGAAGTATTGATGAGGCTATAGTGATTGGGACTGCTCTTTCATTGTCATCTTCAGCTTTTGTTCTTCAGGTTGATACATGCTACTTGTTATTTCCAAAAACATTTTACATTTAAATAAACTTAAAGATTGGAAAAACATTTCTGGTTGTATCTTTAATTTTATAAAATTCTTCCATAGTTTTTTCCGTTTTTAATTTCTAAATTGGGACCAAGCAGATCTATATAGACTTAGCAAGTTCACATTGTAGCTTCTTTCAGAGAAAGGTGAGCTGCCCACTAGATTTGGTTCGGCTACTCTGGGAATCCTTCTGCTTCAGGTCTACACCTTTTGGTTCTTTAATCTGTATTTGTAATCATTATTTATTTATTTATTTATTTAACCTCTAAGATGGAGTTCCCTAGTTTCCTTTAGTTTTCCCGTTGACTTAAATAGTATGAATCAGAATTTTAAAGTGATAATGTTATGAATCTCTTGATGTCTGGCATGTGCAGGACATTGCTGTTGTTCCTCTTTTGGTCATACTGCCTGTACTGGAGAGTCAGGTTTGTGAAAGACAATAATCATATTTTTTTCTTCCATGGGATACATTACTGAGTTAAGTTAGCCAACTGGTGATTAAATAAAACTTTTATTTCCGTGAAATTGCATGTTAGATATAGTTTCAATTCTGCACTTGCATTATTTGCACTTTTTATTGAAAGCGTTGTTAATATATTTGAGTGAGAGTGATGAACACCAGCAAGCAAACCAATTACATGAAGGCCTAACTAAAAAGGCAGCTAAAGCCCAAAAAGTACATCATATCAGAAAAAGATACTATTCGAATTTCTCATGCAATCTATGAATCTGTTTATCTATATAAATGGCTGCCAAGTATGTCATTCAGTTGAAAACTGGCCATTTTACTTTGAGTCATCCAGATAATGATTGTAAAGATGTTTTATAAATTAGATAGAGGTTTTGTTTCTGAGGCATTTTGTTTTGTACAAATCAAGGACATTCTTACAGTACTGGGTGTTGCCTTTTTCCCCAATTCTCTTTAATATTGTGGGTGAGGGATTAACATGCCTTTTTACGGAATCTTCTGATCCGGTGGGAAACTCCTTTATTTGTTGAGGAGTAGCATTCATCCTTAAATGCAGTTTTCTGAAGAAACAATTATATTAGCAGAAGCCTCAATCGATAAGTTATCCGTACCAAAATTTTCGTTCACATTTGGCTTCCAAGCAGCTCATCAATTAGAGAAAGCCAAGGGTTTGGGCTTCAAAGTCTTCTTAGGTGCAGCTAGTGGAGTTTGTTGATTGTTTGGGCTGTATGCTTGATTGTATGTCTTTTACTTATTTGAACTTGGCACTTTTTGATGGCCATAAACTAAGCTTCTCAGAAATCCAATTGTCTAAAGTAATTGAGATAAAATTTTATAGTCTTACTGCCTTTGCTGTAAAAAGGCTACTGGAATTTCAGATTTCAGCTTTAGACACATTGGAACAAAATCAGCAACTGGATTCAGTCTGCGAAGCAACTCCAACAACTAAGTCTTCTGACAGCAATTAAGTAGAAAGAAAGATCCTGATTTAAGTGGCTATAAAAGGCGATAGGAAAACTAGATTTTGGCATTCAATGGTATGAGAAAAAAGGGTTAACCATCTTCATTGTCCTGCATGTCAATGGTGTTGTCACATCAGACAAGATGAAACTGTTCAAGGAACAGAGTGCTTTTTGTAACGATTTATACAGGGAAGAGGATGTTAATAGACCAGATCTTGACTTTCTGAATTTCAATTGTCTTTTAACCTGTTCAAAGTAGACAGCGAAAGGAAATATTTTTAGAGATTAAGCAATCTATTATACAATGCCCTTAGACAAATCTTCATAACTCGACAGTTATAATGCTGAACTCTTTAGAGCTTCATAGGACTTTCTTAAGCTGGACATTATTTCTATGGCGGAAGATTTTCATACACATGGAATGACTTTCAGAAGTGTTGGAGCAAACTCAGTCAACGAGTAGCATTATGACGATTCCCTTGGGATAACTTGCTGTACCTCTATGGTCAAGTGATACTTCTTAATTCAAGTCTAGCTTGTATTCCTTAGTACTACTCACTGTTATGTCCTTGAGGGCACTCCTATCATTTTTTCTTGCATAGATTGGATGCTATATTTAGAGATATCTGCAGGCTTTTGAATTTCAGCAATATTTCGTCCATTATTTCAGAATGTCAATTAATTTACCCTTCTAACCAGGAAGATAGGTTGGTATGGATGCCCACTTCTGTCTGAGAATTCTAGAGAAATCATGTTAGAAAGTTTGAGGTCCTGTAGGTCACAAGCATCTAGTGTATCAGGCATGGAAGTTATGAGGTACCTTTTATTTGGTCCTGTCTACATGGTAGAATTCTTTTTTTTTTTTAAATGGCGAAGAATTGTATTGATGTATAGTATTATACAAGCAGTGATTTACAAATATTACATAAGCTCTGGCCTATTAAGGCTACATATTATGCTCCGGGATATACATTATTACATTACTGGATGTTATAAATTAACTCTTCCACCGACTGCCCAACTTGAAGTCCACTTTTTTGTACACCTGCCTTTGCCAAACTGTCAGCCACAGAGTTGGCTGAACGGGGTACTGCCAACCAAGCTATTCTCCATTCTGTTGTTATTTCCTTAGCTTAATCAAAATGCATTTCAAAGCCCATGGGGAAGAGTTGGGTCTGCAGGCCCAGCCAATTACAAGCTGTGAATCTCCTTCCACTGCAATTGATTCTTCAAAATTTTTCTTCACCAATCTAATTCCTGTTAGCGGAGCTCGTGCTTTGGCTTCATTCGAGTTGCAAAAGCCAGCTGATCCTGAGTATACTAGCAAAATTTCACCTGTGCTGTTTCTTATCACACCCCCAATTCCTGCCATTCCACAGTTTCCCCTAGCCGAACCATCAAAGTTTAGCTTGATATAGGGAGAGTCGAGTGGTTGCCACTCTACCATATTTGGTGACTTTATAGACTTGAATAATATGATTTGCTTCCAAAATTTTCGTATCACTGGAAGGGAGAAAGGAAGTAGGCCGTGAAAGCTTTGAACCCAGACCAATGTGTTTCTGATTGTAGCTTCCACTATCCCCGCAATGGTAGCTGATCTTATTGCAAATGTACGGTGATTCCTCTCTATCCACAAATTCCATAAGACTGCTGTAATTGCTGCTCTCCATAGAACTTGTCCCCGTGCTGGCAAGGGGCCTCATGGTAGAATTCTTACCAGAATGGAGTTGTAGCAAGGGGGCCTGTCTAGTCAAACTGAATGTCTTTTATGTGGATAGCTTCTTCGGTCAAATTGTGCTTCATTCTTCTTCTCTTGTTCCTTCTCTTGGGCACTAGGGTGCTTTTCTTCAATACTTTTGGAGTTGACCTCAGCATTCCAGCAGCTTTTACAGCACTCATGCATGACTCCTTGGTTCGAATAGAGACAAGCTTTAATGAAGAGGAATCCTATCTGTCCATGGGTTCCTTCATTTACAGGTCTCAAGCAAAATGTGGATGGCTCTTCTAGGGGTAAATGCAGAGTTAGGGACATGTAAGATCAGCAGACGTCTTGGCTGTTTTAACAAGTCTTTGGTTGTGTCAGTTCCGTTCTCTTGCTTTAAGTCCATGAGGAGGGTGATGCTTCAAATTTGATTGCTTGGTTCTCTGGTTTTAAGCCTTTTCTTTTGCCTGTTTCAATCCTATTATGATGAGATTTTTAGTTTAAAGAAGATTGTTATTTCATGGAGTTGTTTAAAAAGGTTTGCCAATAGCCTTGCTGATTCATTGGCAGAGGAGGGGAATCTTCAACAACTTGTTGTAAGATACTCCTTTCCTTGATTTCTGGTCTTTTTGGCCTTATGTAATATTCATCCATTTCCCCAAGATAAAGTATTAAGAAGAGACTTGCAGGGTGGACGAGTAAGCTTTCGTAACTAGGTCGATTGACACTCCTAGATGCTCTTCAACAACATTTTATTTATCTTTCTTGGATTGCCTGAAGGCTGTTCTACATATCATTGAGAAGCTTTAGTGTAAGTGCCTTTGTGTCTTCCAAAGAATAAGTCTGATCTTTGAGTTAAATGCCTGGTGTTGAGGGATCTTATTCAGGGAATCTATTATTATCACATGCTTGCAAAGATTAAACAAAGTCATTCTGCATCTTTAGTGTGGAAGTTATTTGGAGCTCCTCTAACAAAATTCTATATATGGTCGTTTTTACTGTTGCATCCTCCCAAGGGTGGAGTTACAGAAGTGAGTGAGTACTCCAAGCCTTATTTGTTTATTTTATGGTGGAAAGGAGGATACTCGTCCAATTTCTGCTATAGTGCACTTACACAGGTGTTTGGACTTACTTTCTCGATATCTTTGGGGTTGAAATCTGCATTCCTTTCTCTGTCAATGCTGGTTTATTCTCTGTTGGGCTTCCTCTTCCATCTTTTTTGGTTGATTGTGGATGAATGCTTGTTCAATGTTTATTCATTGGGGTATTTAGCAAGAAAGTAATCGAAGGTGCTTTCAAGTTCTTCTTCATCTCTCAGGAGCATTCAGACTCATCCTCAAGCCAATATTGGTTTTTGGCACAGATCTTTGAATGTTTGATCTTCTTTGAATGGCCTTCTGTTGCAGAAATCTGGAAGTGACTTCTCAGTGTTCATATGAAAGGCGATTTAGTTAATGTTATTTGTTGGTGCTCTGGTTGTTAGTCTCCTCCATGCAGATTTGCTAGTATTTGCAATGATATTGGGGCCTGAATTCTGTTGTTCTTTCATAGGTTCATGTAAAAGATCTCCCAATGGTCTTTGGACTCTTTGGCTAGAGAAGCAGCTTCTCTTCAACATCTTGTTGGAAGATCCCTTCTTGATTGGTTTCTTTTGACCTTTGAGTCTTTTAATATATAAAACATTATTTCATTGAAAAAACCAAACTTATTCTAACCAGTTAAAGTTGTACCATTATAAATCAACATCAAAGCCTTATCCAACTGCATTGAGTTTTATTCTCTATGATTTTTTATTAAATGATTCCCACCGAAACATTGTCTGACATGATGCATTGCCATTTTTTTTATAAATCTTTAAATGGATTCTTCTCCTAGAAATTAGTTGATCCTGGCTAAGCATGAAATTTCTCTCCTGTTTCATCTCTTATGTATAGAATCTTGTCGAAGAAAGCATTTGGCCAATGCTTGTTTCAGAAAGTCTGAAAGCTTTGGGTGGACTTGGCTTACTATCTCTTGGGGGAAAATATCTTCTAAGGCGTATTTTTGAAGTTGGTATCAGACACATTCTGTTGGGATTTATGTCAAGTCTCAGGAAAAGACCAATAAATGTTGACTATATCATAATAACAGGTTGTTGCAGAAACAAGAAGCTCAGAAGCTTTTGTTGCACTCTGCCTGCTCACAGTTGCAGGGACTTCACTTGTCACCCAAAAATTGGGTTTTAGTGATACGGTATGAAGTATCGTCCATTATGTGAGTGGATTACATTTTATCCATGCTCCTTTTTAGTCCTGTTCACTTAGTGGCTATTCTTGTTTAGCTTGGGGCATTTCTAGCTGGTGCAATCCTTGCAGAAACCAATTTTCGGACTCAAATTGAAGCTGATATTAGACCCTTTCGAGGATTGTTACTTGGTCTATTTTTCGTGACAACAGGGACATCCATTGATATGCAGGTATACCAAATGTTTTCCTCGTCTTCTTGTAGTTTCTCAATTTAGAGTTGCAAAATATGAAACTATTAAAGGATGTGCTTTTACAATAATTATTCAGTGTCCATAAAAATAAAACAAAATTCAGCAAGCCCTTTTCCTCCTGCAGCTTCTTTTCCGAGAATGGCCAAATGTTCTGTCGCTCCTAGGAGGTCTGCTTGTAATTAAGACACTGATAATAACTGCTATAGGTCCCAGAGTGGGACTAACATTACAAGAAAGCATACGAATTGGATTTCTACTCTCACAAGGTGGTGAATTTGCATTTGTAGTCTTTTCCCTTGCCAACAGGTACATTACTTGTGACTTCTTGATCTAATGGTATCTCATCTGCATTACAAAATTTACTTAACACTAATCTTTCTTTCATCACATCGATTCCTGTGATTAGGCTTGGGGTTCTGCCACTTGAGCTGAACAAACTTCTCATTATTGTGGTCGTGCTGTCAATGGCTTTAACGCCTTTGCTCAATGAAATTGGCAGAAGGGCAGCATATATTGTTGATAAAAAATTTCAGGAGGAGAAAGTACGTGTATAGACTAATGTCAGTGAGTATTCATTCAGGTTCTCAGTTACTGTATCAGCTTGAATTGCATTTAGGTTCACTCTAAAATTAATCTGCAGAAATCTCCTGAAATGATAAACTTCAATGTGAGTGAGCCTGTGATCATTCTTGGATTTGGCCAAATGGGTCAGGTAATGCAGCTTCTCTGTCTCTCTCTCTCAGGTACTTCAACAGGTTTACATTAAATCTTTTTTTCTCTCTTCAGTAGCTTATCTTCTAGTTACAGGTTCTAGCTAATTTCTTATCAACTCCATTGGCTTCGGGGTTGGATGGCGATAATGTTGGATGGCCTTTTGTTGCTTTTGATCTTGATCCAAGTGCTGTTAAGGTCTGTTATATCTTCCCATCTAAAGTTTTGCATTAACTGTGTTAATATTTCTTTGTGCACTTGTGTTCTTAGTGGCTGCTTTTGTTTGGTCAAGCTCATTGTGTTCTTAGTGGCTGCTTTTGTTTGGTCAAGCTCATTGTGTTCTTAGAGGCTGCTTTTGTTTGGTCAAGCTCATTGTACTTCCTTAATGTGCTTCTGTTTCCTTAATGAATTTATCGTTGAACTCCAAAACTATATACCCACTTATTGACTCCAAATTCAATGTGGGCAGGGATTCCCATTAGATGTTCGTGTAGTGTGTCAACAAACAGAATAAGTAACAATTTAAAGCTCCAACAATTGATGGACAGCCATATATAAATTGGTGTCTGAATAGTGTTGAAATTTTTAGGTTTGGTTTACCCATGAGGCTTCCTAACCATCTGTGGTTTGCTCATCTGGGCGAGATGCTTAGTATGTGTTGTTCAGGCTAGTACATACAATATCTCAAACACAATCTACTTTCATTCTTACCAGGCAGCTCAGGAGCTTGGCTTTCCAGTCCTTTATGGAGACGGTTCACGCCCAGCAGTGCTCCAGTCAGCTGGCATTTCTTCCCCAAAAGCTGTCATGGTCATGTACATGGATAAGCAAAGAACCACTGAAGCTGTTCAAAGGCTTCGGCTTGCATTTCCTGCGGTAAATCTCCACTTCTTCTGTTGATTGATACATTATTCTTGCTGACTTTATTTCCCCAAAGTTTGGATGTATTTTAACAAAAAATATTAATTTTAGATACATTAGAAGACTGGCTTGTCCAAGTTGCAAATTGGGTAATGAAAATTCCAATCTGCATGAACAGGGAAGGGAGAAACAGATTAGTTCTGGTTAACTCAAAATAAGTCTTTAAATTTTGGACACAAAAAAAAAAAAAAAAGGTCTTGAAACTCTCTGCAAGTCCTTTTTCCCCTTGTTTTCTATGTACTTTATCTGTTTTTCCTTGTGCAGTAAGTGTCTTTGATAAGTAGAAGCCAGTTAAAGAAAATTACTGTACTGAGGTGCCTTCCAGAAGTTAAGTTTCATACACAATAGATGTTTGTAAATGAAAAAGTTGAACATAACCTTCAAAGTGAAGCGGTTGTTGAAATATGGCTTGGTATGTCAACCTCTTTTAAAAGTGTTTGGTTTAAATAAAAATCCTTTGGCAATGTTAATTTCACCCTGATTGGTTTAAATATGGCTTGGTATGTCAACCTCTTTCAAAAGGCGGGGTTCTCCGGGGGAGGGAATTTTTGTCCCCATAGTTTTTTTCTTAATTTAATTTTTTTTAATATTATTTATTATTTTTTAAATTTTATTATTATTATTGGAAATATGACATCATTATGATCCATGCCAGTTCAACCAGCCGGTTGAACTGGGTTGAGGCCCAGACACTTTTCTGAGCCAGCCTCTGGGTCGAATTTTATAACATTGCTGAAATTTTTTCTTTTTTTTTTCTTTTTGTTGAAATGGAAACGTTAATAATGAAAACATAAGTTTTTTACAATTATTGCTCACGTAGGAATAGAACTCAAGTTTTGCAAAAATGTAGATTATTGGGTGATTCAAATGTAATTGATAGGCTCACTATCATCGGAAAATATTGGCATCTTATGTACTAAGTTTGATTGTTTGCTTTTGATATTCTAGCCCTTGTGGAAGTATATAGGCATGTTATCTACTAAATGGCATCTTATGTACTAAGTGTATCATATGCATTTGAGATGCTAGCTCGTAAGGAAGTATACTAGCATCTTATGTACCAAATTACTCTTTGATGGCTATGATTATGGTAGCATCGGGCTATTTTTCAGTTACATTTAGGTTGGTTCATCCACTCCCAATCTTTTATCTCACATCTCGCTTAGCCATGCCTGTCATTGCACTCCTTATCCACCTAGAATCAAGCTAACAATGCTAAAGTAGATCACCTTATCATGGAGGCATGTACTAGGTTTTCTTTACCCTCAGTTGCTCTTTTCTTGCACTTAACTGGTTTCTGGGATCCATGATCCATTTACTTTTTGCCTTTTCGGTTTCACTGTTTCTGTACTTTTGTTCATTTTTTCTCGAAAGATCTAACTAATCCAAAGGAGTAACATTTATTGGTGCCTACCATTAGAAAAAAGCAACATATATCAGAAACTTCTTTTTCTTTAGCTTTTTTTTGTTACTGTTTTTTCCTGATGTAACGTGAACTAGCCTTAAGTTACGTCAACATTTAGATCTAGAATTAACTGGGATCATTTATCAACAAGCATTTTGCTGTTTTACAGATTCCCATTTATGCACGAGCCAAGGACCTTGAGCATCTTTTAGAGCTTAAGAAAGCAGGTGCCACGGATGCTATATTGGAAAGTGCTGAGGTATACCTGTAACATTATCTGCTTTCTACATGTTTGTACCTGTCCGGTGGTCAAATTGTTAATAATAAAAAAAGTGATGGAAAATTTTTTGGGTCGTGTCATTGCATTGATCTTTTCTCAATGTTTCTATGCAGACAAGTTTACAGCTTGGGTCGAAGCTTTTGAAAGGGCTAGGAGTCATGTCTGATGATGTAAATTTCTTGAGTCAGCTGGTGAGAGACTCCATGGAGCTCCAAGCCCAAGATTCACTCAAGATATCTGACAAACAGGACTTCAATGTCATGAAGCCGCTGGAGGTATGGATACAAGCCAAATTCTCATGCTAAATTCATTTTCTACCAAATTTAAGTAAAACTTAGGTTTATATGTTGTTTTATTATATCTAAACCAGGTTAGAGTGGCCAATTTTGTTGAAGCTAGGCCAGAAAATGGCTCATCCGCTAAGGATGACCAACTCCCAAATCCTGAACAGCTACAGACATATAATATTTCTGCTCCAGAGGAGAACCATCAACATGAACGTCGGGCAGAAGCTGAACAATCAGGATTGACATCTACTACAGAACAATCTCTTGTAAAAGAACATAATAGAGATGTCAGCTGTTGTGAGGACACTACAGGGCACGGTTTGCCACCTGGAAATGAAAATGGTGGCGAAAAAGACAAAACTGGATCTGTGGATGCTGTTTATAATTAGAATTATGGGAATTTTAATTGGTGATAATTTTTAAGATGCTTCTCAATGCTTCTTATTCGGTTTGTCCTGTCATCAGCTGTGGCAGGCACCGGAGACAGGAAAAATCAGTAGTCTCATATATTGATCAGTGAGGTCTCCTAAACTTCGTAATGCCTCCATAAGCTTGTCATTGACCAACTAGAATTCTCCTTAGGGGTCTATTTAGTAACGTCAGGTTAGTAAAATAGTTTCCTTTCTGGATGAAAAGGTTCGATTTGCTAGTGTAAAGGTCAGGAGACCTTACTGATCATTATCTGAATTAGGACTGGATGAAAAAGATTCAATGTACTAATCAGTAGAGTAACTCTTTTAAGTTGCAAATTGGTGCCTGGCCAGATGCTGTTCGTTTGGATGGATCAACCTATATTCTGTTCTCTGCGTTTTATAAAAATAGATGAAAAAATGCACATTTATCACTTCAAACATCTACAAGGCAGCATTTGGCTACATTATTTGCTAGAAGACTTAGCATCTTGGAAGAGTTTTGTTACGAAGATTTTCCAAAACACTATTTTTCTCTCCTCGAATGTGACATCTATCTATAGGTTCAACCAAAAACATTTTTATCCAACGAGCCACTTTTCATTAAAAAGTAGCTTTCCAAATCTCTAACCCGAAGTAAATCTTTAGCTATCTTTTACTAAAGATATGCATTACATATACCACAACTGCTCTTTCTGTTGGGGTTATGTGACCTGGTTCACAGGATCGGGGTACCCAAAGTCTTCGCTTCAAATTCATCTCCAACTGCTGGAGAACCGTTCATTTGCCTTCTTTAAGGTTTCATGAATGAGATTGACCCAATTGCCTGGTTCATATGCCCTAACCAATCTCCCTAATCGCCATACGCTTAATGCATCAAAACATTGATTTTAAGGATACGAGTTTAAAACAATACAAAAAAAAAAACTACATCATTATGTAAGTGTAACTAAAGTGACAAAGGCACTAAGTTTCCTTGGTTTAAGTATCAAAATTGTAAATGAGGCTCAACATCCCCTGTATCATACATTCGTAAGGATCACTTTTTCACATTTATTAATATTGTCCACTGTTCAAGAGACCAGAACTGGTCATGGTGCCAAAAAACATTTACTGAGCCGAGGTCGCAGCGTCATCTTTATGCTTGATCATACCAGAATCAACAAGAATAGGCACCTCAGCTGCCAGCCATGGAGCCAGACCCAAGCAAAGAGCATGTGCTATTCCAAATCTAGGACTGCAAGAAGATGAAGAATTAAAAAAAAAAAAAAAAAAAAAAAAAATCTAACAAAATACAGCACGTATGAGAGCAACAAAAACCCAAAAAACTATCAGTGCTAAACCCTAAACCCTAAAGGTATTTTCAAATATGACTTCACTGCATACCTAGATCCCATATTCTAAAATGAAATTTGGAATCAACAAACATGAACATAAATTGTGATGATAAACCTTTTATAGTCATATTGAGTTTTAAGTAGAAAAAAATTATTCTTCTGCTGAGTCACTGAAGTTCTATCTCCTCCCAACACCATAGCTTCCATGACGGGACCATGTAGGTCTTAATTTTGATATACCCTTGTGCTTTGCTCTCATTTTTCCAATTTATCAGATGAAATTATGTTAGTTACCACCTCAGGACAGACATTTATTGGGGTTTACATTTCAGGGGAATAGTAAGCACCAATAACAAGAGCTCCAAAATGACAAAGACAGTTGAAGACTAAAGTCTGCTGCCTATCAGAATTCTATAACTTTCATGAGTAGAGATCCTATGGAGCTACCTCTCATGTCTAAAAAACCTAACATTTTTACCCAGTCTCCTCCTGCTCCGAGAGTTGCTGGGATAAAAAAAAGGTCCAGTGGATTTTATGGAAGCTCAGAGTAAGCATAATGTATCCAAACTCTTTAGTTATTCTCTCCCCTATGTCAAAAAAAACACTATATCCCAGAGATCAATATGGCACTCCGTGGTTTGAAATTCTACACGCCCGGCCCCCTTCCCCTTCCCCCCCCCCACACACACCAGCTCCATCAAGGTTGAAAGAAAATTAAGCTGTCACAAGCTGGTGCATTACAAAGTGTGATCTAGCAGAAAATAGTGCTTTGAACTGGTCCAAGGAAACATATCCACCAAGAGTATAGCATGTTAACTAGCCAATAAGGAGGTCAATCATCATTCTCTCGTTGTTCTGATAAATCTTCCCTTTGCCTTGTAATTACTTTTCTAGATTTTAACCGCTTAATGAAGAGGGAAAGGAAGGTGGACTTCACTCCAGCCAAACATGGCTACCCCCACCATTTATTCTTTAACAAGTTACTCTGTTTACAAGATTGCTCTTCCGTACACTATATTTACAACATTCCATCACTTCTACTTTTTTAAATGGACATTACTCCATTTATCAGCACGGATTAATAAAACTCGATAATAAACCTCAAAATAACATGACCAAGAATATACGAGATAATAAAAAAAAATAGAATAAATCAATTTTAGTTAGATTCAATTTGGATATTTAACTGGAAATTTTGGCACACCTACACTATATGGACTACGCCCCTAATCCTTTTCACATTTAACAAAAACACCATAAAAAAATAAAAATGGGAGCCAGTTCTTATCCCCTGTTTCCCCTGCTCCATTTTCTCTGCTCTAGTCAAAGTTTATCATAGTAGAAAGACGACAAAGGTATAATTCAGAAGGCAAGTGTGGGGCACATGAACAACAAGTTGTGTACAACTAAAACATTTAAGTGTTACTATTTTCATGGACACAAGCATGGCATGCTGCCCCTAAACAATATATCATTTCAGAACTAAGTTACAAGCCTAAGATAGTAGCATGACATTTTTTTTTTTTATTAATTTGATGCCAACATGTTTGAACATCACATGTAATGTTATCCAAATTAGGAGAGAAAGGCCCTCATGGAGTTTTCTAGTTTTTTCTATACAAACTACACTACCCACATATCAAAGACTTCAGCGCACCAACCTAATGTCAAAGGTATTATAGTTGCATTTTGCAATTATCAAATGCTTAAAAGTAGCCTCTTGCCAATGCACAACCTAGAATTTTCACAATTTTTTTTTTAAAAAAACAACAAAAAAGTTGAAAAGAAACTTAAAATTCCATTTCGCATTTCGAAAAACAATTAACCAAAAACAGAATAAACGTAAAAGTACCAATTTTTGGCCCACAGGGGCTTGAAATGCACAGTCAAGCAGATCTTCCCTCCCCTGTACATCTGAAACACCAAAAAGAAAAGGGCCATCAAACGTTGCCCCATAAAATTACACCAAAAGGATGAATCAACCAAAACAGACCAACTTACTTTGTGGGTCTTCCCGTCCAATTCCGGGAGCTCGATTTCCGGAGCGGTGGCAGGGTACGTGACAGGAATATCGAATTGCAGGTCGAATTCATATTTCAGGAGATTGTGGACGTACCAGCACTTTCCAGTCCACCGCGTGCCTTCGGGATTGGCCGCCGAGATTCGGAACCAATCGTTGTCGTTGGACTTGTTCATTCCGGTGTACGCGATCAGAGCTTTGTACTCCTCCTTCAGCCGCTGCGTCCAGAGAGCACCGTCGCGGGGTCCGGCTTTCGTCGTCAGAAGAGGAATCTGGGTAAGCGTCGACTTGGTGGTCGTATCCCACCCCTCCATGGCGATGCTCTGTCGCACTTCCCTGCCCCTTCCTCGCCTTCCCCCACCCACTCCGGCTTCCGTTTCACCGTTATTCGATTTGAAGAGCCAAAATTGTACTAAAATATCAAGCGTTGGTCTTCCGCAGAATCAAATTTTGACAAATTTTCAATCCTGTTAATGTCTCCTTTTTAAGGTCCCTTTATCTTTACAAGGCCTAGGGTGAATATTGTCACGTATATTTTATTGAATATTCATACTGCGTATTCATTTATTTATAAACAGAAAGATAACCAGGTAATAATAAATAGAATAATAAAAATAAATTATAATTTATAAAATAAAAAATATGTCATAAATATTATTTACATAAATAGATGCTTTAATGATATTTGAATTTAGAGCAATGTTTTAAAAACAGGACCTGGCCATTCAACCGGTGCTATGTCCTCTTTTGGTTGAACTTTAATATTAAACGACAAACAAGAGCCAAAACGACAAACGAGACAAACGAGAGTTAAAATGAGATAAACGAGGAGCAAACGAGGATAAATGAACGAGAAAGAGAGAACACCAGAGATGCCTGAGAGGAGGAAACTATTCACCTGACACATATCTGAGACACCAAACACAAAACCATGAAAACACAAAAACACAAAAACGATATCAAAACATATCAAACATATTTATCAAACATAAAACAAAGAAAACGAGATAAAGAGATGAGGAATGGAATGAGGAGGAATGGAATGGAATGGAATGGACACCAAACAAACCCATGACAAACCATTGGTCAAAACCAAAACACAAACATGCATCAAACCCACAAACATTAAAACCATTATTCCATCAAACATTATTTTTACATGATGACACCACATTTACACAAAAACATATCAAAACTTATTATTACATATATTTACATATTCAACTATTACATACGATATGATAAAACGATATCAAAACATAGGAGAGAGAGCATACGAGAGTGTGAGGGAGAGAGAGCAGATGAGAGAGAGAGAGAGAGAGCAAATTAGAGAGAGAGAGAGAGAGAGAGAGAGAGCAAATGAGAGAGAGGGAGAGAGTAACACAACACTATTTAATATATAAAAACTATAAAATATCAAATTAAATATTGATAAAAAAACTAAATTCAATCCAAAAAAACTATACGCAAATACAACACTTTTCTTAAAGATTTCCAAAAGAGTACTCAATAAGCGAAATTATTGTAAACAACCTTAACATGAAACTCACTCTAGGATTTGTTTCCAAATATTCCATTACAAAAACATATAATCTGATTAGAAGAGTCATTAACGTGGAAGATAGTTTTTAGAGCCATGCATGTTCTTGTATCATCTGAATCATCTCATTGTGGAGAGTTGATAGTGCAAGTCTGTCGATGTAACTATATATATGTCAACAAATTAAGATTTTGCTGGCAAAAGTGAATTACCTTTTCTTAGTGAAAGCAAGATTTTTCTGGAAAAAGTGGTTTACAAATCCTAGTGAAAACATTCCTTTACCTAGCAAAAGGAGTTCACATTTGCCTACGAAAACTTAGTATTTGCTCGCAAAAAAATTTAAAAAAATTTAAATCCTTGCTAATTATTATGCAGAAATAATTATGAATTCAAATATATATGTATAACATAGATAAGTTTTGTTGCACACAAAATATAAAACATATTTGTATAGCAACAATGATATTTGTCTACAGATGTACATATTTTTCCTTTAAAAGAACCTCAAATACTCAATCCTTTAAAATGAGTAAACAATCAGGACATGTTTTGTCTTTCTTGCATCATTTGAAATATTTGATGCATCTCCTCACGTAACTTTTTGTTCTCCTCTAGCATAAATTCCTTTAGAGCTTGCATCTCTTGAGCATGTTGTTCCTTCAAGTCTGCAATAACGTCATCTATTCCCTTTGAAGAAGAATGTCCCTGATGAGGCCCCTTAAGAACAAGTTGTTGTTCTAGCCCATGTCCCTTAATATAGCTAGCAAGAGTGTCTGCTACGATTGCCTTCTCATCCACTATAACACCAGATTGACATGCTTCCTCTTTCTTCTTTAGCATAATTTCCTATAATACAACGTATAAAATACATTATATTTAAATCAACTTACAAAAAGATATATAAATGTGTTACTTACATATTTTTCTAAGGAATCTCCTGCCCAACCATTTTTTGAACAGTGGGTGTGTTTGAACTGTTCAATAGGACTTGCATTATGACCCTGTACATTAAAATTAACAAGTGATCAACGTAATAGTACACAAAGCTAAAAGTAGATAAAAAAAGGTAACTAAAATTTATAAGAAATATTGAAAGTATAATAAAACATTAAATATGTACATAAAAGTCTTTATTTATACGTAAATAATTTGGAATTGAAGATGTACTCTACCATTTCTTCAGATATACTTTGAAAAGATTTCTGCCTGTGCCAAGATTTCCGTTTTCTGATATTCACTTTGTTCTGAGCTGACCGACCCTAAGATTATATAAATATCAATTTATAAAATTGAAATTTAGCTATATATGTAGTACTAGTTGGAGATTTCAATTACCTTGAAACGTTCTTCTGTGAAAATTTGATCACAGAGCCACTCCCAATCTGATTTTTCCATTCCTGGAAAAGGCGCTAATCGTCCCCAAGGATCCCCCCCGTGTTTTTGAAACCATAGGTGCAAGTGTCTTCTATGTGATCGAAAAGTAGCGATCATAGTCCTCTGCATGAATTCTTGACAAACTTCATCTTTCATGATTTCGACATCAAATTTTTTCTACCGACAGCAAATATATATTAAAGTTAGAATCAGGATATAGATATATGAGAAAAAAAATAATTAAGTAAATAAAAGATTAATACTATATGTTTACCTGAATAAAAGTATAAGCATCACAAAAGTCTTTAGGTTTAAAGTTCCTGAAATATCTCACCCTATTTGGAAGTTTTGTTCTCACCGCAGTCCGAACATACCCGGTGAACAAACTAGAGTGTATACCCTTGGCCTTCCTAGTAACATCATCAAACTCAACTGGTATCTTATGCTTTAGTTCTTGATAAACTTTTTCCACTCTACAACTGCTCCTGGAGCCTTGTACAATATGTTTGATGGAGGCTACAAAATATGGCTCTGTATGCGAAAGAAATATCATTAATTTGTACAACATATATTACTTATAAGTCAACTGGTACGTAATAAGAATAAATTCTTAATATAAGTAGCCTCACTTTCTGGAATGCCTTCAAAAGATCCATCTACGTAGGTGCTTGGCTCATGAGGTAGCTGATCAGGACATCCTATAAAAAATTAAGTATCTTTTATAGATAAAGTTAAAAAAAATGGTATATAATGTAAATTGTGATATTTACCTTCAATTTTAGGAACAAGTACAGAGGATCCAGTTAATTGGGTGCATGCTTGTTTCTCGACACGTCCAATAGGTACCTGATCAGCATTCATCTTTGACGATCTATATATCTTTAGGTGCTGGTCTAGATATATATGATCACGTAAGTCTTTGAGATGGACCTGCATTAGAGTTTATAGATGCATGATTAGAAGGTATAATAAAAAAGAAATTAAGCATCTAACTTCAACTGGATGGTATAATTAATTAAAAAAGTGTCTTATATATATGTAATTTATATTATAGGTAACTACACTAATTAATTACCCATTGTCAGCAGTAACAAGATCTTCTTAATTAGTGTATACTGAACTATCCATACTAAATTAACATCATACATACAACTTGTACTTTAAATCATAAAATCTATTGTATCCTATATTTTACATCTCAATTATACACATTTGTCACCAGTCCAAGTAAACGAAATATTTTCATCCGTACTGAAGCTCAACATTCTGCACATTTGATTATTTTCTATTGGAAGAGAAAGTTAATGTCCATAAATAATTAGTAGAGCCATTGCAAGTGTGGAAACTGAATTTTTCCAAGAGAAGATGAACATTTACTTGCCATCTTATATAGTAAAAAAAGCACACGGAGTAGTTGACATGAACCTAGCAATTAAATTAACACAGCTTTGAAATGCTAGACCACCTTTATCAATTTCTAACATGCATTCTTCACTAAGAAGTGCATGTCTTTATATCACATGCATGTTCCTTTATATAACATGCATGTTCCTTTATATATGACTCTAGGGCTACCAACAAAGAAGAAAGTATCCTCAACCAAAATGATAAGAAAAAATCTTACTATGTTTTGTTGGTACTGTCTAAACCGTCTTGATCAAACTGGTCAGAAGAGATGACGCCGGCCAACGCAAAATATATAGGTCAGGCAAGGCAACCCCGTATAAGTGCATGGCTGAGTCACAGCCCAAAAAAGATAAAGAGGTTGCAAGAAGTGAATTAAATGAGGAAGGGAACAAAACAAGAGCAAAGGAATGTCATAGCACATATCTGCAGTTCTTAATTACCAGAGAATGCAAGGTCTATCAGCTAGTTGTCACTGATGGTTGCCACAGGTCACGGGTGGTCGTCGTAGAATCCAATGGTCGCCAAGAGTCACCAAGGCAGGATCATGCTGCATCAATTGAAAGCCAAAACAGGAGGGCATGGGAGGGAGAGAAACGTCAAGGACAGAGAAGATAGTAACACACGCAGGAAGAGAAAAGAGGGCTAGAAAGAGTCACCAAACTGTCTTTTGTGGAGAAGCCATCTTTTGTGGTCTTGCTATCTTTCATTGAGAAAACCTCAAATCTCATGGTCCAAAAAAAAGCATGCAGCAACAGTTCCTGTTCTAGTTATAATATTCCAAAGCATATGGCATACATTGGCCCTTGTAACGACTCATCCATGTCCTATTTTCAGATGGTCATCTTATATAATTTCCATCAACATCCATGCAGTCATATGAACTCTGTATATGCATGTTGTTGTTTTATCCATAAGATGCCCATATCAACTTTCAGGAAGAATGAGGGTTATTGCTTTATCCATATATAAGATGCCCATATCAACTTTCAGGAAGAATGAGGGTTATTGCTTTATCCATATATAAGATGCCCATATCAACTTTCAGTAAGAATATTGAGGGTTGTTTTATATATAGGATATGTGTTCATGGGTATATACATAATGGGTATTATAGAGCACGTGGGGTTAGGAGCATGATAGCATGGGGTTCTGGTATTTGTTTGACTTGGGTAGAAGGGTAGAGTTAGGGTTGAGTTAGATGAGGGAGAAAACAAAATTTGGAGAATAACGGATTGTTAATCACATGAACATGCATTGTGAGTATTTTCTTTTTGTTAAAAAGGAACAAGACAAAATAATAACCCTTATATTTTGAAAAGAACTGGGTTACAATCCCTTCAATTCCCTAACCTAAAGTTTAATATTTAGCATGAAATGGTTTTGATCATGGTTTCAAAAGCAGAAAATGGAGGGAAACATCAGATATACTACTAGAGCCATAAATTGAAACTTGTTTTACTGCATTCGATCGATAAAAAAAATAAAAGAGAGGCAGATTCTAAAATGCCAGTGGATCATGCACATGAAAAAAGAACATGCATGAGATATATATATATATATATATATATATATATTTATATATATATATATATATATAGAGAGAGATCAGAGAGAGATCAGAGAGATAATCAGAGATATATTTTCAGATATATATTTATATATATATTTATATATATATATTATATATATATTTATATATATATTTATATATATATTTATATATATATTTATATATATTTATATATATATTTATATATATATTTATATATATATTTATATAGAGATATATATATATTTATATATATATTTATATATATATTTATATAGATATCCTATATATAATCGTATATATATCAGATATAGATCAGTATATATCAGAGTATATATATATATATATAGAGAGATCAGAGAGAGATCAGAGCAGGGAGAGTGAGAGAAATCAGACCTGCAGGGAGAGTAGTGAGAGAGATCAGAGATCGAGGTCAGAGAGAGAGAAAAAAAAGATGAGAGAGAGAGAGACCAGAGGCAGAGAGAATATGAGGGAGAGAGTACCCAGTTTGGACCTTGGAGTCTGAAATCATTTGAGAACCCTTCCTGGAAACCAAACCCTGAATAGACGTCTATATAAACATATTCCCTCCCCCTCCCTCAAATGTATAAACCCTATGTCTAGTAGCTCACCTCACCACGAGTACATTCCCTTATAATCAAATTCGCCAACTGTACATTTTCCTTTCAAGATAAAACCTTTAATGGCTTGACAAACCTCGAAAAACATTTTTGGCAGCTGAGAGCCTCAGACTTCCTTTTGAACCTTGAGCGGGAGATCAGCATTAATACTATTCCAGCAAGCAAGAATGTGCCAAGTCACTACTTGCCCTTTAAACATTCAAAATTTCCTCAACAAAACGGCCAACGTTCGTATCCCTCCACAGCAACAACACGAACAGACGGTATCTGTAAAAACATTCCCTGTTAAGCCCTCCCCAACAATATAAATAGACGTCTCCTCCTCACCATTTCATCCCAGTACCACTCTTTCTTCGTATAACTTTTGAGATGGAGAAGGCAAAGGTAGATCGTGAGGAATCTGGCTCGGAGCTGCAGAGACGACCCTGGGGTCAGATGGAATGCAACCTCCTGATTCTCATATTTCAGAAGCTTGCCATGATATCGGACGTGCTCGGCGTCGCCCAAGTCTGCAGCGAATGGCGAAAGGCCGCTCCGTACACTCGCTTCTTCATATCAGACAACCAACTGAATCTCCGGTATTATGACTCTGTCTCTTTCAAGCAGAGGGCCATCTATTTTATCCTTCTGAGGAAGTCCCTCGAGACCCAGAACCTGAATGATTTGGTATTCTCATTTGGTAGTACTCTTCCTGGTGAACTTCTCATATACATCGCACAAAGGTGAATATATGTATATATAATATATATATATGCAGTTAGTTTATTACTATTGATTATATCACTCTATTTCATTTCTCAGATATCTATATGTATATATGATATATATGATGAACAGGTCTAGTACCACACTGAAGAGTCTTTACTTGACTGAGAATTCTCTGACGCGTTTAACCCCATCATACATACCCAAGATTATACCACACTGGAAAAATCTCACATCATTGGATGCAGCAGCATGGACAGCCTCTACAATGGAGCAGTTGATCAACGTAGTGGGTCTCCATTGCAGAAAGCTCACTGAGTTGCGGCTTTATGGAATCATCGAGACCCCAGAAGCAGAGAAGATAGTGGCAAGTTTCCCTGAACTACGAAGCTTGGATTTGAGTTGTTGCTACTTCTCGGAGCCTGCATTGGGTATCATCATGGAGGGGGTTAAAAATCTGAAAAGGATGAATCTCTGCCATACCGTATGTTGGGAGAAGGACATGAATAAGTTTCGTACGAAGGCCCCTTGGGAAGAAGAAGCCAAGGCCGAGATAAAGAAAGAGTTGCTTGACAAACTCACTGCTCTTGAGGATTTCCAGTACTGCTACAGTGCCTGTGCGTTATGTCATGCTACCTCCTTTGGGAGGTTTGAGATCGTACTTTGAAAATAATAATAATGATAATAATGATAATAATGATAATAATAATAATAATAATAATATCAAGCAATAATTGATTAAATCAAGGTCTCGTGTACTGCACTACTGGTAGAAGTTTTTGCACGGACAGTACTGATACAGTGATACTTTGGAGTGTTAAGGGTTTAATTAGTGAAATTTTGATTGGAATTATTTAATTTTTAATGAATAAAACTTAATTTTTTTATATTTTTATCATTGTATTTTTCATGGATTGAATAATTTATTTTTCATTATGAGTGATATTATATATTGGGTCAACAGGTGAAAGCAAAGGAGACAAAATATTAAAAATAAAAAAGCATAAAAAAGAGACTGTTTAAATAGTACTCACCAAAAACAATTAAAGGCGACCAGTTTTTTTTTTTGAGAGAAAGGTGATGTTGGTATATATAAAAAGTGAATATTTACAATTAAAGGCGACCAGTTATAACCTTGATTGTGCTTGGCTCTCTTCACTCCGGAGCTAGGTAAAGCATGGTGGAAAACGTTGTGTACTATATATACCCAAGACAACTTTAGTGAAGGGTAGAGATTCAATGGATGTTTAAGCATATATCCTCGAGCAATACAATCTCAAACAAAATGCATGATAATGGAGTTCGATATGCTTCATGCATGTGACAACCATCCTATATAACACACTGAAATATTCACTAAATTAAGATCAGACTCTTGGAATTAATATGAATGCAAACATCCTGGAGCAGCTCGAGCAGCCAAGATATCTTTGAAGCATTAGTTGCTAGTAAAATATATGCACTGGAATAGGATAATATTTGTTCTTGCAAATTAATACATGTGGTAATTATCCCCTGAGAATATATGTAGTATGCATTGATCTCAAAATTTAGTGATAGAACGAATGGGTTTTAGCAACAAATTCGAAACACATTCATATGAGCTTATATACATGTCACATTCATTTCTCAACAGTACTTACTTAAGCAGATACCTGGAAGGGACTATGAAGATTAATTAATTAACATCGATCTCGAGTTTCAGTGCATGTATTGTACTATTGTTTGATTTTCTTTTGATGTGTACTACCCACTTACACCCACTAGGGGAACATCGAACAATCATTAAGTATTATTTTGTAGAAAAACATTGACTTTTGTCTTAAGTTTTATTTCTTTCTATGAAGATAGCTAAGGTTTGTTTTCTAGCCTGTAGATATTATGACTTGAAATTTCCACTCGTTCATCTCAGGACTATGGGATGTCTTGAAGTGGGTGGCCGCATTCAGCTATATATGATATAAAACTTAAGTACTTCATGCATCCTAGTTTTGTTTATCAATTCCTCGATCGACAGATTGATGTTCTCAAATAATGTTTATTCCAAACCGCCATTAATTGCGTCCAATGCATAATAGTTACTAGTCCTAAAAAATCCAACAGTTCTACTTCTTGCAAAGTCCCTCCCTCAAGCAAAATCTTTACACCAGGTCTACATCTGCTGTATGTAGATCCCAATATACTTACATTCAATCAAGTTTTATCAGTATAGTACAGTAAAAATTAAGAAGAAGAGTGCAGTGCAGTGTCATTCTCAAAAATTAATTGTTCTAAGTCACCCCCTATATGAATATTTTATGCAAACTATACATAATCAGATTAATCAGGGACTTAGATATATCATTTGAACATGCAGTCTCACTTCTTAATTTGGAGTTTTGAGGGTTAGCAACTGTTGACATGCATGTGAGTGTGAATTTTTTGGAGCAGCTCTTGCCGCGCGCCAAGATATTTTTGTAGCATCAATTGCCAGTTCTCAGCTTATAGACTGGATTTAATAGGAGATTGTCTGTACTTGGAAATTTGGAACTCGAGGAAGAAGTGTATTACTGACTTGTTAATGTGTGTGTAATATTCGTTTCATAGCTGCCCAGCAGAATATGGAGGGTAACATGTAGATTCTCAGTGTAATGTATTAATATCTGGTTTCCTTTTCATGTATATACGGAACACCCACTTACACCCGACTGGGGAATGATCAACGATATGGGCACCAACGTCCAAGTATTATTTTACAGACATAACTGCTCACCATTGCAGGAATTTCGAAGGCTAGAAAAAAATAAGTTTTGGTTTTTTCTTTGGGAATTGAAGATGGTTAAGGATGTTTTCTGGTACTATATATTCAACATGAAGAAGAGTGCAGTATATATATAATTCGTATATAAACTTTGTTCAAAGTCCCACTATATGAGTATTAATTTTATGCAAACTATATATACATATAATTGCCAGATTGATATGGGATTCATACCAAATTTCAAATGTTTGAGAAGTGATATTCATACATATGCATGTTCTATATCAACTTCATCGTCTTCCGGCTTATGAATTCCTTATTTTTATTAAGTGGTGGGCTTGTTCAGTAACTGTGACTCTATAAGCATGCATGATATTCATGTTAGTTAGAATTGATGATTTGCGTTCACCTAGTTTCCGAAGCAAATAGCTATTTAAAGTAGAACTGCTAAAATTAACTCAATACGTACAGGGTGGTCAACAAAATATTCTATGACTAAAAGTATAATTTTATCAGGAGCCCCATAATTTCATATATAATAAGCTAGCTTTTTTCTCTCTTTAAATTACTTCACTAATCATTTTCCACAGGTTTAATAAATTCATACTATGATAATGCATGTTTCACACTTCCATAAGGAGATTAATTACAGAAGTAAACTGTATAATTGTATAAATAGTTATACGTAAATATCATGTAAGTATACCAATATAACCTCATGGCATGCATGATATAGTTTATGTTTAATTTCTTAAAAAAAAAAAATCATTAACTGGGCTCTTACCTTGGTAGGGTATCTGATGGTTCAACTTGCAGCTAGAGATTCAAACACAATGAAATAAAGAAAAGAACATTTTACCCTAAGATAATTAGGGTTATAACCGCAAAGAATAAAATGGTCTGACCGGTGCTCACTTGTACTTATAATCTTCAGAATACACCAGTTGCTTTCAAAAACAACTCTAGTTACTTATAATTTAATTAATAAACCAGAAGCAAATTAAGTGGAGGAAAACAAGTTCCACAATGGCAAATGAGAATAATATATATAATGAAGGTTCTGCTGGAAGAAAGATTGGAATATATATGTTTGTTTTAGCATATGCAGTTTATAGAATATATTAAATAACTAAGAACAACTTCATGATCTATATATCTGATCAGTTTTGATGGTAATGGGTGAGATTCTTCTTTATGTAACCACGGCTGGACTTGGAGTCTTCTTTCCATCTACTTGCAGAACTAGTGGTCTTTCGGCGATTGATCAGAAGAGAAAGTGAAGTTCCATGAGGTCCCAGGTAGATCTCCTCGTTAGCTTTAGTTTCCTATCCATGCACGAGGCAACATACAGATCTGATTAATTCACATAATGGGCTCTTATCATGAAATAGAACAAACTGAATTGTTCATTTGCTGACAAACTGAAGAATATCAATGATCAGTAATTAAATTTCTGAGCCCTTTTTCTTTTAATGTAGTTGACAGATTAGTTCATTCTACCTTTTGAGCACGAGAAGATTTCTGCAGGACCGGTCCTGATCCCTCCTTCTCATGCTGATTGATTTTCGACTGTTCTCGTTCTGTTTCCTCCTGATTAGTTTCCAGGCTTGGGATCACAAACCCTTCTGCATCTGGAACAGGAAATAGCACAAAGAAAATTTCTGAGTTTATTTTACTTGCGAATGTTCCATGAAAATTAAAAGAATATATATACTGTTTAAGATGGCAACAAAAGCAATATAACAAGTTAAAACTATTGGAAGTTCATGACAAGAACTTCATCACGATCGGGATTATAACCAAAACATAAAAGATTGATATATATCACCTCATTTAAACAGAAAAAACCCTAGATGGACAATATTCAGTACTTGCAGATGATCATCAGATTGTTCAAAAGAGTCCTCTCCGGATGAAGAGATTAATAGATTACAAGATAGAATCTGATGGGACCAGCGTATATAGTACTTCATTCTTGTGTTTGTTCTAGTAGCTATAATCAAACAAGGAGCACATCGATTCATTATTTTGTCTTAGAAAAAAAATTAAAAATAATAAAAATAATCACTACCAATAGCACGTAAACAAATTCACTCAAAACTCATCCAAATTAGTAGTATTTTGGCACCTATACATAAGCAAAATCTCTTAAGAAATTACTTTACCCCAATCATCCACTTCATGATCAACTGCAGCAGATATCCTAGCATTTTTTGACGAGGATTCCATTCTTTGGAGTAAGTTGCAGTGAGGAGATCAGCTCTTCCTTTCCCTCTCTCACGTACAGCTAGCAGATCACATATATATACATAAAGGGGCACCTGATCAGAGCCCTCTTATGGACACATATTGATCCAAACGCTTCCATCTGTGTGTAGCTAGAGACTCACTCTTTCCCATTCTCACGCTGCTTAGACTTAAATGAGGCTACCATGTAAGGGAGGCAGTATTAAATTATCTGTCTTCTAAATTCTAATCGTTGGTTAAAAATTTGCTGTATACAAGAAATTCTAGGAAGACCAATTACTCCTCAAATTATGCTTAGTTTCCTAATTGTCTTCGTGTCTTTTCAATTTATTTTTAAATCCGCCATTTCTCATGTTAGAGCAAGAGGAGACTAAATTTCTTCATCTCTCTAATAATTCATATTTTGGTCAAATTAACTCCAAAAAAATTTAATTTAGCCAAAGGAAAAACTTAATTAATTTGCTCTCTGGTTCTCTCTTTTGATGGAAGCTAATTAATTATGAGGGTTCTTAATTTGCACATAGCCTCTTCTTCCCTTTTACTCAGTTGGTGCCTCGACCTGGACGGATCTCTTCACAGGTAGAAGCTTAACTTAATTTGCTGCAAAAACTTAATTAAACGAATTAATATACTACTTACTAATATTTCGTTCGGACGTGATCAGAGCATAAGTGAGTAATTAATAAAATAAAACGCTTCTAAACCAAAGTGGGTATGGATCAAGGACTTTGGTCCTTCCATTATTCATTCGGATAGTGCACGGAGCAAATTCTGATGCTGATGCTCTTGCAAATGAAGGTACTCAACTCCCAAAACATTGTTATCGATCGGAGACTTCCAACAGAGATTTGTAGGTACAAATGTAGTAAGTTAATAAAATATTGTAACAGTACTATGTAATGTGGCTTTTAATTTGAGCCTTATAATAAAATACGCCTTCTACTCCGAAAAGAAAAGAAAAAAAAAAGTATGTAGGCAAGCGATAGACCAAAAGATATTTGCAAAAATTTAATTAGGTTTAGGGTTTAAGGTTTAGGGTTTAGGGTTTAAGGATTGGTTCTGGTGTTCTGAGCAGCATTTTCATGGACTAGATCGAGGCTGATGGCCGGGAACACACATAGTGCAAAAGATTTGATCCCAAGGATTTAAAAATTAGGGTAAGGCCTGTGTTATGTTTGTTGAGATCGATCGATACAAAGTACGAATTTGTTGCACATGGAAGTGTGTCGAGCAAAAATGTGTTACTATATATACCTAAGTCCTATTATACGTATATTAATTAGGTATTTCATATAAATTTTTAGTCTTCTCATGTGATGTTATTGTTGCAACCCAGTTGATTAGAAAACAAACAAGAAAATATTTGGCTTCCAGTCTAATTAATTAACCTGATCAGTTGAACCGCGTGATTAATTGGTTCTTTTCCTTTTTAATTGGCAACATGTGACTCATATACTTATGAGACCCACATAATACCGAGTGCTGGTCCTCCAAACATGCATGCATGCATGGTCTTAGAAAATCCGAGCCCTTTAAAATTGATAGAAATTAAGAATTTCTATCTACCCAATATTGCACAATTTTTTACTCTTCCACATTCACGTTAAAAAATGAAAAAAAAAAAAAAAAAATAGAACTACAGTAGAGAGAGTAATGAGTTCATCAGGAAGGGAGGAAGGAATCTTAATTGGCAGGTGTCCCTGTACCAGCATTCATGAAATCATTCAATCGAATCAATCCATCGCCACCAACCTCTTGAATTATATGCAAACATATATTGCCCAACACAAGCTCCGTCTCTCTATCATCTGCTCCCACCGGTACGTACGATATATAGATCTACTAAAACACATCGGATCACCAATCACCACTACTTTGTGTACGCACTATATACCTCTTCTCTCTCATTTTTTCAGCAAATCGATCGCCAGTACTAAATGATCGATCCCAACAACTGAGAAATTGAGTCAGAAAAAAAAAAAAAAAAAAAAAAAAACCACGAGTTATCGTACATGCATGCATGGTTAATTCACAAGGCCTGGCATATTGCTATGGAGAGAGAGAGAGAGAGAGAGAGAGTTTGGCCTATTGTTTCTTGGCTCTTCTCAATGGTGGGGCCATTGAGGCAGGGGAGTTGGGGGACCCAGTAGTACTGAAGCTGGCCGCTGTTAAGGTTCATTGAACGTCTTCTTCTGTTCATCGTGTTTTTCTAGGACCCACCTCTGGAGATGTTACCGACAGGGTCATGTGAGGAGCAGTGAGGCCATAATGTTGAGAAAGAAAGAAAGAATAATATGGGAGAAGACCCTTGCTCGTTTTGGGACTAAATGTATGTCATGAATTATTAGTTTGGTGAAATAGGAGAAGCCACTATATATATGGGAAGTGATTGGACCACGTTACTTGGATGTTGCATTTTGCACAAATAATTTTCCGATGGATATATATGTGTACAATATACATTTTAAAACCTTTTTTTTTCTTTTTTGAGCTAATTTGAGTACATAGATAAAATTCAATGTTGGGGTAAAAATAGAGGAGCATATATATATATATATATATATATATCGAAAGGGAGAGAAATTAAGTGAGAAAAAAATCATGTTTTTCATCTATTTTTCAGTTTATGGGGCTCCATAGATATGTGAATGATTGGCTTTGTGTCCCAATTTTAAGGTACAACCGTACAAGCGGTACTCCATTATTATCCTGAGAGAATACCGAGGTCACATTCAAGTAAGTCAGGCAGCTCGCATAGGGCTACAGTACTACTCTTTCATATATATATAGAGGATTTTCTTGGGCCTAGATTAAGAAAAAACAATTTTCCAAACCCTATTCAATATTAATCCATGATAATAAATTATAGATTGATGACATTATAATCTTGGCCCTTTTAATTAAATTTTGTCAATGGCTACAATATTATATATTAGCTTAGGCTAGTCGTTTTAACAATCAAAACCCATTTCATATTAGCCATGGGACAGGCATATATATATATATATATATATATATAGATAGATAGATAGATAGATTTTAAGGAGTAATATTTCACTGCCCTTCCCCATTCCCTTCTCCCTTCCCACGTAGATTAATCTTCTCCTTCACTCCTCTAGCTCCGGCCAACCGACCAGGCTTATAATTAAGTCAAACGATTTGATGGCTGAACCAACTGATTCAACTTAATTAATCTTTTCTCTTTAAATGTACGTGTACTAATTTGCAAGCAATTTTAACCTCAATCAGTTGATCCAATCTAGTCATATAGTTAAGCCATTATTCTTAATTTAAATAATTTTTATTTTAATAATTAATTAAAACCAATCTTTTAAAAATCGGACCAATGATCGAACCGGCAGTATGTCCGGTTTATTATTTAACCTGGGTTGGACCAATATTGGTTCAACTATTGATCAATATTATACCTTATAATTTGTATATATTTAATATTTCTATTAGTAATAATTAATTAAGATATAAGAAGTGATTTAGTTGTGCACATTTATAATGAACGGACCAATCGAGGCATGCAGTAAGAACCGAACTGGCCTCGGATTAATTCTGGTTCAACTAGGTCAGACCGCCCTGTCCGGTCCGTTTTCTATATCACTGATTAAAACGTTATATGATACTCAAAAGGGTTACATGATATGTCACAGTTAATGTGCATGTCTAAGGGAAAATAACATAAGAACAACAAGTAATTTAATGTAGACACATTGAACTGTTGGTAGCAGCAGGGACCCTTCACCACACAAATTAAGTGACCAATGCATGCAACTGAAAAGCCCGGTAGTCGGTTGTAGGTACGGGGGCTTGGGACCCACTGTAGAATGTAGGCTTGAAGTGGGTCCCAAGAAGCTACCATGTGTTGGCCTGAGCCTTACAAAGGGAATCGGGCTTGAGGCACTAGTGGTCAAGTCTCGTTCCCTCTTTAGGTGCCACTAATTAATATTTAATAGGACTTTAAAATTCATCAAAAAAAAAAAAAAAAAAAAGCCATGAATTTAGAGGCTTTTTTTTTCCCCAATCCAAATCCTTTCCTTCTTTCAAATCACTGAAAAAAGGCTAGGGTTTTGCAAAGTGGAAATATTTTTTATATATTTTTTTATTAATAATAACAAGAATACTAAGAATAAATTTTGATTATATTCAATTCATAGCATCTATTTAACTGACTTAAACTTAAAAAAATAGTAATAAATAAATAAACAACGTTAATATTTCTCAAAAAAAATTCCAGAAGTACCAAAAGTAGTCAAATCAGTTTGTCTAATTAGAACTTAATTAAGTGTTATGATCATCATAATTCAAAGTATTGAACGTTGAAACTTATTGTTTGGGGATCATATATATATATATATATATATATATACACTACTACTTTTCAATTCCTCAAGAATCTTCCTGTTGGAATTAAGTAAACTCCAGATCATAAAACTAACTTTCAATTGGTTATGAAGATCAATTCCATCACGACTTTCTATTGAATTATTTGAAAAGATACTCGGGTCTTTCGGAGGAGAAGTGACTACACTCACTAGAAAAGCAAAGAGATCCAATGGCTGCAATGCCCTCCTTATCTCCCCTCCCTTCTCCTTCCATATTCCCTCCTAATATTAATTAATTTTGACGACTTTTACCCAAAAAAAAAAAAAAATTACGTTTGATCTTTGAAAATTTTCAATATGCATACATACATAAATATATATATATATATATATATATATATATGATCATAAACTACTATTACAGTTTATAATATATAATTCTTGTATTGATTTTCAGATTAATTAAGTTTGTTATCTGACCGACCCATATCAATTTTTCCCAGCAAAGATTCCACTACATCCTCTCCACTAAAACAAAACAATTAAGCTTCACAATATTTGTAAAAAACAAAAATTATTAAAGAGAGAGAGAGAGAGAGAGAGAGATCTAGAGAGAGAGATCTAGAGAGGGAGAAAGACATTAAAATGGACCAATAGATATGTATACCTCTCTCCTTTAATTTGTCCATATGCCTGAGTCCACCCTACGTCGTAAGTGTTGTCATTGCCCTCCCTGATCTTCATATATATATCCCGGCCCCCTCGTTTTTTCACGTCTCCTCCTCCCACCTCTCCGGCGGGTGGAGACGCCCATGGAACGCACAAAATTAATATACGTCACTATCTACACAAAATTCCTCCGGTGGGTCCCCGATCGATTCATATTTGACGTTACTGATTATTCCATCACGTCCTTCCAAACCCTTCCTATGTGCAACCAAAATTCAAAGACGTCCTTGATAACGCTACTGAATTTATTTTTTTATTTTTTTTATTTTGTGCATGTCATTCATGTTGTCGTTCGTTAATTTCTCTCCTTGAATTGTTGCATGACCACCCAATATACATATATAGGGTGGGGGATCCCTTACCTACGAGAATATTGATTTCAGTTAGACGGTTTGCAGACCACGGTTGGGATCAACTCCACTAGGGCATCATACCATGCATGGACCCTTCTTCCTTTTCTCCGATGTGATATATATATTAGTGATGTGAATTGAGTCACGACCCTGAATGCTTACAACAGCTGGTACATGCAACCATATTGTATATATATCTGCTTCTATCATTTCTTCCTTATCCTAACTAACATGCATGAGAACATATATGATTATAACCCTTCTAAGACATGTGATCAAAACTCAACTTGTATTAGTACTATATGTAACATTTGCTTCTTATATATGAAACTGAAATATATATATATATATATATATATCATGGAGCAGCTGGTATTTGAGGTAGTGTATGGGGTTGGGGGTTTAGGGTTTTGGGTCATAGAGTTTAATTTGTGTATCTGGTCTTAATATCGTGTGAGAATTACGTGAATGAATGAGCTTAATTTCGTATTGAAATGGCACACGGATCATAAAAAGGTCAATTGAATAGATTGATTTTTATCTTTTTTTTTATGTCAAGCTGTAATGGAGAGTTATAAGAGTAAACTGTAAACAAAGAAAAAATGGGATTTTTAGTTCAAGAATAATTAATAATGTTTTATATAGAGAGATAGACAACATATTTTAGTATAGTTTTACATATGGAATCACATTAATGGTGGAGTTTTCATGTGCTTAATTATTTTAGACGAATATTTTTAATATTTAAAAATATAAATTAATTATATCGGTAGTTTAAGAGAGATTAGAAAAACATAAAGAAAATATAAATTTGACCAGGAAATTAGGTGAAACTCTTTATTTTAATTATGAAATTTGAGATCAAAATATTTTATTTATAAAAAGGCTTATATATAAATAAATCTAAGAAATTTTCTTAAAATATGAAAAAAAAAAAATCTGCAAAAACAAATTTGAAATAATAATGTGGTATTTATATATAATAAGAAGAGTCCTAGTTATTAAACAAAAAACTGTACACAAAATTGATTGGGATCCCTTAATTTGATAAACACAATTTATTTCTTAATCCTAATTATAAATGTCAATTGCCTTGGAGAAATAATCTCCTTGGTGATAATCTATTAAAGCCAAAGGGTTTATAAAACAAAATTATCTTGCCCCTGCACATAGATAATCCACTTAATATTCGAAGGCCACCTTAATTTGTCCAATTGTAAGTTATTATCATCGAGTCCAGCCTCCATTTGACTTTATGTCAAGTTTCATGCATGAAACCTTATCCCTAACTTTTTCTCTTAAATAATTTCCCACTTTTCCAATGTGTACCCAAGCATATCTCCAAACTCTCCAAAATGAGTCCTGTGCACAAGATGCACAAACATAACTTCTAACTTCTCAAATAAAAAGGTGTAGAACCTAGCACTATAATTTATTATGCTAATAATTATATAATCAAAATCAAGGTTTAAACAAGCGGTTTTCAAGAAAGCCAAAACCGGATTAACCACTGACTACAAAGACTATACTAACCTAAATCTCGATCATATCGACTACTAATCTCGCATTTTCAAGCACCCAGCTCGAAAATCGGAAACCGGTTTTGGGATTACCCCAAATCCAAAATTTTTAAATTCCTTGAACCTAGTTAAGCTTGTCATGTTATAGCTAGTTTGGATCTTCAGTTAGCAATATAATAAACTAAGATTAAGAATATTGTGTTTGGCCAAATTAGCATAATAAAAAAAACATAAAGTAACTAATTACACAATGTGGACTTAAGTGGATTGTTGCCTGAAGCTAGTCAAAGAAAATTATTCAACCCATCCTATATATGCCTAGTACTTAAACTGTTCATTTAGTTCAACTGATCAGTACAAAAGTTCATTCTCTTCAATTACTTACATTTGCTACTTGGGCAGGTCTATTCAATGTACTTTTTTGCTTTAACCTTGAGCCAACCCTTCCTCTTTTAATAGTCTCTCTTGATTAAATAAGCTCTTTCTAGTCCAAGGGGTTGAACATTGAAGCTACAAAAGAGCCCTAGTTGAAGGAAAGCCAAGATTCAGGTCACCAAAAGAATGATTGATGCACTCCAAGCCCTTTTTTATTTCTTCTAAAGAAAAAAAAAATGCTAGGGAACATACCCTAGAACTAGTTATATTATTAAAGGAATATGTCTCCCACTTGCATGTTCAATAGTATATATATTAACCATGCTTACTATGTTAACCTTCTTGGAATTAGTTAGTAAAGGACGTCTTAAGCCGACGATTTCTTTTTAATATTTCGCTACCATACGTGTAATGCATGTGACATGTCTTCCATTCGATCGACCGTTGAACGTACGGATTGCCTAGAGGAAGGAGGAGATTTTTTTTAATATGTAACAAATGGTGTTAATTAAAAATCGATAAAAGGAAATAAGTTTGTTCACCGAAAATACGACCTTAATTTTTTCGCGTGATTAATTGAGTCGTATTATTTGGAGGAATTGTGGGCATTTGGCCTTATTTAATTTTTCCCAACCAATGAATTGTGACTTGTTAATTACTTGGTTTATTCCGATGTGATTTGCATTTGAAAGGTGTGGTTAATTGATTATTAAAGGGATGAACACTTTTGGAGTTCTATAATCTATTTGTGGGTACAATTGTAAACTATAAGCAACTAAGTATTAACTTAACTAACCTGCCTCATTAGCCCCAAAATTCAAATTTTGTTTGGTAGCATTGGCTTTTCGAGTATTTAATTATACAGCTAAAAGGGATTAGCTCATCCATGTATTGGTGCATATATTATGTGGCCAACACTAAGGCTCACTAGTCCAAAATTGATGTCTAGTGGCCAATATTAGAAGTTGCTAGACATTTCTAATCAAAGTAGGACAAAAAAAAAAGTTACTTAAAGAAATTGACAATAACATGAAATTAAGTACAAACTCTTAAAGTCAGTAAACTTGGTAAAAAAAAAAAAAAATTAAAAAAAATAAATATGTATATATATATATATATAACTTAATATACATTTAAAATAAAAAATTAAATGTCAAAATACTAAAATTATCTAATAATATCATCTTGGCTAAATTTTTTTAAAAAAACCCACTAATATAATATATATGGTCATGAAATCATGTTTACATAAATTTAATTTAGAAAGAAAACCCTGAATAATTATGTCTTAAAAGTGGCCTAAATGGTGTCTTATTAGAATTTGAGTCGCATATTCAAAGAGGCCTCACATAAATAGATAGTTGGGTAATATGTGGGTCAGCTGTCCGAATCAAGTTTAGCCATTAACATAACATTAGTACCAAATAATCATCTTTATGCTGATTCATTAAATTTTTTTTACTTAATTAAACGTATAAAAAAATCTTAAAAATTCAATTTTTTTAAAAAAAGAAAAATCAAATTGAAGAGTACCCGTGTGGCTTCATTTAGTACTTAATGTGGGCGGCGAGGTGAATGTACCAGATTATTCAGCGAATTAGTAAAATAATTAATGCAATTTAATTACGGTGATCCCAAATTCGGTAAGAGTTCAGTGGCCAGATAATCCGGTAAGCCGTGCGTGGCCCTCAATTAATACTCTCCCCGTTCTACCCCTATTTGGGGTCGTTCTACTTCAGTGCTCCGAGCCGTGACGGCCGTCACTTACCCAGAAACAAGCCCCCTTCCAATACGGTACTGACACGTCACGTGCTAAGGTGGAGGGACCCGCTCGAAACGGAAGGACAGTTCCGGAATTGGCAGGTTAGGGGGGCAAAAAAGGACGGAAGTGACCTCCTCTTTGTTAGAAAAGTCCAAAACGGTCGCGCGCATTTGTCACAGGACGGCGGCCACGGGCCGTGACGGCCGTCGTCCCCCGCACGTGCCGGTCGGGGTTAAGTGCCACGTCAGGGGGGGTGATGATGATGATGAATGCGAAGAGAGGAGGAAGGGATTACAATTTACAGATCTCATGGCCGAGAGAAGGAGGCGCACACGACGACCCAGAGACTGAGCAGAGCTTCCTCAGTTTTTTTCGACCTCTCTCTCGAGTCTCGCCAGACCAGGCCTCTCGTGTTTCTCTAGTCTGTTAATCCGTCATGGGAGAGGTGGGGATTTAGGAACTCCCCGCAGCATTCATGGGTTCTTCTGCGTTTTTGTTTTAATGGCGTCTTCGGTTTGTTTCGCGTGTTTTTTTTTTTTTTTCTTTTTCTGATGGGTGTCGTGTGTGTGTAGGAGGAGAAGAAGCCGGAAGAGAATAAGGTGGAGGAGAAGAAGGCGGAGGAGGAGAAGAAGCCGCCGGCAGCGGCGACGGAGGAGAAGAAGGAAGAAGCGAAGGAAAAGGAGGAGAAAGGGGCGGCGGAGGAGAAAGAAGCTCCGCCGCCGCCGCCGCCGCCGCCGGAGGAGATCGTGCTGAGGGTCTTCATGCATTGCGAGGGCTGCGCCAGGAAAGTCAAGCGGTGCCTCCGCGGCTTCGACGGTATGCGACGAAGCTCCTCCACTGTTTTTCTCTCTATCTCTCTCTTTGTGTTTCTTCGATCGATTTGGTGAAAAAAACGTTTTTTTTTTCTGAGTACAGGCGTGGAGGAGGTGCAGACGGATTGCAAGACGCACAAGGTGGTGGTCAAGGGGAAGAAGGCCGCCGCCGATCCGCTCAAGGTCTTGGACAGAGTCCAGAGGAAGAGTCACCGGAAAGTCGAGCTCCTCACGCCGCTCCCCAAACCGCCGGCCGAGGCCCCGAAGCCGGAACCCGACAAGCCCAAGCCGGAGGAGAAGAAGGAGGAGGTATGCATATCTGTAATTAATGGTTCCCGACTCCGAGAAGAATCTGTAACAGAGCATCTGAAAAAAATAAAAATAAAAAAAAAAAGGAAATGGGATTTTACTTATTTTCTGCTACTGTCGCAGCCTCCGGTGATGACCGTCGTCCTGAAGGTCCACATGCATTGCGAAGCATGCGCTCAGGAAATCCGGAAACGAATTCTGAAAATGAAAGGTACGGAACGGTCTCGAATTCTCCATCACCCGCATTTCAGATCTTCTGATCACGTTCATCAATTCTGGGTAATCGGATTGTTGAATCTGTTTTTTTTTTTCTTGTGTGTGTGAATTTCAGGGGTTCAAGAGGCAGATCCGGACCTGAAGGGCTCGGAGGTGAGGGTGAAGGGCGTGTTCGAGGCGTCGAAGCTCGTCGAGTACGTGTACAAACGAACCGGGAAGCACGCCGTGGTCGTGAAGCAGGAAGTGGAGAAGAAGGAAGAGGAGAAGGCTAAAGAGGAGAAGGAAGAGAAGGGGGGAGAGGGGGAGAAAGAGAAGGGAGGAGGTGAAGGAGAAGGCAAAGGAGAGAAGAAGGAAGGCGGTGGTGGGGAAGAAGCCAAGGAAGGCGGCGGGGACGGCGGTGACGCTGTCGCCGCCGCTGCCGGCGGCGGTGGTGGGGAAGAGGAGACGAAGACGGAGGCGAAGAAGCACGAATTCATCTACTACTCCTCCCACCCCAGATACTACACGGAGTATCAGAGATACCCCATGGAGTCCGCATATCCTCCCCAGATTTTCAGTGACGAGAATCCGAACGCCTGCTCGGTGATGTAGAGGAATAATCATCAGAAGATTCAGAACTCATCAGATGAAGAAGAAGAACCCAAAAAAAAAAAAAAAAAAAAAAAAAAAAAAAAAAGATGGGTAAATAAATCTTGTATTTCCCATCTCTCCTCCCTCTCTCCCCCCCCCTTCTTAAATCCCTTTTCATCCTCGGTATAAATATTTATGTTCCTTTTTTTTTCCATTTTCGGTATAACTGTAGAATTTCGAGTGTACCTTTTCGTTTTGTTTTATCACCTTATGATATATTATATAAATCTATTTAAAAAAAAAATTGTGAATCTCGTATTCGGAATACGAAAGCGTGAGGGCATGGCGGAAAAAGATTATTGTACTCAAAAGCTCGGAACTGAGCCGCAGAGAATCTTCCCAGTCTCCTCCACTCCCTCCTTTTTGTTTCTTTCTCCATTTCTCCATTTCTCCATTTCGGCCTCTGCACAATGCCCATATCATATTCTGGGTCCAAAAGAAAAACCCGTTTTTTCATTTTTATTTTTTATTTTCTCTAATCCAGAAACCTCCGCGCGTATCTGGAAGAGCTCCCGGCCATGGCGTCACCTCTGTAACCGCATTCAAACGACGTCCTGACCGTTCGCCCGTCGTTTTCGAGTTCCGGAAGAAGATGATTCGCGATTCGGAGTTCTGGGTCGCGAAGCGATATCGCTTCTTTTGTCGCAATTCGCAATTCGAACATGTTCGGTGAAGACGAAGACGACGACGACGACGGCGGCCTCCCGGGAAACGATAGCTCACCGGTAGTCCTTTCTTCATTCTCAGGCGGCTGTTTTTCCAGGAAAATTAAAAACTGATTTTTTCTCGGAAAATTTTCCCCACTTTTCCCCCTTTTTTTGAGATTTAACTTTCTGGGTGGGCGAAAAAGATTTTTCCTTTTTTTTTTTTTTTTCCGGGTACCGAGAAATCTGTCTCGGGGGCAATTACGTAAATCGTGGTCGAGTCAGATTATTCATTATTTTTAAATTTTTAACGTCTCGAGAAGCCCGAGCGGGGATTGAGATGAGAAAGTACGTAACTCGGTGTGCTCGCCGCTGGAAAATATTTTCCCGTGGGCTTTCACTGGAAAAATTGGAAAAGATGCGGGGTAATAACGACTAACGAGGCGATGCCGGGAAACGTGGCGGGGCTTTTAAGGCAGCGGCAGAGGAGGGCCACTAATGAGGGGGGTGGATGGGTCCGGGTCCCGGCGTCGTACGAGGAGAAGGGGACCCCCCCGGACGACGGTGAGAGGCGTGTGAGAAGACCGGACGCTTACGGACAAAAGACACAAAAGGACATTGCCCCTGTAACAGTCGGACGCTGGAGCTTGTTTGTCGTTACATTTCCTCTTGGTAATATTTTTTGAAAAAAATCAACTTTTTCTCTTATTAATTAACTTGCAAATCGAAATAATTAAATCATAATTATTAGATTAAAATTATATATTATAAAAAGAGATATTAAGATCAATGAAGCTGATTGTATGCATTTTCTTTTTGTCGAACATTTGTAACAAACAAACCCATTTGTTCATTTATGTATGTATGTATGTATGTATGTATCTATTATCTTTAACTATCTATTACAAAAGAATCATCTTTTTATACAACTAAGAAAATATATAAGATATATTGTTAAAAATATATAAAATGTGTAAGTTATTTCATTGGCCCATTTTAATTATATTTATTCATAGAAGGCAAGAAAAATAAGTATAAAAATAAGTATATATATACAAGAGAAGAAAGATTCTTGTGTGAGTGTGGCATATTAATGTGAAGGATAGGGACATCAACATTGTCACCAAGAGTAGTACTAGAGAGCACTATATATATGCACTATTAGGCATTATTAATTTGTTTTCCAATATGTGCATATATATATATATATATATATATAGGGCATAAATGTAGCAGGCTTTTTGAACTTGTAGCATGTATTGTGACCTTTATATGCAGACAAGAGTCAATAATGAACTACTTTTGTGACTGAGGTGGCAAAAAAAGGAATATTAGGGAAGATGTAAATCGTTATCAGCTTCATGAACCTAGGTTGAATTACTTGCAAGGATTAATTTTTTTTTAAATTAAAACATGTTTAATGGTTTAATCGACGAACTCAAACAAGGTGTCAGACTCAAATCCAGCCAAAGTTAGCTACATTCAACATTTCCTTCCTTCAAAGTTAGCTAAATCGGACATACTAACGGTTCGATGGCCGGTTCGATTTTTAAAACATTGGTAAAAATAAAGCAGGAATGTTAAATAATGATATGGAGTAGGTTATGTGACATTGATCCACTACATTATGCACCCTATGCGAATTGAAGGTGATGTATGTTTCAACTATGAAGATGTACTATTGATGTAAATTGTTTTAGTTAAGTTTCCTACTGTGGTCCTCATCCAGGTAGATATTTTTCTTTAGATGGAGACTCCTCAATAAGAGTATGTATAGTACTCTGTCCTATTAATACTCAAGAATAAGTCATTGGTTTTAGAACATCAATGGAAGTCAAAAGTACCCATTAAGCAACATCTCTAGAAACAAGAAAAACTTCCAGAAGCTTCAATTGTATTAATTGTACCAAAGGTTTCAGTACCAGGCTTCAAAGATAGGTTGGTGTTATATCCAATAATATTTTTACTATACAAATTAAGGAATCATTAATTATATCACTTTGATCATTTGCTATGGTGGGTGTGTAATAATAACAAAAAATTTTTTGTCTCCTCAAATTAATTATGTGAAGGTGATTAATAAAAGTAAATCTTTCATCACCTAATTAATGGATAATATATATTTACTTACCCTTTTTTTTGTACTGGCAAAGGGATCAGTAAAGTACTCAACCTACTAATGCACACTTTAGGTTTGGTAGAAACATGAAACTGGTGGTTAATTTGGTGGTTTTTAAAGTGTTATATATGTCATAGCTTTGAAGTTCATGGTAGGTAGTTGAGTAAAAAGGCAGTCAACAAGTTGGGAGCAGATTAATTTGTTCAAAGAAAATATTTTAATTATTAGAGTAATATGACAACACTTGACGTAATTAAGGATATATATTGCAATATATATAGCTTCATTAGGCCGGGATTGGTTTTTTCATGAAATCTTCTTCATGCATGATAGGAAAAAAATTGGAATGAATATATAACGTCCTATATATTTTATGGCCATTTGTTTGGTTTCGAAAAATCCACTGGAAACTAATTAACTACAACTAATCATGTTCGTAAATTATAAGGAACTATATATAGGTGACAACTCCCAATCAAATAATTAATATGAAGGCCCCCCATCAACCCCTACTGTCTAATTAAGGAGGCCATGCATGCATGCATGGGCCATCAAGCTTTTATGTTGTGAAAACAACATGTTCCTAACTAGAACACTATCGTGCTATGACGTCTTAGAAGCCCCAAGTCTCTTTCCCTTCCCCCAACATCGATCGAAAGAAAGAATTCATCTTAGCTACAAATATCCGTTTCAGATGTTAACAAGGAAAAGTTCACTAAAAAGAGATAATTGCTAAGCTTGAGGTGACGCTGAGAGAGTGACATGCACCTTAATTTGTTGAGCTCTTTCCATCCTTAATTTGCACGTATCTGCTTCATCACCATTTGGAAGGTCTCCTCTAACATGGAAACCTTTTGGCCAATAATAACGGGGGAATTTTACTATTGTCGAGGATAGAACAATGAGGCTGGTTATATATATGTATGTATATTTGAAGAAAAATGGTTTTAGTGTGGAATTCGTTTCCTATCTTTGATCACAATTCTTTTGGCAACTATATAAAAAGTCGATATCTCGTAATCTCGAGGGGCAGAAAGAAAGAAAGAGAGGAAGAAAGAAAGAAAGAAAGAAAGAAAGAAAGAAAGAAAGAAAGAACATATTTAGTATTGAATTAATAAAAGAAGTAAGTTGATTAATTAGTTGATCATAATGGACCGGAGTAAGGTTATTTATAAGCATTGAGATTTTATTCCTTTAAAAGACAATGAGAGTTCAAGTCTATTCTTCTTACCCCTCCTATCAAATGGAGAATAGGACAGGGCTCCCTATTATTTATAAGAGAAGAGGGAGACTCTCCTTGTCTTTTGTCTAGACAATGAAGAGGGACACTCCCACTTGTTCTGTATCATGTACCCTTATTTAAGATGGAAGGGTGACATGCAACAACTCATTAATAACTTCCTCTTAGATATTACAACTATAGTCCTTATTTTTAATTTGACTCTACATATAGAGTAGAGAAACATTAATGAAAAGAAAGACAACAAACAAAGTTCAAGTACTACTACTACCCAAAAGGCAGCATATATAAAAGGTTAAAAGCTGTATTTAAATAATATACGTTTAGTACCCTAGAGTAGTACTAAGACAAAATTAATGAATGAAGAGAAAGGTAGAACAGACTTCAAATTAATAACACCAAAAGGGCAGCAAGAAAAGGTAAAATTGAGTGGAAGTGGGATTCCAAAACAATAACTTTGAGTTTATAAATAAATTGCCTTCCCCTCGTACTCACTCCAATTAAAGACTTGTTAATTTCATCTCACTTTGGGTCAAATCAGTTTCACTTTTGTTTCCATTCTTTCAAAGTTTTTAACCTTCTTCCATCATTTCAGTCTTTACTTAGAACCAAGAAAAACAGAATTTGCAATTGGGGTTGAATAGGAGAATGTCATCATCAGGAGTGGAAAATAATTGGGATTTGGTGAAATATTGGACGATTAATTTGAACCCAAGTAAGAAAGTCTTAAAGGGTTTGTCTGCTGAGGAATGATGAAGCTTAGTTATTAAGATAAGAATTAAGAGGCACTGAAGAGTTGAAAGCTCCATCAGGCTCCAATCATCCATTGAATGTGCCTCAGTTTTTTGTAAATCAATCAATTAATTAGCTGGTGGTTGAAGACTAACTTAAAAGGGGTTGATTTTATTTGTATATATATATATACCATTGTGAGAAAAATACGAAAAAAGTGTCAAATAAATAAATATTCTACGATGTATTATATTTCTACGTTAAGCTATCGCAGGAGGTGCTTCTCACGGTAAGAACTCTCCCCGGGGCTCGAGGATTTCGGGGTACGTACAATTAAAAAGGTTCTCAAGGGACACACTCTGCAAACTCACTGACTCGGGGGGTTTTGGGCGCTATCCGGCGATCCGCTCGCGCAACGAGGCGCCTCTCAAACCGTCCTATCATCACCGCCGCCGCCCTCCCTTCCCGACGACGGCCTCGGCGGCGGCGCTTCGTCAGGACGTGCAGGCCCTCCGGAAGTCAGTGCCCCACGTGATGGCCCCGCTGCTCCCGAGATACGACGGGTCTGTTAACCGCAGGGAGTGCCACGGGGTGACTGTACGGCGCACGTGGCGCCGTACGGGAGGCGGCTTTTTGTGGTGGGCGTCACGTGGCCTGCTCTGTCGCGGCTTGCTCAGATGGCTTTGGCTCGCCAGCTCAGGCGGGTCCCGCCTGTAAGTTGGGGGCCCTGTGAGGGAAAACGAGAATATTCTGTTTGGGTGAAAGTCTGACGTGGAAGTAACTGACAGAAGCGGTAATTATCTCACTTTCCCCTCTCTTTTTTTTTTTTTTTTTTTTTTTTTTCTTCCGTCTGTCTTCGTCGGCATTAATACTACCGTCAGACGAGGCGGTTTAATTGGCGTTCGCAGGAGGCACTAATGAGTACTTCACGACCTCCTATCCGGGCCCACTTCACTGGACCCCACATAGAACATAACCCAATGTGGGGTCCATACTGGACGGCCCCTGATAGGCCGAGAGTCCCGACTCCCGTCGTCCGTCGGTTCAGGTGGTGGGGCCCGAGGAATCTTGATACAGAACATCGGAAAACGTTACACTCTTTTCGGCTCTGATGACTGATGAGTGATGATTTCGCGAACCCGGTCCGGGTTCGCACCTGGTGGACCCCGCGGTTGTTGTTCGGACTTCGGAGGGTGGGACGGATAGACGGGTAGGTGATTAGGTCAATGAGGTCAACATTCTCGTTGACCGGCTGTGCGGCGAAGGAAATAAGAGAATAAATGAGGGGTAATTATGGGGGAGGCGGGGGGATACACGTGACGCGCGGCGGGTGGTGAGAAATTAAAGAGTTTCGGGCCAAGGGAAGGGAATTGAGTAGGTCCGGAAAGAGAGGGACGGGGTCGGGGCTGCTCCGGGTGGGGACCGCTAATCATGATTAAAGCGGGTAATAATGATGAGAATTTTCTGGATTGGTTTGCTGATCCGATCCAGGAGCATGTGCAAATGACGGTGGCATCATCCCCCTATTATTAGCTTCCAATTCTTACCCGTCGAAATGCCCGATTTGGGCCCGTTAACTTCGTGGGCCCCCACCAGTATTTTTATTTTCCTTTATTTTTCTTTTTCTTTTTTTTTTTGTCCGTAAATCAAGTGGGATTGATTCTAGAGGTTCACTTGAGCCTAAGGTATTAATTAACAACATCTTGCCCTATCTTGAACATGTACAAATAACTTTTACTATATGTATTCGATTCGATATGAAAAGGGTAAATCCATCTTGATGGATTGATTATAGATTTAATCTAAAATTAATTTACCTTATTATGATTCGTGTTATATATATATTATTGTTAAAATATACTCTCTTATTATTCTCTCTCATTTCTTTTATAATTGCTTAAGCACATACTCTTTTATTCCCATCTCCTTCTCCCCTCCCATTGCCTCGTACCCTTTTTCACTTCAATTGTGGCCCTAGCTCAAAATGTTCACTTCTTCCCTCTTATTTCATTTCTCCCACAATATTTTTCGTGAATTCATTAGCATGATTTAATTTAAAATGTATAAAGTTCGGGGTTAAAAAATTAAAATTTTTCGTGCCAAAATACTAGCGTCACTCAAAATACCAAATTCGAGTCTAAAATACCATGAGTGAGCGCGCAAAAATCACGTGCTCGATTACAAGATAGTGTTGTAATTCGATTGGTGACACAAGATAAAAACTCTGGTGCCAACACCAAGTGCATAGTTGCGTGACTTGGACTTTAGGGAACAAACTTTGGCCCAAATCGAGGATGGTAAAGTCCATACAAGAAGTGAGTCAAAGCCCATCTTTAACCCAGAATATATATCAACTAATTCAATCAGATTGAAAACAAAAAAAAAAAAAAAAAAAAAAAAAATATATATATATATATATATATATATATATATATATATTATTTATTTATTTATTTATTTATTTATGGTCTAATAGGTGACCCCAATAAACTCACACGTAAATGTTTAAATTTATTAATATAACTTAAACTATTAATTTAACCCGATTCCATAGTTTTTTTTTCAGATACCTTAAAATCCAACTCAAATGGCCATTTTGGAACAGGAAAATAAGTAAAAAAATAAAAAATTAAAGAGTTTATTTTTCTAAAAAAGACGAGTCAACTCGGTCGTGTCTGGTCCGAGTAAACCGAGTCTTAAAAAGTTGAAACACGTTAAAACCATGTTGAATGGTGCCCCAGTCAGAGGCGACGCTCCCGCGCTTCCGCATCTCGGCGTACCACTTTTTATTTTTTAACACGCTTGGTGAGACGCGCCTCCATTTTGAGAGCGCTTTAGTACACGTGTCGATCCGCCAATGGACGCTACGACTCTCAAAATCTTACTGCGGTTCCCGCCACCACCAGTTTTCGAATCCAACCCTACTCCCCGGGCTCACGTTAGCACTGACTTCATTTCCTTTGAAATGTCCGCCAACTGTCGCCCACGTGTGTAACCGAACCGGCATTATGTCACGTCGGTGCACATTCAACCGCGTCGCACACGCGCCTCATGGTAGCGGACACCGTACTGCTCCAGTATCCGGTCGCCACGTGTCCTTCTTGTCTATTTGTCTCTGTGGAGCCGCGAGCGTCTTCCTCTTTCGGCTTTCCCTCTCTGCAGAGGCAGCTGAGCCAGGCGGGGAGGTGTCACTGGAATAAAAAGAGAGGAAAAAAAAAAAAAAAATCCGAGAAATATAGGAATGGGGAAGATTCTCTGTGATTCCTCCGCCATGGCAGAGACTCTGCAGGCGCCGTCGCCGGTCCCGCACTTTCACCCGGATCCGGTGCTTCCTCCGGGAATGGCGGCGGATCCGGTGCTCCCTCCGGCGGAAGCCGCCGATCTGGGGGCGGAGACGGCCTGGGAGAATGTTGGGGGTCTGGAGGAGCAGCAGAGGCGGTGTCTGCAGCGCCTGCACACCAGTGGGGTCTACTGGAAGATCCCGGACTCCTCGGCCTCGTCCGTCTTCCGGCTCTCACACGGCGGGGACGTAGAGGCAGACGGCAACTGTCTCTTCACGGCGTCGCGGAGGGCCATGGGGGTGAAGATCGAGGCCGGGGAGCTGAGGCGGAGGACCGTCAGGAGGTTCGTGGAAGATCTGGAATCCGGGGCCCTGGAGCGGGAGGCCGTAGATGCGGCGATCAGGAATATGTACTCGCCGGATTTGAAGGCCGGTTGGGGCATTCATGTCGTACAGGAGGTGAAGCTGCTGGCCAAGAAGGAGGATCGTCACAATTTGGATGGGGCCATTCGAGAACTTGTCGACTTAGGGTTGCAGAGGTATGCGTCGCTTTGTTCCTGTGTCGGGGTTTCTAGGACGACGACGATTCGGCTGGATGTTTTCGCTTTGCAATTCGAGCTTCTCGGCTTCCTTTTTAAAGTATTCTCCTTTCAGTTGAGCCCGTTAAGCCTGCGTTTATCCTTAAAGCGCATTGTTTTACTTGCTAAATATTGGAATTTACTTATATATGAAAATGACGTAAACAGAAGTGTGATTTTTTTTTTACGCAAGGTGACTGTGGTTTAGCTTCTCTGTATGACAAGGAAATTTCATCTATTTTTACCATTTTTTGTTGTGATGATCAATGTTTGGTTTAGTAGCATTTATATTTTGGCGATTGAGAACAACAAACCCTTTAACTGAACCAAAGCTGTAGAGATTATTATGAATAATGTTAAGGTTGTTATTATATTATTCTTGGAAAAAATATTCACTAATCGTATACTTAAATTCTCAGCATTGGCGATGCTCATGTTCAGAGTTGCCTAGTATTTAGTGCTCAGTTACATGTGACTGGCGGGACATTTTGTTGTTGGCTTGTTGTAAAAGTGGTGCGCTTTTTTTCCTCTTTAACACCAAGTTTGGAAGATAGTATAAAATAGGTACGAGGTTTGAATTCCTAGTGTTCAGTCCCCAGTTACATGTGAATGGGGGACTTTTTGTGGTTGCTTGTTCTAAAAGTGTTGTGCTTTTTCCCTCTTTAATACCACGTTTGGAAGATACTATAAAATAGGTGCAAGGTTTGAATTTCTTAGCATGCGAGGGTGGTGGAATCACAATCTGTTACAAATTATCCTTCTTAAAAATTAAAGAAAAAACATTTTCAATTTTTTTTTTCATTTTCAAAAAAAAATTAAAGAAAAAAACTTATAGCATTCGAGAATACCTTGAGACTCAAATAGATGACTTAGAGTAAACTAAAGATTTTCTTTTTGTTTTCTAATTCTGTGTAACATATAAAAGGATGTGGAGAGACCTCTACATCAATGACCTTGTGTTACAGTGTATCTTTTTTGTATATTTGGATGTGAGTATCACTAATAGTGAGGCCAAATGATTGTGGTTTCAATTATAATGAAGGCAGAAGATTGAAAATTGGTTATTTTTTCTTTGTTCCTGAATGTTGATCCTTATAATTGTTTTTTCTTATAGAATGTTTTGAAATCTGTTTGAAGGGAAATGGCTGCAGAGTCTATATATAAGGAGAGATGCATTGCTGTGGATGATGGCCCTAGTTGGGCCAAATACATGTCCATCTGTGGTTCACCAGATGATGAATGTGACATTATTACATTGCAATATACAGAGGAAGGATTGCTAACGGTAGAGGAGAACAGGGAGGGCCATGCAGCTGCTTTTGGAGATGATATAGCAATAGAGAGTCTTGCTACAGAGTTCAAGCGAGAAATTTATGTGGTGAGTTTAGTCTTTTAGAGTATGATGACTTCATGCATCAGTGATTTCTTAACTTTAGTGAGGATGCCCTTGACTAAGGAAATTGAATTTGGTTTGAGGTCATTGCAAAGGAGTTCTATGTATAGTTATTGAAGAGTCTTGCTGTTTGACATGATTTTTTTGCCTTTTTGGTACCTTAAAATGAGGACCCCTAGAAGCAAAGTGTAATATTGGTGGTTGAATGATGAATAGAGTTCACAGTGATAATTGAGAAGTGGGGTTACGAGATAAGTTGCTTATATCTATCTTACCTGAAATTCAGAGATTAATTATCCTTCAAATCTTGATGTCAATATCTCAGGTTCAAGCCCATGGATCAGATGCAATGGTTGATGAAGACAACTGCATATTCTTCCTCCCACATCGCCCTAGAAGTGAAATCTGTGAACCTCCATTTTTTCTCTTTATGAAAGGAACTGGTAAGCTACTATTCTTGTTTGTTTGTCTTCTAGAATTTTAAAAAGGTATCAGTAGTGATACTACGAATTTTCTGCTTTTCTATTTATATGTCTTATATTTTTATATCTAAGGGTTGATGTAAACAACATTTTTATACAAATGAAGTTAAATATGTTTCAATATACAGGTTGGTGTGGTGCTGGTGCGGATCACTATGAGCCCTTAATTGCTCATCCTGCTCCATTTATTTCCCAGGAAAAAGCTGCTGTTGTTCTTTGAGGACTTTTCAGTCCATTTTTGTGGATTAGAGGTTGGGTAGAGTCCTTGTATTGTTGGAAGGTAATCTAGGTTATTCTTTTTCTAGAAGCGAGGAGAAATTCTTTACATAGTTTCATTTTTTAAGCTGGAAGTTCATTGGCTAACATAAAAGGTTTTACCACCAGCATTAAGACCCTTGTAGCACCTTTGTAATGGTTTTGTCAGATTCCCTTTTATCTAGTTTGACTTTACCAAGCCATTGAGAGTTTTTTTTTTTTTTTTTTTTTTTTTTTTTGTACTGGTTGCCAAGCATTTTGGTCTGCTCAATTTGTTGTACTATTTTTGAGTTATTTATATTATGAATTAATGTATGAGTTTCTTCTCTTTTATGTGCAGATGGAAAATGGATTTCTAATGATAAAATTACCAGAAACTTCATCAGTCCCTATGGTTCATTTCCTATCAATTTGAACAATGAGAAGCGGTTGGAGTTTCATAAAACTGGTTAGGACTAAAACTTTTAGAGCCTTGAATAAAGGTGGGGAAAAGAAATGATGTTCAGGCATAATGCTGCATTCCATTTGGTTTTAGTTGGTCAACAGGTAATCTGAAGTTACTTTGTCAACTCTAACTAAAGAAGGCCGAAAATGACATGGGGGTGATGGAACAGAATTGAATAAGGATAACCTAGGGCTTAATCAGCCAAGACTGAATTGATGGGCTTTTTAGATTTTGTAACCCTTAAATGATCTATTTTAGGTTTAAAAATGTGAGGGCTCTCATTTGATGTCTGATGCAATTTTTTCTTTTTTTCTTTTTGCATTTATTGGTGATTAAGACTTTTAGATGTCCAGAGACAGGGTAATTTCTGTTGCATATGCATCTATTAGCGTTAGCAGCCACCCCGTAAGCAATTATATTCTGTTGATACCAAGGTTGGCGAAGTATGTACATGTGCCGATACACACCAGGCAGCATAAATCTGAGTGGCTTACCTGAGTTGAGACAGTTTTGTGTCATGTGCATGTCAGACCCTATACCTTGTCCTGGACCCTTGAAATCCTAGGTTAGTTCCCTGAGATGCGAATCAACTTCAGAAGCTTTTTTGCGTTTTGTAGCCTTCATTCAGAAAACGCTTGAAGGATTGGTATATTATGGCCTTTTTTTGTCAAATAAAATTACCAGCAGGTCTCTAGTATGCCAAACATTCTGTTATGGTTAAAGTCTTACAAGAGATAGTATGGCCATACAATAGCACAATGAATTACAAAGATGACATTCTTTAATGAATCTGTTGTTATGTACATAGTCGACTGTTTAGGCAGATCACTTTTGTTTAGCTTTAGATTGCCATTCTGCCCTTGCTCGAACAATCTCAGCTTTGTCCTTTTGCATGCGGAGCAAGTGGGTGCTGCCTAAATTTGCTGTGGAAGAATTTTTATTCTCAAGGTAGGCTTCATTATGTGCTGCTTTCATACTTGTGAGTGATTCAAGCAGCTGAGATTGCCTGCATTCTCGCCTGTACTCCAGCTCCATTCGTGTGAGATTGTAATGTTCTAATACATACATAGGGACACTCTGCAAAATAAAATGAAGAATAGTTGAATATATCAATCAAGCAACTGATCCTCAAGATTTCTACATATGCTTGCTTCTATTTATTCCATTATTTGGAAATGAATACTATTTCCAAAAACATTGTTTGTAAATGAATGTGAACGGAATTTTCATGCATAGCTGAGCACTTGGAATGGCATTTAAAATGCCCTCTTATGCTCTTTTATGCTTCCTTGGTGCTTAAACTTTTCTATTGGCATTTCTGGAGCACTTGGTATGTCTTTTGCCTTAACAAAAATCTTCTTATTAAGTTGGCAAATGCTTCAAGTGAAGGCTTACCTCCAAAATCCATCCAATGTACTTGACATTGTTTACATGCTGGTTGATATCCATGTCGCTCCATCTAGGCTGTCAAGATATGAAAGGGATTAGTCATTAATTAGGTAGCTTGCCTACTGTATTGGAGCTGTTGGCTCCAAAATGTTCTTGGCTGAGGCTTGATCCAACTGGAAGTTGAAAGTGTGGGTATTAGTATGAAGTATCAATAAAACACTGACAAAGTACTATACTTACAGCTAGACCAGATCTTATGTTCTCAGCAGTTTCATCATTGAGCTTGTCTATCTTGTTGTTTGTATCAATAATCATTTTCCTATCTAGATAGAATGGTTCTAGTTCTTCCTTCACCTGTTCAGGAATTTTACACAACCTTCTTGTTTCTCTGTTCATAATAACCCATGTGCTGTGTGAAACAGAAAAAATTAGTGAGCAAGAGGAACATGATCTTTTATTCTGTTTTCTGCCTTTGAAAAGGAAATTGAAGCACTTGGATGCTGTCGTACCTTGTAGCTTTTGTTATAATCTGGTGAGTGTCATAATCTCTAATTATCCAGTCCCTCCGCAGCCCATTCTTCCCATGGGAGGCAACCCAAGTATCAATCTCGACCACGTCGCCCCTGACACAATGACATTAAGCTAGAGTGATTTTTATTTTTCTGCATTTTTTATATTTCATCAGGCCAATTTGAGGCTTATTATGCTTTCACGGTAGGGCCATCATTGGATATACTGCTTATTGTGGAGATTTAAAACTGTTGTTTGCAGGGGGCAAGGATCTCCTGTGCTAGATTGATTTGCAGAGTAAAAAATGCATGCTTATTTCTAGAGTTCTTTGTATGCAATTCTGCAGGTTTCTGTGTGTGATTGTGTGACTTGTTTGATCCTCATTGATTTGTGGAGACATTAGTAGGTAGGGTGCAGGAAATGAGTGCTTTGTCAAAAGGCAACGGAGAAAAAGAACGATGAAGAGTTACCAGCTACTGAACTTGTCCACCTCGACATTGATTCTTGTCACTGCCCAGATGAGCTTCCTAGAGCACATCTCACGCGTGGTGCCAAATCCCTCGCCAGCAAGGCCAGAACTTGTTGCATGGTTAAGAGCTGTTTCCTGGAGAGATCTCAAAAACAATCTTCATCACCTGTGAAAAGGGGAGAAAAGAAGAGGAAAGTAGTATTGCCTAGGAACTCACCTGAAGGAGGTTCATGATGGTTTCCATGGTTGCAGTGCTATCTGGCCCAATCTCGTAGGATCTGATGACAAAGTTCTGCCTATATATGAACCTGTCCTCCACAAACCTCCCTAGTTTAAATACACGAGATGGAGTGATGTTGTTTTCATCAACCCACAGCATACTTCTATCTAAACAATTGGCACCATTGATTCCGTCCCCTTTCCTCCCGTTAACTTTCTCAGTCCCTGGGAAATGGGCACTATTTCTCACAATCAAACTCACCTTGCGGGCATTATCCTGGGTAGAGTTTCCAACAGCTGACAACTCAGAGCCAAGAAGGGAGCCTCTAAGGAGCGTTTTTGTCTCTGCCATGCTTGGGCATGCCGAGAGGTGCAGTATAGTGTTGCAATTTGCAGCCATTATCACCTGTTACCAAAACGCTTGAAGAAGAACACTTTGGTAGGACAATTGGTGATGTGGGTTTGCTCTTTATTGCAAGATCGAAGTCAGCAATTAAGAAGAACAAGATAAGGGAATGGAGAAGAAAGAAGAGTGTGGAAAAGGTGGATTGGGACAAAAGTAAACTTGTGACAGGTCCCGCAGGATTTTGCTGCTCAACCACTATAAGATGCTCGTTGTAAGGAAGAGCGAGCAGCAAACAAGCGGGTCACGTCTTACCCTCACGAAATCAAATCGTAGAAGCTTTTGGTGGTTTCTGCTCAATGTATAATCAAAGTGCACCATTTGTAAGCTATTATCCATTAAATCTTGTGATTACAACCGTTTCAAGTGCGAGAAAATGGGGAAAGCTGCTCAACTGCACGAAGACTTTTTGGCCGACAGAGGAAAGCGGGGAGGGGGGGGGTCAAACGGCACCAACCAAGCTTAAAATATGAACAACCGGCGGCTTGATGTGTTTGGGAAATGTTTTACCTTTTTAGGTCGAGTCAACACGATTGCTTGCTCTCTCCATTAGTCCATTCCCTTTGCCTCCTCCTGAAACCCGCGGCCGGATAAACAAACTTAATAATCCGTTTTGAAGTTTTATCGGGTGAGAAACCTGGAAAGGCCAAGAAACAGTGGGTTGTTGGATAATAACATTGATCAATTGGTCTTTCTTCCGAGGCAAGAGAATCGTTAGAGCAATCCAACAAGTTGTACAACGGCAGCAGCAACCCACGTACACAATCTTGAGCTCCATGTTCAGTTATTAACAGATTCATGCCCTTCGTACTTAATTAACCTTAAAGTAAAAACTGGCTCGGTGAGGGCATGACTAGTCCTCAAGGTTATTATCCAGACCAAATATTCTTCTTTACAAAATTTCAGTGCTATGCGACGAATATTCTCAATATCATTATTATACCAAAAAAAAAAAAAAAAAAAAAATCCCTTGAGCATCTCAATTTGATTCGCCAGTGCTAATTTAACTAATGTTAATTAATGGTAATGGAGAATAGTATCCCAGAGTTTTGGGTGAAAATTTTGAGCGCGTTTATAATCCTATAAGCTTTCAATGTAATAATAAGTGGGTAATCCTACACAAAGAACTACTTTTCAAATCTATGTTTGATGGTCAGCTGAATTTGTTTGTAGCTATTTGGATTATTGCATTGTCGGCATTTTTCCAGTTACTTTTAAAAAATTCACGATGTAGATTAATATTAACTAATATAGACAAAGTGTTAGGTTATCCCTCGGGGAGATAATGAAGCGCTTAATTGGTTCCATTAGATGAACTACCATATGTACTTGCCAGCCAAATATTCAAACAATAAAACCTCCTGATCTTTAGTAGAACCCTTTTTAAAATTTCACCACGTTTATTAGTAGAAACCTTTTTAAAATTTGGAATAGTTATAATGCTTCTTTGACATGTATTTTGCACTTTAGCCTAAAAGTTCACTGCCTTACTGCTACGCGAAATCCCCAAAAAATGAAGCTTTATGCCCAATGATTATGCAATTTGGAGCATTTGAGGTTAACAATGATGCTAACGCTCTCCAACTACGTTGTACACTGCACGCTGAAGACCCAACAACTCTTCGTCTAGATTTCGAGTCTATGTTTAATGAGACAGAAGAATTACCCATTTCTTTTCCATACTGCTGCTAATTCTTCCTTCACACAGTTGTAATCCCGGTTTTCTTCTGAAGGAGAAGAGTGATCTAGGAAAAGTATTTTGCGGGAAATAACACTTAGCAAAATTGTATATAAACCGGATCCGTTTCTGACAAAAATCTCTTTTCCAAGAGTCAATTTCACATGGGAGAGCGTGACCCATCTAATATATCTAGATAACAATTCCTAAACTGGATATTTCCTACCATGCATGCTTCGCACTGAGAGCAAAAAACTTGGTCAAAACTGTAGATGTTCTACAGTGAATGCAACCTTCTCCACGATATAATGAGTCCATAGGCATCAAATAGGCATCAAATAGGCATCAAATAGGCATCAAGGACATTAGCCACCCAGACCCAGCGGAGTTATTCTTCCTCATCAAACTTGATTTTCTTGGGAACAGGCTGACTGCCACCCACCTGTGTCAAAGCACAAACAAAATTGTAACTTGTCAATCATCCACAGATAACAACAGAAATTGGCTAACACAGTTTTCTCGCTCCTGATCAGAATGAATTATCAAAACAGTGGCCTAGCTAGATTACAAAACCTTTCAGAGAAAAAGGTATAATAGAAAATGTGAATCAAGCAAGGTATAAAAGTTCTAGAAAAGTTTAGTTTTCTTACAACATCTGGGCACTCATAATCGATACCAGCCAACTCAATCTTTCTTTGCCGTTTCCGGTTTCTTTTCAAAATTCCTTCTACCAAGTGCTGTTGTTCCTCAACAGTTCTTGGCTAGCAAAATCATCAAACAGGAATAAGTTAATCAAAACTTTTCCAAAAAGAATAACACTACAGGACAGCAAGCTTATTAAAAAAGATAAATTAGAACAAAATACACCTAGAATACCTTATTAAGCCGCTTGCGTTCAATATTTGTCCAATCTGGTGGTTTGTAGTTACGATTCACCCCTTTCCATCTATAAGAGTTTCACAAGTCAGTGTTTGTGTAAGTGAACTAGAAGTTATATGAACAGGACTAGTGCTTCAGTCTACAAGACACTCCCTTGATTTCAACAGAAAAGCATCAAAACCTGAATGTCGCAGTTGTGAACATATACGGTGGAGAAGGTTAACACCTTAAATCAATTGAAACCTTAAACAGTTGAACTAGTTACAGAAGCTGCTCACAGCTGTGAATGAACACTGAACTGAACAAGATGGACTCGCAAAATGTGCATGATGGACTTGCAAAATGTGCATGATGGACTTGCAAAATGTGCATGATGGACATGCAACATGTACTCAAAGTAGATGAAAATGGAAGAAGCCAAAAACCATGGAACCAGTTACACAGGTTGCTTACAGCTTTGGATGAACACGATCAGGAGGGATGAGATGGACTTGCAACATGTGCTCAAACAGAAGATAATTATGCATACAATCAGCAACAATTTTAGCCACCTGGAATTAAGGGAGAATGAATTATGTTTTCATTTCAAATAAAAAGAAAGATGTAACTTGCTGCATAAAAAGTATTAGATGTTAGAAGCAACCTCTGGTGATTCAAACTCTATGAAACCAAAATGCTTTGATTTTCCTGTCTAAACATCCATAACACAGTCAAAAAGTTAGTCACAACAAAAAAATTCAAAAATGGCAAGATTGTAACAAGAAAACTTCATATTTCATTCTGAGAATATTCTGTAGTGTTCAAGTATGACACTATTTGAAATAAATGGAAAAAAAATCAAAATTTGACTGACCATATCTTTTCACATATGATTCTTTCAAGGAGTATCACTATAAGTGATGCATACTTAATATTATAAATGCTTTTGCACAGAAAATTATCTTAGTAATACCTTCTTATTTCGTGCAACCCTCAGTCTTTTGACTTTACCAAATTGTTTGAAGAAACCTGTAGTTATTTGGTCAGGTAAACTAATGAAGTTAAATACACGAAAGGCAAAGAATAAACCTTAAAACAACAATGAAGGAATGTCACCTTCCATTTGATCCTCATAAAACCCGTGAGGTATACGTCCTATGTATAATACAGTGGCGGTATCTTTCACAGCGACCTCTTCTTTAGGTAGTTTTCTCCTGGGACCACCTTCTAAAGGCTGAAAAAATAATTTTCACATTATGTAAATCAACTAAAAATGAGTCAAATGAAGTAAACAAGAGTATTAAGCTTCAAAAAAGTGATTGGCAAATAACTTACTAAATAATCTGCACCCTCATCCCTGCGAGAAATAACTAACTCAGAACTCTTCTTCAGCTTCTTCTTCAATCCTTTCTTTGCCTTTGCACCCATGGTCGAAAAGAAAGGATTTTATATCCCCTTTCAAATTATAAAACAAAACCTTTAACCTTGGAAATTGCATTAATTACACAAAAGTGCACCAAATAAAATTACACAAACGCCTCAGAAAATTCACAATGACACACTCTCTGGCTATGAACTTTCAACACATGCAGCTCACCTCCTCCAGTTAACACAGACAAAGACAAAAGGGTAAATATACCTCTATAGGAAAGATAAACACCTCGTCTATTCTGTAGGTTTTTTAATAGATTACTTTAACATTAATGTGATTCACACTAACAGGCAACAAAAAGAAAAAATGCATGCACTATTACCAGCTTTGGCTACCATTACAAGGTGATACATCTTTCCTGGATATGCTTTATCCTACAATGGTCTATTACATGGGCTAAACTAAATATATATGCATATATATATATATATATATATATATATATATATTCATACAGCTTTTGGATGTGAGGCTAATGATGAACTCTCCAGGCATTCCTACAACACAGAAAGTGGGAATCTAAATCCACAGATACAAGAAAAGAAAATTACAAAGGATGGCAAATGGCCGCAAAATGGCAGAGACTCCTATTTGTACCTTTGGCAGGACAGAACAACTGAAACAGCTAGGAGCATTACATAAAGATGAAAAAAAATGGAACATGTTTGACCCAGGTTTTAAGGAAGATTTTGGTTTGCAATCCATGATACTATGCCTAATACCTATCAGATGCTCAATCAAGCAGCCATCACAAATCTAGATGTCAAGACATGCAGCTTATATTTATTCAGGATCTTTAATGATCTTTCTTACGGCTAAGTAGAGGTATTCAAATGTAAAAAGAGAAGCAAGCAGAAAAATTCTAGAGGCAAATATCTTGGATGTCAGAGACGTAATGAACAAACAAAAAAATTAGAACAAACATAGATTATCCTCCAACTAAAGAACATTGCAACGGAAGAAGCACAAGTAAAAACACCTTCCCAAGGAACCACAAGACTAAATTATCCTCCAACTTCATACAACAGTTACAAAACCCAGGCATCTAGCCTCCTCGAATCAACTCTCTTATTTTTTCAGAACCAGGTACCTTGGATTCTTTTTAGAACTTAGCAACGCGGAAGAGAGGCTAACTGAAGCAGAACATGGCAAATGAATAAATAGTAAAGAAAATACAGCATAAAGTATGCCTTCAAATTTTCAAATAGAAACAAAACTAGATGGACCCATTGGCACCAGCCCAGCCCATACTTGTTTCATGTTTTAAAATCATTAAAACCTAAACACAACTGCAATTCAAAGTTCCAAAATTTATGAAGGAAAGGGATTCATGCAGCCATTATAACTAATTTTCTAACTCCTAAGATCACAGTGCAGTGACACAGCTTCAACTTCACGAATTTATCCTATGATTCTGCAAACCAAGAAGGCTCACAAACCTAGATGAAAAATGTTCGTAGAGTGGAACCGGCAAAGTAACACCTACTCACATGAAGAAGCCGCTCCTTGAATACCCTCCCCAAAGAATTTTTTATCCCGTTCGACGCAACTTGATGGAATACTCATACAACTTTTTTCTTTGAAAACGCGCGAGCATACTTAAAAACCTTAACTTTAACAAAAGAACTTACCCATATTCAACGCAAACCGATTCACACCAAATCAACAAATACTTATTGGCTACAATACTCGTGTAACTTAAACGAAAAACTAGAAAAAGACGCGAAGCAGGAAACTCACCGGAAAAAGAAAAAAAAAAGAAAAAAAAAATCGAGCCCTAGTTCAAAGTCCAGTTGACCGCCGATAATCACCAGTCACCGGAGCCCCTCCGACGTACCCCCGACCCTCGGTACCAATGCCTAAACCCTTCTGTCACGGCCCAGTGCAAAAAGAAATGAGCTCAACGACGAACAACAGGAAAACTAAGAGAAATCTGCGAAAATCTTATATGAAGAATCTGTCATCTTCATTAACATAAACGAAACAGAATTGTACATACGAGTTTCTTCTTCCTCGGCTAGGGCTTCCGTCAATCGGACTGCAGAAGAGTAGAGAGAAGGAAAATATTTTGCCCGCCCCCAACCCCATTTTCTTCGCCCTTCAAATCCCGGTTCAGCTGGCCCGCCTACTTTCACCCGGGTTTAGCAAGTATGACCCGGCAAGGTAAGCAGACCGATCTCCGACTTGACCCAGATCGGTCTGGAACCTTTTCCTGCCCGGGTTGGGCGAATAAAGGATCTTTTACATAAAAAATATGAATTTTTTGTATTTATATTACAATTATGTAGACGGGGTAATTAAGGAAAAAATTATATTTTACGTGTAAAAGGTCTTTGGCTGATATTTTAGTAATCCATGGGTTGTAATTCTCCGGATCGATTAAAAATGAAGGACGAGTCGAGAATGAATAACGGGTTAAGTGCACACGGGGGTCGAGTTTTAAAGAGGGGAAATTTTTTATTATTATTATTTTTTTTTTAAAAATAAAAAAGAGCATGTATTGTTGTTACTTATTATCGTTATTACGATTATTATTCAATCAAATGTAATAACATTTAGATATATATAATAAATATAGAATTTGCATATATTATAATTATCATCATTATTTAATCAAATTATTATTCAAATATTGTAAAAAATTATTAAAAGAAATCAAAATTTGAATAGCGGTTACAATTAGCCGCAAATTAACTGCATTAACGGGGATTTAGTCAATTAAGAAAATAAAGTGAGGGAATATAAAGTTCTAGAAATCAGCACTTTTTCCCCTTATTCGTTATAAATTCCTTACGGGGGTTAGTAAATTCTTAATAACTTTCAATTCTCCTAAAAAAGAGGAGAGAAATCAGAGTTTAAAGGACATTGTAAGTTTAGAGGCCTTTAAATCTTCTTGTAAATTTAAAATTAATTTCTTGTATTTTATTTCTTTTTAAAAAATTAGTGACTACTTATTCTCAAACTTGTCAAAAACTTATTTATTTAAATTTTTATTTCTTCAAATAAAAATTTAAAATAGTTTTAAATGTTTATACAATTACCTCTTTTTATGTTTTGAATTCTCTCTCAATAAAATCATATACTAAATTAAATCATTCAAAAGAAAAAAATATGTTTATAGGTAATAAATCGCTAAATATTTAATAAATTTGGTTAATGAGTAAATTAATCATGATGTGGAATTTTCAACTCCCTCCAATTCTCTCTAACAACCTTTAAAAAAGATTCTCCAATAATTCTTCAATTAATATATTGATTTTTAAATCTTTTTTAAAAAATCACATATTGGCCTAGTTCTTCTCAAACTTATAAAAAACTTATTTATGTATTTTTTTACATAAAAATCAATTATTTTTAAATTTTTATATATTACCTCTTTTATGTTTAAAAAATAAATTTTTTTTACCTCTTTTATGTTTTGAATTCCTTTTCAATAAACCCACAATTTAAAAGTTATTTTATTTTGAAATTTATAAAAATATATAAAAAATTATATAATATTTGAATGACTAAAAAAATAAAAAGACATAGATGCTTTTTTTTTTTAGACCTAATTTTTCTATTACCATTTATAAATATAAAATATTTAAAATAATAAAATGTGATTCTAATAAACTAAATTTTAATTTGTATTTAAAATATGCCTATTATTTTTCATAAATTGTAAACTTTAACTTACTTATTTTTTATGGGATATTTCTCATGAACGGGCTTAAAATTTTTATTAATTATTATTATTTTATAAATTTAATAATTTCAATAATTTTTTTATTTTTTTATTTAATTTTAATTAAAAATGACATATACTAAATTAAACCGTTCAAATGAAAAAAAAATATTTATATGTAATAAATGGTTAAATATTTAATAAAATTTTATAAAAACTTAAAAACATGAAATTATGTTTACTAAATAAATATTTATCTTCTAATTCATTGTATAAAATTATTTATATAAATAAAGTAGTGGTTTTTTAATTTTTGTCTCCCAAGAACACTACAACAATAATTTCTAACCTATTGACTATTGTTATGAAAAATAAAATTATTATTTATCAATAAGTAAAAATTAGTAATTACTTACTCTTGATATGAATGTCTCCGAAATTCTCATGTTTTAACTAACGGTAGACATGAAACTCTCGATGTCAATCACTAACAAGAGAAAGTTTTTGTTAGAAGTTTACTTTCACGAAAATCATTGTCTATAACTTCAAATTCTCTATATATATTGAATTATATGTGCACTAAACCCCCGTAAGCTAGAGAGAGTTTATAGGAGAGAGAGAATGTATATGAGAGAGAGAGAGATTAAGGACTTAAAAATAAGAGAGTAGTCATTGGCGAAGGACAATTTATTTGATTTTTATTGTAATGGGACAGAGAAGAGAAGGTTACATTATCTTGACAGTACGTAATACCATCTTATTGAAGAAACTGAACATCATCTTGCAGCAGTAGTACAGAAATGCTTCCAAGATCGATCGATCGATCATCTAGTTAATTTCTGGGATCATGGACGATGGATCCGATCAGGAGGCGGAGCAGGAGCTTGAATATTCCAGTTGTGGAGTGGATCAGGGCCTTCAGGAACTTCTCTCAGAATCCCAAAGTTTTTTAATGCCTCTGTATTGATCACCTGCCCACTTACAAGAACACGATCTACAGTAGTGCGGATGCTGTACTCCCTGATACCAAACGTATTGCCAAGGTGAGAGGAGAAGATCAGAAGCGCAGAGAGGAGCATCGTCGCCATGCTTCTGAGGGAAACCATGTTTATTGACTTGAAGATGCAACTCGATCGGTACGTGAATATAGTAACCGTGCAAGCAACTACGTACTCTCCTTCAGGAAAACCTTTTAATTTATAGCCTATCGATCAATTAGGATTCCCAAAATCTTATGAAATTAATTTACTTTCCGTGTCATTTATAAGGAGAAATTTTATATAGATATTAGTATACATGGAAAGATATAGTTAAGACTAATTATTCGGTAACACGCTTGAAATATCAGACTTTACTAGCAGAAGATTGATGGTTAATTCGATACATATTAACATTCTCCTAATTACCATGGAAATCTTCATTAGATTCATGCAACTATGGGGTACTTTCAAATTTTTTTTTATATATATATATATATATATATATATATATACAGGACTTACTCAGTATTGACATGACACTAGTAAAAATCAGGGCTATGAAGATAGGTTAAGGCTAACACATGCCCACAGTCTCTAATAAATCATAAAACCCAATAATATTACCCAAAGCTCTCACGTATCACATATGCAGCTCTTTAATTTTTTTTTATACTATATCCGTGTCCTTTGTCATATATTGATTTTTTTTTTATCTTGATATTCTTACTATTTTTCAAAAAAAAAAAAACATGATTAGGGTTATTTTTTGAGATTTGCACCTTAATTATTTTCCTAATTTTTTCAAAATGATTAAGACCCATTTGTTCCCTGCTTAATAAGAGTCTCAAAACTGACCATTTTTGTGAACTAAAAAAAAGATTAGAATCAACAACATTAACAATTAATCCCTTTGGTCACATGAATGCATATGATCCTCTTCTTGTACACTTCCCATGCAGCTTTCACGTCCACTTGTTTTCCCGTATATCGAGCCACGTGTCACCGACCAACCGCCCTCCACCGCCGGCCGAGCCACGCGACTCCGCTCCGGGAAAAGCACAAAGCAGGGATTAATCATTAATTAATAGGTTAATAATTAATTAAATAATTGATGATCCTTGTTTAGTGGTATTGGTCTGATTAACCGGATTCTTTACTCGGGCCTCGGTCGGTTCCTAACCCAGATCGCCACGTCCAAGGCAGAATCCGATACTAGTTCGACTCCCGCCACGTGTTCTTGTCTTCTTTCTAACGAAGCTCCCGCGACGGTATAAAAGGATCTCTCTCTCTCTCTTCACTCTTTATCTCCTCGTTGCAGAAACCGTTCTCAGTTCAGTTTTTTTTGCTGGAAGAAGAAGAAGAAGAAGAATAAGATTTTAATTCTCCGTGGAAAAACCCAGGAATTTTTATGGGGCATTTCTGGACTTTTCTCACTTATCTTCACTCCCTCGCCGGGTACCCATCATCTTCCGTTTCGTGTTTTTTGTTTTTCTATACGTACTCTGTTCTCGATTCTGATTTTTATTTTTATTTTTATTTTGTTGTTGGTTTTTTGTGATGCAGGCCGACTGTGACGCTGTTGTATCCATTGTAAGAAAGAAATCTTCTTTCTTTTCGGTTTTTACTTTTGATTGGTGAATTGGGTTTTCTGATTTGGGTCGAATCGAATCGAAATCGATTCATGTCAGGTACGCTTCGGTTAAAGCGATCGAGAGCACGACGAAGGTAGACGACGAGCAATGGCTCGCGTACTGGATCCTCTACTCGTTCCTCACTCTCACCGAGATGGTTCTCGAGCCCCTGCTTCAATGGTAACCAAAAAAATTCATGCTTTTGATCGATTTCTGCTATGGAACACTGTCTGTTTGTTGAATTGATCGTGTGGTGGTTTTTTTTTTTTTTTTTTTTGGGGGGGGGGGATTAATGGCAGGATACCGATCTGGTACCAGATAAAGGTGGCGTTCGTGGCGTGGCTGGTGTTGCCGCAGTTCAGGGGGGCGGCGTTCATCTACGAGCGGTTCGTGAGGGAGCAACTGAAGAAATACGACGGCAGAATTGGGAAAGATCGTCATCCCCACAAGGTGAAACTTAAGTTCGCAGAACTCATATCGCCTAAGAAAGTAAGTTGAGAATTGCAGAATCCAACTTATTTTCCTCGAACTGATAAAAAAAAACACCCATAATGGAGAATCAATTTAATGGGTTTTTTACAGATTCCGAAAAGGAATTCTTAATTTGAACGACCCAGAACTGATGCGGTTTGCGTATTCTTAATTAATCTCTGCTGCAAAATTGTCTGGGGTCTGTGCAGGAACACGAGGCTTACTGAAACAGAACAGGAAGAAGAAGAAGAAGACTCTGAAAGAAAGAAAGATTGTAGATCTTGTGCTTTAGCTTTTTTTTTTCTTCCTTTTTCTTTGCTCTTGGTTGGACGTTAATGAAAAATTAAAGAATCTGTGTCTGTTTCCTCCCCTCCTTTAATGTCCATTAACTTTAGTCTTTAGAGTCTTTACCCGTGGCTTTCTTTTGAAGGTGGAGTGTCATTTGTGACCTGTAAAAAAGTCTGTATCGTGGCTGAACACCCTTTGAATTAGATTTCTCCACCTGTACATGTTCTTCTGAAGAAAAAGATTGAAAATTTGCCTGATGAAAAACCCATCTCAATCTTTTATTCAACCGTCTGGCGGATCCACCCAGAAGCGTATAATTTATTCCCCAGATTTAGAAGCCGGAACCTGATTGAGTGACAGGTGAATGTGAACTCTGCAAGAACAGTATGACGAGAAGAAAAGGTTAGATACCGATTGATTAGATAGATGAGAGACTAGATGACTTTGTTGCAAAGTAATAAGCAATGGTAAGGAATTGGAGTGGTTCGTGAGAGTTAGGAAGGAAATGGAGTGTTGATGGAGGGTGGTAAATAAAGGAATGCTCTGTTATTTGCCAGGAGTAGCGTTGAGTACTGACATCTGACCTGCCAAAGCTTCTGGCCATCCGCGTGGATGGGAAAGAAAAGGAAGACACGAATTCGTTATGAGCTATATGTGGGGCTGACTCTTAATAATTAATAGTCTTTATTCCTTCTCTTCTTCTCATACTCTTGAGCAATGAATAGTGATTGTTTAGCTTTCTGTTTTTTCTCCTGTCAGCTATGGCCGACAGAAATCAACCCATTCTCGACCAGGATTCTCGGCCCCATTTCTTGACCCACCCCCTTGCTCAACCTGGATTCTTGACCCCCTTGCTCAACCTGGATTCTTGACCCCCTTGCTCAACCTGGATTCTTGACCCAGACCCCCTTTCTCAACCCGAATTCTCAACCGGGACCCCCTTTCTCAACCCGGATACTCAACCCCATTTCTTAACCCCGTTTCTAGACCCAGTTTCTCGACCCCATTTCTCGAACCCATTTCTCGATCCCATTTCTCGACCCAGTTTCTCGACCCAGTTACTCGACCCCATTTCTCCACCCAGTTACTCGACCCCATTTCTCGACCCAGTTACTCGACCCCATTTCTCGACCCAGTTACTCGACCCCATTTCTCGACCCAGTTACTCGACCCCATTTCTCGACCCAGTTACTCGACCCCATTTCTCGACCCAATTACTCGACCCCATTTCTCGACCCAATTTCTTGATCCAGTTTCTCGACCCAGTTTTTAAACGAGTTTATTGACCGAGTTTCTTATTAACTCAGTTTCAGTTTTCGATGAGTTTAGCTGACCCAGTTTCTTGACCCACAGAATTTCTCGACCGAGTTTCTTTTCTCGACTCAGTTTTCAGTTTCGGTGCCCGGATATCAGTTTTGTATTTGACAGCGTAGGGACAGAGATTTTGTTACAAGGTTGAGTTCAATGAAGGACGTTGAGTTCAATGGAGGAAAGGCCGGCTTGTTAGTACTTTTTGTAGCAGTAAAAAGCCGGCTTATTGGTTTTATCAGCAGAACCCTCTCGATTAATTACTAATTAAGGGCTCACTATAGAAAAGTTTAATCCCTAAATTTTATCACATTGTTAAACATAAAAGTAGGCTTGTATGGAAAAAATTGAAGAAAGCTTACCAGTTATATAGTGTGTAACGAAATTCAGAAGTTATTTCTCCAATCCATGGAATGATTAAGATTGCATTGTTACATTATTATATATAAATACAGTGTTTGCTTAAATGGTATGTTAATATGTGAATTAACATTTTGGAGGACAGAAAAATGGGGTGCTGACCCACCTTTCTTGAATCCAACCAACCACCTCTTTAGATGTAGAAATAAGACATCGATAAAATTACAAAAAAAAAAAAAAAAAAAAAAAAAAAAGATTTTCAATTTTCACTCTGACTGAACCTTTGTGACTCTTCACAAGGACCCACCAAACTCTCCATCATATATCCTCCACTTCTGGAACTCAAAATTCTTCACCCAGTGACATCTCTCTCCTGTTCAATGCCCACAGACATTTACTTCTCTCCGGTTACATCACCAGTAAAGGAACTGGACCTCCCTCCATCAGAAAGGAAACAAGGTAGCCAATTAAGGTCCTGACATTTGTAAAACAAGATAGCCCCAAAAGGCACAAAGGTAGGAAATGCAGTACTGAAGCAGCTTTGGCCATGTCCCAGAACCCAACCGGATTCAATTGCCCTCATCAGCTTCAGTACTATCTATGTACTCATGCTGCTTTCATCAAATGCAGCCTCTACATCCTAACAGCTGTAACACTAATTAATGGAGGAGGAAAGGGAAGGAGGGGGGGACCCTTTCACTCATACATAAATATCTATTTGAACTTTTGAATGGCTGACGTTTCCCAGAATCTAAAGAAGAAGAGCAAACTGCAGACTCATTTGACAATTCAAGGACATTGAAAGAGAATTGAATAACTCTTTGTATTTTCAACCTCAGAAAACTATGCTTGTTTGAATGTGAATTTATGTCTGTTCATCAGGTGGGGTTGACACTGAATCCCTGAAATAAGTAACAAAGTGTTAGTACCAAACCACGTAAATCTCTTGTGTGTTTAATTGTTTCGACCACGATTTTAACTTTTCTCTCTTCGACCCAGTCACGAATCAGTAAATCTGACCCGGGTTTAAGACCACATTAAAGTTAATTGTTTTGTGTCCATTTTGTTAATCCGTTTTAACTTTTGGATATTCTTTGAATCACTCTTTCTCTGAAATCTCTCAAATATCTCAAATCCCAATACCAAGATTTTTAAACTATCAATTAGCATCTCAAGGACTTACCGACAGAAGCAAGAAACAACTGTAATCAACAAAACTAAAGAAGCTTTATGAAGCAAAATCAAACTGACCAAGTAAACTAAGCAGCTCTGGGGATATTTTAATAATGTGTCTTGCACGTTCTTCAGCAAGGAGAGAAAGAAAAAGCTCACGAGTCTATGCATTCTGGGTTCCAAAAAGCTCTAATCGTTGAGCTCTCTGCAGCTCCCATAGTTAATTGGGTTGGCCTCCTTTTTTGAAAGGAGTACTCCTTCCGCGAAAACTCGTCCCTGTCCAGACTCTGCCCCTTTAATAACATGACTTCATGTTCCCTTTCTTGTGGCCAATGTATCTTACTGCCTTACAGCAGTAAAGCATATGCAACAGCTTTTTTTTTTTTTCTTCTTCTTCTTCTTCTTCTTTTTTAGTATGGCAAGTACAACAGAAGAGGGTTTCTATCTTTAATGGTTCATAGCACCACATGCTCACGTCAACCTTCTTGTCATATTTGAGTAATGCAAATGGGGATTGATAAAAGGCAAATTTTTTGAGAGCTTAAGTCGATAATCTGACTATAATTAGCCTCAAATATGAGTCAAGTCATGTTTTAAACAGAGGTCAAGTTCATATAGCATGCCTGAAATGGGCTAATACTTAGAGAAATCTATGTCAGGAGAGTCCTTAAATTATCTGACAACAAATTCTAGGAAAGTGCAATTCTTTCTATAATTTCCTCATTTAAGGAGGATTGAAGAGAATTCAAAATTTTACTATTCATGGAAGAGGTTCAATAATCAGTCAAAGTCTCATATCATATAAGAAGTGAGAATATAATGTCTCTCCCGAATTTAAGGAGAATGTAATGATTTACCTGCTTAGAGTTACAGTAATGTCAGAAAGTAGGTTTTCTTCTACTGGGAAGATTAACAGTTCATGGATGAGTTTGCAGTCACAAAGATACCCAGTACTTTTGAAGCTTTCTGGTTTTTTCTCCAGCCTTCTCCTCTACCTTCAAGGAAGGATCTTGATTCTTGAGGTTAATTGGTGGAGGCTGCTCAGTGATCAACTTTTTATGAGAATCTTGGAAAAACTTGTTCCTCTCCCAGAAAAGCAAACAGTTCTCATTCACTTAACCTCCCTCCCACAATAAACATATATAGCTACAATCAACAGTAACATCAAAACTTAAAAAAAGGGTTATTCAACAAAGCCAGCTGCATGCTTAGAATCTCCCTAGTCCCCCTCCTCACTCTTACCTCACACCAAGGCCCCCACTTTCTTTTTAGATTTCAAAAACCCCTCTCTAAAGAGGTAGTGATATGTAATACCACAGGTTTGGCTGGAAGGGTGTTTGGCTGGAAGGGCTATCCACAAGTTTTTCGACGATAATTATGTTTCGTCTTAATGGCCTCATTTATCAAATTTATCAGCAACAGAGGCATACAAGAAATATTGTTTGGGGTGGGACTACATGAGCTGCCTTTTGCTCTTTTGGCCCTCAATGGCAAAAAGGGCTGATGATCTTATCCCTTTAATTGAAGCTTTGGCTGGTTTTAAACACACTACTTGGATAAGGATAAGAGAAAATGCCCCAAACATAGTTTTTCTTTGAACTTTGGAGACCTTTTGTATGTACATTATACTGTTGAACACATGACCAACAGCTCAGCTCTACCAGTACAAGCATAGTACTACTGTAAGGAGCTTCCATAAGAAATTTAATATGGGAGCAGGATTGATTTCTATACATGCTATATAAAATTGTTATTAATATACTTGGAGAAGGGAACCCACCAACCCATTTGCTTGAAAAAGGGTAGCAGATTTATGTTATTATAAAACTCTCTACTGAAGAGATAGATACTGTGTGTTTCTGTTCTGATGATCATCTTCTCTCATCAATTATTCTTCACATGATATGACACAAAACTCGTTTGTTTAAACTTAGTGATTCTAATCACTAATTTTGGTCTCAGTGACACCACAAATATGGATTTACCAGGAAAGAGAAAGTGGGGAAAGTAAGTCATGTACCAAATGCCATTTGTCACCCCCATTGTACCTAATATAAAACCTTTTTCTCTTCTCTTGAGGGAGACCTCACAAAAGTAATGGAAAAGCATGGCATATACCAGTTCCAACAAAACTCTCCTCTTCAGTCTATCAAAAAAGATGGGTGAATAGTGAATACTTTTTTATTTTTCATGGGATTCTCTTTACTGTTGTGAAATGTTCCAACCTTCTTCCGGGATCCCAATTCCTTGCTTTTAGTAATAAATATCAATCAATTTGCCCCTATATAAATCAGATGTAAATTGTTTTTTTTTTTTAATAATCTGTCACAAAACCATCAAAGGGGAGGGTGGAAAGTAGAGGAGGCGCAAACGACCAAAACAACTCCAATTAAACCAGCCATGGCTTTTTAAAAAGTCACTCAATATCTAAAGAAAATAAAAGCAGAAAGCAGGAGCATGTGATGAATCCCACCGAGCAGACCCACCTTTGGTTTGCCTATATAAGCATCCTCGCAGCATTGCTCTACGTTCTGTCAAATGAACTCCCTTCCTTCTCTCTCTCTTCTCTCCAGTAGTAATCCTTCCCTGGCGTTCTTCTTCTCTCTCTGTTCTCCCCTGAACTACCTGGAATTGCCCAGAAAAATCCTGAGTTCCTTGTCCATGGATTCCGTCAAGATGGAGAAGCTTATAGCCATGAACAAGTACAGGAAGATCCAGTTCCTCCAAAACCTCTTCCAGTACTGCCTCACGGCCTTCGTCGTGAGCCTCTGCTTCTCGAAATCGGCTCTGTTCTCTGCTCTCTGTTCCTTTCTCACCACTCTCTTCTCCGTCACTCTCCCCAAAATGGGTGCCTACGTTTTGGACCCCAAGTGCCTCTTCGTGGTGTGCAATGTCATCGTGATCGTCCTCGTCGGCGAGTCGAAGCTCGTCGGACCCCGGGGGCCCTCCCCGGCGTCGGATATCTACGATGAGTACGTGCGAAGGAATCAGAGCATCCGCAGGCTCTCCTCCATGGAAGGGAAAGGGGAGAAGGTTGTGGAGGTGTTCCCCAAGGAAGGAATCGTGGAGACGGGGAATGAAGTCGGAGAAGAGGAAGAAGATGGCGGAGGAGAAGATAATCGAAACCCATTACCGGAAGAAGAAGAGGAAGTAGTGGAAGAAGAAAACGACGGCGAAGAAGCAGCTGCAGAAGAAGAAGATGAAGACGAAGAAGAAGTAGAAGAAGAAGAGGAAGAAGAAAAAGAAGAAGAGGAGATAGAGAACGATGAAACGGAAGGCGAAGGAGATCGAGAAGACGGCGGACTATTACCCGCCGATGAATTAAACAAAAGGGTGGAAGATTTCATCGCTAGAATCAACAATCAGCGAAGAATGGAAGCGAGGTTGCTTCTCTGTCGTGGCTGAAACAGAAAACACTCGAAGCAAAGAAAAAAAAAAAAAAAAAAAAAAATGGCAGACCACCCAGAACTAGAAGAACAGAGAACGAGACCCTAATAAGAACAGTAGTATTAAATTTAGGACAGAGACGTATAGGTCTCTTCCATTCTTCCCCCCCTGTAGATGAATTTTAACACCATTTGTGAAACCCAGATTCTAGTCTCCCCCCGTGAGTTCCTGAAATCTGTGTACAATCCCAAGTTCTCTGTAAATGTAGAGCCTCCCAGAAAAAAAATACTCTTTCGAGAAATTTTGGTTGCTGCAGAAAAGAAATGGAGGCTCTTCCCCTGCTTGGAAATCCATTTTAATGGATGTACAGCACGAATATATTATATAGTATCTATAAAAATTTGTAGAACATCTCCCTGAGTTTCCTACCAACAGACAATTCTGAGTTCTTCCTGACTTCTTCACCACTTTCAGTCTTTCAGATCTTCTCTGCAACTCTGCAAGTACCCCCATCAATCATTGTCTGATAATTATCCCCCCTAAATCCATAATGGGATAACATAGATATCACTTTAAAACTGATTCACTAAATAATTAATTATGACATTTTTTTTTTTCCCAAACACTAATACCTAATAATTTGGATTAAGAGAGTCATGATTTGGGTTTATCTCACATTTGGATTAAACAAAATAAAAATAAAAATTCTCATTACATATCCGTACAATTTTCATTTCTATAATCTGATCGATCAACTAACTAACACCAGGTTATCAACATTTTCTAAAACAAAAAAAAAAAAAAAAAAAAAAAAAATCATTTCCAAAAAATAATATAAGAACCAGTGGTATTAAAATTAAAGCATCTCCCTGTTTTTTTTATTATCATTATTTTAATTTTTTTTTTCTTGACATTGCCCAGTTCAACCAATCAATTAAAATTATAATTTTCTTTGATTATGATTGAGATCAACAAAATCATTTGTGTAAGTTTAAATCATAAGAATTATGATAATATAATAAAATATCGATACGAATGCTAATAACGTAAGAATATTAAACTCTAATTCCTAAACCTTCATAAGGTGCATAAATAAGAATTTCTATATTTTTCTTTTAAATATTTAACAAAAAAAAAAACCATTTTATTCTTCGTCCAAATCAAAACTTAAGTTTTAAGATACTTGGGTGCAATCAAACATCAGCCGCCAAACGTGATAGAAAATAAATCACGCAACGCAAGTGCTACTAAAGAGGACTTTTCCATCCAACGGTCGAGATCGGAGGAGAAAAACCCTAGGGGGGGAAGACGACAACGTGGGCCCTAGGTCCTTTTTCGAGAAATGAGGAAGTGGCGAAAGGCGGACGATTCTCGGGAGATTCAGGCATTGGAATCTAACGCAACGCGTGGATTCGAATCGAACACGTGGCGCCGCTCGCTTTGATCGATCAAAGGAGGCGAAGTTGCCGAAAAAGCTTTACGGAAAAAGCGAAGCGAAGGGGAAGTTTTGCTTAAGAGCGAAGGGAAGTAAGTAACGTTTTTAAAAAAGCGGGCCACCTTATTATTTAGGTTGGGGGGAAGGGTGCACATCAATCCGTGTGGCCGCGGGCTTGTGGATGTGAGGCCACACGGTTTGGTGGTCCACTAAAGGAGAACACCCCTGACCTACCTAACCTATGTAATAAAACAACAAAAGCCTCGTTGGATTCGGGAAATGGGTCCCGCGGGGAAGGAGAGACATTGGAGGGACTTTGGGCCCGTTTGTCATTGGGACCCACCTTTAGTGTATAATACGTTTTTTTAAGTGTACGCACCCGTTCTAGAAATTTCCAGTTAAAAACAAAAATTACTAAAAAAAAAAAAAAAAAACGCCGTTGCCGGGGATCGAACCCGGGTCACCCGCGTGACAGGCGGGAATACTCACCACTATACTACAACGACCTTGTTGATATTTACAATATTAATTAGTAATTATTTGAATTTTAATTTAAAATAATCTTCTAATAATAGGAATAATGATGTCCTAACTCGCTAGTCTCTTCCAAATATTTTCATCTTCCACCAGCTTTACTTTTTGTTCCTCAGGAACATCCAAAAAAAAAAAAAAAAAAAAAAAAAGATTTCTTAGTAGTTTATCTTGTCTTCCGACTCATCCCTGATGAATTCTTAAAATGACTCGAACTAGAGACCCCATTTGGCTTTTGAAAAGCTTCAACTGTTCTAACTTCAATTTATAAAAATATGTTTTCAGCTCATTCTTAATGGTGTTTGTGACAAAATGTTGGAAATAAATACAATTGAACAAACCAGTGTTTCAAAAACTGAACCGAACCGGCCAGTCTAACCCAGTTGAACCAGAATCGGAGGCCAATCCAATTCTTATTGACTCGGCCCGGTCACTATAATTAAGATTATTTTTGTTTTTTTTTTTTTTTTATAGAAATGTTAAGAAAATATAAAGTATACAGTATAATATTCAATGGTTGAACCATTGGTCCAACCGGGTCCAACCAGGTTTGACCAAAACCACACATATTGCCGGTTTGATGGTTGATTCGGTTTTTAAAACACTGGGACAAACACATAAAATATATGATAAAATATAAAAATTAAACCAAGGTTGAAAGGGGGCGCATGTGCATCCTCTTCGTTTTAAAACATACAACACAAAATGTCAAATAAAACCTATATCTTACCCTTTTCTACAAGGACTTCAAATTGGTCTAAATAATCTATAGAAGGTATGGTAATGTGCTTTTATTTACGAAGGTAGTATTTTAAAATACTTAAATTTCTGAGTTTTCTCTCTTAAAGGGGTCCAAGGTAGGGATGGCAACGGGGCGGGGCGGGGCGGGGCGGGTTTTTGGAAACCCATCCCCGCCCCGCAAAAAATTGGGGAAACCCGTCCCCACGAAAACCCGCCCGCGGGTTTGATTTCTAAACCTGTCCCCGCCCGCCCGCCCGCCCGCCCGCCCGCCCGCCCGCCCGCCCGCCCGTGGGTTCCCCCGACCGACCCGCCTCCCCCTACTAAGCCACTATTATCTATTTAATATTAAAAATTTAAAAATATAAAAAATTTAAAAATATAAAAAATTCTAAAATATAAAATATAAACCTATAAACATATAAATATCTAAACATATTGTCAAACATAAGAACGTGAGAAGTAGATCCAGAATGTGAGAAGAGAAAGAAATAGGGTTTTACTTCGTATTACGTAAATGCCCTCTAAAACTTTTTTTTTTTATATAAGAATTAAGTGGGTCGGGTTGGGTTTTTGGGGCGAAACCCGTCCCCGCCCCGAACCCGTGACGGGTTCCGCTCCCAAAACCCGAACCTGACCCGCGGGGTAAAAACATAAACCGGAACCCGCTTTAAGCGGGTCGGGTCGGGGCGGGTTCCCCGCTAACCCGTACCCATTGCCATCCCTAGTCCAAGGTGGTGTTGCATAGAGCGGCTCCGGTATGAATAGGGGAGGTCACTGGTCGGGTTCAGGCTGTTTGGGTAAACTTGAACCCGACCCGACCCACCTTGGGTTTTATATTCCCACATCCAAACCCAACCGGTGGGTTGAATTTGGTACTCCACACCCATTTTTTGGGTTGGCTCGGGTCGGGTAATTAACCTGACCTAACCCGACCCAGTGTCTACTACACCAACTCACCAAGGTATGCGACTAGGCTCATAAAGTTTCAAATTTTTGTGGGATAAATCTTTAATTTACTCTATTTGTTCAATTTCTTACATAGATTTCATTTAAACATCTAATGACGAGTGAATGATAAATTCACGTGCCACTCGCACGTGTGCTCTTGGGGCACGGTCCGGTTGGAGTTAGTGACCCTTGGGAGATGTCTTAGTCCATTAATCACGTATCGAAGTTAGTCGGCGCTTCCTTTCAACGGGGAGGCGCGCAGCGCAGCGGGAGTCTTCGATTTTGCTCTCGCTGCTCCCGCCATTGTCCAGGTTCAGCGTCTCTCATTTGTGGGGCCTTCTCCCCCATAAAGTGCAGTTTCAGACTCTCTGTACCGATTGGGTCCCGCTACAACTGAAGATCCACCGTTCGACACGTGTACACTGAAACTGGGCCCATTCTGTGTGTGATTCACAACCGAGGCGCGGAAATCAGGTACGTTTGCCCCGCGTGGCCAACTGGCCGTTACTTCCCCAAAGAAGCATACGATACATCGAGTGAGAAGCGTCTGAGACGAGAGTTCCCACGCACGTCGTTTTATCATTTATGGTTATTTAGATAATTAAAAGTATTAAAATTTATTAAAAATCTATTAATTTTTTTAATAATTTCCCATTGCATAAAGTTACTCTTATATTTTTCATTTTTTTAGTGACAAGGTAAATAATTGAAAATAACATGTCTTATTTACTAAAAAGTAAAAAATAATACTAAAATAAAAAATTCAAATAAAACTAAAAATAATTAACATTACTTTTTGAGTGCAATAAAATCCTCATATGAAAAATGGCATATAATTGAATAAATATGATAGTTAATTACTTAAATTTTATTTTTGATGGTGGGTAAAAAAACCACGATGCATGTGCATCTCACGTTAAAAGCCTCTCACTTGCTGTCTCCCTGCCATATAAGTTGAGCGGGATTCATATGTTGCCTGACCTAAGTAAGACTCCTCCAAGTGGAACACATTTCTTTAAAGAATAAAAAAACGAACCTTTTGTCCCCTCTCGCTCTCTCTGAAAACAGCCTTTCGGGGATCTCTAGAGCCCCCCATCCGATGATTCCAACGATATTCCGTCTCTCCTCTTCAAATCCTCGCTTCGTGCGCGACTCCTGAACTGCAGCTGCCGTCTCCTCCTCCTCCTCGTCTTCGTCGCGATGGCCGTTTCTTCTCCCAACTGCTCTTTCTCTTCCCGCTGTTTCCTTAATGCATCCGCCCGTTCAAATTATCAACAGGCTACGCCGTCTTCGGTTCTTTTGCCTCAGAGCTCGTTTTCCAAGAGAGCTCTCAAAAGGGTCGCTCGCGAATCACGGAAGAAATCGAATCAGGGTGTGGTTTGCGTCCAGGATGGTTAGTTGGACGCTCGTTTTTTTTTTTTTTTTTGTGCTCATTTTGTTTTTCCAATCCGTTAATCTGTATTGGTTTGAAATGCTCTATTTTTGTTTAATTGTATCTTTGTTGCTGTTAGTGGGCTTCGTTGTTTTTCATGTGTGCGGTACCTTCATGGTATCAAACGTTTAGTTTTTGATCTTTTATCTTTTTTTTTTTTTCTCTCGAATTGGAAATTAGGTGCAGTAGCTACAGCCGTGACCTCCTCCGTGAAGGAATCGCCTCCAAAGAGCCTGAAAGATGGTATTTTGCCGGTTATCCCTTCTCAGTTGCATGAAGACGTACCCGCTTTCAGTCCCGCGGATAAGGAATCTTCTGTTAGTATTACTGTGGTGGGAGCTTCCGGCGACCTGGCCAAAAAGAAGATATTTCCCGCCCTTTTTGCGCTGTACTACGAAGATTGTCTTCCGAAGGTGTAATATTAGCAAATTTCATTACCATTTCTTGTCTTGCAATAGTAATATTCATCTGCTGTATTTTTTATTTTTAAAAGTTCAATACCGTGCTACAGTTTCATGATTGGTGACTTGTTTGCCTTTGCAGCATTTTACAATATTTGGTTATGCTCGGAGTAAGATGACGGATGCTGAACTGAGAAACATGGTTAGCAAGACTCTGACTTGCAGAATAGATAAAAGGTGAATACGTTTGCCAATCATATGTTTGAGGATGTATGAGATTTTATTGCCGAATGTCATCAGATTTTGTTGTTGAAAGTACGATTAGTTCAAAGTCTTGCCATAGAGTACTTACTGTGGATATGGACATCGTTTGGTTTTATAAGTTTCATATGTTTATTGGCGTTTTTTGGATGACCTACAGGGAGAACTGCAGTGATAAAATGGAGCAGTTTCTGCAAAGATGCTTCTACCATTCGGGACAGTATGATTCAGAGGAAAACTTTGCCGAGCTTGACAGGAAACTGAAACAACATGAGGTAATCAACCATTAATTCTCACTCGTTTCTTTTACGTTTCTCATCAACTTTCTCTAAATTGCTTCCCTTTTTTAGTGGTTGCTGTTGTGAGCTAAGGTAATTGGCTCTCCTTGTGGGGTTTAATTGCCATCCTAGTTTGAGTTTATGCTTGAAAACATACTGATTAGATCTTGAACTGGGGATATTCATGATTTTCATAGAGAATAGGATGCAGTTCAAACTCCAAATTCAGATAAAAAAAATGAAGCCAAAAATGTGTTCATTAAAAAAAGATGAAACAGAAAAGGTTAAACAGCAAAAGATAAGTGCAGAAAGGGATAATATTGCATTTCATTTTAATTGAGGCAAGTAGGATAATCTGGCGATGTGTGCTTGATAAGTTATAATTGCCTGTGAATTTTTTTTGAAATCATTTCAATTTTTTTTTTTTAACATTTTTTTTAAAAAAAGCTGTGAAATAAAGTCACGTAGCTCTCTGACATGAAGTGGTTTAACATCCTGTAATTTGACATATGGGAGCATGGTGGGCATTCTCCAGCTAAACTCTGTGATACTGTAGTACATCCTCAATAGTTTGGTTATGGTTATATCTCTGATGGATGTCAGAAAAACTACAGAGATTAATATATTTTTGATAAACTAAAATTAGTTTGTCTTAGATGTTATATCAACTTGACTATATGCATCTAAAAATGAATAGAAACTGATTTAAAGGGATTCCAGTAAGGACGTCTTTTCATGGTTGGAGTATCATGTCTGAAGCTTTATTCGGGACATGAGTGACATTTTGGAGCTGGTGTGGAAAAGGGGATTTTCTGTTGCTTTCAGTTAGTAACATGGAGAGCGGTGTTCTTCAACTTGTGAAATTTAGGACATAGAAGTCTGAGAAAGTAAACTGGCTAGGTTTTTTAGATGTAAATGTTCAATTAAAGACATGGCCCTGTGGAATATGGCGGATACTAATTTCACAGTTTAACGTGGAAAAAGAGCAGTGCAGCTATCTAATTTATGGTTCTAAAGCACTTATAAACTTTAGCGGGCTTTCAACATTTCAATGTGATGGCATTGATGAAATGTTGTGGTATTCTGTGTAAGTGACAATACTTTCTATATATTACCATGCTGATACAACACTCTAGCCTCATGACTGTATGTCACTCTTCCCGCGGGGTTTCTGTTCTTCTTGATGAAATCTCTATCCCTATTTGAGTTCAAAGAAAAAGGGGGGGGAAATACACTCTTCATGTAATGAATGCTGGGGAATTTTCTGTGGTTTTCAAACTTCTTTTTCACAGGTCATGTAATTGCTCAAAGATTTCAATCTTCTTTTCAGAAAAGAAAAATACGGAATGGGCAGTATCTCAGTGATCCCATGAAATTTATTGTTACGGGAGGTCTTGGGTTCGGGTCTCCACGGCAGCATTGGAATTTATTGGAATTTGTATGAGGAATATGTAATCGCTGTTTCAAAAAAAATAAAAAATAAAAAATCCCGATCTCATAAAAATAGTTGTAAATATTTATAATGAAGAATCTGTGCTTTTTATCCTTCATCACAGAATTTGAATAGGTCTAAATTCTTACTTATATGCTTATTGCAGGCTGGGAGGTCCTCAAATCGCCTCTTCTACTTGTCAATCCCTCCAAATATATTTATCAATGTGGTGAAATCTGCTAGCCTTTCTGCTTCTTCTTCTAGTGGCTGGACGAGGGTTATTGTTGAGAAACCATTTGGCAGGGACTCTGAATCATCTGCTGCTTTAACAAGAAGCCTAAAGCAGTACTTAACAGAGGATCAGATTTTTAGGTTTGTATTTGTTATTCTACAGTTCTCCCAGGATGTTATTTCTCGTCATAAATTTCTGATGGTTTTGCTACTCTGCAGGATTGACCATTATTTGGGAAAGGAATTGGTTGAGAACTTATCTGTCCTACGGTTCTCTAACCTTGTCTTTGAACCTTTATGGTCAAGACAGTACATAAGGAATGTGCAACTTATCTTTTCTGAAGATTTTGGAACGGAAGGAAGAGGAGGGTAAGCTAAATTTGTATCTTTAACAATTTGTTACTCCCATATTTTCAACAATTGAAATTTCAAGTTAATGCTAAATTGTCCCTACTACGATGTGCTGCAGGTATTTTGACAATTATGGCATCATAAGGGACATTATGCAGAACCATCTACTTCAGATTCTGGCCCTTTTTGCCATGGAAACTCCTGTCAGCTTGGATGCTGAAGATATAAGGAATGAAAAGGTTTGGTCTCATAGTCATACTTCAGTATTAATTAGGAAGAAGTTTTTATATATCATTTAAGGGAGGGTATATCTACCACTGCATGCACAAAATATTGTCCTTTGACATGCTTATAGAATTATTTTGTTAACTTTTCAGGTGAAAGTGCTGCGGTCTATGAGACCTTTGCAGCTTGAGAATGTTGTTGTTGGACAGTATAAGAGTCATACAAAGGGTGGTGTAACTTACCCTGGGTACATAGATGATAAGACTGTACCAAGTGATAGTGTGACTCCAACATTTGCTGCGGCAGCTCTATTTATAGATAATGCGAGATGGGATGGTGTCCCTTTTCTAATGAAAGCAGGAAAAGCTTTGCATAACAAACGGTATGTTCTAAAGAATTTAACCTTTCTCTTTGTAAGGAGCATATTACAGTTTTGCACCATATTTTATGTTTATCTCAGGGACAGAGAACCTACCGTGTGAATGTTTAACATAGTAAGAGAAGTATTTAAAATTCCAATCCATTTTAACTTCTCACAGTGGTAAATGGGAAAATATTCCTAAAATTCAAATGTCGAACTAAGCATGACTTTTCTTTTATTTAAGCTGCTATCCAAAGTAGTTCTTGTGAATTAGACATGGAATGACCTATCTTCTTTTTTTGTTGTCCTTTCTTGTATCCTCTTCCAGAGCGGAAATTAGAGTACAGTTCAGGCATGTTCCTGGTAATTTGTATAAGCGTAGTTTTGGGACTGATCTTGACCGTGCTACAAATGAGCTGGTGATTCGAGTCCAGCCGGATGAGGCAATCTACTTAAAGATCAATAACAAGGTCCCTGGCCTCGGCATGAGGTTGGATAGGAGCAATCTGAATCTTCATTATGCGGCAAGGTATGGTTCTCTTTGCCATCATAAGGTGGTACTTGATGAAAGAATCGGATACCCAAACTCTTAATTCTTGTTGGTTATGTGTAGATATTCGAAAGAAATCCCAGATGCATATGAGAGACTGCTTCTGGATGCAATTGAAGGCGAGCGAAGACTGTTTATAAGAAGCGATGAACTAGATGCTGCCTGGGATCTTTTCACTCCTTTGTTGAAAGAATTGGAAGAAAAGAAGATCGCCCCAGAGCTGTACCCATACGGTAGTAGAGGTCCCGTTGGTGCCCATTATCTTGCTGCCAAGTACAACGTCCGGTGGGGTGATCTTGGCTCCGATCAAGCTCATTAAAGCATAACTTAAATGCCATTTCAAAGCCTTTACATTTCTCGAGAATGGCTATAGCTAAAGGAAGAGAGAGAAGAAAAGGAAAGAATCAGGTAAAGTAACTTGATTAAAGTCCATGAGATGTGTTCATGAGAAAGGGTGAAAATTTTGTTTGGCGACCAGTTTCTTCGCGCAGCCCCATCTCTTCTTGTGAGGTATAATCTCACTCTTAAGAATGCACAGAACAGAAGTTGATCATCTATATTTTGATGTAAAAGAGAAGAGTGTAAGGAAATTTCAATGCCAAATGGTAGAATAATTGTTCCTTTTCTATAGGAAGTGGAACCTGATTCATTGATAAAATAGTATTCCATCTCTGAAAATAGAAAATCCATAAACACGTCTGAGAGAGGAAAAGAGAATTTGAAGATGTCGTCGAAAGAAAGCAACCATGCGGCTAATTTTTGATAGGTCACAGAGAAGACTTGGCATTCAGCAGGGTATCTCGTTACTGAACAGGAAGGAGCGACATGCCTGCAAGTCTGCAACCCAGAAAATCCCAGGAAGAAGATACTAACAACTGTAGTGAGGAAAGATGTTGTAACTTGTACGTTATAACTACTACTGAGGAAGATATTGCCTTCTGAAACGAAGAATGCATATCCAATTCTGGGTCCCGGGTTGCTTCTCGTAGAAACGGTTGTATCCAACGATTCATTTCATCATCCTCGTCAGTGGGAGAGAATTCAGAGATAGTCTGAAAAGACCGGCGAAATCGACGTAGCCGATGCAGTGCTGCACTTTATGTCAATATCACCGGCTTGTCTTCATCTTATCACCTCACCTGGACGGAAACACCGAAAGGCGAAAGCCCATTCCAAATATTTAACGCCCTCGCTCTCCGAAACAGACGGCCGCAGACGTGCTTTGTCAGGATTTGGGGAAAAAGACGAAGTTCATCAACCTTTTCCATCCCCCAAATTCAGTAGCAGCCACGAAACCAATTCCATACACGACAAGCGATTCCCGAAAGCGTTTGAAAGCGGCAGCCCAGTTCCCAAATCCTAATTTTAGGGCATCGACGTCCCCCCCATGTAAGCCGATAGCCAGTTTGGGGAAAGTTTTCAGCTTTTTTCACGGGCGTGCAGCGTCGCTTTGACATCCGAGTTAGGCGACTTACCTGCAGAATTCAATGAGGAGCCGCAGACCAGGTTACTTCCCTGCGAAGGGTCTTCTCTTCTTCTGACTCTTCCCATTCACTTCCCTCCGCCAGTCTGCCATTTTTGGTCTTCTTCAACCTTCGGACTATGATCCCTCGATCTCAACGAAACTTTTCATCGCATATTGTTTGTTTAGGGTTGCTTAAATAACGAGTCATGCACGTGTTGTCCCTCCCTTTCAAAGATCATGTGAGAAATAAAAAAAGTATTTAAACCCTGTTGTTCTTAGTTGCAATTAAGTGATTTTATATTTTTTTTCTTTTCATATACGGGAGTGTTAAGTTTATAACTAAGCATATTTATTTTGTTTAAAATTTATTTATATTACTATTTAATCAAAAGAAATAATTAGTTCCAAACATCAAGCTCGGTTAATTTTATTTGGCTATTTTTTCCTCGTTATATAAAATTGTGTATAAAAAAATTTAAAATTATATTTCTCTATTGATTATATAAGATCTTATTTCTTATAAATATATTTGATATTTGAGAAAATAGGCTGGTGAAGTCTGAACTGAACTACCCAAATAAATAATATGTATTTTTTTTAAAATATTTTCTTATTTTAAAAAAATGTAGGCACTTATAAATTATAATATATTAATTATTTTTTCTATTTTTATTTACTCATTTATTTGGTTTTGTCATATAAATGAAAATTCGTTTTTGTCATTCTACTTTAGCTTCTGTCAATTCTTGCTATTCCAGCATAAAACGGTTGGCTGCTCCTCTCCTCTCGCTTAATTATCACCAACCAATTTTGATAATCATGCCAACCAATTATTGGTTCGCACGCAAAGTTGTTGAAAGGGGATGGCCGGAGCTGACCGGAGCTGACAAAGTATCCAATTGCAGATACTTTCTCTCCCTCTCCTCCACCGTTAAATCAGGAGGATTTGAATAGTTGAGTCTCTTCTGCCTCCGACGGAGCCACGAACATCTGCTACAGCCGTTCTCCGTTTTCCATTTTCCTGTCAAATCTCAACCCCCGGTCGTTTTTCCCAGCTCCTCAGTCGCCGTCTCTATTGAGGTGAGGATATATATACTGTACAGCCTCAAAATCACTGAGCTTGAAAAGTGAGACAAGGAGAGAGAGGGAGAGAGGGAAGGAGGAGAATGGGTACCGAAGTGGAAATCACCGAGCCGTTGATTACCGAGGTGGCGGAGAAGGGTCCGGAGGCAGGGTGCGAGGCTCCGGAAAAGATCCCATCTTGGTCCGAGCAGATCACGATTCGGGGTCTTGTCGTGAGTGCTCTGCTGGGGACTCTTTTCTGCGTTATCACCCACAAGCTCAACCTCACCGTCGGGGTCATTCCGTCGCTCAACGTCGCCGCCGGCTTGCTGGGGTTTTTCTTCGTCAAGACGTGGACTGCCTCTCTCTCCAAGTTGGGGATTTGGACGACCCCTTTCACGCGCCAAGAGAATACGGTGATTCAGACGTGCGTGGTTGCTTGCTATGGACTCGCTTTTAGCGGTAATTTCGAACTTGTCGACGCCGTTTTATTCTTTACTGTTTCGTTTTTTGAGTTCATGGTGGTTTTTCGTTGTTGGATCGTGTTGGGGTGTATGCAGTAGAGTTGGAGTTCTTGTATGATATGAGGGAAACGGTGTGCGGACACCTTAGCTGCTTTTGGGTTTATGCTGGTCCTTGTTTGGTATCGCATGCCGGCCGGCGCTCTGTGATTGAAGTAATAGTTTGTTTGTTCTTTTTAACTTCGATTCTCTCGAGTCTTCTGAAGCTTTAATGCCCTTCAGCTTCGTCCGCGTCTATGATTGCCATCTAAGTTTTCTATTGCGCAGTGTTCATCTTGCGAAATTTTCAAGGGTGAAATATGTGAGATTTGAGGTATGAATGAGGATGACATGTGAATGGTGAGCAAGGGCTCACTATAAGGAAATATAAGTGTTGGAGAGGAAATCATTCCTTTTTATGATTTATTCTCATTGGGCTCTCAGCTCTTGCACTCTGTATTTCATGTTTCTTTGTTTAGTTTAGGTTTCTGTCTTGTTTAACTCTGATGACTTTGGCCTTTCCATGGAATGCTGAGTTATGAATCATTGACAGGTGGGTTTGGATCCTCTTTACTTGGAATGGATGAGAAAACGTATAACCTTATTGGAGCCGATTATCCTGGTAATAGAGCTCAAGACATCAAAAATCCTTCCTTGGGGTGGATGATTAGTTTTATGTTTGTCGTTTCCTTTCTTGGCCTATTCAGTCTCGTTCCTCTCCGCAAGGTGACCTTTCTTGGAACATTTGTTCTTTGCCTAGCTGTTCTGTTCATGTATTCTTTCTCTATTATCTGTTATTAATCTTAAGAAAAGCCTTCTTATATTCCAAATTTTCTACCACAATCTATATAGGCTACATTTTGACTGGTAAAGAAGTCTAGATCTGGCTCGTTCTGCTATGAGAAATGGAATGGTCTACGCAGCTCAGTTGTGAAACTATGGGCTTGCCTTGGTGTAGACCTAGGCAGTCCGTTCAGATTCATACGAGTATATTATATCTGAAGTTCCGTCTAAATCTATCAAATCTTGGAGGACCAAGTTATATTGAAACATACCAAACCTTGTTGGATCGGACCAAAGTTTTCTGGTAAAACTTGAGTTCAACGTTAAACTTCAAAAAAATGCTTTGATCTATGAACCACTGGAGACCAGTTCTTTTTGGCTACTGTTCTGGACACAGCACTGAAAGAATGTTGATCTGGGGTAATAATAAACCTGCTATTTGATTTGGCCTTTTCTTGTAGATGATGAGCTTCTGAGGATTTTTTGTTTGCTGTATGTCTAATAAGAGAGGAAAAAAGCCGCAGAAGAGGACTCTAAAGGGTTTCTTTAGTATGAAAGGGGCTTCATTACCTGAGTGGTTGTCAGCAAGTCCATCAGGGTCACAGTCATGGAAGTGATTATCCAGTCTTTTGCTGCACAGCAGTGAAACTAAATTGCCTGACTGGGTCACTCTTTTTCAAGAATCATGACTGGAAAAAAAAAAAATATGTATGCCATTTCTAACATATTGGACAACAATGAGCTGGGAGAGAAGGCATCTTTAGTTTACTTATATGGAGACTAGTTGACTGAAAGGAAAAAACAGGACCTGGTAACTGGACAAATAGAAAGTAAATTATAAGAATTCATGTAAATATCAATAACGAGCTAGTCTTGCTGCAATTCCTGTGCTAAAACAGATTTATTGGGTCTGTGAGAGGATCTTTATAGCTCCCTCTTCAATGTTAATTGTGTTGTATGCCTGCTTAAGTTCAGTCTCTCATGCTTAATAATATTGATAGTATTATAAAGCTATTTATATATCTCACTATCAGCCCTCTATTGTTCTGATGGTGTTTATTTTTTATGTTTCTATATTTGCTATCAATGGCAGTTTACCATTTATTTTGAAAAAGAGTACATTTATTACCTCTTTTGACATCCACTCATACAGTTTGTTCCTCATGGAGCATGATGGGAATTTTTTTATATGTTTCTTTCAATAGGCATGGTTTCACATGTGAGTTTTACATTTATGGTGGTAATAGGTAATGGTACTGGATTACAAGCTTACATATCCTAGTGGGACTGCCACGGCCTTGCTTATCAATAGTTTCCACACGAAATCTGGAGCAGAACTTGCAGGGTAAGTTTTTCATGGATCAAGCATGTTGAAATCTTGTTGCTGCATGATGATGCTCGTTTTTATGAGGCATAGGCTATTAGTTTGCTTGACCATCTTGGCAATCCATATTTGTTCATTTCTAACTGATGCAGACTTGTATTATCATCCAGGAAACAAGTGAAACGGCTAGGAAAGTATCTCAGCATAAGTTTTATATGGAGTTGCTTTAAGTGGTTCTTTAGTGGAGTTGGAGATTCTTGTGGCTTCGATAACTTTCCTACCCTCGGTCTTGAAGCCTTCAAGAACACGTTAGTTCTATCCTGAATGTGTTGTGGATATGACATACTATTGTTTCTGTGTTCTCTTAATTTTTTCATTGGAGTGAGAGGTTGTCTGAATGCTATCTCACATCCAATATTAAGCTGTAAATTTTTTAATATTTACTCCTTTTACATCTGCAGGTTCTATTTTGATTTCAGTCCAACATATATTGGATGCGGTCTCATCTGCCCTCACATTGTCAACTGCTCGGTTCTCCTTGGTGCTATTATCTCTTGGGGAGCCCTTTGGCCATTTATTAGTAGTCGAACTGGTGACTGGTACCCAGATAACCTTGAAAGCAATGATTTCAAAGGACTTTATGGATACAAGGTATGTGCATATTACAGGATCTGATTATTCTATATTCTATCAGTTCAAGTAACCAGAACCATCAACAGAGAGTTTTGATCTGAAATGTTCCTGCCTATCATTAAGAGTGACCTCAGTTTCTAGTTGCATACATAACATCAATTTTTTCAGCCATGCCCGAAACATCATTACCGGTTGAAATTATGCAGTACCCTCCTTGTGGGCTGTCGTTGCTTCTCAGTGTTTTGGGGTCCTATTAGAGTTTAATTAGATATTTAAGACGATCTGTTCTTCTGATTTCAGTTCCCTTTCAGATGGTGAGGTTATCAACTCTTTATCTTATCAAAGTCTTCTCATTGTATTTCATGAAATAGCAAGATCCTTTCTTGATTTAAATGTGATTCTATATTTTGTGTTTTAGATTGTCCATTTCATACATAACTAATTTTCAAGTACATTAACTTGTAGGTTTTCATTGCCATTGCCCTTATTCTTGGAGATGGAGTTTACAACTTAGTCAAAATAATGGCGCTAACTTTCAAGGAAATGAGCAAAAAATATTCTAAAAAGACCAATCTGCCCCTTTTCAGTGAATCTCAAGGTCAGTGGTTTCTTACTTCAAACATTTGTTTTGAACTACACTTTTGTCAAAATTGGAGTATTTTACTAGGGAGCTCTGCTTACTTGTCACTGCAGATGCAGAGTATTCCGAACACTTACTTGAAGAAAAGCAACGGGATGAAGTATTTCTAAGAGACAATATTCCTTCTTGGTTTGCTGCCTCCGGTTATATAGGTCTAGCAGCTATATCAACAGCAACAATACCAATGTTCTTCCCACCCTTGAAGTGGTATATGGTTCTTGCTTCTTATGTGATAGCTCCTGCACTTGCCTTCTGCAATTCCTACGGCACCGGGCTGACTGATTGGAACCTGGCTTCCACTTACGGCAAGCTCGGTCTCTTCATCTTCGCATCTTTAGTTGGGAACAATGGTGGTGTCATAGCCGGTTTAGCTGCATGTGGTGTGATGATGTCCATAGTCTCAACAGCCGCTGATCTCATGCAAGACTTCAAAACTGGATACCTCACTCTTTCGTCCGCAAAGTCCATGTTTGTGAGCCAGTTGGTGGGAACTTCCATGGGTTGTTTCATTGCTCCCCTCACCTTCTGGATGTTCTGGACTGCTTTTGATATTGGGTCCCCGGACGGTCCCTACAAGGCTCCCTACGCCGTCATTTTTCGGCAGATGGCGATCATCGGAGTGGAGGGATTCTCTTCTTTGCCGAAGCACTGCTTGACATTCTGTTACGTGTTTTTCATTGCAGCCTTGGTCATCAACCTTCTGAAGGACGTGACACCGAAGAGCGTGTCTCGCTTCATCCCAATTCCAATGGCAATGGCAGTCCCATTCTATATAGGAGCCTATTTTGCCATTGACATGTTTGTGGGAACCGTTATTTTGTTTGTGTGGGAGCGCATCAGTCCACAGGAGGCTAGTGATTTTGCAGGTGCTGTGGCTTCAGGTTTGATATGTGGGGATGGGATCTGGACAATCCCGTCGGCAGTTCTATCCATTTTTAAGATCAACCCGCCCATCTGTATGTACTTCGGACCCTCGGTGAGCAGCTGAAGGGCGGCATGATTCAGGACCATCTCCCCTCTATATTCTTACACCAAAGTAGATATGTTTCATTCGGAACTGGATTACTCGGTAGTTGTAGCTTGTAAATATCCAATTGCAGGGCAGCCACGGCCCTGAACATCTTTCTTAGCAGTTATTCTATGCTACGTTGTCCTTCTTGATTGGAATCATGGAAAAGTTTTTCCAATCAATTTTTCTTTTTTCATCAAATTACAGACAACAGTGCAATATAGGCCAACTTATGAAATTGTTGGCAGTGGTATTCTCATTGGTTGTCATAATATTTGTTGGAAAAAAAAAAAAAAAAAAAAAGCATTTTCCTTATTTCTAAGTCACCCTACTTCCTTGAATAAGCCATGCTACTTTATGCTTTGTGATATCCTAATCACCATTAATCTAATCAAACTGTCAATCCCTTAATCTTCATCCATTAAAAAAAAAAAAAAAAAAAAGATTGGAACGCGGCCTTTGGTTCCATTATAAGCAAAGAATCTTGTTTCGTCTGATTGAGCTTCAAACAATGTTCTTCCGAGTTCTGATGCATATCCACAAACCGACCCTTGCTGAAACAGAGCTTTTGCTGTCCGACACACGTCCAACGGACCATCTCCATCCACCACGCGTCTCCTCCATTCCATGCAACATCGCCCCCCGCCTTCCCTTCAAAATCTCCCCGCACACACCCACTTCGCTACTCTCATCTGCTTCTTCCGATTGATCCTCGTACTAGCTGTTGCAGATTGATTCAGGCAGCCATGACTGTAATTCACAACCTTATGAACTTGGTGGCCGCTCCGGTCAGCTTCGGCGCTCTCCTCCTCTTCCTCCCGCCTTTCTACGTCTACAAGTTCATTATCTCCGCCCTCAACACTCTGTTCTCGGAGAGGATGGCCAACAAGGTCGTCCTCGTGACCGGCGCCTCCTCTGGCATCGGAGAGGTTGGAAGAATCCTTCCAAATTCGTCTCTTTTTTGTGTTTTTCTGATCTGGGTTTTCCTCCTTTTCGCGTTTCGTCTCATGTTCTTTTGTGGGTGGCACCTGGTTTCAGCATATTGCGTACCAGTACGCGAAGAAAAGGGCTTGTTTGGCGCTGGTGGCGAGGAGGGAGAACCGGCTGAGGGAAGTGGCGGAAAGGGCTCGAAGTCTTGGGTCCCCGGATGTTCTCGTTCTCCCTGCGGATGTCGCAAAGTCTGACGATTGTAAGAGATTCGTTGAAGAAACAGTGGAGCACTTCGGTCGATGTAAGTAGAAAAAATTTCCAATCTTTGCTTTGGTACTCGATCCCTCTCTGCAGCTTCCTTCTCTGTTTCCGATCTCTGAACTCGTGTTTGCAGTGGATCATCTGGTGAATAACGCTGGAATTGGTGCTCTGTGTCTGTTTGAGGAGGCTCCTGATCTTTCCAACTTCGCTCCAGTGATGGCAAGCAATCAATTAATCCAAGCTGTGTGTTTTTTTTTGGGGGGGGTTCTTTTTCTCCCATGTTCACCGATGATATATATATTATGATTCCGTCTCAGGACGTTAACTTCTGGGGAGCCATTTATCCAACTTATTTTGCCATTCCTCACCTCAAGAAAAGCAGAGGCAGGGTGGTCGTCAATGCTTCAGCTGCCGGGTGGAATCCCCTGCCCCGTTTTGGCTTCTACAATGTAATCAATCGTCCTCTGCTTTCGCAGACCCATTTTTGCACCGGTACACTGTAATTCTCCCATGCTTGATTGATGTTCGACGTTTTGTCTCGCAGGCGAGCAAAGCCGCAATCATAAGCTTCTACGAGACACTGAGGATGGAGTTGGGCCCCTACATCAAGATCACGATCGCCACTCCCGGGTGGACCGAATCCGAGATGACCCAAGGCAAGTTTGTGTCCAAGGAAGGCGAGATCATCATCGATCAAGAAATGCGCGATGTAAGTACTTTTCTCTCCAATTAATCATTCCTTGTAAGGCGTGAAAATTTCCCGTGTTAATTGGTATGGGTATGAACGAGAGTACACGCAGGTTCAAGTGGGGGTGTTCCCGGTTGGGTACGCGGAGGGATGCGCGAGGGCGGTCGTGAACGGGGCTTGCAGGGGGCAGAGGATGGTGACACAGCCGGCTTGGTTCAAGGTCCTGTTCTTGTACAGGGTCTTCTGCCCGGAAGTCCTGGACTGGTGTTACAGGTTGATGTACGTGACATCGCCGGGGACTTCACAGAAATCGGCGCTGAGCAAGAAGATCTTGGACGTCACCGGTGCTAAGAAGGTGCTCTACCCTGGTTCCATTCAAGAGGAAACGCCTGCGAAAACCGAATGATGCACTCGCTTCCCTTGCGATCTTATGTAAATTATACCAAACCGTGACTGTTCGTGTCTTCTGTAGATATAACACCCCTACAATCCGGGTCTCCCTCTCTGTTAATGTCCTCTCTTATAAAGCCAGTCATGTCTGAACTCTGAAAAAAAATCTCGCCCTTACTAGAATCAAGTCAAGTACACCGTCCTCAATTTGGTGGAGTTCAAAGTTGTTGCATATGAAGAGCATGGTTGAAGGGAAGTCTTTACTTTCATTAGGCTTCTATGCCAAGTGGGAGATTTCCTTGACGATTCAGTTGTTGTATTAGTTATATGAATTAATCTGTGACAGATTAAGATATGTATGTTAATCGGTGACCAACACTACCACCGAAAGTAAGCATTAATGGATGGTTGTTGAATCCAAAGGGTGGAATCAAAGACGAGGTTGATGCTTGTTGAATCCAAAAGATGGAATCCAAGACGAGGTAGATGGTCATTTATTGTTTATCACATCAACGTGAATGGTGGATGATAGTGAAAGCTACCTGGCTGAAATCTGAGCCTAACAATAGTGTATATCTATCTCCTATGCACGTCCTTAATGCCGACAGTATTGTGAGGTTCCTTCAAAGGAATCAGGTTCAAGGAATCAGGTGGTTTGGTACTGATGGCTTTTAATTTCGTAGTAGGCCGAGGATTAAATATTTCTCAACGTTTAATTAGCCCCTCCCCCCCCCCCCAAAACGTTGAGCCAAACGGATCTTTGCTAAAAGAAACACAAAAGTATAAAAGAGAGAGGAAGAGAGAGGGACTGATCGTTCCTATGCAATGGCGCCTCTACTCACCACCCACTTCCTTCCGCCTCTGCCACTCAGTTTGCTTCTCCTCATCTTGCCCTTTCTGTTCTTCTTTATAAAGGCGTTTTGCACTTTGATCAGGGTGGTTCGGGCGGAGGACGTGAGTGGCAAGGTGGTTCTCATCACTGGTGCATCCTCCGGCATAGGAGAGGTATATGTATGTATATAGATTGAAATAGATAGCTTCTACGAGATGGGTATGTTGAGTTATGGCGTTTCTTTTTTCTTTTTTTTTTGCTTCTTCAACCTTGTTTTTGAACTCTCGTCCGGGTAATTTTCTTCAGCAATTGGCCTACGAGTATGCAAGGAGAGGAGCCTTTCTCGTCCTTGCTGCGAGAAGGGAAGAGGCCCTTCTTCGCGTTGCGGAGGACGCCCGGTCCGCCGGTTCTCCTGAGGTCGTCGTGGTTCCGGCGGATGTCTCCAACTCCGACGACTGTAAGAAGGTAGTCGACAAAGCGGTCACCCATTTTGGCAGGCGTGAGTATCGATCTACCAGAAAAAATTTCATGCATAATTAATTCATACCTCTTAATTCTTATTATTAATTTGGACAAATTAACGAACAAGTTCTGGGTGTTCTGATCGCGTACAGTGAACCACGTCGTGAATAACGCCGGACTCGGTTGCTACTGTCGGTTCAAAGACGCCGGCGACATCACTCGTTTCACAAAGATCATGGTACGTACGGACGTGCACTTCTTTCTAATTAAACGGTTCAAAAACTCAATTTTTTTTTCTACAGGATGTCAACTTCTGGGGCTCCGTCTACATCACACATCACTCGCTCCCGCACCTCCGTAAGAGCCGCGGAAGGGTGGTCGTCGTCTCCTCCGTCGCCGGCCGGCTGCCTCTTCCCGGTTCTTCTTTCTACAGCGTATACTTTCCTCAATCAACTCACGCCCCTTAAAAACTACCACCAACATTCTTCTTCTTCTTCTTCGTCATCTTCTTCTTCTTCTTCTTCTTAATTACTCCTGACTCATGGCTTCATCTTCGATCCAGGCAAGCAAGGCTGCAATGAACTTGTTCTACGCCACATTAAGAATCGAACTGGGGTCTGCAGTCGGAATAACGATCGTTTGCCCCGGGTGGGTAAAGTCGGAGATGACACGAGGCAAGGTCATGACCAAGAGTGGGAGGGAGAGGCTCAATGCAGTATCAAAAGACGTAAGCATGTGCAGAGACCATTAATTTAGAGCCCATATAAGGCTCTCCATTATCGATGTAAATGTGTGCAAGCATATGCAGAGACCATTAATTTAGAGTCCATGTAGGCTCTCCTTTATCGATGTAAATGGGTACATATGCAGGTGAAGGCGGGACCGTTTCCGATGGCGACTGCACAAGGATGCGCGAGGGCGATCGTGAAGGGAGCATGCGAGGGGAGAAGTTACATGACATGGCCGTCCTGGTACCGGATTCTATACCTTATCAACGCCATCGTGCCGCTGGAGATAGTAGCGTCTAAATTGTTATAGCCTATAGGTGGAGTTCGGGGCTTTGGTTGTAAAAAGACACAAGCAGCAGATAGTTTCAGAAATACCATTCATGGGTTTGGTATCTGGAAATGTGTTGCCATTGTCCTGTTCAATATTTGTCTTCTATCCTTTAAGAAAGTTTGCGATAAGAAAAAGGGACCAGAAGGGAAATAAATGTACGTTACAGACAAGGTCAACAAGTTTCTGAAATCGGTTAATGGGGTCTCTTTCTATCATCATCGTCTTCATCATCTGTGTCTCCACTCTCACGGAAACGTGGGTTCTTCTCCTGCAAAGAAACCAAATAAAAGAGAACGGCTGTCATAAACTCCAAAACATTAAAAAAAATTCAGATGGGAAGATTAATTAAGGTTTAAGCATTCTTGAAAATCAAGGTGAGTTGTTCTTACTGGACGAGTTTCTTGATCGGAGGTTCTCTTGGATTCTTGATCTGAGTTTCTCCTGGACATCTCTGGTGCAGATCGGTCATCCTCCCGGTGACGTTTGCGCTGATAATCTGCTCACACAAGGCAGCAATGATCCAAGAGTGACACAAAATCGAGACAAGTAGATATATGATGGGGAATTTCAGAAAGACACACAAGCAACAAATTAAGATAAATATTATGGGGACTATGATGAGGGAAATGTAGGGTACTAACTATGATGAAGGAAATGTAGAGTACTAACCTCTACCATGTCTGTGGGATCGGTCATGCCCAAGGCCCCCTCCCTGTCTACCATCTGCATAAAGGATTAGATTATATACCAAGACAAACCGAAAGCACAATGTAGAAGTAGACAAGCGCATAGATGATAACAACATGAACATCAATATGCACATGCAAGAAACTTCAGAATGTTGGACGAAATAATTTGTCAGGACTTACAATGGTGTGGTACAACTGATTGGAAACCTAAAGAACCAGCACCATAATCCACCAAATGTCTCTGAGCTTCCAGCTCTCTCTGAACCAATTTTCCATAACCACCTCTGCGTGTGACTTGTTAAGGAAACATAAATGACAGAATTAAAGAACTTCGTGTAAATGCTCTCAAAAAATGAAAAAAAAAAAGAGCTTCATGTATGATACACCCACAACAGAGAAATAAGTAAATAATTTCCATTTCCTAGAAAAGATCAAAAGATCATCTAAATTTCAAGAAGAATGCTTGAGTGAAAAAGCAACACTTTCAATGCACAGTCAGTCAAATATTATTCTTATTCTGACTATCCAAGCCCCACAAAGGACATCAAGCTGGATAACTCCAAACCCAGGAAAAAATGTTGCATCTCTTCTAGAACTTGTTGAGGATAGATTCCTTATCTACATTGCTTCTCAAAACAAACTGAAAGGAGAAGTTACAGCATCTAATTGTACTTGAGTTATTAATTCCCTTTGCAACATTTAAGTGCTCATATTACAATCATGCTAATCTTATTATGTATTATAGTGACAAAATCAAAGATCACGTTACAAAAATCAAAATCAAAGATAAATTCTTTACATCCATTTCCACAAGGATATCAGGATCATAATCCGTACGGTACTCATCTCGAACCTGCAAGGGAAAATTTGTCTCATGAACCACAATGTGACCAAAAATCAAGAAAGAAAATAGGAAAAGAATGGCCCAAAATGGAAAGAAAAGGAAAAGTTGAAAAGTGGAGACCTGTCCTCCACTACGCCCACGGCCCCATTGCCTTCCTTCTTGAAATCCCCAATCAAAATCCACACGAATTGGCCGGTCATCCAAAATGGTCCCACTGATGTATTTAACTGCATCCTCAGCATCATCTCGAGAGTAATATCTGGTTCAGTCATCATTTAAGTAATGGTTGCTCAAAATTTGCACAAAAGTAGGCTGTTAAAGCTACAGATTCAGAGGAGTTGGGGAAGTCTACAGTGTAAACACTGAGAAAAGCCAAAATGTAAATGTGAATTTTTAAATACCAAATGGGTTGTAGGATTGGTTCTCTTCCGGATACCTATCTGGGACTACCACTATTCCATGGGAGGATCACAAAATCCTTATGGGATCCTGTCCTTGGAAAGATTCAGAGCCGCCTCTCAATGTGGAAGAGGAGAATGATGTCAAAGGCTGGTCGGCTGATTCTCATCAATTCATGCTTGCTGGGCATCCCCACATATTACTTGTCCTTCCTGCACCGCCCCCGCAGAGTGGCAGATAGGTTGGAGAAAATTTTCAGGGACTTTCTATGGAAAGGTGGGCAGGAGGGTTTCAAGCATCACTTAGTGCAGTGGGAGGAAGTATGCAAGCCTAAACGTTTGGGTGGCCTTGGTATTAGGAGACTGTGAATTATGAGCAAAACACTGCTTGGTAAATGGTGTTGGAAAATTAACCAGAGCACGGATACCCCATGGTGCGTGATGGTGAGGGCTAAGCTGGGGATTGATGGAGAGCCGTGGGTGCTTGGATGGGATTCCCCTAGACGGTTATCGGTAAATTGGAGATGCATCTCCCGACTCTTTCCAGACTTCTGTTCCTCCATTCGATACATGGTTGGAAATGGGCTGAAGACATCATTTTGGAGTGACCCTTGGCTGCTGGAAAGCCCCCTCAGGGTGGCCTTCCCCAGTCTATATAGGCTGGCCAGAGTACAGGATGCCACAATGGCTGACATTGCAAGATCATCCCCTCTCACCATGATAGACTGGACCGAGGTTTTTAGAAGGGAGATGACAGATGCAGAAGCTGCAGAATTCTGCTCCTTTGACACGACCCTTCTGAAATTTTACCAATGCACCAGCTTGGAGGATGAGCTAGTGTGGTCCCTATCCCCTAATGGATCCTACACGGTAGCATCAACATATACTCACCTCTTAGGAAACCCCGGCGGCTCGTCACAGGCCAAGTTGGCTTGGAAAATGGAAGCCCCACCAAAAGTGAAGATGTTTATCTGGAGTGTTGCCCACAACAGAATTCTTACTAGGGAGAACCTAGTCCGAAGGGGAATTTCTCTGCCATCTCTGCTTTGTCCTCTATGTGAGGATAAGCAGGAATCTGTTGATCACCTACTTTTAAGTGCCCTATGGCCTGGTACATATGGAGTTGGTTTATGGATATGTTTGGGATTACCTGGTGTATACCTAGTCGGATGATGGATCTACTTCGAGAGGATTCCCCACCTTGGCTATCCCTCAGGGGTAAACTTATGTGGAGCTCATGCTTGGCGTTCATCCCTTGGGCACTATGGACAGAGAGAAATAGGCGAGTGTTCCAAAGAAAATGTAGTTACTGGAGAAGGGTAACCACCGATACTAGAGAAAGGATTATAGGCTGGCTGAGAACAAAAACAACCTTCAAGGAATTCAGCGGGGATCAAATGAGGTCAAATTGGTGCGCCATAGCAGCAATGAAACAAGGTGGTTCGACGGAAGCACCAATTGGCTGGATGCCTCCACCCCTAGGGTGCATCAAACTCAACTTTGATGGCTCATCTCAGGGCAATCCTGGCCCAGCAGGATTCGGCGGGGTCTTCCGTGATCATGAAAGGAACATCCTTCTCACCTATGCAGGCCCCCTTGGGCATGAAGACTCAACAGTTGCTGAGATGACCGCCCCTGCTACAAGGGCTCAGAATTTTCAGAAGCCGGCTGCAAGGGAAGTTACTTGTCGAGGGTGACTCTAGTAATGTCATAGGCTGGTGTGGAGGAGGTGTAAGCCCACCATGGCGTCTATGCTATAGTTTTAGAGAGATTTTAGACTTAGCGGAAGGGGGGGTAGAGGGCTGAAGATGTATCCCAAGGGCTGCAAATGCAATTGCAGACTCCTTAGCTCGGAATGGGGTGTCACTTGTCACAGTGACCATAAGAGACACCCCTCCGTTCCTGTAATGCCATTCTTGTACTTCTCATTTCATTTCCAATAATACAAAAGCGCTTTCCTCAAAAAAAAATACAAAAGAGGCACTAGTTCTTCTATCATGTAAGATTGAAAACTAACACAGAGCCAAACAAGATGCCACATTCATCAGAAAAATTTGGTTTCCCAGCCACTAGGTTATGAGACAATTCTATATTCAACTAACACCCATTTGCAGGTGGCTATCAAATGAAATTGCAAATATAATCCTTACATGACAAAGCAAAAGCCACATGGGGTCTTTGTATTCTTATCCAGACCCATGATTATCTTTTTTATCTCCCCAGCTCGAAAGAATAATTCATAGAGTTGTTCTTCTGTCGTGTAAAATGACATATTTCCAATATAAACTGTTGTTGAGGTTTGCAGTGCATGCTCAAATTCTTCTTGTGATCCAGGAAATCTCCTGTCTCGGTAGGCTGAAAGCTTCATTGGATCCTAACATTGCAAATAGAACTTAACTAAATCCAAATTCATGGAATACTTGAAAGAAAAGAAAAACTTTTAAATATGCGAACAAGCTTACCTTAAACAAGGAAGCCATAGAGACAGTTTCTACACTAAAGCACTTCAAGCAATTCAATAGCTGCAACAGATCATCGTCAAAATAAGAAAGAATGGAAAAATAATAGAAAAGAAGAAACATCCCAACATGCTCATAGACGAAATGGACCACAGATAATGAACAAAACAGGGTAAGGTTCAATTCATATCGACCAACACCGATCAAAACTGAACCACAAGATCCCCTACTAAGTTACTAGGGTTTGTTGAGAAATGAAATTCACTAGGACTAGCATAAACCAAGAGACACCCGAGATGGAGAGAACAGGAAAATAAAAGTTTTCTCAATCTCTATCTGTAGCTGAACTAAGAAAATGTATTAGAAAAGTGTAGAGAGTTGATTGTCATGTAAGGTCGTGTATCCTCTCCTTCAAGTTTTTCCAGAACAAAATTCGGATCCTAGCCTGCTTTCTCTAGTCCGAGAACACTGAAAAAAGGCTTCCCGGACAAAACAAACCCGACATTAACCAACACTATGAAAGCCCACACATCACAAAAACCCGCCCCTCTCTGCTAAAATTTTTTTTAAGCAGTTAAAGGAAGAAAACCACCCAACCGCATTCGGGACTAACGGCAAAGGTTGACACTTGACAGAGAAACAGCTGGGAGAACAATTCTTCGGTTGAAGGTTGTATCACTCACTAAGGCCCTTTCGTAAATGGAAATTAAACATAGATTAAGAAAATAGAAGCAGGTGAGAAAATGGTCCTTTATGAGAGACTCAGACAAAAGGAAGGAAGCGAGGTAGAGAAACAACAGACCTGAACAAGCGCGAGTTAGGATAGAGAACCAAAAAAGCAGATAAAAGACACTAACCTTGACGGAGATACTTCGGCCATTAATGGAGCTCAATGCAAGGCTATTCGTCCATATAGGGCTTGAAAAATTGCATTTCTTAAATTGCTCAGTGTGCAATGACAGTAGTACGAAGAACGGAAGAAGTCGAGGAAGAGAGGAGGAAAAAGAGTAATGACCGTAGTACGAAGAACGGAAGAAGTCGAAGAATAGAGGAAAAAGAGGTTCCGCCTCTAGGGCTTAGTTTCCCAAGGTAAAAAAAGAGGATAAGTCATTTGAAAGAGAAGCCAACATTGGGCATTTGGTCTAGTGGTATGATTCTCGCTTAGGGTGCGAGAGGTCCCGAGTTCAATTCTCGGAATGCCCCTCATTCATAATATTTTTTGCGCATATCCTTATTATTATTATTTTTTTCTGTTTATTTTTAATCTAAGAGTATCCCAATTTACTCCCCGAAAATGCACAGTTGATTGTTACACACTACCAAGATTATGCGTGATTGAAGTTTTACCTCTGCAAGACTGAGATTAACTATTGAATATTATACTCTATACTTTATTTTGAACTGGGCTCGTCGATAAGAATCGGATTGGCCTCCGATTCTGATTCAATCAGGTCAAACCGGCTGGTTCAGCCACGATAGATGTAATTAACTCTCGATTTTATATGGAAAGCACTCAGCTTTGAGCTGTCCCTAATCACCGACAACGTTTACCGTACAAACTACTAAATGGGTATTCCTTACCCAATTACCCAATTACTCGGATAGTAATTTGATAAATATTTAAAGTTTAATATAATTAATGTTATTTTTATATAATATGTGTGGTGTACATTTATTTGAGTTATTTTTAGATAAATTTAAGAATTTAAATATAATTTTTATATAATTTTAATTTTAATATTTTTTATAACTTTATAAAAATAAAATATTAATAAAATATTATTATCTATTTATTTACCCGATTATCCGGCAAAACGGGTAACAGAATACCGGATAAGGTAAACGAAACGGGTAACGGAATAACCTTTACCCGTTTAGTTTATTACCCGTTTACACCCTTATAAATTAGTCTACCGTCACAGACGACTCTAGCCAAATGATTCTACGGTAAAAGTAAGCTGATCAAAATTGTATATCCACCGAATAAACTGGTATCCTGAGAAGTCCAGTTCCACGATGGTCGTGTCGCTAAACTATGACACCAGTTCCTCCCAACAGTTCCTGCTGCCTAAAAGCAGAACAAACCTGAGGATCTTCAGAAAACAAACTTAAAGAGTTGGCTTATTATCATCACGACCTTGTTACAATTATGTCAAACTACAAATTTTGGAGCGGGTGATGATGAACCAGATGTGGCTGATGCCTCGGCAACTGCAAGTAGGGAACCGGGTTAGGCCACGCTGTGGAGGCAGCTCAGTACATCATTATACATTAGTAACAAATAGTCAAGCCAAATGCAAATGGAGACAAGTACAGATTGGGACGACAAGAGTCCTACAGAATGGAGACGAGAGGTGGGTGTGAAAAGAACAACAGAAAAGAAGATGACAAATCCATAAGTAAAGACAAGACTGGGAGAAATTTGACCAAATTGACGGAAATTAGTTCCCAAAAACATTTTTTTAAATGCATTATGGAAAAAATAAATGCATGTGAGAAGATGTGCTTACAAAGTAAAATGGCAATTGAGAAAGAATGTCAAAAAGAGAACAAAAAACTAAACTAGCATAAATATGCTCAGCAAAGAAGAGAAGATAATACTGGACATCCCAAATCTCAATACACTAACAGCCTTGGACCTCTGATGTTTAACAAACATCTGGTGTTACAAATTTTTTTACTTTCTTTTATTAACCTCAAACCTACAAAACCTAGAGAGGAAACGACAGCTAATCAATAACCATAAAAAACAAACGCAAATTAGTGCACACTCTGAGCCAAAGTTGCCAAAGAAACATGGAAAAGAGATTACACTCTTACTACAGTCTTAGTAGTGCCTTTAGTATTCTTAGTGACTAAAAGTGTACCAACTTGCAAATTAGTACACTCAGTCACTAATTTAACAGTAAAAACCAGATACGCAAACTGACATGATAATGCTGATAGCAACTTCACTTCCCAAATTCAGATAACTGCTTGTGCATGAAATGTTTGAGGAACACTTGCTTACAAACCTTAATGCAATGAACATGGTAAACTATGGTCCAATCTTCACAAGGATATGTAAAGTGTCAAATGTACGTAAACTACGGTCATGTCTTCCTGATGACATATCAGGTGTCAAGTGTACACTCGAACCATTAAACAGAAACAAGTCATGAACAGTAACCTTCATCACTTTCTACAGATGATACTTTCACTTTAGGCTAGAAGGACCACACCGGAGAAACTAAACACACCTACATCCTCTAACATCAAGAAGAAATGAGTAAAAAGCAAACTCCTGAAATTCGAAGAGATAGATAGATGACAAGTTCACTTGAGTATTTAAAACACCAAATAAAGCAGTGAAGGAGTAGATTTTATTATGACCTTATAGCATAAGCATCTGCTATAGCTATGTCTTTACTCATGGCCAACCATAGAGAAGGTAGTATGGAACTAATGGTATTGGTAGTCAGCTAGAGGATGAGGTGTGCGAAACAGTTAAATGCATAACCATATACCTGTAGATTGAAGAATAATTAGATGCATACACTTTAATAGAGGCACCCTAAAAAACAATAAATTGAAAACGACTAGAAAAGCAACTAAAACTAGAGCAAAAATGCTCAGCAGCGACGAGAAAAGAAAATACTCATACTCACAATACAAAAACAGACTTGGACTAACATCTATTCATGAAGAACCCTGTGGTTCACTAGCCCATAAACTAAATGGCAATATTTATTAAATTTGTTTAATTTTTTTTCTTAACCTCAAACACAAAAGCTACAGAGGAGAGGCTAATGCTAATCTTTAAACAAAACAACGACAAGCAAATTAGTGCAGAAAAAGTGAAACCGATAACAGCTTGATATAATAAGACAGAGCAAAAATGACAAAAGAATATGAAGATCAGAATATCTTCCACGATCCTGAAGTGTAAGCACATTCAGAAAACATCTTCTGTTTTCTTCATTGCAGGAACATGAAGGCAAGAAAAATGGACGTTACCTTGTTGCAGGGGGGCTGCTGGGTTCTCCCCATAAATAGCTTTGAGTCTGGTGAGAGGGACTGATGATGAATCTGTGGCTTCACTGAAGAGTTGTTGCTTCCAATCCCACATGGCCTTCTTCATGGCCTTGTTAGTCTTTTCCAAGTCTTCTTTCTCCAGTTGCAGTGTATTAACATCTTTCTGCTGGCTCACTGATCGGATGCTCAATGCCCCACAACATCCTATGAGAAAGATGTAGGTGAGCCTATCTTTATTCCCCAACACTTCCAACAATCTCACGGCTCGATCCATCATCTGCTTCACGCAAGCAAGAAATGTCATGGATTCATAATCCTTGGCATAACATAGCACAGTTGTCACACACTGTTACTAGTTCTAAAAATTGAGGGCTTTAGGATATGTCATGGATTCATAATATTTTTTCTTTACTAAGCAAGAAATGAAGACTCAAGACAATGAATAAGATTAGCATTATCAGGCAGAATAAAGCACCCTAAATAACTCAAAAGAGGACTTGATCTTCAAATCAATGGGCTGCAGAAATAAAGCAAAAGGCCACTCTATCAAAACAACTTCCATTTTATTTTAAATCCAGAAGAGGAAGAAAAGAAGAAAAAAACCATAATCTTCTTAAAAATTAGAATACTTGGATTATTCCCTTCTAGTATTTTTTATGCAGTAAAAAGAAACTGCAGTGCCATTGATCCTGCTATTAGGTATATTGGAGGGCTCGCCCCTAGCCTAGATAATCATTTAGAGTTATCTACATTACACGCAGCCATCCCTAAAAAGTGTTAACAATCTGTGCCGAGTAAAAGCGTCAACAAGTAAATGCTAAATTTTTAATTTGGAGATAAACTTCATGTGTCTGTAATTGAAGAAGAACAAGCATTAAACATAAAAGAAAGAAACTAGAGGGATTTTCTCATAGGCATAATAGGAGGGCATATCTGATTGGACGCGCTGGTTCTTCTCTCCACTTTAATAAGGTAAACATAAACAATTATATGAGTTTTGATAGCAACTCTCAAAGATGGCAGGCTTTTTTTTCTCGTTGAAACCAGATGATAAAACAAAGCAAAATCAGTAGCAAAAATCTTCTGTTGCAAATCAGGATTCTTCGTTTGCCAAGGAAACAAGTTTTCAAACAAAAAATCAGATCAAATTATACTCTACAGGTGCTTGGCAATGAGAAAAGTAAATGCTATAGTCGATAACAACATAATCTGAAAACGAATTATTGAGGAATAGTCGTATAAAAAGCTTATTATTCACAGCATCACCACTGGCAACTAATTAATTCTCCACTCCATGGTATTGGCCCCAATACCGTTACACTATTTGCACTTTGCACTATTTGATCATTCGCAACAAGCCACCTCGTCTGGCCAACTTATTCAGCACTATGTCATCTCAAACACGTAGACACACTAATCCGAAGATATAGTTTGCAACTCAATGAAGAAGGACCAGAAAGAAGGAGAGATTTCAGGAGTTAACCATCAAACGAGAGAGAGAGAGGGAGGGAGGGAGGGAGAAAAAGGACCTACCAGCAAGCAAACGAGAGGACGAAGAGCGAGGCTTCTCGTCGACGACGAAACCAGGGAATAGTCCTTCCTCTAAAGTTAAAGAACTCCACGACGGCTGAAGCTATTGCTCCACAGTTCCAGAGACGAGGGGTCCAGCCGACCCAGCCGGATTAAATGTCCTCTCTGTAATTAAAGAATGTAATTATAAAATCCGTCGAGCCGAGCCGATGGCGAAGCACTGACTCGGCTCAGAAGGTTAAAAGCACAAGACCTCGTCTTTTTCAAGCTAAAAGTCTAAAACCCTTATCGCCTTCCTCATTTCCCGCTCCTGGTTCTTCACTTCTTCTCCCCTAATCTCTCTTCACTTCCCTCTTTCTCTCCCTCCTTTCTTCTTCTCTTCTGCTCCTCGTTTATTTCTTCTCTCTTCCGCCGCTCCCAGTCTCATCAGATCGACAAAATCAAAGAAGAGGATCGAACGAGAGCCCCTGCCATCTACTGTTTCTGCATCGACGATCCGCAGACTCGTAAAACCTCTCCCTGCGATCAAGACAGCAGAAGGCCCCGCAGTTATTTGCTACTCAATTGCCCTCGGCGAACACTCTCTCATTATGGCCAATTTGGACTTCGGAGAATTCGCTATCTTCTTTGTTGTTGTTGAACAGGTAATTTTCTCCGCTCTTTCTCTTTGATTCAGTTTAGTTTTATGTTTCCCTCCCTCCCTGAGTTCTTTTTTTCTGCGACTGATCCATGTACATGGACATTTAACCTGAAACCCGATCCGGACCGGCGGTTCAAGGTTTAGCTCGGAGCCGGGTCTGATTCGGGGTGAAATAAGTGAAACCCAATTGACCCGGCCGACTTGAGATTAACTTAAGCCACGGGCCGAGAACTTTAAAAAGGTCGGGAAGGGAGCCGGCAGATTCAGAACCCAAAACTGCCATTGATTCGGACTTGAACTTGAGGTTCTAAGTCGCAGCAGAAGAAGATCGAGCACGACTTCGTCCCTGTCCATTTTCTTTGTTTTATATCCACGGATTTGGTGAAGGATTTCGCTTTGTTAGTCATTGCACAGGTCAGATTCAGGAACGTTTCTCTTTTTTTTTTTCTTATAAATTTCGTGGTTTCTTATTCTATTTTTGCTCGCCTCTAATTTGAAGCGGTGCTAATTTTCGGTACTCACTATTTTTCACTATTTCCTTGCCAATTCGATTTTTTCCTTTTCAATTTGTGGTTGAGTTTTGCGTTAGTTGTCAGATTATTTGTTTTTCAGCCGAGTATTGCTAGTAAATAATTTTTTTTGTTGTTGTAATGTGCATGACGAAAGACTAGGTTCCCAGCAATTTTTCCTTTACCTGAGCTGATTCTGTGAGCTTCATGACCGTTAATAGGGCTTTCATGTAATTTCTAAGTCTATGAACTTGGCAATAGCTCAGTGGTCACATCTGGGAGTTATTTGTGGGTTCATGTCTCCACAAGGGTAGGGCGTTATTGAAGTTCGTGTTGGGATTTTGTTAAGGAGTATTCGAAAAAAAGTGTCTTTTCCATTTAAAAAAAAAAAAAAAAAAAAAGTACATTCTGGTTTTTGTGATTTTTCATCTGAGAGATTCAAAGATGGAATTGAAGACGATGAAAACACTTGGAAGCAGCAATTAACGAAAGATTGGAAGGGAAGTGAAGTGTGCTTGAATTGACGGGTTTGATGAGATATTTGTTAGGACTACGGTAGGGTTTTGGGAGCTTTGAGATTTGGTCCTGAGGTTTTTGTTTGGGTGATCCAGATTCTCTATTTGATACTGTTACTTTGACATGCTACTTTGTGTAATTCATATATGCTTTGATATTAGTTTAGCCTATCAGTAGCCCATTGCTGTTCTATGCAATGTATCTGAATTTTTTCGTGAACTGCAAACTCATCTGTCCTCTGGGACAGTTTTAGACTTGTGACTCCTTTCACTTCTTTCAAACTTGAATATGGTTGTAGATGTCCGTAAATTGCATATTTTTAGCATAAAGACTGGAGTGTAGCAACTCTTCTTTATTAATTTATTTTTATATTTATTATTTAAAAATATTAATGTTTATGACATCATACCAGTTCAACTGGTGTCTGAAACTAGTTGAACTACGTTGATGCAACCTGGACACATTTCTGGATCAATGTTAAGTCGGTTTTAAATTTTGTGGTATAGTATTCTATTTGTGGTATATATTTCAGATTCAATAAATCCTGTAACATTTGATGTTCAAAACTATATCACGAAATAGTAAACCATATGTGTTTATTATTCGGCAGGTTCTAGCATGCTTTCTTTTCATTATATTTTTCTTTGTTATTGTTGTTTTATTGTCTGAAATATTATGGTAGTAAAAGGTTTTTGAATCGTTTTGTGTTTTTTCAGGTTTGATCTTTGAATTTGAGGGATAATGAACATTGATAAGACAACAGATTTATTAGAACCAGAGAAACCTGTTAAAGGAGGTTTGCAGATTCCTATTAAGGATAGGGTGACATTCACGCCACCTGAGAAGAAATCCCTTCTAGGTATGTTCTCAACATTTGAAAAGAAAGTGCATGCTAAGTGTGAGGATTTAAGATATCTTGTAACTGCCATTTGGAGGAATAAGGGAAGCAAAACTCAATGCTACCTCTAAAATCAAATTATTCAGAATCTTTATATTATATATTTAATTTGAAACTTGTCTATATTAGGCATTGACCCCACACTCAGATTTTGTAGGTCTTTCTGTATAAGTTTTCCATTATTTTTTATGCTAGCATGTAATTTTTCTTTCTTTTTTAACAAAAGTTTCATCATTCAGAAGGAAGACTTCGACTTTTGCTCAAGTTCTATTTTTTTGTATTTTTCTCTTCTTTTGCCTGTGAGAAGTCATTTCAGTATGTTTAGAAATTTCCTAGACTTCCTATCAAGTTTCTTGCTTTTGTAACGATTGAATTCTTATCAAATATTTCTTAAGTATCAGTGTGCCTAGGTGCTGAATTAAGAGAAGAAAAGACGCAAGATGAGAAAAACGAGTTTGAAAGATACAGTGAGATAGAGAAATGAAAAGAGGAGAAGATAGAAAAGAGAAGCTCATGGGCTACCTGAATGTCCTCATATGACTTGTTCCATTATGCCATCCTTTGCATAAACTCAATTAGAGAAAAACAAACACTAGCAGTATCCAACAAATTCAATACCATCAGTCAAGGAAAGAAAAGACCCCAAAAAACTTTGACTAAATACGATTAGGCTATTTACAGTTTGTTAATTTTCCAACATGTATTTTACTTAAAAAAAAAGAATCCAACATGTATTTTGTGACTTGATGCTATTTTCTGTACAGGTTTGGATGTGCTTGCTAGTGCAAAGAGAGAAAGCAAATCTGGTGGTGTGTTCAAGGTTCCTCCAGACAAGAGTGTTATGGCTGTGAATTCTCTTGATGAGGAAGGGGAATCTAATTGCTCAGAGTTAGATGATGTTGGGAATAATTCTTCCCTAGGTGAACGTAGCCGTGTTCGTCGGAATTATCGAGGAGCCTCTTTTATTGAAACCCCAAATTCAGGTTAGGCTTTTAGCTCTATTTGTTCACATTTAGTATTTAAAAGTTGAAAAGGAGAGATGAAAGAGAGAGATCGAAAAGGCTGACCAGGGAGAGAAGCAAGGGGATATGGTTGCCTCATATTATATATTTTTGATTCAATAAAATATCAACTATAGAAAATCCCTAAAATATTGAATAACAAGATAGTCTTCCGTAAATTTTCTATACCCTTTCCAATTGATGACACCCTTTGGCAGCCACTTAGTACGTACAAACAGTTCCTTTCTGTGCTGGGTGGCACATTTATACTGCCATCTTGGTATGTTCAAACAGTTCCTTTTATGTACTGTCATCAATGGTGCCCTTTGGCAGCAGGATATGAGGTTCTTCAACACTTATGTGGATACAATTAAAAATAAATTGAAGCAGCATTTACCTTGTAATATTAGCTCCTTTCAGCTAGAAATTCATTTCATTGGAAGAATTTTTCCGGAAGCGAATTTGCTGTACTATCGTTCTTCTCATCAATGGTTTTATTATTTAACAGAGATGTGCATTTTTTTTTTTGTTCATCTTTATTTTGATGATAATTCTGTGAGAAATGTTATTCTTTATATAACACTACCACTGTTCTAACAGAAATGCTTTGTAGCTTCTACTGTTACAGAACATACTTCCTCAACAGAAAGAGATCATGGTAACATTGAAATTGTTCAGCTCTCAAAGGAACGTCGTTATTCCAGAGTATGCTCTGACTCTTGATTCCCGATATTATTCAGATATTTCTTCTTTTCTCAGATGCTTTTATATTAGAATTGCATGTTGCTAAATGGTTCGAACAAAAGAAAAAAAGAATTGTATGTTGAAGACTTCTGTTCCTTGATGGGTTCTTGCCCTTTTTCGCATTTCTAGATTTAATGGCCTCTCCTTACTCATGTGTGTGTCTAATTGAATATTTGATAGCAAGCTAATAAATTGGGTCTGCTAAATCTCTGCTTGATGTTTGATTCATGGAATTGTATTATTATCTTTGGAAGTTCTCAAGGTTAGATGGATTTGTACCAGTTCTATGCAAATGTTCCTGATTGCTACACCTTCTTTCTGGTATCCAACTAGGGTTGCAAATTTGGCTGCTTGATGATTAGGAGTATTATACCTTTCCTAGATTTTAGAGCAGATTAAAAGTGAGTAACTAGACTTTGAAACCTATCCTGTTCAAAGGTTGCCCGACTTGATACTCATAGCCCACCCTGGATCTCGAAGGTCCCAGCAATCTGCCATTCTTCTGTTCTAGCTTTCAACAGAACCTACTTTATGATAGGCTTACCTATCGGTCAGGGTGGCCCTATTCATGTACCTTTGTGTTTGCCATTAGGTAGTCTTGGCTGTGCTTGCTACGATTCAAATATGAAACTTGATGCATGCTTTTGATGCCAGAAGCTTTAGAATTTAGAGCTGATCTGACATGGAAACTAAAGCCTTGTATGTATCCCATTGTAGGCTGCCCCCACCTGATTTCATACCCCCATGTTGGCCCTCATAAAATCATGCACAAACTCATATTGATTTGTTGTAATCTTGTATGGCCTATCTATTTTTCATGGCTTTTGACTTCTATGAAATGAGATGGTAATAATTTTTTCCCGTTATTTTCCTGTTGTCATTTGAAGGATCCTTCCCCATCAAGTGCAAGTGTTAGAAGTGCTCATTCTCCTGGTCGGGATAAGCATGAGAGGTACAAACATAGAAACGAAAGAAGAGAATTTCAGGAGTTATCTTATAGAGAGAGTTCAAGAGTGAGTGAAAGGCATAGTAGCAATTATAGAGAACGTTCATATGGAAGAGAATCACAAGACAGATATGCATATGAAAGAAGCTATGGAAGGGAGTCTGATAGAAAAAGAGGAAAATATGATCATACTCCTAGAAGGACATCAGGTATATATACTTTTACCTGTCGTGTATAATAATATATTTAAAACTTACAAGAAAAATTGTAGCATTAGTTACTCATAATCATACATGCAGGCAAATCTGAATGGGATGATGACAATTGGGAATCAGAAGGCACTCCATGCCATGAGAGTCGCTCTGTGGGTAAAAGACACTACCGGCCCTCACCATCTCCAATGCTTGCAGCTGGGTCACCTGATGCACGACTGGTGTCCCCATGGTTGGGTGGTCATACCCCATTTTCAGGTATATTTCATGGCGTGAACTGTCACTGCAGCTCAATAGCATAGGATGACTTAAATTTGGTGCTATTTCGGTCAAGGTTATTTTTTTTTTTTTTTTTTTTTTTTGAGGAAATTGATGTCAGTCTTGCTTCTTTTGATTTGAGTTTTTTGAAACCTTGCATGAAACATTACTTAAATTCTATAGGACGTTCACCTTCTCCCTGGGATCACACGGCCCCATCTCCTGTTCCGATACGTGCTTCTGGCATGTCAAGAAAAGCTTCTGACACTGACCAACGGAGAAGATCATATCAACATAGTTTTACAGCTGACAGTAAAATTCAACAGGTGTGGATTAGTTTTACTTTCTCATCTTGTTTTTAACCATAATATCTTACTGATCACATTAATCTGGATTTCCTTGCAACATTGGTTGAGCTTAGATAAGTATCCATATCAACGAGTCATCTAGTTTCTTTCTTTATAAGTTTTTTTTTCTTAAAATATTGGTTTGAAGGACTAGTCAAGTAGTTTGCATTTGGTTTACAGTCCACTTTTATATGTGAAATCTTGACACTGTCAGATGATAGATGCACTATTTTGACATGAAATTCTTAGCTAGAACCTGCTGCTGTCATGATTACGGGAACAAAATTTGATGGTTGTGCATGTTAGGCTCTCTTATTGTTTTGATGTTGGAACTATGACGAATCTCCAAATCTTCATATTGTTAATCTGTTGTGTAGTTCAGTTTTCACAATTTATTACTTCTCTGTTTTCATATTGGTAATCTGTTGTACTTCTCTGTCTTATACAAACTGTTTTGTATATGGAGGACATACTAACTACTCAAAGAAGGTTTATGAGCCTAAAATTAGTTAAATTGATTTCATTGCACTTTGGTCACAAGGGGGAATATGATAGTGATATAAGGATTAGCACAATAACTTGGAGGTTAATTATCTTTGTGGACTCTCTATGCAACCATTGTTATGCTTTTGATGGAACTTGACAGCCTCTTACGATCAAATGGTCTCTCCATTTTCTGCTTCTTCTCTGACTAATATTACAGTATATTACTATTTGAAGAGAGTGTCATTTTGGGGTCTTGGGCTGTAGCTCAATGGTCCCATGGGAGTTATTGCTGCGGGAGGTCTTGGGTTCAGGTCTCCACAGCAGCATTGGGAGTAAAATGTATTCGCCTTTCTAAAAAAAAAAGTGTCATTTTGATATGGTTGGTACCTCTCTGTTGATTATGCTGATGTTAATCCTCGACTTACTTGCTACTCTGCTATTTTCATTTTCTTCAGGAGACCTTGGAGACAAACTCCTTAATTGATGATGGCAAGCATGAACTTACTGAAGATATGCGCTTGGAAATGGACTACAATGCAGATCGTGCATGGTATGTGGTCCTTTTGAATCTTATATTTGTGCTTGACATTGTGGCGAGGCTTATATTTTGGACATTCATAGGAAACCATTTGAACTAGCTGTTTTTTTTAATGAAGCTAGTGTTTACAAGTATCCCTTTAAAAGTAGAAACTAAGTAATTCTGGGTAAAGAAATTGGAGACTTGGTCAAATTGGTTGATCTGGGCCACAACTTGTCTCATCATTCAGCCTTCATTTTTGTATGAAACTCAGTTTGTCAACAACGACCCTGTGATCCTTAGACTGACTTGAGCAAGGGAGTATAAAGTATAAACAAACAATTGAGTAAAATGCCCACGACATTTATACTTTAGTGCATCTAATTCAGACAATTTCTCCACCCTAACGGTATGTAATTTGTTGGTGAACCATGAAGCTTTCCCCTGAAAAATGTACAACTGGAAGTTCTAGTTTCACATATATTCTTCTGGTTTTCGATACTGGGGAGGGTTTGGTTGCTTCCTTGTATTTCATGGGAGTAGTTTCCATTTATAAACCGATGACCTAGCTTTTGGTTGTTCAATTCTTCACTTAGTTGTGCTTAACTTTTGTCCTCTTGTGTAGGTATGACCGGGAGGAAGGAAGTACAATGTTTGATGCTGATAGCTCCTCTCTGTTTCTGGGGGATGATGCATCTTTTCAAAAGAAGGAAGCAGAGTTAACTAAGAGATTGGTATGTGAAATTTTTAAATTGGCTTGTTTGTCAACTTGCTGTTGCAGTTGTCGTCATGCCTGCTTAAAAAAAAATGTCGTGACAAAGTGATTAAAAAAAAAAGTTTTCTTATCCTGAAATCTTTTCTTATCTTTTCTGCACAGTGAGATTAAGGAAAGTGGTAAGAACCAATGATTAATAAAAGAAAGTAGAAGTTTTAGAGTATAATTTTTTTTCTATTTAGTATTTTGAACTTTTCTTTTAGCTTTGCTTTCTATGTTGAATAATGCTTATTTATAGCTATAACCGATGCCAATGGAAGTACCTAGAGGATTTGGACCAACTGGACCTTCCTGATTTGTTGGTCAACTACAATTTCATGAATCATCTTGTAGCAGTTGTAATTGGACTTGTGGATCCATCGAGCAGTTCTGTGCTGTCAACTCCTATTCTTTGGATTCATCAGTAACTCGGTGGTAGATCTGATTCTTTGCTCTTTGAGGTGAAATCATAGATGAAAAAGCAAAGTATGCATAATATCATGATTGAAACTTGGGAAATTAGACCTCAATTATCTTTAAGCTTGCATCCTCTAGTGAATCATAGGGAGCTGGTCTGTTGAAATTTGGAATCTTGTACTACAAGTTATTTGCAAGATGAGGTTTATTAAGATAGAACCAAGAATCTAAGCTCTAAGGATGCAGAATGAGGTGAAAAGACCAAAGAGGGTACATGCGTGCTACTCTGTGATTGATTTAATATTATGCCAATAATTTAAATAAGGATAGTTTGTTAGTACTATATTTCTGTTTTTCAGATAGCATGAACTTTCTCAGTGTTAGCTGAGAAATGCTGATGCATGCTGCATCGGTTTCATATACATATTTAGTATCCTAATGCATCTGAACATTGTGGATTGCAGATCCGGAAGGATGGAACACGGATGTCTCTAGCACAGAGCAAAAAGTTATCTCAAATGACTGCTGACAATGCTCAGTGGGAAGATCGACAATTACTACGATCTGGGGCTGTTAGAGGGACAGAAGTTCAGACTGAATTTGAGGATGAGGAAGAGCGCAAAGTCATTCTTCTTGTTCACGGTACGCAGTTAGTTGTTATTCTTGCCCATGGAAGGCAACTTATTGGTGGATTTAAGTAGGTGCAAGAAATGTCTATACCTTAGCTATGATCTAAGACCTAGTTAACGGTCTTCTAACGGTCTTCCAATTTTTGTCAATTTATTTTGGTCAGCTATTTCTCTGGATATTTCTGTGAATTCATTGGTTAATGGTCTTCAAGTTTTTGTCAGATCATTTTGGCCCACTATTTCTCTAGCTATTAACTGGGTCTTTGTCAAATTGTTAACTAGGATTAAATTTGTTATAAGTTCTCATAGTAATCTTTATTATATCTCTATGGCAGATACAAAGCCCCCTTTCCTTGATGGAAGAGTCGTTTTTACAAAACAAGCTGAGCCCGTGATGCCAATAAAAGATCCTACGTCAGATATGGCAATAATATCACGCAAAGGATCTGCTTTGGTGCGTGATGTTCATGAAAAACAGAGTCAAAATAAATCACGACAGAGGTTTTGGGAGCTTGCTGGATCCAAACTTGGTGATATCCTAGGAGTGGAGAAGACAGCAGAGCAGGTTAGTTTCTTCAAGTAACTGATTTCTGCTGGCATATTTTTGCTATTTGAATTTCTTGGCAATTAAGAGTTATCATTGTGCAGATTGATGCAGACACAGCTGTTGTAGGTGAAGACGGAGAAATTGACTTCAAGGAGGATGCTAAATTTGCTCAGCACATGAAGGAAAAAGGAGAAGCCGTGAGTGAATTTGCAAAGTCAAAAACTGTATCACAACAGAGACAATATCTTCCAATTTTTTCTGTCCGTGAAGAACTGCTACAGGTACAAACCTTTGACTTTTATTTATATCACTTTCTTTGTAATATTATTGCTTCATAGTAGATATGTCCACGTTAGAAATGGTTGAAACCCTTCTTTCAATTTTTTATTGTTATTTATATTTTAGTAAGTCTTTATTCATTCTCTATTATACTGCTCGTGGTACTGTGCAACACCTTTTATATGGGGTTCAGATCTGCTGTAACCGGTCACAGGGGAAAACTGCTGTGACCACAGTATTTTGACCCCAAATGTCGTATTTTGGGGTCAAATGCAGTATCTAAAAAGTCCTGTCAATCAAGTTTGAATACTACATTTGACCCCAAAATACAACATTTGGGGTCAAATTACTGCAGTCACAGCAGTTTTCCCCTGTGACCGGTTACAGCAGATCTTAACCCTTCCTGCCCTTACTGTTACATGGACCAGTTCTGCTTGCCTAATCTGATTTGTTGTTTCATGAGTTCCTTTTTAGTTACTATTTACTCTTTTATGTGATCGCATTTGCTTTAGAAGTTAATGTTTTGTTTTCCTTTCACTTCAGCTAAAGTCCTTAATGTAACTAATGTGCTTTATTTTGTGCTCACTTGCACTAATGAACAAGTAGAACTTGATAGATACAGTTTAAGATGCTACGTAAGTAACTCAATCTGTGTTTATTGATAATGTCAGGTTGTTCGAGAGAATCAAGTAATAGTGGTTGTTGGAGAAACTGGTTCTGGGAAGACTACTCAACTTACGCAGGTTTGGTTTGCCTCTCTACTTTATTATTGAATATGCAATGATTTGTATATACGTTGTTAATTTTTTTTTTGTTTTGGCATGTAGTGGGCTTTAATAATGATATTTACTTGTTTGACAGTATCTGCATGAAGATGGATACACCATAAATGGTATTGTTGGTTGTACCCAGCCAAGACGTGTTGCAGCAATGAGTGTTGCCAAAAGAGTTAGTGAAGAAATGGAGACAGAGTTGGGTGACAAAGTTGGTTATGCTATTCGTTTTGAGGATGTTACTGGGCCAAATACATTAATAAAGGTACCAGTACCTTTCTTGCTGTTTCTTCCTATTGATTTTCATGCAGTGGCAGACCTAGGGGCGGCGGGCAGAGGGGCCATGCTCCTCACCCCCTCTATTTTTGGAAAGCTCAAGAGTTTGTTTACTATATTTAGATTAAAATTATGTTATTTTGCTGCTTGCCCCCTTGATTTTTGGAAAAAACTGAGAGACATCCTGTTATTTTTAGAATAAATAAAATAAATCTTAAATAATAGCTACAAACCCCTAATTTTAAATGACACGTCATTTTACATCTAAAAATGGACAACGAGGGTATTTGTATAAATAAAAAATTATTTAAACTGATTAATGAAAACACTGGCTATACTTAAAATACAAAAGATTAAGGCTTTAGAATTGTGTTAAAATTAATGTATTGTTTAGCTGCTTTTTTAACATAACATTTTACTTTCAAGTGTCAATAACTTAGAAACTTCTTAAAATATTTCAAAGTAATATATTTATAATATTTATAATATTTATTTTGTTAAAAATTCTTTCTATCATACAATAGTCATACCTTAATCTATTTTTACTAGGCTCCCCCAAAGAAAATTTCTGCGACCAGCCCTGTTTTTATGTTTCTTTTGTATCCTTCATTATATGCTACTTCTACCAAATCTTCAAATCTGCTTTGGGTAGTGCATATCTACTTAAACAGCAAGCATATTTTGCTTTTTGGTTTTTGCCTTCTTGAGAAGTGAAGTAAATATTATTTAAGATGCATCAGCTAACCAATGGTAGTTTTTCAATGATTTTAAACTTCTCTGCTTGTTCAATCCGGTGCTACTTGCTGATTGAGATTTGTGTTTTTACTTTATCAGTATATGACAGATGGCGTGCTTCTGAGTGAAACATTGAAAGATTCTGATCTAGACAAATACCGGTACGGTTTCTGCTTTGCTCTTACAGCAGAATTTCCAGTTTTGCAGTTCTCTTGTTTGTCCTATTTTTCTTTTATCTTTGACATACTTGTTGCAAACTATGTTGCTTCTTCGTGCTCCATTCGAACTGCATTACTTTCTTATTTTTACCTGGCATTTGTAGCTCTTGCAAGCAGTTGCTCGTGCCAATATTTTTTTTTTTTTTTTTGAAAATTGCTTGTGGCTGTATTTAATTGGTGGAAGACGATCTAGAATTAGTTCCTTGTTAAAAAAATGTTGGTAAAAAAGGGAAACTCACATTGTTTAGCAGTGGAAAGGTTAATAAATAAATGTGAGCGAATCTATGAGGCACTCCTTACTGAAATTTTTAGTTGTTTAAATTATAAATGGTTATTAAACCCAATAAACCTGTTCGACTGATTTTTTCGATTGCTATTAAAGTTTTTCATTTAGGCTTTCAGACTGAAATTTACTAACCAATAATTTGTTGTTTCAGAGTTATTATTATGGACGAAGCACATGAGAGATCGTTAAATACTGATGTACTTTTTGGCATACTGAAGAAAGTAGTTGCCCAGCGCCGTGACTTCAAGCTCATTGTTACATCTGCCACACTAAATGCACAGAAGTTCTCCAATTTTTTTGGAAGGTATTATTTTGTTGCTTTTGTAAATTTATTCCTTAAAGATCAACATGAAGTTTGTACATCATACATAGAAGGAGCCTACTGAGAGTGCTTGCAGAAAGAAAGAGTGAAATATTGAGGAACAATTTCATCTGTGTTAAAAAATAGGAAAACCTTGGCAAATGCTGTAGGACATCCCACTCTTCTTGAAGAAGAGAGGGAGAGAGAGAGATACAGATTTATTAGATTTTCTTTAGAGATACAGATTTATTAGATTTTCTTTCTTCTTTTTGAAGTACTAAAGCTTGTCCTTCATTTGTTTCAGTGTGCCAGTATTTCACATACCTGGTCGAACATTCCCTGTGAATATCTTGTACAGTAAGACACCATGTGAAGATTATGTTGAAGGTGCAGTGAAGCAAGCTATGACCGTGCACATCACCAGTGCTCCTGGTGATATTCTTATATTCATGACAGGCCAGGATGAGATCGAAGCAACCTGTTATGCACTTGCTGAACGCATGGAACAGCTCTTATCTAGCACTAAGAAGGCAGTCCCCAAACTCTCTATTCTTCCAATCTACTCTCAGCTTCCAGCTGACCTGCAAGCTAAGATATTTCAGAAAGCTGAGGATGGGGCCCGTAAATGCATTGTTGCTACGAACATTGCAGAAACATCTTTAACAGTTGATGGGATTTTTTATGTGATTGATACAGGTTATGGTAAGATGAAGGTGTACAACCCTAAGATGGGTATGGACGCTCTTCAGGTCTTTCCTGTCAGCAGAGCCGCAGCCGACCAACGAGCAGGTCGTGCAGGGAGAACAGGTCCTGGCACTTGTTATCGCCTCTATACAGAATCTGCATACCAGAATGAGATGCTGCCTAATCCTGTTCCAGAGATCCAGCGGACCAATCTTGGAAATGTGGTGTTGCTGCTGAAGTCTCTTAAAATTGAAAATTTGCTCGATTTTGACTTTATGGACCCACCTCCTCAAGAGAACATTCTGAATTCTATGTACCAGTTGTGGGTATTGGGTGCACTGAATAATGTTGGGAGTCTGACGAAACTTGGTTGGAAAATGGTCGAGTTCCCATTGGATCCGCCGCTGGCCAAGATGCTTTTGATGGGGGAGCAGCTCGAGTGTCTTAATGAGGTTCTCACTATCGTTTCCATGCTCTCAGTTCCGTCTGTGTTCTTCAGGCCTAAGGATAGAATAGAAGAGAGTGATGCTGCAAGGGAAAAATTTTTTGTGCCAGAATCTGACCATCTAACGCTACTCAATGTATATGAGCAATGGAAGACAAACCAGTACAGGGGAGATTGGTGTAATGACCACTTTTTGCATGTGAAAGGGTTGAGGAAAGCGAGAGAAGTGAGGTCTCAACTATTGGACATACTCAAGACTTTGAAAATTCCATTAACAACATGCGGGCATGATTGGGACGTGGTGAGAAAGGCTATCTGTTCTGCATATTTTCACAATGCTGCAAGATTGAAAGGAGTTGGAGAATATGTGAACTGTAGGAATGGAATGCCATGCCATTTGCATCCAAGCAGTGCGCTCTATGGTCTTGGTTATACACCGGATTATGTGGTTTATCATGAACTGATACTGACAACGAAGGAGTACATGCAATGTGCATCAGCTGTCGAGCCGCAGTGGTTGGCTGAGTTGGGTCCTATGTTTTTTTCTGTCAAAGAGTCCGATACTTCCATGCTGGAGCACAAAAAGAAGCAGAAGGAAGAAAAGACTGCTATGGAGGAGGAAATGGAGAGTTTGAGGAAAGAGCAGGCGGATGCGGAGAGGGTAAGGCAAGAGAGAGAAAGGGCTAAGAGATCAAGACAACAACAACAGATTTCTATGCCCGGCTCGCGAAAAGGTGCTTCCACCTATCTAAAACCCCCAAAGAGGCTCGGGTTGTAAATTACAAATTTTGTTGTAAATATTGGGTAATTGTTATTTTAATTGTGAGAAATGAAAATTCATTTCATTAGAGAACTGTATAATAGAAGATGCTACTCATGAGAGGTCTTTATCGTTCCAACATTTCCCGTCCAAGTAATCAATCATTTTAGCAAGGGTAAGTTGAGATATTGGAGCTTGGGCTTGTCTTTTGCTCTTTTTTACCGTGCCTTGCATTAAACTGAACAGCAGACAAATCAAATTGGGACCGATTTGGGGACGACTGCACATTTATGCTTGTGTGGTTGGAACTGGATACTGGCCGATTTTGTTGTCAATTCTCAAACACGACGATCAGGATAAGGTTATTTTTTGTTATTATTCTTTTATATATAATTATATTCTTACAAACCTGATTTTTGTTGCTACAGTCTACAGAGTACCGATAAGACGCAGACAAAGTGATGAGAAGTGAGATATATAGAAAGCAAAGTCCTCCCTTCTCCGGTCGACACTCACCACACAGTCATGGACGATCTGGTACGCCTGACTACCTCAATCTTCAACTGGTTTATCTTCCCCATAAGTCTCTTCATCCTTCTTCTGCTCCTTCCACCGTTCTACCTCTACAAGCTCCTCAGATGGCTTCTCATTCCCAAATTTCCCGAAAACATGAAGTCCAAGGTGGTGCTCATCACTGGCGCATCTTCTGGGATTGGAGAGGTAAGCCAAAAATATGGAACTCTCAACAGCGATACCCTGATCTTAACTCTGTTTGAAAACTCGTCACATATATTGATTTTTTTGCAGCAAATGGCCTACCAATACGCAAAGAGAGGAGCCCTGCTGGTTCTTGTTGCGAGAAGAGAGCACGCCCTTGAACAAGTGGGCGAGTGCGCCCGGAAAGTAGGCTCCCCGGACGTCCTGGTTGCTCCGGCAGATGTTTCTAAACCAGATCAATGCCGGGAAGTGATCGAGAAAGCTCTCAGACGCTTCGGAAGGAGTGAGTTAGTTATACGGAGCTACTGACCTGAAATGATCATCTGAAATGAAATGTATTATTGAAAAAAATCATCTGAACTGTGTTTGCAGTAAATCACTTGGTCACAAATGCCGGCTTCGCTTCCTTTTATCAGTTCACCGACATCACTGATATATCCCGTTTCACCTCAATAATGGTAGTAATTGCTGCAAATGTTACGAATCCCCATAAATAATCTCTGGACCTCTGACAATATCATCGTTCCATTTTCAGGATACAAATTTCTGGGGTTCAGTCTACTTCACATACTACGCAATTCCCCATCTCAGGAGAAGCAATGGACGGATCATCGTCACTGCTTCGATTCTAGGAATCGTTCCTGGGCCAAATCTCAGCATCTACAATGTAAACATCATCCTGATTACCATGACCCCCTTTTATATATGATCCATTCCCAAATAATCTCTTCATATGATGATCCCCTTTCTGATCAATTTTTTGGAATTAGTAAGTTGTCGATCCACCCATATCTGTATGTTACTGTCAGGCAAGCAAGGCAGCCTTGATACACTTCTACAAGACGCTGAGACTGGAACTCGGTTCTGAAGTGAAAATCACAATCGTAACCCCTGGAGCCATGGAATCCGAGTTCACCAAGGGCAAAAGCCTATTGAAAGATGGTGAAATGGGTATAGATGAGATTGGAAGAGATGTAAGGAAGATTCAACCTTTTTCCTTTTCCCTTTTCCCTTACCCTTCCCTTCCCTCTGCTGCCTCATATCGATGCTGTAATGTGTGTCTTCACTGCAGATGATTCTGGGTCCCCTGCCTGTGGAGGTTGGGGAGAGCGCAGCAGCGCGTATAGTGGATGAAGCATGTAAGGGTGCGAGATATGTGGTGACTCCGCCGTGGGTTAGGTTCGCCGGGGTAGCAAACCTTTTGGCTCCCGAGATCGTTGAATCTCTTTTCAGCCTTGTTTACAGGACTGGACCGGGAAATGACAGAAGCACTACGCTTAGCAGGAGGCTTGCTACGCCCACAGCAAAGAGGTTTTGCTACCCAGAATCGATCCTCTCTCCGAAGATAAAGCCCGACTGAACCCACCTCGAGATCTTCTGAAAAGGTAATCGATCCGTGAAAGAAAAGCTTGAAACTAGTGTCTTTGTTGGAGGAAGCTCTTCTAAATTAAAACCTTTTATATCACGGTGTATGTACTAGAACAACAAAGTCGTTTGGGGACGACGACACATGAATGAATCGCATAGACAACTTTTTAGGAGATCTGATCAAATGCTTTTTAGTTTGTTTCCTTGTGTGAGTTCATTCTAAATCAAATGCATTATGTAATATAAGATTATAACAAGTGAGGAAAGGACGGATACTAAACTAGCTACGTTCCTAATTTCTAACAAGTCTCAACAGGTTCTCCAAGTACTGTTTAATATCTCATCGAAGGAAAAACAAAAAAAAAAAATCCATCCTTATATTGACGGATTGTCCAGACGCGGGGACACCCATTTGAGATTTGTGTCGAGATGTATATATCCTAGAGAACCTTCTTTAAACATTTTTTTATTTTTTATTTTATAAAAAAAAAGGCCTAAATAACCTTAAAATAATAGTTAAGTATTTTTTAGAAGCCTGAGTTGCCCGAGATTTTCCGGAAAGATCAGAGGGGTACGTACCCAGAGTAAGAGTTTGATTACAGTAGTAATTCCCTTACTGAAGTTGCTGTAATAGGCAACTCGGCTTCCTCGTCTTCTTAATTGGTTTCCCATACAGAGCGATTTGGAGAACCCACAGAAATAAATCTGCCAAATCACTCCACCTTTAATCACTTGCCTTAACGGCCTCCAACATTAATTAATACATACAAAGAGACATCTCCTCCTCCTTCTCCTCCTCCTCCTCGGTCAGTACCCTTTTCATCCCAGTACTACGATGAAGAAGGCTAAGCGAGATGAAAGCCCAGACTGGGGTACTGAAATGGACTCCAACATCCTCATCTTCATATTTCAGAAGCTTCCCGTCTCGGACCTCCTCCTTGGAGCTGCTCAAGTCTGCAGTGAATGGAGAAAAGCTGCTTCAAACACTCGTTTCTTCGTAGCACCTGGAAACCGACTCAGTCTTCAGCTTCTCGACACTCTCACTTGCTCCAGGGAGAAGGCTATTTACATAAACCTGCTCAAGGCAGCACTACTGAACAGTGCTGATCACACCCTGCTTCATCTGCAATTCCCTCCTCATGCTATACTCCCTCAAGAAGTCGTTCTATACATCGCTCAAAGGTATATATATATATATATATATATATATATATATATATTTTTTTTTTTTTTTTTTTTTTTTTTTTTTTACATATGAGTTTTTTTTTTTTATAGATATATATATATAATGTGGGTTTTAATTGATCATCAAATTACAGGTCTACTTCTTTGAAGAGTGTGTACTTGCCTGATGCCTCTCTCATGGAGTTCTTTCCATCACTTCTGCCCAAGATTCTACCATACTGGAAAAATCTCACATCATTCACAGCAGAGACCTGGAGTGCCTCTACACTGGACTGCATCACAATACTGGGTCTTCACTGCAACAACCTCACGCACCTGGGGCTCTATGGATTCATCGAAGCCCACGAAGCAGAAGCCATAGTGGCAAGTTTCCCTCAACTCCAGAGCTTGGATTTCAGATCCTGCTTCTTCTCAAAGTCTGCTCTGGAAATCCTCCTAAACGGGGCTAAGAATCTGAAGAACGTCGATCTCACCCATGCCATCTGTGGGGATGATCATGTGGATATGAAGAACTTTGCTAGGAAAGTTATCCGGGAAGGAGGAGCCATGGAACTGAAAGAAGAGATTGGTGACAAACTCAAGGCTCTGCAGATTTTCACTTACTGTGGTGGAAAGACGTGTTGGAACTGTTATTGGTTTTACTAGCTAGGTAATTCTTAATGTCGTAACTCTCTGATCGATCAAATTTATATATGATCGACGTCCAAGTTAGGGTTTTGGAGTAACAAAACTTATATATGACATGAAATTAATATTATTTGATGAAATTGTTTTATAGTTTTGAAAATCTCACTCTATTACAAAACTTATATATAAACGTAAGGGGCGCTGCAGGATAAGCAGGAACTAGATCCCAGTTGTGGAGTGGATTAGGGCCTGAAGGAACTTCCATTTGAACTCCAACATTTTGGACTCCATGATCGATCATGAACTTGAATACCCCAGTTGTGGAGTGGATCAGGGCCAGAAGGAACTTCCCTTTGAACTCCAACGCTTTGGAGTACTCCCTGATCATCATGAACTTGAACACCCCAGTTGTGGAGTGGATCAGGGCCAGAAGGAACTTCTAGCTCTCTGAACGTACTCCCACGTTTTGGAGTACTACATGATCTACATGGATGCTTTCCCTGATAGCAAATGTACTCCCCAGGTGATCAGAGGAGAAGATCAGGATCATAAAGAGGAGCATCATCGCCATGCTAGCTTTTGAAGGAAAACATGTTAATTTCTCTACCTTTGACAAAAGATGGAGCTAACTAGATCTGTGAATGTAACAACCTGGGGAAACCTTATTTATAGCCTTTCTCATGCAGTACTGCTTTGAATCCATTTGCATATCGATGCTTGACAACATTGAGTCAATGGCAGACGATCGACTCTAACATTATATACACCTTCCATTCAAGAATTCTCAGCAGATGCGCCAACTGTTCTCTCTTAATTAATCAAAAAGACCGTAATTAAATGGCTTGACCAGACCCATCCGAGGCATCCATTCGACCTTCTTGAACTTCAGGCCTCTGCCAAATCATAACATTAAGACTTTCCCTGAACAAAACGGCCTGTGTTCATGTTTCTGACGAGCCAGAAGTACTAATGACTCCCCCCCTCCCTCGTTAAGTAAGTAATTAAGCCCCTGCAACAACATAAATTAGTACGCGTCTCCTCCTCTCCATTTCAATATATCTCAGTATAGTAGTACTCTTCTCTCCAATTAAATTAATCCCATAACTTTGAGATCGATCATGGAGAAGGTAGCAAAGGGATCGAAGAAAAGGTCAGAGACTGAGCAGAGACGAGACTGGGGTCAGATGGACTCCAACATCCTCATCTTCATATTTCAGAGGCTTCTCATCTCGGACCTGCTCATGGGAGTCGCTCAAGTATGCAGCGAGTGGAGAAACGCTGCTTCCTACACTCGCTTCTTCATATCCGAAAACCAACTGAGCCTGCAGCTTGTTAACGTTCTCTCTTTAAAGGAGAAGTCCATATATCTACGTAAACCTTCTAAAGAATGCTGTGAAAAGTACTGAAACCAACCTGAAGCATTTGCAGTTCTCTCACGACGTTATGCTTCCAGACGAAGTGATATTAGACATTGCTCAGAGGTAATATATATCTTGGCAAATTTGATGAGTTGGGTATTGTTATTCTCCCATTCATTTAATGGGTTTTCAAGAATTTGTTCGAAGTACGTAGGCCAATTTATTTGGTTACCAAAAGCTCCATATATAGCTGATGGAACAAAGAAAGGTAGAAAGTAAAAAACCTAGTATCATTGATGTGTTTTTGTGATGATGAACAGGTCTACATCTCTGAAGAGTCTCCACTTGCCCGAAGCATCTCTCATCCATTTCTCCCAATCAGGACTCGTGCCCAAGATTCTACCATACTGGAAAAATCTTACATCATTGGAGGCAGTGGCATGGAGAGCCCCTGCATTGGACTGCATCAAAATATTGGGTCTTCACTGCAAGAAGCTAACTCATTTAGGGTTGTATGGATTGATGGAGGCACCCGAAGCAGAAGTAATAGTGGCGAGTTTCCCTGAACTCCGAAGCTTGGAATATTTCAGGTCCTGCTTCTTCTCGGAGTCTGCTTTGGGTATCATTCTTGAGGGGGTTAAGAACCTCAGAAGGATTGATCTCACCCATGCCGTTCGTGGAGGGGACGACATGAAGGAGTTTGCTACGAAAGTTGTGTGGAAAACGGGAGCCAAGGAACTGAAGCCGGAGATTCATGAGAAACTCAAGGCTCTTGATAATTTCACTTATTGTGGAGGCAAAGCCTGTTGGCACTGTTGTTGGTGTTATACAGTGTCTTCTAATTAATCCTAATTAATTAGTTTTCTAATTGTCTTCAAGCTTGTAGGAGTATAATTAATAAGAATTAATTGTGTTATTTTTTGGAATTGAACGTTGTATATATATATATATATATATATATATATATATATATATATATATATATATATATATATATATATATATATATATATATATATATATATATATATATATATATATATATATAAATATATATATCGTTTTGGAATACTATTTTTAAACAGTTCTATATTGTAATAATATTGTGTGTTTTGTTACAATTATCTCATTGCTTTGCAACTAATTAAAAGATTATCTCCTCTGTAATTTTAACCAAAGTATATACTACATATACGAACCGGTTGTATATATGTCGGGGTCTGGTTGGACCCAGTTAAATTGGGTTGGAGTACCTGCATGTGGTTCAACCATTAAAAACTATACCTTATAATTTATACATATTTAATATTTTTGTACGTAATAAGACAAAAAAATACTTTTAGTTTTTCTGATTTATAATGAACCGGGCCGAGTTAATAAGAACCGGACTGCTTACTGGTTCAACCGGATCGGGTTTGAATTAAGAGCAAGCTAACCCCGGAAAGAGAATTAATTTGGTTGGGGTTTTGGGGGGTGGGTCCGGGGGAGGCAGGGAGGCAGAGAGGCAGAGTCCCACAAGGACAAAGAGACGCCTCTCACGATTTAATCCTTCCTCAATTCCGCTCTTCCCCCTATATAAAGAAACCCCCACCTCATCAGACCTCTATTTCTCTCGCCGCTTCTCCGTCATCGTCCTCTGCGCGCCCGCCACGCTAGCGACAGAGCGAGACCGGCACGCCTCCTTCACACCGCCGATGGATCCCGACGCCGTCGCAAAGGCTTTCGTGGAGCACTACTACTCCACCTTCGATACCACTCGCGCTGGCCTCGCCAACCTTTACCAGGACACCTCCATGCTCACCTTCGAGGGCGAGAAGATCCAGGGCTCCCAGAGTATCGTCAGCAAGCTCACCAGCCTCCCCTTCCAGCAGTGCAAGCACAACATAACCACCGTCGATTGCCAGCCCTCCGGCCCAGCCGGCGGCATGCTCGTCTTCGTCAGCGGCAACCTCCAACTGGCTGGGGAGCAACACGCGCTCAAGTTTAGTCAGGTATTGTTTCGTACGCAATCTTTTCGCTGCTCTCTCTCTCTCTCTCTCTCCTTTTTGTTTTGTTTTTTTTTTTTTTTTTTTTGCTGTTATGAACTGCTTGGATTGATCTGGTTGGATTCCGCGACAAGGTCCGCGGCATATTGCGGGAAAAGCGGCTGTGCGATATTCTTTTGTGATCTAAGTGTTTTTGGCTAACGGATCTATTTTGATTCGGTGTTCGGGAAATTTCGCGTTACTTGTACGCTTGGATGGCTTGTTTATTACGCTTTGAGGATTTAGGGTTTAGAAAGTGTTGATTTTTTACGGTTAGTTGATAACCTGTCCACTTCTAATTTCTTATTTATACATTAGGGAATGTGGCCAGTGTGTAGCTGCATGATTCATGTATGAACTTTTTATCTTTCGATCCTGAGTATTCCTATCATCTTTATTCAAATGGCATGAACGATTTAATCGGCAATTTGTCATTTCTGTGACGTCCATTGAATCATACATGTATCAAGCAGTTGTGCTTGTTTGACTATAATTTTATTTCCATATAAACTTTTGACACTAGTCGAAAGATAAATGTAGGCTGTTATAACATGTGTTTTCTGTTGGACACTACTTTGTTTCGGGTGAGGCAGATTAAGTAAAGAGGTTACGCCCACTGGTTTTATGAGCCTATTCGATCTTTTATGAGCTTCCTGCAGTTGGCTTTGACACGGAGGGTTTAGCTACCAATCTCTTTGATTGTCATGTGGTTTTTGCAATGTAAATGTGTATTAAGATGCACAATATGATTATTTCTTTCACGGTCTAGGATCTATACACAGGATGCTTTTAAAGTTCAAGTCTTTGTTAATGAATTAACAAATCAACATATAGGAATTATCTTTCTGTTTTTTATCGGATTCTGCCGGACATGGATCCAATTAACATATATGAATTATCTTTCTGTTTTTATCAGATTCTGCCGAACACATCCTGTCTAATTCCTCTTGAATCTAGAAGGAAGTTGATATTTTATATATGGGCTAGCTTTGTTGGTCAAATTTGATGTCTTATGAACTAAATTGGAAAATCACGTCTTTTTTTTAATATTGAAATAGATATGCTGTAAATTGATGGCATTGCAGATTATGATATGCTTATTGTTAACGTAAAAAAATCAGATGTTTATGCTTTTTATCCTATCTTTATTTTTATATGTTTTTTATTTAGTTTAGAAAGCAAAGCCTGTTATCCGTAATTTCTCGTTTGTCATGCATTTAAGAACTGTTCGGAACTCTGGAATTTGGTAGCCTTTGCATACCCATTTTGACACTTTTCGAGGATTTAAATTCTTTACTGCTTGTGATTAAATCACTTATTGTAATATTCAATTGCATGTTGTTCATGTAGTCTCAGATACATGTTTTTATTATATTTTGTATCAATTCCCAATGCTGAACATCTTGCTGGGAATGAAGACGAAGTATGTTTAGTGTGAATACTGCCATGTGGAGCCATAATATCATGGTTGTCTGCTGCCTCGAAGCCTCCATTTGTACTTCGATAATTTCTGTGGAGTGATTTGGAGTTGCATTGAAATCTAAATGGTTAATATTAGTTTTAAATTGAACAAAAAATTTGATTTTTTGGCTTGGATATTCCAAAAAGTACTCCTAGATAACTTGAGAAAGTGCATCACTTTTCTTGGTTTCTCCCACTGATGTGTTAGCTCTATGTTGACACCTATGACCATTTTGCATCGTGGGGTCCTTGTTATAGAATTTTTGCTAACCTCTCATGGTGGTGCTAAGTAAAACAGTGTCTGTGTTCTGGGACACTGTTTTTTTTCGCTTTTTGTGTGATCAGTTGGTGTTTGGCCCTTTACCAGTAGTTGAAGATTAGTTTGTATGCTTTCATTAGGTCTTTGATGAGGTCCAATCACTGTCTTTTGGTCCAATTATAGACAGTCACAGAAGAAAATGACACCATATGTTTTAAGACTATGACACTTTAAATTGTAATATGTATTTTTTGTGCTGTCTAGGTGGAGAAAAATTATTTTCTTTTATTTATTTCTAGGAGTCTACCTTTGATCTCTTTGTATGTTGTTTTTGGGCCCTGCTGTCTGATTTGTTTTGTCCAATAATTGTTTTTCTTCTTTTCTTGTCTGGCTTGCTGGTCTCTCTTTCTATTCTGTTTCCAACCACACACTTTACTTGTGTTGTTAAACCTAAACTTTCAGATATTACTTCATTATCTTTCTCTCGCTCCACCCACTGGGTCAGCACCAGTGTATTATCTGTTTACAGATTTCAACATTCACCCATTATCTGTTTTGGATGGTTCTTGACTCATTATGATTTTTGGATTCTTTATGGTAATTAAAATGTCAAGAAATCTTTTTTTTTTTTTTTTTTTTTTTTTTTGGTAGGACAGTTATGACTTTGAGTACATTAAATGAATACCTGATTAATAGAAGGAACTGATGTGCATAATACAGTTATGACTCTTAGTACATTAATAAGGTGTCAGGTGTGAACTAGAGGATTATTTAAGGAAGAAATACAAGCACGTTGGAGACTTATACAAGGAATATTGTTGACAAGTCAACCTACCTGACCAGTGGGATACTGTTAGGGTTCCAGTGTTAATTTTCCAAGCTGCTTCATGTTGATTTATTTTCTTTCAGTTTCCATCCTCTTACATATATCCCATGACTATTTTGTTCATTTATGTGTTCAAAGGTCAGAGTAATAACTCGTTATTTAGGTATACAGGCATGTAATCTGGATATAGATAGAACTGATTAAAGTCATTAAGTTGTTTTCTTCAGTCATCTAAGCTGTTAAATTTTCCTTCTCTTATTTGATATGTTCTGATTGTTTATACGTTTGTTCTGCCTGGGAACTTGTTCTAGAAGCTAGGGCACACATGAATGATTGCATATGGATATGGCAGTAGTCTGATACTTTTTGTTTAAGGTTGCAACGTATGCAAATTTGTAGCCTAAGAGCTTCACTTCTGCAAACTTAGCTGCCATATTTATTTCCTATGCATCAATAAATTCCTATTTGGGAAAGCATTTTTTGTTTTCCCTTTGTTATTATTCTGATAAATATTTATTATGATGGTTTGTAGATGTTCCATTTGATGCCTACCCCACAAGGAAGCTTCTTCGTGCTAAACGACATATTCCGGTTGAACTATGCCTGAGACAGCCCTACACAAAAAAAGGGCAACATTGGTGATAGATGATTTCTTGCTCATGTTAGAGGAAACTGTTGTGTTGATTGTGGGGGATTTGTTCCGTTTGGTTTTTGCATGTTTTTGAATCATCGGTTGGTATTGACTATGATTGATGAAATATGACCTGAATTGGTGGGTCTTAAAGTTATCTTGAACATTTGGTATAAACCAATTATGTCATCTTGATCGCTAAATTGAATACTGCGGGCATCTTTCTTTTGGCTAGTCGGTACCCCGGTGGGAGCTCTGGTAGATCTCAACATCCTTTGTTGTTGTTAGCATTACCATTTTTATTGTGGATCTTAAGAAAGACTTAGCCTAAGATGGCAATGCCAATGCCGTGTATTTTGTGTGTGCTTTTCATACTCCTGAGAAAATCTTATTGATTCCTCTGTTTGAAACAACTGTTCATACGAATTTGGGAAGTCACACCCCGAGATCTACCTCTACCTGTGTGGTGAACTTTCTTTGCTTTTGTTCTAGTTGTGGACCATCAGCAAAAAATGAAGAAAAGCAGCTGGCCTTTTGGCCTACTGGGTCGTCACACACCCGTCGTAGCAGCGAAGTGACGTTTTTAGGCTCTCTGAGTTACAGGAGGTTGTGCTGTGACCTCCGTGCAGGGCCACAAACTCGATAGTAGATTCGTACCTGTGCCCTCAATAGATTTTTTTCGTGAACAATTTGATAGAATCATGGATTGAAGGGGAAAGATGAATCAAGAGAAATTATTCATGAGAAATTAAATCGCTCTTGAAAATATGGGGAGCCACCCTGCATGCACATGTGAATCCTGTAACCATAGAATCCAATATCCGTCAAACATCAGCAGTAGGCTCCTCAATTACCTCTCGAGTTTCGTTTTCAGTTCGGTGGCAAAGGAGAGACTAAAACGGGGGCCAATAGTCAGGGATATTAACAAACAACAAGAAGCACCAAAGAACCTTTCTGCTTTTAATCTTTGATCTATAATAAGGAGCCATCAAAATGCTCCCAAACTTGCGTTATGAGGCATCTACAGAGGCCACCTCCCTACAAAACCATTCTCCATTTATAAAACCACGCGAAATTACATCTACAGGTGAATTCCATCAAGGCACCGTCGTTCTGCTCGTCAGAGAAGCTCTCATGTCCACAATGGCCGATTCGTCGGCACCCATTTTGATTGCTTCTTTGCTTGCTCGAATGAATCTAGACACAGAGCCTCTCACGTAGCTGTGGGCTTGCTTCACGCTCATCTTCTCACTGATCTCGTTCGGGAAGCTGCTCAGGAAATGATCTCCGTTCAGAACCGCAGCCAAGTGAACGACCTCGCTTTGGAACTCCGATAGCTTTCTGTCCTCCTCTGCTTCTCCGCTCCTCAGCTGGACCGGTTCTGGTAGACGCTCTGCAAGTTAATGCCAAGACATTATTAGTCTCAAATGTCAGAAGAGCAAAACTCGCCGTTCAAACATCATCATCATGAATCCATTTCCAAAAAAATTAGTTTCTGTTTCAACGTCAAGGGATTTAAAGAAAAAAAAGCCGAAACTGTGGTCGGTGGAAGTCGGCAAGCTTCTAGAGTCGGCAAGCTTCTAGAGTCGCAGACCCATGAAATAATTCGACTGACAGACTGTTTTCCAGTTTAACTTCTGGGTCTTGCATGGATTCGCGTTGCAGACAGACTTCCCCAGTAAACAGGGCTTCTGCATTCAAGGACTCGCTTCATGCAACAGAGCTTCGGAATGAATAAGAATCTGAAATCTACTCCGATTCCAAAAATCTAGAAAATCTCGACTCTAGCTGGAATCTGGACGAGAAAGTGCAGCAACTTGACCGGGATAACGATAAAAAATGAGAAAAAAAAAAAAAAAAAAAAACGAGTTTTAATCGCTTAATCTAATGTTTCCTTCATCGTGAATCCAACCCGTGAATTGCTCTATTCTGAATAGAACTGAACAGATTCAACTGGGCAGAGAAATAAATCTTACCAGGGCAATCCGTTCGAGGAGAGGTCAATTCGCCGACTACTTGCTCAAAAGTCCCAGCCCAAGCGTCCCTGTGAGTCAAGTAATTCGAATTCAGATTGAACATCTTCTTTATCGTCGCAGGAATCGAAGAATGCTCGAACTCTGAACTGCTCGTCGGCCCACTCGGTCTACTAATCACTGCACGAACACAACACAATTAGAAGAACATTTCACAAGAACACACACACACACACAAAAAAAAAAAAAAAAAAAAAAAAAGGAAAATGTGAATACCTGTTCCTTTCTTGATCCATGGCGATACCATGATCGTGGGGACCCGAACTCCCAACCGATCGAACTTGAAGAAGAAAGGAGCAGGGCCCGTATTCCCATCCGGGTTCGGAACATCGGCGGTCGGAGTCGCGACATGGTCGAAGAACCCGCCGTGTTCATCGTAAGTAATCACGAACAGAGTCTCGTTCCACTGAGGACTCGACCTCAACGTATCGTACACCTCCTTCACCAATCTCTGCCCATTAGCCACATCGTGAGAAGGATGATCGTCGTTTGCTGCGAACCCCTTGATGTCGAAGTACCTCGGCTCGATGACGGTCAAGCTCGGGAGCTTCCCTTCCCTGGCGTGCTTCTTGAATTTCAAATCGTAGAGATGGAATTTGAAAACGTACTTGAGCTTCCTCAAATTCCTGTAAAACAGAGTCGTGGGGATGTTCTGGTAGTAGACGCCGAACTCCATCCCGTTCTCGTGCAAGGAATCGAAGATCGTTTTCTGGGGGTAGCCTTTCGCTAACTGCTTCTTGACGTGGCTGGTGGCGCCGTGGGAGGTGCCGGAGTAGACGAAGAGCCGGTTGGGTTGCGTGGGTCCCGGGATCGACGAGAACCACCGATCGAAGACGGCGAATTCCTGAACCAGGGAGGCGAAGACGGGGACGGAGTTTGGGTTGAACCCTTTCATCACGGACTCGGATTGGTTTTCCCCCATGGTTAGGGCCTGTTCGACGAAGCCGTCCATGGAGGGATCGGAGACTGAGGAGGAGCCGAATACCTGCTGCACGACGGCTTGGAAGGAGTGGCCGGGATCCGGGTCGACGAATTGGGCGTCGTCGGAGACGCAGACGGAGCCGGAAGACGGGTCTTTGGTGGATTTGGGGTTGCATTCGGTTCCGGCGAGGCCGTCGATGGAGGGATTGGAGAATTTCTTCATCCAGCCTAACATGTGGTCGAAGGATCTGTTTTCCAGGACCAGGACGACCACGGTCTTGATGGGTTGGTTTGGGGAAGGAACGGAGATGCAGGAGCGGAAAAGAGTGGCAGAGAAGAGAGCGAGGAGAATGAGGAACGTCGCCGGAGACGGCGAAGAAGGCTTCATCATCTTCGATGAGTGATGAAGGAGAAGATGATAGATGATAAAATGCAGAAGCAAATCTGAATGAGAAAAACAGATAAAAAAAAGGAACCTAATCTAACCAACCCAATGGGGAAAGAAACAATCCAATCCCGATGATGGGAAAGCAGAGGATTGAGATATGATGAGGACTCGAGTGTTGCAGAGGTGCGCACTGTTTTGATCTGCCTCGGGAAAAAAAAGAAAGAAAAAAAACTCGTTTTCTTCAGAAGATCTGAACTACATTAGGAATAGCTTCTTCCCTATTCTGGAATCTGGACGAGTAAAGAAGACAAAGCAGCAACTGTTCTTATCTGGGTACCCGATTGTGAATCGAGAACTCCATTAAAGAACTCCAATGTGGGTACCAAAAGAGCTGCAGAGGGAGTTTCGAAACAAATGACAGATTTCGAAATGTGGGTCGTCTGGAACAGAATATGGGGAAGCGCGACCACCACCACCGGCAGCGAGGAGACCACCATCTTATATACTCACTCTCTGCATTATACTCACTCTCTGCACTTCAAGACTTCAGAACTCGGTACTTGGCGACATCCCTGGTTCCTGCTGTCTGTCTCGAATCAGCTGTGGAAATTCCGTTTCAGCTTCCTAGTTTCTAATTTATAGAAGACGAACAATCGCGATTGAGAACCCAGAAAAAAGAAAAAAAGAATGAAGAGTGGGAACGGGTGGTTGTCGTTTCTGATATGTTCCAGCATTTGGAACGAGAAATCTGCCACATTCACAGTATTTTAATTACACGAATCAGAAATTCCCGCGGAAGTTAAGTAGCGACTTCTCTGTAAACCTTCCTTTAATCCCGTAATCATCATCATCATCATCATTTCATTCTAACGCATGGCTTTCAAATCTGCCCCAAATCTCCAGCTAATTTGTCTCTCCTCCAGTTCATGTTCAAAGTTCAAAGTTCGAAAATGGTAATGGGGCAGTACCGCCGCAGTCCCCGCCCATTGATTCTCTCTCTCTCTCTCTCTCTCTCGTCTCGCACTACCGGAAAAACAGAGGAAGACAAAAGTCTCCCTTCTGAACGGAGACGAGCCACGTACCCTCCTCCTCTTTGCCTTTGTCTTCTTCCTTTGGCGTCTGTGCAAGGCCCCCAATCCCCATTGAGGTGGTTCAGGCCACAGAAGCAAATGGGGGAAAAAATATATTTCAAATATTTTAATTTTTAATTGTAATAACATATGAAGAATAAATTACACATAGTTAAAATAAACTAAAGAATAATAATTCTTCTAGGACAGGTTGTTTTTCAAAGAGAAGTGACATTTGATACTTAAAAACCCTTTTTAAGATTTTTGTCACATACATACTATTACACAAAAGTTAAGATGTATGTTTCATGGTAAAACCATTGGTTAGATATAATTTTCAGATATGAATATAGGAGTTTGATGAATGATATAATGTCTTATATTATATATGTGTGGTATTATAAATTTATAAAAATGTAGAGGAGGGAGTGTAAGATGAGAGATGAAGGGGTTGGGGGCATGTAATTTTGATCCAAATGGGTCAATATTGAGTGGGTGGCTCACACATGGGGTGTTGGACAAAGTTGTGCCACCCACCCACTTTGGGTCCTTTGAGTGGGTCTTCTTCACCTTTGTGAGCATGTGCCTACAAAAGCTAATATACCTTCCCTTCTTCTTATTTGTTTCCTTTTTTTTTTTTTTTTTTTTTTTTTTTTGTTCAAATCTTAGCAATACTTATCTAGCTACTAATTAAGCATAGGGCTGCTTCTTAACTTTTAATTGGATTAATTTGATGCTAGTAACCAATAATCTCCTTTTTTTTTTTTTCGCTCCGAAATGGTTAAATATTTAGATATGGTATGTTTGTAACATTGTACTATTTGAATGTTATCTAAAAGATCTCATTAGTTAATCTAGAAGTGATATAAATTCTTATAATAACTAAATATTAAGTATATATATTCAAGTTCATCATATCCCATTAATTTATGTACAACTCCATTTTTTATTGAATCACATCATGGTTTAGTGAGTCAAAAGTGGGACAACACTGCAGTGACAAGGTTAAAATATTGGTCCATGTGTAACACACTTAAATCTGTCTCTTTTGGAAAAAAGAAAAGTGTTGCATACTTGCTGCTGCAAATTACAAAAAGATGTTTAAAACCTTCTTCAATCAAAGTGGGTCATCTTCTTTGTATATTAAATATTGATCAGGGTTGTTATATTTGCTCCCCAAAGGCCACAAGTGCAGAAGATTTGAACAAAAAGAAGTTCCACTACTTTCTCCACTTGCTTTATGTCAGCTCCTGCCAATATTTGGCTCCAGATTCCTTGCCTCTAATTAAGATTTCTCCTCCACTTTCTGTCTTTTCCAACTTTTTCTGCCTTTTTTTTCTCTCTCTCTCTCCCCCCCCCCAGATTCTTTGCTTAATGAAAGATAATTAAGGAAGTAATCAGAAAGTGAGAAACAACAAGAATGAAGCAAGATATGGAGACCATACTGAAAGGAAACCCTGTTATTAAATCTGAACCTGTTTCTTACTAAAGTCCTTGGACAGAAGTGAACTTTGTCTTCAGTCTGCTCTAATGGAAATATCACCAAAGTGTTTGTATATGGAAGGAGATAGGGTGTCAGGGTGGTCCATTAGTGACAGGGGATAGTGTGAGGAGAAAATAAAAAGAAGATAAATCACGAGAATACAAACATTTGTAGGTATGTAGAATTTTTTCTGCCCTTTCTTTCTCCACACATATCAAACCGAAATCTGAGTTGGCTCAAGCGAGTCGAGTGGCATGGTGGTTAATGCTTGAGGTTTTATTATTTCATTCTGTTTCTCTTTTCTTCTTCTTTCCTCTTCTACTTGACGTATTTCTATTTTCTTCTTTCTTTCTTCTCTTCTAATTATCTTTCATTTGTCTGCTTGTTCATATTTCACTATTTCTTCCACGTTCTTTTCTTTCTTCTTTTGTTGTTCTCTTCACCGCTTTTCGTACTTTCTTCCTGACACCCTTTTCTTCTTCTAATCTTCTTCATCTTCCGTTTCTCGTATTCGGTTCCTGGGAATGGGAACTAATTTTCTTCATCTTTCTTGATAGTACGGATTGTTGAGATCATTCCAGCGACGATGGTTTTGAATCTTTGAAACACTCGTCCTTCTTGTCTTCTATGGTTTCCTTCTTTTGCGACGGGGCAATTCCATTCTGATCTCTCTTCTTCATTCGGCCGATGAATTAACTCCATCTGCTGTTGGATTACCCTTTTCCATGTCCTGTTGCTGCAGATTGCTATCATGAACTTCGTTGGGTTTAATGCAATTTCTTTGATTTCCTGTAACAAGATCGTATCAACACATGAACTAACATATCAAAGTTCTGTATAAAATTGTTTGTCTTCTTGAATCTTATTCCGTGATTTTAGAAGGAAGAATAACACCCCTCCTGAAACATTCAAGAGTTCTCCTCAAGAAATGACTTCCCAACAGGAATGTACAGATGAATGGCCTAAAACTTCATATTCTTCAGAAACAGCCTCCTCCTCCCAAATTTACAATGATCCATCTCTTCTCAAGCCAAGTGTTACTAAGAAATTAAACTAAATACAACCAGGAAGGCAGGTTGCCCATATCAGTCTTCAGCGTTCATGGCTAAAGACTGCATGTTCAATCGGGGTATCTCCGGCATGTGGAGAGAAGGGAGTTCACGAACTTCCACATGAGGACCATTGAATGAAACAGGTGAATCCCCTTCATTATCAGTCACAGGAGACTTACCCTTGAAAAGGCCTGTGATCATTCCTCCCAATGTTTTCAATGGATGGCTCACTTTGTGCTTCACGGACAGAATAAGGGAAACTTCAGAGAGCTGCCAAGCAAGTGTTACAGCAATCATAACAGACAGCAGCCAATGTGTAATCCTGTTTTGCCTCTTCACCTCTCTCAGCTCTCTCACTATCTCTTCACTTGTGAAGTCTACTTCGTTGCCTTGGTTGTTGGAAGCTTGCTGCTCGCTTACTTCTGCAATATTGGCTCTGGATGTTACCTCATTTTGTTCAGCATGGGGTTCAAGTTGCCAATCTGAATCCTCCTTTGAAGATTCTAACTGTTACAGACACGGAGAGCACAATAGAGTAAGGACAGGGCAAGCACGTTGTAAGCATTCAATCAAAACGAAAAACGCAACCCCTTTTTGTAGGAACTGGAACGCTTAAATGTACTGCTTAAGTAAATTGAAGTCAATTAAACAAACAGATCGTAGAGCAGAACACCAAATTCCTTTCCATCAATCAAATAAACCAAATTATTAATAACTTGAGGCAGAACCCTAAAGTCAAATTTCATCCTAGTTTAGGAATCATGATTTTGTGGAATTCACAAAAAGGAAGACAACCCTGAAACAGTGTCGATAAAGTTTTGGCTTTTCTCTTTATCCGGCAAAAAGGAGAAGATGTTATTTATTGAAAGTAGCACTCTGCAGTATTCCAGCAGAAGAATTTAAAATTCCTGAAAGCGCCTAAAGTCGATAAACATTTGCAACGGCAAATCACCCCACCATAGTTGTTATGAACCTTTCCCACCGCAAGAATACCTAAAATTTTTTATTATCATAATCTCCATTCGAAATTCGGTAAAGCCCTAATTCCCAAGCACACAACAAAGTTTTTCACAAATCCCATCAAGGAGGACTAAAAAAAAAAAAAACAGAATAACTGCAGCAAGCCGAAACGCAATTACCCAAAGTACTTTTTTCCGGGATTCTAGTTGTTTAACTCGAAGGCTCGAAATCGAGCCAAGGGAATATACCTGAGACAGCAATCTGGAGAGCAGGAGTCGGTCTTCCTCGACGCTGGTGGTTTCATTTCGTTTCTCTTCGATGATCTCCACGATTGCCCGGTGAATGAGCTGAAAGTTGTCGTCCTTGGGATTCAGTAACACCTCACCGCTGCTCTCTGCAAGGGGGTCGGCCGGGAGGGCCTTTTGCGCGGCCATGAACGGCCAAGGATGGTCTCTTTCTGCAGTGGACCGGAATCGGAAGATTCGAGCACAAAAGGGAGAGGAAAGATGGATCGAGAATTAAGAGGCGTAGGAGGGAAGTAAATGGACGGAGATGCAGAGAGAAGGCAGTGAGAGTCTGGGACTAACCGCCGTCCGTCCCAATCACGAGTGGACACTCGGACTGCCGCCACCTCATGCGGGGCCATGCTTGACGCAGTACAAGACTACAAGTCCCGCCTCCATCGCATCAATGAGGTAATAATGCATATAAAATATTTAACAGGATGGGAATAAACCATAAAACGTTAAATAGTTTTATTTTGAAGTATAAATTTATTTTATTTTTTTAAGTTTTAATCAACTAAATTGGATTAGGATTTTTTATTTTAATTCAATTTTCATGACTTCGTTATTTTTCATTATTAAAATGGTCCAGGGAGCAGCATACGAGTTTTGAGTACGAAAATGATAAACCCGTCGTGATTCTTTATGTTGGCCCTCAATGCTACGAAGTAGTTGGTGTCCATTATAGAAGAATTACCAAGAACACAAATTCCCAAGTCACAACGACCATAAAAGCATAAAACAGAGGAATCGAATTCCCATCCTGTCAACACCGAACCTGTTTCCTGCCGTGCATCCATACCCAATATCGATGCAAGAGTATGGCTCGTGCAATTTATTTACCTGCTTCTCAAGCGGAATCCTGTCATGGGACAGAAATTCGAAACATGAAAGCACTGAAAGGAAACCCGAGACTGCTTTCCCCCATCCTACATCTCAAATTGAAGTCAACTTCATGGCCATAGCACTCGTCTTGCTTCAGTCGGTCACCAAAAGTTTTAGGCCATGAACGAGGAAAGATGAAAAAAAAAAGAAAAGAAAAGAAAAATGGAACACCAGTTGTGCGCAAAAAACCTGCTGAACTTCACATAAATCGAAAGAGAGAACTCTGTTCAATCGAGAGAGAACTTCAATTTCACAACGAGGATTAAAACAGCATAAATACCAAAGAAGATGAAGCCGTGCACGAGTATAGACATCGGGCTTGTGTTGCGTGTCCCAAATTCTACCCCTCTGTTGCTGCCTGGAAACTGAAAAAGCAAGCCCGGTGATAACAGAACGAAAAGGATGAGTCCGACCATAACAGGAGCCCAGTCTGCCATTTCTCCAGAGACCTGCTTTCGGTCAATGGACCAGTATTCTTTGTGCACAGAAAACAAAGCAGTTGAGTCCACCCAAAAGAATTAGAAACACGGGAATGAGCAGAGCTTAAAAGGACAAGTTAGCAGTACTCCCAGCCCTTATCTCGGGAAGGCAGAGGGCAGAACGAGCTGCAGAGAACTGCCAGAGGAGTGGGAAAAACAGTACTGTCTGGTCATGTGAGTATGGTCTATCAATAGTAACTGATCAACCCAATCCACCGTCACATCACTTTCAATGTTTTATTTTTAAGAAAATACAATACAGAAAATCCAAAAGCTTTAAAGAGGCAACTTACCAACAGATCTTCCAAAACGTCCTGCACAGTGGTCCTCACAGTAAAACCCAGATCTATATTTCCTTGGGTAACATCAGTTTTTACAAGTAGTAACAGGAGAATTTAACAACAGAAACACTAGCAACAACCTATCATATAACACAACTTGCAATGAAAGTGACAGATAAACAGCTTTATAAGGACTCTATATACATTGAAGGGAAAAGATTCATCAGCCAAGCATTTATAAGGTCGTTTGAGTGTTAACCCATGTGACCTAATTCAATATCACAATTCTGTCTAAGAAAAATTATACATGTAGTCTTCGTTTTCCATATTAGTGCTATTGCCTTCAGATGTCAATCTGGCCTCACAGCCATTATTGCCTAATTCAGCCTGAAAAGTAGCCACGGGACACAAACATCAGGAGGCCAGACAGCCAACCATACTATCTAAGAAAAAACAGAAGCACTACAGAGTGCGCTGCACTCAGCATGTAAAAGCACGTCATAATAGCTAATGAAGATGAACAAATTATTGGGCAAATTGCCTACAGTTGCATTGGAAAACAAGCTGAGCCACAAAAGAGAAATAAAGGAAAATAAATAATCTTTCTCCAAAGGAACACCTAATCAGCATGCACAGCAAAGGAAGAAAATAAAAGAGAAAATATCTATGGACTCTCCTCAAATCCTCATGAAAAATGTCAAATCTCTAACAACAGGTAACAATTTAGTAGTTGATTTTACATCATTATTTTTATTTTTGTTTATCTCGTTTTACATCTATCAAGTTCATCATATAGCTTTCAGAATAAATTCTACAAAGAGAACAATTCGATCTGAAGGCTAAGTGAAGGAGAAAAAGTTATTTCCATGGCGAACAACCTAAAAGTGGGATGAAGCCTAAATATTTTAATAGATGGATCTTAAAGTAGTTGAAGACATCATGACAAATAGTCAGAAAAATAAAAATGCAAAAATCAGAAACTTCCCCTTTAGAAATAATCAGAAAAATAAATCCACATGATGTTTTTTTTATATATGAGGTACCATTTTCAATTTCTTGTGATTTTAAGGAGTCTTCCCTATTACGTCATAATTTTATAAAATTATAAATAAATTTGAATAAAGAGAACATAAAACCTAAAAAAGCACAGATGATTCTCAAAATTCAATGGTTTCCTCACTGTTTTAGCATTCGTAAAACAAATAGCTAGAAGAAATTCTCAGAATGTGAGAGAGCCTTTGAATTGATGATAAATTGGGATCAAATTTGTTCCTTGAAAAGGTGATGGATTCTGATATAATAGCTAGTACGAGTGTACATGACATTTTTCTATCTTAGCTCAACATTCTAACATGCAAGTTACACTAAGTGAGATCAATGAACAAAACTTCAAGCATAGCTGGTGGCATATCAAGGTCAAATCCACTGATAATCCAAGCTGCGAGACAGATTACCTTTGCTTGTCGATATCTTTCTAGCATGCGTCGATATTGTTGCCTTGCCTCAGGAGCCTTAACCATGGATAGCACCCGTGAAACGGCTTCATCTATGGCTGTATCTACTTTTTGCTTGCGGAACACCTTAAGAATATCGTCTTCTTCTTTTTCTTCATCTTCTTCTTCTTCTTCATTTCCTTCAGTGGGCTCCTGCTCAGACTTGAAACCTCTTAGGCCCATACCTCTTCTGCGCCACCGCAGTATGACCTTTTCTAAGACTCCTACTGTCCACAAAAACTCCCTATACTTCTTCCTGACCTGGTGGCCCCGTACATGAGCCTAAAGATATAAACAAAAAAATAGCATTAATAAGCGTAACATAATATATTAATATTTTCTATCACTCCAGCTTAAAGTTATTGATGGAAAGAATTTCAGGTCCTTTTTTACTTTGAAAAGGCAATAAACACTCACACTCTTAAGAATGTTGCTGTTGTACCCACTACCTATAGGGTCTCTCCAGAGTTATCTAACCAATATACCAATAATCTGCCCACTACCTCACTGTTGTTAAGGTTTCTTATCCTCTGGAAAATCGAAGACTATATCCCGTATCCCAGTATAACAATTAAATTACAGCCATTCAAAACTAAACACCCACTTAAACCACATTCATTTCCCGCTTTTACCAGATACATGGAGCTTGATCAACCAATGAAACTGATCTCTGCATAATGGCCCATTCAGGAACCTGAATAGCTTGTATATGTTTAGCATTTTAAATCGCCCTGCGGCCCCTTCATTTCTACTTTATTTTGTGTTCTACCCATCTCGCATGTAATTTCATGGTTATTTCTAATCTCCAAATAGTTTTCTATCAGGTAGTGACGAAATATATGATTTAAAAAGAACAATAACTACCTGTATCTTCACAACATTTTGCCGCAAGTTGATAAACTCTTTTCTCCCCTTCCATCCTCGATAATTCTTTTGGATTGAGAGGGCAGCATGATTTAACTTGGAAGCAGGAAGACCCCTAACAACTCTTCGGAGCTTTGACAGAACTGATATTTCATCTGGACTTAAACTATACTCATCAATACTTAATGCAGCTCTCTCCTGCCTCTTACGAAATGAGTGGGCTCGAAAGGCAGCTTGTATACGAGCAGCGGCCTGGGCTGCATTTCTGACAGCAGCCAGTGAATCTTTTAGTGAAAGTTGATCTTCAGTTGCACTAGTAAGCAGTTGGACACTACGATCAGAAACCATCTCCAAGGTCCTCTCTGCCTCTACAGCTGCAGAATATTTTGAAATTTCATTTTCTTCAATTGTGAGTGAGGATAAATGGCTAGTTAGTGCCACCTCTGAAAGGTATCCTGCCAGTCCTTTATGACCACTGGCAGCTGCTATAGAAGCTGGGCTACATCCTGACAAATTCTGCGAAGTGGGATCCGTCACAGCCCCAGCTGAGGCACCGGCAGCCAGAAGTGCAGCTACCATTTTTTCCCTGTCAAAGCAAAGAGGTAAAATAGTTTAATTTCAGTGATATTGCTAAAACTAAAATCATATCTGTATATAGTCTTCAAATTTTCTTTTTTTTTTATATGGTTTTTTTTTTTTGAAATTGGTGAAACTTTTATTTTATTTTCAAAAGAATGAGTACAAAGGAATAGCCTATATCAGGCCTTTTACAAGAGTTCGTCTCAGCACTCCCTCTTTTGCTAACCTATCTGCCAAGGAGTTGGCAGATCTGGGAATCTTTGACCAGACTATGGAAAGATTACAAGTTAAGTCTGAAAGCTCAACAAATACATGCTTTAGTTTCCATGCAGGTGATTGTACTTTAGTTGTCCAAGCTAGGACAATAGCTGGGTCACCTTCTACATAAAGGGGCAGCAGTTTTTATTTGGAATTTTGATTACACATACTAACACTCCTCTTCCTTTACCCCATTAGAGACCCACCACGAACTGTTGACTCAAAAACCTTACATCATTCGGAGCCTTTTATTCTTGTGAATAGCAGCCAGTCTCATAAATTTAAATTACATAGTTCAGGTGCAAGGTCCCTCCCTCCCTCCAGGTATGACTCCAAAGTTCAGTATATAGAGAGACTCAGAAATGTATTTGATATTCAATAATCACTGCGTGAATGTGACACGTCCACCACTCAACAGTTAAACTCTATAAATGTAAAAAACATACACTTGATCCTAGAAAATAGGATACACAAAAATTTTAACAAAAGAACTAGCCAGTTTTCCAAATCCAACAGCAATATCTAGTGGTAAGAGCACATATGGATCCATGAATAAGGTGATTGTGTTTATTAATGCGCCCACTAAATTTTGCTTTTAACTGTATAGATTTCTATATTTTCCTGACCTACATGTTTCACTTTCAAGGTTTGCATGTATAATGTCTAAAAGAAGAATGATAAAAAGGAGAGAGACTGTTGCTGATAGTTTATATAAGGTGACTACATTGCAAAAAATACATTTTTAAAAATTCAAAACACTATGATGCAACAGATAGCTGGTTCACTAGTGTGTAGCACTCTTGTACATCCACAAGGCAATAGTAACAGGCAACCACCATCAAATACCCCCCCCCCCCCCCCCAAACACACACACACACACACACACACCTATTTGGATTTTATCCAACAATCTTATTATAAAATTTGAGGACTTACCTCGACAATAATCTTATTATAAAAGATCAATTTGGTTACCTTCCAAATCTTGCAGCCCAATGCAGAGCAGTCCAGCCATTAATGTCACGGAAGTTTACACCAACCCCACAACTTAAAATTGGATTTAGGGCCCACTCATAACCCAAAGCAGCTATCATGTGTATCATCCCTTGCTCTTGCTTGGACAAGGTACAGTCTGCTACACCATCACTTTGGACATTTGGTAATGCCCACCTCTGCAACTTATCCTTCAGTAGTTCTTCCACCATCCACTTCAATGTCTGGATCGAGGTTGCATTGCCAACAATGAGTGCCTCTATAATATGACCCCATGGATCATTACCAACTCTCCACCTTCTGAAAAGTTCAGTACCTGATTCAACAGAGTCTTCCTTCTGAACAGTTACACTATCAAACCCAAGAAGTAAGACTTCTGCAAATCTGGCTAGGAGAGCCAATTCTTCTTTGGTCTTATTTTCTTCTCTTTGTTGGAAGACTGAGCCCACTGATAAGGTCTGAGGCTCAGGTCGAAACTCAAACTCTCGTACTTCACTACAGGCTTCCCTATTTCCACATGTCACACAGAAACTTACCCTGCCAGAAGAATGTAGAGGAGCATAACATCGTAGCACGCCATGTTGAATTACTTCCACAGGAACTTCAATATCCCCAAACATACAAGCCCAGAAACACTCTGAAGGATTGCAGAGAAAGTCTCCAGTTACAATGACCTGAAAGATAAGTATGAAACTGATGTTAGAATTAGGGTATGCCACTCTCTTGACAGAATGTGTAAGTTTCCACCACAAATAGTCTGTCCAGTAGAGCACTGTATTAGTCCTCCAATGAAGATTATAGGAAATAGTTGACAGGAAATACTAGGGAGGAGAGCATTTCCATTTTCTGACACATGGTTTCTAGACAAAGACCAGAATGGCAGTGACCAACAGTCTCTCTTAGTACCCATCAGATTCTTTAAATCTCAAGATCGTACTTTGTAGGGAAGACAATTTTTAGCAACTGAAACAAATTACAAGTTTTGGGAAGCAAAAATGGAACTGGCAGAATTCAGGTGGCATTATGATACAAAGGCCTCCAACAAATCTCTGTGCGAAGGCCAATAAGACAATAAAGATTTGATTGCAATCAAACTGATGTTAAACTTGAATTGAATAACTTACACTTTCATTAAGAGAAAAGCGTATCAATTGTCCTATATTAAGTTTGTCCACCAGACATTGTATCAGAACGGATTGTTTGAGTGGGTAAACGGCAAGTTTGTGCTCCTCAGGTTATATGCCTTGTAGGGTCATTAGGGTCCATTCAGTGAGAATTGGGTCATTTCAGTATTGTGTGGTCCATAGAGAATAAGAGCTTGTGCAAGACTGAGCGCAGGCCTTACAGTGGGGTAGGGGGGTATCAAGAAAAGGTTGAGGAAAATGCCTTCTTAGTTGGTTAGCCTTCTTACAACAAAACTGAGTTTAATCTTAACATGTCATATATATAGCAATGCATGTCTGATGACTGAGTTGCATTTGACAAATAAATATCTGTCACTTAGTGACAAAGTAAAAACTAAAGACAATTTCCAAGTCAGGAGTAGGAAATATTAATACTTCAAAAATAACAGGAAAGAATTATCCACGAAATACCTTAGTTCTTTCACTGCTGTAAGCCCAGTCAGGGGAAACTTCTCGAATGTGGAACCTTTGAACTTGTGCAAGAGTCAAACTTGCATCTAGTGCAAGAGGAGTTTCAAGGTGGCTTTCTTGGTCAAACCACATCTCAAAGTTATTCACTATGCCAGGCCCGGCTTCCATCCACTCAACATTGTTGGCCTCTTGGCGTGTCAATACAGTTGAATTAGTATCACGAGAACTTGCTCCAGAGGAATACGTGGAGAGTGCAGATTTATCTACTTCTTGAATCAGCTCATTTGCTGAAGCATCAATTGGATCATCAGACTCCAATAAGAATCTTCGAGCTTCTGAAAGTTGTCGACTTAAAGTTTTCTCAGAATAAGCATAGTAAGTAGTTCCATTCTGTTCACTAGTTACAGTTTGATGGCACTCAGTGTTCATTTTTTGAGGTTGTCCCTCAACATTGGCCGGTTGTTGTAACTTTTCGAAGGAAGATATGGTCTTACCCTGTAGATATATTAGAGGCACAACAAGCATTAATACTATAGGGAAAAAAATTAATCTTCTAAAGAATGCATCTCAAACAGATAATTCAAATGGTCTTCATGAACAGATTCACTAACTGAAACCAATGAGAAGAGCTTATGAGACTTGTTTGCTAAAGCAAAGACCATCAATCGCTTATCAACCCACACAAAAACTGTTCAGATGACGCGAAACTCAAGTCACTTCAGGCCAGTTCTTTCTTGTCAGAGAATGCAACAAAGACATGATGCTGAAATCAAATTTTAGAGAAGTTTCCCTCTCAGAACAATGCCACAAGCAGTTGCAAAAAGTATGTGGTCAGTCAATTATTGGTTATAGGATTTTGCAATAACATTTGTGATTTATCACATGAAAAGCTTCTTTGATGCCAAAATGGTTCAAACTGACTTAAATTTAATTTCGATTAAAAGGGATCAAACTCCAGTAAGATCCTAAATTTGAGTTGTGATTTTGTTGCGTGCTCAACTGCTATTGTGTTGTTCTGTTTTATATTTTGTTGATTTGGCATTAAGGTCCTCTTGTTCTCTTATACACCTATTTCCCTATAAAAAAGAAGACATTGACGGAGAAGAAAATAAAGACAGGAAGCCAAACTGACACCTATTTTCCCGAAGCGCTTCTATCATGTAAATTACTATATTTACAAAGATATGCTAATTGAATCCACTTGATCTTTTCCGCTCTATAAGTTGAGTTGAGAAACAAGGTGTTCAGGGCACTTGTGTCTTTTCACCTGCATTTTTTAGCATATATATCCCTCTTGGTTTGGAAAAATTTAGTTTCATTACAGTTATTATGTCAATAATTAGCTAGTTCGCTTGACATCAAGAGGTGCTATTGGTTTTTTTTTTGAGAATACAAGAGGTGCTATTGTAATGAGAGCACATACTACTTTCGCAAAGTAACTTCACTTAAGGCTCCTGAGAAGACTGTCCAACTAGTGAAAATTCTTTATTTTCCTCTTCTTCACTTCAAACCCTTTGTTAAATGTGAAATTTTGGATTTTTACAAGGGTGAAAAATAGAATATGGAAAGAGAAACACCCTCACATTTTCCGAAACAACTTATAGAAAGAAAGCAGGGTTCAAAATCAAGTGTTCCTACCTCAGAGGAGTTAGTGACAGCTTTCAGGCTCAGTTTGTCAATACTTTGTCCTTGGGCATTAATGCAGGATGAACTAGGCCGGACTTCAAGCATGTTTGTCCAGGATTTGGCAATAGAATGTTGACCATGAAAATTCATTCTGTCACCTACAGAGGAAAGAAATTACACTCATCAAAAAATACTGTTTTTAAAATACTTGTTTTGCACATATTTTTGTCAGAATATTTAGTGGAAATGCAGAGCCTAGACAAGGATATCATGTAAAATGTAACAAAAAATTGACCCTTAGGTAAATAATAAAACAACAGCCTTCTTTTCATAGCCAAAAGTTGATTGTTCATCAGAGAGAAAAAGTCCATACAAGACTATAAGATGTCATAATTCCAGTTTCTAAAAGAAGATGCCTTCTACATGAAGCATTCTTTATTTTTTTCTGTGAATTTTGAATACCTTGAATTTAAGCTTATGACACCTATGATAATGTGTTTCAGAACTGCACTCAGAGTGCAAGAACGCTGTCCAAGTCCCATAAGCATTTTTTTTCCAAATTAGTTAAGAAAGATAGCTTCGTTTTCGTCCCTTCCTTGTGAATAAAGAAGAAAGCACCTCCAGCATTATTTACTTTAAGAATCAAACATCACAACATCAACAACAACAAACAAATCATGAAGCAAAAGTAATTAATCTCCCTTTTTTGGTATGCCACTCTAGTCAGAAAAAGAGAATTTGAAATTAAAAAAGATTAGCTGCAAACCAACCTTCAAACTGAGACAACATTATATTATTAGTTTCATCTTGCTTACTACTCTGCCTGAGTAAAGCTCCAGAATATTTTGATTCCTTCTCCTGATCAGAGTATGGAGGAAGTTTTTCCATGTAAGACATGATGTCATCATTATCTAAACTCAACTGCTCTTCAAGCCTTCGCAGTGCATGATTGACCTCTTGTTGGGATGAAGTACCCATATCTCTATGCAAATCCTCTGGTTCCAAGTACTTGTTGCCAGAAACTAACTTCGAACTAACTTCATCCACAGATCCACCGGGACTAAGTGAACTCCAATGTTGTCCATTTGGAATTTGAGCATTGTATACAGTACTTTGGCTGAATGGTGAAGTCGACTCAGTTGAGAAGCTCATAATGGATCCACCACTGTGCCTTCCCTATAAATAAGTAACCCACATTTACAGACACATTGAAGTGATTCTAAGTGATAAGAAAATAGCCAATTTGTTTCTTGGTTGAGAGCGCCAGTCCCATGAGATAAAAAAAAGAATCATCCGAAGGAGATGTAATCATATTACACAGCTAAGCAACGAAAAATCATACATAGTATTCACAGATTAACCTAATTAACAACAAAAAACCTTTTTTAATCTACCAATTTTACATTGCCAATTGTGTATGCTGGACACTGTAACAAGTAGAAAAACTGTTGCATATATGAGATAAAAGCTTTTCCAAAAGTTGGAAATTTTAATCATCAAAGAAAGAATTACAATAATGGTTTTACATGGCCTCAAGGGATCCACCCTTTTCTTTGCTAGGCTATTTGTCCCTGAATTGGCAGATCTATTGATTATTCCATATCTGTGTTGCATAGAAACACAAAAGGATTTTTAACTTTTTCTTTATGCCATTATTATTTATAGGGATGATTACAAGGCCTGCTGATCTGTAATAAGACATTGGGAAAAAATTTAAGACAAAAGGATCCAGAAACTCTCAAGCACCAGAATTCACATGGTTTTTTTCCAAGAAAAGCCCTTAATATTGAAGAATTTAGAAGGTTTTCTCCAAGGAAAGAATTAATCCTTTTCTTGATTTTGAAAAGTGCAATTGTTACATACAAGCTCTTCCGCTCTATCAGGACCTACCAGGACTCTCTGCATTACTCTCCCTTTTCATCTCCGTATATAGTTGTATATGTATATGTCTTTTTAAGGGCAACTACCCAATTTTGCTTATCTTATATTTTTAGGCATCAAGCCAACTCTGTATACAGTACATTGAAAGTAAGCCTGCTGACTAATCCATGAAGATAACATAAATGCCATTGAGAAAATCTATACCTCTATTTTATGTAGTTACATGAGCATTGCGGTTTACACGCCAGATATTTCTTAGTAGTTGATTTTTACCCTCTCTTATGTTAGATAAGATACAAATATTCTTCAGTTATGGGATTAGACTAAAAGTCTCTCGTACTCAATGCAGAGATGGCATTTCGAAAAGAATGATCAAACAGACAAGCATCAATGCAATGCTAAGTGAGAGGTGTTTACCAAGCACATTAGAGTTTGTTGTAGCATACATACATGTTTTCATAAAAAACAAAGACATATAGTAACTGCTACATCTTAAACCAAACAGGGTTAGTGACCTCACCTCTGTGACTTCTCTATAATGAACAAGAACAATATGTTCCAAGGCCCTGCAAAGCAAAATTGTATAAACCATGTGACTCCATAAATAATGAGAAAGGCAGTTCACTGGTTGTACAGCATCCTTTCCAGCAAACTGACCTCTTAAAAGATGAAAAAATAGCAAAAATAAATAAGCCAACAGAAAACAGCCTAGAAAAAAATGACCTAATACACCTTGACTTCCAAAAAGAAGTAACCTAATTCATATGATACAGCATCACTTCAATAGGTATTGTCTGCATCATCAGACTCAGACCTAACCATCTGTTCAATCAGAGACGGTTCCCACTCCAAGTCTAAAAGCAGAAAAATCAGGAAAGTCTTAACAGGTTCAACCGCTGATCAGCAAATAGTGGCCTAGTCAACCAATGGACAAATTTATTGTTTAAGGAAAGAATTAAGGGAATCATGTTAGAGATTAGTTCCACATAGATAAACAAGTATAAAGAATCCTAGATTATAAGTTGGTAATAGGCTTCCTAACTTCGGCTAGTCATTTTGGGATAGACCTAGGACCCAACTTTATATCATATCAGAGCGTGTGCTCGTAGTGGGCCTCCACCCATGTTGTCCACATGTTATAGCCCAAAAAAAAGGGTTACATATGTAGGGAGTGTTAGAGATTAGTCCCACATAGATAAACAAGTATAAAGAATCCTAGCTTATCAGTTGGTAAGAGGTTTCCTATCTTCGGCTAGTCATTTTGGGATAGACCTCAGACCCAAGTTTACAAATTAAAAAACTCACTAATTTCACCCAAAAATTAGTGTCATAGTGTATCCTATTTAGTGTCATAGTGTACTGGGTTGAGCCAATGCAAGGGGCAAAGCACACAATGGGCTGACTCCTAACCCAACCAATGGCCAAGCGGGCACACACGCATGCGATCCCATGGCCTTTGCAACGCAGGCCATGCGCCAGGTACGGGCTGCACATGCAATCGCATGAGCAACACACATCACAAGGGTCATGCGCAAAGCATGAGCCGTCGATGGACAAAGGGGCCACTGTGTAATGGGCCAAGTAGGTGGACTTTGCAGAATTTGGATTCAAACTTTGAACATTTGAGTCCAAAAGAGTTTGAATTTGAATAGAGGGAAATTTGAATTTGAACAAGAGGTTTGAATTCAAATAGAGAATAAAAGGATGAGAGGTTTTCAATTTGGAGTTAAAATTTACAACTTAGTGTCGTGAATTCAAAAAATATGTCCCCAATCAGTAGTTTCAAGTATCGTGGATACAAACTGAGTAATTAAATAAATTCCTCTTTGAAGGCTTTTATCAAAGTTTTAGAACAAACTTTAAGGCATCTTGAATTTCCTTTAAGAAGTTTGAAAACAATTACAACTGCAATCGCCAAAAAAGACCTAGGGTTCTATCAACTTAGTGTGAATGGGTCTTCTCACAGAACTAGTTGACCTCTTGGGTCTTCAAATAATCTAGAAAAATGTCAAAGCTACGTAATGATACTCTGACTTGTTGCAGCATAGCAGGGGCAATCACAATATCAAAAAAGAATCACAACAAATGTTTTTCTTTTCACACAAGATGGACCATGGAGTAGCCAAGCAATCAACGTCTAATACTTACTGATTTAACATCCAATAGCTTCGTCTCTGAAAATTTGGATTTTGCTCTCCATGAGCATAATAACAATTCAATGCATCCTCATTCCCAACCTGGAAATAAGTAGAGAAAATCTACCAATGAATATAAAACAAACTAGAGCAAAATACAAGAATTTATCCCTTGTCAAGAACAAAGAACAAAACAATAGTGGCAATAAAATTCTTGCAGACAGTTTATATTTCTTTATTTTTTTTTTCAAAATGGTGAATGCTTTATTGATACTTAGTAAAGAATACAGAGATGTTAGACATCACAGATGTACAACAGCTACAAAAAAAAATATAATCAACCTTCAAAAGCTACAATAAGCTGCATTAGACTAGGTGTAGAGAGTATCCACGATGAAGACAGTTCTTTGTAATCCCTTCTCGAGCAAAACTATCAGCCACTGAATAGGCTGATCTCAGGATGTTCAGCCATGCAATCTGTCTACCAATAGTGAGGTCCGCTAGTTCATCATATATGTGCATCAGATTCCAGGAAGGAGCTGTACCAGTGCCCCATTTGATGGCCAGGGCAGAGTCTCCTTGGATCTGAAGGGGGGTGGAGAAGTTTTAAGCATAAAGTTTAATGCCCATAAGCAAGGCTCTTGATTCAGCGACATTAGAGGAGCATCTCCCCACAGGTTTCGGGTACACAGAGTGTATCTTCCCAGCACTATCTCTGAAAAGAACCTAATGCCAGCAGGTAGCCCAGAGATGACCCATCAAAATTTAAAATTTAGGCCTATCCAGCCAGCTTGGAGGAGGGGAGTGATGCTTCCAAGTCTCCATGGTGAGAGGCTTGTGGGTTCTGAATTAGATTATTTTATCCCAGTATCTCCTGAGTATAATGCTGGGAAATGGTGGAAGCTCAAATGAACAAGCCCAGAATATAATACATTCAAGTAACTCCTCAATTAACCCTCCAAATGTGCTGCTTTTGCCATCAAATGTCTGCTTGTTACATTCAATCCCATAGGTGCCATACAGTTGCAATAGTGGCTTTCCAGAATGTCTTGCTGCATTTTGGGAGGCAATTAATCCATTGCTGAATTAGATGGGAGAAAGTGCTGGTCCTGCTGGACATGCACATTTTGGCATGTTTAATCTGGAGAAGATGTCACCCAACGCGATCTGGAAAAGTACAGTGCAGTCCTGCTGGACAGGCACATTTTGGCATATTTAATCTGGTGAAGATGTCACCCAACACGATCTGGAAAAGTACAGTGCAAAAGCAGGTGGCTACTCGTCTCTTCTATATTGCAAGTGCAACAAAACTTGCACAGTGTGTTGATAAGGGGCTGGCCTCTCTTGACCAGCTCATGACAGGTGAGTATTTTAGCATGCATCGCTGTCCAGATAAACTGCTGTACCTTTGTAGGTGCTGGCAATTTCCATGATAGACTGGATGGGTCCTTCTCAGCTATCTGGTTGCTTTTTTTTTTTTAGGAAAGTGTTGATTTTTATTGATTGGTAAGAGTTAAGATACAAGTGATGGGGACACTCTCACATCTAGTGAAGAGAGTTGAACTCCTTCTTTAGCCAAGCTATCTGCCAAGGAATTGGCAGACCGAGGAATACATATCCACTCCTGAACGAGTGTGGAGGCAAGGTGAAAAACCTCTCGAAAAATGTAAAGAAATCTCCATGGAGCAGAAGTTTGTCTGCACCATCCTATGGCATTGCTTGAATCCCCTTCCACCAGCAAAAGCCCTGCGAAATGAGAGCGGAAACATCTGAGCGCGTGAAGGGCTCCATGGACCTCGGCATATGTTGAATCCTCAATCCCCACCGGCCCTGCAAATGACAACAGGACTACTCCCTCCGAATTCCTAAAGACCCCCTCCAAACCTTGTTGGACCTGGATTACCGAGGGATGACCCGTCAAAATTAACCTTGATCATCCCTGATGGCGGAGGAGACCAGGCTACAATCTGGGGGGGTGCTGAGGTACTAGGAGTGGAAGCGACCTCTAACCATGCTGATCTAGCTGCAAGAACCTCTGCGTCGCTTAGCTTGCCCTGAATTGCTAACCACTGGATGACCCGGTTCTGGACTGTGAGAGCTACTGACTCCCACTGTGTGAACTTGCCCTGGAAAACCCTCTTGTTTCTTTCTTCCCAAATGGACCATGGAAGGTATGCAACAAGAGTTTTCCACATTTTTCTACCTGGTGAAGTGAGGTGGTTTATTTGGGACCCAATGAGGGCCTCCAAGGATCTCGGAGTCACCCATGAGCATCCAAATTGGCTTATGAACCAACTCCATATCCTCCAAGAGTAATCACAATAGAGCAACAGATGGTCTGTTGACTCCGGATGTGTGGTGCACAAAAGGCAAACCAATGAAGGAATGACCTGCCCTCTCCTCGCTAAGACGTCTCGTGTAAGGATTTTGCCGTGCAGGGCACTCCAGATATAAAATTGGATTTTTGGGGGTGCTAAGAGTGACCACGCCTGCCTTCTGTGATGAGGATCATGTCCTTGTGAAGTTAAAGCTCTGTAACTGGAAGCCATAGAAAACTCCCCGTCAGTGGATAGGGTCCAAATGAGACTATTTGGCTTACCTTCATCCCCAAAGAAGCTGCCAAGTAGTAAATCCAGAGAACTAAGGGCCATTGCTTCCTCATCCCTTAGGTCCCTCCTGAAAATCGTGCTCCAATTCATGGACCTAGGAAGGTTATCTCCTATGACACCACTTACCGTAGCCTCTTGATCCCTGGCTACATTGTAGAGCAATGGGTGACTACATTTGAGTGTAGCTGAGCCTATCCAAGGATCCCCCCAGAAGGATGTGTGCTGCCCATTCCCCATTGCCCACCTAACATACAATCTGAAGTCTCCAAAGCATTTAAATATGTATCTCCAGATTACAGAAAGTTTTCTAGGGGATTTGAATGAGGTTGTAATAACATGATACCGAAAATGCTCCAGAAGAAATGGGGCCCATACAAGCTCACCTTCACCGCTCAAGGACTAGTAGGTTGAATACAGTAGCTGTTAGTATGTGTAACTTCACCAACTTCATCTTCATCAAGATTTCTCCTGAAGTTCAGTTTCCAAGACCTGTCTTTGGGAAGAATAAAAGCTGAGAGAAGTATGGAAGGATCTCTGGCCAGAGTGAAGAGCCTCAGGAATGCTACATGGAGGGGCTTACTGCTGGACAGGCACATTTTGGCATATTTAATCTGGTGAAGATGTCACCCAACACGATCTGGAAAATTACAGTGCAAAAGCAGGTGGCTACTCGTCTCTTCTATATTGCAAGTGCAACAAAACTTGCACAGTGTGTTGATAAGGGGCTGGCCTCTCTTGACCAGCTCATGACAGGTGAGTATTTTAGCATGCATCGCTGTCCAGATAAACTGCTGTACCTTTGTAGGTGCTGGCAATTTCCATGATAGACTGGATGGGTCCTTCTCAGCTATCTGGTTGCTTATTTGAATGAGGTTGTAATAACATGATACTGAAAACGCTCCAGAAGAAATGGGGCCCATACAAGTTCACCTTCACCGCTCAAGGACTAGTAGGTTGAATACAGTAGCTGTTAGTATGTGTAACTTCACCAACTTCATCTTCATCAAGATTTCTCCTGAAGTTCAGTTTCCAAGACCTGTCTTTGGGAAGAATAAAAGCTGAGAGAAGTATAGAAGGATCTCTGGCCAGAGTGAAGAGCCTCAGGAATGCTAGATGGAGGGGCTTACTGCTTATCCAGCAATCATTCCAGGAGTTCTGGTTCCATTTCTAACATGGCAATGAAGATGAGGCTCTACGTTAGCTTTTTCAGCCATAACAGACTTCCATATGTCAGGTGCTTCACTGCTGGGGTTCAGAGGGGGGCAGCTAATTTGAATTTCTTATCCTCCATAACAGACAACTTGTATTTCTTGTCCTCTACATAGGCGTGATGTCTAATCTGAATGGGAGTCATTTCCCAGACTTCTTTTTCAGTCTCATTATGAGAAAATAGTTAGCATAAATTATTCAGTTTTGTGACTAGACCAAAATCTAGACCAGATGTTTGGCTAAAAGAAGGACATTTTCATAACAAGGAACTCCAAGAGAAATTTAGGATGAAAGTTACACAGGAATAAAGCAAAGCAATTACCAGAGAGGAAGAAACTCATAAGGTAACAACTGTTCAAGACAGGATGGTGGCAGAAGGGTAGGGCATTAGAATGTAGATGCTGTAAATGTCATACAAGAAATATTTGAGAGCAAAACAAAGGCAATGGAAGGGTTGGGTACATCACCAGGCTGAGACCTAAATCAATCAACCAAACACACTCACACAACATGGACCACTGTTTGGCACCACCATAAACCACAGTCATGAAGGTCCTCAAAAAGGCTACCAGAAGTTTTACAAACTGAGAACGAAAATAGAATAAGCCTCTACTTGTGCTAAAAAACACTGTAGGCCCACGTGTCAGGAAAGGATTGAAGCTAACTAGAAAGCATGTGTAAGAAGATCAAGTTAGCAGACAAAGGCCACATAATTGCAGTTTAAAGATCCTAATATTTGATTACCTAGGAACAAATATTATGAAGCTCACTTATCAGGCTGTTCCCATAGAACAACTTTTTGAGTAGTATATGAGGGTGGAAGGTTAGAGGATACTTCTGGAGTTTAGACATTTCTTTACCGACTGACACTAGTTTGTTTGAAATTAGCAGACTGTCAAATGAAGGAATAACGATAATGATCAACAAGGTGCCATGGTGTAGTTGTTTATCACGTCAAACTGACATCCTGAAGGTTTTGTTTACAAAAAAAATAAAAAATAAAAACAATAAAAATATTAATAATAGAATTATTATCATTATTATTGTTGTTTGTTGTTGTTGTTGTTGTTATTGTTATTTATTAACAATAATAACTGTGAGCTATCCTTCATCAAGAAGTTCCAAAACAAAGACCAAGGTAAGAAGCTTGTAAACGACGGCCATCCCTTACTGATGTGAATTATAAAAGAGATTGGATGCTTAGAATTATCAGCAACAGTAGATCTAGCAGTATGTAAATAGGGAGAAAGACTTTTTTTTGAGAATTAATAGGGAGGAAGACTTGACCAAGTGACAAACTGAAGCAGCAACTAGTGTTACCCTTGACAAATATCTTCTTTTTTTTTGTTCCCTTCAGTGGTCAGATGAAGACATTTCCAGAGAGAGTTTGAAATACATTTTTTAGTGCTGGGGAGCATAACCCAATCATCAATCTACAACTTATTTTATCAGTTCCTAGTAAGGATCATATATTGCATCATAAAATTTATAAAAATTGAAAGAAGAAACAGTGAATTATAAAGCCAACATATTAGATGATATAGACATCACTCTTTAAATCATTGAATAAATTTCAGTATCTAATATTTCTTGAACGGTTTAATATCTACTGTTACTATCTTTAGTACAAAATTTACATATGCCAGAAGTAATGATCCATGAGCGAGACCACAACAACTGAGCAATATTTGTTATATCACCTAAGCTTGTGCTTTGAGCTCTAGAGCCCAATGACAACAAGAAGAAGAAAAGGAGGAAATGTATGATACTGTTACAGGCCTTGAGTCTCTCATGAGCTTCTCCAACAGTTCTCCCATCTCTCTTTTTCCGCCAAGCATAACCATCTTTACGGAAAAAACGATGGACCCTTCGATTAAAAAGGAACAGGGAACCACCTGCTAACAAACATAGATGGCTGTTATATGTCTTTTCAATAAAGCTGCTACATAACTGTGCAGAAAGTAAAGCACTTAGACTTGAATTAAGTTAACTTTGATCAAATGGTCAGAGCAGAAAGGTAAGGGAAACAAACAGAAGAGAAGGAAGGATTACTTGGTGGTTTTTGTGGATTCTCTTGCATAAGATGTTGTTTTCCATAATTCTGCAGCAAAAAGTACACCTCTGCAGGTTTCAACCACCGGTTCTGAGCTTCTCGATACAGCTCTTTGATATCCAACTCTGGAGTAGTGAAAGAAAAAAAAAAAAGAAATCAGTCTATCTTAATCAAGCACTTGATATTTTATTATTAAATTTTATTCCCAATTCATTTTTTTTGAGGAAGTATTCCTAATTCTTTTTTTTTTAAATGGCAAATAGGAGCTGTGAGGATCCGAACCCAAGACCTCTCACAGTATAACTCCTTATGGGACCACTGAGCTACTGCCCAATAGGGGTGTAATCGGGTAACAATCAAAACGGGTAATAGGTATTCTGTTACCCGTTTCAATTACCCTGTCCATTACCCGTTACCCGTTTTGCCCGAATTAAAATTTATTATTACGAATCCAAATTTTTTACCCGATTACCTACGGGTAAACGGGTAATCGGGCAAATATATGGGTAAATACTTTTTTATTAATTTTATCATATAAACCTTAATAAATATTTAAAAAATCATAAAAATATAATTTATATAAAATAAAAAAAGTAGAAATGAAATTTTAAATAATAACTTCAATATCATGTTCATAATTAAAATAAAGACCAATCAAATTATTTAAAATTATATAAACAAAATATAAGTGACAATAATTAAAAATATATATATGTAATAAAAAATTTATTAAATTACCATTCGGGTAATCAGGTAATCAGGTACGGAATAGACATTATCCATATCCGTTTCAATTAGAGTACGGGTAATCGGGTAACCGAAATAAAAATAAATTATTCCTTATCCATCCAATTAGGATTCGGAAGAACGGGTAATCAGGTAATCGGGTGAAATTGACACCCTTACTGCCCAAGTTCCCTTCCCAATTCATTTTAAAAAAAGATATTCACAACCATAGCATAAAGTTTTTGAAGAATAATCACTAGAATTTTTAAATAATCCTTACAAAACATCATCTTTTCCTAACATGAGATGTTTTCATTTTTGTCATTAACGAGTTGACCTTTTCTGTATTGAGATACTTATACTTCAGCAAACTGGAACAATTATTTGGCCACAAAAAATATTACATTCTGCTGTAGACCAATAGTTGAAACGGATATAAAACTTTCGCTAGAGAATGCAATTAAAAAACTTTCATACTTATCCATGGACTACCAAACTCAAAACTGCTTCCATGGTGCAGAACATCTAGAGGATCCAATGTTTACCTTGGGGCCTTCAACATATTCTGAATTTCAAGTCACACCTTTGAAAAGTAAGAGAATGAGCTTTTATCACCAGGCAAGGTGAACTAATTACCTAAGTTTCATATGTATGAAATTAATGCAATTTATGGGACATGAACCATGGCTTTATTAGATTATTGCTTCCCTTATGAAAGCCATGCCAAGGATAGACCATTTCTTTGAGCAGTCGGCGTGTTTCAGTTTCTTGTGAAGTAGGAATCTCCTGATTTGGAACTACTCATGTCAAGTAAACAAAGGGCTTGAGTAAATGTACTTTCTTTCAATGTATAAAAAAAAAATTCTTTTTTAATAATGTACAATACTTGGTATGACTAATGTGACAAACTTCATTTTATTACTTGAACATAAGTTTTTTCTCTTTTTACTGCTTTCAAATGTCAAATTGACCCAAAAGGCAGATGTTGGCTGATGACAATTGAAAAAGCTTCTCTTACTCCTGTTCATCTTTCATATGTCAACCACTTTACATAATAATTTATAAAAATTAGGATGCAATGATGCAATCCCAACTTCCTCCGAGACATATTCTAGAAAAGCACGTGGAAGTGGAGATAAGGCTGCTAATACCTTGCCCAAGTACAACTCTTTCAATTGTTGGCAATAGCACACATGGTGGACGAGCCATTTAACCAAGTAGTTGAGAAGCTACCTCCTACATTCTCTCTAGCATGTGTACGCTCAACCATCTCTCCTCCTACCTCATCTTTACATATCTTTCTGTGGTTTGTTTCAAATAACACCCAGAGGATGTTGTCTATAAATAGCTTGTTAGGATTAGACTTTTGGATAATCAAGTTGAAGTGTTTTTATTGCTTCTTGGATGTCTTTCCCTCTCTATATGGCACTTGTATCGGTGAAAGTTGGTGTTAAAGATTCTTACATTTGTTTTCAGCCAATTTATTTCCTATTTTCCTAATAATTCTAGTAAATTTCTTTTGTGATTTGGTCTTTTCATTTATTGTCCAACAGCCACTCCAATCCAAATGGTGGCCACCGGATCATCCACTTCTCACACACCCATTCCACTAGCAAATCCACCGTCGATCCCATGGTTCAACAGCTGTGATCAATCACCTCTCATCTGGACTCGATTGACCCCCTCGCACTTGAAGTAGCAGCTCTATAAGCCTACTTATCATCCACCTCTACCACTTTCTGCTGATTTGGAATTCATGGTGGAGCTTGAGAAGGATTTGTCACGCCATTGAGTGAAAGAATCTGGGTTTTAAACTCTGGAGTTGCCAGTTCAAGGATATCACCGTTGAGTTTAAAAGGCTACTTGAGAAGACCATGACTTTGATTGCTTTCCCTTCTTTCCACCTTGAGGACAAGGCATCTTTTCAGGAGGGAGCACATACAAACTCAACTCCACCTCCTCCTTCGACTTATTCTAGAAGACAACATGGAAAAGGGGATAAGGCCATAATAACCTGACCAAGTACAACTCTTTCATTTGTTGGTAATAGCACACATGGTGGAAGAACCATTCCACCAAGTAGTGGAGCAGCTACCTCCTTGCTTCTCTCCAGCACGTGACCACTCAGCCATCTCTCCACTTAGCTCGTGTTTACATATCTTTCAGTTGATTGTTGCAAATAATAACCATATGAAGTTTTCCATAATAGTTGGTTAGGATTAGCTTTTGGATTATCAAATTGAAGTATTACTATTGTTTCTTGTGAATCTAGTCCTCTCCATGCCAACACTTGAATTGGTCAAAGTTTGTATCAAAGATTCTCACATTTGTTTACATTCGTTAAAGATTCCTCTCTTTTCCTATAACTTCCAGGAAATTTTTTTATGCTATTTCTGTCCTTATCACAGACGCACCGTAGTCCTCTACCAGTTTCACTGTCAGAATTAGTTTAACATCCAAAATCAACACAACTTTCCTGTTTTCCGCTAGAAAAAATCGTACCATAATAGAGCCAAAGCAAAATACGAAACCCGAACCATCGACCACCACTTTCGTTGCTACCTCCATCCACCACCAGTTTCACCATCCACTTCCACCATACTTCCTTCGCCTTGCTCAAACATGCATCTACTCAAACTTGTTCTAATACACCAACGCAATACAAACAAACAACGTATCCGTGTCCAACAACAGACGAGTTTATAACAAAAGCACCAAAAACACATCACGAGGCGAAAGTAAACTTACGACACGAAAACACAAACGTCGGCGCCAAAATTTGTTTTGTCAGGCACAACTCTCCACATTAATCAAAAAAAAAAAAAAAAAGTTACAGAAAAGGAAAAAATAAAACAGAAAAGAGAAAACTACTACACCTAAAATCGAGCACCTCAAAATTACCGAACCTAAACGGCACAAGTTCTTCCGTACGAAGAATAAACCGAAACCAGCAGAAACAAAAAAAAAAACTGCATACCTCTGGTCGCCATCGTCGTCCCCGGCGTGCGTCCGCCAGCCGCTAGGACCACGAACCAAACACCGCCGGTAGAAACTCCTCACCTACCAGCTCTCACTTGCGAAAATTCAAGCGAATCAATCTCGGAAGAGCAGCGGCAGCAGCCGGCAGCGAGACAGAGAGAAAAAGACAGACGAGGTCAGAGCATTTTGAAGACAGGAGGCAGTCCGAATGATTTCAGTTAATCTTAAGTGGAGTGGAGATTCCAGCTCGGTTCCTAATGTCGGGATAGACAGACCCACGTGTCCCTTTCCGGTGCCAGATTTCTCTTCTCAGCCTTTATTTCCGCTTTGGCATCTCTGGTACGGAAATTACACCTGTAACCCACGCTAACCCGCTAAAAAAAGCCGAAAGTGGACCATCAATAAGAGTTTAATCCATGCAAGTGGATTCAATAACCAAATTATATAGGAAAGTAGGCATATCCACCTACCTCGGTTTAATATAGACAAGAATATCTCAACTACTTTAATGGGGACACATAGGAAGCATATTAAATTGGAGTTATAATTAAACAAAGGAGCATAAGTCTTATCTCTAAGCAACGTTGTTTTCAGTCAAACCACACTTAGTGCAAATTGCTACTACTAGTCCACATAGACATGCTTAACTTCATATCTCCAATGATAAATATCAAAATTAAGATCCGATCGCCTGTTCTACACGAAAAAAATGATAAATATCAAAATTAAGAACTCGACCACCTTCGCCGGCGCCGCGTTCTTCGATCTACACAGATAACCTTAGGGCAATTATTTATTTTCTTCTTTTTGTATTTTTTATTTTTATCATAATGTAAGGTAGTGTCATATGATTTTTGCATATTTTTGTTTTTATCATATGGTATGGTAGAGTTATATGATGATTTAGCAGCTAGCAACTATTATGGATATATAATTGGTTCCACAAAGCTTGAGGTTCACGTGGTCCAATAATAATTCTCCGTTCCAAAATAGTTGTCCAATTTGCAAAGAACATCTCCAAGTCAATTATTATACCCCTGGACCCCTTTTTGTCCGGAATTGGCGATGCCGTCATTCGCGTGCAAGTAGGGAAATCTCGAAACTACCCTGCTTCATGGAAACTTCCTAGGTGACTTCGTAGAAGCTTCTATCTAACAAGTGTCAACGCGAAAAAAAAAAAAAAAAAAAAAAAAAACTCACAGTGACGAAAGTACCCTCCTCGAAAAGTGGCAGCGAACCCGGGTCGAAAGATGGGTCGGTTCTCGCTGGTCTAGAGTATGGAGTCTGGAATTATAAAATATAAAGTATAAACACAGCGCATTCGTAATCAAATATGAAATAATATAGTTCCTTCCAATTTGATATTTTAGAATTATTGAAAAAATATTATGTACCCTAATATGACGTAATTATACAATAAATAAATAAGAATTTTTTTAACGAGAAAAATAAAATTAAAGGTAAGTTTGGTAGGGGTTAGTATCACAATAAATCTTACGTGTTTGGCCTCTCAAGAAAAAGAAAAAGATCATTGTTTATGGAAAGAGATAGAAAAAGACTTAGACTCCCACTTTTCAAAAAGTAAAATGGATTGAAAAAGAAAACTTGATGTAACCAATGAATTACACGGCCAATAAATAGAAAAGAAAAGAGAGTGAAAATAAGAATATTTTTCCTAAAAATATTAAATTAAAACATCACTAAAAATAAAAATCTCAATAGAGAAAAATAAAAATCAAACCCTCTCACTTATTTCACCACTTAATATAAGATAGAAGCTCTGTTTTAAAAACCGAACCGGACCTGCCGGTCCAACCCGGTTGAACCAGAATCGGAGGCCAATCCGGTTCTTATTGACTCGGCTCGGTTCACTATAATAAGCATTAATTTTGTCTTTTTACTTATAGAAATATAACATATTTATAAAGTATAGAGGATAATATTCAATGGTTGAACCATTGGTCTAACCAGGTTTGACTAAAACCGAACATACTGTCGGTTTGATGGCCGGTTCGGTTTTTAAAACATTGGATAGAAGACTATTAATGCATTTTAGAGATCTTGGTTTGAATCTCAGCATCCAATTCAACCCGGTTGAACCAACCAATCCCATTTTCATAACACTGCTAACCAATATTTTAAAAATTGAACTGGCCATCAACTGGAACTATGTTCGATTTTGGTTAAACCCGATGAGACTGGATTGGACCAATGGTTCAACCATTGAATATTATACACTATACTTTAATCAGGCCAAGTCAATAAGAATCTGGCCTCGGATTCTGGTTCAATCAGGTTGAATTGATTGGTTCAGTTCAGTTTTTTAAACATTGCCACAAACTACTTTTTTACTTAATTTGTGTTTTTGAGACAATATTACATTTATTTTTTCCATTTTAGTCCAAGAGATAGGCATGGTGATAGGTTCCTAACTTTATCCGGTGGTTTACAGGAAGGAGACATACACCATCAGCTTTTGGCAAACTTTTAAAAAAACTTCTTATTTCCTTTTGCAATTCTTGGAAGGGTGTTATGAGTTATGACATTTGTGGCACAAAATCTGTATATGGTAAGACTCCTGATGTTCATGTACAAATGATAAAGATGTCATTTACCTGTGGCTATGGTTCATCTTCACTTTTTCTAAGTTGCTAACTATGAAGGCAATTCTTAGTTTTCATTATCCAAGCATAAAGTAACAAATCATAGTTTTTCATGTTATAGTGATAAAAAGTACAAAATAAATGGCTACCAACATATATCCTTCAAACATGCATATTATCCAAACCCATACCCAGTTTAAATTAATAATAAGTATTTATTAGGGGCGTTAAACAGTGTTTTAAAAATTGAACCGAATCGGCGAGTCCAACCTGGATGAACCAGAATCGGAGGCCAATCCGGTTCTTATTGACGCGGCCCGGTTCATTAAAAGCAGGATTATTTTTGTTATTTTTCTATATATTTATTAAGAAAGTATAAAATATAGAGTATAATATTTAATGGTTGAACCATTGGTCCAACCCGGTCCAACCAGGTTCAACCAAAACCAGACATACTGCCGATTTGATGGCCGATTCGGTTTTTAAAACACTGGCCTAAAATGCTTAATAGAGTTTAACAGGTTCCTAATGGGTACCCATTAAGTATCCATTAAAAACTCATTTAGAATCACACATATTTAAGTAAAAGTGAGTAAGGTCTATTTATGTTTATGTAGAATTACATATTTGTGAGTGTGTGTACTAGTAGTATAAGCCAAGTATATATTGGTAATTATGTGAGTCTACGAGGTCATAAAACAATTTCATTAATATATAATGCGAAAGAGCGGAAGGCTTTTTTTATATGTATGTATGCAAAAATATACTAGTGTGTAGCCAGGTATTTGTGAACATATGAGTCCGGTTTTGCAAGTGTACAAGCTCTCGAGTATTTTTGCGTGTGAGGCTCACAAGTGTCAGCTTGGGGGTAAACCGTATATAAATGGATCAGAATAGGGTTATTCAGTATACCGTTTATTAATAATTGATAGAACGATATAAACAGAATAACCAAAAAGTTATTTCATATGTTGTTTATCCATTTATTTATCGGGCGATAGAACAGGTAATTAGGTAAGAAATGGAATAACAACGAAAAATTTATAAAAGTACAAAATAATAAAATATATAGATAATCTACGTATAAGTTTAAAAATAATGATACTTTAAAGTAAAAATATCATAAATTAGAAGAATATTACATAATTTAATAAAATAAAATAACTTGGACAATAATTTCACGAAGGTATATCATAAGAAATGACTAAAAATGACTAATATACCCTTCTTAATTGGGATAATGGAACGACATTATTTCCTATACCGTTCTATTTTTTTATTTGGTATATGGAAAAATTATCCATTTACCCATTTATTAATCAAAATAAAAAAATTTATTTCATATACCTTCTATTTAATAAACGGCAGAACGATATACGAATAATCGGGTAAAATTAACACCCCTATTGTCACCAAGAATGAAAATGCAGATAGGCTCACATATCCATGTTACATTTCTATCTATGAAATTGTATATATGTGTCCACATATATTTGTAAGTATGTTAGCTTACAAATATCTATGAGTATGAAACTATATATACATATATTGGTATTGTGGGGCTATAATTATTTGTGTGATCCCACAAGTATTTGTGAGTAAAAGTGTGTGGGCTTACATTTATTTGTCATTGTATGCACCCATAAGAATTTATAAGAATGAAGTAATATGTTTATGTACATGTAGAATTTGTAATCAATTTTAACCTTATTCAAATACCATGGTTAATTAATTCCAAACTTGAGCCCTGGGCGTTAGCTCAAGTGGTCTCATTCGGGTTAGCGTTGCGAGAGGTCTAAGTCTCAAGTTTGAGCCTCTATAGTAGCAATAAGAATTACACGAAAAGAAGTCAGCACAATGGATATCATAGGGTTGTGAGTGTGCATCTCAAGTTTTCATATGTTATAAGTGTAGATATGTTTACCAAGAATATATAAATCCTAAGAGTGAATACTTGAAGTATTTAAACTTTATGTGCTTATATATAGTTAAAGTATGTCTATCTAAACTATGTACCTAAATTGTGTCTAAAAAGTATACACCCAAATATGTACACCTGAAAAGTACATCTAAAATATGCATACCTAAAGTATGTAATGTATAGTGTGTTTATCCATCAAATATGCACATGTATACATAGTGAGTGCAAGTGTAACTAGATTGAGTATTATATGTATCTACCAAGAGTATTCTATGTGTTTAGTGTTTGCATCTCAAATATGTACATATACAAATCTAAAGCGTGTATAACTTTACCTAGAATGTATATATATATATATATATATAATGTGTACCTAAAGTGTGTATATGTTTGTGTGTACAGAATTTGTGTACACAATGTTGACACCTTTGTCTTCCCCACCAGCAGCGACAGCGTGTCTCCCGATACGCAGCCACCCGATAAAGCTGCAACAACTTCGGCTTGATTCATTCCGAATTTACAAGGGATCAGAGGATTGTCAAATCTTTCCGTCGATAATCATCAAAATCTCCGAAGCGACTCCGCCTCTCACCGATTTCTAAGCTTCCGATTCTGTTTCTTGTGAATTTCTGTGAATGCTTCATAGAAGGGCGAGAAGAACGAAGTAGTAGAGACCAAATCACAATGGCTCTCCCTTCTTCCCCATTACCTCTCCTTCTTCTTCTTCTTCTGAATCCACCCTTCTCTCTCGCTAATCTCCACAATGTCAGGCTGCTGGATGACGAATCCCTGTTCCAGACCTCGAAAACGGAACCCTCCGACCCCCCCACGCGATTCTTCGAAGTAACCAGACCAATCCAGGTCCCCAAAACGAAACCCTGCTCTTACGTGATCCTGCAGCACGACTTCGGCTTCACTTACGGGAAACCTCCGGTGACCGCGCCGTACACTCCCCCCACCGAATGCCCGTCGCAGAACTTCTCCAAGGTCGTGATGGAATGGACGGCGACCTGCAAGGGAAGGCAGTTCGATCGCATCTTCGGGGTCTGGTTAGGCGGCGTGGAGCTTCTCCGTTCCTGCACGGCGGAGCCCCGGGCGAGCGGAATCGTCTGGACTGTCGAGAAGGACATTACGAAGTACTCCTCCCTGCTCAAAACCCCCCAAACCTTGGCCGTCCATCTCGCCAATCTCGTCGACAAGACCTACACGGGAATCTACCATGTCAATATAACCTTCCATTTTTACCCGGCCGAAGAAGAAGAAGAAGAACATAAACAGAGTCCGAATTCCGCATCGTACTTCGATTCTCCCGCCGATTTGATCCTACCCATCTCGAGAAACCTTCCCCTGAACGACGGGTTGTGGTTCGTTGTCGAGAATTCGACCGATACCCAGCTGAAACAATTCCAAGTCCCGAGAAACACATACAGAGCGGTTCTGGAAGTGTTCGTCTCCTTTCACTCCAACGACGAATTCTGGTACACGAATCCCCCCGACGAGTACATAAAAGCGAACAACTTGTCCGGGGTCCCCGGAAAAGGATCTTTCCGGGAGGTCGTCGTCAGTCTCGACGGGAAGACGGTGGGGGCGGTGTGGCCCTTCACCGTGATTTACACGGGGGGAGTGAATCCTCTGCTCTGGAGACCGATTTCGGGAATTGGGTCTTTCGATCTCCCCGTCTACGACATGGAAATCACTCCGTTCTTGGGAAATGTTTTGGACGGGAAGCCTCACGAGTTCGGATTCGGTGTCACGAACGGGCTGAATGTGTGGTTCATCGACGCGAATCTTCATCTTTGGTTGGATCCCCGGAATTGGAGAACGAAGGGGCGTCTTCTTAAATCAATGGCGGAGCCGATCGTCCCTTCTCTGGTCTCGCATTTCAAGGGCCTGAACGGCAGCTTCGTGACTAGGGCGAGGAGGGAGATCTCTGCCACGGGATGGGTGAAATCCTCTCGCGGCAAAATCACGACCCATTCGTTCCAGAGCTTTGATTATGTGAACAGGATGGTCTTCGGGAAGGACAGCGCGATGCAGAAGGTGAAGCAGAAGATATTCCTCGACCGCGGCGTGTATGCGGAATTCCCCTCTTTTGACATGTATTCGACCCAAGTCCTCCGTTACTTTCCTCTCTATCTGTTCACGGACACCATTGACGAACTCGATGGTGATACCTCCTCCACCATCTCAAACGTCTCGCTGGGATTCGAGGAGGAAAAAGTTTCCAGTTCTCCATCTGGGTTTTCGTATTCTTCGCTGAGGAACAATCAGAAGGGTCAGGGGACCATGCTTGTGAAAGGGAACCTGGTGGTGAGTGGAGTAGCCAGTACTGAACAAGCTTACAAGTATTTCAGTAATGGCGGGTGCTACTTCAGGAAGGTGAGCAGCAGGAACTACACGATTCTTTCTGATGAATCGGGAGATTCCTGTGGGAAGAAAGCGAGTGGATTGAGGCCGCCGTTTGGGTACAGAAGGGGGGGATTTCTTGCATCTTGAATCTTTGATTGAACAAAATCCATGAAGAAACACATTAGTTTGATTTCAGTGGCGCTTTTTACTGTTTAGATGATGATAATTCAAATGACAATTGCTTGTTGTTTTCTTGAATTGTGAAATGAAATCCATCGATTCGTGTCTTTCTTTACTATGTAAAATTCATATTTCGCATTTATAAAAGTGATAAAAAATGAACAAATGTATTCTGATACACATTATGCTTCATTCATTAATTCATCAATAGTTGTTTTCAAAGAATTGTGTGATCTTTCTTAATTGTTTTGTTCCACATCAAATGACCTTGTTTTGTTCCACGTTAAAAAAAACAAAGTTAGGTTTTTTTTACCCCATTCTGTTCTATTCCAATACAAAAATAAATAAATAAACGGTATACAAAATAACTTAACTCATTATATTGACTATATTTTGTACACTGAAATATCAACTTACATAAAACAGCTCATTGTGTTTTATCGATATACCAATTACTCTTCTAATTACTCTATACAGTAAATATATATATATATATATGAATATATACAATACCAAAAGGTTCCTCCATTTTATACAATATATGTATATTAGAGAGAGAGAGAGAGCAAATGAGAGAGAGAGAGAGCAAATGAGAGAGAGAGAGAGAGAGAGAGAGAAAATGAGAGAGAGAGAGAGCAAATGAGAGAGAGAGAGAGCAAATGAGAGAGAGAGAGAGAGAGCAAATGAGAGAGAGAGAGAGAGAGCAAATGAGAGAGCGAGAGAGCAAATGAGAGAGAGAGAGAGAGCAAATGAGAGAGAGAGAGAGAGAGCAAATGAGAGAGAGAGAGAGAGAGAGAGAGAGAGAGGGAGAGAGCAAATGAGAGAGAGAGAGAGAGAGAGAGAGAGAGAGAGCAAAATGAGAGAGAGAGAGAGAGAGAGTCATGTTCTCCTATGCTTATACAAGTACAGGAAGGACCTCTGGCTCCGACAGCTCTTCTTAGAGTTCCAACATTTTTTCTTTGTAGCAAGTAGGTGGTCTCGATGTTTACTTTCTTTCCACTGCTTAAACCTTTCCTTCTTCTTCAACCAAGCGGAATAGTCTTTTCCAGGCGTGCATGCAATGAAGTCTAACAAATCATCAAAATCAGACAGGTTTCCAATACATTTAATATAATTCTCACCATTGCAGGTCCCTTCATCTTTGCTTTCGAAGTCAACCACCTTGGCCTTCTCGACATTTTGGGCACTAAAATACAAGATTGACATGTTATTAGATGCTTCTTTTCATCTATGACATACAATACCCAATCTCTGGATAAGGCTCAGTAAACAAATTGAAACACAGCGAGAAGCATATTTTAAAACCCAAAAAGCACATTTACAGCATCGATTGAGAAGATGAGACTCAGGTCTTAGAAAAGCTTAGGTCAAAACAAAATTACATAATTTTGTGATGAATTAGCAATCTCCAATTGGCTCATGACCTCTAACAATCACAGACAGTTAATACAAATACCAGTTTTGAGACAAACAATGAAAAAGAAAAAAAAATAATTTGAAAGCTAACAAAAAAAATACCGTAAGAGGTACAAATTGACGAGCAACATTAGGAGGTATTCTGCACAATTCATAAGCCGAACGGATCCCAAGCTGAAACAGGTGGACTTCCTACTCTAAAATCCACCATCTTCAGGCCAAATTTGACAGAGGCATAACCGTGCCAAGATGTGGATAATACAGACAAGGCACAAACCATGCTTTGAATTCACAGCCCAAGATACTAGACCAGGTTTGTCCAAAATTAATGACCCACTTTGGGCATACAAGTTCTAAACTCTAGAAATTTAAAGCTATAATAAATGCTTTACAGAAAAACTGCTCAAAGTTATAAGTGTATTAACCACACCAACATGAAAAACAGAAAAGGAACCTTAAATAAAGAAATGATGCCAAGCCAACAATGCAAGACACGTTAGCATGTGCATACCCTTGTATTTCATCATCAAGATGTTTGAATCTCGCCTTAAGTGTCTTCTGAATTTTATGAAAGTTCAAGGCAATGTTAAAGGGCTTTCCATCCTGCATTTAGAACAAACAAAATAAAAACATAAATTAATTTTAAATCAGGGAAGGTAATAATCAAACCAAAGACATGGATACTGGCATTTTATATGAGTAATACTTCACCTGAGGAAATTTAGCTAATGACGAGTGACAACAGGAAGATTCCTTTGCAGAAACAAGCATTTTTCTCAATAAATCTATGACCTTCTTCCAAAATAACCAGATTAATCAATGCCATCATCATGAAAATGTAGCTTTTCCACAAAAAGTCATGCCCACTTTGAAAGGCAAATACCAGCCAGCCTGCTAAATGAATTAGCATCAACATTGTCTCCATCTGCATTACAGCATCCATCCCTAAACCATCCATTAAAACCTTTTGACAAGGCATTGGATAGCTAGATTGCCCAAAACAGGCAATGGTTTTAATTATAACATCATATTCCTTACATGATGAGTGATCACCAGGACTTCTGAAAAGAATTGTGCCCCTACTTTCCTTCATATAACCAACAATATGTAATAGTGTACAGCCCATCAGCTTCAGTGCTGCAGCCAAAACATATACTTCTTGCTGGCTTACTTCTTTATTGACAGATGCAGCATTGACCAAGTTTTCCCTTGACAGAATTACTTTTATTATGGATTTCAGTATTGAACAGATTTCTTGCTGGTGAAACTCATCCAGAATATGTTGGTTCTCTTGGATGAAAGCTGCAGAGGTGCACAAAAGGTCAGGTCCCAAACCTTGAGAATTTACACTACCAGAGCAAGGTTGATTTGCTTTGATCAACTCATGAAGTTGGAAGCTAATTTTCTCAAATGTCACAGGTAAAATGCAACATTGAAAACTCACCTGATATATCGTTCCAACAAAAATATCAGGAAAACTCAAGTCATGAACTTCTTCATTGAGACTATAAACCTGCTCTAACTTTAATCTTTCCCTATTGTATATGTTAATTGATAGTTCAAATGCTGAGACATACTGGGACAACAGTATCAGAGATGATTTTGTCTCAAATGGAATCAAGTTGATAGCAACGCAACTAGAGACCAAGGAAACCAAATGAGCTAGGACCATTTGAGGGGCAGAACAAATAATAGAAGATCTGAGTAAAGTTAAGCCTGCAGTTAATGTTAGCTTTGGAGTTCTGAAGTTTAGATAAGACCAGAATAGAGAGTCCAAGTATTTGTCAAGGGAACATTTGTTTGAAACTGACAGAAGAAAATGACAGCAAACCACTTCTAGGATGATGAAATCATGAACAGAAGGAAAGGCCTTATTTTTTGTCGAAGTAACATATTCAGGTCTGGTGAAGTGCTTTGACAAACGCTTGTCTTTTTGAAGTTCATCCATGAAGACCTGAAGACCAAAGGAAACCTTTAGCTATCTCCAAGACAAACTTATAACTCTCAAGCAACTGAACAATAATTCCACCCATTTACTGAATAGGTCACAATGACTGGACCAAAGAAATGAAGTCATCAACGGTCCAACCACTATGCCAGTACTTACAAGGACCAAGAATAAGGTTATAAGAGTACATATCTTCTGATGGCAGTTTCTTATACTAAAAGAGATCTCACTAGTTGAAACTAATCAGGGGTTTGCCTGCTCTTTGAGTGCAGAAAACACTATTAATATAATAAAGCCCCTGTAGAGATGCTTGGCACCAAAGGTTTAACAGGTTGCACAAAGCTATTTTTCCTTATAAACAACAATTTTCTGAGTTAACAAGTTCAGCTTAACATAAACCTAAAACTGCTACTGCATTAGATACTGATAGCAAGACAGAATTCGGGGGGCATGGAGGATTAAATGCATAGGCTGTGTAAGACCAAACAAGTCATTATATTTGACGAATGGACTAAAAGGTATAGGAGGAAAACATTCGGACTAAAAGGTATACGAGGAAACCTCGCGGGTTCTTTTCCCCTTCTGGTTTACCTACTATGCCTCTGGAATGCATAAAAAGGAAGTCACTAAAAGGTAAACAGATGGAAGAGTAAATTGTACCTCAAGTACTGAATTTAAAAGAAAAACGTAATTTGCAACTTCATCAGCAGAGTAGACATTAAATATGCTGGAATCACACAACACTGAACTGAGATGACATGTCCTTTCCAATATTCCAACAAGGGTTTGGCGTTTCTTTGCTATTATACATGGATCAAACTCCAGCAAGGGCAGGATAAGCAAGCAGCATCTTAGAAGTGAAAGGTGACCATCGAGAGGGCTTAAAATATCTGACTGGTTTTGTGTAGATACCAGATCAGAACTGATAAATTTAAATTGTCCACCAACTTCTTCAAATAGATGATCAGATAAGGTTGCAATACCACGAAGCTTTAGCTCATCCACAGCAAATTGTTTTAAATCATCAAATGATGATGAATGTACAGAAATCTGCAATAACATGTTGTACAATTGCTTCCATTGTGGTTGGTCAAATTCCTGAAACTCCAAAAAAACATTAAAAATTAAAAAAATTTAAAAAATGACCTAACTTGATTATGGTGATTTACATCAAGAAAAATGTATCAGAAATAACATTATAGAAGATTACAAGTTTCATAACCAGAAATGTAATGACGTGGAATTATATGAATACCAAGATAACAGAGGCTTTACTAAACACTTTCATGCCGAATTTTCCCAGAAAAGGTTTTTGCTTTGGTGTAAGTTAGCTTGCAACGAAGAGCCAAGGAAAATAAATACAGAGAAGTATTATGGTGGAAACAAATGGTCGGAGTGTACTTCATTCCACAAATAAACTGATTCAAGTCTTAAAATATTATCTGTTGTTCATCCTTCAGGTTCCTTCTTTCACAAACTAAGTTTGCAAATGATGAGATAAGAATTAAAAGGACACGTGGAAAAAAATCTCATTAAAATGACATAACACAATACAAATTTGCGTTAAATTTACCTTAATAGAAGAAATATATTTGAAAGATCACTTTTTTAAAAACACACACAATGAGAAGGTTTTTTCTTTATATATATGTTCATATGTAAGTTACAACTATTGCCAATAATAGCTCCATAAACGAATCCACCACCCACCACTGGCGAAGGCCATTATCTTGCATATGAAAGGGAAAAACACTATCAAGCGAAACCGGCTTGCATAATTATTACCCATAAGTCCAACACCAGAAGAGAAACGATCCGCGCCCTTCGGTACGGAGAACTTACAACGACGGAAAAAGTGTTTTCTTCTATTACGGGAGTGAATTTTGCATAACCAGGACACGGGAAAGACGATGTCATCCAACAAAAGTCATTGTTAGAATCAAACCTGTGAAGCTTTATAAGGGTTCAGGCTTTGGAAGCCTGAATCGGAAAGGAAACCGCTCGGTTGGATCTTCGAGTCCGTGAAATCGCTCAGCATAGACGCTAACTTCTTCAACAACGCTGAACACCAGTCCCTGCCATTCATGGTCGCTCGAACCCCACGGGTTTCAAAGAGACGCCGCCGCGGCTGGTTCGATTCGAATTCGAAGCGAGGGAGCAGGGAAGGAGAGAAGACAAGGGCAGAAACGATACCTCCCTAAGCAGCAAAATGCCAAATGCCAAAAAGCCCGCCACCGCTTCAGCGTTGCCGCCATTGTTGGGCAATATATTTGAATTTTAGTGATTTAAGTCAGTGTCTTAAAAACCGAACCGAACCGGCCGGTCCAACCCGGTTGAACCAGAATTGGAGGCCAATCCGGTTCTTATTAACTCGGCCCGGTTCACTAAAATTAAGATTATTTTTGTTTTTTTTTATAGAATTATTAAAAAAATATAAAGTATAGACTATAGAGTATAATATTTAATGTTGGTCCAACCCGGTCCAACCAGGTTCAACCACTGGTTTGATTGCCGGTTCGGTTTTTAAAACACTGATTTAAGTTTTAACTTTTATTTTTTTGTTTTATATTTATTTACTGTTCTACACATTCATCATTAGGGGTGGGCATCGGGTCGGGTGACCCGACCCAACTCGAAAAACCTGGGTTTGGATTCCCAGGTTTGGGAATCCAAACCCGACCTCGGGTCAGGTCGGGTTTGTGGGTTTTTATTTTTATTTTTTTATATATTTTTTCTTGATTTATTTTAAAAATATATTATTTCACTAAAAATCCTTCAGTCTGCGAAGAGGCGCAACTGAGAGAGTAAATCATTTATAACAGAGAATTTTGTGTTATAATTTATGTTTGAATATAAGGAGTGCAAATACAATCTCATATTCTTCCTCTGATTCGATCTCCGTGTGAATTTGGTGAAGTTTCGATTTTTGGCGAGGATGTCGAAATATGAGTTATGGAACGAGTGTGCACGAACAGTGACGGCTTTGGTCGGTCGGACGGAAGTATTTGTGTTCCGCGTGTATGGACTTATGATGTTGCCGGCGAACGTGTAGAACTGCTCCGGTCGAACTGTTTAATGACGACGGACTACAAGTTGCTTACTTATTTGGCTCGAGAGTCACTGTGCGTGAGATGAAAAGTTTTTTGAACCCCTGGGACCGAACGTTTCTGGCTATTTGTAGCCGAATCTTTGCCGTTGTTGAGGTTGATGCTTGGAATAGGGATCACGATCCCCTTTTTATTGCTTCTTTTGAGAGAGGAAGAAGAGTGGAGATTTTACGTCCTGTTCCTTGGCTCCTTTCGGTTAACGACCAGACTTGGTCGTTTAACTGTTGAGGAGGCTGACTTGTAATTTGGCTTGATGACTGGTGCTGATGCGGCGATTTCCTGCTGATTGGGCGCGTCAACTGTATCGGTGACGTGGCGGCATGAATGAATTCGATGATGGGCTGTAACGGATGATTTTAAAAATCGTCAGAGCCTACCCACGACAATCGATTGTTGGATCGATGGAGTTATGGGCTCGTCGAATTTGGGCCGTTCACATTTTAGTGCATACATATATATAAAAAAATTGGGTTTTGAGGGTCGGGTTCGGGTTTTGCCAAAACCCGTCAGGTTTTAGTTGGCTCAGGTTGAGTGCAAATTTGTAAAATCATAATTCGGGTTTTAAAACCCGTGCGGGTTTTTTATGGGTTTTGGGTTTATAAGTCAGGTCGGGTTAGGGTTTTCAAAAACCCTACCCAAACCCCACCCGTGCCCACCCCTATTCATCATTCACATAAAAATTCTAACATCTATACAATCTATTTGTTTGAAACTTGTTTTATTAATCAGCTAAAAGTGTCTTATGAATCAACCGCATATTATTAACAAAAAACCACGACCAAATGTGTAAATAATATCTCAAACGTACAATATAAAATAAAATCACGATAAAAGTATAACAGCCTACAAAAATAGATTAAAAATAGTGCTTAACTCCCTCAATTAAGCCCTCGATATAAACTAGAAGAAAAAGTTTTTCCATGTAATTATCTATTGTAGTGGAACAAATAAAACATGCAACTTATTTAATTAATTGCTTCAGTCTGGTTTAATACTTAAACTTCTCCTGATTTCAGAAATCACAGATTAAAAGTTTTGTAACAGAGAAATATGGAGGGAACATAAATGAAATTGTACATCATAAAGTGGGATCACAATATGAAACGTAATTTAACTGTATTCAATATGCATTCATGAAGAGTGTAAGATCTCAGTATCAAACAGTCTCTGTCGGCTGAGGGCACCAAAAACCGGCCTTGATCACATTTCCTTGCATTATTCTGTTCGAGGAGCCACTACTGAACCTGTTAATTAAATTTACAGAAAAAAAAAAGAATAAAAAAGAGCCATGTTTGGCAACTCCGCTGCCCAATACAACTGATTTGTAAATATCTCACAAAACGAAAGCTATAGGATTTGGAGATATGCATCCCCTACTGAGACTACCTGCTGCTTTTTTGGCTTCTTGAAGACCAAGGATTGTGTGTTCGTGGCTTCATTAAGGGCCAGATCTTCTCAAATAAGCCATGACGCCAAGTCCTGCAACAAGGGCAGCACCAGCTGCAACCCCACGGTAAGCAGCAGCCCATGCATCTCTGGGTGCGAATTCCATGCTGGTTGATCCACCATGATTCTTTTGACTACCATCGGCAGAATAATCTAAATGTAACCTCAAGCCCTGTCACAAATCAACAGGAATTCCAGAAAGATGAGAAAAGGGAACTAATTCGTCTTCTTAATTTATTCACACAAAAATTAATAAGATAACCACCATATAATAACAGGTAATTTCCTGTAGGTTAGAGCAGGAAAACTTTTCTACACCAACAAATAACACTACCAGATACACCCAGTACACAGAAACAACCAAATAAAGAGGTTTTGAGGGTTCTTTTGGTCTTTCATTAAAAAAGTTCCTTCCAAGGTTTCTCGACTCAAATTGGAACACGACTCAGATTTGTCAAGGCCTAGGTCCGGTTAGCTGAGTCTGGTCGAGTCAACCCTTGGCCTTGGCCAGACTTAAGCAGGCACAAGCAACTCACCCCAAAATAGACCAGGTTCAATTCAATCCGCTGGGTCCACAAACTATGGTGAAAAAAATCATATAAAGCAATTGCTCATTTGAAGTTGAGATAATAATAAAGTTAAATAAATAAAAGTTCAGACTCAATAATCATAATAACCCCATTACCTTCCATCCAGCTAGTCTGGCATGGTCCACAGCAGCAGCAAAATCACTGTCAGATGCAAGTACTACTTTGTCGTGGTCTTCATCTTCATACTAGAATTAAATTGCAACAAGAAAACAGGGGGAAACAGCTCTGTTAAAGAGTAAGATGCCGATAAGAAAAAGAGATGTGAAATCATTAATAATTACAAGTACCAAGATCATTGGTAGTCGGTCTTGATCTATGTCATCCCCCACTCTCTGAAGAATAGCAGTCATAAGATCTGTCAAACTTCGTGTATCTGATCAACGTACAGCAGCAGTGCAGAAATGAATAAGACTTTGCACTACTATAAATACAACACATTCTACAGGCTTCCTATTAGAAACACTTGAAACACCAAATCAACAGATAATAAAACTGCGATAAAAAGAGAAACATGACATGAATAAGTAAATAAATTAAATCATATAACATGCCATATTTCAAAGAAATGCAGAAAAGAAAAAGTTTAAGAAATTAATATTGAAATGTCAGGGGATTCGCATATCAAGGAATCAAGCAAAATTAATATAATCTTGGTTACTATATATAGTTGCATACCGCAGTTGAATCTATGCATCCGTCCCTTTCTATCTTGAAGCTTAAAGCCAAAGGTGTAACCAACGCCTGAGGTTGGATAAGCAGCAAATCTGCCCCCATCCGTACCTTCAGAAGCTAATTTCATTGATCCTTCACTATTAAACAGGTAAAATGCAAATCAGAAAGTCATACTTGCAACTGATTAACACTGAAGCCAGTGAGAAGGTACAACCTTTGTGAATCTTCATCATCATCTAAAGGTCCCAATGCCAGAGCAGAATCCCAGAACTTTTGCATCATAGCACTAGTTGCTTCATTTCCAATTCCTCCACTATTTCCAACCTAACTTGATGACAGACCAAAAATCAAAAGATTATCCCATAAAAGCAGGGCTTTGTAAATTGAACAGCAAAAAGAACTCAAGTAGACCTGAACAATTTTGCAAGAACTTTAAACTTTAAAATAATCATAAAGTCAAGTGGAGTCCAGCTATGTTTTTTATTTTCGGATAATTTAGCTGTAAATAGTTTACAGAGAAAAGTCCTCGAAAAGCAATAAACATGAGGCTCAGAGAGCAAATGAGTACAAAACGTTGATGTTAGTCAAATAAAATTCCAAGATAATTAATTATGCCCTCGAGTGATGTGGATTCAACAGATTGGATTTGAAAAGGAAAAAAAATAAAAAAGTCCTTTGCACAAAGAATATTGAAGAAACCATGTGTACATTTAGGCAAAGAACACCCAGATTTGGTAATATTATGAAAGGCCAGACACAAGACAAGGCTTTCATAAATGTGGCATAATGCATATAATTACAACTTGACAGCTAAATACTTCATCCAAGACTCCAGCCATTATTACCAATTAACACGGAGAAATGCAAGAAGATCAAATAAAAGTAAAATCAGCCATTATTACCAATTAACACTGAGAGTAATATCTTATATTAAACCAAGTAAGAGCTAAATCAATTCATGAAAAAAGAACTTTAGGAAGAGGCTTACTGTGGCTACTGCGGCATGAGTTATGTGGATAACATCAATAACAGCAACAACATTTCCTTCTGTGAATACAATTAAAAAAGTCAGAGAAAATGTGGGGGATATATAGTTATAAACTTAGGATGGTTATCTTTTATCTTTTAGTTTCCCACAAAAGAATTACCTCTATCAACAACTGGAAGGTGTAAAAATTTTCCATCATGCATAGTATGCAAAGCATCAACAATAGGTGTATCAACCGATGCACATTCAGGATTTGGGGTCATGACCTGCAGAGAGATTGCAACTTTAGCCAACTAAAAATTAATACATTAAAATTTTCTAAAATTTTAACAAAATATCTCTGTTTTTAAAAGTACATGCCTTCTCTACAGGAGTAGAATCCGGTGGAAGGTTTTGTCCAATAACTCGCATTAAAATGTCCCTTGAACTGGGTAAAAATAAACCATTACATCAAATCATTTGTTAAATAAATAGCAAGTAATGATAAACCATTAAATTGTATACAAACTCTGAAGAAAATAAAGAAACAATGCTCACGTTAGAATTCCTTTTGGTTTATTTTCAACTGCAATAACAGCTGAACTCAATCGAACCTCATGCATCTTCTTTGCAGCAGATAACACTGAGTCAGTTGGAGACACTGTTACCAATCTGCCAAGAGCAAATTTTAGTCAAACAAAAATGACCTTGAAACACCATGGTTTCGAAATCAAGTAGACGGAATAAATAGACAAAAGAGGATATTACCTACTTTGGATTGTCTGAAAGGATAGTGGATAAAGCAGGCCTAAACATTCGCTCACGCAATGTTTCAATAAAAGAATTTGGACCTGGTAAAGTCAGCAGCAAAAATATGCATTAGGAGATGAGGTTTTAAAAATAGGGAGATAAGATAAAATGTCAAAAAGTTCATAGTCGGATATAGCTAGCTTAACCAAAATACCCACCAGAAATAGAAGTTCCCCAGTGTTTTTCCACTCCTTCCACAGCTGCAGCAATGGCCTTACCTTTTTCAGCTGCCCTTTCCATGCGTGCAATGGCATCGTATAGGCACTTTGCTATATCAAGTAAAGCAATTACCTCACCATTCTCAACAACAGGCAGGTGCCTAAATTTTCCTGCAAGGACATATGCAACCGCATGAGTTGTCAGATTAAACAATAGTGAGTTCCACAAAGGAATAAGTAGTTACTTATAAACCAATGATTACCGAAGGTTCACTACTCACCTAACACCATTTTCTGCAGTGCTTCCACAGCAAGGGTGTCTGATAGAACGAAAACTGGATTCCTTGTCATGACTTTCGAAACAGGAGTATCCTCGAGCTTCAATTCGCGGGCAACTACCCTTGTTGCTATGTCCTTCAACAAGCACAAAACAGAAACAGAAGTCACTACAAGAGAAACAGTAAATGTTAAAGACATCACCTCTATCAGCATGACCCTGACCTTATCGGTGAGGATCCCACAAAGTAAAGCATTAGAGTCTGTGAGCAATATGGCGTCAACCCTCCGAGCAGCCATTCGGCGGCAAGCTTCAAGCACAGTTGTGTTGTCAGGCACTGTCAAGGCCTTGGAGAGTCGTGAGCGCTTGACTGTCCTCTCACCTGTAGTTACCCTGCTCCAAAAGAGAGTTAAAGAAGAACAATGAGTGTCTGAAATACAGATATGGTATGCTTGGATTAAATGATGGTTGATGGATAATGAACACGATTCATTTTTCTCCAATAAATAGCATGGGTTTTTCCAGCAGAAAATTCAAGACTACATCCTACATGTGATGATCGAGAAACATATCTACATGAGATAGGATCGGTTGTGACCTCAAGTACTTGCTAAAGATATGGCATAGGTATTAGATTGCCCAAGTTTTTGCTACGAAGATTGCCAAAATTTCTCATCATGCTGATGACAACAACAAAAAAAAATGAAATGTTTCCACTTCATCTCCAACTTCAAGGCTCAAAAGTTGACAATCAAAGTGAAATTGCACAGAAGTTCTGCTGTTCGATCCCTCTAAAGCAAACTACATAAATCCAAACCAGTATTTACCAAAAAAGGTTCAATATTTACGAATCTCCCAAAACAATGAAAATAAGAATTTGGAATTCATTTGAAAAAAAAAAAAAAAAAAAAAAAACAGCAGCAGCAACTACTGCAAATACTCTTCCATATATGGGCAGCAAGAAGCCAAGTTATGTCCAGTTGTATAATATAGACAAACCAGTGTCTACTGATGGTTGAGGAAAACATATCTTAATCATGTTGACATGACTTTGACATGTTTTTTTTCCCCATTTCCGTGCTCAGAAGAGCCTGCACGTCATTGAATTTTTATCTTCAACCGGACACGCCAGGAGCCTACTACAGAAGTATCTCTACAGAAAACAGCCTTCAGCACTACTGAATGCAACAACAGGCAAAAAACCTGGTATTTGAAAGCTAAGAAACACATCTACAGGAGCTGAAGATAATTACATGGACCAATCAAATGTATATCACATATGAGACACAAAAAATTCTCATCAGTGAAAGATATTTGTTTATTATCAAGCTTCAGCCAACGAAAAAGCGACAAATATTTGAAAATGGAAAAAGTGGAATGATACGGAACTACGCGCGCGGTTCCAAAGAACCAAATATTGTTCTGGCCGGCATACAAACGATTCGCAAGAAACAAATAAAACAAAAAAAAAAAAGATGGAGAAGTATCAAAAACAGAGGCCAACCCAATGCCATATAAGTAACATCGGTTTACCGAACTGTCTGCACGAAACCGAAAAACATATGTCGCATGTACCGCATTTCAATCATTAAAATCAAGGAAAAAAAAATCATTTTCAATTCCAAATAAGAATCAATACCCGGAACGAGAGGCAGAGGTGAAAGATTTCCGTCCAACATCGCCCTGTCCATTTTCCAAAGGCTTCTTCTTCCCCGGTGCAGTCGAGCTGAGCGTCAAGCTCTTCCTGCCGCCGTGAGAACTCATTCCGTTCTTTGGAATCCAAACAGGTTAATCCTTCCTCGGACGAGGAATAACAAGAAGCCACGCGCGTCAATATCTACCAAACGGCCTATATTTCTTTCCAACTCTCTCGTTCATAGCGGTAGCACAGTAACAAAGACACGTCCAACCCGAATCCAATACGAAATCACTCCGTCCACAATCAAAACAACGTTCAATACGGCGTTACCCTCTCTGCTTCATCAATCCAGCAAAAACGAATAAAAAACCTTAACGTCGACTCCGTAGCCCCTACCTCATAACCTTATTACACAATCAAATCGATCGCTCCGTGTCCGACTTCCAACAATAACTACCTCTCGCCGATAAAACGGAACCTCTCCGTTCAACCTCGACAAACGAAGTCCAAAGTCCGATGTCGATCGACCTCGAAAAAAAAAAAAAAGCGATAAAAAATAAACGTTCTCTTCGAAACGATGAAATGATCGTTTCCGCCGGGGATTTGATCGGAAACTACAGTCCCGGCGATGGGGAACACGGAGAAGTTCGATCGCCGTCTGGTGTCCCGAACAAAACCCTAGCGAGAGGCCGGCATTCGTCGATGGAGGAAGACCAAGACAGCTTCAAATGGCCGCCGATACGGTTTGTCCACGTAAGCGTTCGGGGAACGCCACGAAATTTGGAATTTGCAGGATCGGGAGGGCGGGCCCCTCCACTTTCCCGGGAAAGAACCTTCCTTCGTTACTTTAACCCCCCAGAACACCGCGAAACCTCATTAATCATTTTGACATTTGCTCGAGTAAAAAGGTGGCCGCCCGGACCACAGTTAAACAGTGGTCTCTTTATTTTTCTAATTAAATATTCAAAATAGTGAATTATCAATAACAAATTAACATATATTTAAATTAATTGAGTCACAACAAAAATTACAACTTTTATTTTTAAAATTTAATATATTTTATATTATCATTAAAGTAATTATTAATTATATATAAAGGTATTATTGTAGTCAATATAAGTAATAAAAAGAAAAAGTAAATCTTTTTTTTAATATTGTATCAAATTTAAAATACAATTTACTTCTCTAAAAATTTCTTTTCGAGCGTTCTCGAACGCAGAAAGACAAGGGAGCATTTTGTACCACGGATCTTAAATGGTCCCGAGGGCCACGGAATGGAGAAAATTCCAAACTTGGAAGCCCTTCCCTGTTGTGGCTGTCAGGCTGCGGTGTAGCAAAAGGCTATCCAGGTTGCTTGGCCCGTGGGAGTGGGAAGGGATGAAGATGAGGAGACGAATTTGGGAAAACGATTTGTTCACGGCTAACGATCTTTCTCTGGTTCGTTTTTTCCGGCCGTTATTAACTTATCATGAGAGAGAGAGAGAGACAAAGAAAAGTGGCCATGAAACTTAAAACATGGTCTCATATTAATTGATACATTTGATGTTAGAACTCTTTGGGTCAGGTTGGTATTTTTGAGTATCATTAGTATTCTAGTATTTTACAGTGAAACACGGTACTTTAACCTTAAATTTTTATTTTTTATTTTTTCTCATACTTTAGTATTTTAACCTAAAATATCGTATTTAATTTCCGTGATGTGTCACAATTGGGTTTAAGGGTGTTAATTTTACCTAATTAGCGGTCCAAATCCTAATTAAATGGATAAGGAATTATTTTTTTTTATTTTGGTTAGTGTATTATGTGTATTATATTTAAAATGGATGTGGATAATATCTATATATGACCGGTAGCGCCAGTAAAATTTACCTATAATTTTTCATAATGATTTTTAATAATGGGTGCCAGTGTTTTAAAAACCGAACCAGCCATTAAACCGGAAGTATGTATGGTTTTGGTTGAACCTGGTTGGACCGGGTTAGAACAATGGTTCAACCATTGAATATTATGCCCTATACTTTATATTTTCTTAATGTTTCTATAGAAAAAAAGACAAAAATAATCATGATTATAATGAACCAGGCCGAGTCAATAAGAAACGAATTTGCCTTCAATTATGGTTCAATCTGGGGTCGAATCAGCCAGTTCGGTTCGATTTTTAAAACACTGATGGGTGCCCTGGAATTCCATAATAGTTTTTTTTTTTTGAATATTAACTTTTAAACTTTTTTGTATTTGTTGACACCTTAAATCGTGCCTTGTTATGCTTATCCCATACAATTTTCCATGAAATATAGACCTATATTTTATTTAACTAACCTATTAGCAACAATTATTTTTTTTAGTTTTAAGTTCCAAATAACTAGATATTGTTAACTTTTAAGTATTTAACATTTTAAATCTTATTTTACTAGATTCAAACCGTATGATTTTTAATAAAAATTTTGTTATTTCCCACCAAAATACCAAATACAAGACATAAAGCTTAGACGAGAAAACCCAAAAAGGAAAGTAAGAAAAAGCCCAAAACGGCCGAGTTTCTCGTACCCCGACCGAGTTTCACTCACCTTTCTCGGCCGAGTTGCACCTATCAGACGATTCAGACCTAGTTGCCTCTACAAGCGAAGCGACGAGTTATTCCAACTCGGGCGAGTCGTTAAACCATGTTGGCATGTTCCTCAACGCACTCGACCTCCCCGGAATAGTAGCACGTCGCTACGTCCCCGGAAAATCAAGAGCAAAAACAGTGCTCTTCGATATTTGAGATAGTTCGCGATTCGCCGGGAACCGAAGATATCCTCCACCGCCTAGATTGCGAATCGCCTACTTCCTCCTATCCGCCCGTTTTTTATTCATTTGGTGATTTTGACTCCAAGCTCGGTAAGAAACTTGATTTTTGCGAATGGGAATCTTTTGTTTTTTTTCCTTTTCTTCTCTTCCCGTGTCATTCATCTGAATGTAATACGTTAACTTGTAATGAAAAAGGTAATCTAATTTATTTAGGCTTGGTTTATATATTTTAACATGAAAACGGAAGTACGCTGTAGAAGAAATTTATTTTCGTCCGGTAAATGTTCTTTTTCGTGTCGTTTCAATTCACGGGTATGATTAGCAACTGTCTTACGATGAAGGACTAATGTTGGCTTTCTCATGTTGTTCTAGAGATAATCTAGAGACGCAGAAATGGAGGCGGATATAAACAAGGGAAATCATGCAGAGATGTCTGAGGACCAGCAGGGATCGAAACTGGAGTTGTATGGTTTTGATTCTCTTGTCAATAAACTCGGTCTGAAGAGGTACAGATCATAGATAGGGGTTATTACGATTTGATTCTCTTGCATGTTTGCGGGCATGCATAAACTTCTGTTCGTTACACTGCATTGATGAAGTTACAGAAAATTTCCATTGCCTTTGCTTGCAGTATGAGAAGAGAACATGCTCCACAAAGTACCCGTCTGCCGGACGGTGAAGACGTTGCAATCTCTGTTGGACAACCCAAGGTGCCTTACATCCCCTTGGCATTCTGGCATGCATCATCATGAATATGTTTCCCGCTTCAAGGTTGTAAAGAAATTGATACTATCCGTAATTTTGCAAGTGCTGGGCGGACCTTGCTGTTGATTAGGTTATTAAGTGCATTTCTCAATTTTGTTGGGACTATATAATTCAATTAGTAAATTATAGATCCTCTTGAAAGTTCACAAATGTTTGATCTAAATGAATGTATGTCTGAATGAGGAGCTCAGAACCCTACTCATCTCATTTATTATGCAGCATCTTGAGTATTCTGAAATTTCTTCTCATTCTTCCTGACATCTTATTCATGGTAATAGCAGTCACTCGACCTCCTAATTAGGTATTTTTTACTTGCTCAAACTTGTATCTTGTCTCATCATTACCAAGAAAACAAAGAAAAGCATGATTTGACTATTCTCAGAATCTATTTCTGTCTCTCTCTGTTCCTCTCCCTGTCAGAATCTATGTATATATATTCTGTGTCTATCTTCAGTCTTACTTCCCCGTATTCAATTTCTAGAACCTACTTTGACTGATGCGTTTTGCTTGGTCCTTGTTTTTATGTGAACAAATGTGTATTCTGTTGGCTACTTGTCGCTCATTTTGATGACAGAGGAACAAGCTGCTCTTGATTTTCTTTTACCAAAACTAAACAACAATGTCACCCTGCATTAGTTTCAAGGGTTGTCTTTTGTTACTTCAATATGATAATCTGTATTCATGACTTCCAAATTGGAAAAGGTTGTTTATTTTTGTCCTTATGTTACATTTTTTCTTACTTTTATGCTTCTAATCAATGGGATTTGACTCTTCAGTCGAACGAGCTTAAGCTTGGCACGATGATGGGTGTCTTTGTGCCCTGCTTACAAAATATATTGGGAATTATCTACTATATTCGATTTTCTTGGTAAGTAATAGCCATACCCTGATTTTCGAATGTGTTACATTTTAATCCCATCATTTTTCAGTACAATATTTTGATTTCCCTTGGATCATCAGGAATTTTGCCCAAACTCTCGTAGATTCTTCTTTTGCAGGATTGTTGGCATGGCTGGGATTGGTGGGACACTTGTTCTAGTGTCCTTTTGTAGCTTATCCACCATCTTAACTACAATATCGTTAAGTGCCATTGCGACTAATGGTGCGATGAAGGTGCACTGATAATGTTAAGTTTGCTAATTCTAATAAGCCATTAAGACTGTTCTGTTGAGCTTTTCTTTACACTTTCAGGGTGGAGGAGCATATTATCTTATTGGTCGGTCTTTGGGACCTGAGGTTGGTGTAAGCATTGGACTGTGCTTCTTCTTAGGGACTGCTATTGCTGGAGCTATGTAAGCTTCTAATTTCTAATACTATTTGTTCCTCATTGTCAGAATAGTAGATAAATCACTAATTTTTGAAAGAAAAACTACTTTTTTCTATTAAGTTTATGAATCTGGATTATGGGATTACCAGTTATGAAGTACTTATTCTACTTTAAAAGGCACTCTTGTCTTGTAACATTAGTAGGCAATTTTGAAAGCTTTGTTTTGTCGATAAAGGATATCAAAATTGAGTGTTGCTAATTCAACTGGTATTAGGTTGGGAGATACCATAGTCCTTGTTGTCTGGGTTATGGAATTACCTGTTATGAAGTCCTTATTCTACTTGAATAAGTATTGTTTTCATGTAAAATTAGAAGGCAATTTGAAACTTTGATTATTTAATGAACTTATCAAAATAGAGTGTTGCTAATTCTACTGGTATTAGCACAGGTAATTGATTGGGAAGTACCACAGTTCTTCCTGGCTGGTGGTTATATTTAGTTGGAATTTCAGGAGGGCATAATTTTGGGGGGTTTCTACTACCAACATCTCATCTTTTGTCTTGTTGAAGCTTTTGAGTGGGTCCAGAAAGATTGTTGTGAATAGCATAGTTTTCCTAGATCTACTAATTTGCCTCTGGACAAACTGGCCAACTCTATACCTTATTGTCAGAGACCAGCCTTATCCGCCGAGAACGTAAAATATTATAAAATTCTAATAAAATTATGACATTCTTCAAACAAAATAAATTGACTGTTATAAATTTTTGATGATTACTTGATTTTTCTCCTTTGTTTGTGTATGTTGTTTTAGGTATGTTCTGGGAGCTGTAGAAACCTTTTTAGATGCTGCCCCTGGGTTTGCTATTTTCGGAGGTATGTAATATCTGAGCATAAGATGTTTAACTTTTTCTTGTTCCATATATATGAGAATCACATAAACCCATCAATCTCCTTTTCATGGCTGATTCTGTTCTTCCTGGCATTAAATGCAGAGAGCATAACAAGTGTGAATAGCACTGTAATACCAGGAGGTGTTCAAGAAGTAGTACGTACTCCAAGTGTACATAACCTACAAATTTATGGCACCATCGTCACCGTCGTTCTCACTTTTATTGTATTTGGTGGAGTGAAAATCATCAATAAAGTTGCACCCGCTTTCCTTGTACCTGTTCTATTTTCAGTCTGTTGCATTTTTCTTGGGGTCTTTACTTAGCCAAAAGACAATTCACGACGTATGTAGTTGTCGTATACTCTTGCAACTTTTATCAATGCATTAACACTTATTTAAAGCAAAATTTTCCCCTATTTTACCTTTGGAGAACCAGTTAATTTGTATCTTTGCTCTTATCAATATATGTCATGTTCAACAAATTAAACCATGCAACTAATTTCCTTTCTGCTGTTCAGCTGGAATCACAGGGTTGAGCTCAGATACATTTAAAGAGAATTGGAGTTCAGAATACCAGCTTACAAACAGTGCTGGAGTGCCTGATCCAGAAGGAAAAATTTACTGGAATTTTAAGTAAGGCAATGCACTCAATGTTGTCACCTTCCATATTTAGTTTTTTTCTTTTCATGATAATTCTGGGATATGTTACCCTACTGTCTACCATGCTGATAACATCCTCATTGTTACTGTACCTGAGTAAATCTCCTTGAAAAAAAAAATTAAGTTTAAATTGTGGGACCATCTCTCTCTCTCTCTCTCTCTCTCTCTCTCTCTCTCTCTCACACACACACACACACACACACACACACACACGCATTAATGTGTGTGTTCTGCTTTTTGAAAAATATGTTCCTCTTGTTTTCTGTTTGGGTATGTCTAGTAAGTTTAGGTTCTATTATTTTGATGATTTGTTGTAGTGTTAACTTTTACTTCTCTCAGTGCATTGGTAGGTCTTTTTTTCCCTGCTGTGACAGGAATTATGGCGGGTTCAAACCGCTCGGCATCACTTTTAGACACTCAGCGATCAATACCAATTGGAACATTGGCTGCTACTCTAGCAACAACTGCTCTTTATCTCATTTCTGTGCTCTTATTTGGAGCACTGGCCTCTAGGGAGGAGCTTCTAACGGACAGGTATGAGCCATACCTTATTTTAGATAGCTCATTGCTTTACATTGAGCCATGAACTTTTCCATTTGGGAAAAAAATGCAGGCTGCTTACAGCTGCAGTGGCTTGGCCAGCTCCAGCAATTGTGTATATTGGCATAATTCTTTCCACATTGGGTGCGGCACTCCAAAGTCTGACGGGGGCACCGCGGCTGCTTGCAGCTATTGCGAATGATGACATCCTTCCTGTTCTTAACTATTTCAAAGTGGACGATGATGGTGAACCATACCTTGCTACTCTTTTTACTGCCTTTATCTGTGTCGGGTGTGTGCTGATTGGTAATCTTGATCTCATCTCACCAACCATAACCATGTTTTTCCTTCTCTGTTATACTGGGGTAAACGTATCTTGTTTCCTTCTGGATCTTCTTGACGCTCCAAGTTGGCGCCCTCGATGGAAATTTCACCATTGGAGCCTTTCACTTATAGGGGCGCTGCAATGTATCTGTATGCATCTCTTCAATTCTCTTTTTTTCTCTCAAATCTCAATCTAGTGTACCTGTTCGCAATTTTTCCCTTTGCTTATTGTTGGTTTTGTTAGTGCAGTGATCATGTTTCTGATCTCTTGGTCATTTACGGTGGTGTCTCTTGCCCTTGCCAGCCTTATTTATTATTATGTGTGCTTAGAAGGGAAGGCCGGGGATTGGGGTGATGGATTTAAAAGTGCTTATTTTCAGTTAGCCTTGCGCAGTCTTCGCTCATTAGGAGGTATTTTTCTGGACTAAATTCACTCTTAAGGTGTTCAACAAGTTCATATGCTTTATTATTTACAAACGGGCATCTGGAAATGTCATTCAGTGGGTAGAACCAAATTTAAAACAAATGTTTGAAAATCGAGTTGTATAAACTAAATATTTTAAACTAAGAAGAAAGTGGGATAAGAAAAGAGAAGGGAAAAATGAGAAGTCAATATCTAAGGGACCAAACTGTAAATGTTGTGGCAGTCTGGAAAGATGGAGGCTTATCAATTTGTAGGAAAACAATACAAAAACAACACCCTCACCACTGTGGGAGTTCCTGGCTTCTTTCTATTCTGTGATTGCAAAAGCGGTATACTTGTGGTGGTGGTGGTTTTTAATCTAACTAAGTGCTCTTTTTGACACGTTTTCAGCAAGCCAAGTCCACCCAAAGAATTGGTATCCGATTCCTTTAGTATTTTGCCGTCCATGGGGGAAGCTCCCCGAAAATGTTCCCTGCCATCCTAAACTTGCTGATTTTGCTAATTGCATGAAAAAGAAAGGCAGAGGTATGTCCATTTTTGTGTCCATTCTTGATGGTGACTACTATGAATGTGCCGAGGATGCAAAGGCAGCCTGCCGAAATCTGAGCACCTATATTGATTACAAGCGGTGCGAGGGAGTTGCTGAAATAGTGGTGGCTCCTTCCATGTCTGCTGGTTTCCAGTGCATAGTCCAGACCATGGGCCTTGGAAACCTCAAACCAAACATTGTTGTTATGCGGTACCCTGAGATATGGCGTCGTGAAAACCTCACTGAAATTCCAGCTACCTTTGTCAGCATTATAAATGATTGCATTGTGGCCAACAAGGCTGTTGTGATTGTGAAAGGACTGGACGAATGGCCGAATGAGTTCCAGAGGCAGTTTGGCACTATAGACCTGTACTGGATTGTAAGAGATGGTGGTCTCATGCTTCTTCTATCCCAGCTCTTGCTTACCAAAGATAGTTTCGAGAGCTGCAAGATTCAGCTTTTCTGTATTGCCGAGGAAGATACAGAGGCCGAGGATCTTAAGGCTGATGTCAAGAAATTTCTCTATGACCTCCGAATGCAAGCGGAGGTTATAGTAGTGCCGGTGAATTCATGGGAAGACACCACAGAGGGCGGGGCCCAACACGACAATTCCTTGGAGGCATTCACTGCAGCTCAGAAGCGAATAGCTTCGTATTTGGCAGAGATGAAGCAGAGGTCTGCAAAGGAAGGAACACCATTGATGACAGACGGGAAGCCGGTGGTGGTGAATGAGCAGCAAGTGGAGAAGTTTCTGCACACAACACTGAAGCTAAATTCAACGATACGCCGGTACTCGAGGATGGCAGCAGTGGTGTTGGTAAGTCTTCCAGCACCACCCGTGAAACACCCTGCTTATTTCTACATGGAGTACATGGATTTGTTAGTGGAGAATGTGCCCAGGCTGCTGATGGTTCGCGGATACCAGAGGGATGTATATACCCTTTTTACGTAATCTTCCTGGTACTCAACCTTCTTCACCTTCAAAGAAAATCTTCACAAAGTTATCTTTTTTCTTTTTCTTGTTTAGTATCCTAAAAATCAGTTTTGGGAACTTTTTTGACCATTTAATTCATTCTTTGCTCATTGCTTCTGTTTTCTTTGTATCTTGTACATTTGCTCTTCAATGTGGCTCAGGTAAAATCAGAATCTTGTATCATTGTAAAGGATGACTACTGTTAATAATCTCAAGAAGAAGATTAATCTCAATACAATATTCTCTAAATGGATTACTTTCCTCGTTACATTGTGACTATATCAATGTGATAACTCTTATCATTGCCAAACCCCAAAACGCACCTGGGACCAGCCTAGATTTTCCTTACAGGGGCACCAGTTCTGGCGGATTTGGGTTTGGGCAGCGATTCTTTTTCTGCATTCTGGCAGTGAATTTCTGTATTATTCAGCAGTGCATCGATATGCAGAGTGCAGTTTAGCATCTTCTTTCTTGCTTTAACTTGTTATAATTGTAAATGCTTTGGCTCCGAGTATTCACTGCTTAGTGCTTCCTCTGGAATTTTGATTCGAATCATTTTGACCAGCTTCATTTGGAGCGGGAACTCATGTTTGAATCATAGCAGTTCTTGAACTTGTTTCACTTTCATTTATTTTTTCATTCGAACATTAGGAACAGGGTTCCAGAGAGGAAAGAAATGATACCAAAAAGAGAAAGCCACTGCTGCAGTACTGGAGCTAGTTATCTGGATATGATTATTAATTATATCAATCAGTAGACAGGTTAATGTTTATGCATACCTTCAATCAGCTACATTAATTGAAATATTTTTCCTAAATCAACATTTCTGAAAAATTATAAAATGTTTTCTTTCTTCTATTACTTGTTAGTAAGGCTAGATGTTTTTTTGTTTCGTTTTCAGCATGTTTTAGTTTATAGTGGACGGCAAGGGAAGAAAAATTCCTTAGAAATTCTTGCCTTCCCTTCCAATTCTTGTTTCATCTACTGCACCTTTGATTTCTTTTAGGTGTTAGAACCATAAGCTTCTTTAGAATCTAATTGAAAAGCTGTTACTTCTAACTCCAATTTGGAACTTTCTAACGTGATCATTCTTTCCCTTAAAAGAAGCAACACGTTGTTCAAAGGTGCCCAACTATCTTTCTTGGTCTACTTACTTAGACTTGATTTAGCTAAGGTAGTGGGAATGAAAAAAATCATTTAAAATTGATAATGTTTAATTATTATTTAACTAATTTTAAAAAAATTGAAGATTATTATTATTGAAAAATGAAGGGTCAGTCACCTCTTCTTGTTTTGAGGGTATTTTGCATTATGATGTGTCAGCCAGTGATTGGTGGCACTAAAAGGTCCAAACCCTATCCTTAATCATCTTAGTTTCTCTAACACCCATTTTGGTGACAAAGACCTCATTATACTAACATTAAGTTCTCTTAGTGCTGTGATATGACACTGCTAAGATTATGTAATGACAAAATGAGTATGTGTACTACTTGGTGAGTGGAGGTGGCCTTTGGGGAGGTCCTCTTTTTCAAGAAAATATTTGGACTAGTATGTGAATTCCATTAGTGACAATGACCTCACAATACTAAAACCAAGTGACTTAAGTCTTAAGCTATCTAATCAAGAGAGGCCTTGCCTTTTGTGAGCTTTTTATAGTTGGAAGAACATTTTTATATGTTTCAGTAAACCATGATGAAATTAGCTTAAGTAGTATTCCATTTCTAAACTTGGGTTTCAATTTAGCATATGTAAGTGATTATATAGAACTTGAATAATCAAATAATTATATGTATTAATATATATATATATATATATATATATATATATATATATATATATATATATATATATATATATATATATTTAAAAAAAAATTCCATTCAATTGATAAGTAGAATATTAGTACCATATAATTACCACCCACATGGCCACATCACCTGTATTTTTTTTTTTTAATAAAAATATTTATATTTTTAATTTTATCTAAAAATATGAAAATTTTTAAGAAAAAATATTGCCACCCCAATACGAACTTTTTTTTTTTTTTTTATATTTTATTTTTTAAATGTAAAAAAACAATAATAATTTTTTAATACTCCAGAAAATAGTTATACTTTATTATAGTAAATACTAAATAGTAAATACCTTTAAAAGTACAACCACACATGACCTCACCTGTCCTCAGTTTCTCCCTCACAGGAGTCACAGCTTAATCCGGACTTGATTCTCTTTAGGATTTGGATTCTGTTCTTGACCTTCTGGTTAAAAATTTTCCGGGATACAGACTTCCGGCAGCCGGGATTGGATCTCATCCTGCGAGCAGATACTTGAATGCTTGATAGACAAGTCAGGGACCCAGATCAGTATTCATACTCTGTTATGGAAAAAAACTCCCTTTCTCGTTCTCTCCTGCCGCACAAGCGCAAAAGACAAAAAGGAAAGAAATGAGGGAAGGCAATGTGTGAATCTCGGTGGTGACTTGATTCGCTAAACTTCCCCTTTTGCACCGCATTATCTTTCCTTCACTTCTTTCAGCTCTCTGCCTTCTTTAAAACCCACCTCGCGTTCCAGTACTGCACACCGCAAGTGAAGCCGCAATTTCGTTTTTCTGTCCCTTTACTGAAGGCTCTTTGGGGGTGTGGGTCAGTAGACTCTGTACAGTACTCGATCGGCGCAGGCAGAAAGGGGAGGAGAAATGTCGGACTGGGGCCCCGTCTTCATTGCTGTCATCCTCTTCATCCTCTTCTCCCCCGGTTTGCTCTTCCAACTTCCGGGTCGCAACAGGTTCGTCGAGTTCGGCAACTTCCAGACCAGCGGCATTTCCATAGTCGTTCACGCTGTGCTCTACTTCGCCTTCATTGCAATCTTTTTGCTTGCTATTGGAGTTCACATGTACATCGGCTCCTGATGTTGTGGCATTCTCGTCTTGGGTTCCTCTCTTGTGCTTTTTTCTATGGAGGGTTGTTTCTGTAAGGTTGTAGTGTCATTGGATTCTTTTGTCCTAATAAGGGGCAGCTTTTGCTCTCTCTGGTAGCAATATTTTGCTTCCAATCTTGAGGGATCCGTGCGGTTCTCTGTTGTATCTGGCAATAGTTATGTAACGCGTGTTTGCTTGCTTCTGTAAGGCGTCAATGGAATCTTGTCCAATGTACTTTTAGGTTCTAAAAATTGATTGATTTTGTTCTGCTGTTATCTGTCTCAAGTGGCTTACATTTGCTAGTCTCTGATCAACCTAAGGCTTTAATCTTCAGGGTGTCTTCTCTTTTGATGGGACTACAATGTCTTACCAAGTTCTGGGTATACTTGAATTGTATTCTTGGAGTGGGAAATTGTTCAATCAACTGCATCACCTACTTCACTTCACCAGGAGCAGCTAAATACTGTACTGTTCGATCTTAACAAGGACTTGAAAAAAGAGTTGGTGCCAGATTGTTCCTTTCCATGCCCCTAATATGATGAAGAGATATTGCAAATTTCTGATTTCCTTATTAGTTTGCTTAGTTAGTTTATGAAGAACTGGGAAAAGAAACTGTATAAATAAAGTCTTTCTCTAACTGGCTGTACTGATAAAATTACAGTTTCATGTATTCTATTATAAGTTGAGGTTTAAAATACTGCTGGAGATTTTGTGCACTACTAATTATTTCAGTCATTTTTTTGGTGGATCCAGTCCTTGAATCCAACTATTGGCAGTATGGAAACAAATGGTCTTGCTACAAGCAGTGGATTGCATTCTTGAAGGAAAGTGGTTAACTTTCAGGGGATACTGTTATTAACTGGAGATATAATCCTCCTTAGTTTCTTCCTGTCTATGTGGCAAAACAAAGTATTGGATAACCATATATGTTCAGTAATTTTGGTTGATGTTGGACTTCGGAATGTTGGGCTCTCGTGACAAAACAGCTGATCAAGTGAGGCTGCTATCTTAAATGGAACCCTGCATTTGATGAATTCATACAGTTTTTTAACTGTATAAAATGGTTAGAACATGGACCCACGATATAGGGAAATGAAGGGAAACAGTGTGTGGAAAATATTTACAGCATCATAGCAACAAAGTGATTTGTAGATGTTTCTGGGTTCTTTCAAAGATCAAGAGTATTGCTAAATATCACTCAAACAGGGTGGATGTTCTTGGAGATTTTGTTTCCTTCAGTGCATGTCTTTCTAAATGTGAATGTGTCAGCCTGTAGTTGTGCAAATTATTCTGCTTCTATAGTTTAGCTGGTCAGAGATATTTTTTGACATCATTGATTGCTACAGCTAGCTTGATCCCACATTGGTAAGATGCTTTATTCTATTCAAATCACAAAAGGATGGATGCAAATAACAGATTTGCTGAAAGAAATAGTATTCTTATCAACTGGATTCCAACAAGAAAATCTTGCTTTACTGGCACACAAAGAAGTTGTCATTATCTGAAAGATTAACATGTTACAATTGCTGAAGACAGAGGTACAAACCGAACTAAAAGTTGTCCTCATAAAAACTTGTTGATATTCTCTCACTGCATGTAAAGAGCTGCATATCAGTTTACAATTTCTTTGGTATCTCTGTCTAACAATTTTTTTTTTTCTTTAGTCTTTCCATGTCAAACAGGATTTATCTCACTCAGAAACCCTAATATTTTTCTACCTTATTTTATATCTCAAAACTGCTTGATACAGTGAACTCTGTTATGCTCAGATGCTTCCATTTCCTCATGCTGGGAATGGTGGATTAGGCCATTGGATCTGATTGACATTCTATTCACTAAGATTTAACAGGTTCATACCCGTTGAGAAGCCAGTGTGAGGGAGGTAATTCGGCCCCAATTATGATTTGCATATCCTCTCCCCAGCTCTGCAGTTTCTGCAAACCATGGAGAAACAAAAGAAATCCCACTCGAAACTACTTTCTTATATTGCATTTAGCCTGAGAAGACAAAGCTCTTACTAGCCCAACTGGGTAAAATATTCGACTGACATTTCTAAGCATAAACATGGAATTGTAAAATAACTTGAAACAACATGAGCAGCACTCCAAAGATGATGGCATGCACCAGAATAGAGACGACACTCGTCTTCATGTTCATGAATTCAACAGGCTTGTGCTTCCCTGGTAACTGAAAAACCAGGCCTGGAGTCAGCAAGCCAAAGAGAGCCAGAGACACAAGGGAGGGCGCCCAGTCTCTCATTCTGCAGCACACTTGTGTAGACTCTTGAACAAAACACCATACAGCAGAGCTTCTTCTCCAGGAAAGAGGAAACACCGAGTGGTTTGGAGAATAAGAACTAATGGAAACAGGGGGTGGTGGCTTTGAGATGCCTAAAATTATGGGCATCTTCTTCTTTCCTCTGTGGAGGGAATCCTAGAAAGCTGCAACATCCACTTTCCACTTTCTTGTGTTTTATTATGCTTGGGGCTGGATAAGTTAGTTTAATCATCCTCAAATCTGTGATCTGATTGGAAAATCTAGAATGCAGAATGTAGGGTTTGCATATAAAAGTAAATTATGTGTCACCAATTCATAGGATTAGTGAGTCCTCTATTATATGTGTAAGCACAGATTAGAGTAACCAATTTTGCATATTATTTGTTGAAAGGGTCCATAAAGATAAAAGTGATATCTTCACTTTATTAATATTAATTTACATTAATTTACATTAATTTACATTAATTTACATTAATTTAAAATTTAATAATTAAATTATTATTTTTAGCGATTTTCCTTTTGTATTTGACGATCTAATTTAATTATCATTTACATAAATATATTTTCCTTATTCAACATTTTACTTATTAAAATATTTTATCATATTTTCATTTTTATATTTTTGGTTTCTAAATTCTAATATTAGAATATAGTTTATTTCAAAATTAAACTTTTTTTTAAAATTTTTAATTTAAAATTAATTATTTTTTGACTTTCATGCTCTGTTTCAACCAGATCGCCGCTCAGTCTCGGGCAATTAAACCCATTTCGGCGCGTTCGTCGCCAAATTGGTTTCCCTTCTTCTTCCTCTTTATTGGGCGATTCGGACGAGCCTGTCTTTTGGGGGATTCGGAAAATCCAAGTCCTGTTCAAGAGCAACTAAACATCCAGGTGCGCGCCAAAGACTGAATCCATCCCAGTTTTATTTCTTGAACAAGGAGCTTCTGTTTTTATCATGCCTCAGAGTCTCGATATCTAGGTTTCGAGCGAGTTGCTTGATGTAACAATAAAATATCCTTGCCGGTTTATCGTTTCTTGAATCATGCTTTAGTCTGTGGAGCTTCCTAGATTTGTCGAAGCATCAAGCAGCCAACTTTGTATTCCTCTGTTTTCTGTTACCGGATTTCTGTTGCTTTTATTATTCGCAACTGCTCTCGAAAATGCCAGTCTCCAGACTCGGCCGAGTGCAAAGGGTTTCAATTTTGGTGCAGTTTTATCTGGGAAACGTGATATATTGAAGTTTATGTGATAATCAACTCTATTCTTCTTTTTTCCCCGTTGGACGTAGCCTGGTTTTCTCTTGGAAGTTATCATTACTCCACATTATTTTCAAGCTTTCTAATGGTAAACATTTTCCTTTTTCTGTATTTTTCTTTTGCGAACAATTACAAATAAAGGGTCTGATACACGAGTAGTTACAACGAGGTCTGTCACTGAAACCTGACACTAGAAACTCAATGTGGCCAGACAGCTTTCTTAAAAATGATAGTTTCATACTTTTACAATTCCAAATGACCCTGGGGCCTCAAATCTTCCATTTTTAGAAGCACCATAATATCTTCTTCATTCATGTAATCTGACATTTTCTGTTTCCTCATTCTCATCTTTCTACAGAAATAGCAATAATGGGTCGAACACCAATTTTACCAGCCAAACGTGGCCGGCAGGACTCTAAGCCTGCTCAAGCACTTTCTGAAACAGATAAGAAAGTTCATGATTTGATACGTAGCAAGGGAAATCAAGGAATCTGGATAGCTGATGTGAAACGTGAACTAAATATTCAAGACACCCTTCTTAAGAAGTCCATAGCATCACTTGAGACCAGGAAGCTGATAAAACCAGTAACAAGCGTGCAGGGCAGGTCAAGAAAGGTCTATATGGCAGTAGAATTTGAACCTTCTGCGGAAGTTACTGGTGGGCATTGGTACTCAGATGGGAACCTTGACACAGATTTTATAACTGTTATGAAATCCCAATGTTTCAATCATATTAAGAAACTTAAGGTTGCAACTATTGAAATGGTATCAGATTCAATTCGTAAATCGGGAGTCTTTAAGGTTGAATGCAGCTCTACACAGATCAGCGAGATGATTCAGGTGTTACTGTTGGATGGTTCAGTTGAACAGGTGACGAGCAGTGGAATGGGAGACTTTTCTTCCATTGCAATGGGGAAAAAATGTTATCGGGTTCTGGAAAAGAAGGAACTGAGTGGAGCTTTGTCTTCGTTCCCTTGTGGAGCTTGTCCAGTAATTTATGAGTGTACACCGGATGGTATAATCTCACCCACAAATTGTGATTATTTCAAGAAGTGGCTGGATTTTTAGTAGCAAATAGATGTCATCTGTGGCAGCGGCTCATTATTTCTGGTATTTTTCGATCATCATTTTATTTATAACAATAGTTTTTGCCTGGGTTTTCTGCTGTTACCTGAAAGCATCATCTATTTGATTGTTTCTTTTATAGCAATTTTGCTCATCAAGTAATTTATCCTGGTAACGTGGAACAAGTGAATGCTTTCTTAATGCTGGCCAGCTGATGTTTGAAATGTATATCCACAAGGATCATTATGAAAACGTGACTCACATGAAGAATAGTTTTATGATTTTGTTCAAACTAGTTTGTTTCTTTTTTTAATTTGATTTATTCTTCTTCTTCTTATTTTATTGTTTAAAATAAAAGAAAAAGGAGCTTAATGAACAAATAGGACTCACATAAAGAATGGCTTGGGATTTGGCCCAAACTATTTAATTTCTATTTTTTTATTTTTTGAGGTAGATCAAAATTACTTCATCTACTTAGTGAGGTTCTAATGGATCATGTGGTGCAGTCCCGTGCATGATATGTTGATGATGGTTTTAGAATATGTTGATAGACACATCGAGAGGTAGAGAGGAAGATGAACAAAGGGAATGGAAGTGGAAGAGGGTGACCTAAGTGAATCTGTCTGTCGTGTAAGAAGTGTCTATGTGATTCTAGTCACAAAGCTGTTTCTGGCAAGTAGCTCATGTAACTCTGAGTTAGATTCAAATAGGCATTGAGACCACTTTCTGAAATTAGATATCAGATCCATTACTTTGAACAGCCTGTGGAGACCACTTTCTCCACTAAATAAGTGGATCACTTCAGCAATAAAAAAACTACTAAACAATGCTCCTTTTGTAAGCATTTACCAGACACTCATTATTTCATGTCCCAAGTGCCTACCAAATCCCTTATTAAACTACTGTTAAGAGCATAACAACCCATACTAATTGGTGCTTTCCCTCTGACAACTCTCACAATGTGCATAGTTGCATTTAACATGGGTTAGGTTACTTGACCTGTGAGTATGGGTGCTTAGACAAGTATTTGAAGGTCTAGTGGTGCTTATCTTTGATCTTACTGTTTGATATTGAAAGTAGTGTATGTCCAAGCTTGTGATGTTCCAAGACTAGGAGGCAGTTGTCCTTAGTCTCTTGTAAGTTCAATTCCGGTTATTTTCACCACTAGATTCCTGCCAGACAATTAAGAATTTAAGACCACATTAATGATGTTGTAAATGGACATTTTGCTAAAATGCCATCTTAAGATAGCTATTAAAATGAAGAGCCAGACCATTTGATGTTCGTGGCTTCCCACTTAGAAAACACTCCTGCTTCCCCACTTGGAAGAACAGTCAGTTTCCACAGGTATATAAACAGGCCTGCCCTAGCCCTTCCCATCTATACTGCGAAAGCAACTTCTCCTGGAACTATGAAGCTACTGAGCTTGATTGTTTTCCTTCTCTTTTCATTATCAGTAACCGTAATGCAGTCGCTGATCGGCGAAATCCACATTCGGAAACTGATGAAATCAGTGGATATGGGGCACACTCACGATAACTCTGGGACGGCACCTATTGGAAGTGAACTGCATGAGCTTGAAAGCATCGACAACAGTGGACTTGATACGGATGTGGATCGAGCTAAAGATCCTCCCAGGTCTCCAAGTAGAAATGACAACCGAGTATCAGGTACCGATAGCCACCGGTCAATTAGCATGAACAACTGGGATAGAAGCCACCCTGGTCCGGGGAACTAGTGAACAAATCTGCAGGAACTCCATAAAGTTCGATCTATCCATAATGGCGTCCGTGCGAGCGAGCACCTCTTATATGAACAATAAATATGATTCCTATGCATGCTTGTTTGTTGGTTACCTGTTTGTCCTGTGTATTTCACTTTCCTGTGTTCATAGTCTCTCTGAGTTTGTGAAATGATGATTTAGTAATTTCTAATTCTGTTGTTGTTTCCCTAGACGGATACTTTCAGCATTTCTTGACTCGTTAATGTGGAAATAATATTGTCCTATAGGGATTCATAAGAAAGTGACTAGGAATTTTTCTATATCCTCTTGGTCTTGGTATCCATGCAACAAAAAAGGAAGGAAACCTAACTTCGTGTTCATGGCATGGCTGTGTGATTCAGCCCGGCCGACTCAATTTTTTTGTTAGCCCCGGTCGACTCGGGAATAGACTCACTCCTTAAAAAATGCTATAGACTCGGGTGAGTCCGACGTATTCGACTCAGTCGACTTGGATTTTTGGTATCAGAATTCGTTTTCGAGTCTGAGTCGGTCAAACACTAAGTAATTCATTGAACACGTGGCAGCAGTATTTATCCAGGTGTCCCAGTCCCCTAGAGTGGCTTTTCTGTAATATGCCTCATATGAGTGGGCAAACTCACCACCCTGCCCTTGATAATCACACCTGGAAAGTTCTTCCTCGCTCCCGTCCTTCCCCACTTTTGCTTCTTCACTGCGGAGTCTCTCGAGCTTACGAAGGTCTAGGGTTTTTACGTCTTCGGAGAGGTTAAGAAAGGATTAAAGATCGGATCGCGATGGCGGACTGGGCGCCGGTGGTGATCGGAGTGGTTCTCTTCATCCTCCTCCAGCCGGGGCTCGTTTTCACCCTCCCCGGGAACCACCGCCACGTCGAGCTCGGAGGCCTGAAGACCAACGGCAAGGCCATCGCCGTCCACTCACTCATCTTCTTCGCCATCTTCACCATCCTCATTCTCGCCGTCAAAATCCACATCTACACCGGTTAGTACTTTAGTCGGCGTTCCGGTTCCCTGACGTTCTACGTTTCATCGTTTCTTCCGCTTGTTTCATTTCCATGTACCTGTGAAGAAATATCGGAAAAAAAAAAAACAAAAAAGGAAAGAAGAAAGACGAAGAGTGTTGTAATGTGGAATGTGGATCTAGTGTACGATCGATTCATCAAATGTGAAAACTGGAAATGGAAATCGAGAAAATGAGGTTTAAGAGAGGATTTCGTTGCTGTGACTTGTGAGATTTCAGGAATCCGGTTCCTGTTTCACCTCCGACGATCTCCTGGTTTTTACGATTCTGCCAATTTGCTCTCCTGCTACACGTCACCGAGTCTGCATCACTGGGATTCAGGTTCCCTCGCTGACAGACACACCTTTCGGTTTCCGCGCTGTGATGCCTCTTTTGTTTGATTCCTTCCGCCATTCTTTTCCATTACGTTTTCCCACCACCCTTGTCGAGTCGTAGCGGGAAACGACGAGATTCCGTCAAGCGTAAAAACCTTTTTTTTTTTTTTTTTGAATTAGACACCATATTTCGAGGATGGTCATGGAATTCTTTGTTACGATTATCCTAATCATGTAATCAAGCTGTAACCTATGCAGGGTAACTGAGATATTCATCTATGTATCGGTGACATGTTACCTTGAACTAGATTACATTACTTAGATTCTTACATGGTCTGTTTACATCCTTAAAATTTAATCAATTTATATTAATTATCACCGCATAATATGCTTATTGCTTTGGGAAAAATTAAACCTTATTATAAGTTAAAAATGATAGAAATAAATGAAATTGTTAGTATTTCTAAAAAACCTAGTATCTACTTAATGTTATTTATAATTTGACAGAAATTGATAAATGAAGTAAACCGTTGTGTCTCCTCTCTCACTTCACCCTTTGAACCTTTCCTCCAAATCCTTTTTTCTTGCTCCCACCAGAGTCAGAGATGACAGACAGAGCACAGGGTCCCCAGAGCAGCAAATCTCAACTCATGAAAGACGAATCAAATTCCCCCCTTCACATACGCGTTGTTCTTGTGTTAGTGTTAGTTTAGGTGCCACAGGACCGGTTTCAGGCAACAAGAAAGAAAATGATACAAGCAGCATGGCATTCAAACACAGATTACAGTACTGGGGCTTGAGGTTTCATGTTAGAATTTGCCCCACAATCCCAAACGATGCTTTATTGACCAAAAGAATTTGCCCCAAATTAAGATTGTTATTTTACATCTAAGCTTCAGAAACAACACAGGACTACCGTGCTCTTCTTTCAAAAGAAAACAAATGAAACCTCTACGAGACGAGAGCGGAGAGTCCCCCAGAAGTTACAGAGAAGACTTCACGCTCAACTATATTTTGATTTTTGAGAACAAACAAAGCAAAATAAAGCAGAAGCTTCAGAAGCTAGCAGTTGAGATCAGCCTGTCTGTATGTGGATGCCGATGGCAATGACCAAGACGGTGAGGATGCCAAAGAAGATTATCGAATGGACTAGAATGGCCAATCCGCTGGTACCCATGTTCCCAAACTCTACGCATCTCATTCTTCCGGGGAACTGGAACAAAAGCCCCGGCGACAGCAGGATGAACAGAACTACAGCAATGACTACAGGACCCCAGTCAGTCATCTTCCCCTTTTTCAATCTCTCTGTCTCTGTCTCTCTCTCTCTCAGATTAGCTCTCGGTAACCAAGATTCAAAAAGACTGCTTCGACAGTGCTGTAGGAAGGGTTTGGGGAAGATGGTATTTGTGGTTTGGGATTATGCACAAAAGGATACCAAACTTAAGGATGAGGAAGACAAAGGTGTTAAGGAAAGAGAGGCGGGTGTTATTGGGGGTGTGGCTACTTTTTCATAACATATGCTTTCTGTAACTTTATTTTTTTATTTTTTTGTGAAAAAAAAAAATCTCCACTGACATGAATAATTCTCTATCCCTAAATATCTTGCCTTACCAAAAACCCATGAAAGAGAAACAGACAAAAATTTCATGGAAAGAAAACAGAAAGCAAAGCGCAGCTCTTTTCATGAATCTCTGAAGATGGACTGCTGAGGTCGGTGTGGGACTGAGATAAAGGTGCAGCAAAGAGTTTCTTCACGCGGGCATACTATACAATATACGCACTTTGAAGCTTCAAAGTGAAAGCATAATTGCATTAAAAGGGGCACATTGATTGTGACTCCATATTGGAGGCTGGAGCTTGTGGGGGGTCGCGGGGCAAAAGCTAGCAGTAAAGAGCTTCTTTTTGGGGCATTTTGTCGAACAGATGGAGTGCAATGTGCCCTTCCTACTCTTGCCTTTCTATCCAAGTTAACCGTGTACGCTTCATCTCCAAGGTGGTTTTGCTCCAACAGGAACACGGAAGGAAAACCGAATCAAATGCAAATGGAGCGTAAAAAGATTCGAAAACGGAGAAGGAAGCGTACCCAACATCATCAATAGAGCCCAGTTTCTGAGAACGTGGGCAGAGTGGAGAGACGGGCCATTGACAGTCAGTCAAATCAGTCTACCTTTCCCCACATCTGAAGCCAAATACCGATGCTTTCTTGCCGTGGAGTCCTTGGCAAAAATTCAAATGTTTATGCTTCTTGTTCCGGAACTCAAAGCGGTGTCGTGGAGATTGAAGTGGTCAGAGACTCAGAGGACGATTATTTTAGTGAAAACGAGTAGATCAAGATCTTCTGTTGCCTATGCAGATTCCAATGTTTAAAGAAGTTGAGGCTTAAGATCTCATTCGTTTTCAAGATTTGTAATGGTGTTACTTGTTAGGGATGAATTCTTACTAAATCGTGCAAAGCTGCAAAAGGGGCTGGCTCGATCGGCGAGAATGTGAAATGGAATACGCCGGTCGGAATCGGAGAGATGCCGGGAACAGCACGGCATTCCAGAATCTGCAAAACAACTGCCCAAACCCAAAAAAAAAAAAAAAAAAAGCGCGACGGGGACGGCGAACTCCGGCAGGTGACAACACACGGCACGTCCACGTGTCCCCTTCACGCGTCCGCGTCGGTGGCGTTTTCCAGAGAGCGTCCTTACCTATGCTCCTCTTTTGTCTTCCTCCCCTTCTTAGTTAATCATTCACTGCTTCCCTCTCACTCCCCTCTCTTCTCTCTTTCGATTCTGCTCTCTGTCTCTCTTTCGATTCTGCTCTCTGTCTCTCTTTCGATTCTGCTCTCTGTCTCTCTTTCTCTGTTGTAATGGCGGACTGGGGCCCGGTGGTGATCGCGGTGGTGCTGTTCGTGCTCTTGACGCCGGGGCTGCTGTTTCAGCTGCCGGGGAAGAGCAGAGTGGTGGAGTTCAACAACTTCCAGACCAGCGCCATCTCCATCCTCGTCCACACCATCATCTTCTTCGGCCTGATCACCATCTTCCTCATCGCCATCGGCGTCCACATCTACACCGGATAACGTCCATCCATCCTCCTCGCTCCACCACCCTACCCAAAAGCGAGACCAGTAGGTGCTGCTCATCTGTCTTCGTAATGTAATTCGATCGTTTTTTTTTTTTTTTTTTTTTCCTCTTTTGTTCCTCTTTTTTTAACCTTCGTGCGGAGGTTGCTTTCTCAGTCCTCTTTTATCCGGTAGCTATTGTTGATGAATATATCTCTATCTTTCAGAACAAAGATTTGTTTTGATCTTCTTCTTGTGAAATGAATACTAGACTAGAAAATCTCTCTCTTTCGATTATTGGGTCGGCCATTGACGGACTTCCATCTCCGGCGGCCATTTTCTTAATGTGGGCAGAAATCTGAAACTAGGGTTCTTGAGTTTTCGAGAGCGAGGATTTAGGAAGAAGACGAAAATGGCAGGTACCCACCCGGTAGCCGGCAGGATCATCGAACCTGATATATTCATGGCTCGCGTCTATCTATCTATCTATCTATCTATCCCTTTCTTTGCTCTCAATCCCAGATTGGAATTTGGACAGGGTATTAATCAGTCATGAATCCACGAATCAAACGAAAATCTAAATTACTCGTATTATTAAATTAATTTGCATGATGCGAGCAATTCGCTTATGTTATGTTGTTTGATTTATTAATCAGCAAGGATGATGAATGTGTGGGGAGTTGGTTGGATCATGAATGAAGTGGCAGAATATCAAAATATAATTTTTATTTTTTTTATAAAAGAAACAATTGACGATGATGGCCGAAAGAATGTTAAGGAGTAGGTAAAGCAAACGAACACTACGGTCAGCAGAGAGAGTGTCAAATGCTATTTATTTCAGCCCCTTAAGGAACTGATTCCCCACAAATTAATGAAACAGTTACAAATTACTCACTACTCTGTTCTGCTGCCTGCCACATTCCTTTGAATTTATTGCCCTCAGAAAACAAGTTCAGTATTCATTCACACATGTTGATGATGCTTGTTTGGTGTCGGAATACAACTGAGTAACAAAAAAAGCAAATAATTGGAAAAGCACACACGTTTCCCAGCCGAGAGGTTCCACCATTTGCAGTAACACAACGGCATCCCACATTTGCCTTAGCTGGTTTCATATCTTCATGGAGCTCTGTGTTCCACATATGACCCAGAAAGACCAGAAGTTCCAAGAACAGTGACCTGCAAAGAAGCAGGAACGGTCGGATAAATATGTATTATGGAGAGCATTTGAGTTCCTCTCAACTCTATATATCTATCCACGCCATATTTGGCTGCAGTTGATGTCGTGATATGTAATAAGCCTCAACTCTATACGTCTTCATATATCTTAATGTAAATACTAGTTTCACACTGAAACATGATTTTTACCTTGCCCCATTCGGAACCGAGACCGCCGCATCTCATCTTTATCTGAATCATCTTTGTGCCCAACTCCGTTTCAACTTTCTTTCTCAGATACGTCTCGTCAGGGCCAAATGCATCCAAGTATGCCGAGTAGCGATTGTATGCTGCAGCAAGAGCATCTTGAAGGTCCTTTGCCATGGGTCCCACCTTCTGCAAAATGCACCCCAAAGAATTCCAACACAGTTCTCAGCCAATTGATACAAGCCATGCAACTATATGAATGCAAAAGCCCTACAACCCTTAAGCTTCATGATTTGCTGACAACACGGGGTATTAAAACTACTTACCTCACCACCTAGACCAATGCTGTCATCCAGCTCCATTCTCAAAGAGACTAACACTCCAGAAAAATGTTCAACAGCTTCAGCTGCACGAAGCACGTTTGCCAAAGCCTCCTGACCTGCCTTGTCCTCGGAATTTTTTGATAAAGTCTTTTCAGCATCCTTGATGACAGCATGAGGGAGCTCATCCCAGCTTGCAGCCATTAAATCCTTGAAAACTGCTTTTATCTCAGGATCACTTATGGAAGGCAACGTGCTAACATCTACACTGAATTGCCTCCTAGTGCTCAAGCTCGATGCAGAAGGAAACTTACCATCAAAGACTGTTCAAAAAACAAGGGGAGGAAGAATGAGTGCATCAGTATGGTACTAGTAAGGTGGAAAGAGAGAGAGGGAAAGCAGCAGCAGCAGCAGCAGCAGCAGCATAAATGATGATTTCTCATTATAGACTTCTAAACTGCTCCAGCATGTAACTTAAAGTCACACTACACTTTCAGCTTATTGTATTCCAACTCATATTTTGTTCTTTTTATGTAAGTAATTGTCTGTGTTTGCACTCTTCATTGTACCTTTTCCTTAAGTAATTGCTAGAAGGATTTCAAAAGATGATATCTACTTAAAATAATTGGCAATGAACACACGCTTGATTCTGTCTTGAAGCCATGAGAAATATGAGGCACCTGTATGACAAATTTTCCCTCGTACATCAAATTCAGAATAGTGGGAATGCTGGACAGTGTCATTATTAGCTGTGATGAATTTAATCAAGCTACTAACTCAACCACAACTGAAATCCATCTAAAAGATGGCTGTCTCTGACTTCAAGAGGCTATTTGCAAAGGCAGGGAAAGTTTGACGAGGAACCCTAAAATTTTCATTCAATATATATACTATAAAGAATCAATTTCACTCAAATACAGTATATCGTTAATGGTCAACTACCACAACCATTTTGTCAGCAAGACTAGACTGATACCCTTAATTTGCACAAGCCATCACTTGTTCTATTGATACAAAACTTCTTCTCTTGATTGCTTCAAAGGTACTTGAATGAGAGGAGTTTCTCCAATCTCCTCCAAATAAGCTTTCTTTTAGTATTATCAATACAATTTTGCATAGCATCTGAACAAGGCTTGAAGGGAAAGTTGTCAACTGGATACATGCAAGATGGATATGATAAACGGTAAGGATTCCCCAACCAATTCACAGGAAGTTAGCTTGCCAGGTACATGAGCACTCTCAAGAATTTCCTTTGAAGGAGATTCAGTTGATTCAAGAAGACAAAGTTTTTGAGAGAGCTCCAATCAAAAGCAATAGATGGGATCATACCCACAATATTCCTAACCTAAAGTTGATCCTTTCTATGCTTGCATATCAATACGTACAGATTAGAGGGGAAGGATTCACTTTTTATTGGGATTTCTACTAGAACTTTAGCAGAACTACTGAAATCATATGAAGTATTAGTCTGAAAAGCCTAAAAGTTACATAAAGTGAAGCGCTGGAATGCTCTTTAAGAAGCCACATCATAACCATTTATGAGGAAGAACGAAAGAGTGTTGCACCTAGTCTAAATATTTTAGATAAGGGCATGGAAACAGTTTATAGGCTTCGTGAGCTTGAATCACCTAAGCTTTTGTGCATTCACTTTTATGGATAAGATTAATAAAAAGTACTAGAATCATCAACGTGGTCAAAGGATATTTTGTCAGAAAAATTCAAAGTGGTAGGGATCAATAATAACAAATTCATGTTATGGGGCCTTTTGAAAGGCACGGAGGACAATAGTTTTAAATTTACTGAGGAGAAAGAAGCTTCATAAAGCAATGGAGGTTTTCACAAGCAATTCAGCAGAATATGTTTTGATGAGAAATTGCAAATTAAATAATAAAAAATAAAAAGAAAAGAATCGACGAAGAACTTGTGTAAGGCCCATTGCTTACAGTATTCCTCAAAATGACAATTGTATTCCTTAACTGTGTCAAGAGAGTGACTTGATGAAACGAGATTAGGTCCTTCGACAGTTACCATTTACTCAAGCAATGGAATAACATATGAAAAACACAGATCACCTCATCTTCTTAAGCATTCCAAAATAAACAAATAAATAAATAAATATTTTCAACATGCTGACTGCTTTGACCAGATCACCAAAAAAATTTATCTTTTTTCTTTATTTTGAAGAATCAAAATCTAAGCTTGTCCCAATTACAAAAATAAATATTATACCCCATCATTCCAGCTGCTAAATCTATCTACAATGATCAAAAGTAAACATGATATTTATATATGCCACCTGAAGTAGATAAAGAAACCTCACCATATCTAGCCGAAACGCGAGATGCGACTCCACTGAACTGTCGAACAAATTCAGAAAGATGTGGATATAGAACTTTAGCGCCTCCGCTAGCCCTCAAGACAAATTCTCTGCGTGAACAAGAATAAACAAGCGTCATGAGATAACAGGAGAAACGAAATACTCAAATCATAGAAGCAAAATAAACCCTTTTGCCACTCTGAAATGAATCTTCAAAAAACCCCAATCGCTAACCCAACAAGAAATAACCTCGGAAAGAGAAAAACCGAAGACGGGTTCGCATACCGAGCTAAAGCAATGGAGGTGGTCGACTTGGAGTAGAAAGAAGGGAAGCCAGTCAGATTCCTGGATAGCGATCTCCACGCCATCTCGTCGCTTGTTACTCTCTCGTCCTCGGTTTACTGGGTTCCCAATTAAAGAGAATGAAGAGGGAACAGAATTTGGTGATGTAAAATTTTTCTCAGTGAATAACGACACAGTTGCTCGATAATGTAACCGTACCCGTGGCCTAATGGATAAGGCGTCTGACTTCTAATCAGGCGATTGTTGGTTCGAGTCCCATCGGGTATGCTTTCTTATTCTTTCTAATTTTTTATATTTCATCCAAATATGACTTTTTAATTTAAATAAAAAAATTGAATCAGGTTCTAAACTTCTAATTATAACTTATAAGCAGTGTTATAAAAACCAAACTAAACCGGCTGGTTCAACCCGGTTGAACCAGAATCAGAGGATAATCCAGTTCTTATTGACTTGGTTCGGTTCACTCTAATATGCATTATTTTTTGTCTTTTTTTATAAAATATTGAAAAAATATAAAGTATAAAATATAATATTAAATAGTTGAACATTGGTCCAACCCGGTTACCAAAACCGGAACCGGTTTGATTTTTTAAACACTGGTTATAATCACTATTAAGCTATTTAGTTTTTTTTTTTTTTTTTTTTTTTTTTTTTCAAATATGACTCAAAATTATGATGAAAAAAAATAAATGTTCAGAAAGATCACTCTGAAAATGAGATTGAGGTTAGAGCGAGGGATGACCCCTTCTGGAAATAGTTTGTAGATAAGCAACATATTTTAACAACATGCTCTTACACTTCATTTCTTTCTCATTCTCATGTAATTTATCCTGCCCAAATATTACTTATAATCTTGTATATTTCTCTTACGTATTTTTATACATTTCCATATCTAGTTATGGCTAATGATTATTGTGTAATTATAAAATTAAAAACCATGTAATGCACAATGCTAATAGCCCAGTGAATCATAATTTTGAGGGTTTCTATAAACTTAAAGCATAATTTCTTGATATGAAACATTAAAGAGAAAATGTTTATTAATATATATATATAAATAAATATTTTTAATAATCAATCCACGTTTATGATAATTCTGATAAAAAGGCAAAACAAAAATATCAAACCATAAATGTAAAAATTTCTGTCAAGCTCATATACAAACGAATCCACTGCATAGAGACCAATAGAAACACTATCAGAGAACTGAACCCTTAAAAGAACTCTTGTGGCTATACATGGCGAAAGCATGCATAGGAACAGTGACTGGGTTGTATATTGACAATTCCCTTCCTTTAAAAGTACTGAAATAACAAGAAAAGTAGAAAAAAAAAAAAAAAAAAAAAAAACCAACAACAACGAAGAGTAATGTTCTTCTAGTAATCTATGGGGGACCTGATTCCACAAAAGAACTACAACCATGCTAACACCCATTCATCAAAGTTCTGGGATGTTTGTTTTTACTTGGGCTGAGTTTGCAGCTGCTCATTCAGAGGGACCGAAGAAGGTTGAATCTTCACAAGAAAGGCAATAGTCTATGTTCATCCACTGAATGGGGCTTCATATCTACAGAATTGGGAGTTTTGAGAAAAACTGGCCTGCAGGTTGACAAGGGGAGACAAATGAGAATGCTTTAAACAGAACAAAAACTGGCCTGCAGGTTTTATGACGAGGACGCCAGATGTTTATTTTTCAGTGTGTGCAGACAACTTATATGTACAAAATGAAAAAAACAAAGTTTCGATTAGAAATGATTAAGAAAGTTTAACTGGCATCAATTGTATGACAATAGGAGTTGTAGCACTAATAAAAAGAACAAGAGATAATCTTAACTTTCATATTTGATATATGATGCAATGGAGAGAAACTATGGTAGAAGCATCAATGCGACATGATTGAGAAGGATGGCATTTGCGGATACATAGTCAAGTAAATGGCAAGCAGAAAGATTGTTCCGTTGAGCATCTTACTGACTTGATTGATCTTCAGGTAACAGAGAAGCATGAACTGTCGGTGGCATATCCGAAAGTGAGAACGAGAATGAACATGAAATGTGCAAATGGGAGCACAAATAGGGAATGAGACCAATACTGCAAGTCCTCAGATACAACTAAATCTAATATACTCCAAACAAACACCTTGCTCAATAGTCATTATTTGTGACAGGTAGATTCTATCAACCCAAACACCAGATAAACAGAAACGTAAAAGGTAGGTTAAAATTTGTCAAACTGAACTTCTAAATAATCAAACTCCAATGTTATGAGATTCTATCCAGTTAAAGGAAGATAAAAGGTTCCTCTGTTCTAAAGAACACTTTGAAGAGTTAAATAACTTCAACAGTCTCCCCATTTGTCTTTTCTGTTCAACACCTTGAAATGAAAACAAATTGGCCGCCAACATGACACAAACAAATCCTTCACATTTTGTTTGCTTTTTGGTCAGAGAAATGACTATTGTAGAGGGAATAAGAGAAATAGGAGATGACCACAAAATTACATTGATAGCAAGGATGACACACGAACCAAAAAAAAAAAAAAAAAAAAAAAATCTCGCAACTGAGATATATCCACTGATGAAGCAGAGTGGAAAATGAATCTCGGTAGCCAAGCTCCGGGACACTTCAGTTTGGGCCCTGACACTTATATTGCAACCAATAAATACTGTCATCATTTCAAGAGATTACAATTTTATCCTGCAGTTAGTGAGAATGGCTTTCAGATGTAAGTAAGTATTCTCAAGTGTTGGCTTTGGATTACAAGATGCTAGCCAAAACCCAAGATCTAGACTAAGAGACAAGCAAAACTGTTGACCAGTTAAAGATCCAGTTTGCAAACATGAGAAACATAAGGAACAGGAGGCAAAACACTCCATGGATGAAGAAGAAGAGGAGAGAAGAAATGAAAAGTAGAAGTTGAGGTGAGTTCAGGATAGATGAGAGAGGGGTCCGTGTATTCAACCCCCAACAAACATAGGATGAGGCAACAGTGGTAATTACACCAATGATCTCCCCCACAAACGAGGTCCTCTACCATCCTACAACAGTGCAACAAACAAACTCACAACACTGTCTGCCTTTTGACAGACTAAACAGGAACGCAGCAACAATAATTCAAACAATTTTACATCCATAGAACAAACAATTTGTAGATGCCAATTCAAAACCATGAACATAAAAAAAAGCTACTGTCTCAAATATCAACACAGTTACATAGCTTCCAATTGTGTCATATATATAAGTACCTCCCACTCAACCAATCACTACAGACAAATATGGCACAAGCTTAACATCAGAACAGGTAGGGAATCACAGTTATCTCTGGTCGTGGTTTTAGATATCGTCGTTAAAGCATAAATATGATTGCCCAGAAGAACAAAAAACACAAAACAAAATGAAACTATACAGACAGGATAGAAAAGAGGGCATCGGATCCGCGAGACATCAAAATTGAGATAAAAAATTGAGAACAGAAGACATCACCGGCACAAAATCCGAATGCAGAAAAGAAACTACATCAGAAGGCCAGCTTGTTTACGAAATCTAACAAGAAATTACCCTGCATATCCTTCCTAACCGGTCGATGCGTCGGCGACGGACTCCCTAACAACATCGTCCGCCCCAAACACGATAGATTTGAGACCAATCCGACCAGATAAAAGACCATGACCATGCCCAGGACCCAGGGCATGAGAATGAACCCAATCACGAACGTCACCGATCCACACAACATCAACGCGAGGGAGACCCCGAGGAGCAGCGACGCAAGCCCCGCCGCAGACACTTCCGTGCGTCTGGAAGGGGACACCGCCATGGACGATCCGGAACTCGAGTAAGGCATGGAAAGCCGCGGTGACGGCGGCGGAGGAGGCCGAAGGATGCTGAGAAGAAGAGCGCAGAGCTCGTAGAAGACCCTGGATTGCTGATCCTGACCCCTCATCTTAGCAACAGCTCCCAAACGAAGAAATTTTTGCGAAACCCAGAAGCAAAACCAAAAAACCCAGAGAACCCAAAAACCCCAGATTACAAAAACAGAAAAGAAAAAAGAGCCCTAACCCTCGAAACTATCCCAATCCCGATCCCAATCCCGCGGGGGCATGAGGTAGACGGAAACGGGGAATCCCAAATCCCCAATCGGGAGCCGGAAACCGTTTCAAAACCCCGGTTTGTAGTCTTTCGCAAGACCGAGGCGATCGGATAAACTCACTTTTCCTCTCAATCGGCGTGTCTTTTACAGAGAAAAAGCGCATCTGATTCCGATAATTACATTAAAAGCGAAGCGGGATTTGATTGGAAGCCTTGTCTGTACGTTGGATTTTGCCGAGGCAGAGAGCGAGCGCGTCAGAGGGAAAGAGGATAAAGGCGTGGAAGGAAGGAAAGCTATCGCAATGCTGACGAGGGAACAGGATTGACTCTAAGCCCTTCTTCTCGATTCTGGATAACTTATTTGTAAAGCTCAGTATTTTTCCCCTTTCTGAAAATAGCCACATATATCCGTTTACACCAGGCTTCCCGGAGCCTCACACCACTGCAGGAGACGCGTGCCCCCCCCACCTTCGTAGCAGATAACACCCTCCCTCCCCAAAACCCAGATTTTGCCTCAAGTAAATACAGCCAGGATCCCCATCTCTCCCCTCTGAATCCAGGTTAAATCCCAACACATTCCTTGTAAGCAAAAAAAAACGTTTGCTTGTAAGAAAGAAAATCTATTGTTGGGGTTGGTGGTTAGATCAAGCAATCCACTGCGTTAATGTCAATAAAACTGGGTGGGATCTAAATATAGAGAATTGGGTAATGGGCGTTAGTTACAAAACCGACATGGGTCGACAGAGTAGAGAGTCGCAGACGTCTTATCTCTTCTGTCTCTGTGGTAATAAAATACGGCTTCCAGTACGCCATGGACGACGGTCCAGGCCTGCCAAACGCGACCTTCGTCTGCAAATCTATCGTTTAGCACTACTCTTAACGGAAAATGTACCTAACCAGATAGGGAAGGACATCGGCTTCATTGATGTGTGTTTCCAGAGGGTACCGATCCTACCATGACCATCAAGCATTAATGGAGACCCGTTTGGGATTTGAATATATATCTTCCTTAATTCGTTCGACCCATCTGGAATTCGGATGCATTCAATGCCATTGAATTCACCAGTTTGGTGCAGGGCATGGAGAGGTGAGTCTAGAGATCTTTTAGTGTGAACCAAGAATTCGATGTGGGTACTAATGGAGGAGTGTGTTCGTGTCATAGAAGTTGTGGAGCAGATTGAAGAAAAGTTTATGTATGTTGGTCCTGTTTTGAATTGAATTGAAGCTTCATTGGGGTGAGTTTTGTCATAAAAGGAACAGGGACAGGGGAGGGAGCAGATCAATGAGTCTGGCCATCATTAAGTTAGACAAGGAGGGAAAGGATTAGCCACTCTTGTGATATAGTAGTGACAAATACCATAAATAATAATTTACAATGACACAAAATTTAAAGAAGAAATGAGAGGTATTTTTGGAAATGTGACTCAGAGCTTAATATTTAGATATTTCCTAGCATTTCTTCTTTAAATTTCAAAGATGGGAAAACTTTTCCCTACATGTACAATATCTTTTCATATTCAAAATGCCATAATAGATTCATTACATCATAATACATATCAATTACATACCATAAAACCTTATCCTTATTTTTGTATGAGAAATAGATGGAAGTTTAGAGATTTCACTTTGACATCATTGAAAAGAGTAATTTGGACGTTCCCTGGAGAGGTGTTAAGGATCCAATTAAGAGACTGATTCATCAATAATTAATTGGGGAATGAAAGTTTAGAGATTTCACTTTGACATCATTGAAAAGAGTAATTTGGAGGTTCCCTGGAGAGGTGTTAAGGATCCAATTAAGAGACTGATTCATCAATAATTAATTGGGGAATGGAAGTTTAGAGAATTCACTTTGACATCATTGAAAAGAGTAATTTGGACGTTCCCTGCAGAGGTGTTAAGGATCCAATTAAGATACTGATTCATCAATAATTAATTGGGGATATGAGTTCTTTGCATTATCTTGTTCAAGTCATCAAATAATTTAAGAGTATAATTCTCTCTCTCTCTCTCTCTCTCTCTCTCTCTCCATCAATCAATTCATTTGCACATAATAAAAAAATCATTTAGAAGAATGATATTCCGGGTTTGTCTCCATCCACCAATTGAGATAGCGTCTCTGGTTCAAATGAATTAATAAAGCTATAAATGGCTTATTTTTCTATTGGCCAGTTGATGAAGTTTGGTGGGGGTGGCCATCAATCACTCGAGATTCATAACTTTTAACGAGTCAAAATGTTCCCCAACTTCTTCAGATGAACCGAAGCAGCCCCCATATATACTTCATACAAGTAGAACTAAGGAAAATGCCATACATGGGAAGAGAAACAAAAATAAACTTATAAGAAGTTAAGAACATTTTCTGTAACAGGTTTGTGCCATCCATACTTGAGGTTTTTCTATAAACTTTGATACTTTGAAATTTGATAATTTCTTAATTTCTAGTTAAGGAAAGCTAACCTATATGTATATGTAGATCAGGAGTTACATGATAGGGAGTATGCACAATGGATATCACACAGTGGGGAGTCAGCCCCACGACAGGAGTCACACAATTAGAGTCACACAATTGGAAGTTCGCTCTGAGGCCCGTAGATTAATACATTGTAAAATGTAAGCCCTTTTTTTCTAAAAAAATTCAGATTTTTCTTCTTTGAAATTTATGTAATAATACTTTTGAAATCTCAGAACCCACATCCAAAAGAAGTACATTCGCAATTTACAGATACCAATTTTTCTTTCTCACCAGAATGAGCTAGCTGATCTCCTGCAGGCTCAATGCCTTCAAACTTGACATACAGATTTAAAAGAATGTGCAATTGCAATGGCAGGAACAAATTAGGAAAGCTTGTGAAGGAAAAAACTACCGCTAGCTAAGACTTTCACAGAAAAAAAAAAAAAAAAAAAAATAAAAAAAAAACTTGCTGGGACAGCCATTGCTATATAAGTAAAAAGTAGTAAAATTAAAGGGATACAACCACCATCAACAACAGCCTCTGTGATCTTAATTGCACGAAAACATTGAGAATGAACACAGTACACCATAGTCTCCATGGCATCACTCTTATTGGATCCCATACATCTAGGATTAACCAGTACTGCATGTATCAAAATGTCACTTCAAAATGGCTGTACACGAAAGGCTACAAAACAGTATAGTCAAAGATGCACGTATCTTCAATTCATCTTGCAAATAGTACTAGATGGAAACCCCATACCACCAAAGCACATTAATCCTACGGAAATACTGAGCTGCATAAAAAGGTTAAACTTTATGCATATTATACATGGTAAAGCTCCTGAACAGAGAAATATAGTAATATGGGAGAATCCAGCTGAGCATAGACAAAAGAAAACTGCTGTTAGATATAAAAAACAATCCAACCAATTCTTATCTCCTTCTTAACTTCATCAGGATCTTTTTTCATCTCCTGATTTTTCTCTCTTTCCCTGATCACTTAAGTTTTAGCTACCATTTTTGTGAGGAATATGGTTTAAACTCCTGATTTCTCTCCCAATACTCCATGTTTTTAGTTTCCCTGATACTTTTCGTAGACATTTACAACTGCTAATAGTTTAATATGCGCATGATTTCAGTTCTTTATGTTTCAGTCCCTCAATCTGATTTGTATACGACTTGGTCGTGATGGCAGGTAGAGGCTATTTTCAAGGGCTCATTAGAGAAGCATAAAAGACTGATTTTCTGAACCTTCCAATTCTGGTCAGAATCAGATTAACACTATTTGACGAAACGAAACGGCAAAGGAAAGTGAGTAGAAACAGATAAACAAAATTAGGTCAATCAAAGAGTTGATTGATGTAATCAACTCTCATAAACAGAAAGTCAAACACAATACAACAAAATCAAACAGGAAACAAAGCAAAAACAGCTGATAATCGAAATCGGGATTTAATCTTATCAAGGAGAGTAAAAATGGAAGGTTTTGTCAGCAAAAACCAAAGATAGCTACAAAATGTATCAAATAAAACCATCAAAATCGTCTTACAATGTATCAAACAAAACTCATCAAAATCGTATTTTTTCTTCCGCGCGTACACTGATGACTCAGTTCGCCTTCCATCTACCGTCCGCTGCATCTTAACTGCTTCTATTCTGCACGCTTCAGGTAGGTCGTTTCTTTCTAATTGGTTTTGTATCTGCCTCTTCTGTAATTGCTTGTGCGTCCCTGCTTGCATGAAATTGCTTAGTCTCTTTCTCTCTGTCTTCATGGACACAAACAAAAAAGTAGAACAATGGTAACACAAAGGAAAGAAATTACATTGAGGGATTAGGTCGGACCGACGAGGAGACTTCATCTCTACCGCCAAAAAAATGGGGGATGAAGGGTCTTCTCCCCCGCCCTTTCTCTTCGATTCATATTAAGATTAGCATTTTCTCGCTCGGAGTCCGAGAGACTTCGGACTTTGAGAGAACTCTAAAAAGAATTAGAAAGGAAGGGGGTTAGCCAAAAGGCCAAAATAGCTTAGAATAGTACAATGACGGAGACGGGGGGGACAAGGGGGCCATGGTCCCCCCAAACATTTTCCTAACCCTTATATAGGGTTAGGCATAAAATATGAAGAGAGATATGAAATGAGAGTGAAAGAGAGAGGAAATGAGAGTGCAAGAGAGAAAATGAGAGAGAAAGAGAGAGGAAATGAGAGAGAAAGAGAGAGGAAATGAGAGAGAAAGAGAGAAGAAATGAGAGAGAAAGAGAGAGGAAATGAGAGAGAAAGAGAGAGGAAATGAGAGAGAAAGAGAGAGGAAATGAGAGAGAAAGAGAGAGGAAATGAGAGAGAGAGAGAGAGCAAATTAGAGAGAGAGAGATAGAGAGCAATTTAGAGAGGCAGAGAGAGAGCAAATTAGAGAGAGAGAGAGAGAAAGCAAATTATAGAGAGAGAGATATATAGAGCTAATGAGAGAGAAAGAGAGCAAATTAGAGAGAGAGCAAATGAGATAGTGAGAGAGCAAATGAGATAGAGAGCAAATTAGAGAGAGAGAGAGAGCAAATGAGATAGGGAGCAAATTAGAGAGAGAGCAAATGAGAGTAACAATGAGAAAGAGTACATATATATTATATGAGAGAGCAAATGAGAGAGAGAGAGAGAGCAAATTAGAGAGAGAACAATGAGAAAGAGTACATATATATTATATGTATATATATGCCCTTTTTTTTCCTTGTTGCCCCAAGAATTTTTTCTTGGCTCCATACATTGAATTGTACATATTTCACATATTTCACACACTTTTTTTTTTTTTTTTAAAAAAATCATAATAGATTACTATAGTATAATTTCTTAAAAATAAATAACTAAAAAAATCAGACAGGTAATCATATTGTTATTCATTGCTATTTAAAATAAAAAGTTTCAAGAAGTTATTATATAAAAATCATAAATGTTACAATATATAACCTTGACATACAGATATATTTTCTAGCAAGTATTACACATATAAAATCTTAAGATTGTTTGAGGAAGTTTCTCTTTTAAAACAATGGTGGTTTTTAATAAAAAAAAAAGGCTTAATTATAAATTAAAGTTTTTTGTGTTTATGGATTGAGGGATGGGGTTGTGGGATAAAAGTGGGGATGGGGATGTAGGACAAAGTTGGGATTGGGGACACAAAACAAAGTAGGGAAGGAGAGGTGGGGATCGGGATCCGCTGCGAACAAACCTGTGTGTATCAGTGGTACAACCAATAAAAGTACGCTTGCACACGATGCACGTATGCAATGAATTTATTTTAAAAAAAATTGTCAATAAAAGCGATGCTTTAGGGTACACTTAACTGAGATCTTTAGGGCGCATTTGGCAAAGATCTTTAAGGCGTGTTCGACTAAGATCTTTAGGCGTAATTGACTAAGATCTTTATTGCTTGTGATCTTTAGGATGAGTTTCACTAAGATCTTTAGGGTGTGTTTGCTAAGCTCTTTGGAGGCCAAAAACTCCTTTTGGCATGGGAAAGAGTATTCTTACAATAGTAGTTGTGTTTAGGTAAATATTCTTTTGGATTAAAAGTAAGAGATTTTAGTTCTTTCAAAGAGCTCCAAAATGAAGCTTTTCCAAAAAAGACTCTTTCAAAGAGTTGTCTCAAAGAGTCACTATTTGATAGCAATGGTGTTTAATTGCATAATCTTCTCTTTTAAAGAGGAGATTTTAGTGCTGCGAAAGAACTTCAAAATGAAGTTTTTCCAAAGAGGACTCTTACAAAGAGTTATCTAAAAGTGCCTCTATCAAAATGCGTTGCCTAAGTGGCGATTGGAATATGGGACAATGTAGGGATTGAGAAGTGGCAAAAGTGAGCTAGGGTGGGGCTAAGGACATAGGGATATATATATATTGTGCCAATGAACAAGGAATTGATGTGTAGAAGTTCCATAGATGGAGTGGAGATGAAGGGACATTAATGGGATGGGGATCAAGGGGGATCAAGGTGGGGGATTGGAATGGGGATGGATGGAATGAAGGATAAGCAAGCAAAACTAGCAATTAATATAGGCTTTCTATGAGACTGAGTTTCCCTTAACTTTGCTTAATGGAGTAACTATGAATGCCTATGAGTGCAATGTTGACATAAATACTTTTCTAAGAGATGATTGAATAGATGAAATACAAGTGCCAATAATCAAGTCTCTCTTTATTTTTATTCTTGGTTGGCTTTTCTGTATGTTTAATGGATCTTCCTCTCTCTCTCTCTCTCTCTCTCTCTCTCTCTCTCTCTTGGGTTAATTTACAGGTTTTGTTTAGTTCTTGAAAATGGAAAATAGTTATGTATGTCTTGCCATGACATTCCTAAACCTAGGAAGATTTATTAGAGACACTACAGGTTTTGGATGCCTAAAATTAAAGAACCATACCTGGAAGGATGTCTTTTTTGTTTAACTTAATTTGCTAGCAGTTACTGCGCGTTTATCAAAGTTTCTTCCTTGTTAATTTCTGATCATGACATGAAGATTACATATGGATTTTCTCTTCTTAGCAATGCATTTGTCCAAACCCCCCTTAGAAGTTTGATTTCTATGTGTGGTTGAAATTGGAACATAGAAAACCCAAACCATTGCAGATAGTATTGCATTATAAAAGAAAAAGGAAAGATAGCACTTGTACATATTTCACCTATCTATTCTACCGTCTCTGCGGATAGAAACTCCAATCAGCAATGTTACTGCATGGAGTTATTATATATAAGCTATAAGATTGTTTATTGGAGTTACTATAAAAGCCAATGTTGATGTAGCTAGATAACAAGTGCTACTAATTAATAGAATCTCTCTTTGCTTTTTTTTTTCTTCTTAATTTGTTGTTTTAAAGGATTATATATATATATATATATAATCAAATATAATTTGATTTTGGTAAATAACAATGGGAAAAAACACAGTGATAAATAGTCATTCTTATTGTTTTTCATTTAACTTAAAAAGATCAATAATTAGGTGATAAAAGAGAGATAAGAGAGAGATAAGCGAGAGAGAGAGAGATAAGAGAGATGGAAGACTGAAGAATTAATCCAGTCTCCAAGCTTTTCTTAATTATGGAATAACAACGGTCAAAGGTTGTCGGTTTATATTTGACTTTGACCATTCAATTGAAGATTTTTAACGTCCAAATGCATGCATAGACAGGAGGGCAACTCATCCTTTGATACTAAATTTGTTGGAGAAAAGGGTCAACATGAGGAGAAATCAAATAGACTCAAAATGGGTACCCTAATTATGGAATATCTGATATGTTATCAGATGAAGAAAATAAAAAAAAGAGGGCCCTAGTACATTCTTGATGAAAAAATGAACCTTGCCCTCCCCATCAGGTCCAGCAAATTCCAGAGGAACTACTCCGTGTAACAGTTCGAAATGAAAATAAAAATAAAAATCAAGCCCCTTCAATTTCGGGTCAGTGAATGAAGTCGTTGTAAAGATGAGAACGACTAAATATTTCCAAAACTTGAGAGAGAGAGAGAGAGAGAAACACAGAATGAAACAAACGAGAAAGAGAAACTAGAAAATAAGAAAAAGAAGTTTTTTGTTTTTTTTCTACCATATTTGGCTCTGTCATATGTCAATCTCGTTTACAGAGCTGTCAGTCTGTAACAAAATTCCTCACCTTCCATATAATCCCAACCTGCAATTGCATAAAACTGCTGTTTCCGTGGAACGGAGAAAATCTCCCTCCCCTGATTTTAATACCGGAGATTCCCTCTATCTCCACCTCTCAAAGATATCGTATCTCTCTCTTTCCTCCATAAACCCTTCCTCTACCTTCGATCTCTCTCCCTCATTTTCCCTTTATATGCTTCAACAACAAAAACCCACTACACAAACCCACATGTAAGTTGAACAATTCTCTGTTTTTCTTCTTCTCGAACGGATTTCATCATTGATTGATCGATACCCATTATTGAATCTCTGCGGTACAACTCCTCGTGATTCTTGATTCTTATTAGGTTTTCAGGCGAGGAACAAATGTTAGCCGTAATTCCGCATTCACTAACACAGGGAGGGGGGGGAGGAGCAGAGAGCACGACGTCGGACTCCGTCAACGCCGTTCCCCGGCCGAACAAGCGGCAGAGACAGGAGGCGGGGACGGGAACGGGGACGACGCCGTCGCGGTTCAAGGGGGTGGTGCTGCAGCAGAACGGTCACTGGGGCGCCCAAATCTACGCGAACCACCAGCGAATCTGGCTCGGCACGTTCAAGTCCGAGCAGGCCGCGGCCATGGCGTACGACAGCGCCGCCATCAAGCTGCGGAGCGGGGACTGCCACCGCAACTTCCCCTGGACCGCCGCCTCCGAGCGGGAGCACGCCTTCCAGAGCCTCCACGCCACCGAGGACGTCCTCGCCATGATCAAGGAAGGCTCCTACGAGGCCAAATTCGCGGAATACCTCCGGACCCAGAACCCCAAAACCGGCCCAGCCCCCGTCCCCGCCGGCGCCGGCGCCGCAACCGGAGTCCTCTGCCAGGAGCTGTTTCAGAAGGAACTGACCCCGAGCGACGTGGGGAAGCTCAACAGGCTCGTCATACCGAAAAAGCACGCGGTCAAGTTCTTCCCCCCTGTTTCGGAAACAGAGGAAGGGGAGGAGACAGAGGACGTCCAGCTCGTCTTCTTCGACAAGTACCTCAGGTCGTGGAAGTTCAGGTACTGTTACTGGAAGAGCAGCCAGAGCTACGTGTTTACGAGGGGATGGAACCGGTTCGTGAGGGACAAGGAGCTGAAAGCCAAAGACCTGGTCTCCTTCTATAACTGCGAGTATAGGAAAGGAGGGTCGTCGTTAATGGATATTCAAGGAGGGGTGGATAGGTTCTGGATGATCGATATAAGCTACAACAGCGAAATGATCGGCAATGTGTTCAACCCGGAAAAGATGGCGGGACTGGAGCTGGCACTGGGGAGGCAGTACTCGAGCGTGTCCGAGGGCGATGAGAGTAAAAGAGTACTGGAAGAGGAGGAGGAGGAGCTAAGGCGGCATCCCCCCTCGGCGAAGAAGAAGTGTCTGAGATTGTTTGGGGTAACAATATTCGGGTAAAGAGAGAGGGGAGGGATTAAGATAGTGTTACGTAATACGTAGCTTCGGCATGTACGTACGTATGTGAGAAGCGTCCTCTCTCGGGGAAGAGATGGCTGTGACGTGATACGATGATCAGCTTTTACGGTGATTAATTTGTTTCAAGCTTCTTGGGCTTCAGGGAATCAACATCTCCCACCTTCAGTGAAAAGCAAAATTAAAAAGGAATCAGCTTCTTCTATATGCTAGCATGCATGCATGGATATGCATATATCCCTGGTTTAATAGCAGTCTGTAGCCAACAACATCTGTTGGATCGTCTCTCTCTACACATCGCACAGTACTTCAACAAAGGGGTTACTTAACCAATTACTAGCTAGGATATTTTTTCCAAACTTGCTTACCAATTTTTTTGTTCGTTTTAATTTAGGCATCATCTCTTTGTTAAATATTACTTGGACATTTGAGACTGCTCGCTAAGAACAAAAAAATATTTATGATATGCAGCACCTGCTGGCCCTTATGAAACAATATTCATATGCAAAAAGTGAAATATATATGTCATGTCAAACAAATCCAACAGATGAATGCATGTTTTAATTTGTGTCAACCTACCCTACTCCTTCCACTTCTTCCAATTCTACCCAGTTACTTTTAGCCCGCCCATAAACAGTACTAATAATTAGTTTGACACTACTTTGACCCGTGAAATTAAAATACAAACCAAAATATAAAAGGTTATTACTGTTCTTTTGTAAACACGATATATTTATCAATTTTGTCCAGAAGAGTATCTTTGCCAACCACAATACTGATAAGTTAACCTATAAAAAGAACTTAATTAGTACTATAACAAAATCTATGTTAAGTAAAAGATATAAGATCTTATATATTACCCTCTTTCTCAGTGCTGCATGTATTTGATGAAGTCTTATCTTATGGGTTGAAGAGATATAGAGATTGGATGGATGAGAAACTTTTCGAATTCTGTCTCAGCTGGGTAAGTTGATACTTTGTAGTAAATCTTAAGGAATAAATCACAAATCGACGAGATGCATAAAATTACTTCGACAACAGCTGCCTAATATACCTCAGCCACGCCCGAAGTGACATTTAAATCCAAATACGGAAGCAGAACCAGTGTCCTCAGTTTGCGGAGCTAGTAAAGGAATTGTAGGAACTAGGACGTCCCCAACCAAGTTTCAAGACAACTTCGAATAGCTGATATCCCAACAAAAAGAATTTAGTTCCCTTCTATGTCCGTTTTGTTCAATTTAATTGGAAACTAAACAAGTTTAACCAAATTAAGCAGTTTTGGTTAGGATTGACTAGAAGCAACGGGGGAGAATATATAACCCTTTCTATTAGACATGATCTGTAGCGAGAATTGGGCACCTGGATTCTATAGCAATAGATCATGGTCTGAAGCACATGCCATGAATTCAATTAAAGCACACAGTATCCTTTACAGATGCTCTCGGTATAGAGTCTTTTTTAGGATCAGTCTAAAGAGATATTCGTTGCTTTGCACCAGTGTCGAATGAAATACACTTGTACAGTCCCTTTCGTCACCATACAAGGGTACGTAGTTGAAGCATACATACCGTAGCTAGAGTTCTGCTCTCATGCCAGCCATCCTTGCATAAAATTGTTATTCACACTTGGCCCTGGCGCAGCGATAGTTATTTGTTCTGGCTGGTACCTGTAAACCCAACAATTTCGAACATCCAGTAAGTAAAGCTGTGATTCAGTCTCAATTATTTTGATGCTACATCAAGTAGTAACCAAGTGGAATTAACAGAGATGTTTGAGCCACACAGCGGTTGAAAATAACATAAGTTGGGACGAATGAGTCGCATAGGGAGAAAATGGTTAAAGCTATCTCAGGTTCTATAAATCAAAACATCACGGAACATATATCATGCGAGTGAGTAGCAATATAAAGAGAAAGAACAAAAGTGGGTTACTGAGTTACTCGATGTGAGAAAGAAGTCCCAAAACACATGTGGCTAGCTAGTTACGGCATCTACTTGAATAGAAGCAATGTCTAAATGCATTACCCAATATGAAGTGTAGGTTCGCACTCCAGAGGATGGAAAAATCCGTCGCCCTGAGGTGGTCCGGGTTGTCTGCCAAATAGTGCATGCTGATTGGGGTCCCAAGCTTGGTGTGGGTTTGCCGGGTTCCCTTCCTCCAGCTGCATAGCAATTGAGGCTTTTAGATGTTGACAAAAAAGAAGTGATTCTTCTGTTTGCCGGGACAGTGCTTGATCCCGTCTGAAAGCAGACCAGCGCTCATTCTGCCTGGGGCAATCTTAAAAAGAAACTCAACTATTGCAGGTCGCAGTAACGAAACACTGATATATGCATAGATAACCAAAATATGTACAACGGCGAAGAAGATATAGTTAATCACGGATTGTTAGGAGAAAATCAAAGTTGAAACTTTTCTCCTGCTTTTCAATCATATTAACTGTGCCACACCGTTTAGCTGATGCATCAATAATTGATTCACTCTTTCACTTTCAGAAAGAGATATCCTGATTATTAGCGGCAAATATTTTATGGGTTAAAAAGCAAAAGACATGGGAACAAAATCTTGGATCATGTTTTTGTTTTTGATATAGGCTTCTTGCTAACTTCACAAAATTTTGCAGCAAACACTGTATGCTGAAAAATTATCTTACCCTTCTTTTAAGGGCTTTGTTAGCTTCGCTAAGCATTTGTTCCTGTTCAAACAGCGAAATATGGCAAGTAAGATTTAGCCAAAACAGAACGCGAAGAAAAGATAGAATTTTTCACACCCATACCTTCCTTTGAAGATCAGCGAGCTGATCAAGCATGTATTGCGTCTGCCAAGAAAGAAATCTAAGGTAAGAGGTGCTGATCTGGAAATTATAAGGTATTCTGGGACTAATTTAACATCAGTTTGTTGGAATTAGATTCCTAAAGTCCATGGTGAGTCTCATATATATGAACTTAAATAAGTGTGACAGTATATCTGCAGACTCTGTTTTTTTTTTGAAACTGCGAATATATCTAGTTTTAGACCCAATTACAATTTTTTACTCCCAATGCGCTGTTATGGGTGATCCGAACCCAAGACCTCCCACCATGACCTCCCACAGCTAATTACTCCGCTGAGACCACCTGAGCTATTGCTCAGGGCTCTATCTGCAGGCTCATTTAAATGACATGTCATAAAAAGAAATATAGTAATATAGAAAGGCTCACAATTTCTAGAAATGGAAAACAACTATTATGTAATAATTTGCAAGGTGAGGCGCAGATAAATATCCATTTCTGTAATTACAGGATAATTCAGAGCAAGATGGAAGTAAAAAAAACAGGTATTGGTAGAAAATTTAGTACTCTTGTTGATCTGATCTGCCTTAAGGACACATCCAACTGCCGTTCAAGCTGCTCAAGCTCCTTCCCAGAAAGAGGACCAAGGTCTTCGCCCAAAAGATTCCTGGAAGCATTTATACAAGTGAACACAATTTTAAATCAGTTGAAGAAAAAAAATAAATCACGCCATATAATGAATGACCCATTTATTGTTTTATGTTATTGTTCAAGCAAGAAAATTACTCTGCATAAATATAATTAATTAAGACCTCTACGGCCAAGCATAGCTTTTTCACACTGACAATTTTGAATTACAAGTAGTTCGTTACTCTCTAACTCTGAATGAGGCAGCAACCTTTGGGATTTCCATATCTAATTAAATTCTAGACATAGCCAAACATCCATAACTTACAAAAATGTTTGATCTTCTTTCTTATTCATTTGGGCCACATTTTTTTTAAGATTATTTATAAAATAAAGAGATAACAAGTTATTCCTTCCTCTATATGGACATTGTAGGATCTGGTTCCAATAAAAGGCTGTTAGCTAACATTTTCTCAAATTTAATCAGTTATAACGCCATGTTCTCAAATGTAATAAATTACAACGCCATATTTTTAGATATACTTTCCATTCAAAATATAGCGGATTCATGTGGTTCTCCTTTTGCATTAAAATTAATGCCACATTTCCTCAAGTTTTTATTACCAAAAAAATATATATAACCTGCAAAAAATTGCATGTTCAAATGATCAGATCAATCGGTGTTTCTTTTTCTGTGTGAAAGAGTGAATGTTACGAACATTTAACTATTTCTATATGATTTAAAATGCTGGATTGCGCTTTATGTCCTATCAGAAATTAGTAGTAGTATGACTAGGAAAAGACTATTTAAAAGGACCATGCTTGCTTGCTGCTTCATTTAAGGTACTACATAAATAAGACATGTAAAAAACTGGAATTTAAGGTACTTCTTTTGCTCTGTTAGTCCTTTAGTTCCATGAACAGGACGAATCTGTTGCGAGAGGGTTTCTTTCCCTAAACCACCTTGTAAATTAGTTTTCATTTCCACAGTCAATAACCATTCAATACATGCAGGTTATCATATTGAAGTTGTGTTCTCCATGTAGTAAAAAATTTAGAATCTATGAGATGTCAAATAGAAGCATCTCACCTCTGTGATCGCTGGAGAGCCTCCACGCGTGCTTTCAGCTTCAGGTACTCCTGGTGACTGCTCTGCTAGATCATCACGTAAATGTTAGTGGTTTCGAATACAAATATGTAAAACATAAGATATGCCATTGCTTATTGGAGTCATTATAAATTATTTATGCCTGTCATGTTAACGTCGATACTTGTGAGACAATATAATAGATGAAATACAAGTGCTAATAATCAAATCACCCTTTCCTTTATTTATTTATTATTTTAAAGGACAATTACTAGATCTGTTGAGGATTTTGTAAACCTAGGTGAGGAAGTTCTTGTCGTTACGACAAAGTTGGCAGAACTTTAATAACCATATTAACATATTCCTATTTATAAAAGAAAGATTACACAATGAAGAGGGGAACCAGAATGGTCCTGAAAGGTGTTGGTTTGTGTTGACTTTGACCGTTCCATTGTATATATCATAGGCGGATTTTTCGTCCGCAGTAGATGATAGCCATGACAGGCGCTCATCATATCCTTGGATTTGTTACGGATAGTGTCCACTGGAGGAATGAAATAGACTAAAAACAGGTTCAGATGAAAATGAAAGACACGTCCTCAAGAAAGGTAGCCAACCTGCGCGGAGTCACAAAGAAGTCTTGGAAGCGATCTTTATGTCCAACATATTCCATAGGGCTACTTTGTAAAATAAAACTCTTGATTTGTGGTCAGTAAAGGAAGTTATTTTAGAGATGAAAATGAGTAAATATTTCCAAAACTAGAGAAACATTCAATAGAATAAACCGAAGGGAAACGAAAAAATAATAATCTATATTCATTTGCATCAATCTCGTCCATTGAACTGTCAGCTATCTAACAAATTCTCAAGTTATGTTGTTTGGAACTGTAATTGTAAAATAAAACCTTTTTCTTTATGAAGAAAAATAACTTTTTCCTCTAATTTATTATTGAGCTAAGTTCTTCGACGACATTCAGTTGATCCTCTTCGATAAGCACCTGATCGTGGAAATTTAGGCATTATTATTCGAAGAGAATACCTAAGCTGCGTAGAGTACTTTACAAATGGCAGCCGGCTGGGAGAGAAAAGGAGCTAAAACCCAAGGATCTGGTTACTTTCTCTATCTGCGAGCATAGGAAAGGATTAGGGTGGGGGGTGGATTCATTCTGGATCATCAATAAAAGCTATAAAAATTAAATCAATAAAAATACGATCGGGGTCTTCGATCTTGAAAAGAGGGAGAGACTGGAGTTGGAAGGCAGTACTCTAAGTATCTCTGATGATGAAGATATAAAGTAAGAGGGGAAGAGTACTATGGTAACCAGTAGCCCTTGGCAAAGAAGTGTCTGAGATTATTCACGGTAACGATCGGGTAAGGACTCCGAGCGTCAGTGGTCATGACTCAAGAGAGCTTCAGATGAAGGTCTCTTTCAAGCAAAATTCAGAAATATCAAAAGTGGCCGTTATAGTGTATTATGCTAGGGTAGCTTCAGCACGTACCGCCATCACCTCTCAGTGAGGCGATGATTGAGACAGGACATTTCCGGGGCTCAGTCACATACTTTTTGAGTACATGCAAAATACGAAGTAAATTACATAAAGCTACACGAAAAATATGAACAACTAAATTCCACAACAACAATGCAGGCTCCACAAAAATAATAAGCATTCGACTGAAACATAAATTATTGATGTATTTTGCAGATTGAACAAAATTTATATAACTTCTCCAATATATTGATTGCAAAAAAATTCCACCAGTTTATATTAAAGGAAACCAAATAGCATAGACCCATGTCCATTTATGTTAAGTCAACCAATTTTTATTTTAGGCATCAATTTAACATAAATGATGTTAAATTTGAGTTTGTTGTTATTAATATATTTCTTATCTATTTTAACGTAAAGATGAAGAGAGGGAAGCTGTTATAAAAATAATATTTAAAATAACTCTGAACATAATTTAACTATTACATTGAAAAATGGAGAGCAGCCAAGGTTAACAGGACTTTAAATTCAGTCTCTTTGCCTACACTGTAACATAATTGAATGTTTTTTCCGAAAAATCTGGAGCAGCCAGGACTAGCTGGATATAAATCTTTTCTACTTCACTCTTTCATAAACAGAAAAAGTATTTAATCAAAGTCTCTATGCTGTCAACTAAAAAGTATTTTAGGGTGGCCTATGTACTGGAGTGGAAGGTTCAACGGTTCAAATATGTTAAATGTGAAAGAGAGATATCTTTCTAGATCCTTAACAGATTGTGTTTGCACATAAATTACCCAATAAGGCAAAATGATTGTATAATAAACCTCGGAGGATTCATGTATTGTAACTTTCTTTCTTTTTCATTGGTGTTGCTTGTGTTTACTACAACGTGTTTACATCGATGTACTATCCTAATAATCTGGTAACATGAAGAGTCAACGTTAAAGAGAAAGTTGTGGCAATGAATTGACTGACCTGAGTTTCCCTGTTTGTAACAGTTGTTTCTGGTGCTCCGTAGTTGCATTTCTGATACCTCTCAAGTGTCTTGAACATGCTGCAGATGAGAAAATTTATGAAATTGTAGGATGTCATCAAGTGAGAAGGAACCTATGCATCAAGTATGAACCTAATTGCACTCGTTTTATTTTCATGTGCTATCCCAAATGTGACTGTTATTTAGTAGAATGAGCCTATAGAATTGAATTTTCTCTTAATGTTCTTCAAAACAAGTCTGGCCAGCCACGTTCATTTTCTTTTATCAGACTACCCTCCTTTATTCTCCCATTTATCTTTGCTTCTATTTGCCATTCAATCCAAATTCATCAATGTGTTCCCAATCCTAGTTCTCTTCTGCATTGACCTCACACTATTACATCTCATCGAAATATTGTCAATATATATATATATATATATTATTTGTTGGGGCAGTTAAGTCTACACGTTCGTGTAGAGAAAAATTTACACAAGTTTTAAAGATGAAAGGAGGGGCATTTTTGTAAAAGTGATTTGGAGGTTTATTCACTTTTACAAAAATACCCCTCACATTTATAACTATGTCTCCCATTTTATTCTTTAAAAAAATATGTGTAGAAAAAGTCTCTCACACCTCCATGTAAGAGATCTTTTAGCTCTCTCTCTCTCTCTTTCTCTCTCTCTCTCTCTCTCTCTCTCTCTCTGTATATATATATATATATATATATATATATATATATATAATCCTGTATTTGAACGCTTAGGGAGACAGTTCCAGGTAAACAACATTCACTAGAAGGAATATTATTTTTAAATGAAACATATACAATTTCAACAACCTGAGGCCACCAAATGTGCTAGAGTGCATGCATTAAATTAACACTGGACTAGTCCATACTCATATAAAGTGAAGTGGACAAGTCCATTCATTCTTTCCATTGCACTAGAAGTATTCGTGCCACATCGCTCACACAAATACAAAAACACTGAACTCATTCAAGTCATAAGAGCTGATGCAGTACTAAATCTGAAATTTTTGGTTTAAATGTTAACATATAATGGGAATCTATCACCTATGTTTTCATACTGATGTCACTTACATTGGATCACCGTATTCCTAGATAAGGTAAACAAATAAGGAAAAACATGCCATAGCTCAACTTGAGGGAAAACATGAAAAAATCAAAAGCAAGTCACCCTTTATCAAAGTGAAAATAATTAGCTCTCAATCTCTCTAGGTTCTACACCTTGTCCTCACCAAATTTATTCTCCAATATTAGTGGAATCCTAGGTCCTGTCTGGATTTACCCAAAAACTAGATCGCACTGGAAGCGAAATGTATTTCAGTTTGGTCCTGTCTGGATTTACCCAAAAACTAGATCAAACTGGAAGCGAAATGTATTCCAGTTTGGTCCTCCCGGGATTTACCCAAAAATTGTGAGAACCGGCAGGTTGGTCCAGTCCATCCACAAATTAGATCCGATTCTCAATTCGGTTCATAGAGAAAACCTTCAATAAGGTCTGGAAAAATAATTGAACCTGTTCTCACCAGCAACTGTACTCAAGTTAACACAACATGATTGTTGACATGCATAAAAAAATGAAGGTATAAAAATCTACCATAAGACTCCTATTTGATCCAAACTGCAATTCAACCTAAATTAATCGGGTTTTTCCAAAACCGACCCCTCTACCTGTTTGATGATCGGTTCGGTGTTTAAACCATTGGTTAAGATATTTGATTCTCCTTAAAATTTGGAAGATATTACCACCCTTTGAGTAATTTTAATGCTTTGAATGAGAATTATTTGTCACTCATAAATAGCTCCAAGTTTGATTTCTCTCGAATTTTCCTGCTACACCTAATGTGATAAAATATTCAAGATTCAAGATTATATTATAAAATTATTTGTCATCTACTTATCCTTAACATTGACTTCTATATGCACTAACCCTTAAGTAATTTTTGTTGTGTTCTTTAATTTCTTAGAGCCGTCATTTCACTCTGAAAGTAAAAATTGGCAGAAATTTTTCTCTGTTTCTTTTGTGTTTTTGGTTCTTTTAAGCATTGATAATCTCTTGATGAGATCAATGACAGTTCAAACCTAAAAATGAGGTTAAACAAAGTTGTACCAGTTTGGACAGGATTGAACCAGGCTAACCACAATTCCAGGTTGATGTATAGGACGCAAAATTGATTTTGACCAGTATGTGCTTGGTAGCTTTAAACCGTTGCATTTGCATGGAGATTAATTTTTCCTTCTAAATATGCTTATTTTTGCATGGATGGTCTAAAGTGGCCCTCGAGACAAAAAGAATATGGCTAAAGATGATGTCACTAGAAGAAAGCTGCAATTTTTGTGATCATCAGACATCTAATCAATCTACTTAATTGAATAACTTCTAGTGTATCTAGTGATGTTAAATCAGGCCAGAACATTAATCTGCTGGAACCGCTATTGGGTAAGTATAAAATCTGAAAACACTACGTCTCAGAAGTTCTAGGTTTAAAAATGCGTTTATTTTAAAATATGTCCACTACGTCCATTTTTGAAAAAACACGTTAGTTCTTGTAAGACTTCCAAGACAACATACATACAAGACGTAGTGACTACCAAGAAACATAAACGGGCATTGATCTAGGTCTAGAAAGATCTTAACTGAGAATAAAATTTAGGAAAACCTGGATCCACGTTTTCTAAAAAAGTTTATTAGGTATGCACCCAGTGTAGATCACGTGCCGAAGGCATAAGTAAGGTTTATATATGTAGTACTAGAAGGAAGTAAAGGAGTAGAAAGAAGTTTTCTGATTCGTCTCCTCATCTGGGTCCTTTGGCCATCACGAGGCAATTTAGATCTCTCACCTCCCACTAAATTGATATCTAAAGTGATGGAAGAGGAAGAAAGAGGCAATTTTAGATCTCTCACCTGCCACTAAATTGATATCTGGAAGTGATGGAAGAGGAAGAATGGTTTGGGTTACTACTGAACGCATTTTATCCTCTCACTTTGCAGCTAAGTTCTCATCATACAAATGGTTTTGGTTAGTCACATCCTGCCAGCATTCAATAGAGCCTATCTGCTGCCGCACTACTGAAACTGAACTACCAGTGATGGAGATTGGCTTATTCATTCTTTAAACAATCAGTCATCGAGGCTGACATGCCAATAGACGAGTAAGGTAGGGAAACTATCAGAACAAGGATTGCATTGTTTCCAGGCAGCCAAACTTCCTTCTGATGCATAATAGATTTTTAGCAGACTAATCAAGAAATAAACTACCAACTCTTTTGATTATGTCCTATACAACAGATTATTTGTGCCTGCGACCATGAAGGATAGGTGTCCAAAGGGTCTGCTCTGAAACAAACTGTTTGTGCTCCTCATAAGTGATCTTTTATGTAAATCTAATAGGGCAGCGAACAAGCAGACTCAATATAAATTGACCAGCTCTTGGTGTCTCTTGCTAACTAAAGTATCAATGGACAATACACAATATTTATCAAGAGATCACAAAAACTGTCACGATAGAGACAGCATGACCTACATCCTGTTTGTGTAAGTTTTTTCCTCCTATTTGGTTCAACTCTCATTTATCGTGTCAACTTTCTGAATATTTTAGTTCTCAATAGTGTCACATTTTTCTGATTATCTTACTCTCTTTTCCGTTACTGTATTTTGTGTCCGTATCCAGTCAGTACCTCTTCCGGTGAGAATAACTGGAAACGTTTCCCTCTGCCTAAAGGTAGGGTTAGCAAACTTATATCAAGATAAAAGTGAAATTACCTCTGACACCACGTAAAAGAAAAGGAACTTCTGCCTTACAACTAATGCGTCGTAGTAAGAACAACTAAGTACAAAAGTTTTAAGGAATAAATTATAAATCGACGAAGTGACTACTCGACGAGAGCCGGCTAATAGCAGACAGAACCTCAATCACGCCGAAGTGACATTTAAATGTGCGAGTACGGCCCTCTGCCCTTGGACGGGAACAAATAGCAGGGCCAGTGTCCTCGGGTTGCGGAGCCGGTAGGAGTTGTAGGAAGTATTGTTCCGTTCCAGCCAAGTCCCACCGTGAATGAGAAGCGTTTTGATAAGCTTATGATGAAAATCTAATGGGCTATACAAAAGAAAAAGGGAAATCTGAGTGATGAAAGCACCTATTTTTCCTTTTCTCTTTTAAGGCTTCAAGTTTCAGAGAACTTGATGCCTGAAAGCAACCTCATTCTTCGGAACGGACCGAACAATGAAGAAGCTGAGAACCCTAAAACGGTGAAGAAGGCAACGGGCATAAAAGATCGAAGAGGTCTCGCGTCGCGTATCACCTAACTTTGGTCACATGAAAATTTCTCATGCCGATTGCGAAAGCGTCGAGATATTTTTCAACATTCGCTTCGCTGACTGCTTATAAGGTTCCTTTTAGGAGGTAGAATGACAAGATATAGGAAAACAAAGGGGGTGAAAGAAGAAGAAACAATGAGAAAGAGAGCGAGCGAGAGAGAGAGAGAGAGAGAGAGAGAGAGAGAGAGAGCGCGAGGGAGACGATCTTTATTCGAAACGCAAAGGTGACGCCACACTTTAGGTTTATCAATACCGAGTTTCTCCCTTATTCTCATCAAAGATCGACCCGATCTTCGATGCAGACGATACCATGACTAGGATTCTGGGAAAGGCGATCACTCTTACGAAGAGACCGAAACTTGTGGCAGGAAATATGTTTCCGTCCAAGCAGCGGTCATATCAGATCGATCCATAGAAAAAGGTACGAAACAAATCGCAGCTTGAACATCACCCCGATGACATTTCATATCGGTTTCTCCACTTTAGTGATATTTTTCCTTTAGTTCACGTCGACCGCCGAGAGATAAAAGTCCCGAAAATGGAGCTACTACTTTTTCCACTGATCTAGTTCCAGAAGGATCTACGAAGAAGAGAAGATCAGTGCGATTAACCAGAAGTAAACTTCCGAAAATAGCTTAAGTAAACAAGAAGCCAGCAATCACCAAACCGTCCGCGCTCAGTATAAGATACTTAGAAAACTCCATAAACGCTCAACTAAAACAAAAAAAATTAAAAAATCCGAATCCAACTCTGTTGATCACTAAAAAGAAAGGCAAAACGAAGTTGATCACAGCGCAGTACAAAATACTACCAAAAGTACTAAAACGCTTGTTATATGTATATATATGTATATATATATATATACCTGGAGCTGCTGCAGAACTCATAGAGCTTCCCTCTGTTAGAGAAGATGATGAGCGCCACCTCCGCATCGCACAGAACGGAGAGCTCGTACGCCTTCTTCAAAAGGCCGTTCCTCCGTTTGGCAAACGTGACCTGCCTGTTGATCTTGTTCTCGATCCGCTTCAGCTCCACCTTACCTCTCCCCATCTCGTCAGACCTCCAAACGGGGAAAAAAAACACCACAAAAGAAAGAAAAACCTTCCAAATCCGATCGGGAAAGACACCAGAAAATTTCGGAACCGAGCGAAAAGATGGAAATCCGGAAAGAGAGAACGATCAGAGTCGAGAGAGGGAAAAAGAGAGAGAGAGAGAGAAATGGAAGAGAGAGGCCTGGATGTGAGGGTTTAGTTGGGTATTTATAGTCGTCTGAGGATCTGGAAAACCTTTCTTTTTAGGCTTCGGTGTGGACTTTTTTTTTTTTTTTTTTTTTTGCTTTTGGGGTTCCTTCTCTTTTACCTATTACCAGACCCGCCCCAGTCCTCCCTCCCTCCCCCTTCCGACATTTAACCCAATCATTATTGTCAAAGGATAAGACGTGTAAAAACTAAAATATCCGAGCAGTGAAAAGAACGCAAAAGTTAGGAACTTGGATGCTACGTGTCAACCGCTCGACTCCCTATACATATATATGTATATATGAAATAAAAATAATACCCTTTGTGACCTAGGTGCTTCTGAATTACCTTAGAACCAACTGATATATATCATTATGGAATAAAAATGACCTCATAATATGAATTAAAATTTTCAAAAATTAATTAATTAGTTCTTGTCTATGTTCCAAATATATAGTTTTTGTATGTGGAGTACTAGGGTTTCCTTCATAACAAACCTTTTACATGTAGTGTTGAGTACTTCCTACTAATTACCTTGGTGCCTGACTCGTTTTTATGGTTCGTCGATTATTGGACTTGGTTCGCGGTGTCGTAAACTAACAAATTGGTCCGTTTGTTGGATAAAAAATCCGTAATGTCTTGTTTTGGACTCTTCTTAATTAACAAGTAATAATTTTTTTTATATTTATATGGTATTTCAATTTGTGGAGATTAAGCAATTTCTTAGGATATAATATATATATATATATATATATATATATATATACCATTAGCCAAGAAAGTAGGAGATGCAGCTAATCCTAGGTCATAATTCACCAAACTAGGAATGTAACCCCTTCAAATCCCCACCAAATTTGTAGCAAACCAGCTTATCATAAAAAAGCAAGACAGTCTAACTAAGCAAGCAAAGCGAATAAAATCAAAGCTAGTTGACGTTTTCCAACACTTCTCTTGAAATGTACCACAACAGGGCCGAGGAATTAGCTAGTTTTATACCCACTAATCACATGACTAGCCGGTGTGGCACAACCTAAGAATGCTGGCATTCCCAAATGAGTGATACATAACATTGTCTTGATGCATTGAATAAAAAAGTTGTACGGGATATTGAAATGGGAGGCTTAAATATTTGTGTTGCATGTCTTCTTCAAATATTTCAATATTATTTTTTAGTGTAACTAAGTACTCTCAATTAAACCATGATTGTGGAAGAACCGATCTTTTCTTGATTATTTTTTTATTTTTTTATTTTTTATTTGTGGAAAGAGCCAAAGGAGGGTGGGTCATGGGTGACTCGCAAGGGAAAGCCAGGAAGAGACGCGAGGGTGGGGCCCGGGTTATTACCGAAAGAAGCCATGCAGGTCACGTCGGGAGGTGGCTTTTCTGGGTGCGATTTGCCATACGAGGAAAGTGAAATTTAATTGTGGGACGTCAACGTAGCTGTCGCGTCGCAGTAATAATCGCGGGAAAAGGACGGGAAGGCGGGAATAAGGGGGTTGGACGAACCAGTGAAAGAAAGAAGTCCGTGTACTTCAAAACCACGGAAAGGAAAGAGTAGCGAAGGGGAAGTACGTTTTTTTCTTTCTTTTTTTCTTTTTTTCTTTTTCTTTTTCTTTTTCTCTCTCTGTGCGAACCTGCCGCGGCTTCGAGGTGCAGCAATGGCAGCTAGGGCAGGGAGAGCAGGGACGACGACACAGAGCAAGCGCAGTGTACTAGCTACATGGGTTCCTACCTTTTCTTCTTCCATTCTTAATTTTTGTGAAATAAAAATCTTGTCTCTTTTAATTTTACAGTGACTATCACTGTTTTAAAAACCGAATCGAACCCGCCGGTTCCAGTTCTGATTCGGTCGGAGGCTAATCCTTTCTCTTATAGAAATATTAAATATATATAAAATACGGTGTAGAATACTAAACGGTCCAACCCGGTCTAACCGGGTTCAATCAAAACCGAACATAGTGCGGATTGGATGACCGGTTTGGTTTTTAAACATATATTGGTCGTGATTTTATAATAGTGATGAAGTCTGTGACATAAATAAATCCCTTACAGACAGAACTGAATTAATATTTTCAAAAATTTTACCTATAAGTGCAGTACTAGTTCTATATAAGGATTCCACTCTGGTTTGGAGCAGGCACTAGGTGGGGTGGAGCTGCATGCGAGTTCATAGGTACCACGTTAGTGAGCATGTGAAGTTCACGTCAGCGAGAGTCATGTCCTCGCTAACCTGTTCGGACGCAGAACAATGGATTTCTCAAAGTTTTATTGAAGCTAGAATGGTCCAATGGTACTGGAAAAATAAACAATAAGGTCAATTATTCTCCAACAATTGGGATGCTATGTGTCTGTCACTAGTACAGAAATAAAATGTGAGGGCTCTACGGGTCGGACCACAGTCTTAGATAAGAAATGGTGTGAGGCAGTTCAAATAAGTGTTGCATATATCATTCATATATATGTGGTCTCATTTTTTAATATTTTTATCATATAAGAAATATTGTGGGAAAAACAGCTACGACTACAAAATGACCAACATAGGATTGAGATTGGATACTATTGGCATATCTATAAGATTTCAAGAGTACTCCTTAAATGCACTCTAGGATCATATATTGATATGAACCGTGAAGGAAATTAGACAAATTAGATGATTTATGAAATCTTACGTTAAAAAAGGTGAAACGAACTGGTTCTTTTGTGTCGGTTTTCATGTTTATGATTGAAGGAATTTGGAAAAAAAGAAAAGAAAAAAAAATTCTATTTTCTTTTGTGTCGGTTTTTCATGTTTATGATTGAAGGAATAATAAATTTTTTTTTTATGATTTTTTTTTTTTTCTCTCTCTTGACACTTGTTTATACCAAAAGTTGGACAAGGGAAGTAGTACTTGTTCTCCACCTTCTACATGTGATACATGGACCAGTACCCTATTGTTGGTATCTAATTATGTGGTACAACTACAAGTTCAAACCCCTCTAATACACAAACCCTAGTATACTAATGAAAAATGTGTGCTTTCACATGGCAGCCTCCCTCTATCACAAATTATGTTGGGACCAGTCCACAGTGACAAAGACCTTGCCTCATCCTTTAGCTTTTCATTTAAGGGCAAATTTTCTTATACCTCATCAGAAAAAAAAAAAAAAAAAAAAAAACCCACATTATATTAAGATAACTCATATTAATAATATTTTGCATATATATATAACTATGCGCAATTTTGTAGACCCTAAACGTTGAATCGGACTAGTTCGTGCTAGATAGATTCAAAGGCTTAGCTCTTTCCTAAATTTCTTGTGTGCAAATCGATTAATCAATCGATAATTTACATATGATTATTTTAAAATGAAGTTTCGATTAAATACTGAAGACGAAACAAGTCGGTTAAATAGCTAGCTAGGTTATAAAATAATTAGATTTGAAGGCTTTGCTAATTTTCACTAAACAATTTATTAATTAAAAAGTTGAGAGATTAGAAAAGAGGGTAATTGTTCATAATTATTATATGGGTTTAATTATTTGTCTTTACAGCTTGGATGCTTAATTATTTGGATGGAGAGAGGACCACTTGACCAGCTTTGGTTCGCTTGCATTTAACGGATGTATGCCTTTGCCATTTTCATGCAACGAAACACAGACCCCCACCCCTTACAAGTCCATTTCTTTTGCCAAGAAAGGGCTTCCTCACGTCCCTCCCCAACGCCTTCCATCACTTTTGTCCCCCTCCTCAGCATTTATATATTCCCCCCCCCTCCCACACAAACTCATTCAATGCCAATTTAATGTTTGTCGTGGATATTAGCCACCCCTTTTCTCCCTATGCTTCGTCATAAATGGGCCTCCGGTGTATCACATTGGACCCTTCTGATCCAAAACAGGCATGAGTACCACTTGTTATATATACATCTATATAGAGAGAGGACAGTTAACCTACATGTACATGTAAGAAATTTTTTCCTACACGTATTTTTTAAAGAAGGAATGAAGGGCATTTTTGTAAAAGTGATTTACTATATCGGAGATACATATGCGACTTGTCGAAATCAGGTAAATGCACATACATACATATATACATACAGTAGAGAGAACATATAACTTAGTTTGATTCAAAAATTGAGAACATATAAGTCCAACCTCCATACACTAGGAGATTATTCCATGATTGTCTTATTAAAATCAGATATCAGTATGAAATTTAAATTGTATATTGAATCAGTTCTTTGTGCACTGTCTATCTCGTTTATTTATCGGATGGTTGAACGTGTTATCGGGTAATAAACAGAATAATAGACTCTTTAAAATTCCACCCTATGTAAGGCAGTTGAATTAAAAATGTTATATATTTTTTTGTATATATACAAACCAAAATCTTCGTATAATAGACTCTTTAAAATTCCACCCTAGAAAGGTTGGTATGTCTTTCCAAGACACATATTAGTTTGGTCCAAACATTATTTATTTGGCCCAGTCCAACTCCTTCCAGATTCAGCCCAATAAGTTGAATGAATTTGATTTCTTTTTCTTTCAACATCACTTTTCAGATTTTTTTTTTTAGAGAATTTTAAAGAGAATGAAATACTTTGTTATTTATTTCATTTGTATATAAAAATTAATTGTTTTTATTTAAAAAAAAAAAAAAAGCCTCTTTTCTTTCCTCGGCACTCGCCCGGTCGACACGTATTACTTCTCTGACCCCGGAGGTATCAGCTTTTTAGGCAGTACGTTACGAAGCCTGAAAAGACCCCGATCACTTCCATGACGAGGGAGACGACCAAAACCCAGTAGGCTCCGATGCCTTTCTCATCCAATCTCCAGTACCCGATACCACTACGTGTGGCCCCTCCGATCAACTCCGGTGGACGCCCTCTCGCCGCTCTCTTTTATTCCTCCGTGAAAAGAAAAAAGAAAAAAAAAAAAAGAGCTCCACTAAAGCAGAAAAAGAAGGTATCCGGCGATTCCGGCCAAATCGGTTTGCGGCCGTCGCCGTCGTCGGGATTACCCCGTCCTTTATCTGGGTCCCCCCCGTCCCATCTCCGGCCCCGGCGTCGACAGCGAGAAACATGTACGTAAATATTTGCTCTTCTTTTTTTAGACAAATTATTTTCTTCGTCATATAATTAAGCTTTTTTTTAAATCGTTATATATAACAATATTTAATACATTATATAGAAGGATGCATATTATATATATAGTACTGATCATATATATATATATATATATATATATATATATATATGGTGCTGGAACATATATATGAAGAGAATAGACATCACTAGGTAGGCTTAGTTGGGTGGCAACGGTTGGACATGATTCGACGGGGTGTTCTAATTTGATGCAGCGAATGCAGTAAGCAGATTTTGCTACCAACAGACCACAGTGGGTGAACGGGTCCCATCCATGCTCCAAGCAATAATTCCGTCGACATAGCATTGGGCCTTCCCCTTGACCACATGACCTCACTAGTGTACTCATAGATAAAAGTTAGATTATGCACAAAAAAAAAAAAAAAAAACCTATATATGTCTTATTGCTTTATATGTGAGTGCGTGACTCTCACGTACGCACCAACATGAAATTGCTTGCTAATATGACACATATTGTTTCGCTGCACCTGGACTTAGCTTGGTACCACCAGATAGTGTTGCGTTTATATAATGCTCTTTAATTAAGGAACTAAAAACTTTTAATATATGTTCATTAATATGTTGAGTTGAGCTGAATATAATCACATTGAGAAATCTGCGGCCCAATGAAAATTAGGATGTGTATTATATGTGTGAAACAGTGAGATGAGTTGGATATATATTTTGTAAATATGTGTTGGGGAAGTTGAACATGATATACACAAAGGAAAATGAAAGTTCATTGACATGTCAAAGAAAGGTTGAGGTGTCTGCTCTTTCCTTCTCTTTATCTCCTCTTTTTATGTCCCCATTTTTCCTATCAAATTTGACTTTTTCTTTAATTATAACAAAAAATCAAAATATCTAAGTTCAATTAATTAGTTCTAATTAATTACAAGCCAAAAACCAAACAAACTAAATTCAAGCTTCTAGCAATTAATTAGTAATAAAAATTAATTAATTATTTATTTTTAAAATTTTCTTTTATATAGTAAGAAATTACCATTTTTCACTCAATTCAATTTTAAATTTCTAATACTAAAAAATAATAAAATAAAAAAATGGAGAGTGAGTACAGTGAAAGGAATGAGCTGGAAGTAAAAAGCTGACCGAGGAAAGCTGGGTCAGAAGGGTACAGTCCTCAGTCGTCACTACTCACCTACTCCGATCTTTTTCCGCGGAAAATGGTCCGTTCGTAATTGTTTAAACTTCGGAGGGTGCTTCGCTCGCAAGTAGACGCTCGTGGGACCCACGCGTCGCCGTCACGAGACGAGGGTCGATGGAACAGAGAGATGCTGCATACCACTTCTGGGCCTGGATTTCTTAAAGTGGGCCGGAACGTGTCGACATCCTATTGGGTGCCAGGTCTCGTAGAATCACCTGCGCGGGCCCGCGGCCCTGATTCGGAAGCTATCTGCCTACGTGGCTCGATCAGAGAGACGTGTGCGACCTCGATTAGTGGTGGAGATATTCTCGAACGGACAGTTTACCGTTAAGGACGGTTCGGTGCTCCTGCGGAGTATCGGAGAATGATACTCTTCATTTATGAATTATGATTATGACCATTACATAATTTACATTACTTGTTGAAATTGATCTCTCTAAGTACAATATGATCCCCGTTTTTTTTTTTTTTTTTTTTGGGTATTTCTATTTAAAACTATCTTAATATTTTTCAATTTATTTTTGAAAATAAATCAGTATTAAAAATTGAGATTCATAGAGATAGAAATAAAAAGCATAGTTATTAGTCAGTCGTGTATAACATAACCATCTAATTAATAATGTACTATATATGTTGGAAAAAATCGTACGTGAGCTTAATTTTTGCATAGTGATGTGCTATATATGTTGCTTGGATTAGCTTCTAAGGGGGGTAAGCTTAATTTTGGCCTTTTTGCATGCAGCTCATTGGCTTTGAATTTTTATATCCTAATCTTGTTGATTGAAGTAGGACTTAAGTTTTGCTCATATAGAATATTTTACACAAAATTAATTGTTTGGTTAGAAAATTAGCTATCGGATTTAATTTGTTTCTCTGCGTTATTTTACAGCCAAACTTGGGCCGTTTAGCTATGGTTTTTTTTTATTTTTTTTATTTTTTCATTTATTTATTTTTTTAACTCGAACTTTAGAAAGAGAAGGGACGAAGACGAAAAAGAAAAAAATGCAAAACCCAAAGTAACATATTAGTGTATAATATATTGAATTAACTTCATGAACTTAATTTGGTCCACTTATTAAGTATTTGTTATCATGAGTCTATTCCTCTTCCCTCAACTGATAGATCAATAAGCAATATCCCTTAATTTTCTATCCCTTCAGTTTTCAATTTCTATGCCACATCAGGGATCTCAAGACAACTTCCATATATCACCTAACACATCTACATTATTTTTCACGTTTTAATTAATCTTTTCTACCAGTGTTTTAAAAACTGAACCGACCGGGCCGGTTCGACCCGATTCAACCGGAACCGGGACTTAAAACGGTTGGTTTAAAGTGAAAATGGTAAGAGAGTGAAAAACCGGACGACCCGGCCGGTTTGATTGGTTCAACCGCTAAACCGTTGAACCAACTGAACCAGTTCAACCGGTTTGGTCATTGTTGGTCCACCTTCTAGGTTTAAAACTAAATCGCAAGTCGGGAATCGGGAACGAGCGTGAGAAAGAGTAGCGCTGCTAGGGTTTTCAGTGCTAGGGTTTTCGGCAAAAATGGTGCTTCCAAACAACATCGATCTGCTTAATCCTCCTGCTGAGCTAGAGAAGAGGAGGCATAAGCTAAATCGTCTCGTACAGACTCCCAACTCTTTCTTCATGGATGTGAAATGTCAAGGGTGCTTCAATATAATGACCGTCTTCAGTCATTCCCAGACACTAGGTGCCTTGTTACAAAGTACATGCCCTTCTGCCCCTTCAGTCTCTCCTTCATAGGCTTATTCAACGCGTTGGTGTGGACAGGCTACGGCCTCATCGAATTCGACCCTTTCGTCGTGGTACATGCCTCAAACGATCTCCGGCCTTCTCCGATTAATTTTTGGATTGTGCTGGTATTCTAGCGGATCTTCTTTGTCTGTCTCTGATTTGGGATGGTTTGCTTCCTTTGGAATTTTTTTTTGCATAAGTAACCTGAATGCTTCAATGGGAGGTCAGGAATTAGATTTTTTTTTTTTTTTTTTGTTGTTGTTTCCGATCGTAGAGAAGAAAGAAAACAAGAGAGGTCGACGGAAGAAAGAAAGTGAATTGAAGAGAGAAGAGATAACAGAGACAAGAGAGAGGATATTTTTTATTTAAAAATAATGCATATCCGGTCTAACCACCGGTTGAACCCGATTGAACCGGTTAAACCAAAATCGGACCTCCCACCGGTTCGATGACCGGTTCGGTTTTCAAAACATATATTATTAATTTATGTTCAAATTAAAAAAATATAAAATAAAACAAATAAAATAAAATAATATATATATATATATATATATATATATATATCAATTGAATATATAAATTAGTGATACTTGTTGATAGTCTCTTCATCTAGGGTACTTAATTAATTAATTAATTTCTTACACACACATGAAATAAAGCATTATTAACTATATATATTGTTGTATATTATGCACGGGTTTTAGGTTGCAGATTAAATCATTTAGACCTATGTAAACGCGCACAATATGTGGACCAAAAAATACGGATCCGATGTAATGCGGTGTACAAAATAATTTGAAGGGTATTTTGGTAATTTTCAGGTGATTGTGTGGGGTGCGACTTCTAGAACTCCTTTGATTCGATCTCCGACTAAGAACAAACGATCGCCCGGTAGACCGCGAATGATCAACGTCATATACGAACGAGCGAACGAACGAGACGAATTTGAATTTTGCCAAAGCTTGACGGAAAATTTGGTATTCCGATTGGCTCACGGCAGGTCGATTTGCGAGACAGCTGCAGGAATGCTTGTTGCTCTCTCAAATTTGGGTGGTGATTTGGGATTTTCGGGCGTCTTGAAAACTTTTTTGTGTCTGTCTGGTCTTTCTGTGATCGATCCCCGATCTGTCTTCGATCTTCTGAATTTATAGCCTTACCTAGTTCCAACCGCATGGACCAGGTTTATCGGAGTGGTTATAACTTGCTTCGACCGCTTCTGCGTCCCGTCTCCCTTGAAAAGTGGAGCTGTCTTGGACTGAGACAAGGGTCATGTATGATCCTTGTTGGCTGCTGATGTGGCCACTTTGGATGACATGTCGCCTATGTAAGCTGCTGACGTGGCAATTGAGATCTTGGCCGTTGATTTGTTGAAGCTTGATCGACGACTTAATTTCGTTGATCTGACTGGGGTCGGTCTTTGACTTGTTGACCCGGATTATGCGGTCTTGATTTGGGCCGTAAATGTCGGCCCGAACAAAATTGATTCTTACAGATGCCCCTTCAAAATCGCACATCAAATTGTACGATTTAAGAATGTACACTAAGGATGAGTACATTTTGAAGCACGTTTTTTTTTTTTTTTTTTTTTTGGGCCCACCGGCTCGTGGGCTTGGCCCCCGTTGCCGGTTTTAGGTTTACCTGGACTTTTTGGCTGGGCTGTTTGGGCCTGGTTCTTTGTGGGCCCAGCATCTTGGGGGTCGAGCTGAGTTGAGTTGGTCCGAGTCGAGTCGTAGACTGGTTTGAGTCGGCCGAGCCGTGGAAACCCGAGTCCGCCGGATCGGGTTTGTATAACTGGTCCGGATGGGTCAGGTCTGCCGGATGGGTCGGGTCTGGTTGACTGACCCGAAGTTGAGCTGTGTCTTATCTCAATTCAAATTATGAAGAGATAAGAGTAATCCAGAGGGGGGAGGATTTTTCTAGGGTTAGAGGTCTTATAAATAAGAGCCTCGTTAAGTGTGCCCTTAATTGCGTCGTTCCCGATTTTGACTTCCGCGTTTGCTTCTTTTCTCTTGCTTTCTCTCTCTCTCGGCGTCTGCACCTGCTTTTTGTTCTCTTCGATCGTTGACATCACCGAGGTAAACTTTTCTTAACCGTCTTCTTGTTGTCTTGTTTTGCTTATATGTATTGCTGTTTCGTCAGGAGAGGCCTAGGCTGATTCGGTGAACTTTGGCGCAGTGAATTTTTTGGTCACCGTTTTCTGAAATTTACTATTAGCCATTGCTTCCTCGCTTCGTTTCCTTCTCTTTTGTGATGATATTTCCGGCATTGGAGGTGGCTCGAGTTGGTGAAGTCCGGTTCGGTGGAGAAAGTCCACTGTTTACTGAGATTTCGCCATCCGAACCCTCAATTTCGCCTTTCGTTTCCTTGGTTTTCTTTGTGATGATTTTTCCGGCATTGGAGGTGGCTCGAGTTGGTGAAGTCTGGTTCGGTGGAGAAAGTCCATCTTTGTTTCTTGAGATTTAAGCCATCCGAACCCTCAATTTAAGCCTTCGTTTCCTTGGTTTTCTTTGTGATGATATTTCCGGCATTGGAGGTGGCTCGAGTTGGTGAAGTCCGGTTCGGTGGAGAAAGTCCACTGCTTACTGAGATTTCGCCATCCGAACCCTCAATTCTGTCTTGAAACGCCCATTTGTTAACCTTCTGATTTTGATGATTTTTTTTTTTTTGGGCTTCCGGGCGATCTTTTACGTTTGTGAAACAATTGAGAGGCTCGATTCGGCAGCGCTTTGTTCAATGGAATTTTGGTCCATTGTTTACATCGGTTCGCCTTCTCGGACTTCGATTTGGCTTTGCCGCGACGTTTCCTTCCCCCTATTCTCTTTTTTTTTTTTTTTTTTTCGTTTTTGTTGCGACTTTGGGCTCGTTGGTCGGCATTTTCTTTATTGCTATTGTCGGCGCCGGACGGAGAGGCGGAGTTGATTTGTTGGCGTCGTCGTCGCCGAGATGAGCGGAGAGCGGCGGCGGAGGGCGTCGTCGGCGTCGTTTATCGGCGGCGGCGTCCCTTCGCTATGCTGAAACCGGGCGAAAAGACGCGAGCTACTGAGCCTCGCCCTCATGCGAGGCTTCGGCTTGTTGGGGTAGCGATCCCGGATCTTCCGATGTCCGAAATGCGGGATCCGGTTAAGCTGCCCGTGCAGCGAGGCGGATTTTAGGGTTCGATTGCGGGACCCGTATAGGGCGGTATGAAAACGGATTTTTAGGGTTCAGCGTCACGGGACCCGAACATCGCGATTCCGCGTGTCGGGTTTGGAGGGTCAGCGTCACGGGACCCGACTGCTTCGTCCTCTTCGTTGAAACCCTAGTTTTGGGTTTTCAAAACTTGTGTCTTCCTCCCTTCCGTGCGGCTTCGGCTTTGTCGGCGGGGATACCGATTTGAGAGTGTTTATCCGCTGGATTACCTCTGTTTTCCGTGGTTTGCTTGATGGCACGGCGGCGGCGGTGCTTGCTGTTTCCGTGGTTGCCGGTGATGCGGCGAGGTCGTCGGCTTTGTTGCTGGCGGCGCTTCCATTGACGGTGTGTCGCGGGCGAAGGCGGCACTTTCGTTGATGGTGTCGCGGCGGCGGCGCCTCGGCGCCGCCTGGCGTCATGGCGGCGCGCCTCCATTTACTGGCGTCGCCGGCGAAGGGATGCCTTCGCGGGGTATAAAATCCCTAAGTCCCAAACATTAGGACTTAGGAGTTTTGTTCATTGGTTCGCGACTTCGGTCGCTGGCTTTCGATCGGTTCGGTCGACTTGGGTCGACTTCGGACATGATTTTTTTTTTTTTTTTTTTTTTTGTTTAATTCGAAATTTAAGATATCTTAATGAAAATGAACTTCCATTAAGTAACTTAACCCGAATTAAGAAGTTTAAAATAGAACCTACCTCGCCTTTGATTAGGCTCGACTTTGATATTTGTGCCTTTGATTAGGCGGATCCTCGACTCCCACCTTTGATTAGGCGGTCGATATTTCAGCCTTTGATTAGGCAGATCGATTTCCAAGCCTTTGATTTTGACAAGTCGATCTCTGAGCCTTTAATTTCCGAGCCTTTGATTAGGCAAGAATTCATCATCCCGTCCCGGCCTTTGATTAGGCGGTCCGATTTCTGAGCCTTTGATTAGGCGGTCGATTTCCCCTTCATGCCTTTGATTAGGCGAAAACATTAACTCTCGACCTTTGATTAGGCAAGAATTCATCGTCCCGTCCCAGGCCTTTGATTAGGCGGTCGATTTCCAAGCCTTCGATTAGGCGGTCGATTTCCCCTTCATGCCTTTGATTAGGCGAAACATTAACTCTCGCCTTTGATTAGGCAAGAATTCATCGTCCCCGCCCAGGCCTTTGATTAGGCAGATCGATTTCCAAGCCTTTGATTAGGCGGATCGATTTCCCCTTCATGCCTTTGATTAGGCAAACATTAACTCGACCTTTGATTAGGCAAGAATTCATCGTCCGTCCCAGGCCTTTGATTAGGCGGATCGATTTCCAAGCCTTTGATTAGGCAGATCGATTTCCGCCTTTTTGATTAGGCAATCCCTTAATTAAAAATTAAGACTTAGCCAATTTAGGCCGATTAGCCTTAATTAAAAACTAAGGACTCCAATTTTGCCGATCGATTTTTCCGACTTCGCTGGAATTGAATTTTCTTGATTTTGTTGCGGTGCTACTTTTGGCGCGGTCGCGCGCGCCGAATTATGCTTTAACTTGGCGAGGTCGCGCCGTATCTGTTTGTTGAATTTTGCCGAACTTGCCAGTTTTGCTGAAAATCATGACTCGATCGACCTTTGAATTTTGATTTCAGATGGCTGCTCCTTCCGCCACTTTGGTTGGTGGATTGAGGGCTTTTGACCACACCGTGGTTGTTGAAGGAGAGACTATTCAGACCTTGGCTTTGTACATGGAGGCGATGCTTCTCATATGACTTCTTGCCCGGCGGGGAATCGGTTTTGGGGTCCACGCCGAGAAACCAACATCCTTAGTAGATAGCTCGTTCATGTGAGTTTTGAGTAGGCGTTTGGCTACCAAAGGACGTGTATTCTTCCCCGCCTTGCCTTGACACTCCGAGAGAGGGAAGACGAAGCTGCCAAGCCGGAAACTTTTAGCTCCCAAATAAGCCTCTTGGTTGGTAAATAAGCCTCCGTTGCCACATTTGTTTGAAGATGGGGTAGTTGAGCGGACTCTTTACACCCCCGACCGCGGCTTTGGATAAACCGATCCCATTTATTTTCGAGTGGACCACTCTCTGCTTATGGGTCGTTCGCGGCAGCCTTCTCCACAACGCTGGGATCTACTATGGCATTTGGGGATCCCTTTTTCAGTACAACTGTGATGTATCGATGGTCGAGCTTTTCTCGATGCACGGAGTCCCAAGGCGAACCGCGTTAGTCACGTGCCGGGGAGCTTTCTATTACTCGATGGACATGGATAGGATTTTCGGTTTGCCCATCGGCTGGCCAGTTTTACGGCGAGATTTAAGCCCATGGTAGCTGATTTTAAGGAAGTCGCGAGTATGCAGTTTACCCTTTAGCTGCCGTTATCTGTTTTTACGGCGTACCACCATCTTTGTGTCGGAGTTCTGGGTCCAACGTGATATCTTCTGCGGCTTGGGTGAATTTTGGTTCCGCCTGAGGGGCGATGCCGTTCCAGTTGATGACCCCGGGCTGCTTGGCATGCCAGTTTTGGGAAAGATCGCCCTCTTTCGAGAGAGTTCCACGCGCCCGCAGGCGCGATGTGTTTCACTTCCTCCATGTCACACCGGGTAGAGAAGACGAGGTCCACTTGGCGGCACTCCTATCGGTTTGGTTGTCGCGGTTCGTGTTCCGGCGATTGGTGATGAGATCCGACCCATGGTTTTTAAGGTGGCTAGTTATATGGCCACCGGGTCCGCTTTTGCTTTGGCGGTCCTGCCTTTGGCCTGCCTTTACAAAGGTTTGGGACACGCAGCTGCTGGATGGCCATCGATGGCTCGATGGCCTTACTTGTATACTTGGCTCGCCGTCTACTTTCCTGCGCATCGGGGAGGATTTAGAAGTAAGTCGGCGTCCAGGTATGATCTCCTTCGGGACCCTTCTCTCAAAACGTAATTTTACGGAAGACCAGGCCTGTGATGATTTGTTTCAGCGTCTTCGGTGCGGTTAATGGCATAGATATGTTCTTGCCACCGCCAAAACTTCTTTCTTGGTGGACGAAATAAAGAAGCCGATAGCCGACAGCATTATGAGAGTCTTCTCGTCGTCCGCAGTTGTTTCTTGACAATCCGGCGCTTCGATTCATTTCTTTGTGGAGCCGTATTGTCCAGCCAGATTTGCTTGCGGACAGTTCGGCTATTGTCAAGATCTCCCGGCGATATGGGGATCACAGCTAATCATCGGAGATTAGCTCTTTATCGGAGTTGGTGGCCCTTTGGAAAACCAGCATTGTTAGATCCTTGTGGCGGCTTGATCTGCCTCCATCGGGAGAACGGGACCCATCTCGAGACCCGGGGACCACTCCAGCTTATTATACTTGGTGGGCGACCCACATGTCGTCACTATTTCAGGTAAGTTTATCTCCCCTTCTTTTTTTTTTTTGCTTTGTTTTCCTTTTCCTCATTGTCTTGTGTCTTCCAGCAAAATCGACCGGAGTCGGCGCCCGGTTGTTTCAGATGGAGGATAGTGGCGAGGACTATGACAGCGACGGTCTCACCCTAGCATAGCGGAGGCCGAAGGGCAAGAGGCCAGTTGGTGCTTCTTCGGTAAGTATACTTGTGTCGGTATACTTGTGGTTTTGATTTTGCTGCATTTCTTTATTTCTTTTGAATTTCAGGCGAGCAAGAAGAGGGCTCCTCTTACCATTTTGGCGGGCGCTTACGGTTCTGCGTCAAAGAAGAAGAAGGCACGTAAAGAAGTTCCGCCTGCCTCTTTTCCCCCTTAGCCACCGGCGTTCCTTCCGCCTATTCGAGAGGCGGACCTCCGACTTCTTGTCCGTCGGAGAACCCTCCTATTGAGACGGTTCAGATTTTGTCTTCCCCCTGAGGCGCCCGTAGCACCTCAAGAGGAGGCTTACGTAGTGGGAGAGCTTGCGAGAGATTACACCGTCCGGGGTTTTGCCTGTTCAAGAGGTCGCTCCTTCTCCATCAGTTGTTCAAGAAGAGGCGGTGATCGAGGCAGAGGCTTTGCCTCCCTGCAAATCGAAGAAGAAGGTACAACTCCAGCGGTTGAAGTTCCAGCTATTGAGGCAGGCTGTCGAAGTGATCCGGGAGGAGGTCCCGACTACTTGAAGGAGCTTTGGAGACTATTGTAGCTCCCGAAGAGGCAGTTATGGAGGTTACTCCAGCTGCTGAGGAAGTTTCGCTTCGTGCAGGCCCCGCGCCGCCTACTTCCGTCTTCTCGACTCCATCGCAGGAACCCGTCGCGGGGAGTTTTTGTCTTATATTAAGGGCTTGATGGTGCAGGCTTGGAGAGACCGAATAGTCCCTCGTATGTTATCTCCCAGGCGTGGTGAGTGACATATCTTTGCTGGCCGATGCAGGATTTGCCATCAGCAGGTTGCGGAGATGGGTCATGATGTGACTTCGCCCTACGAGTCTACACTCAGCAGCCTCTGAGACTCTTCAGAAATTGAACCTTCGGGCCGGAGAGAAGGTTAGGTGGGACTTCCGAGGGATGAGGCGGAGGGTATTGCTCGAAACACTTTGGCCGTAGTATCCTCCAAGTTAGAAGAGGCCAAAGCCACTTTGGGCGAGGTTGTTGAGGAACTTTCGGAGGCTAAGGCCGAGGAAGGGGATGCCCGTGAACGTTTTGAGTTAGCCGAGAACAACTTCAGTCGGCTGGGACAAAAAGTCGCATACCTTACAACTCAAGTAGAGAGCAGATCCGGAAAGTGTACGGGGTTTGGAGGCGGGTGTGGTTGAGGCTGAGCGGCTGATAGCAGAGGTCATTGCCACGCCCACCCTTAGTGCGGCTGAGGAGGCAACTCTCCTATCGGCGAGGGCTGCCTTTGCGGAGTTACAGCAGGAGATGGCGAGAAATCTTTAGGAGCTGCTTTGTTTTTCGCCTTTTGATTTGATTTGTAACCACACTTTTTTTTTTTGTCGTGTAGTTGACTTTTGTTGCCTCCCTTTTTGCATTCCACTGAATATTTATGAATAAAGTTTCTTTTGCATTCCACAGAATATTCATGAATAAAATTTCTTGAGAAATTTACCGTTTATGGCTGGGAGTCTTCTTCCTTCGGGAGTAACCAATTTGTACGCACCGTTAGTGTAGACTTCTTGGACCACGAGTGGTCCTTCCCACTTAGGTGCAAATTTTCCCCATCTTTGCTTGTGGTAATGATTGGTCTGCAAGACCTTTGCTAAGACAAGGTCCCCTTTTGAAAGGAACGAAGCTTGACTTTTTTTTATTGAATCTTGAGTGAGGCGAGCTTGATAGCATTCAAGCCTTTGCTGTGCTTCTAATCGCTTCTCGTCGAGGGATTCTAGCTCTTGCAGGCGGAGCCGGATATTTTCCTCTTCCGTGAGTCCTTCTCGAAGAGCAACTCGCAGCGATGGAATTTGAATTTCCAGTGGAAGCACAGCTTCCACGCCGTAGACTAGTGAATATGGGGTTGATTCTGTCGGTGTTCGGAACGTAATCCTGTATGCCCACAGTGCTTCTCCGAGCCTTTCGTGCCAATCTTTCTTATTCCCTGCGACTGTCTTCTTTAAGATTTTGCACAAGGTTTTGTTGAAGGCTTCTGCCAGGCCATTGGCGGCAGGGTTGTATGCCGTGGACGTCCTCTGTCGGATGCCGAATCTCTCACAGAAGTTATCCATGGTCTTGTTACGGAATGGGGTGCCGTTATCGGTCATGATGTATCTTGGAACACCATACCGATACACGATTTGTGTCCGAATGAAATCGACCACGGTGGCAGCTTTGATTTCTTTATAAGCTGCTGCTTCTGCCCACTTAGAAAAATAGTCTGTGGCGGCCAGTATATACTGGTGATTTGCCGACGACTTTGGGTTGATTGGACCTATGATGTCCATTCCCCAGGCTTCGAATGGCCAGGAGGCCACTGTTGGATGTAAAGGGCTGGGAGGCTGATGGATGTAGTTGGCGTGTAATTGACATGTCGTGCAGTGTCTTGCCAATTCTATCGCGTCCCGCAGCATTGTAGGCCAATAGTAGCCTAATTGTTTGACTTGGAGATGTAGTTTGGGGCCAGCTTGATGGGCACCGCAAAATCCCTCCGTGTGCTTGCTAAGATTGCTTGTCCTTCTTCTTTAGAGACGCACCTGAGTAGGATCCCGTCGTGGGATCGTCGGTTTTGCAGCGTGTTGTTGAACAGGCAGAATTTTGGTGCAACTCTTCGTGCGTACACCCGAGCTTTTCAGTTCCTCGGGGAAATTTGTTGTGCTCTAAGTAATCGAGAAATTGTTGGCCAATCTTCTTCCTCAATTGCATAGACCCGAAACCAAATTGGTTTCTTCTTCCTCTGAGAATTTCTCCAAGGTAGGCACCACCCACCTTTTCGCATATAGGGATTCGTTCGGACCTTGCCTCGAACGTGCCCGGACTTTTGCGGCGATCCCGCCAATCGTCCGCTTGGGAATTACGGCTCACGGGTACATGCCCTAGGGTGACATTTGAAATTTTTGCAGCAATCTTTGAGCCTCTTTTTTGATATGGCATGAGCTCGTCTTTTTCTGACCTCGAAGTCCCCCGATTATCTGTTTGATCACCGAGAGCCGAATCGCCCGAAGATTTCTAGTTGGCTTAAGCCCATTTCGATAGCCATCCCCAAACCGAGGATTATGGCTTGATACTCGGCCTCGTTGTTTGTGCAGCGATGGGATAGGATAAAGGAGTGCGGCATTAAATCCTCGTTGGGAGATATGAAAAGGACTCCAGCCTGCTCCGTTTTTCCGTGCAGCACCATCAAAGTACATTCTCCATGGAGGTAGCACTTCAATGAAGAAGACTTCTTCATCGGTAGACTTTGGCTTACCTCCCACTCTGCTGGAATGGGATGATCGGCTAGGAAATTTGCAAGTCCTTGTCCTTTGATGGCTTTTCGAGGGATGAAATTGATCTCGAACTCAGATAGCAACAAGGCCCATTTGGCCAGCCGTCCGGAAAGCATTGGTCTGGACATGATGAATTTGAGGGGATCTGCCCGAGAGATTAGATTTGTGGAATGTGCGAGCAGATAGTGTCTCAGCTTCTGGATGGCGAAGATGAGTGCAAGACACGTCTTTTCAATCGGGGAGTAGTTGAGTTCTGCCCCGACCATTGTACGGCTTAGATAGTACAACGGACGTTCTTTCCCTTGGTCATCATTTTGGGCGAGGAGGGCACCCAGAGATTTTTCTTGAGCCGCGATATATAAGAGAAGCGGCTTTCCCGAAGTCGGAGCCATCAGAACTGGTGGCTTCATCAGGTAGTTTTTGATGTTTTGGAATGCCCGTCGGCAAGATTCGTCCCATTCGAAGGGTGTATCCTTCTTCATGAGATGACTGAAGGGTTGACATCTTCCGGCCAGATTTGAGATGAACCGCCGAATGTAAGCCAGATGCCCCTGAAGGCTTTTTAATTCTGACAAAGTCTTTGGTTCGGGCATTTGTTGAATGGCATCGATCTTAGTCTGATCGATTTCGATGCCCCTATGTCTGACCACGAATCCGAGGAATTTCCCGGACGAAACCCCAAAGGCGCGCTTGAGAGGGTTCATCTTCAATTGGTGCTTTGTCGCTGCAGACGTTCGAAGACAGCTTCAAAGTCTCTTAGGTGGTCGCCTCTTGATTTGGTTTTGACGACCACATCGTCGGCGTAGCATTCTACAAATTTGTGGAGGAAGTCGTCGAATATCTTTTGCATGGCCCTTTGATAAGTGGCTCCTGCATTCTTCGGACAAATGGCATTACCTTATAGCGAGAAAATACCTTTTGGCGTGCGGAAGGCTGTCTTTTCCTCGTCTTTTGGGTCCATCCGAATTTGATTGTAGCCGGAAGATCCATCCATGAAGGATAAGGCTTCATGCCCCGTTGTCGCATCCACCATTAATTCGGTGATAGGGGCGGGAAGTCGTCTTTTGGACAAGCTTTGTTCAAGTCCCCGAAGTCGGCCTTGACTTCGAATCTGTCCATTCTTCTTCTTCACCCGGTGCGATGTTGGCTATCCAGCTTGGGTACTTGACTTCTCGGATGAAGTCGGCCTTGAGGAGTTTATCGACTTCCTTCTCAATTTCTGGGACAAGCTCGGGGCCGAAATCGTCTTTGGGACTGTTTTTATCGGTTTGACTCGGTTTGATTGCGAGTTTGTGAATTGCAACTATTGGGTCGAGCCCGGCATCTCAAGTATCTGACCAAGCAAAAACGTCTTTATATTCACTGAGTAAAGACATATAATCTTTTTTCTTACATTACGAGAGAGTGAAGCACTCAAGAAAGTGGGTCTTGGATCATTCTCGTACCCAGTTTTACTTTTTCAGCTGGTCGATGGTTGCTTGGCGCCTTCCTCAAAGATTGCAGGCGCTTCTCCCAAATCATCTTCAGGGGTTGAGTCGTTACCCTCGTCGGCCGAGATGTGGTGGACGGCGGCTACCTCTTCTTCTTCTTCTTCTCGTCCTTTTTCTTTGGCGATAATGTAAATCACTCTTTGGGGTGACTTATTGCTTTCTGATTTTATTCTTTTTGAAGAAGTCCCTCCTACTTTCCCCAATCTTTGGGTCGCGGGGATCCGTGTGGGTGCCCCAAGTCTTTGGAAGACTGTTTCTTTTGGGTTGTTCCATCGGTTTTCCCAGCCTCTGAAATCTGGCTGAGTTTTTACGTGGCTTGTGGAGCGGTGATATTTAGTTTAGGGTCTTACGCTTGCCCCTTTTCCGCCAGACCTTCGTAACCTTGGATTTGCGCTTCGTTACTTGGTTCTGGAGGAATATTTGGATTTCTATCTTCTTCTTGTCCCAATCGAGCGAATGCGAGACTTCGTGGCTCTGGGATGCCGATTCTGTCAAAAGCGGCGTCCGGGTTTCTTCTGAAGTGGTTGCCTTCCTTTTTGGTTGTGATTTGATTGACACCGGCCTTGCCGAAAAATCACAACTGGCTTGTGTTTTTGATAGCCAAGCCCATGTCTGCGTTAGGAGGGATTGAATAACCCTGCGCTTGAAGGCTTTTCTGGGTTGGTGACAGGTTTTGAACAGCCACCATCGATTTTTCTTGCAATTGTTCGAGGGAGAGCCCGGATCCTGCTTTGGCCATCATCCGGTAGGCGTTGGGATCGAATCCTTGTGTCCGAGTTTTTGGAAGCTCGGGTGGATTCTTTTCTTTTACCAGGATGCCCCGATTGTTGAGTTTAGGCAGGGGAATAGTGGCAGCGCCCTTTAAAGCCTTCAGTTTCTCAGCTAACTCTTCTCGGTTGCAAGTGGCGAAGGGAGATTCGCCTTTCTTCCTTCTTGATTGAGGAACGTACCTGAGAATTGGTTCCTCTGTTTGCTTTTTGGTTTGGCCAGTTCACCCTTGACGGCTTTAGGGGGCGGCTTTACCGAAATAGCACCTTCTTCCGAGTAATATTTGGCATCTGCGAAGGATGCTTCGGCCTCTGTGAAAGGGCATTCATCTGCGAACACCGTTTTCTCCTCTCCATCTTGGTAATATTTGAAACACTGATGAAGGGTCGAAGGCCGCGACCTTGTTGGTGTGTAACCAGGGGCCTCCCGAAGCAGCATATTGTAGGAGGTGCGGGCATCGATTACATGGAACGATGCGTGGGGAAGTCATATCCCGATTTGTAGTTCCAGTCTGATTGTTCCCAATGCTCGTTGTCCTTCTTGGTTGAAGCCTTGGATCATCAACGAACTGGCTTGGAGGTCGTTAGCCACCAACCCGACATTTTTCAAAGTCTGGATTGGCGGGATATTTACTGCTGATCCGCTGTCCAGTATACGGTTGATCCACCGGTCTTTGATGGCTCGAGAGCGAATAAAGGTCTATTATGAAACATTTCCCCAACAGCATGTCTGCTTCTTTGAAGGAGATGGAAATTGAATGAGCCTCCTTGACTTGTGGTGGCTCACGAAGGTTGTTCTTCTTTCAACGTCTTTGGGAGATAAACCAATCTTTGGTTCATCGTGCCTCCGCATCCTCAATTGTTCGACTTGGCATGCCGGTCGTCTTTGGCGACAACGAACTTGATGAGAGCTTGCCTGGATCTGATTGGCAGATCTAAGTCATCATGTACCGCATTTGTGATCGACAAGTTCTGTAAACATGTATGAATATCGTCGGCAGATTCGATCGAGCCTTCCCTTCACGCCTTTGCTTTCGACCACTTGGGGTGAACAAGTGGCCACCAGTCTGGGGGTTGGCGTCGAGGAATTCTGACGGGAAGAAATCAGCCAAAGTGATTGGCTTTGGCTTCTTTTGATAGATCTCTTCTTCAACTTTTACGGGAGGATGATTTACGTCAGTGCCTTCTTCCTCCTCTTTTCTTTCTTTTCCTTCTTGGCTCTTCTTTTTTTTTCGCAAAACCCCTTGATGAATATTTTCACGGGGGAGTTTGGAAGCGTTTTCTTTTGTGAGTCACCACTTCCCATCCTTCTTTGTCTTTGGTGGCGGTCGTGGCTTTGGTCCTGAAGTCGCAAGGCGAAGACTTTTATATTAGATCCTTTGACTCTCTGTGCAGTGCTGGAACCTGGTTGGGCCGAAGATGGTGTGGGAAGCAGCCGTGTTGTCGTCTGATTCCAAGATGATCGCGACCTTGCGTCGCTAACTTCGAGTATTCTGTCCTTTAGGACAAAACATTTTCGGTGGGATGGCCTACCGGTCGATGGTACTTGCAATAGTTGGGATCTGAGCTCTTCCCAACATCTTCCGGCCTCTTGGCTTACGGAAGCTGCAACAATTCTTTTCCAGGAGTTGCTCGAGCATGCCTGGAACATCGGTCGTCGGAAAGGATAGGTTTTGGCCTGCCTATCCTTTAACGTGAACTTTTGGCGGGTTCGCGATCTTGGCGAGTCGATTGGCATTTGGCTTCCAATCACTGCCCGTACCTTTATTTTGGGTCGCCCGTGATCTTTTGCGGTTCGGCGATGTTTGTGGCGAGGGCTTCTTTTGAAGGAGTTTTGTACTCCTTCTTTCTGAACTTCGGCTTCTTGTCCGCCTCGGTCGGTGGAGCCTTTCCTTCTCCCTTTTCCCCGGATGAGGATCTCCATGTTGTGCGCTTGGTCGCCCGTTCTTGGAAGTCCCTCGGCTTCCGACTCTACGTAAGTAGACAAGAGTCCAGTTCATCCCTCGAATGCACATGTCGATGGATATGCGTGTGTGAATAAGGAGGTGCTCTCCTTGCAATTGAGACCGAGATTGCGCCAGCGGTTGATGTATTCAATCACCTTCTCACCACAGCGCTTGAGGTTGGTGAGTTCTACCAAGCGTCACCGTTAAACCCGTCTTGTAGAAGCGGCTGAGAAATTCACTTTCTAATTGTTCCCAGTTGTCGATTGACTCTGGCTGGGAGCTCAATGAACCAATCGAAGGCATTCCCTTTGAGGGATCGCCCAAATTGCTTGACGAGGAGATCGCCGTCGGTTCTGCATTGTTGCGGGTCTCAATAAAGTGGGCGGCGTGCTGTTTTGGGTTGCCGTCTCCAACTGAATTGTTGAAATTTGGGTGGATGGTAAGAGGTAGGCATGTGGATTGCCTGGATCCGTCGGGGAGTAGGGCCTGGTGTAGGCTTGAGATCGACTCCTTCGATTGCACCTTACGCTCCAACTGCGTTGGAGATCATTTCTTCGTGGTACCGTAAGATAGTGCCCCCGGTTCTTCAAGCGGTGGTTCCCGGTTCACCGGATGTTCGGGAGCTGGAGATGAACGGATGATGGGTGATGGAGGGGGACAGGGATTGGCGGGACGTCTTGGGTCCTGCCTGTTCATCATTCCCGGGGCTGGGAGGATGCTCCCGGCGATCTGCAATCAGCTTCAATTTCTGCAGAATTGTGGCGATCTGGAGATCCCTCTGCGGTTCTCTCTCTACATGATTGCTCGTCCCTTTCCCTCATGGCGGTTTGGATTTCTGCCGGTTGCTCCTCCACGCTTTTGGTTTGGGTCATCATTGCCGAGACCCTGATCCTTTGGAGATGTGGGGAAGGAGGGCTTGGGCGAGAGGTGCCCCAGTTGGTGCGGTCGGGCGCGGGGAAGGAATGATCGCCTTCCTTCAAAGTGAGTGATTAATGCTTTGGAACTTCGGCTTCTTTGTCGGGGAGAGTTCCTTGCCGGGCTTGCGACCGGGCTGGCCACCGGACTGGCTGGTGGAGGGGATGTCGGGACAGCCGAATAACTCCTCGAGGATGGACCCTTGTTGGAGAAATTATGGGGCTGGCGGAGCTTGTTCTCGCCTGCTTGAATTTGGACAAAAATACGTGTAGGCGGCGAGATCCCGTGGCGCATCCGGTGGTTGGCCTTGAACGACCGATCCGCGGGGATTTGGGATGGGCGGATCCCTCTGGTTTGGCTGGCAGCAGCAAATGGCTGGTGGTGTCTTGTGACGGCGAGGGAAGGTGACCAACGGATCAGTCATGTTCGGTCGGGCGGCGAGCTGGCTCCAGCGGATTAGGGGGTCTTGGCGGCAGCCTTGTTGTTGTTGTTGTTGGAACCGCCATTTGAACTTTGAACTTGGTAGATCGGGGAAAGAGATGAAAGGTAGAAGGGTCCCACCGGCGCATTACCAAATTTTGTAAACGCGTACAATATGTGGACCAAAAAATACGGATCCGATGTACGGTGTACAAAATAATT